>OX637347.1:9384211-10807894 GCA_951799405.1 Agapetus fuscipes | reverse complement strand
TATGGTTTGTGTATTAACACTGTGAAAATACATATTCAATAATTTATTTAGTTTAAGGGTTGAAAACCAAACACTGTTCTATATTTTCACTTTTATAATTTTGATTTTTAAATTTTACAAACGTTTTCGATCTTAGATCATCGTCAGGTATACAAAATTTTGTATTTTGACGATGATCTAAGATTGAAAACGTGTGTAAAATTTAAAAATAAAAATTATAAAAGTGAAAATATAGAACAGTGTTTGGTTTTAAACCCTTAAACTAAATAAATTATTGATATATATTTTTTTGTAAAATGGGATTAAGTTGTAGGCAGGTTCTAAACAGGTTGTTTAGAAGTTGCGTTAGGCCCGGTATTTTCCAGATTAGCAAATGTGACTTTACACTGACAAAACAAACTACCCACATTATTGGCTTAATAAGTAACAAGTAAGTAAAGAAACAGATGATAACGTTGAAAATACTGGGCCTTAAACTTTTAAAAATCATAGTCCAAAAATATTATTAATAAAAATTAATTGTGCTTAAAAAAAGGTCTCGTAATGTCAAAAGAATAGTTGTCTGCTTTTTTATGAATTATAATCACAAAATTAAAATGATTACAACTAAAAGACTTTAATAAAAAGACTACAGTTTTATTTTCACAATTGAGTATTTATTATTACCGCAATGGTCTAAATAAAACTGGTTTTTTTTCTTCATTACAGTCAATAAGCAACAAAATACACAATCATTTTAAAAATTCATTAATGCAAAAAAAAACTAAAATTTCTCAATAGACAATAAGATTTGTTTATCAAAAATCTTGCTCAGAATTCCCTAGAATCAAGACAAAATATGCATTCCCAACCCTTGGTTTTTGGATAAGCCTCAGCGCGGCGGTTCATCGACCCAGTGTTGGGGAAAATAATAAAATTATATACTCATTTCCCAGCCTGATTAAATCGTATTACCTAACATTAATTTACTCGTTTCTAAAGTTTTCAAAGTAACGCCAAATTACATTTCGCCTACAAACTAACCAAGTATACGCTAGAGCGTGCTGGAGCCTACACACAATAAACTTCACGACTTCTATTCAAGATTATAATTTTCCTTGAAAATGGTAATAATTATAAGGCGCCGCTTTACTACTTATTTCTGAATGAAACATTGTCATTGTTTGTTTTTTGAATAATACAGTCAACTGGTAAACGGTATATAATAAAAGTCAAAGTAAAATTATTTTCTGTAATTTTGTAACATTAAAATGAAAAGGAAATTTCAATGATTTGACAAAAAACCTTAAATCTCTTTTAAATTTCAACACTAATTGAAAACTGATATCCTAATGTTTGTAGTAAAAATGGATTTAATTGTAGGCAGTTACTTTGTTACCTTCAATATTATGAAAAATATAACATGCCAACTGTGCAAAAACTCGGCAAATAACTTTATATACGCGGAAAACACAACAAAGCTGTTTATGCAGAGTAGCCCACGTCGCGTCGTCCCAGGAGGGGTCGCATGGGGAACCTATTTATTTTTACAGGTAAAGGGGCTGGCCTTACGCTAAGCTACCACTTCATTTGAAGTAAGAACCTCCCAGCTGCCGAGGAAGCCCCCTTCCCAGTGTTTGTGAATGCTTCATGATTCTTTTCGGTATTTTATTTTTGGTTTAAAATAAACACCGTTACGGAAAATTATTTCTAGCATCTTTAAAATTAAAATTACATTAGGCTGATTTATTTGGTGAGCGCTGTTTTTGTGTGTATCACACCTCAAGAGCCCTCTGCGAGCTTGGTCTTCGCTGTAGAAAGCGCTAATTCTCAAGCAAGACCCAGTTGTTGTAAGGCTGGATGGACCTTTTGATGACCGGTCTTTGGTAAAGGTGTATGAATTTTTCAATCCAGCGAAGAGTAAAATTGAAAATATAAATGGTATATTTTTTATGCTCCGCCGGGATTCAAACCCACGACCTTCCAGTTACGAGTCCGAAGTGTTATCACCTGGACTACGGACCGGTCAATCCTTGGTATAGATCAAACCCTAGCTTCTTGGTAAGAAATCCAAGCATTCTACCATTTTAACAAACGATTGAGACTTAGAATACATAAATCTCTGTAACTGTAACTCTCCATTCCGCTAGGGGTGGCCAGAGCCTCTGCAGAGTTGCCTCCATTTTTTCCTATCCTTACATACCTCTTTCAATTCATTCATATCCATCACCTTTTTCATGCATTTTCTTCTTTTACGCTCACTTTGTATATTCCATTCTTTCACAATCTCCTCAATCTGATCACTCCATACTTTTCTCGGTCGTCCCTTTCGTCTTTTTCCTTTCACACTTTCTTTGTATACATACTTTGTCAGTCTATCATCATTCATTCTTTCCACATGCCCAAACCATCTCATCACATTCTTTTGTACCTTAAATAAATCTCAATGTAGAAAATGTCCTAGAGTGCCGTGCTTAGCTCTTTACTTCTCAATTTTAATGTGTCCAAGATTTGACTTGTTTCTTGTACGAGCTTAGCCTAAAAAAAAGTTTTTTTAAAGAAAAAAAAATGCGTGACGAGTAAAGAAATTAAAGTTTTTTTTTAATAGGTTTGTGGAAAGGAATGCAATCCACCAACCTATTTTGCCTGGCCAGTTGTCTTCATGCGAAAGCAGAAACTTTTGTGCATGCAACGGCATCTGTTGAACCATGGTCGAAGTTATCGTCGCGGGATTCGAACCAGCGTTATTCGGTTCCAAATAACCTGTCTTGATCCCCGCGGCCATAACACCGACTTAACTTGAATGTATATAATTTAAAAAGTTGTCAATGTAGGTAGATGTGCAATTGTTAAGCTCTATGGATTTTTACTTTTGATTTTCCCTTTCTACTTTTTTTTTGGTTTAATCCTTTCCAATTTCCCGAAAAATCCATATTTTTTCCTTTGAAAATTCTAAAAGTTTTTTCCTCTTCGACGAGAAACTAAACATCGGAAATTTGAGCGACTTAAGAAAGGTCGAGAATGTGTCACTAATAAAAGTACGTACAATTTTTTCACATTATTCTTTTGCGATCATGAATTCAGCGCGCGCTTAAATAGCTAATAAATCAAGCAAATGCCGATGTTTACCCCCGGCCCGATCCACACTGAATTTAGTAAAACCTCGGTTACCGGATGTCTTGGTCACCGAAGAGCTTGGTTAACGCACGTCTTTGTTCTTAGATATAAAAGGCTAAAAAAAACATGAAACTCTTAGCCGATATAAAGAGATTTTTAATTTAAACGTGAACATTATAGATCCCTACTACGTCCACAACATTTATATTTTTGTTCGTATCAAAATAGTCACTCAAATTTGAGTCGTATAGGGTACAGTTCAGAATTGTGTTTGAAAATGAGATAAATATTTGGAAATAACGAAAAAAAATTCCAGAATTTAAATTCACTTTGCTCACCTTCGAAAAAAACCTATATTGCTGCCTTTTGATTCTTAATAATCAAAACTGAGTGCATATCGTGATTTTTGTTGTTGCTTACAATTGGAAAGAACTTGCAAATCACATGATTCCTCTTATTTCTTAAATTTCAACATATCATTTAATTTAAATGAAAAACATACACCGCCAAATATGTCGCTTAGTGCATGAGGCACATTGCGATACGTCAGACACTTGATCGGTTAAAATTAATATTGAAGTTCTATTCTACATAAAAGTTTCAGGGGTAAAATTAAATATTCATTGTCCACTTAAAAATGCATGTATTCAAGTCGTATTTGAAAACGTAATGATTCGATTTAAAAAAAGATTACGTCGAATATCGAAACTCGTTGGTATGAGTAAATCACAGCTTGCTTCAAACAATGATTTATAAGCAATATGCTTCGATAAGAATCCATTTCACAATGCATATGTTTCCATTACACTCGCTCAGACATAATCCCAGCTGTCGCCGCCAAGGGAAGTAATTTACGCTATCCAACTGATTTATCTCCAAAACTGGGGTTATTTTGTCTGTCGGGTACCGGACACATTCCTTTCTCATCACTTATGTTTTTTCATTCATAGATGTCTTCATCGATACAAAAATTGTATATATTTACAGAATGATATTTGTATCACCTTGTGTGTAGTTCTACATAAACTCATTTGACTTGAATAAATGATTTTAAATTGGGATACAAATTATTAGACGTGTTAAAGCAACTGCTTTTAAGAATCGTGATGGGGAGAAGATTGGATTTTTTTATCGTTGTCGTATCTGGCTGTATCAGTAGACATGTCTCCTCTACGCCAAAAATATACGAATTTCTCTACAGCACGGTTCCTAAAACACTGTAGTAATTCAGAGGTTAATGCCTCAATTGTACGTTTGAGCGCGATTTGAACTCAATGAGAATGCTTTGTTGTTAAGTCTGAATAGTTTTACGGCCAATAATTGTTCAAATGTAAAAATAGTTTGTTTTCTGTCAAATAAAGCACACTTTTGTTACTCTTTTGAAAGTAAACCGTTAATAATTTGTGTGGTTAATGTAAAATTTGGGTGCAGCTACGGGTTACCAAGTATTCCATAGAAAGTTATTTATTCAGTAATTATGAGTTAGTTAATTAAAATGCACAGTTTTCCATGATGTCTTCGAAATCTTTTACTCTTGTTTGTACATCCTAACTTTTACTTTTCAATGACCAAAAATCGTGCGCAAAAGACAATTTTACTCTTTTTTATAAAGCACAATGAAAAACAACCGTATCAGTGTAAATAAAGTTAAATATTTTGAGTCGCTTTAATTAACACAATAAATCTCCCTTATTCTGTAGATAATATTTCCACCCTTCAGCATAACTCACACGCTCTACCATCACGTACCAAATGTGCTCCAAAGTGGCAAAAAGCCGTCGCCTTGTAGCGCCGGAATATACACTACACGTTCTCTCAACAGGGCCAAACATTAGTTCTTTGGCATGATAATGTCCAGTCCCAAGTAGGACCACGCCGTCGCCCTATCCAGTGCCACACCTCCGTCAAATGGGATGGCAAAAAGCCGCCCTACAGCACCGTGGCAAACTACCCGCCCTGTGTGACTAACGGCATACAAAATTTACAACTTGAAAAGTCGAGACTGGACTGAGTTATGCAAATAGTATACGGTGTGAACACACCCTTAAAAGTAATGAAAAAAATTCTAGTGAACTTTTTTCATCTTTTTTTGTTTTTGAAAGGGTTGCTTCGTATTTTTCTTTGTTTTTTAATTCAAAAATATTTATTTATTACAGATTTATTTTATGTAAAAAAATATAAATGTTTTCGGTACTCATACCATCATCAGGTATCAAAAAAGGGTTATAATATCAAATAGTATTCCATTAATTCCAGACCGGTTTTACCTCTTGGTAAATCTAGTCCGTTGTGTAATGTTTAATGTTTCAAACTCATAATTGGAAGGTTCTGGATACGATTTTAAGCGCAACAAAACATGATCTTGTAATTTTTTAATACTATGTTTTTACTTGCTTAATCAGCCACTTCTTGTCCACTGCTGGACATAGGTCTCCTTCATATCTCTCCAAGCGTCTCTGTCCTGGGCTTTCTGCATCTAGTCACCAGCAACTGTTTTAACATCATCTGGTCATCGTGTAAGAGGCCTTCCTCTAGTTTTTTGTCTTCACGAGGTCTCCTTTCCATGACTCTTTTCGTCCATCTTTGCTCGCTCGATCTGGCATCATGCCCTGCCCACGATCACTTCTGCTTTGCCACTCTTTTGGCTTTGTCAGTAACTTCCGATCTTCTACGTATTTCGGTATTTTGTATCCGATCTGACAGTCTTATGTGTAGCATAGCTCTTTCGTGCTTTCGTTGTGCTACACGGAGTTTTTTGATAGTCAATTTGGTGAGAGTTAGTGTCTCTGCTCCGTAGGTCATAACTGGCAGGACACACTAGCATTAAGGAATTTTGCTCGTGAATTGATTTCCATATCAGGCATTGGGGGATGTTGCTGGTGAAGAACTTCTTAAGATTGCCAAGGGCGCCCATCCTAGAGAGATCCTCTTTTGCAGATCAGTCGTTTGGTTATCTTTGGAAACTGCAATATTATGACCGAGGTATTTATAGTCATGAGCCTCTTATATTGGTCGGTTGTCGATGACAATCTTACCACCCAGGACAAAATTTGTCATGATCTTTGTTTTTTCGCCGTTGATAAGGAGCCCCACTTTGTTGTCTCTTTACTGCGTTCAAAAGAACATCTCACCAAAAACATGTTACAGATTGTACCAGCTTGAGATTGACTTTTTTTGTAGCAACCACGTAGCTCACAAAGTAAAAAAACAGCGCTCACCAAAAAAATCATCCTAATATTTTGTATAAGTGAAAAGAAAAGGTAAAAGAAAGTCATGAAACTTCAGAAAACTATATTGAGTGGACACAAAGTTCAACAATTGGTATTATAATGTTCTATTAATATATTTTCGGATAAGAGTTTTGTGGAAAAAAACTTTTTTCATTTCACCATACTGTTACCAATTGCCTGTTACCAAGCCAAGTGGGCTAAAAATATTTTGTTGAAATATTTATTTTTAAAAAATTGGTTTCCGGCTAAGCCTGGAAAATTATAGGTATTCCGTGGATTTTATTTTTGGATATTTACGCATCCATTGCTTTCTTATTGAATAAAAAAAAAAAATTTGAAATGCATTGTGAGTTTTAGATTTAACGAAGATCTTTAATATTCTTTTTTTTAATGAAAGTTTAATATCTTTTAGAGAGTTGCACATTGATTAACGTTTGGTTAATATTTTTCATATAAATTGTACCTTTGTTTAATATTACGAGGAGTACCTAACATGGAAATTTTACTGTTATTTTCCCACGCCGCGCCGTTCTGGAATCTTTACGTACAGATTTTGCTTACACAGCAATATTTTATTACACAAGCAAATTTAATTCTGCAAGAATAACGGTAAGAAATTAAACGAGTTTTATAAACTTTCCCATGAATTTAAAAGTAGCCATTTCTGTCATGGAATCAGCATAACATTTAATATTCTGATTCAATACAGAATGGTTTGACATTTCCGGTGCTGAAAATAAGCAAGAAACGCCCACACAAAGTAAACATTTTGTGAAATCTTGGACTGCCCATAAACGCAAACGCAACTAAGCTACACATATAGTGTAACTTCTTGCCTGCGTTATCCCCGAAGGGGTCGCATGTGGCGCTTCGGGACCTATTTATTTTTACAGGTAAGGGGGCCGGCCTCACACCAACCACTTTCAGTTGAAGTGGGGGTTTCCCAGCTCCCGGGGGGGCTGGTTCTCATTTCTTGTGAAGGTTGAGTAAACCTTTGAGATCGAACCCTTGCTCTCGGCATGGAATGCAAGCATTCTACCAATTGAGCTATCGACCGTTTTACGAGCTTGATCGTCGTCGCTACAAAGCGCCAATTCTCAAGCAAGACCCAGTTGCTGTAAGGCTGGATGGACCTTTGGTGACCGGTCATTAGTAAAGGCTTTATGAATTTTTCAACCCGGCGAAGAGCAAATTTGAAAATATAAATGGTATATTTTTTGTGCTCCGCCGGGAATCGAACCCACAACCTTCCCATTCAGAGTCCGCAGTGTTACCACTGAGCTACGGACCGGTCTATATGTTAGTCCCATGTTATAAGCAATCTGTTTCGTTTTATTCCATTGGATTGCTGTAAGAATTGAATTAGCTTTTATTTCATGATAAAGAATTATACGTTATACGTGTAATTGATCCAATATGCTTGCCTCGGTATATCCCATTAGTTTTTTTTTGGCTGAGATTCGGGGAATTTTGGTTACTGCTCGGAAAGGCTCGTGTGGGAGGAGAGGGGGCGGTGATTGCTGATGTTATCTGTCTTGGACCTCCCGCCCCCGCCTTGCTCGGAAAACCGCCCCTAAGGCCGGCTTAGGGGCGGTATCGAGAGGGATTCTGAAGCGACAGATTGAGACATTCCGTGGCTCTTATTTTGGGTTAATTAACCCCTAGGTTTTTGGTATGCTTGTGGTTGGATTATTATCATTCTGATAAAACTTGTACCCAGTGGTGTTTTCTTTACTCTTTTGCGCAGTAAAAAAATGTAAGTACTGTGAACAGATAAGAAAAAAACATCTTTGTACCAAAAACACGTAAGATAAAAAAATACCTAGAAAGTACAATTTATCAAGAATATATGAAGATAGATTACATAAAACAAGTACACGAATTAATACAAAAATTATTCAATGTTAGTTTTCTCATTTATATTATTATTTAAAAGTTAGATTATACATTTATTTTCCGATTCTTAACGATCTAGAGCGCCGGTTTTTATAAACATTGGCTGTCAATTTGGCCATGCTATTAACAGACGGCGAACTATTATACTGTAGTAAAAACATAAAAATATCGTAGAAAATAAACATTCGTTTCAGTATCAATGAGAGAGTATCAAAAAGACATAAAATTATTATTCGACGGAAAATATTCCATCGATAAAAAAATTCGGCATGGAATAAAAGACACATCAATGTCTACATTTGTGATGGATGGACATACGTAGAGACCCCCGCTACGACGTAGACGTATACAAAACTTCGTAGCACTTTATGTACAAGATGCTACACAACCACGCTAAAATATTGAAAGGAATATTATTGTGCCATACTTGAACATATATTTTGTCGGATAGCAAAACTTGTCTAGGAAGGTTGATTGAAAACAAACGTTCTGTTACAATTGATCAAAAAATATTAACGATCTTGATTTGACACTTAAATAAAAACATTAAAAGCCCACGCTGGCCCACGCACTCAAATTTCTATGGAATCAATTTTACCAAAATATTGAACGTTTATTTTTACTTTCATTTTGAGTATGCAAACAATATTCTACTCAAGGACGATGAAAGATTGTAAAATTGTGTTCTCCTCAAAATATTCATTCACTAAAATATTGTTTTGTGTCTAAATTTGTCACCGCTTAGTAAAGTAAACACTTATTCTATAAATAAATTTGTAAAACATAATATTGGGCTCCGTAATGACGTTTTTTGTGTTTTGTTTTATCCTCACCGTATAAAATATTTCAGACGTTTATTTTTCCAAAAGAGGTGGTGGAAAACTTACTTGTTTTTTCCTGCATATTTTTTAAACATCATTAAAATGAAGTCATTTATAACTGCGATTATCTAGACTCAAGCTATCTGATTTGCTATGAGAATTTAAGAAAAAGAAGATTTTTTTTATGATTTGCATGACAATGATTCTGGATTTGTGCGCATCGTTTTTTCTTCGGCAAAGCTAGTGTAAGCACAGCAGAATAATTATTAAGACTATGAGTCACCGTCTCATTTTTCTATCCCATTATTGCTTGTTTTTAATCGCCAGGTGGCTGGCTTACCCTAATTTTCACTGTCCCAATCAAAGATTTCAAATTCTTAGTCCGGTCTCAACTAAAATCTAATCTAAAATCTGAATCTAAGATTCAAAGATATATTTCACTTAAGATTCATATTAAGCGCATTCCCACAAGCAGACATGTATAAGTTCGCGCTAACACATGCCGCATGTGCACCTACAATATAAAAACTCAATCTCAAATGAACATAAGCCCTGCAACTCTTGCCGACCTTCCCTGAAACAGGGGTGTCATTTTCAAAGTGAACCATAATTGAACTGATGTGGATAATTTTTACCGTATCCAAAAATTAATTAAAGTGGAGACCTTTAGAAGAGAGAAAGCTAATGTACTTCGGTCACATTATGAGAAATGAGAAGTACCGTCTCCTTCATCTTATCATTCAGGGTAAGATTGAGGGGAGAAGATCTCAGGGACGCCGAAGGACATCGTGGCTGAAGAACCTACGACAGTGGTTCGGCAGAAGCACCAAGTCCCTATTTCGAGCCGCAGCATCAAAAATCAAAATAGCTATGATGATCGCCGATCTTCGTTAGAAGTGGCACAAGAAGAAGAAGAAGGAGACCTTTACTGTAAAAACCATTTCATATATTTTAATCCATCATCTAAGCACCCCATCCAATATTTACGAATCAAAGCTCCCAAAATATCTCATATTTTGTACCCCAGCAGCACGAGTCTGTATATATTTTGGTCTCTAGCGACTCCCCACGTGAAGAACAAAGTGGCTCAGGTTCGGGAAGCGACGGGAATGAAAAATGCTTCCACGGGTCTGTGGTCCCTCGAGCAGGCACGAGCCCTGAAAGCCTTTTATTTATATTTGAGGATATTGAAAGGAATATTTATTATTGCAACCGCATGGTGTTTGTGTTTTTGCAGTTTCAGTTATGGATAATAAAACAACAGAATCTCTAGAATTATTTTATAAAACGGGATTAAGATTTCTTCGATTAAGACCAGCCATAGTTCAGTGGTAAACACACAAGACTCAATATCTAAGGGTAGTGGATTTGATTCCCCAAGAACTATAATAATAGTTATTAATGCCACTGTCAGTAATGAGGGGCATTGTAACACGAGTGCTAGTTTATGTCAAAATGCGCAGCCAAATGGCACAATAGAGAGCACGAGTGTTACAATGGATAATCACGTGCAATGGCAAACAACACTTTTTCTACGACCTTGAAGTATATATTAAGAGAGAGCTACCAACCGCCGCTGACTAGCAGGCGGTAGAATCTCCATAATATTTTTTGTACAAAAAATCTTATCCGTGATTTGGGAGGGCCCTTGAGGTATGACACACACAAAAACGGCGCTCTTTAATTGTGTGAACCTCATAAATAAATTATCCTTGTATATATTTATTAAAAAAATAAATAGGAGGCACTTAATGTTTTCGTCCATTTGAAGAATTGTTTTCGACACTTCTCATCCAGCTGCCGTGGCGTGCGGACATGTCCAACGCTGCTCCGTGTTTTTTATTAATTTAAATTACTTAAAGGCATTACTTTGCGATTGAAGTACCTTAATTTGTTCCGCGTGTTTAGTGTCCGTGTTATAAAACAAGAGAATTTTAATTAATTCATTGTTTTTGTTGTATTTACGCGTTTTTTTTCCTTCAGAAATAACCACGTGGTGTGGACACGTGGTTATCTAATTTGTAAAATCTATTTTTTTCTCGCTTCTCTCGTGTTTAACGTTAATTTTAATATCTATGTTGTTCCGCGTTTTAGTTTTAACCTTTATAACAAGAGAATTTGTATTAATTCATTGTTTTTTGTTGTTTTTTAGGCTTTTTTCTTCATTGGAAATAGCCACGTGGTAACCTAACCTCAATATTCGTTAAGTATTGTGCGTCATTTATTTTTGTTGCTTATTTAAATTCAGTAGTATTATTTATTTCTTTTTCGTTCTCTTTTTAACTTCATTATTGATTTCATGTCTCGTGGCCCTTTTTTACTTTTTTGACCACGTGTTTTATTTCACCTGGCTGACAACCAGGATATTTTTAGTTGTGTGCAAACTTGTGTCAGTATGGCATTAGTTCACTGTGCTGTGATGTGGGCTCCTGTGGGCAAACGATGAGATAGTCATGCGAAGGCGCACTAGGGCTGACAATCCTAGTCGCCATGCTGTTGGAGGAGTGTCAGATGGCCCCTGCAGGGTTGCCAAAAGCTTTACCAGGTACAGTGGGAAACCACAGTGGCCTGGTAAAAGCAGACGTAAGAAAGGAGATGAATGGAATATTGCTACTTTGAATGTAAGAGGTATGAAAAATAAGGAAGAAGAACTATTGAAAGAGATGAATGAGAGAAAAATTAAAATTTTATGTGTGACCGAAACTAAAATGAAAGGTGAAGGAGAGAAAGTTCTGAGTAATGGAAATTTGTTCATTTACTCAGGTGTGAAAGATGGATGTCCTAGACAGGGTGTTGGTGTGATTGTTAGTGAATGTGTGAAGAGCTATATCAGGAATTATGAATGGATCTCCCCTAGGATTCTCCTAGTAAGGATCAAGTACGACAGAACGAATTTTCTACTGATAGCATGCTATGCGCCAGTAGATTCAGAGTGTATGGAGATTAAAAATGAATTCTGGGATATGCTTGACGATAAAATCAGAATGAAAGACAAAGAAGAAAAGGTGATTCTGCTTGGTGACATGAACGGATGGGTGGGTAGAAGAAAGGAAGAGTATGAAAGGGTAATAGGACCAAACGGAAGGGGTGTCATCAATGGCAGTGGGAGACGGCTTGTTGACATGTGTGTGGAGCATGGTATGTTTGTATCAAATACTTGGTATAAGCATAAAGACGTGCACACGTACACGTGGTATGGGCCAAATACTCGCACAGTCATTGACTACATATGTATGGAAGAATGTATGAGAGGTGCCATAAGAGATGTCAGAGTCTACCAAGGTATATCCGTGGGCTCAGACCATCACCTCTTGTGTGCAAAAGTAATGATAGGCGAAGTAAAAGATAGGAAAAGAACGAAAGTGATTAAGATGAAAAGAGTGAAAGTGGAAAAATTAGATGATGAAAATGTCAGGAATGATTTTGAAGCTGAAGTAAGCCAGATTTTGAAATCGGATGAATGTAAGGAACTTGTGAAGAATGCATGTGTAGAAAAAATGTGGAAAACATTTAAAACATGTTTGGTTGAAAGCGCAAAGAAAGTATGCGGCGAAGTTACGATTGGGCATAAAAAAGGCAATGAATGGTGGAATGATCAGGTTAAACAAGCAGTGAAAGAGAAGAAAGAGAGCTATTTAAAATGGATTAATGACAGAAAGAATAAAGTGTTAGAGACTGAATACAAGGCGAAAAAATGGCTAGCGAAGAATGAAGTTCAAATGAGTAAGAGAAGAATGGAAGAAAAATTGAGTGAAAGAGCACAGAATGACTTCTCTGACAATAAAAAGATGTTCTGGAGCTGGGTGAGACAAAACAATGACAGTTGTAGGTCCACAACTCCGGGAATCAAAAATGTCAGCGGAGACATTCTGTGGAATAAAGACGATGTAAAAAAGAGATGGAAAGAATATTTTAACGAGGTTTTTGGTGAAGAAGAATGTGATTTAACTGTGAAAGGAGATTATGATGAGGGTAATGTTTTGAAAATATCGAAAGATGAAGTAAGAAAGGTCATAAAGGAATTAAAGAATGGGAAAGCTGCAAGTGTGGATGGTGTGAGACCTGAGATGATGAAAGCGGGGGGAGAATGTGTGATTGAATGGATGAAAGAGCTTTGCGAATTGTGTGTTCGTGTCAAGGAGGTTCCATCGGACTGGAGAGAGGCGGTCATTGTGCCAATTTACAAAGGTAAAGGTGACAAAAAAGACTGCCGTAACTTCAGACCGATTAGCCTTCTTAGTGTGCCAGGTAAAGTGCTATGCAAGATTCTTATCCATAGGGTAAGATTATCCACCCAGGAGAAGGTCTCAGATATACAATCTGGCTTTATGCCGGAAAGAGGTTGCGTAGACCAGATATTCGCGCTTCGACAGATAGTCGAAAAACAGCTAGCCGTAAATAAAAAGGTCTACGCGGCTTTCGTAGATCTTGAGAAAGCCTTCGACTCGGTGGATAGAAGTATGATGTGGTGTGTGCTTGAGAGGTATGGTGTGAACAAAGCACTTCTGAACGCGATACGCGCCATCTATCTTAATAGCAGGGCGTGTGTCAGGGTGGATGGAGAATACAGCGAGTATTTTAATGTGTACAAGGGTGTGAGACAGGGTTGCATAATGAGCCCATGGTTATTCAATATAATCATGGATCATTGTGTTAAACAAGCGAATCTGGAAGGGCATGGCATACAGATTGGAGAGAGAAAAGTCGGAGTTCTGCTTTATGCTGATGACGCAGTATTAATTGCTGATTCAGCAGCGGATCTTCAGGCAATGCTCTCTAGTCTGAACCATGCTCTGTGTGTGAACAAGTTGAAAATTAATGCAAGTAAGACGAAAGTACTGATTTTTGACAGAATGGATGAAAATGAAGAATGCACGTTCATGTTGAATGGTACGAAAGTTGAAATTGTGGATGAATTTAGATACTTGGGAAGTATGTTTGAGAAGAATGGAAAGATGACAAGAGAACTTGAGAATAGGATGTGTAAGGGCAAGCAAGTGGTCGGTGCAATAGGAAGAATAGCAAAGAACAAGCGATTGACGATGGATCTGAGAATGGCGGTACACAATGGCATATTGTTACCGACTTTGATGTATGGAAGTGAAGCATGGACAGTGAATGATAGCGAAATGAGTAAAGTATGTACGGTGGAAATGAAGCATTTGAGAAGCATGACAGGAAAAACTCTGAGGGATAGAGTTAGGAATGAATGGGTAAAAAAAGAATGTAATTTGAAAGAGGATGTGAAAGTTAAGGTACAAAAGAATGTGATGAGATGGTTTGGGCATGTGGAAAGAATGAACGATGATAGACTGACAAAGTATGTATACAAAGAAAGTGTGAAAGGAAAAAGAGGGAAGGGACGACCGAGAAAAGTATGGAGTGATCAGATTGAGGAGATTGTGAAAGAATGGGATATACAAAGTGAGCGTAAAAGAAGAAAATGCATGAAAAAGGTGATGGATATGAATGAATTGAAAGAGGTATGTAAGGATAGGAAAAAATGGAGGCAACTCTGCAGAGGCTCTGGCCACCCCTAGCGGAATGGCGACAGAGTTACAGTTACAGTTACAGAAGTAATTAAAATGGAACCGTTTTCAGAACGTCAAATTTTTTATGTGCTTTGATTATGAACGTGTTTTTTTGTTGCTGTGAAAATATTTTCGATTATTTTCTTTAAAAACCTTCTGATTCTTTTTTTAAAAAGGAAACAATTTTGAGTATTACGATAAAAATAAATGCTCGTTTCAGATAAAAGAAGATATAAAAGTGGTCTTGGAGTGTGTCGACCATAACGTGGAAAATAAATTATCTTTGCTAAATCATAAAAATATATTATACCACTATCACATTTTCAGAAAATGTTGAAATAGCTCTCCATTCTTATTGTTTTTTTGGTAGGGAAAATAAAAAACACGGTAGTCCCACACAATACTGATGTTTGTTTACCGAGAAAAAAGTTCCAAAGTATTTTTTTTCTTTTTTTCATTTCAACACGAGTTACCCATTGCGTAATGGTCATTATGCAACGGTCTGTAGAAATGTATAGCATTTTGATACCGTTAGACGCTATGTATTGAGTAAATAACCAAAATATATCATTTGATTGGTAAGAAGTCTTTTCTCTAAAGTCGAAAATTAATCCACATACTAAGTTGTTTCTATTCTTACAATAACTTGGACTTGCTTTTTAGCGGATAAATGAAGCTTACTTGCGGTGAACAAGTTCACCAAAATCTCTTAGGGTGTGATTTATGCTCAAAACTTGCATCCGTTTTTTGTAGCCAAATAATGCTCTTTTTCATAGATTAAAAAAAATATTTTTGTCTCAAATTTTCCCAAAAAAGGATGTACATTTGAAATTCGTGTTTAATCGTGCAAGCAAAACAAATATCTCTTTTTTATAACATTTACAAAAAAATCGTATTTTTAGATGGCATTTCTCTATTAGTGAAAAAAAATTGCCATTATTTACAGACATCCATACATCATAATAGAGCGAATATTGAGGTAAATAAGCATCTCATCTCAACAAGCAATATCATTGATTTATTAGCGACGGCTTCACTAAGCGAGCCTAGTTTATGTTTCCGTATTCGACACCGAGTACAACACGCAGCATTGTCACCCGAGGCAATATAGCGAGAGAAGTATGCGAACACAGTGTGAACCTCTTGTATGCCTGGAACTAGCGTCCTAGTTGCTTGTCTACGGGGACAGTTACACACCTTATAGCGCGCCATACATACCAGCCTGAAAGCAAAGAGCTACGACTCTTCGAAAATTCGATATAAAATTCTAACTTATGTCTTATTCTGTCTTCTTTGAAGTATTTCTCAGTACTTAACCATTGTTATGATTTGACCTGGGGTTCTTTTAACTAAATTGCGATTTAAATTTATTTCACAAGATTTATTTTCAAAATATAGGTTACAATTTACTGTTCACTCTTCACTCTCTGCATACCTGCAGGTCTTCACGTTATAATGGTCAGAGAGACTCTATATCCTACACAGAATCTAAGTTCGTATTTATATAGGCGGCAGAGACGATGCTTGCATGTTCTCGAACATGGTAGACAATTCCACTAGGATTGTTCGGCACCATATTAGAGACATCACACACCAATCAGCGTGCCTAGGCTCACGCCCACACGAACACATACGTTCGTAGCACCATAATCCACAATCTTACAAGATGGGAAAATAACACAAATATTAGATGCAAAAGGCCCAGAATATAGATACCTGTAGAGATGTGGGAAAGTCTTGTGTTTAGCAGTAAATGAGGATGATTGACTAAGTAAGTAATAAAGTAACCATTATCCATGGATAATTGTTCATTGTAATTGTAATTAAGGCACATGTAACTGGATTGGTTTTGGTTTGAAAGTATCTTAATATGTAAGCGTGATTTTAAATGAAGATAATGGTTTAAAATCAGATAAAACCACGGTTATCCTTGAAAATACGTACATACCTTGTAGATGGACAATATTATATATTGTTATTTTTCCAGTAAAAGCACCCTTGCATTGACAAAATCTACGAAATGGCGCTCTTTAAATCATCATCATTAAGTCTTTTTTTTTTTTTTGTAGCAAAATAATGCTAATTCAAACAATTACATATCATGTTTTTTCGATTGTTATATAAATAAATAACACCTTATTAACTTTAAAACACTGTTTATATTTCACAAAAATATCATAAATTTAAAAAATTAAATTTTAGATTAACTACTAACGTTTTCGACCAATATGGTCATCCTCAGGTAGTCTCAGGTCGAAAACGTTAGTAGTTAATCTAAAATTTAATTTTTTAAATTTATGATAATTTTGTGAAATATAAACAGTGTTTTAAAGTTAATAAGGTGTTATTTATTTATATAACAATCGAAAAAACATGAATTTTCACAGTGTTAATACACAAACCATAAAAAATATAATTACATATCAAGTCAAAACAAAAAACAGTTATGTTATGTCAGAGGCGCTGTGCAAGTAGGAACCTGACAGCTTTCTCCTTAAATTTAATTACGTCACTAGTTTGCTTGATTTCCGCTGGTACTTTATTATATTTATCAAATCCTCTGTGCACAAATCCTCTGTCATATTTCACCTTTCTTACTCTTAACTTTCTTAAATCATTTTTCCCTCTAGTATCATAACTATGTACATCCTTATTTCTAATTATGAATTTATCCAAATAAACAGGCAATAACTTATTTTCTAATCTATATATTATAAACATAAATGCATTCAACTTAAGATACTCCTCCACATTCAACCACTCTAAGCTAACCAACATTTTTGAAATTTTATTATCATACTTCTGATTCAGAATCATTCTCATCGCTTTATTTTGTAATTTTTGGAACGAATTTAGATATTCTTTATTTGCTATGTACATAATTGTTGAGCAATATGAGAAATGAGGCTTAATCATAGTATTATAAACATTTATTTTAGATTCCGTATTTAAAAATTTCTTTATCCTACTTAATAATCCTATAGTTTTGCTAACTTTTTTAATTATATTATCAAAATGGTACTTAAAATTTAACTTATCATTAAGTTTAACAACCTTGGTTAAGTTTATTTCACGATCTACAAAATAATTATCATAATTATGTGAGTATTTAAAGAAAATCGTTTTATTTAAGTTACAATTAATATTATGTATCAATTACGACAAAAAGATAGCTTACGTAGATCCTTAAAAGTCTACGACAACTAATCGTACCTATACTAAAACATATTATTATTTTATTTAAACAAAATTTATATAGCGCCTTTTATGACAGTGTGTCACTTCTTCGTGTCAGCTTCACACCGTATTGGCCCAGTAACGAGCAATGTCTACAGCTCTTTGGTTTCCCGCAAAGAGATCATCCATGGAGCAGCTTGTCGGACAGGAGGGACAACACCGCAGGTGCTCCATAGTTTGCTGAGCTCCACACTCACATAGTGTAGAGTCCTCCCGTCCCAGAAATCCCCAGGTCAGCATGTTGGCCCGGGCTCTTCCAACATTGGTCCTCAATCTGTTCATGGATCTCCATACGGGCCACTCGAGGTTCTTTCCTGGAGGTAGGCTCTCAGTGTGTCACTGCAAAGACGCTTATTTTTTCTATACAAACCCAGTGCTAAATTGGATTACATCTGGCACGAGACAAATCGAAAATTTAGTTTTTCAATTATCTTTTTTATTTGGGGCACGACCGAGAATTGGTCTGCAACAAGGTTCGCAATAAAATGTCGTGGAAACATTGTCAAGGCGCCGTTTCTCCCCCGGCCCTCCTCTGCCTGCTCATCTCCTGACAATGGCAGGCTAAGCGACGCGTTGCATTGTTGTACCACGAGACAGCAGCAATTATTCCAGGCGAGAGATGCTTTGCAAGCAATACTGCACGCGCGCATTGCAAAGTCCCCGGCCATTTGGTGGAACGCACTACATACAGTTGAAGTAGTTACAAATGTTTAAAACTTGTAAGAGCCCGTTCCCACTTGTCGGGTGTCGGATCCGTATATTCATCGGAGGTTCCAGTTGCATGGCATTTCGGACAAAATCGGTTTCCGACAAGTGTGAATAGCTCCATACATAATGTTCTGCCACTGGAACCTCCGATCAATATACGGATCCGACACCCGACAAGTGGGAACGGGCTCTTAGGCTTGTAGGAGCTTCTGTAAATGTGATACTCTGTCTACAGAATTTGCGCTTAATAATGGTTCACTTTACTGGCTGGTATCCTATCTGCCTGATTGCTGGCAGTAAGTTTTCTTTCTTTAACCTATCGAATAGCAAAGCCCTGTTCTGGGGCCTTTACTTTTTTATTTTAAAAATTAATTCTTTCGCAATGGGGCGATTCCGCTGTAGACGATTTTTGACATTAATTTTTAAATCACGCTTTTTGTTACTTTTTTTTATATCATACAAAGAAAAAGGTTAAAATTTATTAAAACTTTTTTTTTTATTATATTATACCATATTAAAATTTTTGACGCGCTTAGAAACATTGTCATTTGAAGAATTGGCTTAATCTGCAAAATCACACCCTTAAACACGGGCACGAAACTGCTATAACGTTTGTAGAATTTTCGCCGAATATCGACGTATTCGAAAATATTATAATTAATAAAAAGGAAAAAGGAAGGTATCTGCTTAGTAATAAATATTGTTTGATCTCTTAATTCATTCCTGTACAAGTTTTATTGATGTTTGTATTCACTTAAAGTAGACGCGTTGCACCTGCGATAATTTGATGTTGCACCCGCGATTGCTTTAAAAGTGAATAATTGTGTGTTTATTTTTGTTTCCTATAAAAAAATATGTTTGTCCACTTGATAAGTTTAACGCCTTACGAAGCATGAAGGCATAACATAATAAATGTTTCACAATTAACAGACTTTTGTGTTTTTGTTTCATGATCTGGAAAGGTTGGGACGATTTTGTTGCACCCGCGATAGGACTTTGAAACCACATTCCTGACAATTTGTATATTTCAATAAAATTCTTTTTACAAAATATAAAGTAAATTGCCTGAAACGTAGCACTTACAAGAACAATTTTATCAAAAATATTTATTATTTCATTATTATGAAACTAAACATGCGTCAAAATGTGGCACATGCGATAGTGGAATCACCCAATAATAACAAATACGTGGAGCTTTTTCTCCTATGTATATGGAGGTATATTTATTTTCACTATAAAATAAGTAATTATCACGCAGATTATATCGTGATTCAATGTGCGATCCCTTCATCACAGTAGCTGCCAATCAAGATTTTACACAACAACTGTGAATCGGTGTATATACCTAAAGACGATTCACAGAAAAATCTCTGCACTCCCTTATCATAATGATAAGGGAGTACACAGATTTTTCTCATTTTCTGGCTCGGCAAAATGTTTTTATAAAATCTGATTTGAGCCAGTCAAATTGAAAAATGTATTTTGTGTACAAGTCAACTTTATAATTTTTCTATCTTTATAAGGTAATGTCATAGTTAATGTAACTATAAAGCCTTTTTATTATTTTTATTTTATTGTAAGAATATATGTAAAATTATTTGACTTATTTCTAGTGTTTTTTCAACATACTCGTAAAACAAGAGGTAAAAAAAACTGTGTTTTACTTTATGAAAAAGATCTTCAATGTTTGTAGGAACATTGTAAGTACCTACGAAATTAAATTTCAAATACCTACAGCTTAACATTTTTTGAAGTAAAAGTCGTTCAAGAATTTGATACAAATTTGTATTTCAGCACTTTCAAAGGGTATCTAATTCATGTTGATAAATTCTCAAAATACCTTTTTTATTAGATACTTTTAAATAAAAATATATTCACTTCAAGCCAAGTATTGATTTTTTAATAAAAAAAGCTTCAAATATTAACAATGAAGGAAAAAACAGTACATTATTAATGTACCTACATGTTGTAATGAGTGTTTTATAGAAAATAAAAAATGTGTGCACGAATATATTCGTGTTGAATTATAATAGTAAATACTTCAGCTCGCAGTAAGTTACATCTTGATAAGGCTTTCCTAGTTTCAAGTGCGGCGTGATTTGATATTTACAAAGGCGTCTTATGAGGCCTTTTATTTTTATAGCCCCCTTTCTCTGGGGTGAGCCAATAAATCACAATTATTTTCTCGTCTTTTGCACTATAAATCAGGCGCCTAACAAATTCATAGCAACGATGCCTGGTTGTATGCTAGTAAGCGCCTGCTACGTACACAGAAAAACTTGAGGTGTTTTTTGCTGAAAATGCCTCTTAGGCGCCTCCGAGGTGAAAATATAATCAATAATCTGACAGGCGAGTAAATAAATTGTGAAAAATAGGTGTCTGTTTACCGAAGACTCGGTTTTTTTACATTTTTTATCTTCCATATTAAGCACCTTTATAGAGACACTTTTTTTTACACTGAAAACGAAAATATATGGCATCAATTTCACTAAATCTTTTCCATTCTCTTGAAATATGTAGAGCTCGGTTTTCAGTTTATATTTAGCGCAGAAGACTGAGGTGTTTTATTTTTATTTAAGCATTTCACGAAAATGTTTTTAGTTTTTTTATTGTTAACCAGAATTTGAATCCATTATTTTATCTTTACTAAGTTTGTCTCTTAATTTTTCAACTCAATTTGTGTTTTGTTCTACAATAAGTTGTGTAACTTGTGAAAAGTAATTTCGAGACCTCTAAATTTTTAAAAGTTGTTTTTTTTTTTTTTAAGAAATCCTATGCGGGAGACTCCCTAGATTCTAAAGACTCTAGGGGTCTATGACACTTACCCAATACTCAAGCAAGACCCAGTTGCTGTAAGGCTGGATGGACCTTTGGTGACCGGTCATTGGTAAAGGTTTATGAATTTTTCAACCCAGCGAAGAGCACATTCGAAATATAAATGGTATATTTTTGTGCTCCGCCGGGATCCGAATCCACAACCTTCCATTTACGAGTCCGAAGTGTTGCCACTACGGACCACGGACCGGTCCAAGTTTTGAAATAATTATTCCACAGTAATAGTATGTAAATAAAGAATACTTTAAGGTAATACATATTTTAACTTACCAATCAAGGTTGGTACGAGGCTGACCACCCGTGCTGTAAAAATCGGTTCAATTTTGCCAACGTCACCCCGGTTCAGGGAACGGCGGAAGGAGTTGCAAGGTTTATGTCCATGTGAGGTTTTCTTTGTTTGTATGCACACATGCAGAATGTGTGGGCGCGAACCTACATGTGCCGGTCTGTAGGCATGCATTTCATACGAGCCTTAAATGTTAACATATCCTTGCAGCTTAGATTATAGATTTTAGATTATAGAATCACCTAATTTGTACTTGAGTCGAATAAATTATAATTAAACTTTATTGATATTCATTTTATCTTGTTGTTTGTTTAACCCTTTTTCTTGTATTATTCTCAAAACAAATACTTCAACTCAATAACCTGTTTGTTTTTAGGCTTGTTCTATGATCTCTGTATTTTTAGGGTTTATGGCTCTAGGGAAATAAACCAAATTAAAAAGTAGGGTTGTAACAGCATTTCGCGAAGGCGATACGAATATTTAGACAAATTGTGACCGGTCCATCCTTCACCACAGCCGGCGTCCTCCAGTGGCCTGTCAAGATTAATAATTCACATTTCCTTCCTTCTATATTCCTCTCCTCCTTTATAAAATATTACCTATACAATCAGACCTCTGCATAAGATCTGAATGCCTTCTTTGACATATATTACTCGTAGGTCGAATCAATGTTTTCTTAAAATACGTAAAAATTGTGGCGAAACCGACAACCTCATACTTTTTTTTTCTTTCTTCTGAGGGTATTGTTTATTGTATTTATCTTAGAAACTAGCTACCCATGTGCTTTTTAGCTATTTATAGCTTATCTATATTTTTAGAATTTCTTTCTCTACCCAATAAATGGGGATCATTTACAAACTTAGAGATCAACCTTAGTAAAGACGTGCGTATTGTAAAAATAATAAAAATGACGATTTTTCTAAAGCTTAATTCTTAATCGATCTTAAACTACATGAGCGTTCATATCGTAGCATTTGAAAGCGATGTAGGTCATTTCCCATATTTAAGCATCACCTGACTTTGAACGTAATACTTTTAGGACCACATACGTATGTTCCGGTCCTTAGTCTAGTGGTGAACACTTCTGACTCGTAAATGGAAGGTTTTGGGTTCGAACCCCGGCAAAGTACAAAAAATATACCATTTATATTTTCAAATATGTTTTTCGCTGGGTGAAAAACTCATATACCTTTACCAAAGACCGGTCACTAAAGGTCCATCCATGCTAACAGCAACTGGGTCTTGCTAGAGAATTGGCGCTTTCTACAGCGACGACCAAGCTCGCAGAGGGCTCTTGAGGTGTGTTACACACACAAAAACAGCGCTCGCCAAATAAATCAGCCTAATATTATTATTATTACCTTGAGTCGCTATGGAATTGAATCAAGGGCAATCAGCGACCTTGGAGTGACTTCATCACGAAACGGCGCTATAAAGAAATAATCAACTCATCATCATCATTGAAAACATGCTGCACTACTCGTATACCGAGTCATGTTCTCATTGAGGTTCTCCGTATACATTATGATATTATTTGTTTCCCTGGGTCAGCAGATGCCACTGGGCTACCAAGTTTTCTGCGGTCGAAGGACAGACAGCGCCTAACAAATGAAAACAAACTCGCAAAACGCTGCTATGGATTTCCCCGTTTCCTACCACAATACCTTTACAGGCAACGTTTTCACTCAACGAAATTCCAACACTAGCACATAGAGAAATATTTTTTATACAACTCAACGAATAATAAAGCGTTTTGTGTTTGATTTTACGCTGACTTTACTTTTAAGATAATCTTGAAATCTAATTTGCATACATGATTTTCTAGTACACATTTTTTTACTCAACTGTAGCTATTTCCCAAAATTTATTGGAAACTTAAATAAAGCCTCTATTGAGAGTTTGAGTTTCCGTACACTCACTCCAAGGTTATAAACTTAGGGATGGTACAGAATTAACATTCTTTGTATTTACAAAAATATATAAAGACCGGTCCGTAGTTCAGGTGGTAACACTTCGGACTCTGAATGGAAGGTTGTGGGTTCGAATCCCAGCGGAGGACAAAAAAATACCATTTATATTTTCAAATTTGCACTTCGCAGGGATTCATAAACCTTTACCAATAACCGGTCACCAAAGGTCCATCCAGATTTACAGCAACTGGGTCTTGCTTGAGAATTGGCGCTTTGTAGCGACGACGACCAAGCTCGTAAAAAAGGTCGATAGCTCAATTGGTAGAATGCTTGCATTCCATGCCGAGAGCAAGGGTTCGATCTCAAGGCTTACTCAGTCTTCACAAGAAATGAGAACCAGCCCCCCCGGGAGCTGGGAAACCTCCACTTCAACTGAAAGTGGTTGGTGTGAGGCCGGCCCCCTTACCCGTAAAAATAAATAGGTCCCGAATCGCCACATGCAACCCCTTCGGGGATAACGCAGGCAAGAAGTTACGCTATATGTGTAGCTTATTTGCGTCATATACTTATAACTCAAACTGTATTGTATAAAAAAATCATTTTTAATAAAAATTAAAAATGAACTTTCACTCCGTGAATGCACAAACCTTAGAAAATTTGCATGTATTTGTATAGATATCGCATTTACATGCAACATTTATTCACATTTTCAGATATTTCAACTCTATTTTTTGTTGAATTATATTGAGACACAAACATAATCAAATTACTGAAGCAAGAGTTGATTTTCGGATGAACAATGACAATAAATTATTTTTATCTTTTAACATTTCGTGTTCCGAGAGGATTATATTAAGTTGCTGTGTTTGAAATCGTGACTGATGATTGTAAAGCCTGAAACAGAGCAATGATAGAACACAAAGCTTGAGCGTAATTTTCAGTTCTTATTTCTATCATTTTCATCTTTTTGTCTAGCACTACTGATTTGAAAGACAACCCGTTTTACAGAAATCCAAAAATAAAGAAAAACAAAAACCTTTCTAATTTACTCATTATCTTTTAGTACTTCCATATTTTTTTCCCCCCAGTACTAACAATAGATATTTGAATAATGAAAAAATTACCTCAATTTTTTTAAAATTAAAAAAAAAATCCATGTTCCAATAATACTATTTCCAAAAAAAAATTAAGAGCGTTATTTTGCTAAATTATCATTGATCAATTTATTTTATGAATATTTTTCTTCAAGTATAATTGAAATGAGTCAATCTGGATAATATGATATATTCCTTTAATAAATCAAATCAAATTTTCCGTCAAAATAAATCAGACAAAATGTTTTTTTAATTAATCTTACCTACTCCACTTTTCGGGGCTCTAAACTCATTTTCAATACATTATCAGTGGGGATTATTCGCTTATCTTTTCTTCCTTGGGATAAATTACTTACGAAACGACAATCTGGGTAAACGAACCACCTCCTCCCCCTGCCTCCCAAGTTCCGCAGACAAACTTCCCCCCCCCCCTCCCCCCCGTGGGCAGGTGTAGGTCACGTGGTGGTTTTATTGAATTTCTCTTCTCAATTCTTTGTTCCACAAAATGATTGGCCTTTCGATGTTCAGGTTTTACTGCTCAACTTGAGTGGATTACTTTACAATTTGGATATTATTTTCATCTGCTTTTTTTTAAATGCTGTCCATTTGACAGTTCTTTGGTTTGAGTACAATTTAAAAAAGAGAGTGGGATTTATTTCAAGTCCATCGTAGCACAAAATGGTAGCAAGCCAGATTTCAATAACAGAAAGATTAACGGTGTATCAAAGTAATGGGAATACAGCGTTAAGAAGTTTTATCAAAGTACCCCTTTAGATATTTTATAAGCCACTACTTTTAATTTAGGACTTTATTACACGTAAGTCAATCAACAAAAATAATAATTTAAGCTGACAATAGATCAAACATAAGGTTTTAAAGTGTGATGAAAATTTAAATGATGGGAAACTGTAAGGGGAGTATTTTTACTTTTTTGAGCAAAAGTTAATATTGTATTTTGATAGTTTTTTTTTTCCTTTAATTTAGTATGAATATATCAACGCTCAAATTTAACGCGTATGTTGTGTAAAATTTAGAATGTATTCTGATATAATGCTGTCACTGGTTTGTAGCGTGTGTGTCGAGGCGATGTGTCGGCCTTAACTTTTTGGTTTTGGGGTCATCTGATACTTCCCCTTACACCGCAAAGCTTAACTTACATAACTGCTCGTGAGGCTTTGTTTCCGGCCAGAGAATCATGTTACCGGAGGGCTGGTTGCCAACCTACCCTCAGACGTACAAACCCCTCGCCCCGTCTGCGTAAAATTTGTATTAAATTACGTTGGCAATGTTCTGAGTGCACCCATTCAGAATGTAAATAAATTAAATCATGGTTACCAATGGTTTCATTGTGATCTCATTTTTGGCCTTAAAATTTTGGTTATACTTAAACTACAAGGATTGGATTTATATTACGACAGTTTCAGACTTTGTCTAGTGTTGAACCCAACAGACTTTTAATCGGAAGATAAGGGCTCAGATTTCCATGCTGAGAAAAAAAACAAAACCTTATGATTTGCGTATTGACATAGTAAAGATTCATTTTTAAATTAATAAAGTTAAAATAAAATTGAAAAAATATTTATTGATTAAACGATTAGGTCATCAGAAAATTATGAAAAATAGTTTTTTCTTACCTAATTGAGTTTTCATTTCTCGAGCGCTTTTGATAGTACTAATTCGTCATGTCTCTAAAAAAACTTAAAAAAAAAAGTTCTCAGTTATTTGACATTTTATCTTCCTCTTTCAAAGACCAGTTGGAATGGTAGAATTAAATTTATAATAACTGAGCCTTGCTTGCAAAATTGCAACTAAATAGTGGCAAAAAGCATGAAGTGGGTTCTTGGAGTATAATTGACACAAAACAGTGCCCACCAAGAAAACGACCTGAAATTTATATTTTACTTAGTAAGCTTGCTTAGAACCTATTTATTAATTTATGCGTTTTATTTTGAGTCCATTGGCCGAAGTAGGCAATTCATATTCTATTAAAAATATGCATATAATTATATGATAAATCACACCTATCTGGAATAAAACCGATTCACTATGAAGCTTACTAAAAAATTCAGTTTTCAATTATTTAAAAAGAAATATACGTATAAGGGAGCTAAATTTGAAACGAGATTTAACAAAACGCTTTTACTTCACAAAATTTGAATTCCAGTCAGTTTTCATAAGTACATTTTTCTTTTTTAAAGATAAGTTACTCTAGTAATGTAGCTTTTTTTCAAGTGAAAGAAAAACAAGCAAGAAATTTTAAAATCTGCTAATTTTTACGCTCGGAAAAAAACTCGGCGAAAAAAATAAAATAATTAAGAAATTTTATTGCTCCGCGTTTACTTTGCAAATGCTTACAAGGCTACCCTGCCCATAAACGATGTGAAAAGTACTCGGGAATCACATTATTTTTAAACGTGATATTATATGAAAAAAATAAAACTCAAATGATTCGTAGGTAGGTAGGTGTAGAAGCAAATACAGTAATCTAGGATTGTTTCGAAAACGAGATCAATGTATCGAAATGATAAGAAAATTGTTTCCTGTGTTTTCTTTTAATTATCTCATTTCCGGAAAAAATCCTAGATTTCTGCTTTTGGTTCTGTACGACCAAAATATTACGCTCTTGGTTATTTTATTCGAAATATCTACTTTATACTTCTCGTAAAACACGTTTTTATGTATATAAAGGCTCTGGAATGATGCTCTATTAGGTAAATGGAAAATTAAACTCCATTCCGACATAAAAAACCGTTTTTTGTATCCACTTATTTAAGTGTCTATTTTACGTTCCGGAGTGACGCCGGCGCCGGCACGGACGACAGATTTCCGTTCTTTTTACTTGTCACTCTAAATAAATTAATGTTTGCTTTGTATTTCGCTGCTCATATAAATTGTTTTAAATGGTATTATAAACTACTTTTATGATCCACTTTATTTTCCATTTTAAAATATTATTACAAGCCGAACAACTGATGGACGTTTCAAATTTTCCCCAAGGGGATACCAGTATGGAAAACAAGAAATGTACATTAAAATTAAACAAATGTTCGTAAAAGCAATAAACGTATCTATTTTAAACGAAGAAAAATATTTTCCTATTTACATTTAGACAGTCCAACAATTATGTGCTCCTAATATTCGAAATATCTGTTTAACGGTACATATCGGTATTCTAACATTTCTGTTTTTTTCTACCGATAGTAAACACTATTAATGGAAATGTTATAGTACTTCTACAAGCTTTATGAAAAGTTCCTTATAACATCACTTTAACAAACATGCCTATAAGTCTGTGCTCCGTATTACCTATAGTTTTTATACACGTTATTGTTATCCTTTTCTCACAGTAGTAGACTTTTTTTTCAGTAGATTTGTGAAGAGGGATGCTGTTCGCCAACTTAATTGGTCGTGGAAAAAGTTCTGTGAAGCCTGACAGACCTTTGACCACGACCATTTTCGCACCTTCTTGTCATACGTGATCCACTTTTCATCACCAGTTATAAATCTCTTGAAAAACGGTTCGGTTTCATCACGTCTCAATAAAGAATCGCAAATGAGTTCACGGTTCATTAGGTTTCTTTCAGTGAGCTCGTGTGGCACCCAAATATCGAGCTTACTTTTTGCGTTTTTTTTATCAGAAGTCCCAAAATTTCTACGGAAACGGGATCATGTCTCTACCTACAATGTGGCAGATAGTCTACGAACAAAATGGCACATAAGTACTGTAATTAAATGTAAATTAACTTATTTAAAAAGACCTGAATTTTCATATGAAATGCGAAGAAACTTTTTCCGCGACCTAATGTTTTGCCTGGTTGGATATCTTCATGCGAAAGCAGAAACTTGTTTTCGTGCAATGGCGTCTGTTGAACCAGGGTCGAAGCTATTGTCAAAAGGGCCAGAGTGGTTCGAACCAGCGTTATTCTTTTCCAAATACGCTAGTCCAGAACAGCGACTTCAACCCTCAGCCACAACACCGACAAAGACGAAGACAGGCATGTAAATCTAGTGCAGCCTGAATGAGACTCCTCCTATAACATGACTCTTCATGAGCCTAACGATTCTGTACTCCTAATACCTGAATCATTTGTTACTACGTGTGTTCTAAGTCTATGATTCTCCTTTACTTGCAGTGGTGGATGCAGGCAATGGAGAGGTAGTGCTGGTACAAGCAGTGTCAGGTGGCACCGCAGAGCTTCCTTGCGACATCACTCTCTCACAGCCTAACGATTCTGTACTCCTAATACCTGAATCATTTGTTACTACGTGTGTTCTAAGTCTATGATTCTCCTTTACTTGCAGTGGTGGATGCAGGCAATGGAGAGGTAGTGCTGGTACAAGCAGTGTCAGGTGGCACCGCAGAGCTTCCTTGCGACATCATTCTCTCACAGCCTAACGATTCTGTACTCCTAATACCTGAATCATTTGTTACTACGTGTGTTCTAAGTCTATGATTCTCCTTTACTTGCAGTGGTGGATGCAGGCAATGGAGAGGTAGTGCTGGTACAAGCAGTGTCAGGTGGCACCGCAGAGCTTCCTTGCGACATCACTCTCTCACAGCCTAACGATTCTGTGCTCCTGGTAGTCTGGTACAGGGACGATGCGCCCATTTACAGGTAAGAAGTCTTGTCAATTTTGTAACAGTGTCGTCTTGAAAATGATTTAAGCAAGTCGAAAGTACCTACTCAAGGTGAAATAAATACACAATTTGTGAAAATAAAACTCTGTATTTTTTTTATAATTCCTCATAAGAACCTTAATGCAACCTCAATAATTCTACTTCTATTACATTTCAAACAATGTATTTTCACCGAGTCTTATTTATTAAATGTACCAAGAAATATGCTTACATAGTGCGAGTACATTTGTAACGATTATGTGAATCGATAACATAAAAAAAATGCTGAATAAAAAAAGCACACTGTATAGTACACTTAGTACGAGTTGCAAAACTTGAGTAATGTAAAGTTTACGGCAATTATTGAGAAGAGTGATTTCCCCCAAAATCTGCCGTTTTTGTTTATTTGAACTTGATTTCCTTCATCACTGTAACTCTTTTGCTAAGACCATAAAGTGCAAGAAACAAAAACGGCAGATTTTGGGAGAAATCACTCTTTAATATTTTTTGTAAACTTTACTTTTCTCAAGTTTTGCAACTCGTACTAAGGGTACAATATGTATCGAATACATACTGGTATACAGTGTGCTTTCTTGGTGTTCAATTTTACTAAAACACGATTGCCCAGACATTTTGTCGGTTTCCAATAATATATACATACTGTTACATAAGACAAGTAACACAAAGTGGAATCCATATTGATATTGTGAATTACAATGTTCGTAAAAAAAAAATTGTGCTTATGAATATGGATTACAAATAAGAGACAACCATGCTTTATTAAATAAATAAAAGACGATCCGGTCCGGTCGATAGCTCAGTTGGTAGAGTGCTTACATTTCATGCCGTGAGCCCGGGTTCGAATCCCACCGAGAGTGTCAGATATGACTTCCCGTTTTGGTGTTTATTTCAAGCCCCAAAATAAAATACCAGCAAGGCTTACTCAGCCTTCACAATAAATGAGTACCAGCCCCCTCTGGAGCTGGGAAAACCCCACTTCAACTGAAGTGGTTGGAGTAAGGCCGTCCCCCTTACCAGTAAAAATAAAAAGGTTCCACTCGCAACGTGCGAAAGCGGCAATAAGTTACACTATATGTGTAGCTTAGTTGCGTTTTTTGCGATTTAAATATAAATGCGATAAGGTCATCAGAAAATTATGATTTTTTGCAATGAAAAACCTCAAAGATAGGGTCACAAAATTCATATATTGTTTGAAAGTAGCAAATTATCTTCACCCTTACAGTTGGGACGCTCGTGCCGGGGATTCCACCTTGCACATGATCCACTCCAACCAGGCCTCACACGAGACTGCTGGTCTTTCGTCTGCCGAGGATGCTGACCTCATGGGAGATAAAGATGAAGGTGGAACCCACTGGTCAGGGTTCGCTGGAGTGAGAGCTCGCTGGTCACCGTTGGGTGCAAGACTTGCTCTAAGACCTGCTGATGCAGAAGACAGAGGGGAATACCGATGTAGAGCAGACTTTAGAGCATCACCTTCCAAGAACACTAAGGTGCACCTACAAATTATTGGTAAGTTGGATTTGCTTATCCTGAACCAATTTAACAAATTCACTATGGGATTCTAAGCGTGTCTTGAGCGAAAACCGTAAAGAAAATTGTATAGGACACTGATGGATTTGACGTTGTTTCCATGTCCAATAATTATAACATATTTATAAGCAGCAAAGCTGAATAGGTGTTTCTGACCAATCAGTCTGAAATGGATGCATGAATATTTTACTTGAGATCGAACCACATGTTTTTAAAAAAACAGTCGGATACGTGGAGCATAAACTACTGCCCAGTTTCCACGTTAGTTTCCTTTATCTGATATTTCTATAATCTAAGTTGCAAATGTAGATTACATTTAAGATTTATATTATATGTATTCCCACAAGCAGACACGTATAAATTCGCGCTTAACCATGCCAATCTCAAATGAACAAGAGGCCCTGCAACTCTTGCTGACCTTCCCTGAAACAGTGGTCACATTGGCAAAGTGAACCATTTTTTAAAGTATGGGTGGTCAGCCTCACACCAACCTATAAGTCATGAAAATATGATATTTGCTTAATGCAAAAGTAAATGATTACTAGACAATGAATAAATGTTAATGAAAAGACACAAATACTCGTTTAATAGATAAAATATATTATATTAAAATGAGAATAATATGACGATTGTTGAAAACTAAGCACGCATGCATCTGTTTTTTTTCAGAGGCAGCAGGTACTCCTGTCATAGTAGATGAAGCAGGTAGAGAACTCAAAGAGTCTGCAGGTCCATACAGAGAAGGAGATTCACCCAAACTGACGTGTAGCGTCACTGGCGGTAAGGTTCATCCATCAACTTACTTGTATCATAATGAGGACCACAGCAACTTAAATCTTAACATTTCTTTTCCCTTTTCAGGCTACCCTCCTGCAACTCTGCGTTGGTACAGAGGTGGTCGCGTCCAGGAAGGAGCAAGTAATGGAGTACTGAAGTTGACCTCGCTGAAGAGATCAGATTTGTTAGCTGCTCTCACTTGCCAAGCTTCCAATTCACCACTCCTTCCTCCAACCACTTCAACTCTTGTCATAGATATGCAATGTGAGACTCGTTCATTATTTTTACCCAAAATTTGTTCAACTTTGTAAAATGGTTCTCGTTCATTCCTTTCACAACATACTTCTACTCGATATTCATGTACAACCCAATTATAGTTTTTTTTTTGGGTAGACCCTATTAAAACTAATGTACCTAAAGGCAAAAGAGCTGACAATGCTGCATGCTAAACAATACGCCCAATAATATTTCCTAGAGAATGTAGTCGATATGTGAAATTTACTCATTTATACATAATGTGGTAAACCTGACATATGTACATATTTGAACTACTTCTTGCAACAACAAAAAAGGTTTTATTTTTCCGCTAAAAAAGCATTCTCCTAACTTGGGAAATTCGATCAATCTTTTAAGCGAATCAAGATTGGGAAAAATCTTAAAATGAAAGCGATTATTTCTTGTTCAGTGTACTATTTAACCATTGAACTCTCAATAGTTCATGTTTTCAAAAAATATTGGATAAAAATCTTGTGAATATTTGTTCCAGTGCCTCCACTAAGTGTAGAAATAATAGAAAGAGATCCCTTGAGTGCTGGCAGGGAACAAGAGATAGTTTGCAAGGCAAAAGGAGCCAGACCACCCCCTCAGCTATCGTGGTGGCTCAATGGAGAAAGATTGGAAGGCGTGCAAGTGGTAAGAAAATACTAAAATATTAATTATAGCAGAATTTATTTTACACGGTTTGGTTCACAATTTACAATGTACTGATTTCTAGCTCTTGCTTTCGACATCACAGTTCAATTTTTTAATTGACTCTGTGGGCTGTACACAATTGGCTTTCATTTACTCACGTTCATACGGTCGTTTCTCGACTGTTCTTGATTTCTCGAGCATAATGGATGATTTCAATACTACAATGTTGTTCCACCAGCGTGATAAGGATCACGTATGCACTAATACTACCATACGCTCGTTACAATAATAATAATAACTAACAAGATTTATATGCGCCTTTTTGTGATTTACATCACTGCAAAGGCGCATGTGGGCTCTAGCCGGTAAACAAGAATGCTTTGAGCATCTTCCTGAAGGCTATCTCATCTTCCTGGACTCTCAGCCTCTCTGGGAGAGCATTCCATGCCGCTGGCCCGGCAATACGGAAAGAGCGGTTCCAATACACTTACAATAGTGTACAAGATCTCGTAAGTTCCTTCAATGTTATTATCTCTCAACTTAATCAATTCTTCTTCAAGGACGAAGAGTTCCAGCGGATGGATGGCCAAGAAGAAGGTTCTATCTCTTCAGGCACTCCAAGCGTGAGCACTAGCACGCTGAAATTCACTGCACGTGCCCAACAGCACGGACAAAAAATATCGTGCCACGCCAAGCACGTGTTGCTAGCATCACATATGGAGGCGCAGATGTCGCTAAACGTGCTCTGTAAGTCTTTACTTTTTATCCCGTTTTTTGTGTTCAATGCCGATACTGATTTTGTACATAGCATTTTATCTGTGTAATTGTGTCATAAATGCTTTGATATTTCGTTTTAGTTCCTCCATCTGTGAACCTTACCTTAGGTTCAAATCTGAACCCCAACGATATCGAAGAAGGTGATGATGTTTACTTTGAATGCAAAATTCATGCCAACCCACCACCATACAAGCTTGTATGGAATCATAATGTAAGTAAATAATAATTAATGCAGTTTCAATTTTCCCATACAATATATCGCACGTTTAATAATAAAGAGCAATAACTCAAAAAACAAGAATGTTGGGAAATCACGTTTAAAGTTCAGACACCCAGTACAACTTGTATGGGATGAAAAAGGCGGCCAATGTTTTATCTCGGTCACATTCGTCCAAATTGAACGGCTGTCGCATTCTACCTATTCTTCTCGCATTGTTCTTACGTTTTATTATAAAATCTCGATTTTCCCAATTTTCGAGTTATTTCTCTTTATTATTAAGCGTGCGATATATTTATCGATGATCCAAAAATGAATCCATAACAGTTACACCGGACATAGTCTCTGTAACACAGTTTCTTATCATTTCATACCTTTACATAAATTTATAGCTTGATAAACCTCTATAAATGTTTATAGTATGCATCACAACATGTTTTTACTTTATAGCAGTCCGAAGGACTGTTATAAAGTATTGTATTCGTCCGAAAAAAAAAAAATGAGGTTTCAACGGAAATGAGTTGTCCTGCACCAGGACATGCAAAAAAACCTAATTTGTCGAACCTGTCCGTCCGTATGGATGTATGTATGTCCCAGCCGGAACTACAGATCGCAGAGACACCAATTTTTGGATTTAGAGAATTGACCACCACAGATTTTGATGGGCCGACTGGCATGGCGCCAACCTGAAAATTCAAGATGGCTGCCATACAAAAAAAACATAAAGTTGCACTTTTCTCAAAAACGGCTCTAACGATTTTCTTTAAAATTTCAGTGTAGTCGTTGCTTAAATTGGCACTAAGAAAATTAGTTATGGCAACACTCTTGCCTATCTGCGTCTATGGATTGCCATATGAAAGAAAAAAACGATTTTGATTTTCTCGGAAATGGCTGAGTTGACAAAAAAATTATGTTCTACAATATTATGCGCAAAATTAATTTCTATAAAAAACCAAACAACACTTTTAAAAAAAAAATACTTAAAGTACCGTTTACACGATCTCAAAATTTTCATCGAAAATATTAAAAATACCCATTAAAACGCAATTTTTTAAAATTTATTTTTTGTTCACAAGTAAGAAAAAAATATAAAATTTTTTGCACTATAATTTTTTTTTCACTATTTTGAGAATTCAAGATGGCTTCCGAAGAGCTGAAAATTTCAAATGCGTTTTTCCCAAAAACGGCTCAAACGATTTTTTTTTAATTTTCAGTATATAAGTTGCTTGATACATTCTTACCAAATTTAGTTATGGCAACATTCTTGCTAATCTGCGTCTATGAGTTGCCATATGAACAAAATAAACAATTGTGATTATCTCCGAATTCAAAGCGTTGACAAAAGAATAATAATCTACAATATTATACATAACGTAAAATTCTATAAAAAAAGTAAATAAAATTTTTGAAAAATATAACATGAAGGGCCATTTTTATGATATCAAAAATTTAAATTGAAAGGCTACAAAAACCCATCAGAACGCAAAAAACTTTTATATTTTAAAACTTAAGTAGAAAGAACTCATTTATAACTATAATTCATAGTGAAACATTTTTCAAATTTTAGAAAATTCAAGATGGCTTCCGAACAGCTGAAAGTTTCAAATGAGATTTGCTCAAAAACGGCTCCTACGATTTTCTTTAATTTTTTTGCATAATCGACATCATAATAGTACTATCTAACAACAATAACCGTTGCCTCATAATTTTCTTTGTTTTGGGGGCTGCCATACAAGAGAAAAAAAAAAATTAAAATTTCTCGGCAGAGAAAGGGTTAACTAAAAAATATTGTTCTACAATTGAAAATCTCTTATATATACCTATATATATTTTTCATTACTTTTGAAAAAAAAAGATTATAAAGTATAGCCACCATACAAAGTGACAAATTTCCATACAAAAAATATTTTTAATATTTTTGGTAGCAAAACGTCTAAAACCAATAAATAAACTAACATAACAATTCGCTCAAACAAGTGCTATCAACAATAACCATTGCCTCATAATACTCTTTGTTTTGGGGGTTGCGATACAAGAGAAAACAATAATTTAAAATTTCTCGGCAGAGAAAGGGTTAACTAAAAAATAATGTTCTACAATTGAAAATCTCTTATAATATATACTTACATACATGAATCATTACTTTTTTAAAAAAAATATTCTAAAGTGTAGCCACCATACAAAGTGACCAATTTCCATACAAAAAATAATTGTTACATTCTTGGTACTAAAACGCCTAATATAAAATACTAGGCTACGAGTCTTAAAGTTTAGTAAGTAGTACCCATATAATAATTAATCATAACTTTCCAAAATATCAATGAAAAGTATAGGTACCCACCAAACAAAGTGTTAGTTTTGATACAAACGGGATCAATGATAATACTGCAAAAAGACGATTGCTTAAAAAGATTAGCTTCATTATTTACACACAACTAAATGTTTTGTTATGAAAATTGGCTATGACCTACACATGACCGTATTTTGTGCTATAAAGTCCTGTGCAGTCCACTGTACAATTTATTTACTTTATAGCAGTCCGAAGGACTGTTATAAAGTATTGTATTCGTCCGAAAAAAAAAAATCGAGGTTTCAACGGAAATGAGTTGTCCTGCACCAGGACATGCAAAATAAATTGTACAGTGGACTGCGCAGGACTTTATAGCACAAAATACGGTCATGTTTAGGTCATAGCCAATTTTCATAACAAAACATTTAGTTGTGTGTAAGTAATGAAGCTAATCTTTTTAAGCAATCGTCTTTTTGCAGTATTATCATTGATCCCGTTTGTATCAAAACTAAAACTTTGTTTGGTGGGTACCTATACTTTTCATTGATATTTTGGAAAGTTATGATTGATTATTATATGGGTACAACTTACTAGATTTTAAGACTCGTAGCCTAGTATTTTATATTAGGCGTTTTAGTACCAAGAATATTACAATTATTTTTGTATTAAAATTTGTCACTTTGTATGGTGGCTACACCTTATAATATTTATTTGAAAAAAGTAATAATTAATGTATGTAGGTATATTTAAGAGCTTTCCAATTGTAGAACATTATTTTTTAGTTTACCCGTTCTCTGCCGGGAAAATTTAAAATATTGTTTTCTCTTGTATCGCAACCCCCAAAACAAAGAGTATTGAGAGGCAATGCTTATAGTTGTTTTATAGCAATTGATTGAGAGAATTGTTATGTAGCTTTATTTATGGGTATTAGACGTTTTGCTACCAAAAATATTACAATATTTTTTTGTATGAAAATTTGTCACTTAGTATGGTGGCTATACTTTATAATCTTTTTTTGAAAAAAGTAATGATTCATATATGTAGGTATATATAAACGCTTTTCAATTGTAGAACACTATTTTTTAGTTAACCCTTTCTCTGCCGAGAAATTTATCTTTTTTTTTTTCTCTTGTATGGCAACCCCCAAAACAAAGAAAATTATGAGGCAATGGTTATTGTTGTTACATAGCAGTATTATAATGAGGATTATGCAGAAAAAATAAAGAAAATCGTAGGAGCCGTTTTTGAGAAAATCTCATTTGAAATTTTCAGCTGTTCGGAAGCCATCTTGAATTTTCTAAAATTTGAAAAATGTTTCACTATGAGTTATAGTGATTACAAAGTTCTTTCTGATAAAGTTAAGAAACATAAATGTTTTTTGCGTTCTGATGGGTTTTTGTAGCCTTTTAATTTCAATTTTTGATATCATGTAAACGGCCCTTTATGTTTTTATTTTCAAAATTTTTATTTACTTTTTATATAGAATTTGATGTTACGTATAATATTGGAGAACATATCTTTTTTGCCAACGCTGTCACTTCTGAGAAAATCACAATTGTTTATTTTTTTCATATGGCAACTCATAGACGCAGATTAGTAAAAATGTTGCCATAACTAAATTTGATAATAATGTATCAAGCAACTACTTTACTGAAAATTTAAAAAAAATCGTTAGAGCCGTTTTTGAGAAAATCGCATTTGAAGTTTTCTCCTCTTTGGAAGCCATCTTGAATTCTCAAAATAGTGAAAAACAAATTATAGCGCAAAGAAGTTTATAAATTTTTCTTTCTTGTGAACCTAAAAAAAGTTTTACAAAATTGCGTTTTTGTGGGTCTTTTTAATATTTTAGATGAAAATTTTGAGATCGTGTAAACGGTACTTTAAGTAAAAAAAATTTTATAGGATTCTTTAAATTTTTGTAGAAATTAATATTGCGCGTGATATTGTCGAACATTTTTTTTTTGTCAACCCAGCCATTTCCGAGATAATCACAATCGTTTTTTTCTTTCATATGGCAACTCATAGACGCAAGTTGAGAAGAGTGTTGCCATAACAAATTTTCTTCGCGACAATTTAAGCAACGACCACACTGAAATTTTAAAGAAAATCGTTAGAGCCGTTTTTGAGAAAAGTGCAATTTTATGTTTTTTTTGTATGGCAGCCATCTTGAATTTTCAGGGTGGTGCCATGCCAGTCGGCCCATCAAAATCTGTGGTTGTCAATTCTCCAAATCCAAAAATTGGTGTCTCTACGATCAGTAGTTTCGGCTGGGACATACACTCATACGGACGGACGGACGGACGGACAGGTTCGACAAATTAGGTTTTTTTGCATGTCCTGGTGCAGGACAACTCATTTCCGTTGAAACCTCATTTTTTTTTTTTCGGACGAATACAATACTTTATAACAGTCCTTCGGACTGCTATAAAGTAAAAACCTAATTTGTCGAACCTGTCCGTCCGTCCGTCCGTCCGTATGGATGTATGTATGTCCCAGCCGGAACTACTGATCGTAGAGACACCAATTTTTGGATTTAGAGAATTGACAACCACAGATTTTGATGGGCTGACTGGCATGGCACCACCCTGAAAATTCAAGATGGCTGCCATACAAAAAAAACATAAAATTGCACATTTCTCAAAAACGGCTCTAACGATTTTCTTTAAAATTTCAGTGTGGTCGTTGCTTAAATTGTCGCGAAGAAAATTTGTTATGGCAACACTCTTCCCAACTTGCGTCTATGAGTTGCCATATGAAAGAAAAAAACGATTGTGATTATCTCGGAAATGTGTGGGTTGACAAAAAAAAAATGTTCAACAATATTACGCGCAATATTAATTTCTACAAAAATTTAAAGAATACTATAAATTTTTTTTTACTTAAAGTACCGTTTACACGATCTCAAAATTTTCATCGAAAATATTAAAAAGACCCATAAAAACGCAATTTTGTAAAACTTTTTTTAGGTTCACAAGGAAGGAAAATTTATAAACTTCTTTGTACTATAATTTGTTTTTCACTATTTTGAGAATTCAAGATGGCTTCCAAAGAGGAGAAAACTTCAAATGCGATTTTCTCAAAAACGGCTCTAACGATTTTTTTTAAATTTTCAGTAAAGTAATTGCTTGATACATTCTTATCAAATTTAGTTATGGCAACATTTTTACTAATCTGCGTCTATGAGTTGCCATATGAACAAAATAAACAATTGTGATTTTCTCAGAAGTGACAGCGTTGACAAAAAAGATATGTTCTAGAATATTATACGTAACATTAAATTCTATATAAAAATTAAATAAAAATTTTGAAAATAAAAACATAAAGGGCCGTTTACATGATATCAAAAATTGAAATTAAAAGGCTACAAAAACCCATCAGAACTCAAAAAACTTTTATGTTTCTTAACTTAATCAGAAAAAACTTTTTTATCACTATAATTCATAGTGAAACATTTTTCAAATTTTAGAAAATTCAAGATGGCTTCCGAACAGCTGAAAGTTTCAAATGAGATTTGCTCAAAAACGGCTCCTACGATTTTCTTTAATTTTTTTGCATAATCGACATCATAATAGTACTATCTAACAACAATAACCGTTGCCTCATAATTTTCTTTGTTTTGGGGGCTGCCATACAAGAGAAAAAAATTATTTTAAATTTCTCGGCAGAGAAAGGGTTAACTAAAAAATAATTTTCTACAATTGAAAAGCTTTTATATAAACCTACATATATGAATCATTACTTTTTTCAAAAAAAGATTATAAAGTATAGCCACCATACTAAGTGACAAATTTTCATACAAAAAATTATTGTAATATTTTTGGTAGCAAAACGTCTAATACCCATAAATAAACCTATATAACAATTCGCTCAATCATTTGCTATAAAACAACTATAAGCATTTCCTCTTAATACTCTTTGTTTTGGGGGTTGCCATACAAGAGAAAACAATATTTTAATTTTCCCGGCAGAGAATAGGTTAACTAAAAAATAATGTTCTACAATTGAAAAGCTCTTATATATACCTACATACATTAATCATTACTTTTTTCAAATAAATATTATAAGGTGTAGCCACCATACAAAGTGACAAATTTTAATACAAAAATAATTGTAATATTCTTGGTACTAAAACGCCTAATATAAAATACTAGGCTACGAGTCTTAAAATCTAGTAAGTTGTACCCATATAATAATCAATCATAACTTTCCAAAATATCAATGAAAAGTATAGGTACCCACCAAACAAATTTTTAGTTTTGATACAAACGGAATCAATGATAATACTGCAAAAAGACGATTGCTTAAAAATATTAGCTTCATTACTTACACACAACTAAATGTTTTGTTATGAAAATTGGCTATGACCTAAACATGACCGTATTTTGTGCTATAAAGTCCTGTGCAGTCCACTCTACAATTTATTTTTATTGAAATGAACTTCAATTTATTAAATGGTAAGACTTAAATTTAATGTAGACCAAAATTCCAAAAGTTCGTATAGGAAAGAAGGTTATAGAGTTAGGTTGTAGTTAATATTTTGGGATTATCCAATCGGTAAACACACTCAAATCTGCTTTTCTAGCTTTGTCATATTGTGGAGATAGGAAATAAAAAGAAATTGTTTCAACATTTGGTTGAATAACTTCAAAATGAAGCCATAAAATACCATACTAAAAAAAACGCAACTAAGCTACGCATATAGTGTAACTTTTGCCGCGTTGTTTCCAAAAGGTTTCGAAGGTGACGAGAGGAACCTATTTACTTTTACAGGTAAGGGAGCTGGCCTTACGCCAACCACTTCAGTTGAAGTGGAGGCTTTCCAGTTCCCGAGGGGGCTGGTACTCATTTCTTGTGAAATCTGAGTAAGCCTTGCCGGTATTTTATTTTGGGCTTTGAAATAAACACCGAAACGGGAAACTATTCTGACACGAGATTTGGGATTAGGATTCGAACTCGAGCTCTCGGCATGGATGCAAGTACTCTACCAACTAAGCTGTAGACCGGACAATACTACCAATGCTTCAAATTGTTGTCTCTAATCCAGGGTCAGCCGCTGATACAGGACCCCAAGGGCAGCATCACTATCACAAGCGGGAACCTGGTGATGCAGAGGGTGTCGCGGACAGCTGCCGGCTCCTACTCATGTGACGCTTCCAACGTGGAAGGGGACGCGCATGCGCAGCCTGTGGTGCTCAACATCATGTGTAAGCTAATACGACTACTATAATAATGTTTCCACGAAGTAATAATAATAATATTAGGATGATTTATTTGGCCAGCGCTGTGTTTGTGTGTATCACACCTCAAGAGCCCTTTGCGAGCTTGATCGTCGCTGCAGAAAGCGCCAATTTTCAAGCAAGACCCAGTTTCTGTAAGGCTGGATGAACCTTTAGTGACCAGTCTTTTGTGAAGGTATATGAATTTTTCACCCAGCGAAGAGCATAATATTTGAAAATATAAATGGTATTTTTTTGTGCTCCGCCAGGATTCGAATCCACAACCTTCCATTTACGAGTCAGAAGTGTTAACCACTAGACTACGAACCGGTTAAAAAGTAGTATCAATATAGCAGTTCAATATATCACAAAGTTCAATACCAAACGCCTGGATTGCTAGAGTAAAAGCTAACTATGACCCTGCACACAGGCTTGTGAGTTTTCTGCCCCGAGAAAACATTCTAATTTAGATTTTTGTGCTGAATCGATTCGCCAAGCACTTGAAGATATAAGTGAAATAGGAAATCTTTTTTGCCGCTTACAGGCTCTTGAAACCCAAACATTATTTGAGACAGATGTCCGGACATTTTTGGGATTCTACCGGATTTGACCTTACAAAGTTTGTGTTATTTTTCCAGTCAAACCAGTGTGCATAGCCTCTCTGCGACAATCATACGGCGTAGCGCGTCAGGAGCGTGCGCAACTTGTATGCGAGGTGGAAGCCGTCCCTCCACCAGACTCCTTCACATGGTCTCTCAACAACTCGGCCCAAGTCCTGGAAGTGCCGGCGGAGCGGTACACTTGGTCTCGCACTCCAGCAAGGTCCACTTTGGCTTATACTCCAGTGTCTGAACTGGACTACGGGACAGCTCTTTGTTGGGCGTCTAATCTGGTGGGAAAGCAAGTGCAACCTTGTGCATTAACTCTGCTGCCAGCATCTAGACCACATCCTCCGGCAAACTGCTCGATGGTCAATCAAACGAGTGTTGCGTTGGAGATAATATGCGATCCAGGTGAGAATATTGATGATTTAGTAGTGTTCTTCTTTTTTAATGCCAAATCACTGAAAAGTATTTCCTTTTCCAATCAACACGCTCAACGACCATCTAGAGCTTCTGGGCCTTAAATCAGTGGTAAACTTTTTGCAGTCTGGTCCTTCAATCAGTGGTACACTATTTGTGGGCTGGTCCTAAAATCAGTGATATACCATTTGTAGTACGGAGCTGTTTTGATTACAATAACCCTCTGTAGCATATCTTTACTTCGATAACTGATGATTCAATATTGCTTTTTATTATTTTCCAGGCTACGACGGTGGTCTTCTGCAGACTTTCCAGCTGGAAGTTTATGAGCGTCCAATAGACCAGCTGTTAGCCAACGTTTCTGCCAGGAGACCAGGATTCACAGTTAGTGGACTGGCTCCCGGCAAGATGATGAAGGTCATCATATACGCTCACAACTCTAGAGGAAGGTCAGAGACTGTACTCCTGGACACATTCACGTTGGAGATAGCAGAAAAACAGACCGGTGAGCAATGCTTTACATCATTTTTTTGGATTCAGCAATAAAAAAATAAGTAAAACCATTTTCATGTGTTTCAACTGCTCTATGCACTTCTTTTTTATATTCTTCATCTCAAAACTTTGCGAATAAACTATTATTGTAAATTTCTGTTTATGTTCACATGATTTTTTGTTTTCGTTTTATTTATTCGGGGATTTTATTAACATGTTTTCATTAGGTATTAATTTTTTTTATACTAATTGTACCTATGGCTGGATTCTACATAAAAAGACTCATTTTAGAATTGGCGTTGCCAATGTTACTTTACACACAAGTTATTTAGAATATCATCTCACAAAAGCAAAATATATCAAGTATTATAAATTTATCAGAAATACCTATTTCTGATGCGTAAATGAAACCGTTCTTTATGCTGATGAAAACCTTTAAGGCCGCTTGGAAGCAAAACAAAGAAAATAATAAATCAATAAACTTTGCGTGATCCAGTAGGGTCCAGCCACCAAAAAAGTAATTACTGAGCAAAATCAAATGAAAATAAATACTGTTCATTTATTGAATGTAAAAACGCATAGGTATTTTTCCTAGTATTTTTTTTTACTATAATTATCAGATTTTGTTTTCCGTCCCACTCGGCAATGCAATAAATCTCCCCGGATTATTCTGCTCCTCCTGAAGCACTTCCGAACTGCTGTGTAATTTATTTGACTCTTGTAAAATTATAGTAGAGGCTTATCCTCTCTCCTTTGTCGGATAATCAAATCAATCCGAGTTCATTGGGGTTATTGGCGTAAAATTATATTCGGAAGAGTTAGTGGTGCCTCAGGCTTGTCGGAGCGGGCCCTCATTTGGTATTTACATAAATTAGTGGCAACCCTGCCTTTGTCTTGCGGCGGGACCAACCCGGTGTTCGACTACCCCAAGTGTAAAACTCGACGTTTAAACTCAACCATTGCGTTCCACCAAAAATAAACATAAACTAAAAAGTTCACTAGAAACACTATTTTAGTTTCTAGAGATTTGTTCATAAATTCCTTGTTAGAGTTTACACGTAAAGTTTTGTACTTGTAGTGCGGGGCGATGCAAACAGGGTTGCCGCAAGGCACTGATAATGTAATACACAACTTTCACAAATCCCTAATTTATTGCCGGTGTCTGAAAAGTTTAATAAGAATTGAACACGTAAAGTTTCAAATCGAATGCTGTATGAATTATTTAACTGAGCTGCTCAGTAATATAACTTAAAATTGAAGAAAGTATATAACCTTTTAAGGAAATTAATCATCTTAATATACCGCAAAACACCAAAAGTTGATGAGATGAAAAACAAAATAAATATCTACTAAATATATGTATCTCTTAAGAAATTTACATTGATTTTGAATACCTATTATAAAGTATAGGAAAATAGGAATGAAAAATTGACATTGTAATTTTACAAACGGCAAAAGTTGATATTTTTTGAAAGGTTCACATTTTTAAACGGGCATTATAATATAATATTTATAAATCTACCAACACCATTACCTTTTCCTGAAACAGAAACGACAGTCTTAAAATCAACTTATCATTAAAACTATCGCCGTCACACAAAACTAATGAGGTCCGCAAATGAATTGACATCTAGACAATATGGTGTCGTCACGTGGCCGGATTCCTAGCAAAAAGCATACAAATTTTGCAATTGGTTGCTAAGGACGGCAGTCCCCTACAAGACTGACTTTTTCTCACCGAGTAAAAAGTTCCAAATTCAAAAATGTTCAGACCTTATTGGCTAATTGGTATATAAATGTAGGGACATATGAAAACTTTTATGGTTTTTTTTTTTCTTAAAAATACCCCAGACTAAATAAATCTAACTTCAGTTCGGCGAACTTGCACTGTTGAAAAAAAAGGAATAAAAAAGCATTCTCAGAAGTTGTAACTTCTATTGGCATTCCCGCCTTATTTATGGCTTCCATATCTCTCGCGTTTTATCACACCCGACCATTATTTCTTCACATTTTCTCTCATAAGACTTCCATTCTCGATTCGCAATATTGCCTTGTGGCAGATATGCTTTTTACGACACTTTGATTTTCCTCAAATGCCCACCTGCGGAAATTTATCTGCGCTCATTGCAACCCTGATTTCTCTTCGCACCTTTCAAAAGCGGTTTGAAGAAAAGGTGAGAAAAATAAAACCCATAACTTACAGAAAAATAAATCGACGCGTATAGGAAATTCAACTTAGATATTAGGATTTTTCATCTTTTTAGTATTGGCCCTCTTATTCTCTCATGAAGTAACCTTTACCTACTTATATTATGTATATTGTATGTATTAGATTTTTGTTGGTAGGTTTTCGGGTAATACGTTACCATTTTCTAGCCGACGCGACGCGACGTTTCGGATCGGTATCACGATCCCTCATCAGGGCGGTCCTTCTGTGTGTAAGGTTGGCCTATATATATGAGAAATAATGATGTGCTCTTGATTTGTTTAAAATAACATCCTCTGTTTTTTTATTGAACAATGTTGTAGATCACAGAAGTTTTAAACCATTTTTTCTGAGGTTTTTATTATATTAACATATTTTCCCTTTTTAGAATACAATATTTTTTTAATGACAAATGTGTTTGCTGGCTTCTAATTATTTAGATTTTTTATCGTCATAATATATATTACTACGAACTTGGAGTACCTACGTGCTACTGTACCTACACGCATACATAGAATAGTCTGGCACTAGTATGATGATGATAGTATTAGTGCATACGTGATCCTTATCACGCTGGTGGATCGGTCTAGTATTGGAATCATCCACTATGTTCGAGAACAGTCGAGAACCATCCGTATGAACGAGTATAAATGTAAGCCGAAATCATGTGCAGGCCAATGTCGATAAAACATTCAGCCGTGAAGTTCGAAAGCCAGAGCTAGAAATCAATTGTTAAACTAAATGGTGTAAAATAAATTATGTTACAATAAATAATTGTAGTTTAATTAAAAGAGAACCCAGTAAAAACGTAACAATATTTTTTCTTGCAGGAACTGAGAGCGTGTTGGAAATATCATCATGGCTGGGAGTAGTTGCTGGAGCCCTCGGAGGGACCTTGATTTTGGTCCTTTTGGCTGGCGTCGCCATTAGATTAAGAAGAAGGGCCCCTACAGACTACACATGTGAGCATACATATAACCACCTTTCTGCAAATGTGTTATATTCTTTCATCACTATAAATCAATGATTAATAATATTAGAAAAATGAACAAAGACACAAGTCAACTCAAATTTAGAATGGTATTAGGTATGCAAATGCAATTCTAAATTCAAATTATACGCTATGGGCATCGACGTATGGCTATGGGGAATAAAAGATGCCATTGATACCAACACATTACATACCTATATTCTAAATTCAAAAAAAAATTGTGTGAATGGTTTGTAGGCAGGTTTCCTGGGTAGCTAATAAAGAAAATAATGCATTATAGTGATATTTTGTGAAATAGCCCAAAAGATAAAAATAATGCTGATACTATAATATTTCTTTTACAGTGCGGTCCGGAAAGCCGAAAGGTCTTTGTTCAAGAACCAGACCTCCAAGGTCAGAGCTTTTGGTATTGCATGATGACAAAAATCCTGACGTGGTGCCATTAAATAAAGGTATTACCTACTTTCTACCTAACCGTAAATATTATTTGGTTTTAATGATTTTGATACAATCTTTGGAGCAGAAACAAATATTACTATATTTATTCAGAATCTCATTAAAAGTAGGTACCTATTTTCTAAAATAAATACCCAAAACAAGTATACAATATTAGTACCTACTGGCCTATATTTCTTAATCTATAATATAATTATAATCTAAAGGCTCATATTAAATGCATGCCCACAAATAAACACGTGTGGGTCGCGCTAACAAATGCTGAATATGTACTTACAAATTAAATCCAAACCTCTAATGAACATAAACCCTGCAACTTTTACCGACCTTACATGAAACGGGGGTGACATCGGCAAAGTGAACGATTTTATACAGTACGGGTGGTCAGCCTCATACCAACCTATAAGTTAAGGAATATGCTTACTTCAAAATGAAAATGCAGCCTTATGCCCCAATAAAGCAGATATATAGGTACTGTGGGTATATACATAATTTATTGCGCTTTGTTTACTCGAAATGGTAATTTTGTATTTTTTTTTAGCTACGGAACACAAAGTATCATTGGAAGAAACAACAACTTCGAGTGACACAGCTGAGACTCCGGGAGGAATCGGAGGGGGCGTTATCAGCGGTGGGGGTGGTGGAGGGGGCGTTGGTGGCGGGGGCGGTGGACTAGAGGGCGGGGGCCCACCTAGGCCGCCCCCATACACGAGAGCTCCGCCACTTTTGACCCACACGATACCGGTAAGAATCTCACTAGAAATATCAAGGAAATCTTTAAGAGCGATTTATACCCTAAATCTGTCTTTTTGTTTATTTATGGTCTTAGTAAAAGAGTGACAGTGATGAAAAAAATCAGGCTCTTTTATTAATTAATTATCTAAATTATAAAAGTTAAACAAACATTAAATAACTTGAAAATTGTCGCCACAACTAAATATATAAAAAAAATGGGTTTTTCACATTTTTATAGTTTTTTTTCATATGTGATATATTTTGGAAATATTTTTTTTCTTTTAAATTACAGAATTACTTATACATTGTTTATCATCCTTTACGCCATTTTTTTAATATCAATAGGTAGTTATTGTAAATATGGAAAAGCTGTCTTCAATAAATTTAATTAATCAAGTAGTTTCAGTCTTGGGACTTCTTAGCCACCAATAACTAAAATACATTTTAAGTGTTTTTAGGCTTTCATGGCCGGCTTCAGATGATGATGTCTCCATCCTTCCGGGCTTGTAGACCATGTTCAATAATTGTAGGCTGCTTAATTCTTTTTTCTTTTTGTAAGGCTGCTACGTTTCGTCAGTGTATTTCGTCTTCTTCGACTGAAGAAGAACTAGTCGAAGAAGAAGCCCTGAAGAAGTCAGTCGTACGTCACTGACGAAACGTAGCAGCCTTACAAAAAGAAAAAAGAATTAAGCAGCCTACAATTATTGAACATGGTCTACAAGCCCGGAAGGATGGAGGCATTAAAATACATTTGTTTGCCTTTTCTCTAGTAACCCGGCTGAGATATACCATAAAAACCTTATCAGGTTATTCTTAGTACCTAAATTTTGTGGTAGGCTAAATAATAATTCTTTATTTTGCAGGTTGGCAGAGCTGGAAGGGAAGTAGTAACGACGAGAGCGCCGCTACCGGCAGCACAAGAAAGTGACGTGTAATAATATTTTTGCAACTTGAAAGTTCTCAGTGTAAAACGACTTTATTAGCATAAAAATAATAGTTAATAAATTTGAAATAATTGTAGGAAAATGATGTGAAAAATATGATATATATGTACAACATAATATATTATATTCTAATGGTGTAGTAAGATAAGGTAAGTGACAGTGTAAAAATTATACTTAGGTACTTAGTGCTAATGTCATTCTTGCAATTTATTCAATAACACAAATTTACAGGTGAAGATGGATATGTGCGTACAAAGGAATAATTGAATACAAGTATTTTTTGCATATCAACCAAAATGAAACAATATTATCAGTCATTACTACCAACTGCAGGTTTTATGTCATATCAGTGCATATTTTTAAAATAATGCATCAAAATCTTATTCCAAAATGTATATATGAGCCAGACATGTCAAAACTCGAAAGATTTGTGCTCTTTCAGCATTATCATATCATTTTATATTACTTAAGTAAACATCGATCGAATTACATACATTTAAATTGGTGAAAAATGTGTTTGGCTGGGTTGCTAGGCATTTGTGATTGCTTGAATGGATGCTAAGGACCTGAATTCTTAATGTGAACACATCTGTCCTGGCGCTGTCATCCACCCATGATAAAATATCACACTAGAGACATATTTTACAGATAAACTTTAACCCTCCGTCGGTCGCACCTGTGCAAAAAAAGCACACTTAGTGTTTTTTTGCGGAATTCACCAATTCAAAGATGACAAATGACGCCCCCCTCCCCAGTACCCTTCTGACTCGAAGACGTCTTCCAGCCCGTACCTCGAAGTAGTTCCTGCACCTTCACAGTGAGCGGAGCTGTAGCAAGTGGCCAAAAAAGCACATTGTCCACAAAGCCAACTTTTCCTGAGGAGCCTTAATCAATGGAATCTGAAGTGGACTGAGCTCACTAGGATTAAATAGGGAAATTTCACAAAAAAAAAATTCTTGTGGATTTAAATTCCTTTATATTTTCTTATCATAAAACTTCTTGAATTTTATTTTTACTTGCTTTTTTTACAAAGTTATTCATGTTCAAAAAATGAAGTTTGAATTTACGCGCCAAAACGCTCCTTGGATTGAATTTTCGGCTGTGACGTCATTTTCTTTGACTTTTTATAGCCATCGCAATACCAGCAGCGTTGTTGATACAAGAAAATGACGTCACGGGGGCTACAAATTTCGTTGACGGATCGCACATCCGTTTCAAAACCGGTCAAAATTTTCAAAAGATCTTTTTCAAATTTAAAATTATATAAATTTATTTTGGACTTGATATTAGGCCCTTGTTTATATGCTTATCGTAATCTAACAAAATTAAACACTTTTTACCAAATTCCTCACTATTGCAAATACCCTATTAAACTCTTTATGTGTTTTTTGGTGTTTTACTTTACTTACCAATTAGTTTAATATTTTGTCCAAATTATATTGTAACTGGGGTAGATGTACTTGGGAAGATAATAAAACACTATTTTTAAATTTTCTTTCTTTTAATTCCTTAAAAAAGATCCTAAAGAAAGTCAGTGAGAAAGGACATCCCCCAAAACCAAGGGGAATGGGAGTAACAGCAATATGAAATTGTGTGCTTTTTTGGCACATTGCGTCCGAACGAAGGCACTAAAAGGTTGCGACTGACAGAGGGTTAATACAATATTATATATGAGTTCCATAGAACCAATGTTGGCAATCTGGGATTTTTCCTAAAATTAGATAAATGTATGGGAGCGCAGAGATTGTGATTTAACATGTTTCCATGTACCTGCAACTTATTTAAAAAAAAGTACTGGATTGTCTCCTACACTGTATGGGGCTGTCCATATATTACGTCATTCGCATTAAGGGGGGGGGTGGGGAGTCTGGTCTGCGGATGATGGCAAATGATGTACGAGTACCAAAAGTGACGTCGTTCTTGTAAATACCAATTTCTACAAAATATACAATATATTACGTAAGTAATATAACATTATTAACTATTAAGCTCATCCATTATTACAGAAATGGGGGGGGGGTCATTAGATAATGACTATAGGATGATTGTAAGGGGGGGGGGGGGGTCGAAAATCGGCCAAAATCGATGACGTAATTTATGGACGGCCCCAATGCAGTACGACTCATATTGTAGATTGTCAAGTTGCTAAAGTGCTTTGTTCTGTATTGATCACATCTGTCATCATGACGTTGTCATGTTGTTGTGCTGTAAAATAAAATAAAAATCCAAGTTGTATGGAAACATTTTTTTTTCATTTTCTATTTAAGTACGCCACCCTGAGACGACATCCAGCTGAGGGAATTTTTGATTTCTGGACTCCCTGGTTTAATATCTCTGACTGATTGATGACTTTACATTTTATTTTATTTAAGGTTTGAAAGCATTCACTTTCATCCACCAAATGCTTGGCACTGGTCCATTATAAATCATTAATTACATAAGTTAGGAATTATCATAATTAAATAATACCCAACTACTTACTGTAAAATAATATTTAAACAATGTTTACCTTCGACTGATAAATGAGACTTTTTTACATTCACATACTAATTATTATATTAAATTTAAAAACAAAAATTATTTCAATTTATTATACCTTTTTTTGATTTTCATTAATTTTGATCTTTTCGCAAATATAAGTATTTAACTCTAAATGAAGTGATATTGAATGTAAAAGAAATGTAAATATTGTAAATAATTGATTGTAAAACTTGAATTTAATATATTTTCTGTTTATTTTTGTAATTTTATTATTTTCATTTGAAATGTAGATTAATATCATTGTTATTTTATGAATATTTAAGCAGGTACCTCCAAAAAATATTATCATTGTAAAAAGGCATGTGAGTCCCTTGGAATCAAAGAAAATTATGACGGTTGAAAAGATTCCGCCTCCCCATTTAATCCAGAGGAAATGAAGGGATCCATGGTTGCGGCTCAGCTTAAATGAAACCGACCTATGGAAAAACTCCCTTCGGAGGACGGAATAATCCTTCTTCACGGTTCAACTGGAGTGAACCGGTCAATTCACTCTTAGGTGAAAATTATAAGATTATGGCCAATAATCTTGATGTATTTGTGTGATCGTCTATTTATTGGCTATGACCCCTCGATGTGCGATAGGTAGAAACAGAACGTTGTGTCATTTTTTGTTTTACTGTCTCAAAACCTACCTTTGTAGTGGACCCAAATTCTTTAATGATGGTGAGGATGAATACAGATGTGCCTAGCTTAATAATATTTTAATTAATTTAATTAACTAGCCCAAAGGTTACAATGCCGAATTATGCACGATTTTGCATTCGCGTAGTAGCGTGTTCGATTTTATTTCTGACAAAATTTCCGCGAGATTCGTTTATTTAAAATCTGACGCCAGTTAATGCAGATGAATTTATTTCAAAGACAAGTACAATAATAACAGCTCAATTAAACAGGAAATAATCAAACATCAATTGAATAATAGTTATTTGGTTAGTATTGTTTTAGCAAAATTAAAGAAAATATGATTTGATCTTTTCTGCTTCTTTCTCTCTCCCTGCGCCGTAGTTCCAACCAGCGGTTGTAAACATTTCTCGCCCCAAGATCACTTACCTTTCGTGGATTCTCTTTGCTGTGGAAGAATTTCATTAGTGTGTTTTGGGAAGGGATTGATTTTAATAACTGGTACGACAAACCGGCCCAGTAGAAGATGACTCCCTTCACCCCAGCTTCCTTGTAAATGGGATTCCTCATTTGCTCGTAAGCAAGAGAGACCCAAAATCGAAGAAAGCTCATCTTCCTCTTTCCTCCAAGAATTTAACAGGTTGGCCCCACGGCCTGGTCCTTTCAGACCACGGGAAGGATATTTTAGAAGGGACTGGCCCTAACCTTACTCCGCGTCATGAAATAACCGAACGCCAAAAAACAATGAATGGAGACTTTTTAAAACTCGATCGCCATGTCGAGGCTCGCACTGAATTTTTGGTGTCAGAATCCAGCAGGAACTAGGTGTTGTGATGTTGGAATGACGTCAGTTGACTCCAGCCCATAACAGAGGAACAATGGAAGCTATATCCAAGTCATGATATAAGTCTGGTAGTAACCTCGTCCCTCGTTCAGTGATGATGTTGAGGACGCAGATAACCATGGCCGAAGGAGAGGTCAAGCTATGAACCAAAGGAAACATAGGACGTGCTCCGGAGCATGGCTCCTTGTCAGTCAACATTGGATTTATAGTTTTGATGGAAAGTTGTGGAAGCCGAAAGCTTTCACCTCCAACACAATGCGAACTCCTTCATAGCAGCAAAAAGAACCGTTAGGTTCCGGTATTTCAGATATTAAGCAAACAGCGTTCAATTCTTTCTGACACAGGTGTTTTGTGAGAGAGAAGGTGTGTTTGTTAGTAACTGCAAGGCTGTGGAAAAAAAAACAACAATTTATAAGCATTTCAGGACATTTGCGCCCCTTGATTGAAAGCTATGTTGACTTCACCCCTTTTGACCTGAAAGAAAACATTTTATTTACAATAGAAAACGTAATAATTTTTAAGATCGGAGTATTCGACAACAGCAGCCCCTCGGACTGAAACATAGGCAACAAATCATTTTCAAAATGTGAAGATTGAATACATTTTAGAACGCAAGTTAATTAGGTTAGTTTAGTGTGTTAGAAAATAATTTGAAATTTCTCATCCTTCTGCGAAGCAGCTCAGCGAACTATGTGTTTACGCGGATTAATGAATTTTATTATTAAATAATTAAATGCGCCTTCCCGTTCAGCAACCACTGAGTTAATTTTATTTAATCCAAAATTCAATCGAAAAGTTATTTTTACGTTCGAAAGTTTGAGAATCACTGCGATTTACGAAATTACTTATTTAGCATACTTTTAGTTCTAGACAGACACATGAAAAATACACTCCCGGAATATTATGTCGGCAGATATTTTATTATTATTAAAACCACGTAAATACTTATTCTCCCTTAAATTCCGAACGAACGATTCGCGGCGTCTTTATTAAGAGAAAAATCCTTTTAGTCTATTTAAATTTTCTTCCGAATTAAAACCCGATTTTAATTTAAATATTTTGTTTCGCATTCGTTTAGCCCAGATTTAAGTCCCTTGCAAGCACGTGCTCCCAAGCTGACTGTCCCGAACCGAATCCCATTCCTTTCTCCTGTGGTCCAGGACTCACTCCCAGTTTGACTTGCATTCCCCCACCAGGAGGTGCAATCAGGCCATAGGAAAAAATACGTATGGACAAGAAAAACTCTTCCTACGCAAATGTGATACGCCCATATACATAGGAGCTTCAATTATTTTATTTTATATTTGATGAAAAGCTTGGATCATCACATTCCCCTCTTTGACTTTACTGTAAGATGACAATAGGCATATTCGGTCAAGTCACACAACTTGTTTAGAACCACTGGTATTGATGCCACTTACGGCAAATGGTTCCTTTCGGCGCCCCGTTTTTTTCTCATCCCGGAGCCTCAGATATCTGAGATCACATTTGTTTCTCATCTGTTAACAGTTTCCCCTCCCCCTTCTCCCCTCTTGGCTTCCCCCCCCCCTCTTTGCTACCCCACCCCTCTTGGCTTCCCCACCCCTCTTTGCTAACCCTCCCCTCTTGGCTTCCCCACCACTCTTAGCTTCCCCACCCCTCTTTGCTACCCCTCCCCTCTTGGCTTCCTCACCCCTCTTTGCTTCCCCACCCCTCTTGGCTTCCCCACCCCTCTTGCATGCACACACATTGCAAAAAAAATAAAAGAAAACCCCATGCATGCTCTGCATTCAGGCTGTTAATTTCGCAATACTACAAAGCACAATATCCATGCACAATTCAGTTTGCTTAATGCTCAAACTTTTACGGATTCTATCTATAAGAACAAGGCAGCATGCGGCTAGAAAATGTAAGCAAACCAAGTAGGTACTTGCAACTATTTACGTGGCACGCAGATTTTCACCCAAGCACATGCACTAACCGAAAAGAGTGCAAAGCAATCATCATTCGGTGAAGCATATCTGAACAACGATCCACTGACGATAATCTTTATCATACCCCCTTTTCCCCCCTTCGGCATGTATGTATGTAAACGGCCCAACACCATCTGACTTAATTAATTTAATTTAGAAAGTATTATTTTAGCAAAACCCTTCAAACAAAACCCCTCCTGCAAGAAAACATCCACAGATACTAATTTCCGACAATAAAACTAGTTCATACATACTTACATATAATAAATTTCAATTTCATATTATGATTCTATCATTCAGATAGATCGTGGATAAATATGACACAAACTAGAAGGTCAACATAAATATGATATATGTACGTAATAATTAGTATACAATACAATGGTGGTACCCCACAAATGCCCAGATATACGAATCACCTAAGACACAGAACGAGTGAAGTTTTGCTTCGGAATACGAGCGACATTCGAGATGCATGGAACGAAAAAGTAGTAACCGGTCGTGCATCGGAGTCACCCCATGACGACACCTGTCCACCTTACTTTCGCAGCCCTCTGACAGGGAGGAAAACAAACCTCCTTTGACCCTTTTCCTTTTCAATCCGGCGGAAAAGGCCAAGACCAATAAAGAGAAAGTAGTGACCGTAATATAGTCACATAATCACCAACACCTCTGCGGCACTACAACAAGTGTCATAGACTCCTAGAGTCTCTTGGATCCAGAGAGTCTCCCGCACAGGGTTTCCTACTACATACAGCACTGTTCAAGGTGTGTGCAAGTCGCATTTAAGTGATCAAAATACAATTATGGTTTTATCCATATTTGTCAAACCCAATTTCTTATTCGAAAATAGAAACAAGACCAATTTGCGATAGCATTTTTGGGGACTGGAACGGATTGATAGCATATTGAATTAATATCAATGAAGAAAATTGTTTTGAACTACGAACAACTTGAAATACGAGCAAGGTTATGGAATGCATTTGACTCGTGTAAAAGAGACTTCAATGCATAATATCGACGGCCGGCCGCATAAAACCATCCCCTTCACTCCGCAAACGGTTCACCCTTGTCCCCGCACTTCAGAGAAACATACGCCCGCCCGGCCTGCATCACACGCACAACACGTGTCATGAAAAAAACGACAGTGACGGTCTATCCGTATGGGCAAATGTACACCGGAGGTGGGCAACTTAAGGTACATTAATTTTACCTAGAAATTTGGGTATAATTTCAATTAATGGGTCGATTCCTCGAAGAAGAATTGAAAAATGACAGGAGAAATTGAGAGAGGTGTGTGTAACGGAAAGCAAATGGTAGATGTGATATGAGAATTTGCAAGAAACAAGCGGTCAGCGATGGATTTGAGAATGTCGTTACACAATTACTAAAATCCCACAAAGTGTATATACAGAGGAAATGTAAAAGGAGTAAAAGCTAATGTAAAAGAAGAAGATGTATGAAAAAAATGTGATGGATGTGAATTAATTAGAAGAGGTATGCTCGGATAGAAAAATAATGGAGGTAGACCTGCAGAGGCTCTGGCCACCCCTAACGGAATAGTGACAGAGTTGCAGTTACGGCATTTAATTTGATGTTCGACCAACTTCTTTAAGGCCCAAAGCTACAGGTATTTAACGCAACCAACTGCGTAAACCCCAAAATTCACCCCCTCCTCTTTATGCAGAAGAGATCGGTTGTGAATGGAACCCATTTACTCACACAGGTAAGAGGTCAGCTCTTCGCCAACGACTTAACTGGACTTGAAATTTCCCTAAATTTGAACCGACCACTTGCCGAAACAAACAGACTCAAAAGAAGAAGAAGAATCAAGGTAGAGAGTACAAAGAAATTTAGTTGCTATATAAATGCTACACTATATATAGTGCAACCTCTTACCGCGCCAATGTACGCGGCGAGCGTATCTCTACTAGTAAAGGGAACGGTCTCACGTCAACCCCAGTTAAAGTAAGGTTTCCCGATTGCCGAGGGTTGGCTCTCATACCTTGAGAAGATCGAGTGAACATTGCCGGTACGTTGTTTTGGTTTGAAATAAACCCTAAACAAGAATTTATTCGACACCCCCGATTGGATCAACTAAGGTCTCGGCACGGCACGCAAGCGTTCTACCAAGTGAGCTGTTCACCGGAAAATTTACTTGTAAATAAAAAGACGAGTGAGGGTGCATTCCACATATTAGGACACGCAAAAGCTCGCACATGTGGTTGACGCATGACAAGACCCCGCGCCGCGCACTCCTCGTGGCGATCATTCCCGAGTCATTCGATCATTTAAGATTCACATCAAATGAACTCCCTCAAGCAGACACGCATAAGTTCGCGCTAACACATGTGAATCTACAATTCAAAACCCCAATCTCAAACGAACACAAGCCCTGCAACTCTCGCCAACCCTCCCCGAAACAGGGGTGTCACTGACAAAGTGAACCACTTTCCACAGCATGGGTGGTCAGCCGCACACCAACCTATAAATCACAAAATGTATGTAAAGCAATTCGAAAAAGAAGATGAAGCAAGGAGACAAGGAAAATATAACGCGGTATTTTTTTAAATAAATGTATAAATAGTACAGAATAAATAAACAGATTATCAAAATAACGGAAACAATAATTTCATAATACGTAAATAAGAAAAATGATGAAGTCGGAGTGAAATACTGTTATGTTAACTGTGAATGTTCTCCCTTGTGAACACTTGTTTAGGCCAGTATTTAATATTTATTTTATAAACGAACGAAATGAATACAAACGCCTCGAGTTCATTCACTCCCTTTTTATAGTTCATAAAAATTATGTAATATAAGTGCACCAGATTTCGGTCACCAAACAACGAGAGCATTCTTTTCTTAAAAAAACAAATCCCAATTAGGTATTTCACTAAATTATGACTTTCATGCACTCTAATCAATGCACAAAGAACATAAATCCCAAGACAAAGAACCCACACATTTCAATCTAAAACAGGCAGGTCCGCACCTCCACTTTCGAGGCCCCACGTAAAAGACGAAGGCATTTACGAAGGAAATTATATTTAAGTCTGCATTTCATTTCATTTCGAATCTTAATTTTAGTTTTATTTGATTGTAAATGTTTTCGTGATATTTTATAAAATTTTCGTTTTAATCGCATTTAACTTTCCTTAATTTAAGCATTTGCTAAAATTCTTAAACAAGATTTTAGGATTTAATGTCTATTTTATTATTATTGTTCTTTATACATATGTAAATGATGTTAAATTTGATTATAACGCGTTGTATTTTAATGTATTTTAACGGATAAAAATGTTTTGATTTTTTAATGTAATTTATTAACGTTCTTTTAACATTTAATTTTATTTTGTTTTATTTCATTTACATTTGAATTTAACTTATTTCATGTTATTAACTTTGTCACGAAATTCTACTACCCGAGTAACGGTTACGTTTTTTTTTTTGAAATTTTTGTCAGCGTCTTGATCCGCCTCTGGCTGCTGCAAGCTCAAAAGTCGTTAAATTTTACTGCATTTCGTATTCGGTCAAACCTTAAAATTTAATGTCAAACAATAAAGCCCTGCAATGCTTCAATTTCTTGACAGGCCATTTAAAAAGGGTCTCACGGTTCTTTAAAACAACACTCGCTGTTAGAAAAATAAACGTCTTGAAAGACTGTATGATTGTTGAAAAGATCACACGAATGGTATTCATTATTTTGAATCATTTAAATACAAAATACAAGTAATATTTTATTTCGAATTCAATGCACACATGTTTTCACCTCTTGTAAAACCATCATCCGACGTCATCGGCAACACTGAAAAGATTCCGCCTCCCCATTTAATCCAGAGGAAATGAAGGGATCCATGGTTGCGGCTCAGCTTAAATGAAACCGACCTATGGAAAAACTCCCTTCGGAGGACGGAATAATCCTTCTTCACGGTTCAACTGGAGTGAACCGGTCAATTCACTCTTAGGTGAAAATTATAAGATTATGGCCAATAATCTTGATGTATTTGTGTGATCGTCTATTTATTGGCTATGACCCCTCGATGTGCGATAGGTAGAAACAGAACGTTGTGTCATTTTTTGTTTTACTGTCTCAAAACCTACCTTTGTAGTGGACCCAAATTCTTTAATGATGGTGAGGATGAATACAGATGTGCCTAGCTTAATAATATTTTAATTAATTTAATTAACTAGCCCAAAGGTTACAATGCCGAATTATGCACGATTTTGCATTCGCGTAGTAGCGTGTTCGATTTTATTTCTGACAAAATTTCCGCGAGATTCGTTTATTTAAAATCTGACGCCAGTTAATGCAGATGAATTTATTTCAAAGACAAGTACAATAATAACAGCTCAATTAAACAGGAAATAATCAAACATCAATTGAATAATAGTTATTTGGTTAGTATTGTTTTAGCAAAATTAAAGAAAATATGATTTGATCTTTTCTGCTTCTTTCTCTCTCCCTGCGCCGTAGTTCCAACCAGCGGTTGTAAACATTTCTCGCCCCAAGATCACTTACCTTTCGTGGATTCTCTTTGCTGTGGAAGAATTTCATTAGTGTGTTTTGGGAAGGGATTGATTTTAATAACTGGTACGACAAACCGGCCCAGTAGAAGATGACTCCCTTCACCCCAGCTTCCTTGTAAATGGGATTCCTCATTTGCTCGTAAGCAAGAGAGACCCAAAATCGAAGAAAGCTCATCTTCCTCTTTCCTCCAAGAATTTAACAGGTTGGCCCCACGGCCTGGTCCTTTCAGACCACGGGAAGGATATTTTAGAAGGGACTGGCCCTAACCTTACTCCGCGTCATGAAATAACCGAACGCCAAAAAACAATGAATGGAGACTTTTTAAAACTCGATCGCCATGTCGAGGCTCGCACTGAATTTTTGGTGTCAGAATCCAGCAGGAACTAGGTGTTGTGATGTTGGAATGACGTCAGTTGACTCCAGCCCATAACAGAGGAACAATGGAAGCTATATCCAAGTCATGATATAAGTCTGGTAGTAACCTCGTCCCTCGTTCAGTGATGATGTTGAGGACGCAGATAACCATGGCCGAAGGAGAGGTCAAGCTATGAACCAAAGGAAACATAGGACGTGCTCCGGAGCATGGCTCCTTGTCAGTCAACATTGGATTTATAGTTTTGATGGAAAGTTGTGGAAGCCGAAAGCTTTCACCTCCAACACAATGCGAACTCCTTCATAGCAGCAAAAAGAACCGTTAGGTTCCGGTATTTCAGATATTAAGCAAACAGCGTTCAATTCTTTCTGACACAGGTGTTTTGTGAGAGAGAAGGTGTGTTTGTTAGTAACTGCAAGGCTGTGGAAAAAAAAACAACAATTTATAAGCATTTCAGGACATTTGCGCCCCTTGATTGAAAGCTATGTTGACTTCACCCCTTTTGACCTGAAAGAAAACATTTTATTTACAATAGAAAACGTAATAATTTTTAAGATCGGAGTATTCGACAACAGCAGCCCCTCGGACTGAAACATAGGCAACAAATCATTTTCAAAATGTGAAGATTGAATACATTTTAGAACGCAAGTTAATTAGGTTAGTTTAGTGTGTTAGAAAATAATTTGAAATTTCTCATCCTTCTGCGAAGCAGCTCAGCGAACTATGTGTTTACGCGGATTAATGAATTTTATTATTAAATAATTAAATGCGCCTTCCCGTTCAGCAACCACTGAGTTAATTTTATTTAATCCAAAATTCAATCGAAAAGTTATTTTTACGTTCGAAAGTTTGAGAATCACTGCGATTTACGAAATTACTTATTTAGCATACTTTTAGTTCTAGACAGACACATGAAAAATACACTCCCGGAATATTATGTCGGCAGATATTTTATTATTATTAAAACCACGTAAATACTTATTCTCCCTTAAATTCCGAACGAACGATTCGCGGCGTCTTTATTAAGAGAAAAATCCTTTTAGTCTATTTAAATTTTCTTCCGAATTAAAACCCGATTTTAATTTAAATATTTTGTTTCGCATTCGTTTAGCCCAGATTTAAGTCCCTTGCAAGCACGTGCTCCCAAGCTGACTGTCCCGAACCGAATCCCATTCCTTTCTCCTGTGGTCCAGGACTCACTCCCAGTTTGACTTGCATTCCCCCACCAGGAGGTGCAATCAGGCCATAGGAAAAAATACGTATGGACAAGAAAAACTCTTCCTACGCAAATGTGATACGCCCATATACATAGGAGCTTCAATTATTTTATTTTATATTTGATGAAAAGCTTGGATCATCACACGGTCAGTATCCAAAAATTAGATAAATGTAAAGTGGTAACACAGGAAATTTCTACATATTTATATACCTAAACCTATTATGTATTTGTTAATAAAATTTTATTTTAATTTAATCAAAGACTTGTGTAATAAGTAGTGATGCAACAAATAGTGAAGACTCGGAAGACAATCACCGTATATTCGGCCAAATATTCGGTATTGGACGAATGACCGAAAAACCCCGTTAAATCCCGTGCTTCATGGCGAGAGGCTTTTCTCGGAAGCTGGTAAAAAAGAAAAGCGTAAACGCCTGCTTCCAGATAATGCTGACAAGATAGCCTTTCATCATCACAACCCGCCTCATTTAGATTTTTAATATTCGTACGAGTTAAAATGAATTACGTATAATGTTTTTATAAATACAATGAAACTATACACGGTCAATGAGATAAAACTAAATTTAAAATTTCACAAAATAAGCAACTCCATGGGGTCAGGTGGCATGGTTCCCAAAAAACAGAGGCAGCGTTACGTCTTGTTCTTACAGCTTACAAATGTAGGATTTATTCACGAAATTCTGTAAGTATTCAAATATTATAATTTTTTTGTAAATCAAATTGCATCACAATGGTAGTGGAGAGAGCATTGGTATTCTTATTCCTTTTCTTTTAAATTGGTATTTGGCATGCCGAATATTCAGCCAAATGTTACTAGGTATTCGGTATTCAGCCTAACAGTGAAAAAGTAGCCGAATATGCCGAATACCGAATAGTTACCGAATATTCTTTGCAACTCTAGTAATAAGGTTAGTTCAGTTGAAATTTAAGAGAAAAATCATTCTCTGTGCTTTTATATTATATTTATTTAATTTTTGGAAAAACAGTATTGATTCAAGATTGACTCATTTTTATATTTTGACAGGAAAATTTTAGTAAGTTGATTCTGTTTTGTCTGACATGCAGTGTACCTAAATAAAAACATAAGAATTATGTCTCTCACTTACTTATATAAAAATTATATTTTTACATTTTGTTTTGTAAATATGAAAATAGTGCATTATGTACCTACTGTAATACATTATATTATGATTCCATCAAAGGCTTCAATTGGGAAATATTTTTTATTTGTTTCAATAATATTCATTATTTCTTCTATATTTTATACCTATATAAAAAAAAAAATAACAGAAAATTCAATGATGAATAGGAAAATATTTAAAAAATATAATTAACAGATTCCATTTATTTCAAAGTAAAAGTAATGAATAATATAAGAAAAAAAGTTTTAAGCTAGATAGAAAAATTATGTTTATTTTCAAGTTTGTTTTGAAATACTATTGTTAAGGTTTGAATAGTTTTTTATTGACATTTAAATTTATAAGTATCGTTATGCCCTTAATTACACAACCAGTGAAATATTGTTACAGTCAGGTTCGTTTAGAGTTCTTTACACACTTTGTAGCACTTATTGTTCATTTGTAGCACTAGATGGGAGAGACAGAGTGCTGACGTCCAGCCTCGACATCTCTCCTTGTTGGGAGCACGCGGGATGTCTGGTAGAGGTGTTTGGACAGAGCGGTTGCTCGATGTCCCTCGTTCCAGCTTCCACGATGCGTGTGTAGCGCGGGTAGCAACGTCGGAATCTTAAATTGCCCAACAATTACTCCCGGCTGTGTGTATGTGTGCGCAGATGGAGGGTTACGTTTGGAAGGTCAAAAGTATCCGCACGAGTCCTTCCGATTGCGTATGTATGTGTGCACGGAGAGATAGGACCGTTTGGGAGGTAACAAAAGCACCCGCACGATTCCTTCCGTAACACACGTGTGTGTGTATGTGTGTGTGGTGCAGGCGGAGAGCTTAGTTCAGAGGAGCCATGGCTCGACGTCTTCACTTTACTTCCGGCTTAGTGCAAGCCACTGACTCATTACCAGTACCTACGGGGCAATTTGCACTGCTCCTCACATAGGCAAGGCTTCGGGTGGAATCGACCCAGTTGGTACTCTTTATCCGAGAAGCTAGCTCTACAAAGAAAGGTTGAGACCACCTTGGTTCTTGTTATCCAGCGGAGCCGGATTTGGGAGGCCAAGTACCACGCCTTGAGATAATCAATAGAATATCTGCCTGATGACTCAAATCTCATTCCTTATGAAGAATGCTTGTTCGATTTTGCGTATGAGTTTAGTTGTTTCAAAGCGCCATCTGTGGGTGTTTCTCTGAAGCTCACTGACACCACAGAGGTCCCCTCCAGCATTTGCAGGGCAGATGCGATGAAGGTGGTGATCGGTGTGTTGCGACAAGTTCTTGTCGGGCTTCAGTAGAATCTGTCTGGGAAGTGTACTCGTCGGCCAGATCTTGTTGTGGTAACAGGAATTACTGTTGTGGTAGTAGCACGAGTCGTAGGAGTTGAAGCTGTTTCCATTTCTTCTGTAGCTACTACTGGTGTTGGTTTCGGTTCTTGAATTGTAGTTTCTGCTGTAATGTCAGGCATGTAAGCGGGTTTCAAGCGATCTATGGTGATGTTTTTAGCTTGTCCTTTTATTGTTACTGAAAAGTATTTTTCACTCTTCTTGGCAACAGAGAAAGGTCCTTCGTACGGTGCTTGAAGAGGAGTGCGAGAAGCATCTGTTCGTACAAATACATGCGAACAATCTTTGAGTGCTTTGTGGACAAAAAATCTTCTTCTTGAATGATTGCCCGTTGGCGTTGGTCTTATTTTTTGTAAAGACTTTTGTAATTCTCTTGCAAATGAATCTGGTTCTGCTGGTGTTGTATCGTTGAAGAAGTCACCTGGCAGTCGTAGGGTAGTTCCGTACGTCAGTTCTGCTGCAGAGTGTCCAATGTCCTCGCGTATTGCGTTGCGCAATCCAAGGAGAATCATCGGGAGATGTTCGGTCCATTTGACCGTTGTGTGGGCCTTGATGGCAGCCTTGAGAGTACGGTGCCATCTTTCAATCAAGCCGTTGGACTGAGGATGATAGGCTGTTGTCCTGTTGTGTTTGATTCCTAGTGTTTGTGTTATTTTTTTTTTTTTAAATACTAGCCAATTCTTTTTACCAAATACTTACTTATGTATTTTGGAATGTTGAAAATATATTTAAACAAAATATAGGTAGGTACCAATTTTATTTTAATTTATCACATAAGAAAATATTATATTATTATTGTGAGTAAAATATATTATATCCTTAATAAAAAAACTTGTGTTTTAATTTTCAAGTCTCCCATATTTGAACCAAGAATGATTTCAATTTTCAGTTCATTTTGCAGATTTTAAAGTGTAGGGTAATTTTACTTTTAAAAAATCATCAAAAATCAACAAAAAGTTAACTTTTTGAAAGTAAATATTTTGCCATAATTTCTTACGTCATAATTAAATTTTATACATAGAAATAATTTAACTATTCCGTAGTACATTTTTTGAGCTTTGCCATATTTTCGCGTAATTATTAAAAAGTGTGTACAAAAGGAAGCATTCTATTTTCTCGGTACAACTTTTCCAATAAAAATGTCAACAAGCTCCGTACAACATTACTAGATGGCGCTATATTTTACAAAAGTTACTTGCTAGCCAACAAAGTATAAAAATATTGTAGCCCAGCCTCACACCCTTCCAATTCGGCTACGGAAAGGGTCACTGCCATCTCGCGTACTTATTTAAAAGTTTGTTTTTTCTCGGTACTACTTTACACTTTTCCAATAAAAGTGCCAACAAGTTCCGTAAGAAATTACTAGATGGCGCTGTGTTAAAGAAGTTATATGCTAGCCACCAAAGAATAAAATGAATATTTTTAGCCCAGCACCACACCGTGATCACACAACGCCATCTATATACCTATAGGTGGTAGTGGATCACACCCTTCCCACTCGGATAGGGAAAGGGGGAAAGGCATTGATTTATAATATCAATGGGGAAAGTGTTTACACTGCCAATAAATATTAAAATTGCTACAAACAGATGGATTGTGTGAATCCAAAAATAAAGAGTGCATTTTCTTCTTTGTCAAATTGTTATAATATAAATAAATTTTGTATTTCCAAATTGAATAAATACTTAATTTGAATTGAATAAATATAAATTTGAATAAATTTTATAGTGAAAATAAACAGTGTTTTGTTTGAATTCATCCAAAAATTATAAAATTAAGTCGTTTATGGGAGTGCCGAATTTAGCAACCAATATCAAAACATTTGTATGCGTAGATAATTTTGTCTATCTCAATTGATATGGGAACCTCATTCATTTGACTATGTCATTGGAGTTGGAACATACATCTGCTATTATAATAATACATGGTGTTATTCACATGCAGCAACCGCCACCTAACGTGGATTTTCCTTACAAAAAACGATGACCCATGGATTAGCTGTGGATCAAATGCTATGTGAATAACACTGACAGTGTTTATCTGTTTATAAAGTTAGCAAATTAATTACTGTAAAAGAAGTCTGTATCTCAATGGGCATATTTTGTATTACGGTGAGAAAATTTCATATTTACTGAAATAAAAATGAGGGGCAAATATTTAGATTCCAACAGTGTGATTCACACAACAGTCACATATCCATAGATAATTTATGGATGGTCCTTATTTTACATCGATTAGCCATAGATATGTGAATAAAACAACCAGGAAAATAAAACAATCAGCTATAAAAAACAAATTTAATTTATTAATATACATATATTTAAAACACTTATAATAGTTTCTATTATAGTTATGTTATGGTGACAATGAGTTGGACAGCTTAGACCAAACCTTACGATAAATGGATGGACAGAAAATTTAAACAATATCTTAAGAAACATAATCTATACAACAATTAGTTGGGACTGAAAAATAAGCAAAATAATGCAAACACACATTGCTCACATTTCATGTTTTTTTTAGATTTAAAACTAAAGTTTTCAGAATATTTTGATGTTAAGATCACAGTAGTCATAGTAAATACAAAAATAAAATTAATATGGCAGGAAGAGGTAAGAAAGAATATAAATGTAAAAAAACTATAAAAGAAGATATTAAAAAGCGTATTTTATAAATCCTGCATTTAGATGCAATAATTAGTTAATTTTTTAACTCTTACTTAGTGAAAGTGGAAAGCCATCAAGTAAATCTATTTCTAACCATGAATGTCTTGAATATTCTGTCAGGTCAAAATATCAATGGTTAAAAGGAAGTATAAATAAGCGACAAAAACTAAATGGTTCAGGAGAGCAGTTTAAAGTTTGAGATTGCAGAAAAATGGCATAGTTTTTTTATTTGTTATCATATTGTTAAAATCAAAACAGCTCTAAAATAAATAACAATAAAGGCATTTATTGGCATTCCCATTAATGTGGTTTTACAATGTTTTACGGCTTTTTACGTCACAAGCGCCTTTAGGACAAAAAAGGCCAAAATCTTGTCGGTTACACCAAAACCATACTTCGAAAACGCAGTTATTTGCTTAGGCATAAACAACAACAAAAAGTCATCATAGAGCTATGGGAGTTAGCGCATTAGAAAGAGTGGAAAATTTTAAGTAGGATAGCATTCATAACTCATTTTTGACCAAAACGTCGCTTATCCGTCCTTCCTTTTAACCGTCAATATATTATTTTAATTCAAATCAAAATGGTAATTTTTCAAGTCATTGTCTTTGTTTCAAGCGAAGCATGGATCTTTTTGAATGTTTTTTTTTCATTCATAGAACTGTTCTATGGTTTATAAATTTTATGCTGATCAAGAATAGAATAAAAATAAATAGGATCAGGTGAAGGACAACGCAAGTCAGTAGCTACTAGGTACATTTAGGTATAAATAAAGATCACTTTCCTCCTCTAAGCAAAACTAATATTTTGCCAAATATTGAACATCGATAACATGGAGTAACATAGTAGACAGTTAATAATATCATAGTATTTGCAAAATAATAGTTTACATTCTTTAGACACTGATTTCATTATACTGTATAAGGTGTATTAAAAAATCTATTGTTTAAATAGATAAGTAAGTTACGAAATTTAACATGTTTCTTTATAAACAACACATAATATTTAATACAGTAGTACCTACATCAATGTTTATGACACAGAAAACAAATATATAATAAAATCCTCTTGTCCTTTTCCTCGTTTTCTAATATGGAGCTTAGCGTTATACATTATTCCCTGTTGACATCAAATTAGAATAATAAATATGAGAATAATTCCTTCATACACTATGATTGTTTCTAACAAATCATATTATTCATATTAGGTAGAAGCTTACTTTTTATTTTTATAAAAAATAATCATTATACACAATAAGCTTGCTTTGGTTATACACAAAGATAATAAACATCCATACGCTTTATAATATTTTACAAAATGAACTAATAAAAAATCTTGGTCATCATGCTGTCGTCAAACCTTTTGTTACTAAAACAGGAAGTGCCCTTTAATAATGTTTATTATTTAATATTCAATATACACTATTGTCAGACATAATATGTTGATTTTATACAATCCAAGTTTTTTATATGGCACACACTATAAAAAAGAATTTCGCACTGAAGGTGTAGTTACATTGCGCTGGTGTTGACAGATAAGTTTATAACTGAAAGAATCATAATACCATCTCTCAGTGTATGTACCCAAATAGTTTGTAGTACCTAGCGGTTCCCTTTATGATTTCGTCAAAGCTCTGAATTACTTAATACTGAAACAAAGAGTTGTCGTGCCTGCCCATTGTGGATTCCTTCCCAGTTCCTCTACACTAAGTACTTGCTAGTATTGGGCACAATCAGTTCACTGCGCTATGTTAATATAATATCATATTGGACACTGTTAAAGCATTGGCAGATAGTTCATAATATCAATAAATAAAATTCGTTTGCATATTAAATTTATAATTTACATAAATCAGTCCATTTAGTAATAAATTTTATTTTTAATTTTTTCCTGAAAATGCTATCTACATAATTATAATTTTAAGACCTGTTTTATTTACAAGTCCTATTTTTTCTTTAATTTACAATGCAGTGGTCTCCTCTATAAATAAAATTACATATTTTCTCTTATAATTCTCTTTTTAATTAGATAATATTGTAATATTTAGTTTATACAATTCAATCTTACCTTATATTTCAAACACCCTGTCAAAAGTGATTTTCCGGGAATCCACAAAATATTACGAAAACCAATTTCACAGAAAAATTTCATACTTAACTTGGAAATATTTTTTTATCAACTAACGCTCGAACAAAACAGTGAAAAACCATTCCAATTGGTGTTAAATGTATATTTATTGATGCTATTCATGAGTTTGATTGATCACCCATAGACTGTACGTTGATAATCTTTACAACCTATTCTGTGGGAAAAACCTTTTTGATAATTAATTAGAAACAATAGCAGAAATGATAATTTTCATATATTAGAGAAAACCACTGCAGACTTATCTAGAACTTTGCTTCACGCAAAGTAAAAATAAGTTTTCCATTCAACTCTCCATCAATATTTACAAAGTGCCCTTTAGTTAAATATAATATAATATAGTCACTATAATAATTTAATTAATCACAATGATCTTATACCATGCATACACATTCACTCATTTCTCACACAATTTTGGCATCTTGAATACACAAATATACTTTGGTTGTTTTTCATTATAGTTAGTAAAAAAGAAAAAATGTCTCCATTTGTCAAAAATATTTTTTAAATATTAGTCTTTTGATAGCATTGGATAAATTCTTCATTTTCATCGAGATTCATGAATCAACGACTAGCAGCTGAGGAGTTCCACTCCCCATATGTCTCTACACACCAACTTCTCTCTGTCCTTTGTTTGCCGTTTCCTCCGCCGTCTTTTAGATTGGTCAGATTGCTTCTTCACAAAGCGAATGTTGAATGGATCCTCAGCTAGCTCAGGGTAGGCCTGGATGTCGTGCACATACTCGCCTTCATAGTTAGATGCAAATCCTTGCTTTTGAATCTCATCCATTTCCGCCACTGACCATTCAACAGTTCCAGTGAATCCATTCCTCACAGTTTCTTTTTCTCGATGCCAAGCCTTTCTAATAGCAGCAAGTCGGGCATGATGAAGCAGACGCTGCTTTTCTTTCTCGGCAGAAGTGCCGTATCTAAGGTTTATGATAGCATTGACACCATGAATTTTCACATCCAAATAATTATTTCCGCTGCCATTTTCTCGTGTTATTTCATGGAATGTTGTGTTTACTTGACCTTGCATGCGTTTCAATTGTTGCTTGTCATCTTGTGCCCTCCATGTTTCTTCCTTCACAAAATAGAAAGCATCTTGTTGAGAACTGTGGACGACAAATGTGAATGGCAGCATACTTGATCTGTTGAATACTGATGTATACACATCTCTGTAGATAGCATTAGCAGCTGGTACACTGGACACTATAGCCTGACCCTGGGGAGTCCTTGAGACCAGTATTCCTTTTCCAAATGGTGGGTCAGAGGCTGCACCAATCTTTTTGGGAACCAAATCCATTACATCAGTTTTCAAAGCCGACTTAGGGGGAGATGACAAAGCTTTAGCATCAGACATTTTCCGTAATAAAAGGAATGACATAAATCCAGATTCCACATTGACTGCGGGGGAGTTGGACATAAGCGAGGTCAACTGAAGAGCCCAAGATTCACGAGGACTTCCCCAAATTGTAGGTTGTCTTGTTATAGGAGGTAAAATAGGTCCGCCAGGTAATTCATCGGGGAATAATTGTGGTGCCAAGTTTTTCAAATTGTAGCCAAGGTGTTTAAGCCAACTCAAATGATCTGGAAATGTAATTTTATGAGTATCAGTAACTTTTGTGATAAAATACCTAAGTACTAATTACTATGAATCTAGATTCTAGGAATCCTTTTGTTCTTAAAAATATGTACCCACCTGTTGGTTTCTCCCACTTTCGTTTTACATTCAGTGGATCATTTCCATTAAATCTATAAAGATGCATGTGCGTTGGATTCGCAACCCTCTGGATGATATTCTCCCAAAGTGGTGACATGGACTGCCCTATGAGAGGGTCATACACTCTTCCGTTAGGCATGTGCACCAGAGTTGTCACCTGGTCAAGTAATCCGCCACAGAAATCAACAGGAAGATAGATGTAAGGGTTTGAGTCATATACTATGTGACCATATGGGGAGCGCATGATTTCCCTGACACTTTCTCCATATTGGTTGAATATCATAATGGGAGTTCCACACTGATCGGTTGCTACATAGTATTTATGCCGATAGACCTAGAAAAATATTCCAAATCATGTTATATTTGTCATTAATAGATGATAATGTTTTTGCAAGAATATGAACAATAGGTATATTTGATTTTACCTGTGCAAATATTAGATGTCCGCGGTCATCATAAGCAAGAGTCATTAATTTTCCTTCTCTTGGAGAATAGATCTGACCGACTTCATTAGGACGTTCCTGATTTGTATAGAAGAACTGTGTGACATTTCCAAAGTTGTCTTTCCTGGTTGACAATCTACAAAAAAAATACATAAGTGATTATCTAATTCGTAATATTGTCAGTTGGATTTTGTGATTTATTTTGATATACAAATTAGGTACCTGTCTAGATGATCATAATAGTATCGGACATCAAATCTTCCCCTCTTTGTAGCTCTTATCAGAAGTCCTTTGGCATTATACTGGAATCTTTCTTCTCTTGCATTTTGTGTGATAAGCCCCCTATTGTCATATCGATATTGTCCTTCACCAAATTTGGTAATTCTATCCATGGCATTGTATTCCATTGGTATGGTATTTTTCTTGTATGTAAGAGTCAGCATGTTTCCATTGTCATCATATCTAAAGGTCCAAGAATCTTGAGCTTCAACTCCTGTTAGTTGTCCATCACAATCCCAAGTGTAATTCTTTACATTTGTGTAAGCGTTGACTCCGACAATCTTTGTGAATGTTTTGGTATTGGAGATGCGTCCATGAGTGTCATAGTTAAATTCCATTCTGAATACTTCCAAGTTCTTAATAGTTACTGAGACTTGTTTCTCTAAGAATTGTTCATCTACTGTACGGGAAAATATTGTCAGCCCATCATAAACTTTAGTTTCATTTTTTCTTGGTCTTGAAATAGTGAATTGGCTGGTTAGTTCTAGCATTCCTGTTTTGCTGCTGTAAGCTTGATTATTAGGAGTGAGTGTCTGTCCTCCTATTCTACCTTGCATTGAGATTAATCTGTAGTTGGAGTCATATTCATAAGTGAACTTTGCATTACTCAGTCCAGTTTTAGATCCATAGTCTATTCTTTCCTCTACCAGGAGACCTCCTATGTATTGATAGTCCCAGCGGTAGTCCATGTCTCTTTCTGAGTGTAAAACTTCACTAGGCATCCCTGTAACCTTGGAATACCTAATTTCGGTCCTTCCATCACCATAAACTATTTCTGCCAATCTTCCAGAGCCATGATATCTATACACTATTCTAGCTCCGTCCCCAGGATACACTGTTTGCAGTAAAGCACCTGAGTGAGAATAGTGCTGAAGATATGAGCGTGGAGAGCCTGGAGGAGTGTAGGTCACTCTAAGGAACCCAAGAGAAGGCTGAACACTGAAGGAATGCTTGGTTCCAGTGGGCAATGTTACATGCCTCAGCCCACCATCATTATCATATAACAAAGAAAATCGTCTTTGACTGGCTAATGTTATTTTTGATATTAGATTCCATTCATTATAAGAAATGGTCTTGGTGCCATCTTGTTCACTAGATATCTCAGATAACAACCCATGACGATCATAACTATATCTCTCTTCGGATTTCCCCCACTTCCAGCTATCAATTCGATTGAAGCTGTCATATGAAATGTTTACTGGAGCAGCTCCATTGAACGGCACAAAGGACAATGGTAGTCCTGCAGGATCAAATGTTATCACCAATAATGGTTGTTTATCACAATCATAGAATATTTCTCTGCTTGTAAACTGATCAAACTCAACAGCTAAGACTTTTGAGCCGTTAACTCTAATTTCTCTGTTAAGTGTCTGTTGAGGATTCCTCACATCTCCAACAAGAGTATAAATTGAAGACATTTCATTGACAAGATTATCTCCAAAAGTAGCCGTCTGATGTGACCACATTCTCAACATTTCTGCTTCAACAGGAAGTGCTGCTTGCAGTAGAGGATGTTTAGCAATGGCTGCACTTTCTATTCTTCCTCCCCAAGGAGTTGATATAGTAAGGGTGTCATTGGAATAAATGCTGGCTTTAGTGTTTTCTTCATCATTTTTGATGTTCAGTATTTTTGAGTTTTGTCCTTGCATCCAGAGTTCGGAAGTGTGTTGTTTATCATTCACACTCATTGCCTTCACAGGGTTAGATACTTCAACAACCATTCCATGACTTTTGCTGAGTTCAGAGTTGATACGAATGACTTCGCCAGTAGGTACAATAAGTGACGTCACACGTCCCAAATCATCATATTCATACATGAATGTTTCTCCGCCCTGAAAAGTAAATAAAATAGGTTAAAATTAAGTAATATATTTGAAAAAAAAAAAAAAACAATTTTGATTGCTTACTCCTGATTTACTGTTTAATAGGCCAGTGTTGCGTTCATAATTCAATTCAATCTCAGATCTTCCTTTTTCTGTCAGCTTAGTAAGGAAACCAATTGCAGACATTTGTAGCTCTGATTTATGATCCTGGGTGTTCTCAATTGAACTAACTAAATTGCTGTAATCCCTCAAGAATTGGATCTTATTTCCGGATGCATCAGTCACCGTAGAAAGTTTTCCAAAACTAGTATTCTTTGAGTACAAAAATGAGTATCTTGTCTTTGCAGATGCCAAGTCCTTAGTGGCAACATGTTGCCCATATCTATTGAACACATAGATCTCAGAAGTTGGAGGATAAGGAATATGGAATTCTCCGCTTTCATCGTGACTTGGCAAGTAATGACTGAGTGCCAAAATATGTAATGAACCTGTAAGTAAAATAAGTTGGTTACATATGTTTAACATTTTGTAGCATACTAGAAAACTATTGTTAAATTGAGAGAGCAATAATTGTACCTTGGTCTGCAACATTTAAAACTCCATCTGGTGAGACGGCAAGGGCGGAGATTGCTTGGAATTTAGCATTAGAAGAGAGAAGGGTCTCTGCATTACTTGTTGGCTCTTCATTGTAGAAGCTGTTGATGCAAGGGCAGTTCAAAATTTGATCAAGATTTCCATGGCTTTGTGGGTTGCTTGTAGTTGAAGAACTTGAGTTACATTCACAATTAGAATCTTTCAATTTGTCTTGTTTTCCAGCAAACAGCGTTAGTTTTCCAGCTGTGTCCATACATTTGATGGAGTTTACTCTACGAGAATCAGCTTCAGCAATGTACAACTCTCCAGTCGGTGCAAAAGTTAGGGAAAGAACAGTTCCCAACACATTTTCAAGTTTTTTATTAATCAGCTGCGTTTTGTTGCTGACTTGTTCTCCTTTTTTACTTGCATCTCCTTGGTTTGTTCGGCAATGCAAAGGTGTGCCGGCGACTACTTTGACTTTCATGTCTGCTGTCAGCTTAAGCACAAGCCTGTCATCTATGAAGTGTAAAGAACCATCCAATGGTGACAGAGCAAGTCCAGTGGGCCATTGCAGTTGTGCTGAGTGAGCTGGAATGGCTCCAATGCAAGGGGCAGGGCTCCAATGATTGTGGTGACCATGATGCCCAACTAAGGTATGAATTATTCCTTTTGGATCGACTGCCCGAATATTAGTTCCATCAGCAATGTACATGGTCTTGTCAGCTGCAATCGCTAATCCTGAAAATTATAAAACAATCATGAGTGAAATAAAATTAACAATTCTATTTAGGTAATTTATCATTGACTGTAAGCTGAATAATATTTTACCTTTGGGATGAGAGAGTTTGGCTCTTAAAGCTGGAGCCTCGTCCCCGCAGTTGGTCTCATCTCCTGGAATACACCGCTCACCATTTCCAACTACAGGCTCCACATTTATTTTTGGGTCTCGGACTGCATCCAGTGAAAGCACGCGGAGGATTTGGTGTTTTTCTGGATCTGAGATGTATAGAAGACCATCAGCAGGAGAGACGCAGAGATAGTACTGGTATGCCACTTGTGTTGCACTAAAATTAAGAAAAATATTGTAATAATTAAAAAAAACAAGAAATATTTCAGTTTTGTTGATTTTAATTTACATACCTCAACTGTAACACTGTATGGACTAATCCCTCTGGTGTTATTCTTCTAATCATATTGAAATCTCCCACATACAAGCTTCCATCAGGTCCGGATGCCAAAGCGACAGGAGTTAGCAGCTTGGCATCTTTAGCTTTTCCATTACAATGATCCGGGCAAAGCAGGTTTCTCTGGAGACCAGTTCCCATGAGAACTTTTACAGTACGAGGGTATTTTTTCAAGTGTAGAGTAGATCCATCTCCCTTTTGCAAAATACCTTCATGGAAATTGTAGTGATGATGGATATCCAGTCCCCAGCCTCCGATATCAGATATATCAACATCACATCCTTGCAGTGTAGCTGTTTGTGTTTCCCAAACTGGCTCTCTGCAGGTAGTATGCTGGTATCCAATAGAAATCTTAGCCTGGGCAACTCCATACACTTTTTGTTTGTATACATTTTGTTTATTCCAAGCAAAGGTGTGCGTCAAGTTAGGATCAGCTTCATACGTCTTTACGTGCATGGAGCCCTCAATTTCAACCATTACGTGGACATGTGTCAGGGATTGTGGGATGACATCATGTGTGAGCTTCATATGGATTGTGCTGAGATATCCGGCTGCCTGAGATGATTGGTACATCAAATGCAAATCAGATCCAGGTATGGGAATTGACTCTTGGACAATCTGAAAATATAAAAAAACATATAACACTTATCTATGTTTTTGTACCATTAATTTGTAAGTATAAAGTGTTTGTAGTTTTTACTTGTGTCTCAGCAAATATGAGGCTTTTTCCAGGTTGTCCTCCAACGGTATGTGGGGCCCAAGTTCCTGCCAACTCAGGGGATAACAGTTCATGGTCATGAGCCATGCATGGCTCAGCACCACGGGAAAATACAAATGATGGCAGTCCTGAGAGAGCCTGACCTGGATAACGATTGGCCATCAACCTGCAAACAGAGAAAGTCTTAATTAATTTTACAAATGCAATGGCTTGTCATTTTTAGCATTAAAAGAAATTTTGGCTTATTGAAGCACAGACTTCTGAGTTTGAACAAATAAGTAATTAATACATTTGGCAATTTAGTTGTATGAGCCTTCTATTGTCATTTCCTTGAAGCTGGCTTGTAATAATATATTTTGTCTTGAGAACTTGTTTTTTTTATTATCATCTTGTACTTATACCTACACTTATTTTGATCGAGTTTCTTTTATATGATACTCTTTTTACTTTACCTATCAGGTATGATTTTCCTTAATATTTTTTTTTGCATCTCAGCAAAAGATATGAGATATTTTAAATAAATATGTGAAACTTGAAACAATAGTTAACACTTACATTGAATCCGATTTCTGTCTCTCTTCATTGATGACATACATATGGATCGTAGGCAGAACAACTATTTGGTTCCATGGAACAAACACAGTTCTGGTGAGTGGCTCATAAGGAACACGTTGTAACTGCAGAGTTATTGCTCCACCTCCATTCACCAATAGATCAAACCTGGAAACAGTTAATAGGCTCATGTAAATCACACGTTTTTTTTGTTTGCTTGAAAATCATTGTTAGAACCAGTGGCGTTTATGTGTTTGATATATTGGTGAAATCAAGTTCACTCACCATCCTCCTCGTCGTGTAAGGGTGAATCCAAGTTTGGGGGTGCGGTCCACAGAGACCCTTATTCCTACTATACCCAGCCCCTGCGATGACACCACCTGTCCTGTCACCACCGACACTCGGCTAAAATGTTACATGCCACGTCAAAATATGCAGTATTCAAATATATGCCAGTGATTGCGTGCAATGTTTGTAAAGCTGCTACCTGAACCTGACAGATTTTCAGAAAAGATAATATTATTTATTTGCCTGCCACAATATTGGATAATATTCGTCCTTATAGTTGGTTGGTATGCGGCTGACCACCCATACTGTAAAAAATGGTTCACTTTGCCAATGTCACCCCTGCTTCAGGGAAGGTCGGCAAGAGTTGCAGGGCTTATGTTCATTTGAGATTGGGGTTTTTATATTGTAGGTCCACATGCAGCATGTGTAAGCGTGAAATTATGCATGTCTGCTTGTGGGAATGCATTTAATATGAATCTCAAATGATACATATCTTTGCAGCTTAGATTTAGATTTAGATTTAGATAGTACCTATGTGCGTATTTCACAGGAATTAAGAATTTATTTTGATTTTGTAATAGGTAGGTACCCTCAAGAATGCAGAAACAAGCATTAAATAGTAATAATGAATTATCTAATTCTGTCATGTCAACAATATTATTGATTTTTCCATCTTGAAAAAATATTTCAGCACACTACAGGAAGTGTACTTAATCAAAGTTTAAATATTTTTTAGTCTATTTCACAAAAAAAAGTAGGTACATCATGCTTTCATTGTCAGAATTTACTTGATATTTTTCATTAAATAAAAGTGAGATTGCATTAAGAGAAATGTGAATTCATGCTCTTTTGATTTATTTCAGTAAGTACCTATTTTTGGAGTTTCTTTCTGAAGTAAGGAAGATTTTTTTTTTTAAATTGAGGATAGAAAATAAAACAAGATTGGATCCATATTTTTTACATTGTGAAAAGGGATTAACTCAATTTATACCTACTATTAAAATATCACTTCAGAGAACTACAAATTCATTGTTTTTATAAATATGTAAGTAGGCATATTACAATCTTCTTACATTTAAAAAATTAAATGTGAATGAAAATACAAAGGAAATTTATATTTCTCTGAAGGAAATCTACGAACACCTGATAACTTAGACATCTCATTATTAATAGCAAATAATTATGTACAATTTTCCCTCATGTAAATTGTAGTATCCATTTTATAAAACAAAGGCGTTATTTGACAGCCAGAGTACAATAGTAGAGGCTTGCTTGTGACAAGCTTTTTTAAATGAGAGTAAATATTGTACATTTATATCATAATTGAATGTATCCTTAAAATTAACAGTCCTGAAATTATGGTGGCTTTATCAATTCAGAAAATCAAAAGAAATCATGCAAAACTTTCCATATTATGGTAGAGTTGTAGGTGATGAGTCAAAAGCAGAAATATTACATTCAATCATTACAAAACAATTAGAATTTATGTCTAAACGTCATGAATATATTGTGCCTGCCTAATTCGTTCAGATTTTTTTTATTCTTGGTACTGTTTTACTAAGCTTTTTATTTTTGTTTATAGATGCCCCCCAGTTTTTGTTCGCCATTTTGTTTTTCATCCCAAGTAGAAGGCGCCACGACAAATAAGGAAAGTGACACAACAATAGGAAAGTGTTGACACCCACAAAATGTGACACAAAAATGTAGAGTGTATGTGTGATGACATGTAGGGTCAAAGTGGCAACAGTGGATCATGTGGGTACAGTGGATCAGGGCAGTTTCTTCCAGATGAGTAGTTATACAGGGCTATTGCTTACACCCTGGCATGGTGCTCATGTCTGAACATGTCTGAACCAAACAGAGTCCTACTTCAATGCAGTTTGGTTTTGCTGAGTTACAAAACGTGTTTCTGACAGTCAAAAGTAAAAACTAAGCTTCGCTTTGTTGTCTTCTTATTTTTAAAGTATTGAAGTTCGGCTAGAAGTTATTCATTTATCCTCATTAACAATAATCCTACTTCCATTATAACATTACCCCATTACTTTGTACAAAGTGAAATACATAAATTGCTGCCCCAAAAGAAATTTGTTGAAAGGGTACACAGTGGATCAACATCATAGGGTACATAGTCGATCATCTTACCTGTAAAAATAAATAGATTCCACTCGCCACATGAGACCCTTTGGGAAGAACGCAGAAAGAAGTTACACTAAATGTGTAGCATAGTTGCGTTTACCTCGGAAGACGCAGCAATGCCCGTTAACATTCTTATTACTTCTTCAATGTGGATTTTTCTTGTTTTATCATCCACTTATTTAATGTTATTTTGTTCTGTTTGATTAAAATTGGTGTATAACCATTGTGTATAACAGAAAAAAAAATTGTCTGTTTTTTTGAAATACAAATAATTTGGTTTTTATTGTTTGATCCACTGTGTACACCATAGGGTACACAGTGGATCATTTCCCATTTTTCCCTAAATGCAAAATATCTCTGTATTTATTGGATAAAAAAGATGGAGCTCTTAGAACAAGTTGTAGGTACTTAATTTATTAACCGTTTGATAAAAGTTGCAAATTGATTGAATTTATACAAAAATAATTCTGAGCGCTTGAAAAAAAATGATCCACTGTTGCCACACTGACCCTAGGTACTGAATGAGAAATAAAATACAAGAAAACATAAATATTGCATCCTATGTGTGACTATGCATGACTTGATCATATTTCAAAAATAAATATTTGGCAAAGGTAGTTAGCTATATAAAATGCTGTCGTTTCTGTACTGAAATAAAACATTGTTGGATTTTTCAAAATATCTTAATAAAAGTAAAATACTTTTTTCTACTCCCATTTGGTAATTTACTAATTACAAAACGGCTAACGCAATCACAATGCTATACATTTCCACACCCGTTGCGTAATGTTACATTACGCAACTGGTAACGGTGTTGAAATGAAAATGTGCGCATGCGCATTGTCAGAAATGGAACCATTTTTGAATTTCGAGTATCAATCTTGTATGAGGCTATCCTTCTAAGCGACCGATAACAAACTATTATTGGCCGTTTCCATAGCAACCACGTTTAAACGTCAGCCATTACATGACTATTTTCAATTTATTGATAGTTCCTACCCACTATGTTCAATCTTTGTTCAAATGAAAATGAATATATTTTATGCGTAGAGTCAAATAAAAATTGTTAATAGTGTAATAATTCATCAATGTTATTTATCAAAATACTCAAAATTGTAGCTTTCCTTTTTTCGAAGGAAAACAGAAGGCTTGAAAGAAAAATAATGCAAGATATTTGCACCGCAAAAAAAAACAAACTTAAACAGTTACTTGGCTATTAGGTCGGTATGAGGTTGACCATCTATGCTGTACAAACTTGGTTCACTTTGCCAATGACACCCCTGCTTCAGTGGTTGCAGGGCTTATGTTTATTTGAGTTTTGGGTTTGAATGTTAACCCTTATATGTGGCATGTATAAGCGCAACCTTATATGTGTCTGCTTTTGGGCATAAATTTAAAATGAATCCCAAATGTAATATATCTTTGCAGATTAGATTAGATGATCGAGAGGAATGATAAATTACACGGTTTGACAAAGGTGGGGTATTAATTACTTCAAATGGACGAGTACATTATAATGACTATTATTTACTATTTTGCTATTTATTTCATGGTCGTAGAAAAAGTATTGTATGCCACTGCACGTAATTAGTCTTTGTAACACTCTTGCTGTCTATTGTGCCATTCGGCTGCGCCTCATGGCACAAACTAGCACTCGTGTTACAAAGACTATCATTACTAGGCAGTGGCATAAATAACTATTGTACCTTGTTTTAATCAAATTAAGGTTCACTTGCACTTTCATAGTCAAAAATGATCAACTGAAGGATTGGTAGGTATATATTTACATAAAAATAAATAAGTAAATATACTTACAACAAAATATTTTACTCCTTTAATATATTTATTACACCAGAATAAATTAGGACACTGCGAATATTAATATTTTACATAAATAGACTAAATAATAAACACGTAACTCAAAGATTTTCATTATAAAATCAAAAAAGCTCACAATACAGCACATCTAGAATTTTACAACTGTCATGCATTTAGGTATTTTTTTTTTTTTTTAAGAAATCCTGTGCGGGAGACTCCCTAGATTCTAAAGACCCTAGGGGTCTATGACACTAGTTGTAGTGCCGCAGAGGTGTACGAGCTTGGTCGTCGCTACAAAGCGCCAATACTCAAGCAAGACCCAGTTGCTGTAAGGCTGGGTGGACCTTTGGTGACCTGTCATTGGTAAAGGTTTATGAATTTTTCAACCCAGCGAAGAGCACATTCGAAATATATATGGTATATTTTTGTGCTCCGCCGGGATCCGAATCCACAACCTTCCATTTACGAGTCCGAAGTGTTGCCACTACGGACTACGGACCGGTCCAAGATGCCAACGACACGCGGTGTACCTGAGCGGTTACCCATCCAAGCACTGACCGCGCCCAATGTTGCTTAACTTCGGTGATCTATGGGAACCGGTGCTTTCAACATGGCTAACGTCGTTGACATTTGAAATAAAGGCTTGAATATTTGTACTTTACGAGTATATAGTTGCCCCAGCTTTTTTTAACTTAAAAAATGCAAGTGACTTGATTCTAATAAAATAAGTATTTTAATACCTAAGCTATAAAAAAAAGATAATAAATATCTAATAAATTTTGTTTCAATATCCCAAGCAAGTGATTTTTACCACAAGCTGATTGTTAAAAGTTACAAAAATCAATGAAAAGTATGTATAGGATTATGGAATTTGTAATAAATAACTAATGCATACTCATTAATAATAATTACATAAGCTTCTGTCATTATTTATACTAAGAAAAGAGTATCTACTGATTAACTAACCACTAACATCTCATATCAATGTAAACAATGTTTAAAAAATATATTAAATTTTAGGTAGCCAAATACGTAGTTAAGTATGCAATTATTCATTTACGACTAAAAAAATTACAGGCGATCAAAGATAAAATTATAATATTAATTACTCTTTTGTAAACTACAGAAACCAAAATTCTAAAGATGTATGAAAATGCGTAGCATACCTATCCTCATTAATATTAGAAAATTTTAAATCTTAATAAACAAAATATTATGCTAGTAGGAAAAGAGATACTTGTCTGAGAATTTCTGAAAACATTGCCTTACATTTTAGTCCTAGATTATCGTTTTTGATTCAATTCGACTCATTTGTTCCTGACCATATTATAAATTATAAGCTTCAATATTTTGGTTTCTAATTTCTTACTAAATTTGGCTGCCAACTTACAAGTAAGTATTAAATTGTTACTGAGTTCAAAACTCTAGCTTGACGGGCATTTAGTACCTTCCTACATTTATTTACAATTCAATTGAATTTCTAGAAAATAATAAATGTTATTCTGTTATAGGTAGGTACCTACCTACAAACCTAGGTAAAAAAGGTTTTATATAGAAAGTAGAGCTTGATCAGACAGACACCATCGATCAAAATAAAATATATAGATGGAGCATCTGAGCTGATTCGTGTAGGTATCAAAAAACTGTGCGCCATAGGACGCACGCTTCACACAAGCGAGATCTCGTTATAATCAGTTTCCAGGCAACCGTCATGTTTATGTCTCTTTTCGATGTATGACGTTAATATCTTATATCTCATTATTTATTCACCTATTATTCCGTTTCTTGGTACATTTGTTAATGGGAAAAAACTGACGTGAGCCAGCTATGTCTATATTGATCGATGGCAGACACCAAGTTACTGCCCCTATAATATGTATGATTCTGTGACCTGACTCCCAGATTCTACTTGCACTAGCACCACCCAAGTACCAGCATAATAGCTGTAGCTTGTATATAAACGGTGAGGTTTCATCCGGCTTGTTGAGATGGCGAAATTACAGGGCAATCATAGTATAGGAGCCCCTCGTAGCTCAGCAAGGCGTCTTCCCTTTGATCCGGGCGCAATAGCTTTTTGCTATGACGCCCTTCTCGACTCCCAAGAGTTGTGTTTACGAGAAAACTTTGGTGGGATCTTAGTTCACGACACGTGACGCCGGGGGAAGTTTGTACCGAGAAAATGACGCCTTGATTTATTATTGTGTAGTGCCGACTCCATTAATGAAATTCAACGTTTATGCTTAATCTCGCGCTAGTGTTAAATCTATAAAAATATCCATCAATAACGTTTTCATCATTCACATTTGAAGAAGTGTGATTAGATTTTCAATCTCTAAAAGCAGTTTTCGTAAGATCAAAATTATTAATTTAGTTTCGTCTGAATTTCAATATATTGTACTCTGCTTAAGATTTTATTTACTCCATAACAGTCTGCGGATTCCTTAAAAGTAGAGAAAATATGGTTTCTACTGTATTGTTGTAAGTGTTCAAATGTATCTAAGTAAGTACTTGACCGTAATATCCTTTAAATGTTACATTTTGTCTTAATTTCTCAAGTTGCAAAATTAAATTTGAATCCCATGACTGCAAATTAAGAAAATAATATTTTGGTGGGTAAATTGGCGCAATCTTTCAGTTTTCGGGCTCACTTGGAGTTCGCGGTGAACGGAATAAATAAGGCCGGCCGAGGAGATTAATTTGAATTTAATTAAATAAGAAAATTAAAATTGTATTGTTGTCTTATTCTGGCGGACGCAAGGGGCGCGCACCAGAGAGGGAGAGGGCGTGTTGATCGGCTCATTTCAGGCAATTAAAATATTCAAAAGGCGGGAAAGATTTCGAGCAGACCAAAAATTAATAATAAATCCCCGTGGAGGGTGAATTTGGTTACCTATTTTAACATGGCTAAGGGATTTGATTTACCTAATTTCTGCGAATGACGTACAAATCCGTCTTTTGATTAAGCTCGATGTGTATAAAGGGTGGTAGGGATGGGGCCGGGCTGGTTGTCAGGCGAAATTGAATTTCAGCGCGACATTTGACACGATAATGAGAGGACACCGCGGGGCGCTCCGGCACAGCCCTAGGGGTGGGCGTAGAGGCTGACGACACATTTAACGATCGCATCACATATCCAAAGCATCACTTTTTTAAGCTGGGATTGATTTTCTTTTGACATTTTAATTATACGACAATGCTGTTTCTGTTACATTTTCAGCCGTGTAATTTAAAAATATTCATTCAAAAACGATCTATTATCATATTACGTGATTTTTTTTTTTTGACAGTTTGGTTTCAACTCTTTAATCATTTTCAAAAATTAAAGGTTCAATGAACGCTTGTTCATATTTTCTAACACCCATCTATCACACTTTTTATCTGTGAAAAGTCAGTTACTAAAATGGGAAATCAGAAATCTTTTTCGATTCATATTTAAAAAAAAAAATTGTATTTCCTACGCAATCATCTTATGATTGATCTATCGAACCGGCTCCTGAAACTATTTAATAAAAAGTCAAAATCGATTATCATCATAATTGGTTCGTTTTCCTCGAAAACATCCATAGATCGATTCGTTCATCGGTAACATTCCCCATCACTAAAAGGTGGCGTTGTATGTACAGTAACTAAGGTTGGTCTGGCCCGGCATTCACGTTACGTTTCTCAGAGCCCCGAGGTGGGGGTAGAGGGGGAAGGCTTCCTGGTTCCTTCAGGGGATGAGAACAAGATTTGCGCTCGTAATAGGGTTAAGTCACGTAACCCGGAACCGGCACAACCCTCAGCAAGAATTACACACAACAACCCTGAAATGGTAGCGAATTTACCTTCATTACAATCTATGTAACTGGAGGATATCGAAAAAGATTTTCGACATAATCTAATCTAAGCGGCCAAGATATGTAACATTGGCGATTCACATGATATGCATTTCCATAAGCAGACACGTATAAGTTCGCGCTTAAACATGCCGCATGTGGACTTACAATATAAAAACCCAAATCTCAAATGGATATACACCCTGCAACTCTTGCCGACCTTTCCTAAGACAGGGGGACATTGGCAAAAATGTACTTAGATTAAAATTATGTTATTTACCATAAAAGTATATAGCTTTTTATTTTAGAATAAATCAATTGAAATGTGTAATAAATAAGAGAAGAAAAAGTGTGGAACTGAAAAACAAAATGCCTTGACTCGTAGTTGGTAGGTAGTATGCTAATGTTTTTAATCACCTTTTCAATATGGATTTTAAAAAATTACGCATAAAGCAGTTATTGATTGTATTTTTTAAATAAAATGCGTATTCAGTTTTTCAAAACGTTAAAATAATTCAATTCTTTTAACCTTAACTAAGGCTGACCACCAAAAAGTGCAGTGAAAAATGCAAACCTTATTTCAAGGAAGGACATATATGTTTTTAGGTACATCATGCACTTACTATTATATTTTCTGTTTGTTTTTTTTGCAATTGTACATGGATGACGTAGGAAATTGGAATTTAACGCTTAAATAGAAAGTGAATAGAAAAAGGGTGGAGTCTCATTGTAGAAGACTTGTAAGCAATAAGAAAATATCATTATTGAGTCTTAAAAAATCGAATCACGATTCCCGATATCCGGTTTGATCCCGGATGTGCCTTTGCTGACCGGAAGTCTCAATACGTCACGTTGTGATATTTATGCCATCTAAAGGAAATGCATAGAATGCCTACAAATTCTCAAATATGAATAAATTGAAAGCTATTCAAATATAAAGAGAAATGTACCTAGATTGTAATAGAAAATTCTCTAGATTCAATTCTATTCAGCACGTGAAAAAAGGGTTTAGAGGTCATTTGATGAAAATGTGAGAATTGTAAATAATTTATCCACCCTATAAATTGAATTTTTTCATATATTTTTTTGCAGGATTTTTTTATTGTTGTCATTAATTTTCAATCAAACTGTGGCACAATTTTAAGTGTAGGTTATCAAAACGTTATTAAGGGAGATTGTTCCAAAATGAGAAAAAAACATGAGGTACGCTGTTTTACTTAATTACCTACCTACCTGTTATTGGGAACAAAAATGTATTTTTTCTTTTGTTTAAATAAAAGTGTACCTACCTACGATGAAAATGAAAATGATTTATTTATCACATAACTTAACTTGTTTGAGTATGAGTTTTATTTTATGTTTATTTGCTTTTTGTGGACATGCAAACATGACAAATGTGCAAAATTCATGCTCCTAAAAATTTAAATATTTAAAGCTTTTAAAATATATGAAAATAAGGTTAAATTTTTCGAAAGAACAAAAAACATAAAAGCTACTATTGAGATGTACTCAAAGTTTAAACTTAAATAGCTTGTTTTATTAAAGTTCAGAATGCACTAAGATATATTTTATGTACAGATAAAACAAGTTAACACCCTAATATCTTTTTTAACAATGAAATGGTAAAAATGGCATATACTTAAGTAAATTTAATATTAAAAAATATATAAATATTTTTATACGGGGCTGTGAATAAATAGACTTTGAATGTGCAAGAGACAGTTTTTCGATTTAAAAAAAATCCTGCGTATTTTTTTTTCAGTACAATAATTGAAAAAATATTGTAGTTTTTTATGTTCTCTACTGGGATGACAGGGCAGCATTCAGTTTTGGTAGAAAATTTTTTTTTGGGCAGGCGGTTCCGGAAGTTGGTTGGGGTAGGTAACACATAGGGCGGGGGGGGGGGGGGGAGGGAGGGGGTAAAGGTGACAGATAACAATGAGACGCAGACAATATGAGGAAAAGGACAACGAATAATATTCAATATTTATTTTACTCTCATCACCGATGAATTACGTTTACAAAACACATAGTATTTATTTTTATTCTAAATTTTGCTGTTATGTCACTGTATGAAATTTTTTGAAAAGAAGTTGCGTCACTTTTGCCGATATGTAATAAAAGGGCTCTATACGTAATTTAAAAAATCAATTGATTATTAAATTGATGTTTAATTTTGTCAGGCAGTTAATAAAAAAAAAGGTTTTACAAAACATCATGTTGGTTAGATACCTTGTTGTATGTAGGTATTATTAATTCAGCTCACACCAAAATGCCACTTGTTTACAATGCAATTACCTTGTTTTAATTTGGTATCAGCACTTAGTGGGTGTAATTTGGCACCATCTATATGTTTGTTACTGATGTGATGTGGCAACCAGGCTCAGAGCCAAGCTTGCTGAGACAAAATTACTAGAATGAAAGCCTTAAAAACCTTAAGGCGGGTCTGTTAAGTCCCTTCTTATTGTATTCAAGTTAAATTACTTTAAGAAAGGAAAAAAATGTGGAATGTTTTTTCTCAAAATTCACATTGTTGGCTTCATTCGCCCACACTGTTGATTAAGTTTACTTTAATTTGTAATGAAGCCTCTCTTGTTGGAGCGAAGTGAAGAAGTGTCGCTTATGGTTCATTGTGTTTTCTCGATATTCGTGAGGGGGTGGGGCGCGCCCCCCGCACCCCTGGTGTCTGTTATTGCGTGTCAAGTGTTTGTAAACTAACGTGTGTGTCGGGTTTTGATGTCGGTCTAAAGAACTTCAAGCGCAGTGGACAGAACAAACAAATTAGATGGAGCGATACAAATAATGTAGAACACAAAACACGAGGGCGCCGAACAGTCAGCTGCGCGGGAACAGCGAGGGGAAGTCCGGAGGGAGGTGGAGGGGACGGGGTGAGGCGTACAGGCTATATGTGTTCAGTGTAGAGGTGTGAGGTGACGAACAATTTAAAGATTAACGTATATATATAAATATGTAAATATGAACTAATGCGAGACATACACATACTTTTACATACACATACAAAATGAAAATAAAGTAATTAGTACATTAAACAAAGGGAGGATAAAAATGAAAGCTGTCGTGTAACAAGCGGCGGCGGACCGTCAAACAAACAAAAGGAAGATGAGAGCAACACAGACATAATAAGAGACGATTACAAACAGATAGTCGTAACGGGTACGGGGGGGCTGGTAGCGACTTACCACGGTGTAAAGGAATTCCAGAACTCGCTAGGAACAACGGCGGCACGGGGACACAGAAAGACAGGAAGATTACTACACAAATAGGCGGGGTGGGGAGGACCAGCTGCTCGGGGGAACCAGAGACTAGACCTCAGGCACCAGGCACCAGACAACCAATGATCATCAGTACACAAGCAGATACCAACATTGTCAACGCACTGTGATATTTCACATCACCCTACATCCCAAACTATGTAACCTTACTTGTGTAAAGTAGAAATTGTGATGTAAAAGACATGGTAGCTTCCCACATTTCCCATACATCAAATACCAAATGTCCAATACACGAAAACTTGTGATCAACAAAATAATTCGGTTTAAATGACTTCATAGCATCAAATCGTCCTTTTACATGAAATCAGTTCTTCGTTAGGTAATGGATAAATTGTTTTAGCAGTTGGTGAATATGTTTTGATACTTCGTATTTTTTTAGCAAAATATGATTTGGTTCTGATGTTTCATTAGTTTTGTGGTGGATAGGTGCCTGCACCGATTCGCAGGAGGTTTCCACCAGGAGATTCGGTGTTTAAGTCTCTGTCCTGGTCCCTCCAGGCTCCCTCCTCACCCCGCTGGCCCGGCGTCTCACATTCGCACCACCCACATGTCAACACCGCGCACACACAGCCGTTAATGGAAAACACACACGTCATTACATATGTATCCAAAGAAACCACTACCCCAACCACAAAACCTTACGTTCAAACTCGACTGTATAAGAAAAATGATTGGAACTAAAACTCTCCCTGGAGGTGCTGTTTTAGTGCCCATATATTTTTCAGTAAGCCCTGTGGTTGAGTTTAAGCGTTAAGTTTCATGTTCGGGGTGTTCAAAATAAATAAAACATAACCAACAAACACAAAAATAAAAATGTTATGATCAAAAAACTAAACAAGGTTATTGAAGATTTAAGTGTATAATATAATATATAGGTAATCAACGGCACAAGCTTATGACAGACACGAGTACAAGTTTACTATGGACGTCACAAATAACAAATAATCACACTTACAATATAATATCATATATCTCGGGGTGATACATATTTTTTAAACAAAAATACCAGTTAACAGCTGGTAACATAAAAAATGGAAACATAAATAAAACTGTTTAAATCATAAAAAAAAACAAATTGAATTTTTCCTCGAGCTTGCTTGTGTCCGTCATAGCTCGTTAAATTATTATTTTTATTAGTAAGCTTACAAGGAAATCAACTCTAAATTTAGTATTTTTATTTTTTGCAATTAAAAAGCAATCTGCATTGTTATTAAATACATAAAATAAGTAACTAAAACAAAATAAAATAAATAAATAAAGTAAAAAAACAAACTTAAAAGTGAATGAAAGTAACGAAATCATTTTTGACAGCAGAAAGTGCGTGCAAGCGTAACTTCTTTTTCCCAATAAAGAAAATTACTAGAGAATTTTCCCGCTATTCTCCATCCGGTGTGTGAGAGAGAGACGCATGTATTGCATTTATTTTAATTAATTTAAAATGTGGTGTGTGAAACAGAGAGGTGAGACAGACAAAGAGGTAAAGACGCACACAAGAGGATATTCAGACAATACACAAAGTTCCTGGGCCCAGAGCAAAGCCGAGAACACTTCTCCACAACAAAGAGAAGCCCTTAGAGAAGACGTGTTGTTGCATCATCACTAAAGGTATCTCAGAGTAGATAGTTGGGCATGTAGAGTACATGAACCCAACTGTCGAAATGCTGTTGGTTTGATCTGGAGAGCCAGGAGCGGACAGGTGAAGGAGAAGGGAGATGGGGCACGGTTGGGGACCAGCTCGGCCGCCACGGGGTGGAGACGCGTCCTGCCACTAACACTGCAGCAGTCCTACTTGGCTAAGCCCGACAGTTGTTGCCAAACATGATTGCGGCTCACGCTGCGATCATCGCTCGAGAGGCACAACAGACGAAGGCATCTCCGTCTTCCAGTAAAACGAAATTTGGATAATAGGGTGGAAACGAAAACTTTAATTCGTGAAAAGTAAACAGGTCAAATTACATTCCAAATAATTATTCAAGAATGAAATCAAGAAAATTCTATTCAAAAACCTTAAACATCATCATTTTTTGCTTCATAAATATTAAATTGATAGCTATGGCGTTGTAGCTATCAAATTGGTTTGATAGTGTTTCTCTTTTGGATCTACTATTTTATTTGGTTGTGAAATAAGCCGCATGATTTGATATCTTATGTAATGCTATTCACAGAGTTGGTGATGAGGCACCTACCTTTCGGTGTACTCGTCCATGTGGGCATATGACTGCACAGAGTTCTCCTCAATGAGGAACTTGACCCTCTGATAGAAGGAGGCGGTGACTGATGGTGGTTGCTTGCGCAGGAGAACATCAGCTGGGTCGTTGGAGGCCATGCACATCATGTCTTCCTTGCAGAGGTCGTTGGTGCAGCAGTCCGAGTCAGAGCAATCCATCACCCCGTCTAAACAATGGTGAGTCGCAACATATTGCATGTAAGTCATACGGCTATAGGAATGAAACATTGTTTTGATATTGGCAACTAAGCTGCACATGTAGTGCAACTTCTTGCCGCGTTATCCCCGAAGGGTTTTGCATAAGGCAAGTGGAACCTATTTATTTTTACAGGTACGGGGGCCGCCTTACGCCAACCACTTCAGTTGAAGTGGGGGTTTCCCAACTCCCGAGGGGGCTGGTACTCATTTATTGTGAAGGCTGAGTAACCCTTGTCCGTACATTATTTTGGGGTTTAAAATAAACACCGAAACGGGAAATCATTTCTGACACCCTCGGTAGGATTCGAACATGAGCTCACGGCATGGAATGCAAGCACTCTACCAACTGAGCTATCGACCGGACAATCAACTCAAACAGCATGAGCTCCCAAATAAAATGAACTTCTGAACACGTGCTTTTGCGGTGGTGGCTTCACCGACATAGCACCGACTAGCAACTGTTGTTCCAGAAATTTCCGACGTCAGTCTTTTCAAGTGACGTCTCACGATCTGTTCCCCGGGAGTCACAATGTCCCGAAACGGCGCCAATAAAAACAGTCAACTGATTCATCGTCATCATAAGATAGATACATGAAAATCTTTATAACTTTAAAATATTTTGGGATGCTTAATGCACCCTCTGTAAATGTATTTTAATGAGTGGTGAAAGCTACGGATTAACTATGATTTTGTCAGCAGCATGCTTTGAGCTTGCAATTATTTATTTTTATCAAAATAAAGTATCAGGAGATAAGGATTGCATGAGGGTCGGTTTACATACGAACCTTTGTCGTTATCTATCTTGTCGAAGCAATCCAGTTCCAGTGGCGTGGAGCAGTCGGCGCCCGCCCAGCCCCTGTTGCAGACGCAGTGGTATTCACCCGCTTCGAGACTGCACTGGCCATTCCTGGAGCAACTGTTCTCACAACCAGCTGAAATGGTAATGCTTCTTTTTAAAATATGTAAGATTTTTGGCACTTCAAGTAATGATAAAAAAATATTCATAATAATTTTACAAAAGATTTACATAGGATGTAGCTTCTATAATAATATAATCTATAATCTAAGTTGCAGAGATATATGACATTATATGCAATTCCATAAGCAGATACGTATAAAACTAAATCTCAAATGAACATAAGCCCTGCAACTCTTGCCGACCTTAAAGAGGGGTGACATTGGAAAAGTGAACCATTTTTTACAGTATGGGTGGGTGGTCAGCCTCACGCCAACGTATGAGTCAAGGTCTAACTTACGTAAAATATTCTTTCAAAAGTACATAGATAGACTGTCTTCAAATAAGTTAAGGTTTGTTTAAAAAAACCCTCAAAATATTGAGAAAATGGTTCCGAGAAAAATAAAAATTTCATTTCCAGCAGTATTTATATTTCATCTCAAGTCAAACACAAACAAAGTGAAAATATTTCATGAAAATCCAGCAAAGTGAGCCTCCGTCTCCGCGTATAATGAATATTAAATTCCAAGACATTTTAAAAACATGATAACTTATTCAAAAGCACGCCGATTTTGTTTTTGAGTTTCGGCAAGCAACGTGTACCAATGAAAAAGCATCATTTCAGAACATCTACGCGAAATTCGCAACAAGCTATAGTTAAAGTAATTAATAAGAAGCCCATGCAAAATTCAGATGTTTCTGTTTCGGTGAGTCGCAGTCGCAGCGAGAGCCTCGCTTGCCTTTGCTTAAAGCGAGGCCGTGGAAACTTCCTTCGCCGGCTATTCCAGCGATATGAATAATATCCTGTCTCAGCGCTCATGAGCCGCAAGCCTTCTATGCGCCGCATAATCCCACCGCCGGCGTTTTGTACTGCAAGCCTTGTGTAAAGTTACGAATGCATTTTCAAAGAAAATTATGCCAGAATTTTCTGCGCAGCGAAAGCGCGGGATCATTACTTTTAGCTCGGAGAAGTGCCAACGAAGGAAGGCTAGAGATTGTTTCTATTCTTGTGCGAAGACTATAGGATTCTCTCACGTTAGCCTTTTGCTGAGGTTCTCCGCGCCGTTTCTACAACGTGCGGTGTTCCGGTGTGGCAGGCACATTTTTTCTTTGTTTTTGCATTCTTTCCTCGGCTGCAGTCTTACAAACTGCTGACAATTTTACTGTCAACTCGTATAGCGCGATGGGAGCTTTAGAACATTACTTATGAATGTATTCTCCTTTTCTAGGAACGATTCTTCTACAATTTGAATACTTTAATTTTATTTTCAGAATACACATTACAAGACCTCAAGTCGGATAAAACTTTAAATAATGTGCTTTGATGCGGAAAATTTGTATTAATTTAAAATTATTTTGCCTGCATAAAATTACAAATTGTGAAATCAACTCCCTAGACAATCCTCCTGTAAAGGTGTCGATTTCTTCGTGATTCAGTTTGTTTACCAAGAGTTCATCCCCCTTCACCCACCCTCTGTAGCACCCTCCCCCCCTCCTTTCTCCACTGTGGGATAATATCCGCCCGATGCAGGCCAAAGTAACATTTTAATTAAACGCCCATCAATACCGCTCATTCTGCGGAGCTCTTTGAAAATATATTATGTACAAAGAGCGAGCATGAAATGAGAGAGAAAAATAAATCTATACACAAAAGGGCCACGTCACGAGAATATCATGGTTCATGGCATAAAAAATATTACGTAAGTACTTACATATATTTTATAATAACAAAACACATAACACTACAATAAGAATTTTATCAAAAGTATCTACCTCTAAGTTATGTAACTAAATAAAATATGAGATAAAGGCATTTAATTTCAGCATAGCATTGTACATAATATTATTTACTATATATATTTATTTTATTGATTTTAAAAATGTAATTTGTCATGTATGTTCCTTGACTTATAGGTTGTTATGCGGCTGACCACCCATACTGTAAAAAAAATTGGTTCACTTTGCCAATGTCACCCCTGTTTCAGGGAAGGACGGCAAGAGTTGCAAGGCTTATGTTCATTTGAGATTGGGTTTTTATATTGTAGGTCCACATGCGGCATGTGTTAGCGCGAAATTATACATATTGTAACGAGATGAGTTTGTTTGTTTGGTAGAATGGAACATTGTATTTAAATTTGAATGGAAAAAGGAAAACAAAAGAATGCAGAAAGAGGGAAGAAGCTTGCCTGGCGTGAGAGCCACAAGCATGTGTAATTAAGAATAATTAATATTATTGTGCTGTGGTTTATTGTGTATACATTGTGAAAGGAATAAAAGTAAACATATTAAAGTGGCTGTTACATTATTAATTGTGTCAATCAGCAGGACAGAGGAAAAACCCTCACAATATCTGCTTGTGGGAATGCATTTAATATAAATCTTAAATGATATATATCTTTGCAGCTTAGATTAGATTAGATTAGATTAGACTGTCCCAGTGTTGTCAAAGTAGGATAGGTACATCGGAATAAAAGTATCGTCATGAGAAGGAAACAAAAAAAGGATTCCATGTTTCACCCCCGATCGATACCCGATACGACAAAGTTACGCACTTTAAGCATCTGGAAGATGTAAAGGCAATGATTACTGAAGGGAGGAAGTCGAATATGTGAAGCTAACAGGAATGCGAAAAAGCCTAATAATTGGCAGGCGCGTCTTTTGGCCCAGAGACAAAACTGGGCTAATGAGGCCGTAAAAACGTCTCATTATTTTTAAGCACACGTCGCTATCTGGAATCATGGACTTGCCTATAAATGTTTGTACGCACATCGTATAATACAGCAATCATGGTGTGCTATATGTCAAGGAATTTATGTGTGGTATGAAGAAGAAATGAATCCATTTCGTGTAAATGCTTTGGAAGTGGCTTTTCTTTGTTCCAGAAGTCAGACAACGTTTTATAAAGAATCAACTATTTCATATATAATGGGCCATATGAAACAATCTTTGAGGCGTTAAAAATATATTGAAAAACGGAATGTGTCTAATCTAATCTAATCTTATCTAAGTTGCAAAGATATGTTACATTGGAGATTCACATTACATGCATTCTCACAACCAGACACGTACAAGTTCGCGCTTGCACATGCCTCATGTGAACCTACAACATAAAAACCAAATCTCAAATGGACATACACCCTGCAACTCTTGCCGTCCTTCCCTGAAACAGGGGTGACATTGGTAAAGTGAACCATTTTTACAGCATGGGTGGTCAGCCGCATACTAACCTATAAGTCAAGGCACAAGTTACTAAAAACTATACATCTAATTGTTTTCCAAATATTTAAGAAATCTTAATTATCAAGATTTCTGTGGCTAGTAGAATCTATGACACGCAATCTTATTTTTTTTGTTGTGGATGAAAAGAATACCCTTAGTACGAGTTGCAAAACTTGAGTAATGTAAAGTTTACGGCAATTATTCAAGAGTGATTTCCCCCAAAATATGCCGGTTTTTTTTGTTTAAACTTGATTTTCTTCATCACTGTAACTCTTTTGCTAAGACCATAAAGTGTAAGAAACAAAAACGGCAGATTTTGGGAGAAATCACTCTTTCATTTTTTCCGTAAACTTTACTTTTCTCAAGTTTTGCAACTCGTACTAAGGGTATGATCTCTTCTTGATAAATTCCCTCCGTAGTTTTTATTAAGGAAATTGCTGGGATTTCAGTGACTGGGGTTAACTGAAAGTTTACCTTATTGATATAACTTATAAGTCCTTCATGAAAATGGAAATCTGGCGATAAAGGAAGTCTCTGCCTTATAAGAAGGACCGTCCTCCGTAACGTGGAATTACTGCGCTCGATTTACGTAGTGATAGCAGCAAAGCCTCTTACTCCCAGCGCTTATAACCTCACAGCCTAGGACTGCAACGACAGAGGGTTTTGTCAAACCGGGATTGAAAAAGACGAAAGAAACTAGCTATGAATAAATGTAAAAGGTATTTAAAATATTCATTCCGAAAGCATGATTTCGAATAGTCTTTAAGCTTTTGAATTCGGTTTTCTTTGGCAATTTTTGTCATAAGTCTTAGTTTGTAAAGTACAAAAAAACGTATAAACATATTATAATGGTTTTTACTGGATCCATTAAACTTGCACAACATTTTTGGTCTCAAGTTAGCTACGTCGTCATCACCTAGATTGTCGTTATATCCGAGGGGTATGAATGACCCAGTGGATGTTTCACTGAACATTGCTGTATCGAGTCTCTAGAAATAATTTCTACGATCCGTAAGGCCTTAAATTTTATATGGCTGCACATTTGGCAAACAGGAAAAAATCTTGGCACTAAATTTGTCTGTAAATAAGAAAACAATGGTAAAAGTTAAAAATGGTTTCAGCAAACCGGTATCATGGTATGAGAGTGACACAGTCCCACATCCTTATTCTGTAGGTAGTGGATACTCGAGGCGCACTAACCCAGACTATAATGGACTTACAGTTGACCAACTTCTTAATTCTATCAGCGCGGTGCCCGTATCTCTATCCCGGTCCCTCTGAAAGGCGCCGCGTCTCTGCGTCCCTCTCTCCCCTGCTGGCAATTTACGTGGAAAGGCTGCGATAAGTTACTTATGACGCGGCTTAGCGTCCCTGCCTTGTGGTGAGCATACACCCGCTCCCCTAAAGAGCAGGTTCCTACATGCACATAATACACGTACAACAAAACCTAAATCAACGTACTTTTTTTTGGTTTTCGTCCTTTCAAGAAACCTCATTATTTTGATAAGTAAAATATAGTCTGAAAACTACGATGGTTGAGTTGGAACTGAAATATACAATAATGGCGGAAATAAAAGAAGTATGTAAGGACAGAAAGAAATGGCGATTGATCTGTAATGTTGGCGGCTAGGGTTTATTAAATTGGAATTTGTTTTCTGTTTGTTGTCCATAGATATTATTATTTAGTTATGTATAAAATGTAATTTGTCCTGTATGTTCCTTGACTTATAGGTTGGTATGCGGCTGACCACCCATGCTGTAAAAATGGTTCACTTTGTCAATGTCACCCCTGTCTCAGGGAAGGACGGCAAGAGTTGCAGGGTGTATGTCCATTTGAGATTCGGTTTTTATGTTGTAGGTTCACATGAGGCATGTGCAAGCGCGAACTTGTATGTGTCTGGTTGTGAGAATGCATGTAATGTGAATCTCCAATGTAACATATCTTTGCAACTTAGGTTAGATTAGATTAGAAAATGATTGGTACAATGACTAAAGGTGACAGTAAAATTCAACGAAATTTCTTCTTCTTCTTCGATGACGTTACATCTCAATTCGAGCTTTGGTCACCTTCAACCTCTGCTTCCAAATCCGCCTGTCCTACGACGCGGTTGTCCCAGTCACAACTTATACAAGCTAAGCCGCATCCCTTGCCATTCAACAGAATACGAATACTTTATATGTTAATAAGTAACTTGTTTCAGAACTATATGATTTAGTGTGAAAGTAATTTGTACAATTTTACCTTAGTCACTTTTTTCCATCTAAATAACGTCATCAATTTCTTTGATGTTCTTTTCATCCAGAAAATGAAGTAATGCGAATATTTTCGTTTCATTCGGTTTTCGAAAGAGCGGACTACTGGCGGTTATTGAGGCACAACATGGCTTCACGAAGGTACAGGTAAAATCTGCAAAATATACTTTGAGTTATGAATAAGAATCTCATCTTGCCTTTGGAGCGAGTCTGTGGTAAGATGCTTGTTTTTTTATTTATGAAAAATCCGGTTAAGGAAAGATGCACATTAATGAGGAAAATCTTTATAAATTTCCCTCAGAGCTTTTTGAGGCTCACGATACAAAGAGCCTGCACTGAGTTTACGATGATGGAAATTTCATAATATTAATTCTAACTTAAATACAAAGCAGAAATAATATCTAAAGAAAATATAGGATATTTCTTCACATGTTCGACAGGAATGTTTTTTTTTTATTTAAAGCTTATCCTCTACTAACCTAATTGTAAAAGAAAAGCAACAAGCAACCTTTTGAAAGTCAATTTCACCGAATGAAATCACAAACCTTTTAAACATAAATATTTCAGGGTACATGTGCAAAGGATGAGACTCTTGTCTCTTTCTTATATTTAGGACTAGATTTAAAGAACAAAATATTCATATTTGATGTTTTTTTTTTTTTTAATTTATGATGAAATAAAGTTATTCAAAGTGAATGATGCTCATAGCAATGTACATTCTGAAATGAGGACTTTTCAGATTATTATTTTATTTGCTCCAAAAGTTTACGCGTACTCCTAAATCACATATTAATTCATAGGTACATATTGTTCTTCTCTATGATAAAATAAGGTCTACTAATACGCCACTGTCTGGTAGTAAAGGTCTTGTTTTCGACATCGGCTAAAACTTTGACCCACGCAACTCACAAATAAGCTACACATATAGTGTAACTATCCCCGAAGGGTTTCGCATGTGGCGAGTGGAACCTATTTATTTTTACAGGTAAAGGGGCCGGCCTTACGCCAACCACTTCAGTTGAAGTGGGAGTTTCCCAGGTCCCGAGGGCGCTGGTACTCATTTCTTGTGAAGGCTGAGTAAGCCTATTGCCTGTATTTTATTTTGGAGTTTGACACCGAAACGGGAAATAATTTCTGACACCCTCGATGGGATTCGAGCCCGGGCTCACGGCATGGAATGCAAGCACTCTACCAACTGAGCTATCAACCAGACGCGATGATTGGGATGACGCACCGTCCCAGACAAGTAATATTTATATATTATATTTACTGTGTCTGTCAAAAAATTAAAAGGAAATCACATACTAAGGTCTATAACAAAATGAAAGTGATGGTCTCTCACGTAGGGTGCAGTGTTTGCCGTTCCATCCTTGCGAGCAGACGCAGGTCCCGTTCTTGCACTGGCCGTGGTTGGAGCAGCGGTCGTCGCAGGCGCGCTGGTCGCACTTGCTGCCCGTCCATCCTGGTAAACAGCGACATCTGCCCGCCTCGCAGGCACCGTGCGCGCCGCATTCCAACCCGCATGCAGCTAAAAGGAAGACATGGTGACTATCAAGCGATGTACAAGTCTTGATGACCCTATGGATCGTCAATGATGAATTGATCCTTCCAGACCGCATGCGGCTTAAAGGAAGGACGTGGTGACTATCAAACGATGTACAGGTCTTGATGACATGGATCGTCAAGGTTGAATTGATTCTTCCAGAAACACATGTACATCCGAGTCCATGATTTACGTACACACTGTGTAAGTTTTTTAATGTTTCTGGACAATGCTGTTCGGGTCTTACATCAATGATTCTTTTTTCCTTAGCATCAAGGTGATATTAAAGTAAACAAATATTTCAAAAGATCCTACGCCGCGCCGCGCCGTATAAAAATCGACTGTGTAGATGCTTTAGAATGAGAAAAATTATCATCTTTCAATTAGTATTATTTAAATATCTGTAATACTTTCAGATATTTATCGTGAACGAAAATCACCAGGTTTTGTGGGTTTTGATCAAACTTTGTTTCTCCTACATCGCCTAAAGAAGTTTTGAAATTAGGTAGAGAAACTGCATCAACTTTTGTTATCATTTATTAAAGCAGTTAATTTTACACGTGCATACAAATCAAGTGTTACCTTGAGAGCAATCGTTCCCGGTCCAATGCTTGTCGCAGATGCACTTCCCCGTATCCAAGTCGTAGGTGCCATGCTGAGAGCATCCCGGCAGACATTGGTACACCTGGCGGTCCAGCTGCTCGCAGGCCTCCCCCCTCCTGCCGGCCTTGCAGTAGCATTTCCCGGAGACGCAAGCGCCAAAGCCGGAGCAGTCAGGGTCTGGGCAGTCCTCTGTGGAAGAACAACAAGAGAAGTGTGTTAGAAGAAGTGCTATGAGCTATTTTGTTTAGAAATCAACATCCCACCCCTAATGTGTCGTGTTGTGTCATAAATGTGGAAGAAAAGCATTCTTGGTAACAAACAGATCAAGCCTCTTTCGGGATAAAATGTCTTTTATCATCGGTAAAGAGTACGGAAGACATTTTGGCACGGAAACATTTCTAACACAAGATTGGGTGGATGGCAACATGGATCTTCCATTTATAGAACAAAAAGTTGGCCATTAGGCTATTGGCATCATTATAACGAATGGCTTATGTTCATTTGAGATTGGGTTTTTTATATTGTAGGTCAACATGCGGCATGTGTGAGCGCGAAATTATGCGTGTCTGCTTGTGGAAATGCATTTCATATGAATCTCAAATGATACATATCTTTGCAGCTTAGATTTAGATTTAGCTTGTATTCGTGTAATGGTTCAAATATTTAATGAATTTTACGTTATTTTTGATGGAAAAGGAAATGCCATTATAGGGAGCAGAAACCAATTAAAATTAAGGCTGAAATACAACGTGAAAGCGTTTCCGAATTCTCGTTAAAGATTGGAAATACACACTTTTGTTACAATTAGTTCACCCCATTATTCCTACTTTCTGTGTGAACAACAAAAACAGGCCAGGGTGGAGAAAAAAACAAATAACGCGGAATGGGGCGCATTAGGCCGCGTGGCGGATATTGCTATCAAGAGCCACCCCTAGCCCGCCCACCCCCACAGGCCTTAGGGAATACTTCTAATTACTTTCTCACGTGACCGGAGATAGAGAAATGGAGAAAAAATGTGTACGGGTCGCGGGCTCTTCCGCAACGATTGGAAATGGTCTGTAAGAATACTTCCTGAATCAGCGTTTTGGGATTTTTTCTATAGTACTCAGATCTCGTCAACTGGTTAATTATTAAGAAAACTCACAGTTTTCTTTCTTATTTCTCGTTTTGTGACCAAAAATCCTTTCTTTATTTACACATGCAGATGATATAACTAAATATAAGTCTCGAATACATACTTTTAAAGGTGTTGAAAGACATACTTTAAAAGGTCTTGTTATGTTTAAAGGAGCCTTTAAAGATAACAATAAAATGATGCTCCCAGCATCACCTATAAAATAATTTAGGGACAAACAAGTTCTGTGCCTCCTGTGAAAAGTGATACAACTCAAAAATCATCATTTTACAGGAGAGCAAAAACAAGATTTAAAAAATTCTAATTCATGAACTAAGTGGGCTAGGTTACACATAAGTACCTTATTTTGTAGATAAAAACATTCACTTTCACTGTGCATTCTAATTTTTATGGTTACTATTATAGTTTACAAATAATTTATTAAACTCTGTCAGTTGTACCTTTTTTTTGCCTGTACTTGTATCATTTATTACGTGATAAATGATACAAGTCGAGTTATATTATATTGCACCTATAAGTTGTCTTTGAGTAAAGTGATACACAAAAAGCTTAATATTTTTTAAATTTAATAACTCATAAGATAATGGTCCAGGCAGAATGTTGCTCAAACTAATTATAAAAATACTACCCCAAAGACACAATTGTTGTAGACTTAAAATAGTAGTATTTTCATAATTTACCTGAATCGTATAACTTGGCTAAAATTCCAGTCAAAAATTGGTGTAAAGTGATATAAGTCGAGATGTATCAATATTCACGATAGATTTGTAAAAAACAATGTGTGGATCAATTACTAAAAGGGATACAACTTGACTTATATCACTTTTCACGTTTTTTTGCCTAAATCCTGCCAGTTATATTTCCTAAACTATAGCAGATAGAAGAATGTGAGTAAGACCAAAAAATCACTATTTTTTTTCTGATTATTTCTATGTAAAAATCTCAAAAAGGGTATAACTCGAGTTGTATCACTTTTCACAGGAGGCACAGAGTTACATTTTTCCTTAAATGCTTCTTTTGTTGAATCATAAGTACCACCCAACTTCTTAACGATAAAACAGATTTGAGTACATAACAATAATTGTATTTTTTCTAACGACTCAACTTAAATAACTGAGTTGAATTAGGCGATACCTCATAACAAACAAGTAGTCTTATCAACAACAATAATATATTGCATAACACAAATTCCAATGAAAGCCTTAACCAATTTAGTAATGTTGTGGTCCCCTTAGCATTTCAAGTCCCAGCACTCGCTCGTCTGTCAACGCGAGCTGTTCCGGCCATGCCTGCTTGCGAAGGGGAAGACGGACAATCATTGCTAGGCTTTATTTCGGTACAAAACGCCGCTGATTGATTCTATACCTCAAGTGTAACACTTCACGCTTAAACTCAAACATTTCGTTTACCAATAAACCTATCGTAGTTAAAAGAGCACCTCTAGTTAGCGTCACATTTTTGGTAGAACGCTGTGGTTGAGTTGGACGTAGAGATTTTTACTTGGGGTACTGTGTTCCAGTGATTGATGTGGCGTTTGTTAAAAGGGAATAATCGTAACGTGTTATGGTGTAGTTTCCCCAGAAGAGTTGCGCTTCGTAAAGTTGTGTATCGTCACATGTTGTGAGGGAGAAGTGCGGTAATAAATCAACGGCCGAAAACATGTTGATGTAGAAATTGTAAGAAGGCTATTAGTATTTGTATGTAAAACGTAGAACGAAACCTTTAACTCGTTTTAAAAGTCCGATAATCTATAATAAAATAATCTATAATCTAAGTTGCAAGGATATATTCATTTAAAGCTCTCAGATGTATGCCCACAAACCAACAAGTGTAGTTCGCGCTTACAAATGCTGAATGTGTACTTACAAATAAAATCCAAACCTCAAATGAACATAAGCCCCACAACTTTTGCCGACCTTCCCTGAAACAGGGGTGACATTGGCAAAGTGAACCATTTTTTACAGTATGGGTGGTCAGCCTCATACCAACCTATAAGTCAAGTAATAAGTAAAGATACATGTAAAAATTCATAGTTTACGTTTTTTGAAAGGATTTCCCTTACTTTTTTTACTTTAGAATACTGATAAAGACATGAAGTATATTAGTATACCTTTTCATTGGAATATGAAAGAAAAATTCAACGTTTTAAAAGAAAGCGATTGAATTTTTACTTCAATGCAATACAATCGTTAAAATAATTTCAGAGTGAATCCCAACGTTTAGAATATTTAATTTCAGTACTGTTTCAAATCTGCGACACCACTTATGCTATTTGAAAGGAGTGCTAATTCCTTGACTTATAGGTTGATATGAGGCTGACCACCCATACTGTAAAAAATAGCTCACTTTGCCAATGCCACCCCTGTTTTAGGGAAGGTCGGCAAGAGTTGTAGGCCTTACATTCATTTGAGATTAGGTTTTTTCTTGTACGCTCACATGCGGCATGTTTAAGCGCGAATTTATACGTGACTGCTTGTGGGAATACATTTAATATAAATGTATCTTTGTAACTTAGATTAAAGGGCATCAAGTCCTTTGGATCTTTTTGTACAAATATTGTAGTTACTTACGTTGGTCGCATGCCTCTCCCTTCCATCCCGCAGTACAGTGACATGTCCCTTGCACGCACACTCCGTGTCCCCCGCAGTCTGCCGGGAGACAGTCCTCTCGTGGAACATCACATTCTGGGCCCTTCCATCCGTCTTCACAGTGGCACACTCCTCCTCCGTACTGGCCGTGGCCGGAGCAAAGGACGGGGCAGACACCTGGAAAGCAAACACAATTAAAAGATGACCTCATGGGAAAAGGCAACGAAGAGCTTTGAACTTCTGATTGACTACATGAATGATATATCATTTAAATCTCATCAGGTAAGAAGATCGGAACACTGCTAAAGTTACCCATCAAAAATATGGATAATAGTAGTCGACCGTGCCTACCCTTTTCCGGAATTATTGTTATTTGATTTGACACGAATAAATTAATTATGTGAGATTGAAAATGATTGGAATCTGCAGAGTGAGAGAAAGAGAAGAGCAAGCATGAATTGAATGATGAATGTCGAGGAGATGAAAACAATGTGTAAGGATAGAACAAAATGGAGTATCCATCCAGCCACTTCAGCGGAATTGCGACTGGATACCAAGAGTTTTTCTAAACCAATTGCGCGAGGATCAATATTCCTAAAGAAGTCAACACGAAAATTGATGACGCGTTTATTTTTTGCACTGCTGGGTACTTGGAGTAGCGGTCAGTTCAGTGACATCTTAATTTTCTACAGCAGGTATAGAGCCTCATCGTTAGTGCGCATGTGAGAAATACGGAAATTTTAAATGGGTAAATTTCAATTTCAATGTATAAAAAACATTTACAAAGGGCCATTAAAAGGAAGGCTTTTCTGGCTAAGAGCATTTTCGAATAGATAATGTAATCGTCGTGGCTATAAAAGGGAAGGTAAACAAATCGTCGTTTGTTCATATTGTTTGCCTGTTATATAGCACACACACACTTGTAGTACACAGGAAACTGTTAGTAGTACAAGGAAAGATAAATAATTTGTTTCGGCGCCATTGTGTGTTTAACATGTCGGGACAGAAACACAACACGAGAAATAATGATGAAATCTTAAATCAGGGAACGCGCATTCGTAATGTCCACACGCCCATTGTTACATCAAAATAATGTCCGATTTACATACGAGACATTATTGCTTTGCTTGTGTGGTCATATTGTCATTTCCTTGTTCAAGTCTCAGTGTAGAAGTCTATTATATATTTTTGTCTTTTTTACGCTAGATGCCTCCAATAATGAAAAATAAACTATTGAATTGCTTCCAAACTGCATATCCTGGTCGAGGTCTAATGGCTATGGTCTAAAGGCTACTAATCACAAAGGAGGGTTTGATCTGCGATCTCTAGCATATAAACAAATAGGTTTTTAAGAGATCTGTCACGGATATCTGATTTGCTGAAAAATGTTTTAAAGCAAAAACGTACGTGCTTAGGTATATACTTTACTATTTATTATGTGAACTAAAAAAATATAACTTCGCGATTCTCATAAGTCTGCCAATTTTCCTGGCAAGCATGTTTGTTTGAATCAAAGCTGATAATAATAATAATCTATAATCTAAGTTGCAAGGATATATTCATTTAAAGCTCTCAGATGTATGCCCACAAACCAACAAGTGTAGTTCGCGCTTACAAATGCTGAATGTGTACTTACAAATAAAATCCAAACCTCAAATGAACATAAGCCCCACATTTGCCGACCTTCCCTGAAACAGGGGTGACATTGGCAAAGTGAACCATTTTTTACAGTATGGGTGGTCAGCCTCATACCAACCTATAAGTCAAGGAATACCAACCTATAAGTCAAGGAATATATAATTGTATAATGATGATTGTATAATTTTTAAAACCACGTAATATATAATCATTTTGATAGTAAATATTAAGTATGTATACAACATAATATTTTTCTGAAACGAAATGGTTCATTATCCTCAAAAGTAGATTGTTGTGTTGATTAGTGAATCATTCATTTAAAAAGTAAGCAATAAATCCAAATTGAAAGGTATTGAGTATTTACATCTAAGTGTATAGGTAAAGGTATAGATTGAAATTTGATTAGCCCAAAACAAAACAACACTCCCGGCGAAGAACACGAGCTAAGTCAATAATCTAGGATTACACGAATCAGGGATAGGGATTCTTAAGCATAGATGAATCATGAAAATAATAGTACAATGAGCAAAAAATTCAAGAGTACTTACCCACGACTTTTTAAAATGTCAATCATTTCTAATCTAGAAGAAGCTGTATAGGTATACAACATATGCATTTAAAGTTAAAAATGGACCGAAAAAAAGTTTAGTTAGTGAAAGAAGCTCACAGTAAAAAAAAAACTTGAAGTAATAAATAACTATTTTTACCGTGATTTTCAAAAATTATATTTTGTTCATATTCATACGGCTTCTAGGAGAGTAAGTTTTATCAGATTTTTTTGGTGACGTCACTCGTGTATTTCCACCGCGGCCAGCCCACGGGGTGACATTGCGAAAGGCGTAACTTTTTACGATCCCACCTCATGCGGGTTCAATTAGTTGAATTAGAATTTACAGCGGGTGTAAAATAAGGGGAAGTGTTGACAACGGGGAAGGGGGGTGATCGAGGGGAGCATGTAAAACAATACGCCATTTTTGGGTGTCGAAAAAATCCATTAGAGTTTTTGATCAAAATGAAAATTTGTCCCGCGCCCGCCGTGAATCGCTATTTATGCACCATCTGGGTGCTCGAGTGAGGTTTGTGAAATGGAAAAATATGCTCGCTTGATTAATAAAATGGACGTGTTTCGAAATAAAATGAGACGGGTATTGTACGGGATTTTTAAAAGTTTCACGGTTAATTTATGAAAATATTAATCCAACATAGTCAATCATAAATCTTACAACATATTTTAAACTCATTTAAATTCAATCATTTCACACATTCTCCGGTAAGTTTGTATTTGACTGTGCTATTTTGTAATATTTATCCTTGAATTATTTTGTTTTCTTTGTTATTCTTTGTAATTACCTTGTCATAAAATTATGTAATTGGACTATCAGGTCCGTTAATAAAAAAATTAAAAAAAAACACGAATCGAAAAAAAATACATATTCGTATTTTAAATAAGAAATACAAATACTGAATGATATATGCAATTGTTTTATTCTTTTAGAGTATGTATTTGCCTTTTTAAATTACTGCATACAGTGTGAGTATAAATAATGAAAAAAATAAGCAATGTTACCAATAACTTGTGAAGTTATTTTCAATGAAAAAAAAGCTTTCATCGTTTAACAATTTTATTAAAGAAAGTAGCAGTCTATAGGAATTTTCATAATATTATTAAGGTAGTGCGTACCGTGGCGGCTATAGCGTACCGCGTAGCCAACTCGCTTTTCAGCCGAGTCAGCAAAGTTGCGTCAAATCAGATAAAACACTCCCCCTGACCGTAACGCGATAATGTTAATTTAATCAGCTTACAAATAATAATAAAAAGAAAGCGTGCGGCTAATTGATCAAACAGGAAAGTGCGGGAATTGTTTGCGGTCGCAGGCAACACAATGTTGTGGTTGAAGGCTGCGTAGTGGATTACCAACATGTAAGATCGCTTAGTTTCAATTAAATTAGGAAGCCCTAGAATTTTTCGATTTGACAAAGATTATGTATGTAAAACAGGGGCAGTTGATAAAGCCAGGAAGTACCTACAGTATTTATACGTTTCGTTTAAAGGTTGTCTCTAAAGATTTTTCGACGTGGTCAAGTGTATCGAAATATTGTACAGGAATAGCCGAATGAAGAGGAATTTCAAAAGAAAAAGTGGTTCCGAATTTGACTTACTTTTAGAGCAGTCTGTTCCTTGGAATCCATCGATACAGTCGCATTTTCTCAAATAGCAAGAACCGCGGCCGGAGCAGTCATTGGGGCATGAGTTGCTGACTCCTTCCGCTTCAGAGATGATCAGGTCTATGTTGTGTGTCTGCAGCTCATCGTTGTAAACTGATAGAAACCATCTCCCAGTGTCCAAGTACTGAAGAAAACTGACATTCACCATCTCTGGCGTCGTAGACCTTTTGGCAATCATGTGTTGATCAATAGAGAACTGCAGATCAACTGTGGGTCTTGGTTTAGTAATTTTCAGCTCACTCTGTTCCTCTTCTTCTTCGTGCTCAACTAATTCTTCATCAGATTTCCTATACGGGTTCCGTACAAAAAACGGACCTTTGTGATCACCATCAGACAAAATTCGATCAGTTCCATCATAACTAAGTAAAATACTATTTAAGACATCAGTTTTACTTGATGTTCTACTACTTGTATCCCTGTTGATTGTGTGCGCACTACGACTATCATTCTTCTTCTCATCATTGGCCACTTCTCTTCTCCTCCTCTTCAGACTGTGATTGACCCTGCCTCCTTGGATGAACTCCGCGAAGTCGTACTGAGTGACACTTGGCGCCACGTTCCGTCTTCCATAAACGGCAAAGTTGGCTCCCCAAGGCAGGGTGAAGTTGAGATGAAGATACGCTGGTTGTTTGTTTCTGAACTCCGTGTTCCAGAAGTGGAAGGCTGGTATTCTGGCACTGTGGACGATGTCAAAGCCTTGCAATTCCAGGGTTGGTGCCCAGTGCTGCGCTTGTGTTTGCTGTTGTGGTAAATGTGGAGCTGTCAATGTAGTTGAAGCTTTTTCGTCTGCAGCAGTTGCCGCAGATTCTGTGAACAAAATAAACAACTTATGTAATATCTCAAGCATCCGAAAACTAGTTAAAAAATCAAACAGCTGATTAAAGGACCAAATCAGAAAACGTAACGGATACATTATAATGGAGGCAATTATACCTTCAGTTGGTGATTGCGTTGGAAACGAATCCTGGGTCATTTGATCGTGAGTGACAGCTTTGACGTCCTGCACCAGGATACAGTTGGTTGAATCCACGGAGGGCTTCATGGATGAAAGAGCTGAAACAAAGAAAAAAAACATTTAAATTTGGGACGAAGAAATGAGCCGATTCTAAAACAACAGTGTTAATTCTGAGAATTTGACAAAATTGCCGAACCCTTTTCTACGCTAACTTGCAATTTATTTTATACTTCGAGCCCTTGTTCGAAAAACGTACCAACTTATCAATTGTATTGTAAAGAACAAAACCTTTGTTCGATTGTAGTTTTTCGATAAACAGCTTATAACATTTCCACAAAAGCACCTTCGTACTTTCAAAGAAAGAAAATAAGGCAACGGCAACGAAGGTCCTGCTGAAAATCATAAATAAAATATTCAATAGAGTAATCAGGGAGAAATTCTTTTTTCTAAGGGTATTACATTGCAAGGAGCTTACATATTTACTTTAAATTGAAACCTACAACCAAAAAGGTTATTGAAAAAATTCAATTTATATTTTTTCCATAATATGACCTTCGGGATAAAGTATATTTTCGATTCGGTTCACAGTTCAAAGGTTCAGCCAATAACATCTATAAAAGGGACACACTTTTATGAAAGCAATATCCAGCAATCTTTAGTAGAATTGCTAATGAAAACAAGCAAAGGTTAAATTTGATATTAAAATTTCACGACGCGCTCGGAGCCCAGCGGGGAAATATAACCGAAGTGCCGAATAAACAAAATAATATAAAACCTGGCCGGCTCTGTCCGCCTCCACTTCAACCAATCACACCTTTTTTAATACAAAAAACGAGGATTCTCATTAGAACCGCACATTTCTACTAAATATTTTACGCTTTACATTTCACGGTGCTGCGAAATGAGGGAAAATAAAAGAACCCGCTGCGCGAGGAAAAAACGAGGTGAATTGAAAATGTGAAAACTGGAGATTTTTAAAAGGGGCAATTCATGCGAAAATGAGAACAGTTGCGGTGGCGGGGGCGGGGGCGGGGAGGGGTTTATACATTTTTTCCTCTGTGATATTGCAATCTGTTAAGACCCGGGTCTGGAGCGCCCTACATTTTATTTGAAAATGTGAAATGAAGAGGTAATTGAAACGATGTTTGCGCTCCTCGAGTGTAATCGTTTTTCTATAGAAGGATTGTTTGCCGAGAGGGGCCGGGAGGGAAGACGGGGCCTCCTTTTAGCGGTGTCTTATCGAGTAATTTAAATTATGAAAATATAATTCATCATCTTAACGTCCGCTTGAAAAAACACTCGCAAATTGATGGTGAAAATCATTTTATCGTTCACCAAAAGGAGTTTGACGATACTTGAGAAGATTAAAATGGAAAAAATCTTTCAATGATTCAATGTATTTTTTTCCATGTCGAGATGGAATTTGGAACTCGCAATGACATCATATTTTTGCTGATTTTATAGATAAGTCGCTAAAAAATATTTTGACGGTTTTTTTAGTCACTTTTCTCAAACAAATTCACATTCCTCATCGCTAAGCTTGCAAGCTTGTTCGCCGCCCATAGCAGGGCGGATACGCTGAGCGGGAAATTGAAAATGTACACTTCCGGCCTCTGGGGCGGATGGCCAGGCCTCCCTGAACAAAATAATGTGGCAAATACGAGGAAATGGCTTCATGTATCGAAGATATTTACCACTCCAGTGCAGACATGCTCTTCTGGTAGCTAATTTTATCTCACAAAGGAGGTGTCATAATCAAAAGTAATAAAGTCCCTTGAGGAACAAGTCAGAACATGTGGTATACAAATTAATTAATAATTATAGACCAGTTTATCATTAACGTGCATGTAATTTTTGATAAAAATTTAGTTGTGGGTTCGTATTTTAACGCAATAGACAAGATACATAATATGTGATGTACATTATTTATGGTGGAGTAAATTCAGAAAAATAATTCAATACTTTGATTTTTCTGGATTCTTGCTGTTGTAGAATAGGCAACCCAATTCATCTGGATGTATAATATTTGTAAATACCGGCATTTGTATCAAATGCTACAAAAAATGTTTTACTTACATTTACTTTTATTGAAATTTATCTTTTAAAATACTGTGAAGCACTATTATATTTTAAATATAATATAACTATATAGATATGAGATGATAATATCAAGTCATTATTTTTTAGATACACCTTGTATAAACCACATACCTTTTGAAACATAGTCAGTAACTACGAACCATTTTCAAGGAATATGTATTAGACAAGAATGTGGTTTCGATATAATTCACCCTTGAATTATCTTATACTCATTTGCGTTTAAAACATCGGATAAAGTTGATACTTAAAAGTTGCCAACTAAAATGCGATATTTATTCGAACGCCCAAATCCAGTGGGCCCCCTTTCTGGATCGCGACATTAAATGCGAATTTAAATACTTTCCAAGTTGCCATGTAAAATGTACCGAAATATATATATCGCTTGGATTTATCGTGAAAGTTTTCAAATATAGAGATTACTTTGCAGCCCCTATATCCTGGAGAAAATACACGTACGGGGCGAGTATCAACGGGCGCTGTGTAAATACATTAAAATACCATACACACATGTTTACACATACACACTGATAATGTAGCTACGTATTATGTACGTCTACGTGTATACAGTCCAATAATATTATTATTGTATCGGAAAATACCCGGCAGGACTTTCCATGTATTCTTAAGTGAAAACACTTTCAGTTTTCACAACAACAAAAATCATAGACAAAGATTATCTATGTTTAGGAAAATTGGACCCTGTGCAATACCTTCCAAATGCATATACATAAGTGCTATTATAGGAAATATATAGTATATGGGAAAAATCGTAGATTAGATTTTTTTTTCATAAGCATCACATTCATACTGTTGTTACAGGCTAAGTTTCAACGATAAAAATATCATCAGAAATATTTAATTATTTTCACATGAAATTCAAATTATTGAGTAAAATAGAAAATGAGATTTTATTAAAAAAATACCTTGTTTTTCTTTTTTTAGGTGCAGAAATTTCAATCTGCGATCTGTGAAAACTTGATATTGGTTCGTGAATCTTGAAAAGCGAAGAGATAGAGAAACCGTTCAGTTATCTTTCCACCCTTAAGGAAATCTTCCAGCTGGGCGACGATGTGTCCGAGTCTTTCATGACTCATTCTGGAGACATGATCTCTCCAAGATAGATCCTGGATCTGCTCTTTATATCTTTGCCCTCTATTTCAGTCTTATCATATGTGGTCATTGCAGATGCGATCTCATATGCGTGTGGATATATGTTTTGCCTATAATCATTATAAGAAATTCTATTTCGGATGAGAATTGCCAAATTCATATTTATGAACCAAAGTTGATGAATATTATGAAGTAAACATTGCAACTACAGATGTTTGTTACAAAATTTATTACGGCTTAATTCCAAGAACAAGCAGCGAAAATTACTATTTATAAAATGTTTAAGAAGTTAGTGAAGTAAAAGAGTGTCTCCTGGATTTGGGGTCGCATGTATGTATGGGTGAACACACAGCTCTCCCCTAAAGAAAATATTCCGTTGTTCAAACAAATGTAGAAAGTACGGGCTGGCGGAGCATGGAGGGTGAAAGGACCCTGGCATCGATTCGACATTAAGGAAAATCGAAAATATTTCTCCGAATATTAATAACAAATGTTACTCGCGTTATTCTAATGGGGGGGATAAAAACGTGCTACTTGCATTAACCTTACAAATTTCTCCTATAAAATTTGGGAAATTTGATACTTAGTTGTATTGAATTGAACCACATGTATAGTTTACACAAAGTTTGATAATAAAATAAAATTAAACATTAAAATCTTGACTTGTTATTCAGTTCTGTAATACACGTGCCAGTTTTGTAAAAATTTCACCACTGATACAAAAAACATTCGTTTCATAGTCATGCCCACGACATGTTATAATAGTTTCAATCCCTTTATAGGAAACAACGAAAAAAAATTATGTATCTAACAACTATTAAAAATAATGCTTACAAATCTTTCCACAGAAACAGTTACTCTTTCATTCTATGGCATGTTCTGAAATGGCAAACTGTATCAGTAATTTAATTCATTGAGCGAATCGACATGAGCCGCCATTTGAAATGGTTAAAGTTGTACTGCATTCAATTACTGGTGGAATCAAACAGCCATGTCAGTCTGCTTCAATTATTCAATCTGGTATACCGACTTGTGCTCGTAGCGGCGGAGGAGATCGATCTTTCCCGAGCCGAGTTGTTGTAAGCCGCAACAATATGTGAGTACAGTGTGCACTAAGGTGGACCGTAGTTTGCGTGGGGATGTTAATCTAATTTAATCCAAGCTGCAGATGTATGTAACATTAGGGATTCATATTGTATGAATTCTCACAAGAAGACACGCATAAATTCGCAATTGCACATGCTGCATGCGAACCTACGACGTAAAAATCCAAATGTCAAATGAACATACACTCTGCAACCTGAAACAGGGATGACAATGGCAAAGTGAACCATTTTCTACAGCATGGGTGGTCAGACACATACCAATCAATAAGTAAGGGACATAATTTACAAATAATAATCAATGTTAATATTGTAATTTAAAAAAATAATTAAAAACCCTAGCCCTAGCCGCCAACATTGCAGATCGACCGCCATTTCTTTATGTTCTTACATATTTCTTTAATTTTATCTGGATTCATAACCTTCTTCATACAAGACCTCCTTTTATTAGACTCTGGATATTCCATTCATTTGCTTTCCGTTTTTGCCTTGTTAAATATTTTTTTTGATAAACGCATGTTATTCATATAAAAGCACTTTATATACCAAAGTTGTACACGGTTAGCCATTTCTAACCAATTTCTCTACGAAATTATAATATAAAGGTGTGAAACCTATTTAAATACCAACATTAATAAAAGAGTCTGCCATCCGTTCATTTCATGGAAAGGCCAAGGGTTTTCTGTCCTAGAAAAGAAGGTTTTTACTTTTTATACAAACGGAATAATTAGAACTTGTGTCAGAAGAAAACACCAAAGCAGAATTCCGACTTGGTGTTAGGAGTTTCGTTTTTCGAACGCATATCAAAATGCAGAAGTGTTATCATTCTAGCTTATGACCGGATTAAAAAAGTGGTATTTTTCAATTATTGGGCTTTTTTTCAGTGTCATAACGTTGTCTTTGACAAACTGATCAAATTTTTAAGATTCTTGATTGCATTCAAGGAGTTTAAAAAATGCACAGTTCACTCTAATGCTCTCTGAGTATTTGAGAGACGATTGAAGCCTTCTTGCTTATACCAAAGTGAGGCGCATTATGATAAAAAGTGTTCAAAGGAGCGAAACTCCAGCAAAGAGCGGCCCGGGGGCGGCAAGCACGCGTGATTCCACATAAACTACTCCGAATATAGACTAAACAAATAAATCCCAACAGTTGGAACTCGAAACAGTACCCGTGCGAGTGTGTACTGCTTATTTACCAACACGGACTGTTTACCTTTCTTTAAATCAGGAGATGAGATGGTGGGGATGAGGAGCTGTTGCAAAGAGATAGCATGAAGTGTCGAACAAGTAAGATCCGTTGTGTACGAAAAACTCAACATATTTAAAGATTTTTTGGACATTTTATAAGAAAAAAAACAGTATTTCTTATTTAGCATATTAGCACCAAACAAATTGTAAAAATGGTTCACTTTGTTAATCTCATCTCAGTTTCAGGTAAAATCGTCAAAAGTTGTCGGGTTTATTTTTTATGTAAATTTGAGGTTTGGGTTTTGATTTTTATGTAATTTTATCTTTGCAACTTAGATTATAGATTTTTAGATACCCGTTACATTTATAAAGATGTAAATAAAGAGAAGGATCCCTTCCAGTAATACCTTACTTTTTTGGGAAAACAGTGGGTCTACTCATTTTGAAAACCACAAAGCAACCCTCATTAAAGAAGAAGAAATGGCCGTACACAATTAAGTCAAAATATTATCTTTCAACTAATCACGCAGCCAGTCATATTTCGCTCCCCCAGTTCTTGTTTGCCGTACAGACCAATTTTGTGAAATATGACTTTTTAATGCAGTTGTCTTAAGACCCCATAGAGCGAATACGTCCAAAACGGTGTTCTGGGTTTTAAATGCCCATAATGTTTACTTTTATTTTTAAATCTATTCCTGTCAGAATAAAATAAAGAAATGTATAAACTACAGATTGACCGTTTCCAAAAATGATAAAAGTTATTTGAATTCTGTCAAAATGAGCACAAACTTATGAAATATTACGAAATAATGCTATCTGGGTTCAATGAATAACTTGAATTTTATGTATGAAAGTTTACAAAAAATATATATAAATGGGAAGTTTATTAATCAAACTCAAAATTGACCGCATATTTTTTTCGTAATAATGCATGTAAATTTTACAAAATAAAATAAACAAAACAGCTTCAAAATCCCATACTAATTTTGTATGAAAACAATTTGACAGAAAAAAGCAGCGGTTAGCTTGGCGTTCCCGCCAGTCCAGGCAGTTGTTAGCGAACAGCGAGAGCGAGAGGACGTATGTTTGCTCCGCAAAAACTAGCACGCAGAAAAAGAGAATAAGGTCTTTAAATAAAAAAACCCGGTGAGTTTATAAATAAATTTTAGTCATGTAAAACAATATTTTAATATAAATGTGTTTCAATTATTCAAAAATTTATTTCTTCTATTTTTAGAAAATATGGGATTACGAAAAAAAAAATATTATATTACAAAAAATAAACGAAGTTTTTTTACAAAAAAAGGGTAAGTTTTTCTATTTGTATATTAGCATTCCCATGTTTATGTTTTGCAGTATTGAACTATACACATATGCAATATAAATTAAAGTGATTATTCTTTTTTTAGAAAACCTCAGAATGATGAACCAGTTGAAACGGTAATGAATATTTTAAATCTGTGATCTTTGTTACTAAAATGTATTTACATAATGGCGCTGAAAATGCTCATTGCAGATATAATAATAGGATGATTTATTTGGTGAGCGCTGTTTTTGTGTGTATCACGCAGATCACGGTCAAAACTTCCCAACTCTTGAAGCTTCAGTTCCCATAGATCATGGCAGCAGTACCCCGAGTGTAACTTGTTAAACTTTTTTCGATTGTCTAAATCTAAAAAAAAGAAAAAAACAAAATCAAGTGCCGTCGTATATTTAATTCATTTTCGATTTACGCAATCGAGGGGAGTTTATATTATACGAGTATACTCGAGGTCGAGGCAGTCTCGAGAGAAATATTATTATTCACGCAAGCCCTACGCTACGCAGAACGAAATTATTATTATTGATGATTCCAAGCAAAGTCAATACGTCAGTACAATGATATAATATTATGACAATCAGGTACGGCTCGTAGCATACCGTGCAAGGTAGGCTTTATTCTCGAAAATATTTTAATGTGTATAACAGGTTGTATTATAAAAGGATGGTATGAGGCTGACCACCCATACTGTAAATAAAAGTTCACTTTGCGAATGTCACCCCTGTTCTAGGGAAGGTCGGCAAGAGTTGCAGAGCTTATGTTCTTTTGAGATTGGGTTTTTATGTTGCCCTTATACATGTCTGATAGTGGAATGCATGTTATCGGAGTTTTCAAATGTAAAATATCTTTGCAACTAAGATTCAAATTTAGATAAAATTTAATAAACGCCTTATATTGTGTTTTATTTTAAACGACTTATTTTACAGACCTCATAAATTGCAAGAGTTCTAATTCTTGGAAATAAAATCCCAATGAGTGAATTGACTTCGACACCAAGCCTGGTTGCTAGGACATACAAATATTTTGTTATTGGTTTCTAAGGACGGCAGTCTCTTACAAGACTAACGTTTGCTTGCTGAGAATAAGTTCCAAATGGATAAAAAAAAATACTGCATTGTTGTTTTTATTTTATTATAATTTTGTACGGAAAATTCAATTCACTAACCTATTTTGCGTGGGCAGAAACCTTATAAAACTGTTATCATATTTTTTTATGAAGCATTTATTACTTTTTAAGGGATCCTGTGCGGAAGACTCCCCAGATTTCAGGAAATCTAGAAAGGTGTAGGGTGTTAGTGAGCTGGCAGTTGATGTCATTTTTTTTATAACAGCGGTGCTGTCTGTAAAGTGGTGTTATTATAATATTATAATTGTAATAAACAATTAAAAACATAATATTTTTTAGTGTAAATCTGTTAACACAGTGAAAGTCCATTTTTATAAATATTTAAAAATATAAATGGTACAACATTGTTTTAATTCACTTTATTCTAAATAGAATAAAGTGAATTATTATATTAGAATAAAGTGAATTAAAACAATGTTGTACCATTTATATTTTTAAATATTTATAATTAAAAACATAATTATTTAGGTGTTGAAATAAGAAGTTTTTTTACTTTTCATTAGGCACCAGAAGACTCTTTGGTAAGTCAAAAAACAATGGAGGCAGAAAATGAAGAAAACATAGATCCAGAACACGAACTCATCATAGAAGCAGAAGAAAAAAATAGTTCTAATGAAGAAATCAAAATTACTGGAAATAGAATTGTAGACTTTTCGTATATCTTAGAACAACTCAAAAATATTTCTCAACATAATTCCCTCTTTGGTTGCAATTTTAACTCTTTAAAAATTGTTAAAGAGATAAAGAGAGGTTTCATTTCCGAATTTATTTTTGTTTGTAAAATGTGTAACCTTAAATTAAGTTTGAAAAGTTGTAAAAATCCTCTAAACAGCAAGGAACTGAACCTTAATGAAAATTTTGTCAGTAGTATAATGTCAATAGGTGCAGGATTCACCGGGCTAGAACAATTTTCAGCTTCTCTTGACATACCTTCCATGTCTGACAAACTATACGCTAAGTGCCACACGAAAGTGTGCGAACTGTGGGAATTAGCGAAAAATAAATGTATGGAAGAAGCTGCAAAAGAAGAATACGATCTAGCTGTTCTTCACGGGGAAGTCGATGCAAATGGAGTTCCAATGATATCTGTGGTAGCTGATGCATGTTGGGCAAAAAGGTCGTACAGAAAAAATTACAACTCTTTATCAGGGTGTGCAGTCATTATTGGATACAGAACTAAAAAAGTTTTGTATATGGCTGTTAAAAACAAGTATTGTATGGTTTGTGCTAGGGCGCAAAACAAAGACATAGCGATTCCTGAACATATTTGCTTTAAAAATTTTAGTGGTCCTTCTAGTGCTATGGAGTCCGTGGCTATTGTAGAAGGCTTTAAAAGTTCTATAGAAACCTATGGACTTATTTATTCTAAGCTGATTGCTGATGGGGACTCAAGTACCTATAAAAACATATTGAAATCGAATCCCTATAGTTCAATTTTAGTCGAAAAAATTGAGTGCACAAATCATCTCCTGCGCAATTATTGCACAAAACTTGACGAACTGACCAAAAATACAAGCTTCCCTCTTAAATATAGAAAAATTGTCGGTCAAAATATTTTGCGTCTACGTCGTGCGGTAAAAGGAGCTGTCCAGAACATTAGGTCCCAAGAGAACCAGAGTTTCCAAAATAAAGTGCTTGATCTCAAAAAAGATTTGATCAATGCCCCACACCACGTTTTTGGGAATCACACATCTTGCAAAGATTACTATTGCAAAAAAACAGGTAATGATGAAAAAAAAACTGAAAAAAACTACGTAACGGAAATGAAACAGATCGATGGTGGTTTTATTTTTTCAGCTATTTTGAAAATATCTTCTAGACTAGTCAATAATGCTCAAAGTTTATTGTATAACGTAAATAATAATTTAGCAGAAGTATTTAATAGCGTTATTGCTAAGTTTATTGGTGGAAAAAGAATCAATTATTCAGGTAGGCAATCGTACGCCGCACGGTGTGCTGCATCAGTCATTTCATTCAACACAAAGAAAGCACAGACATTCTTGGCGAAAAATATTTTATTAAAAAGTCCAAACAAATTGATAAAAAGAGTTGAAAGTAAAAATAATGTGAAAAGGTTAAGGGCAACAAAACGAAGAATCACAAAATCATTTCTCAAAAAAAATACTCGTACTGACACTGATCAACACTACGGGGACTTGTGTGAAAAACCCGATCTCGGCGAGACTGATTTTGTTTTTGCAAAAAAGGATTTTATAAAAAATATAACACTTTCAGACGAAGATCGACACGCATTAGAAAGCAGGACCATTTTGCAATCAGATTCCGTAGAGTGGCGTCGAGAACGCAGATTACGCCTGACAGCATCTGTATTTGGAAAAATTTGTAAAAGAGGACTTATCAAATGTGGTCCTTTGGTTAAAAACCTCCTTAACGGACAAAGTTTGGACCACGTTAAGTCTATTCAGTATGGCAAAGAGTCTGAGCACATTGCTATTGAACAGCTAGAATCGCTTGTAGGATCTACTGTAAAAAAGTGTGGATTGTTCGTTGACGCAGAATTGCCTTTCATAGGGGCGAGTCCAGATGGACTAATAGAAGACGATAAAATTGTCGAGATCAAATGCCCTTATTCCGCAATGGGAATGACCATTGACGATGCGATCCGTAAAAAAAAAATTACATTTTGGAAAACGGACAAAATTGGAAATATAAAAATTAACCAGAACCACGACTGGTTTTATCAAGTGCAAGGGCAATTGCACGTAACAGGTAAAAGTAAATGCGTATTTGCTGTATGGACAGATAAGGAAATTAAGGTGGAATTAATCGAGAAAAACGATATATTTTGGAAAAACCTAATGGAAGAGAAACTGAAAAAGTTCTATTTTGACTGTGTACTACCTGAATTAATTGATTCCAGGCTAGATAGGAAAATGGAAATCCGTGAACCTGACTACATCATCGAGGCTATCAAGAAAAGGGAAGCTGAAAAATCTACAAAAAGGAAAATTTTAGAGGACAATTCAACAAATTTAAAAAAAAAATGTATTTGAAAAGTTTCATTTTATATTATAGTATACTTATTTCATAAAATTAACCACCATCGATCTGTTTCATTAATTAAAAATCATAAAAGGTTGTGTGTTGTAAATTTCTAATAATTTGAAACGTGCTTGCATTCAATTTCTTCAATATGCTGATATGAGTATCACGTTTTATCATATTTAAAAAAATAGTGTGTGTAAGTTTCTCTGAATTATTATTTTTCAGTTATTTATGCCACTGTCAAAAAAATGGGAGCCATTTTTCTCCATTCTATAAAAATTGGACTTCTCCTTGATTTTTTGTGTAGTAATTTTTTGTCTTCTCCGAACCTCCGAATATTGAAGAAGAATTTTTCTTCAATATATTTAGATGCAGATGAAAGTTATCAATGACGGGAACTGTCAAAATGTGAGGAAAGTGTACAACTGTGTAAGCGCTGTGGCAGACATCGCTGCACAAGTATTGATATTGCTACGATTTTACTGGAGCTTTCCTTTAATTAAACTACAATTATTTATTTTAGCAGACTTTATTGGACACGATTTGGTTCACAACAATTGATAATCTCTGCTTATTGTTCTTCGCGGCAAAATGCTTCGAGCGACTAATCAACTGACAACTGATAAAGGTACGGTATTCGTTCACTAGCTCGTACCAGACCGTCGTTCTATGTATCTTACTACTACCATCACGCTATAGCCAGATTTTTCTACACTCTAGTGTACATATTCAGACGAACGTGGGTACTTCAAATCCTTAGTTCGTAACAAGTTCAGCTTCAGTTGAACTGCTGCGTCATGGCTAATATCAACACGACCTGCAGGCATGCATAGCTTTTTGAATTGTATTTTTCTCGAATTTACATTTTAGTATCTAGTCTATACTCAGAGTATGAAAATTTGTAACAAATTTTCTCCATTAAGAAGGTTTTCAACTAAAGGACCACATTTGATAAGTCTTCTTTTGCAAATTTTTCCAAATACAGATGCTCTCAGGCGTAATGTGCGTTCTCGACGCCACTCTACGGAATCTGATTTGCATTATGGTCCTTCTTTCTAATGCGTGTCGATCTTCGTCTGAAAGTGTTATATTTTTAATATATTTTTTTTTTCAAAAACAACATCAGCTTTGCCGAGATCGGGTTTTTCACACAAGTCCCCGTAGTGTTGATCAGTGTCAGTACGAGTATTTTTTTTGAGAAATGATTTTGTGATTCTTCGTTTTGTTGCCCTTAACCTTTTCACATTATTTTTACTTTCAACTCTTTTTATCAATTTGCTTGGACTTTTTAATTAAATATTTTTCGCCAAGAATGTCTGTGGTTTCTTTGTGTTGAATGAAATGACTGATGCAGCACACGGTGCCGCGTACGATTGCCTACCGTAAAAATTAAATCTTTTTCCACCAATAAATTTAGCCATAACGCCATAAGAATGTTTTTTACATGATTATTAGACATTTTTTTTGTTCAAAACAAAACATTAAACCTTATCACAAAGCTATAGGTACATTTCTGCAGGTCGTTTGACGTTTCATTATTACCCATGGCGAGACTGGTCACTTGCACTGAAGCTATACTACAATAAGACTACCTACACTACAGCAATCTTCACATGTGCGTTCCTTCCATTTTGACAGTTCGCAAAATGCAAGCATATTAAAATTGACAACACATCTTTTACGATATTTAAAATTATTATGATAGATTATAAAATTTATCATAGTAAAAGACTTACGCAGGCTTATTCCCATTCTCTTTCATTTTATTGCAGTTCAATTTATGGTGGAAATAGTTATTTATGCCACTGCACGAGGCTAGTTTGTGCCATGAGACGTAGCCGAATGGCACAATAGACAGCAAGAGTGTTACAAAGACTAATTACGTGCAGTGGCATACAATACTTTTTCTACGACCATGAAATAAATAACAAAATAGTAAATAATAGTCATTATAATGCACTCGTCCATTTGAAGTAATTAATACTCCACCTTTGCCAAACCGTGTAATTTATCATTCCCCTCAATTATCTAATCTAATCTGCAAAGATATATTACATTTGGGATTCATTTTAAGTCTATGCCCACAAGCAGACACATATAAGGTTTCGCTTATACATGCCGCATATAAGGGTTAACATTCAAACCCAAAACTCAAATAAACATAAGCCCTGCAACCACTGAAGCAGGGGTGTCATTGGCAAAGTGAATCAAGTTTTTACAGTATAGATGGTCAATCTCATACCGACCTAATAGCTAAGTAACTGTTTAAGTTTGTTTTTTTGCGGTGCAAATATCTTGCATTATTTTCCTTTCAAGCCTTCCGTTTTCCTTCGAAAAAAGGAAAGCTACAATTTGGAGTATTTTGATAAATAACATTGATGAATTATTACACTATTAACAATTTTTATTTGACTCTACGCATAAAATATATTCATTTTCATTTGAACAAAGATTGAACATAGTGGGGAGGAACTATCAATAAATTGAAAATATTCATATAATGGCTGACGTTTAAACGTGGTTGCTATGGAAACGGCCAATAATAGTTTGTTATCGGTCGCTTAGAAGGATAGCCTCATACAAGGTTGATACTCGAAATTCAAAAATGGTTCCATTTCTGACAATGCGCATACGCACATTTTCATTTCAACACCGTTACCAGTTGCGTAATGTAACATTACGCAACGGGTTTGGAAATGTATAGCATTGTGATTGCGTTAGCCGTTTTGTAATCAGTAAATTACCAAATGGGAGTAGAAAAATAATATTGTAATGGATGTTAAATAGATGTGTTTGATTTATCTGTCAGTTTTAATGAAATCTTCACCTTCTTTGATGTGTGTACTACTTGTCTCTTGATAGTTCTCTTGGGGCCATGGTGCCACAAAACGACGCTATATACAAATTGGTCAATTATTATTATTAAAATATAAAATTTTGAACACATCGCACGTTTAATAACAAAGAGCAATAACATCGGTCGCCTTTTTCATCCCATACAAGTTGTACTGGTTGTATGAACTTCAAACGTGATTTCCCAACATTCTTATTTTTTGAGTTATTTTTCTTTATTATTAAGCGTGCGACATGTACCTACGTAATATGTGGTTTCAGCATTCTATTTTTTTCCACCGTTAATCCTGGAAACGGTCTCGTCCATAAGTTTTTTATGTGTATACAATCCCCGTCAGCAATCATACTGCCATAAATTATGTTATACGTTTCAATAGACTTCTTAAATCCTTCTAATATTACTTCAGATTCCATGCCTGTAGAGGGCCCGTTGTAGTTATTACAGCAAATATGCGCTTTCGGTTCATTTTGATTAGTGGCAGCTCGTGCACACACACATTTTTTTATTTTATCCCAAGGTATAAAACTTATTTGAACCTCCGTCCAATCATAGCTGCACCACCAGAAAGTGCAGAGTGGTGTCCACTTTTATATGGCCGTTTGCACTAATATCCATCAACAGTAGCATCTATCATCGCAATTTCATTTTTACGTGACCTTCCTTTGTAGCAGGTTGTTTCGCACGGTCAGCAGCTTTTTTATAGTTTCTGTTGCAGTTATTTCCCATGGTTTGGATATAGTTTTATTAGCAGTACCAAAAAGTGCTTGCAAAATAACTGGGAAGTCCGTGGACGTATTTTTTTTACTTTTGTATGGCAACTCACAAGAAAAGAATATTGTGAAGCAATGTTAATTATTGGTACATTGCGCTATTATAACGACGATACAAAAAAAACATAGCATTTGAGAAAATCACAGAAAAATGAAAGTTTTCAGCAATATGACAGTTCTTCCTGTTGAACGTAAAAAACATATACACTTTACATTTTATAATAAATAATAATAATAATACAATATTTTTATAGCGCCTTTTCATGACTCTTGGTCATCCCAAAGGCGCTTGCTCATATGAGCGCGCGAACAGGTGGGTCTTCAACCCCTTTTTAATGGGTTGTTCTAATTGTGATGTCATGTGGTACTTCATATTAAGTTTTTAAAGGATTGTTCTGTTTTTTGTTGAAAAATCATGTTTTGTATAATATTCTGGAAATATTTTTTTTATTAACCCTTCCACTTCTGAAAAAAATTGCAATTGTTAATTTTTTTCAAAATGTAACTCATAGACGCAAATAAGCAAGAGTGTTGACATAACTATTTTTGGTAACAATGTACAAAGCAACTTCCACACTGATAATTAAAAAAATCGTTTGAGCCGTTTTTGAGAAAATCGTATTAGAAAATTTCAGCTCTGTGGAAGCCATCTTAAGTTTTGCGAAAAGGAAAAAAATCATTATGAGTTCAAGTAATTTACTTATTCTTTTTTGTGACCTAAAACAATTTTAAATAATTTTGCGTTGTTACGGTTTTTTTTTTAATCTTTTCGATACAAAAAATTGAAATCGTGTTAACGGGGATTTATGCATTAAGTGTAAGTATTTTTATTTTGTATAGAAACTAGTATTGCGCATAATATTGTACAACCTTACATTTTTATACACTCTTACATTTCCAAAACCAACACAATCGTTTTTTTTTTTCATATGACAGCCCATAGTTGCCATAACTATTTTACTAGCAAAAATTTTAACAACGATCACACTGAAAATTTCAAGAAAACAGTTCCTACGGACTGCTATAAAGTAAAAATACATTAATACAGTTATAAAGTATAATAATAAATATTATGTTGACGTTATTAATTTTATTAGGTGTTTACAAGCCTGGTCAATACTTAGTAATCTCTTTATCGTGCTATGTAAAAAAAACTGTGTTTAATAAATATCTGTTCATCATGTTGACATTGAAATATCAATGTCATAAACTTATTTTTCTTTATACCACTGTACCCATCTGTAAGATATGACTGAGAACAAATTGCACGTTTAATAATAAAGAGCAATAACTCAAAAAACATGAATGTTGGGAAATCACGTTTGAAGTTTAGACACCCAGTACAACTTGTATGGGATGAAAAAGGCGGCCGATGTTTTATCTCGGTCATATTCGTCCAAATTGAACGGCTGTCGCATTCTACCTGTTCTTCTCGCATTGTTTTTGCGTTTTATTACAAAATCTCGATTTTCCCAATTTTCGAGTTATTTCTCTTTATTATAAAACGTGCGAAATATAAAAAGCCATTTGTGTAGATATTAAAAAAACAATTAAAAATATATTCAGGGTTTTTTTATTTCAAAATTGTGTAGTGCAACATTATGAAACATTTACCCTTCCTTATTCCAAACGTGATATATTTTTTTGTCAAAGTCTTTTATCATATTTATTTTACCTTTTTATTTAGTTTTTCTTATTTTCCGTGAAATAAAGTATTGTGAAACAAGAAAAAAAATCAAGTAAAAAAGTGAGAAATTCGAGTTTTTCGTGATTTTTTTTATCGAGCAAACTTTTCAGAATCGTGCTGTCAAGCGATTGCAACTCTTTATTATAATGACAGTAAAAACGTCTGATGTGTATGAATAATGGTGTTAAAATTTTCATTGATTTGGAGCCTTTACTTTCCGAAAAATGTAATTTGGTTTGGCAAACATATTTGGTGTTTAAATCGCACGTCACCGCATTACAAATTGGTGCCAGCTCCGTAAAGAGAGATAGCAATATGTGATCTTTTCAACTAATGCGACGGGTAGCGCTGCGAGTTGAAAAGAGACAAACATATACGATTCGAATAGATTGCCACTTGCGCCACCAAGTATTTACTTTATAATATATATTTATGACGTACTTTTACGCGAAAATGTATGAAAACTTAAATAGCGTCCCTAGTTAGCGTTCCAGCTTCCTTTCTTTTTTAAAACGTTGTTGTTTAGTTTACACGTATGTTTTTTTTTTTACTTTAGGTACTTCTCTGCAGAGGGAAGAAAAATATAAAATGAAGATTCGTTTTCGCATGCCTTTCGTTGTTTCGATAATAAAACTTTTGAAAACGGAACAAGGAATTCTTCTTCTTCTTTGAGTAGGTACCATTTTTAACAAATATCGGCAATGATCATGTATATTTTTACTATGTATGCTACAGGTCTAAATAAGAATTTGGTGTTTTTGTTAAACACTAGGTAAGTCCATTTGAGGCATGTGTAAGCGCGAACTTATACGTGTCTACTTGTACAAATGCATGTTATATAAGTTCCTAAATGTACCTACTATATCTATGCAACTTAGATTCTGATTTAGATAATGCCCTATATTCTAATAAATTGAACGGCCTGTCTACTGATATAACCCTTGAGCTATGATACAAACAAAAACAATGCTTACCGAATAAATCATTCTGTAAATTTATTTTAAATAAAAATATGATTTGGTTGTACAGCCGTACAGTATATATTTTATCGCGTTGAGTTTACTGTTTGCATGTAATTCACATCTCAATGGCCCGAACTGAAATGCCACCGGTATAATCGAACTCTAACTTTTACAATAGGTAGGATGTTACAGTTTGCAAACATGAAATTTATCTCTATAAAAAAATGTATGCAGGCATCACACGCAGTATGTACACCTTTAACCTTATATTCTACATCCATATTCCTCAAATGTATGAGGTATACCAAATTATAAAAATGCAGAATATAACCCATATTGACTTATCAAAAATGAACACTTTCATTATTATGTTATGATTTATCTGAGTTTGAGTGGTCGCGCGTGCCCGGAGTGGTAGAGTCGATGCGCGCGCCGCAGTGCGCGGGAACCGAAGCAATTAGAGGTCAAAACTCAAAGGCATATTTGGAAGGCGCCCTCTTAAGAATCAAATTCTACACAATCTGAGCTAAGAAAAAACGTAAAACTCGATAATGTGAGAGTTGTTTTAAATATTTTTTAAATCAATTTCCTGTTTTCATAAGACACATTGGTCCAGTACACATGCAAACATTGCTCATGTAAAATTAGCTTAATGGTATATACGGCAAACAAGAACTAAGGCAGTGATTTGTTATAAGAAAAACACTTCTATGTACATTTCTGGAAAAATTACACATCGGAGGTCGTATAAGTTTTAACGGTTTCGAAAAAAAAAGAAATGGTCCTATAATCATGTGTTACTTAAATACTAGAAGGATAACTAGATTGTTTTGATCGATGAAAATTGCATCGTCATTAAAAATGTGAAATTCTACAAAACAAAATAAAATTCGTGCCTACATTTGGACACAACATTTCAAATCCCGGCATTGTTGATTATGAATTATTTACGTCGCCCGAATGGAATTGAAGTTGCCAACATTCGTAGGCTTTGGGTCGAAGCGATTCCGGTGCGCGGATACGCAGGATTCTGGGATATAAATTTTTCAACTGAAAATTCCGCTTCGTATTTGATTCCGCTGAGGCACGCTTCACACCGGAATCCAGTTCTGAAAGGGCGCTCCCACAGCACACATCGATTAAAAATTTAAATTTATTGTGAAAAAAATTGTGAAACACTGAAAATATGAACATTCTTACTTGATATGTTTTTTTTTTGCTTCATTATTACATAATGATGAATTAATTGCAAAAAATGTAGTAGAAAAAAATTAAGTCACTCGTTTGATTACATCTTTAGAAATTTAAACGTGTATCGTCCTGAATATTAACAAAAAATTGTATAAAAGTTTGTCATCCTCATCTTTAATATTGTTTATTATTGATACAATTCAAAAGAACATTGTCCTAAAAACGCTCTCATGTTCAATGTATCATTGTATGTACCAGGCATGTGCATAGCGTATAGGCAAATACATTTCAAAATAAATATTTTCTCCCATTCCTTTAAAAAAACTGAATTAAAATTGACTGAAGTGACTAAGATGGCTTCAATCGAAATTAAATTTTGAATTTTAAATCTGAATATCAAGCTTAAATGTTTTTGTTTACCATATATTGCCTACCTATTAGGCGCCTGTGCCTGTATGGGATGCAAGCCCCTAGTATGTACATATACTTACGAAGCAAGTTTGACAACTAGGTTGTTGATTCTTGTTTGGTTGTGGATGATTGACGTATCGAATTGTCCGGTCACCAGGCACACGTAGACACTTTTAGAAAAAATATTTCATTTAAACAAATACTTAATTAATTTTTCACTTGTTCAGAACAGGCCCGTTCAGCTGCCGACGTTTCATTAAGGCTCGCGAGTCATGAAAAATTAATGCCGCGCCCTGATTAAAGTTGAAAAGGTCTTTCTTGTATGGCGGACTAGGAAAACCAAAACCCACACACGCTACTAGAAAACTTGCAACTCCAAATCACAGGAGGCGCTTTCACAAACGCGAAGCCATTTTAAAGGCAATTCACACCCCAAGAGACCAGAGAGAAAAGAGAGCGTGGAAAAAGTCTGCTGACACTTAAACCAATATACTTTCATCTTTGAAATCTTTGCAAAGTGAGTAAGTAACTTTGGTTTTTCTTTACTTTTCAGTTATTGGATTTTTTTAAACTTTTAATGTAGAGAACAAAATTCAACGCATACTTACACTAAATATTCGTAGAATATTACTTTGTATAAAATTCATTCTTGATTTTTTTTAATTTCACCGCAAAATCAGAAAAGAGTTCATTGAATACACCTACATACATGTAAATATCATTGAAAGTGTGTGAATAAAAAACAAATTAAACCATGTCGTTGTTAGGGAATTAAAGATATACATATATTCTACACATTTTCAAACGTAATTCTATAAGCGGTTTTTCATTAGACGTCACTCTTAATTATGTGTTTATGAAAAGAAAACACTATTCACTTATTTAATACACCTATTTGTGTCACATATTCAATAGGAATTTTTACTAAAAAAAGTGTTTTTGTTGTAGTAACGTTATAGTTTGATATGTTAGGAAATTCTTTACGTCGAAATTATGTAATAATCTATCTATTGGTTGAATTAAATATGAAATAAGTAAAACCATCAATCAATCGGACTGGCTGGAAGCGGGCGATGATGAATGGATTCTCACATTTTTTTCATGGACAAAAATTGTCCAATGCTTGTCAGGAAGTACCTACTTCCCATCCTTTGACAAACGAAATATGAATACAAAAAGGTTGTTTCAATACTTTGTCGGAAGCACTATCGACTTTTTCGAAATAATAGTTAACCTTACGCTGCCTTAGTTCTTGTTTACCGTATACGCCATTGAGAATTTTACATGAGCATTGCATGTGTACTGGACCAATGTGTCTTATAAAAACAAGAAATTTATATTATAAATATTTGAAAGAACTATCACATTATCGAGTTTTAAGGTTTTTCTTAGCTCAGATTGTGTAGAATTTGATTCATAAGACAACTGCATGAAAAAGTCATATTTGACAAGATTGGCGTATACGGTAAACAAGAAATGGGGGAGCGCTTAGTCTTTCATTATTTCGACATTAGAAATATGTCGAAAAAAAAAGTGTATTAAGGGATCAATCAGTTTGCAAAAGTTCTGGTAATGTTTTTTTTATTTTTAAGTTCAGAAAAGTTATCAAGTATGTAGATAATTTTCTATACTACGAGTATACTAAGCATTAAATATACGTTTTCCACTCATGTTTCAGCTCACTAAGAAAGAAGTCTTTAGGAAAACTTTAATGTTTCCACATACAAGACGGGCAGCTTTACCCTTAGTTCTTAATTGAAAGAAGGGATTCTCAGTATTCATTCATTTTCAACAAAAAATATAATCATTTTACGGAGCGATTATTTTTGCGATTTAGTTTTGAACTCAAATTCCTCATTTGAAAAGCTGAAGCTATATGCCAGTGAGCTATCGTCCAAACTCCTTTTGTTTGAGTAAATTTACACAAAAAGCTTCGATTGTCAATGCATTGTGAGATGATTTGTAATTCAATTAGAAACTGTCGTAGGTACTTTCTCTCTTTGAATCCTAATGGCGCCAGCATCTGGTTCCAAGTGATGTGAAATAATTATTAATAATATGCAAAATGTAAAACATCTGCTGTGGAAGGATTCGTTTTATTATCGGCCTGGCACTCTTTGTAATGATAATGGAATTATTCAAATGTGAAATGAAAGCAATTTGACGACTTAAGTAATGACAGATTTATTTTGAGTGGTGTTTTATGGAACGTGCATGTACGAGCACTTAAAACATTATTATTGGATGTTTAATTGAAGCAATTTTACGTCAGTCCTTGTAATTATTTAAAATCACAAAAAGGCATCAAAGATTATTTTAACTGTAAGAAATAATCTTTTAGTTTCAATAAACTTTTTTTAGTTTTTAGGAGCCTCAATATTATGGTTTAAAGAACGCTCTTCAAATTAGAAGCTTTTTGTCTAATTTCTACTCTCATTCTTCATTATATATTTTTTTGACTTCAAAAAGAGTATTGAAATCAATGGGATTTTCTCACTACGTACATCACATCTCCATCTGACAACGGGTATAATGTTTCTGATACTAAAAAATAATTTCATACCAAAAACTTGAGTAGAAGACTGAAAGACTGAACGGAAAATCTACCTAGTACACACCAAAAGACTCATAATCGACAAGATGTTGATTTGATTCCCGGCGGAGCAAAAAAAAATGTAATTCAATTTTTCAGTTGAAAATGTAATTACTTTAAAATATGTATGTAGCTGCTCACTAACTGGACTTTTCTTGAGTTTTCACTCTGCAGTAACTCTGTAGTGTGGGTCAATAAGCGTTTTTGAGGTGTGTGTTTTTTTTAATAGATTTGTGAAGGGGAATGCAATTCACCAAACTATTCAGCCTGGCCACAAACAGGTATTCATATCATCAATTAATCAGTCATAATTGCTTATTTCAATGAATTATTAATATGTAATTACCCAATTACACCAGGGTCAAAGTTACATATGGTCAAATGACCCAGGCGGGGATTAAACCAACGTTAGTCTATTTTAAATAAGTACTGGTTCAACAGATATTATTGGGTAATTATTATTTAATAATTCATTAAAAATAAACAACAATGAATTATCAAATGATGATATTAATACCTGTTTCCGGCCAGGCGGAATAGGTTGGTGAATTACCTACATTACTCTTTACAAATATATTTTTTAAAAAAGGCTAGAAAGATCAGCCCACTAGGGCCCCTCGGCCATAACAACGTGATAGCGCTCACCAAATAAATCAATGAGAATCATCACCACTTCATCGATAACTTTGATTGGAAATTACCTGCAAACGCTAGCATAGCCGCCAAGATGACCGCGACCAGGATCATGGCGATGCTGAAGCACTTCCACGAGCACCTGTGCTGGCAGCGCTTGTCTATGTGGAACCTGGAGGGAGAGTAGGGCGCGGAGGCGTTGGGCCTGGATCGCTGGAAGGTCTGCACTCCCAGCGGACCTCCTCCGGGGCCTCCCGCTCCCCCGCCGCAAGAGTTGTTGGGGACGCCTGGACCTCCGAGCGTCCCCATACCGCCCTGTAGCTGAGATGGGGTCAATCTGGAAAAAATAAAATAAAAAATAGTTATTCTTCTAGTTGTTAGGTTTAGTTAGGAATTACGGTCGTTTGACATGTTTACAAAAATAACTGCACAGCTAAAAATTTAAATCGTATATTAGTCGTTCATCCTCAGTTGTCGTGCAGAGAGGGTATTCTGAAGACGTTAGCTACGTCGCTAAAGAAACGTCGATATTAATGTAAGTTTTCTTATAACGGTTCGTCTAATATCCGATTAATAAATTTTAACTGTGTAATTTAATTAAGTTGTTGCTATGGCCACGGCGGTCAAGACGCTTGTTCAGCTAGCGTATTTGGTTCAGATAACATTGGTTCGAGCCACGGCTGGCCCCTTTGACCATAACATTGACCCTGGTTCAGATGTCGTTGCATGCACACAAGCATCTGCTTTCGCATGAAGACAACTGGCCAGGCAAAATAGGTTGGTGAATTGCATTGCTCTTCACAAATTAATTTAAAAAAAAAAAAAATGTAAATTGTTCTTATTTTTTTTTTCTACATCCGGAGTAGAAACATTGAATAAGTGAGAAGGTCATTGAGAGATCTAAGTTGTGTTTGTATTCTGATATTGACTCTTATTTTTAGATCAAATTTGAATTATTTGATGATTCCTGTACCGCTTTAAGTGTATTTCAAGTTTATGTGTGCTCGGGGAAAAAATCAATGAAGTCAAATTCACCTATCTGACACTTTTAAAATATTTACCTAACGTTAATAATATGACATTCATTTGAACCGATCATTCTTGTGATGTCTATAATCTAACAAAAAAGTTTGAATATAAACGCTGTAAAACTGCTACATGATAAAGAGTATGATTAACAGCAGCGTAATTATCAATCTACAACTGATTTAACAAAACTAAAAGTATTCCACATTACCTAATGTATAAAAATGTATTGATAAAACAACGATATCATTTTTCGCAATGGGATAAATACATACTCGAACAATTTGCGCGACATTTTTACGACTCACAAACAAGAAAGGGTCGAATGAAGTGGAACGGCAAGACAGATAACCCATTTTCTATTGCACGCACGAGACACCAAGTACAAAACTGTACGCTTAACCTCAACTTTAAAAAAATGTGTACAAACTAAAACAACAGCTCTACTGAGTGTTTTGAGTTCAATATATTTTTAGTAGGACGCTATGTTTCAGTTTGAAGTAAAAGTTTTATACTCGGGGTACGGGATTTGGGTCTTTTTAGAGGAAACCCTTCAAGTATCGGCGGGCAGTGGACTGTATGAACATGGTATGAACAATTCGCTTGAGCGGGCTCTGACAGGGGACGAGTCCTGTCGTCTTAATCTGCGATACATGGGTGATAATACTCACGCACTAACGGACCCTTCATATGTGTGGGCCAATCCGAAGAGATCTTTCTTTCTTTTTGGGATTATTATTAAACGCATCATTATTGTCGAGGGGCTTAGGAAATGTCACTTGATGGAAAAGTAAAAAAGAGATTCGCTTGTAATTCTACCCACCTAACTAGTTTTTTTGGAACTTGTTTGACTAGAAATAACATTTCTGTTCATTAAAGCTTTTCTCACAATATGTTCCTATAGACGAAAATTTTACACATTATTTTTTAATTGAAGTAATTTTTGAGCTCAAACCTTTTTTGATCATGATTTACAGTCTGCAATTATGTTTATATTAATTCTGCGTATCAAGTATGAATCTGTAACAAATTGCAAACAGTCAAAAATGCTTTATGAACGGCTCGAAAACAGGAAGGAACAGAGAGGGGTTCGTGTTTTTTGTTTGTCTCATCATTCATATGAAAAAAATACGAATTGACGTGTAAAAATCAGCGGGGTCGCACAATACACACACGCCAGACAGATATCGGGATTTTGAAATGCATGTATACAGAATATAATGCCCGGGGTTGAATGCTTTCATTAAATTCAATGCGGACCCGCCCTTGTCGTGGGGTATAGCCCTCCCCCCCGATACTAGCGAATACAATTTTAATAAATTCGCTCATATTTCGCGTATAATACAGATTTATGCAAAGCGCTCCCTGATTTGTTTTTTAATCCTGGATCGTTCGCGGTGGAGCTGCGCTGGCAAGCGTAACTAAGGGCAACTCTGATGTCACTTCGATATAATGGGTATTCCAGTTTTTTTTTCTTTTTTAAATAGAGTTGTGAAGTGAACCTATTTTACAATAATTATAACTACACAGTTAAAATTTACTTATGGAATATTACACTAATATTCCTTGACTTATAGGTTGGTATGAGGCTGACCACCCATACTGTAAAAAATGGTTCACTTTGCCAATGTCACCCCTGTTTCAGGGAAGGTCGGCAAAAGTTGTGGGGCTTATGTTCATTTGAGGTTTGGATTTTATTTGTAAGTACACATTCAGCATTTGTAAGCGCGAACTACACTTGTTGGTTTGTGGGCATACATCTGAGAGCTTTAAATGAATATATCCTTGCAACTTAGATTATAGACTATAGATTATAGACACGAAACGTTACAAGAGAATTACATTATTCTCGAGGTTTCGTTAGCGACGTAGCTAACGTCTTCAGGAGACACCCTCTCTGCACGACAACTGAGGATGAACATTGTATAAATGTCAAACGACCGTAATTCCAACGTAAACCTCTACTATTTTGCCTGGTCAGTTGTCTTCACGCGAAAGCAGAAGCTTGTTTGCATGCAATGGCATATTATGTTGAACCAGGGTAGAAGTAATGGTCAAGTGGGTCATACGTGATTCGAACCAACGTTATTCTATTCCAAATACGCTAGTCAAACATGTGCCTTGACTCCTTCCACGATAACACCGAATTTATTTTACTGAACCTTTATTATATCACACCGACGAATGTAATAGTTATTAAATTAAAAAAAAACACATTTTACACTACAATTTTCATGTAGGGGAGACCGGGGTTGGAAGTCACATTTTTTTTCTTTTGCATTTTTAGTACCTATTTTCATAATTTATTAACGACATCTATATATCAATGGATAGTCCTATTATTCTTATTTCAATATAAACGAAGAAATAGTATCTAATAGTATCTTTCGAGGAAATATAACTGTGTTTGTGAAAAATGAGAAGTGTGACTTTTAGCCCCGTGTCGGGGATGGTTGTCACACCGTCTGGGGTAAGAAGTCACATATCGATTTAAGGGCAGAATATGAGAAGAAACACTTTTTTAAAATCAAATGAGTATTTTTATTAATGATTAATGTTATACATAACAAATTATACCCAATAAATGAATGTTTTATTTACTCATAATAAGAAAGACATTTAAAAAATCGCTACAACGAATAACTTGTACTTATGGCACAAACTTAGAGTTTTGGTAATAAAAATAACTTAATCTTGAGATTACACACGTGATGTCTAAATAATTAATAATAAAGAGTTAAAACAGTGTTTGAATAACTAAAGATAAAATGAATTTTCACAGTTTTAATGCACCAACCATCCAAAAGTAATATTAATTTAGAGAAATTATATTTATTTATTCTAAAAAAAATAGTCTGAATATTCCGAATCACAATTTTGGCAAATGTAATATGCTGTCCCAGGTGTGCATGCTTCGTGAGCCCACGACTTGCAATCCTGGCACTGAACCCAGACTGCCCTAGACTTGCTAGCAGAGTAGGGAGACAAACAGACCTAGCAAAACTCTTCATCGTCATCGTCATTATCAATTGTTTTCTTCTTAACTTTCTTTCCTTTAGAAACCTTTATATTTTCCTCTTTTTCACTGAATACTCGTTTCGATACTTTCTTCTTTTTTGCTTCTTGTTCCTTTTTTCATCTTCTAGTTCTTTTTCTTGTTCATCGGTATAAATCTGTCGATTCCTTTGATAGCCTATTTTTGTAGATGGTGTTGATGCGACCGTGTTGCTTATCTCTTCTGGTGTGAATTTATTACAATACCTTGTCATAGTGCGATAATTTTTTTCAAAATCCTTAGCGACAGACCTGATAAGACTTGCCATGGCTTTTTACTTCTCTTGCAGTTGGCAACATCAATGCTGGTGAAACAAGCCCTCGATTTGACTTTTTTTGTGATTTCTGGGCATTTTTATGATGAACTCTGAAAAAATAAGCTTTAAAAGTAACGCAATCCCAAAAAGCAAAAAAAAACCGACAACATACAAGCACGGTGTTGGTTGTCACATGAGACTACCAGCCCCCGGCAACCTGAGACAACCTGCCCCAAATCACTTTGTCAAAAATAACCTCTCAAAATAAGTTGAAAACAATATTTATTTAAAAAAGTAATATTAGGATACCACGAAACACATATTGGACATCATAAATACACCAAAAGATATATTATTAGGCAATAATTAAGTATACTTACAAGACTCCCACAATTGCACAAAAAAAATACTTTCACTGTATGAAAAAAACAAACGCACATATCTCCGTCATGATATCTCAGGGCAGACTGAGATGAAGTAGAGAGGTGGGGGTTACCCTCACGATGCTTTGACGCCGACCAATGGGTTCATTCTTTCGTTTAGTTTTCTGTAATGGTCACTGTGACAACCAACCCGTGAGACAACCATACCCGGTCTCCCCTAGGAAGGGTTCTTAAATTTATTTTTTTATATCTGCCTGCACAACTATGAGCTTGCATGTGAACTCACTTTGTATTACGAGTGTTCAACATTCATTTATTTTTGGTAGTATTCCTAAGGACTAAGGTATTTAAAAATCCGGAGACCGGTAAATAATAATATATTTAGAGTTCCTGTACAATTTTGATCATCGCCACCGAAAAAATTAAAGCTGTATGTGATTCAATTATGCATTGTGACTCATAGGTTTAGCTTGATTTAAAGAAATTAATACTCATTCCATAGACAAACCGAGTACTTCGAAATTAAAATATTATTTTTTAATGAGACAAGTACCCCAGTTTAATCCAATCTAAGTTGCAATGATATGTTACATTGGGAATTCACATTATATGCATTTTCACAAGCAGACACGTATCAATTCACGCATGCACATGCCGCATGTGAACCTACTACAACATAAAAACCCAAATTCTTAATGAACATACACCCTGCAACTCTTGCCGACCTTCTCTGAAACAGGGGTGACTTTAGCAAAGTGAACCATTTTCTACTCTGAATATAAAAAATATATATTTTCTTCCCTCTTTCGTGTAGGTAATTGTAGAAAATATGTAAAAACTAAATCACTTAATAGCGGTGTCGTTGATCTTCTATCTGTCATTTTATTACTTTGATCGAGGAGTTTATGTAATTTTGTATACTCGGTGTTGTCGTTGCCGATTTAAAGTAAGCATTGCAACATTTCCCTCCCCCTGCGCCTCCCAACATGGCCGCTGCAGCCCCCTCCCCCTCCCCCATCTCTATCTATGCCCCGCACAGCGTTATTAGCGACTGCAATCACCGACCAATATTCCCATGGCCTGCAGCAACTTCACTAGGCACGATGCGAGTCGTCTTCATCACAACACAACTGTGCACTGCTCGATTTGATTTGACTAGTTTCGTTGCGGCTCGTATGGTGCGGTTGACACTGAAAAAAACACGGGAACAATATCATCCATTTTCAATTCATTCAATTTAAATTTGAATTGTTTTCATTATTTTTCATTCATTGGAAGGTGATACTTTTAAATTAAAATTGAACACTAGGAGCTATTCTTAAACATTTTAGTCGTCGATTGAGCCCACGCTTTGACAAACTAATGATGCATTTGTATGAAGACCTATCAATCCAAGATGGCCGCAAGTGAACAGATGATTTGTCTTCATACAAATATTACAAAATGCGGTAGGTAAGAATGACCGTGCTGATGAAACTTCCAGCTCAGGCACCATTAGTTTGTCAAAGCGTGGGCTCAACCGATGACTAAAATGTCTAAGAATAGCCTCGTAAGTCTTCCTAGAGAATTGTAAAATTTTGGTCACTTTTATACATCAATATTTAGAAGTATTTAAGTCTTTTTTTTTCTTCGAACGCGGGGAACAGGAGCGTCAGTGTCAAGTTTACTTATTTTAAGGCATAAAACTTAGTAAAAACGAGTTTCTTTTCACTACAAAACTAGGTTTTTTTCCTAATAATTATACATATAGATTTGTACCTGAATACATTATTATGGTCTTAAAACCATTTCTTAACAATTTTCATGATTTATTTGAAATTTTATACAAAATTAGGTTCATTCACACAAAGATTTAAAAATACATACATACAATAATTGACATTCCTCAATTTATTTCCTTAGGATAAACCAACAGTGCCTACATTGAATTGTGAATGAAATTGAGCATAAGGTATTTCTGGAACTTCTTGTATTTGTATACTGAAATAAACACAAGTTTTTTGTACTCGATTTTTTGTAGAACTGCATAACATTATTCAGAGAGAGTTCTGCTAAGTGCAGGGCGGGTGTATGGACGCATTTCTGCCGCTGACTGCCATTGTTTGCTTTTTTGCTCTTCACAAAAAATAATTTGTACCAACTTCCGACGCCCCGGGCTGCTGGTACAACTGAACCTTCATAATTTGAAAGGAAAAAAGACTGAATTCATGCGATCAAGCGAATAAAAACTTTTCCATGTTTTGCTTTAAATGTTATTTTGTTAAAAGTGTTTTAAATTACGAGAATTTTGGCCTCCAAATAATATTACGGCAATATGAATTAATCACTTGAATTTTAACAAAGCTTCAAAATTGTAATGAAATATTTTTTCAAGAAGAATAATGCAAATTTATTACAATTCCAAGATTTTATATTTCTTCCAAAAAAACTCCCGAACATAATCCTTATTTTTCATTTTACCATCCTTCTAAAATACTGCGTGATACCAAATGATTATATAGTATTTTTTTATAAATATTTTATCAAGTCAACGCATTTGTAAGTGAGTTTCAGCAATCATGAATATTGCGGTTGCTTGGATATGTCTACGAATGCCGTAGCAATCCATAAGTCAAAATATTAGCAAGGTAGGTACTTGTAAAAAACGCTTTGAAATAAAATGTAACTATAAGGATTATTTTATATGTGTTTTCTGTGTAGGTAAATTTTGATAATTATTTACAACTCGAATTATTGTCAAATAGTCTCTTCTCATAAAAACGTATCCAATCTAAATAATACGATGTAGCACTGAATGAAAGGAAGTCGGGTAGAAGGAGAAATAAAGTGTTTATTTTAGATGGTGTTTTACGACGATGATCACAATACATGGGGAGCAGTTGGATGGAAACAGGAAGTGCTTATTTCTAAGTACATTTTTTATGGTGAACATAATAATTATATTATTCAGGACGATCCACAAGATGTAATTTATATCATTTGGCATGTTTTATTGTTTTAATGCTTGGCTGTCATAAATTTAAGATCGTTCCTATATTACCAAATCATCACAGCGTTCACCAGAAAAAGGAGCTAGAATATTTGCATGTATCTAATCTAATCAAATCTAAGTTACAATCATATATTACATCTAAGATTCATATTAAATGCTATCCCACAAGCAGACACGTATAAGTTCGCTCTACAAATGCCGCATATGGACCTACGACATAAAAACCCAATTCTTAAATGAACATAATCCCTGAAACTCTAGCCGACTTTCTCTGAAACAGGGGTGACATTGGAAAAGTGAACCATTTTTTACAGTATGGGTGGTCAGCCTCATATGAACCTATTAGTCAAGGAATTTGCATGTAAAATGCATTTATAATAAATTCAAATTAATACATATTAATTTTCGGAAAAAACATTATTTCTAAGATTTTTTTAAAGACATTTCAGTTATTGAATCATGCTAACACTTCTTTGACTTTTATGTGCTATTATTATTATAATTATTATGAAGACGACAGCATACAGATCATTCATTCATCGTTAAAAAATTGTTTTCCTTCTGAGTATTGTCTTGAGATGTCTAAATTCTAAGATGCAAGAATGATGAAGATAGAAGAAGAAACTTTGCTGTGATTAAATTGCTGAATTACGAAAGGAAAATATTTATGCTGCTTGAAGACGGCGTACAAAAAAGTGAAGGTGAGGAAGTAGGTTACGCAAAATGGCAGAACGGCGTGAAATTTCAGCAATGTGTAACTGACTCGAAATTCACTGATTTTAATAATTTATAGACAGTGAAATTAATTTAGTTCGGCAGTGACATGACTGGCAGAAAGGCCGTGGAAGAATTTCACATCAAACAATTTCCAAAATTACACAGTCAGTTAGGTAATTGTTCACATTTAGAAAATACAAATTCATCTCCCCCGAAAGTTGGGCGCCAAATATAGAAGCGTCAAGCTACGCTGAAATTTATTTTTGTTGAAAAAAAATTTGGTAGAAAGTTATCGGTTGATTTTTGAATACAGGGATGATTTTTTTTTCGGATAATCCAGGGATGCGCTGGGTTGTGTTGGAGGCAACCCGCCCCCTTTCGAAGTTAGCAATCAGGGGCGATTGTCACCGTGGTTGGGGTCATCATGCAAATCATCCATCTACGCCGAAATGAACACGGTGCGTGGCGGGTTATCGGGAATATGAATATTTTGCGTATGGTAATAAACAGGCAAGAATAATATTTTTAGCCCTCAATATCAAAATTATATTCTGTTGTAGTTGATTTGCAATTTACGCAACTGATTAATTAGCTACATTTGTTGTAATGTACATACAATAATATTATGACATTTTCAATTTCAAATAAATGAGTTTTGAACGCTTATGCTTATATTTACGCTTGTTTTTAAAAAAATTCTTTGTGTTTTATTTTTACATAATTAAATAATTAAAAAATATATAGTTAGTCATCATGTTTAACTTTAATACTTTTTATACTTTAAAAAAACATGCTTAATGTGTGCCTTTAGTAAAAACGACTGTAATTAACTTCATAGGCGTATTTTCTTTTTATGTGGACATTGTTTTTCAATCGACAGGCGTACATGCTTAGAAGCAAGAAGGTTTAAAATAAACTAAGGCATGTTTTTCAAGGCAGAAACGAAAGAATAGGAAAAATTAAATTCTTAGTAATGATATTCACAAAGCAGATTTAAAATATTTATTTTTCTACTGAAGTCTATGATTTTATAACTACAAATAATAAGAAAGGTTTCAACTTAATTTTATAACAAATTTTGCAATTACTCTAGAACAATTTTAAATTCTAAAGTATTTTTGAGGGTGAATTAGTTAATATTTTCCCTAGAGAATGTCTTGGGTCATAAAGAAGGTACGCAGACTAATATTGAGTTTGTAAGTGTATATGTACACACAGTCGGTTATGTTCAAACTTCAAAGTAAGTCAAAGAGGTTCATAAGGTCAGGCGATGTCAACCCTGTAGCGGCCACCACATCAATTTCAATTAATATAAAGAAATCAAATTAATCTTGATAAATGATGCTAGTAGCTATAATCACAGCTAAACCAAAGAAAGCTTTGGATATATGTATATACTCGTAGAGACATGAAGAAAAAGTGTTTTATTGAAAAATAGTATGTCTCGTTTTCCCCATTAAATATTTTGTATTTTATTGAAAACGTTGTAAATGTAACATAAAATATTCTCAAAGTAAAGTCATAAAGCACAGGTTAATTATAAATTACAGTGCCCAGTTGTCACTACATTTTTATTTTAAAATTTTAAGTGCAATTTCACATAGTAAAACTGTAGAAATGTATATTTATCTCAGTTGAATTTCATGTTTTCTTTCTACATTTTTCACAGCTAAACTCGGACTGGGGGCTTTCATTGTTAATTTCATTAAACTGTATTTAATTTATTTTGAAACATGCCAAATGACCGTAAGTAATTTCAGTTTGAAGTCGATCAATTGAGTAAGCCTTGTAAATGTTTGATATGTGTTTTTGTATTTATTGCATATTTTTGGAGTCTTCTGTTGCATATTAAAATGAAATTCAAAATGCAATGAAAGTTTTGCAAACCCATCCTCATACCCGTTCCGTTTGTACACTTCCATCCGGGGAAGCGTATCACAGAACGCTCTTGCAATGCTATAAAAATATAATATATTTTTTAGTGTTGATCTGTTAACACAGTGAAAGTCCATTTTTTTTAAATATTTAAAAAATTGAAATGGTAAAACATGGTTTTAATTCACTTTACTATAAATATATTTTTGTTTTGTGGCGGAAAGCCTTCCCGCTAGTCGTGACCCGACTCAGCAGTGATTCTAGATCTACCTGTTCGTCCACTTGTAGCAAATAATCACCATTTTTTACAATTGCTTCACGCCATAAGAGAGCTGTTGGTCTGTAACGGGTTAGAAAGGACGTAGTGTCCCAGCCGAGCCAACTACAGCTGATTTGATTAAAGTTTCATTGTGCCTGTATTAGGGACAATTGAGACGGCGCAGCTATGTGATAGCAGACGGCGGACAGAAGAGATGCCGAACAAAAATGCTGATGGGATTGCGAGCCGTGATTCTTGAAGACAGACGACCTTTTCAAGTAAAATTAATTGTTGTTTTAATCAAAGTAAGCCATTGAAATTTCTTCGTTTAAAAGAGCATTCTCGAGGTAAATTATTGAAATTTGAAATTGCTTTTTTTAAACCCAATCAGTAAAGTACGAGTATGATTACTTGTGTAGGAATTACAGAATGAGGATACGCAGCGATATGCATATCATGATTATTGAAAGTGAATTCTTAAATTGTCATTGCACTCATAAAATGATTGAATGTAATAAGGCAGATTGCTTTAAATTGTGTCGTGTGTGTATGAAATCTGAATCGTATAAAATAAATTGAATTCATCCTATTGCGACATTTTATTACTCATTTTAAATATATTTGATGAAGACGAGTTACATCCTTATTTTTTTTAAATATGTTTTTTGAAGCTCATTCTGTTAAAAAAACTTCAGTATAATTATGAAGTCGATTAAAAATTCACACAGCTAAAACAAAGTAAAGCAACGAACACAAGAAAATTCTCTTGGCTTATATTAAAAATATTTTGCAAGAGAATTTTCATGCTACTTTCCTCCGCTGCAAAAAATAATCTTTAGAAATATTTTTGCACTGTCATTTCTTTAGCGTTCCCCTAACAAAGAATCTGGACCACGCTATTAAATCTTATAATGTTCTTAGTATTATAAAGAAGCTTTTTTTCTCTTTGTCGAAAGGCGATCGATTTTATTTTTCCACTCTCAGCAATTAACGAAAGTTCTTAGTTAAAAGGCGTGCTATAAATTTGATTTACGTGAAAAACAACCCTGCCCCCCTCCCCCGCTATTCCTCATGCTACCCCACAACCCTCTCAGAGAGGGGAGGAAAGAGAGGATTTGGGTGGTTGAAGGAACTTTGGCCTAGTTGTTAATACAACTCATCTAAAGTACAATAGTGATGATTCAAAAGATAAGGAATACTATAAAGACAATTATTTTTAAATCTAATACAAACTATTAACATTGTCCATTGTATGAAAAAACTATTTTGAAGATTTCGAAGCAAAACATTAATATAAGAAGTATTTTAAAAATATATATAGAGAATGAAATTAATTTACTCGTATTTTGACAGAAGTTTAAAAAGCTACCGATAAATCTCAAAAAGTTTCCACGGTGGTTTATATTTTTTAAACAATAATTTGTTTTCGGTTGTAGTCTTGCAATAGACAGGATATTTTCCCCATTATTAAATAAATAATAATAAATCTTTGACAGGCAACATTGAGTTATTACCCCCGCTCTGAGAGTTTACTTGGGCAAAACTTTTTCCTGCAAATTTAGCGTCAATTGGAAATACATGAAAACAAAGGGGAGGCGAAACGAGGGACGAAAAATATAACCGCATAAAAGTTCGCAAAGAAGTTAACGACGGTGTGTACCAATTTATGTATTGTTCTAACAAAACCTTGCTCGAACTAAGTGGTAAAAAATAAAACGCCTTACTTTTAAATGCTTACTGAAGAAAAACTTCGCCTTTTGTTCTTTAAAAAGATTTATATCAGCGCATTTTTCTGTTGTTTTGTATTTAAATGAGCGTGATCTTAGAAATGTTAAGATTTGGATTTTTTTAAATTTACAATTATGTTGACCTAAGGATTGACAAAATAATTCCTCGTTTTCTTCTATTTCCATCAAAGGATTGGTTTCGTAGCTGTGTTTACTTTATCCATGTTCTTCTCCAAACCTCTCTTTCTGAGACAAACCAATTGTGTAAGGCGAAGGACGATATGTTCGGATAATTATTTCAGTTGAAAAAAACACACAAAATAGTTCTTCGTATCACTATTTTTTCTATTATATGATCATCTGAACAAAGCAGAGATGATTTTTTTTTTTAAGTAAAAAAAATGTTAAAAAGTCTAACAATCGGATCGGAACGAGTTCCAAATCAAGATTGTGTCTGCGATCAAATGTCACAGAAATATGTTAATATGTAGTTCTTAGCAAGTAATAAAAATACTCATTTGCTTCTTCGTAGCAACCCTGCATGGTGAAGTCACATTTTATAGATTTCCTCTTCTTTCATATTTCATCAGAATTTTGAGGATTAAGCTCATAATAAAGTACTTTCAACTTCCTCTATGTAATAACACTCATCCATGTTTCAAGTCTCACTTATCTCGGCACGTCAACATGATTGTTATATGCTCCTCACATGCGGGCGCTAGATCCCATCTGTTGTGACATCGATTCGTTCCAAGATAATGTCATGACCAAACTTCACAGCAAATTATGTTTAAATTTGAAATGATCGAATGGATCCATGACATTCAGGGGTGCATTTTAAAAAGTGCCTTCCGCATGTTATAACATCAAACATAGAATAATTTGATGATGATGAATAGCAATTTCAATTCATCATTATATATTAATGGACTTTCTTGATGTCAATTTTAGATAAATAATTTAACCTTTTATTTTTTTTCGTAAAAAATCTTCCAAATATGGATTAAATCTACTCAATCTTCACATGTATTAAAAATAAAATGTTATTTCTATTTCAAATGAATAATCTCATTGGTACGCTCACTTTTGGGATTTGAGATTTTCAAAGGAGGAACTTCACATCATTAACCCATTTCTACTCCAGTCTGCGCCAATATGAAGCTGACCCAATTTTCAAGTCAGCCATTTTTATACGATGGCAAATTCTTTTATCGCTCTCAACTTTCAAAAGACGTAACATTATTTTAGCCAAGATAACTAACTGTACTCCGAGTATAAAAGATTGCGTAAATCTCACCTCGATTGTGTGAATCGAAAATGTTTGGAATATACAAAGGCACTCGGGGGGAGGGATTTAGTTTTCATACATTTTTTCAATTTACGCAATCGAGGTTATGTTTTGACCACCCATACTGTAAAAAATGGTTCACTTTGCCAATGTTACCCCTGTTTCAGGGAAGGTCGGCAAAAGTTGTGGGGCTTATGTTCATTTGAGGTTTGGATTTTATTTGTAAGTACACATTCAGCATTTGTAAGCGCGAACTACACTTGTTGGTTTGTGGGCTTACATCTGAGAGCTTTAAATGAATATATCCTTGCAACTTAGATTATAGATTATAGATTATAGAGGTGAGTTTACGGAATGTTTTATACTCGGAGTACTAGAGGGATTTTGTGTCGTCGTTGTTTTCCACCAAACAAATTATCGTCTGGAGAAGGCGAGTGGAAACGGCGAGTAGAGTTTGGTGAATGGCTAGTGGAGTGGACCAGACTAGACTGGCGCTGTTGGCACATTAAAGTAATTCGTTTGGACGCCGCCCCCTGTAATCAGAGTCGCCGCTTATGGGGCGGAATAATGAGACTCGGGAAGGCTTCCTACGTCCAAGGGTACTAGGATAACGTACTACAAATTGCTGGATCTCGGATTATTGAAAGTACTACAAAACCTTTATAATCATTAGCCGAAGAAAGATATAAATTGAAGAACTCAAGCCGTTTTGGCCGATGGACATAGACATTGTACGAGGCGTTGGTTAGTTAGTTTGAAATAAAACAGCACAGGTCGGTTTGAGCCCGTCAGGCCCTTAGACGATAGTTTTGAACACAAGTTAGTAGATGTTGTTGAGTAATTAAAAAAATGAGGTATTCACTGAAAAGGTTATATTGTTTCTCGAAGGACAGAAATAGTTTAAGACATATTAACCCTCTTCAAGATCTTATTAAAAAAAAAATATTAGGGCCTGCTGTGTTGTGTTCTGGTAAATTAATTACCTAACGGTAAAAGAAGCAATTTATTTAACTCTAGTATAAAAGAAAATTCGTTCCCTGAGGAACGGAAAATAATCTTAATCAAAATAAATAATGTGGAGCTAATTTTTAAAAGTAAAAACAAAGTTTCCACCTGCATTTTTTGTGCACCGGGATATTCATGAAAAAATTTCAACCTTAAATGTACTCTTACGTACATTAGATCCCAAAGTTTAATAGATTACAGTTGAAGATCAATTGCTTGGATCTAATCTAATCTAATCTAAGCTGCAAAGATATATATCATTTAAGATTTATACTAAATGCATTCCCACAAGCAGATATGTATAATTTCGCGCTAACACATGCCGCATGTGGACCTACAATATAAAAACCCAATCTCAAATGAACATAAGCCTTGCAACTCTTGCCGTCCTTCCCTGAAACAGGGGTGACATTGGCAAAGTGAACCAATTTTTATATTATGGGTGGTCAGCCGCATAACAACCTATAAGTCAAGGAACATACATGACAAATTACATTTTTAAAAATCAAAGAATAAAAGGATGAGCATGAGGTATTTTATTTCTTATTTGAACAAATGCTATTATAAATGTGATAACTACAGAAATATCGATTCACTGTTCATATATCAAAGAACAATGACACGAAAGCACATTACAATTACACATTTAAACTTTGGGAATTGTTCTAAGAACCTCTCCCCTATATTGAAGTTTCAATCATTCAAACTGCAGGACCGTGACTCCAATAAAACTGTTAGAATGACTCTCCAAGTGAAACAATGTATGGAAGTTTCCAGTCACACATACGAGAAAAAGGTTCACAATGTAATACGTCTGGAATTGTTTTAGTTTATTGTGAGGGAGTGCTGACATGACAAAGCAATGTTTGCGTTACGTAAAGTTATTTTAATTTCAATGAGTTTCAAAGTCGAATAACTTTAATGATGAGATCGATTTGAGGACTAAGTTTAATGCATTGTAATTCGAAATTCGTTAAGGCTATAAAATGGAAATGTATGATATAATGAAGGTAGAAATAAAAGAGCTATTAGCACAAAAAAGCATTTATAATTGATGGGAACATATGACAAGAAGATACAAATTAGATTTAAACGCGATGCACACAAAACGTTGATGTGGTCCAGTCAATAAAAATTAGAACTTGACCACCAGAGCGCGGTAAATAAAATTTTAGTGATGGACCCCGAGAAGTGCCAGGGACTAGAGAAAGAAGACGTTCACTAGGCTGAGGTGGCTGTTAATGATCAAGAAGGCCAAGATTCATTCCAGGTTGTTATATCAGAGGTGATGTCCATGATTTGTGTTCATAGAAAGATAAAAAATCTGGTGTTAAAATCGTGTCCATGTAAGAACAAAGAGCTTTTGAAAAAAACGTTTTACGTACATTTCTATGATTAATTTTCAAACAAAATAATAATGACACTCTTCTCAAACAAAATGTGCGGAAAATAGTCCACTGCGAATTTAGATGATAATTTTCAAAACTGTGTCACGAAACTAGTATATAATATGAGGCACACAAAAAGAAGAAAATACGATAAATAAAGATTTATAGCTATCACATTTGATAAATCGATAATAGATAAACTATCGAAAGATAACCAGCATTGAAATGATGAGGAATGGACACATATTCTGAGAAAAGTGTATTCGAATCCATCATAGTTTATTATGTAACAAAAATACGTATTGAGTGGGCACATTAAATGCATCCACATAAATTACAAATGATTGTACATTAGTGTTTATTGCATTTCCCTTCGATCACATACAGTTCGGGGTGAAATGGCGACTCACACAGGGTTAAATGGCCCGAAAAAATCCAGTTCGTGAAGCGCCGTAGCACCAGATTTCGAGTAATGTATTTTTATATCGAAATAGCGGGGAAATCATAGCTCGGAAATAGCGGAAACTATTCCCCCATTTATGTATTTTATAAGGCTTCTAAATGTGACTTTAAAAGGGGAGGCAAATGTAATTTATGTAAAAGAGAATATGATAGTTGGTATAAACTTTTTAGATAAGGTAAATATGAGGGAAGAACTATATTTCTACATGTACAACTTTATACTACCTTTTTTATTTTAAATTAGTAAGCATGTTTGAAAAATCTATGGATATCAACGGTTTGATCGGTTGCACTTAGGTTCAGTTTTTAAAGGCTTAATCTTCTACGTAGCTGTTAAATTTTAGAAAAAAAACCATCAAAGCGCAGAAAAGAGATTTGTAAAATTGTGATATAAAAAATGAAACAAAATACAGTTAGAAACGTAATGGTTTTGTGATCGCTGAAATTTGTTGATTTAATCGTATTCGGAAAAAAAAAACACAACTAAGCTACACATATAGTGTAACTTCTTGCCGTGTTATCCCCGAAGGGGTCGCATGTGGCGAGTTGAACCTATTTATTTTTACAGGTAAGGGGGCCGGCCTTACGCAAACCACTTCAGTTGAAGTGGGGGCTCCCCAGCTCCCGATAGGGCTGGTACTCATTTATTGTAGGCTGAGTACACCTTGCCGGTATTTTATTTTGGGGTTTAAAATAAACACCGAAACGGGAAATCATTTCTGACACCCTCGCCTCTGTGGGATTCGAACCCAAGCTCTCGGCATGGAATGCAAGCACTCTACCACCTGAGCTATCGACCGGACTATTCACATTCACTTTGGACTAAATAAAAGTAGCTCTAAAGATATTCTAGCTTCAACAAACAAAATATAGAAAGTATCTAATTATGAAATATATGTATATAAATAATATTTACATTTCCGTGACTGCATCTTATAATTAAGTTCTCTCCCCCGCTTGACGTTACAAAATGGCGTCCCACTGAAACTTCAGGCACATTTCATCGCCCCGCGGTGCCGTGAATACTAATTTAATTTGTATTTTTTGTGTCTCTACAGCATTCCCATATATTACATTACTCACACGAGAGTGTTCCTCTTTGTTTGCGCCGCAGACCAATTTGAAGGGAGAAATTTTTTTTCTGCCGAGTCATGGCAATTATTATCAGTGGGAAGGAAAAAACTGAAATGAAATGAAATGCAATATAATATGGGATTGGTATATAAGATTAATGTTTTGCTCATAATAAAAGATCAAGGTACCAGAAACTTCTTTTTTCATAAAAATCTTTAATGAAATAGCTGTTTTCTGTATAATGTGAAGAATACAGCGGAAGTGAAGGACAAAGATAAGAATGAATTGGTCAAAGAAATGAAAATGTAAATGTATTTGGCATTTAGAATGAGAGTAACAGTACAACACATGAATAGATGGAAGGATGAAAGGAAAATAAAAAATACAGAGGCTTTAACCACCCCTATTGAAAAGGTGGCACAGTAAAAATCACAGTAAAATAGCATCGAATACCTGAAAAAAAAATATTATGTAGTTCTACGTTTTCGTGAAATTAGTAGAAAAACGATAATAATGAGTACAAACTGTATTGGTCGATAGCTTAGTTGCTAGTTCTGCTAGGTCTGCTTATTAATAGGAAGAAGCCAGTTTGATATATACTAGGAGTCAAAAATGTATTAATTTTATAAGCTTAACTCAAATATTAAAAAAGGTGCTTTCAAAAATTTAAGAAAACAATTATGTATTTTTTTAAGATCTTGTACAAAGAAAAGCTAATGAAACGTAGGTACTCTCATATAATTTAATTCAAAAATAAAATCTAACCAACATAACGCCTCTGGGTTCTCGGTACGACAATAAACTAATATATTCACGCAATGCTGCGCGTAAATTATAATAAAACAAAATGATACTTTATTTATTTGACAGGGATCTGAAATAACCACGCCATAAATTTCACTGAAATGATAACATTATTTTTACATGGAAATTCGGAAAATTCTGGAAAAAAATGTGTTTTGCTGGGGAAAAAGTTTGGTGTTATTTAATGCCGTTATTACGGTTTCAATTCTCAAATTATGAGATTTTTTCATTTATAATATCAGCAAAAACCAAACATGCAAGAAAAATAAAATTTGCATGAATTCTAAAATCATGTTTTCAAATTTTCATTTTGGTAGTATCATTAAAACTACTTTTCGCCTACTTTTTAGTTTTCTTTTTTTTATTATTGTACACACACGTTGATATCTTACATCATAGTGGTCTATTTGGAAAAAAATAGATCAGTCTGGAGCCGAGTGGTTAACGCTTCAGACTCGTAATTGAAAGGAGGTAGGTTCGATTGCCAATGAGCACAAAATAAAAATACACAGCAGGTATGCTATTGACTGGCTCAAAAAAATCATTGACCTTTCTTAAAGATAAGTCACAAAAAAATCATCCCACCTTACAGAAACTGATTCACACATGAACATTGTTCATCAAATCAATCATATTTTTAGTATGAACTATGATCAATAAAACTTCTTCTACTTCATAATTTTCATCTTTTTTTTTCTTTTTTTCCCACTCCTTCGTATCCCTCAATGAATGTATCCCTCACGACTTGTAGTTTCGTATCCCCAGCAGAGTTTTATCATGTGTTTATAAGCTCTATAAGAGTTCTCTTTTAACCACAAAGTTTACATGTTAAATTACCATTAAAAATTTAAGCGCGATTTCACAGCTCCTTACATATTTTATCGGCGCCATAAACCAAAGGCGGGCTAGAAAGCTACGCAGGCTAAAACATCATCAGTAAGGCTGCCCTCCAAAATAAATCTAATTTCTTATACGAGCGTTTTAAACTTAAGAACAATTTCAAATGCATCAATAAATTAAAAAAAAAAAATCAACTCTCACATTATCATGTTTTACATTGTTTTCTTAGCATAGATTGTGTAGAGGATAATTCTTTAGACAATTTCATCGAAAGTTCATCTTTGAATCAAATGGTAGATAAGCCAAAGCACTGGAGAGATAATATACCTCTTGACAAACTTCGTTGAAACACAAACAGGGATGACATTGGTGCAGTGAATATTTTTTTACGAAATGGGTGGTTAGCCTTATAGCAACCTATAACAAGGAACTAAGAGGGTCGTACAGACGGACAGAGAAAAACACAAAACATTTGTTAAACCATAGGTATAAAAATGATTTGAATTACGAGCAATCTGATCGCGAACCAATTAAGCTCGCAAATGGAGGTTCGAGTGCACAATCTATCGCAATCAAAGATCTTTTAATACTAAGTATTGGTATTGGTCGGCGAGGGTTGCTCGAGCGGTGGTTAGATACGTTTGTGAGCTAACTTTATGCCCTCGTGACAATTTATTAGTCAATAATTTTGTTTTTATGGCCTTTGTGCATTGTATTTTTGCGGTATCAAGACAAATTAATTGTGAAATTTATGCCCGATAAACAAATTTTACGGGAATTGCTAATTTAATATAAGCGGGGCGGTTCCCAGCGATATTTAGTACAGTGTACTCCAAGTATAAAACATTGCGCTAATACTCGACCTTAACTTTTCCAAAACAATTTAAGGAATTTCAAATTGCGCCTCTTGTGAGAATTAAAGTTTACATTCGATTTATTAAAACGCTAACGTTTTGTTTTATACTAGGTGTACAAAAATACTGCTTCATATTGAAGTGTACGTAATTCGGTAATGAATTTCCATGCTATAGGAGAATTAAGTAAATTTTTACGACTGCTTTTACAATTTTTATTATTCTAATAACAAAATCTTAACGCTGGTAATTTGACATTATTTTTTTACTAATTGTGATTCAATAATTTGATTAAAACATTACCTATTTGGCTTTTTCGGCAAAGAATTGCCTATAAAGCATAAATTTTAATCAATACCTTGACTAGTGTTTCCAAACTCACCTATTACTTACTATTTTAGGAGTCTGAAAATCAATTTTATCCCATACTGAAGAAACGTCTCTTACCTGAAAAGAAAAAAGAAAAAACAATTAATATTGCGCTACTCAATAAAAATGGAATAGGTTGCGTAAAAAAGCACATAAAACATACCATCAACCAGGCATACAATAATAATTTATTGAAATAAGAATTGTGTCAACATTTAATAGTTAGTTAATTTTATAAATCAAGGGTATTCCTTTCAATATAAAATCTACCCACCCAGCCATCAGAGCAAAATTTTCATGCGAAATTATTTTAGTTATATTTTACAATATTTATTTTATAGCTTGAAACATATTTGTAATTCTCGTCAACAATGGGTGGCAGTTTATTCCGCCCACCTCGCTGGGCTTTCCGCCTTCTGCGGTCCACTAGGGCGGAATCCCCCTCCACCCTTTCCCTCCCCACATTCATGCAATGACAATCAAGCGTCATTACGTGTTATTGTTGCTTCTATGACGTGCCCTACCAGCTTTTCCTCATATATAAAACTTTACACGTAAACTAGACAACACCGTTTAACGAAAATGTACAGAAACTGAAAAACTCACTGTGTGCACTGTTTAAGTTTCCATACAATACTTAGTAAACGCTATAGTTGAGTTTAAGCGTTCAGCTTTACACTTGTGGTACTGTTCATAGGTCATTGACTGCCCGAAGTACCTCAGTGCATCGAGCTGATAAGCAAGGGATGAACGCTTTAATAAATTAAACTTTGTTTCAAATTACAGCTTTAAAATTGCAAACAGCTTATAGTTTACGGTTTTGGTAAAGTGTGGTTAAGTTATACAGTGAGTTCTAGAGGATATCTAGAAGAATGAGTCAACATAGAGAAAAGAAGAATAGGGAATGAAAAAGGTAACAAAACAAGTTATTAAAAAAGCCATCATATAATCAGTTGATGACGCATTAATTTTGTAACCTTTAATTTTTAAAATATCAAAAATCAAAAACAATTTATGTATGGTTACGGGGCGAGTATTACGCCTCGTCAACATATACAAATTGTTTTTGATTTTTAATATTAAACAAATGGCATAATACTATACTCTATGTAATAATCAACAGCCGTATTAAAGTGCGATACCATAATAAAATAACAATTAATCAATTTCTGAAAATGAACATCCTTTTAATCAAAAGGATGTTCATTTTACAACCTCAAGAGCATTATTTTGCTACAATAAAAAAAAGAAGAAAAAAGTGGAATTTCTTATCAAAGTGAAGGGTTTACTGCATTTAACAGATTACGGGTAAGTTAATTTAACAAAAATAAAGATCAACGTTTTTTCCAATCACCATATTTTATTTATTTACATAGTCTAATCATGATCATTACAGAGTGAGAAATAAATGGAATGGTTATTGTATTTGGAAGCACAATAACAAATTGACGTTTTCTGAAAAAGGCAACAAGGTGATTCAAAGGATTACAGCGATGCTCGTTCAGTTTAGAAGAGACATTATTTCAGTTCCAAACAGACCTCCCGCCGCTTCCCGGACACAATAACAGATGGCGCTGATTATTTATTTCTTCATTACGTAGATTATAATCCGCGGACGCCTTAGTTCCCGTTTCGGTCCATCGCCGTGTTATATTTGTTTAAGCCCACGCCAAACATTTTAACATAAAAACAACATTACTTTCAAAGTATGAACTATGACCTTTCTGCTATTAATTTTCTTTAATAACCAGTCCTGACAGGAATATTGGCTATGAAATTATGTTTTTTTGGTAAATTTCAAGAAGTGTGGGCATGGCTTATTAATTTTAGATAAGTTACAAATGAGTTATTTGCTTCACATGTTCGGTGTTTTGTGGGCTTCGCAAATACGCTCGAATATAAATAAATCATTAATTGGAAGATTATTTCATTTATTGAATTGGTATCCCGATTCATTGTTTGATATAGTAAAATATGCTTACTCGTTGTAAAACTCACAATCACGAACTTGTAGAAACACTCAATAATGATGAGTAAGACATTTTTTGATAGACCTGATGCAGCAAAATATATCGATGCCTGTAAAAATAGAGAAATTTTATTCTATCAATCAGCATAACATAAAGTCATGGCATGCTCAAAAAAGAAAAATAATTATTTTGACTCAATAATCAATTTTCTTTTTACAAAAATATGAATAATTTACTTTTGTAATTCTATAAAAATGAGAAACTGATATAGATGGACAACATTTTACCTACTTATGACGGTCGTTAGCTTTTCAACTTATTTTTTTTTAACATTTAAAATTGATACTCATTCTACATCTTGAAGTTGTTCCAAAGTATAATTTAATCAATATGGAGGCCACACAACATGATCAAAAGTTTGGCATTCGTGTAAGACATTAAATTTTTATTAAACGATTATTATTTTAATTATTGAAGGCATGAAGCCGTACGAAAAATGAAAAATCCATATCACTCTTATGAGCCGTACAATATCTTGAGTACATATTGTATGGGTATAGGCAGGCACGCCATAAGGCGCTTGCTTCATTTAGTTTTTCCATCCTCTATCGCTCTCCTCTGGGACCCTATTCTGTACGCCAAGTCGGGCGTGAAATTACACTTTCGTAAAGAGTCACTGCGCACGCGTGCCCCCTCGCACACAACTAGAGTGATACAAAAGTAAAGAAATGTTCCGATATTCGTATGACTCAAAGATTATGTACTGCAACAAGAAGTTATGCTGTATTTGAAAATATACGGGTCGTAGAGTAAAATTCACGAGATGATGTCACCCCTGTGTCAGGGAAGGTCGGCAAAAGTTGTAGGGCTTATGTTCATTTGAGGTTTGGATTTTATTTGTAAGTACACATTCAGCATTTGTAAGCGCGAACTACACGTGTTTGTTTGTGGGCATACATCTGAGAGCTTTAAATGTATATATCCTTGCAACTTCGATTATAGATTATAGATGTGATCTAAGATTGGATCTAGATTTTACGTTACAACTAAATGACACTAAGAAGCAATCATATCATTAAAAAAAACAGCTTCATTGTAGGATCTATCCATACCAAAATTAGAGACTTACTTATTCTTAGACATTTTAGTCGTCGGTTGAACCCACGCTTTGACACCTAATGATGCATTTGTATGAAGACCTGTCAATCCAAGATGGCCGCAAGTGAACATCTGATTTGTCTTCATACAAATATTACAAACTTCGGTAGGTAAGAATGACCGTGCTGTTGAAACTTCCAGCTCAGGCACCATTAGTTTGTCAAAGCGTGGGCTCAACCGACGACTAAAATGTCTAAGAATAGCCCCGTTAGAATTTTACAAAAATAACCATGCTTAAGTTAGTAAATTATTAAATCACCAGACAAAGTGAACAGTATAAAGAAAACGCAAGACGGAAGGAAAGGAAGGGGAAAAAAAGAGTTATATTAAGTACACAAGTGATGTTTCGAGGTGTATCTAAGTATTAATGTAAAGAAAAAGAACGGTATGTAACAATGCAAGAGAGTTACAAAGATTGGAATAAGTTGAGACAATGCTATTCAAGCTTTTGCCATATCGAGTTAGAGCATTACTTTCATTTGATTCTAAAATCTAAATGATTAATCCATTTGCACATTCCATAAATTAAATAAAAGTGCTGTTAATAAATAACCATAATATCTTCTTACTGCCTTTTGTGATTATTTTGTTTTAAAAGGGACTGGAAACGAATATTGTAGTCTCGCTGTTTTGGGGAGATATCTCGTGTGAGATCACGAAGAGTTGGCAAGTGTTCTGGTAGGATTATTAACAGATCATGTACTGATGCCTCTACTTTATAATACGCACACGCGGAATAAAGCCGCGTAAGCTGGCGAACCACGCCAAGAGATTTGAGATTAAAAATATTTTCATTTAACTCTGAGATAGAAAATTTAAGATTTCCTTTGTAAACGACGTGGTGACAAAATTCGAATCAGATTGAGATTTTTTTTAAAGTTTGTCATTCTCTTAAACTGTGGTCATTGATCTTATTATTTTCATGCATTGATTTTTTAATTAAAATGATTTATTCAAAGTTTGTACAATCGCAACTGATGATGAGTGATGATATCCTAAAAAGCGTTATTAAATGCTGTGTGGCTGATTTCACTTCAACATCCCATAAATCAATGACACTGAAAATACATCACATTTAGTCGCAAATGACAATTTGAGTAATATGACATAAAACATAAATAACATTATACTATTTAGTAGCCATGAATGTTTATGTACATTCAGAATGTGTATTTTGTAGGCGTACCGTGAATTGGACACACCGTAATGTTCCCAGGCATGATTTTTTTTAAATATTTGTGCTCCAGCTTGATATACAACTTGTCATAGACAAATCGTGGCACTAGATAAAAACAGATTAATTAGATCCTGCCTTAGTGCCTTATAAATCTAGTTTCAAAAACAAGTTAATATCTTAACTTCAGTCTGTTCACACGAGGAGACTAATATTAAGAATTCTTAGATATCAAATATGAAATTGGTGAGCCATTTTTAAATTTCGTATTTTCTTAGGGATAAGGTTGTACACTTTTTCTTTGTTTATTTCAGCTTAAATACGTAGGTATACTTGATATGAAAATATTCGTACATATTTACAAAGTTTTTAATTATATGCGATGTAGTGTGATGTGGTATATTTTAATTTGTTCCATATAGGAAACTTTCATGTACATAACTAGAGCATCTTTGCTCCCATTTTCCCATATTGTAAAAATAATCTCAAGGAGCGAACTGGATTTGGAGAGACTGTTTAAAAGAAGTCTCAAGACTCACCTATTCGTCCAATCATATGGACAAGCTTCTTTGCAATGACACACGTCATAAAAGGCGCTAATAATTTTTGTATTAATAATAATAACTTTAACAAAAATTCCTCTAAAATCATTTGATATGTCTAGGCACATAGCGATATGCCCAAGCATAGACCAAACCGCGACACGTAGGTGCCATACAATATTATGATATTTAACATACATAGCACTCTGGAAATATGGATGATTATTTCTGAATTGCCACCCCCTGCACACATACCCCCCTCCCCCCTCTACCATTGTTTGGCGTATTCCATTTTTGTGTGCCCTAATGGTGCATCCATCAGCCTGTGAACGTCATAATATTTGTCAACCATACTTCCGGTGTGGGCATTTTCCGATATCGACGATAATACTGCATACACGACGCGGCTGGGGATGGAATAATGTGTGGAAATAATGACCACGCTGGGGTTGATAAAATAAGGCGTAAATATAATATTCATTCTACGAAGTTATAACATAGGAAGATATTTTGTCAGTTTGCTTAAGCTTTTGTAGGCTTTTGAATAATAAAGTGAAAATCAGATAAACTATACAAATGTTGTATGTAGGTAAAACAATATTGTGCGACGCATTAAAAGAAAAGAAAACGCTTTTTCATTTGTATGAATTCAAAATCAGAACATCTCAATTTTCGTTCATCTGTACTTCAAATATCATGTTTCTTAAATTATTTAGAATTTGTTTACACGGTAATGAACTTACGTAATCTACAAAGGTGGGGCATTGGAAAGTGTACAAATTATAACAGAATAGGCAGTTAGCCTCATATCAACCTATAAGTGAAAGAGTAACTTAAGAATTGACGTAATGTTTTCACTAATTAGGCTATTTCTGTTAAGTTTGCGCTTGTTATGAATAAATAATTGTAGGTTCTTTTCAATTGATATTTTTTGTTGTAAGTAATTCAAAGTTTTGGTTGTTCGTACATGAACAAAATTGTCCCTTCTCATTTATGAATATTACAAAGCCATTTATTTTGTGTATACAATTTATGGAGTCATTACCTCGTGGATGAGCGGTTTTTAAAATGAGTTTGTCATAATAAAACAAAAATAACGTCGCACCTAACATACCTACAGTAAAATTTTACGTTTAAATTCAACCAAAAAAGTATACTGTAACGTAAAAAGCGCCTCTAGTAAGCATTTTAGTTGGCATAAATATCTGGTATAATTCTATTTGAAAGTGAACTTTTATACTTGGGGTGCTGGTATGAAATATTCACAGTATATGGCTTTGTTGGTGCAATAATAATTAATGTGATGAAAGTTCTGGATGATTGAAATTCTGCGAGCTGAAAGCCGACGCACACAATGACGCAGCTGTTTGTTTAAAATGGTGGATTAAAACAATGCATTGTTTTTTTTAATATATCGGTATATATTTAAATCCTTTGAGCAAAATTTGGGCCCACCGTTAAAAAAGTTATTGAGAGCTTTTTGGAAATTCATTTCAACACACAAAGAAGGTGTAAATATATCACGAGCTAAGAAATTTATAAATCAAAACAGTCGCATTTTCAAAAAAAAATTCAATAATTAATCAAACATCAATAATGAAGCACACAGAATTTTGTTTTTTTTGTTAAATTTATTTCTCGAGCTCTCGAAATTGATTTTTTTGTCCGTAAAATTTTCTCTTGTGCTGATTTCAAATGTCTTAGCTATCTTGATTTGTGAATGAATTACCTATTTGAAAAAAGCTTTAATAAAGATCTTTTAATCTCACATAATTTACGTTCTTGTATCAGAAGAGATAATCTTGTTGCAAGACACGTTTCAATCTAGTTAATTCCCATCTCGCTAATCTCGAAACGGGTTCAACTAAACTGCACTGATCCCGATAATAAAATATTCACAGTTTGATTCTGGATTTTCCGTAGCGCTGCAATTCCCAGCCAGTTGATCCATTGAATTACACTTACACCGGGTTTTATCTCTCGCCTTGCATCACTACCCAAAGTACACAACATTAAGTTTAAACTCAACCACAGCGTGTAAACGTATCTATTTGGGAACTTAAACGCTCACTAAAGACGCTTTTTCAGTTTTGAGATGGTTGAGAATGAACGTAGAGTTTAAGGTAAAGGCGTCACGCTCAATGTTGTCCCGTAATTATGTTTAGAGGGATTCCTATCGCAAGAGACAATACCGGCGGGTAATTCAGCTACTTCCGTGGACCACTTAAAACAAGACTTTGTGTATGGAACGAGTTCTCACGGTGTGTTTGGAGAATAAAGTAGGTTCGCGCTCGTAGAACTGTCTTGTGAGTTGTGGAAGACTTAACATAACAAAGGGAATGAAGTTATTCGTGAAAAAAATAAAAGTTTCTTTTCATTGTGTAAAAGTGGGTCAAATTTATAACGTAAGTAGCTATTCCTCTTTTTGTGGAATTCTCCAACTTTGCAACTCGAAACTGTCTTGTCATTCAGACGAACACTCCGGAGTAATAGTCATTATCATTGCTATTGGTACGAAAATTCGCGGTCTATACGATGCATATTGAAAGTTCCATACTCTGATGACAGTCTACTACCATTCAGTCCACTAACCTTGTTTTAAGTGGATTCATTTCTAAGTCTTTCATTACATTAAAACTTTTTTTTGCGTAGGTACCATGATCAATACATCGTATATATGAGTTCCAGACAATGCAATGAGATATTTATTATCTCTAGTAAATCAGAATCAAAATTGGGTTATGGGTAGGTATACTCGCAATATACTCGAAATATTTTCAATAAGATTAAAAATATGAAATCCTGAAATGCTTATCTAGGCATATTCTACAATTTACATAAAAATAAATCGATGTTTATCAGTTGAATATTCACGCAAAACACCCTCATTTTCCAGTATTTGAATAGAGTAATAAAAACTAACATCTCCCCGGTGCCGTAACATAAAAGAATATTGTAAAATCTGGCGCACTTCAAGAGATCATTTTTATACAGTTAAGATAACGTTCAAGTGTCGAAAACTCGATAGTGCGCATTTTGATGAGTCTTCGGAATAATTTTTTCTACCCTCCCTCTAGATTATATATTTCTTGTACGCAAAATATTTTATCCTACATTGTATGGAAGAGGGTGAATCTTCGGGGTAGATTCTAGATAGGTCATTCGGGGGGTGGGTTGGGTTAGGGGGGTTCGAAAAAGTGGGGAATGCGACAAATACTTGAGTTTGCCAAAGGAGAGCTTTCGAGCTAAGCATACATACACATTTTACGACTCTATATATTTTTATATGTATCTACCGTAATAATATTAGGAATCGAGTTCCGGAAAAAGTTTTCGGTCCAATATTGACGGCAGCTATTCTCTGTCCGTTCAACTTTTATAATACTTGTACGGAATTTGTCATTTTTTGCAGGAAATTGAAATATAGTTACGTCTAATCATATTTCAGAGCCGGACTATTTTCTGCGCGATGTTTTTGCAAGCTTTATTTATTATTGCCACCAACATAATTTAGAGCTTTTTAAATATTATTTAGAATAAAAGTTTTATGTACCTACGTACGTCAAAAAAAACCTCAAAATCTATCAGATTATTTTCTTTTTCTAATTGTGATTCCTGCAGTCAAAAATATCCATTATCGTTATATCAAGTAGCTTGTCAAAAGCGTAGAAAGAAAAAATATTATGACCTAAATTTTACGTGGGAAGGCAATCTTTTTTGGATTTCAGTATCAGATAATATCAGCGTAATCCAGCAGCTGAGTCGAGATAACATTTTGAGGGTGAAAAAGTCCAAACTCAAATATAATTTTCTGGCCTGGGCCGCGTATTAAAGTAGAAATAATAACGACAGGCGGAAAAAAGAAAGAAAGTTTTCATAAGCAGTGTACACTGTTTATCTTAATCCCGTGTTTGCTGGCGAGGTAAAAGGCTTTCCAGCGATAAAGGGGCGTAAGTAGAAAGGCAAAGAGCTGCACCCCAAGTATACAACTTCAATATAAACTCAAACATTGCGTTTTACCACAAAATATACAGCAACTAAACACAGCGTAAAAACGCATCTAGGGAGCGTTGTAATTTCCATACACTTTTTAGGTAAAAGCGATGATTGAGTTAAAACTTAACTTTTTGTACTTGGAATACTTTTAGGGGGCTGGAGCAAGCCTCATATCAATTCAGTAAGGCTAACGGAATGATTACTCGAAAAAACGCGATATGCTGTGAAATAATAAAGTGAGAAAAATGATAAGAAATAATTGAAATGGAAATTTCACACTCACATTGTTTCAAAGAAAATTAATTTTTGTCGAAGGAATGCAATTTTAATTTCATCAAATTATTTACACACAACTTTTCAAAGGCTGAAACGAAAAATGAGAGAAAATATTTAAAAGATAATGTTTTCAGCTGAATCTAGAAAAAAATATATTAATTGGAAACTATTTCAACTTGTAAGATAAACGCTATTTTCTGTACTTTATAGTTTAGACGAGTACCTATGTACTGCAAACATACGTATAAATTTGATAACTTATAAATTACGAGTGTTTTTTGTTCAATTGGATTTTTGTGGATAAAATCTGCTGATAACAATCGTGGTCCGCATTGCTTGCCGTCCGTTCTACCTGTGAAATGTGGAAGATGGCCAAATTGTTCATGGCTCATCAGCATCCAGAGCACGCTCCTAACTTTCCTGGTGCCCAGAATCTACTTTATATTTCGTTGTTTTTCTTCTGGCCAGTACAAGGAAGAAGCGGCCGGCAGGGCTGCCAACTCGCACACTTATAATACCAACATAATACATACAAACCATACTCACCAACATACCAACATCTATACCGATCCACTAAAAATATCTCTATACATGATGTATAAAACTCACCAACTCTTGCACCAATACATTGAGAATATGTTTATATCCGTATACATATTACACACCGTATCAACTTTTGTACCAATACACTAAAAATGTGTCCGTACATATACTGAACTTATCAACTCTTGTACCAATACGTTAAGGATGTGTCTGTGTGTAAGGGAATTAATTGAATTGGCGTCGTTGGTAGGGAAGAAGTTCAATTTCAGTTTAAAAGTTGTTACGTGTGTTTGTAAATCAAGTCACTACTTTGGAGATTGTTTTTTAGGTTACATAGTTGGAACACTTGTTAAGTTGTTAAATTCATTAAAAGTTTCGTATTTTTCTTTCGAATTAGATTGTAATGAAGAAATAGTGGAGTTAATGTGATTAATTAAGACTATTTTAGTTCAAATCGAGTAAATAATGGCCTAGTTAAGTTTATAAGTGGAAGAAATTAGAAAGTATGAGTTTTTGCTTAGAACAAAAATATAATTACGTAAGTAGTATATAAAGCTACATGTTTAGCAAAAATATAATGAAAACATTTTTTGGATTTTTTTTATACATTGCAGTAAAATTTCAATCATAGCTGGCAGGACTTTAGACCAGCTCAAAAATATGGCAAGGGGTAAGGATGATTTATAAAGATTTCTACAAACTTATTTTATGATAGATACAGAAAAAGATACCTGATCTAAATCTTAATCTAAATCTAAGCTGCAAAGATATGTATCATTTGAGATTCATATTAAATGCATTCCCACAAGCAGACATGCATAATTTCGCGCTTACACATGCTGCATGTGGACCTACAATATAAAAAACCCAATCTCAAATGAACATAAGCCCTGCAACTCTTGCCGACCTTCCCTGAAGCAGGGGTGACATTGACATTTGATATTGATAGAGAATGAATTTTTGATGGACTAATTTTGTGGCTAAATTATGTCGTAAAAAGGCTTTTGTTGGGCAACCCTTAGTTGAATTCTCGAACAATGGAAATTTCGCTTGCAGGTAGCCCTGGCTAGTAAACCACTATCCCACCGACCTCCCAACAACAGCCGCTGAGAAAATTTCATCATTACTTTTCTCCCCACTCCCGTAGAGGCCAGGTTGCGAAGCTGGAACGTGACTTTTAGTCTGTAATCTCAGCCGTTCATTTATATAATAATAAAAAAATAAAGAAAACGCCGAGATTCATAAAGGGCGATAGGAGAGACGCGGAAGGATTAAGGCCCCGTTATAATAATGCACTTCACTTGGGAGAGATGGGAAAAAATGGGGACGAAAAATAGAGGTCGTTTGAAAAGGAAGAGTCATCAAATTTTCTGGAAAATATCTTCAGGATTTTTTTAAACTTGACCCACGTAGGTACTTTTGAAGTACCAAATGTTAGCTTGTTAAAGTGGTTTAAAAGTTCATGATTTTTATGATCTTTACTTTAATTATAGCGGTAATTGAAACACCTATATTTTATAATAATCTATAATCTTAGTTGTAAAGATATATTCACACTTAAAGCTCATATCAAATGCATGCCACAATCAGACACGTGTAGTTTGTGCTTACAAATGCTGTATATGCACTTACAAATTAAAATCTAAACCTCAAATGAACATACACCCTTCAACTTTTGCCGACTTTCCCTGACTGCAAAATGAACCATTTTTTACAGTATGGGTGGTCAGCCTCATACCAACCTTTAAGTAAGTTAAAAGTATTTTTGAAAGTCAACATGATTTAAGCTTATTGGTATTTGATATGCAATTCTTTTTTACAGGAACAATAGGAGATGCAAAATAGAAAATGACGATCGGGTTTTTTTTGTTGTTTTTCTTTTGACTTATACATAGGCGATACGAGCAAATCTATAATCTAATCGAAGAACCATTTGGGTAAAACAGACGTCCTCCATGAAGACCTTCTAAAAGATGGAAACACAGCTGAGATTTAACATTACAGTAGAAACTAGAGAGGCAACTCGGAAAAAATAGACCATTATGTCCAAACCAAGAGAGGATGAGGAATGAATAATTTTAATTTATTTTGTAAGTACTCGTATACCCCTTGCAGACACTTATTACATGAAATTTTGAAGCACTCGCATGAATAAAGGTTGCTAGTAGATATAACATGCTCGCATAAGTGTACGTGAATATGTCATGACATAAATTTTGGATTTGCAAATAAAGGTCCGCATCCCGGGCTCGCCACTTGAGAAAGATTGTGCGGACTCGAAGAAAACTTGTACCCTATGTCGGGGACCCGTCCCTTTGCTGGGCTCTCTACCCGAAAAATACCAACTTAGTCATATCTTCAGATGAATGGAATCTTATATTAAATCAGCCGTAAATAGGTAGAACTTATTTTTTTACCTTTTTTGAGGAGAAACTTGAAAAAGAACAACCTGAAAAACTTTTGTTAAAAACGAATCTAAGTAACCATTGTATTTGTATGTAGGTAAGCATGCTAAATTATTATTTTGTTTTTCTTTTTTTAAATCCGCCTTTTCTTGAATTTATTTTTGACATAAACAATCTATTTTAGAGTCTGGAAAATGACAGTTAATCTTACAAAAGAGGATTTTCATTTCAATTAAAATTTCCAAGTGTATTAAAATGAAAAAATACGTACAAAAAACGGGAGATACACAAACAACGGATTCATGGCAAAAATATGTTTTTTTGTGCGTTTTCATACACAACAGAAAGGGGGGCAGAATTTGGAACCCTGCGTCCATAAAGTAAGATAAGATAATATTCATGGCCTCCACAATCCTGTACACCAAGTATTAACTCAACTAGCGAATTTTCCCGAAAATGTATGGAAACATAAATGAATACTAGAGGCGCTTTTAAAGTTTCTTTGCATATTTGATTAAACGTAACGGTTGAGTTTGAACGTGATGTTTAATACTTGGGTACTGGCTAGGGCGGAAAAGGGAGCCCCCGGGACGGGCCGCATATTGCGCCAACTCTGAAATATCATATTTATAACAAAATTCCATGGGATTATTTTTTTATCACTTTTGTTACGCCACTGGACAGTGGGAGGTTTATTGTAGGTAGAGTATCGTAAATACGAGTGGGGTACTCCACTGTTTCTGGGTCTTCTTTGATATTTTTTTGTTGCTATTAAAGTACAGAATCTAAAATTTATTTTCTTGTATTCTTCATTCTGAAAAGACTCATGTGAATGCAGGATGTAATTTAACCTAAAAAAGTACAGGAGGCTGTTGTAAACAAAGCGAATATGTCAAGTTGAGAAGTCAAAATACAAAATATGATTCTCGTACTACGTAGGGAATTTTTGTATTGGTAAAATATCGAAATAAAAGTAAACGCAAGGGACAGTAGAAGTTTAAACAAAATATATATCACAAAAACGTAGAATATATTTTGCGTTAAAGTTTTTTCTTTTTGTTTCAATAAAATTATGTTAAAATACCTTATTACAATAATAAGTTAAGCTCTTAAGATTGTTACAGAACGCCAGCTTCCGCCCGGCAATGATGACATTCTGATTGCATCTGAGTCGGTAAGTTAGCAGAAATAAACGCAGAGAAAAACAATCGTTTTCTCGTATTGAGCGCGCGTCTGCAGGCATCCTTGGGGGACAGACCGACCCCTAACAAATTTAACCCGAGAAAATCAACTTTGAATAATATATAACGGTGAGCGAGGGGCGCTCTGGCTTTCTTTTGTACGTCGTTATGTGCGCGACGACACTTTCCGAGTTTAAAAACGGGAAGAAAGGAATAAATGGAAGTGCCTGGGTAGTCTACATACACTTTAGTACAGTACCTCAAGTGTAAAACATCACGTTTAAACACAACCATAGCGTTTCAACCCATGTGTATGAAAAATTCAACTGTGCATCTAGTGAGCGTTTTACATATATGGTAAACGGCTATGGTTAAGCTTAAACGTAAATTTTGTGTACTTGGGATACGGTACCTCGAGGAGTACATTCAAAACATCCAGCTTAAAATAAGACATTCAAGGTAGACTTTGAAAGGAATAGAATGGCAGGTTTTAAAAATATTCATGTTCGAGGAATACCCCGAGTTGTGAACATTTGAGGCATTATTCATAGCATGGGTTGAACCTAAAACCAGATTTGAAGCTGCTTATTTGTGTGTACAAATTGTCTTCAATAAAATGTTATAAATAAAAGGTTGTAGCATAGCATATCTATATTATTAAGATTTTACTTGATTTGATTAATAATATTATTACTGCATGGGATATCATGATTTCTTCTTACAAAATAAATGGCGCCCAGCGTGGGGCATTGTCTTTACAAGGTACATTTATTCATTTAGAGAAATTTAATTTATTAATCATTCACCTTCTAAAGTAAATTTTGCTCACAAAATAAGTGACGATATGTGGATAATCTCAGGGTAAAATGTTTCTGTAAAACTCTGCTAGCATTAGTAGCAACTGAAAAGATGCCTTAGAAACTGAGAGACGATTTATTTTAAGTGTACTATTAGTCACTTTATGTAAGACTAACTTATGCCAGATTAATTGATATCTGATCATTTCGATACGGATTTACCTACAAATAATTTTCATACGATTTCTACCTGGCTTCAAACGGTACCTACACCTTCTATACCACCAGAATTGTTATTTTCGTAACCTTGAAATATTGAATGTAGTAAAAATATAACGAATGAAAAAAAAACTCCGTTCGTAAATCGTAGTCCTACATTTCAGTTTATTTTTGTCAGACTCTATCCGTTGTTTTTTTCACCATTGTTCCGTTTAGCCTCCAAAGAATACATTCGAATATGAGGAAGGCTAAAAATACCTATTATTTGATAAAAACGACGTATTATTATTCTAAAGGGGGATAAAAAAGGAAGGAGGGTGATATTACGACAAAAAATTAAATCTTTTCATTCTGCGCCTAGAAGCATTCGTAAAATGTATTTCTCTGACAAATGATAATTTTAAGGGGAAATGAATCTAAATTTTACTTTATATTTTTCAAACATTCTGGCAATTTCAAATTGTTTTTATAATGTTTGAAAAATATCGGTATTTTTTTAAGAAAATCAAAAAAAAAAAATATGAAGAAAAAATCATCAAATTACTTTAGGACAACCATTCACAAGACAATATGGTTCAAATAATGTTTGAACCTGAATTTTGAAGCAGTTTGTTGGAAGTGATGGTTTTTACCACTTCATCGTCCACTGTGTACAATTTCTACTTTCATACACATATATGAAGCTATGGTAAGAGTTGTTCACGTTATACTATTTCTCGATAGACTTCAAAATCCTACGCAGAAGCGTTCCCCTGGTTTGGTCCATTGGGACTTCGCCGCAATCCAATCAGTCCGAGAATCCAGCCAGTAGATGGATAAACAAACCAATGGCTGTAACTGTACACTATGAAAATGTAAACAAACGCGCTGTGGGTTTGTGCCAAATATTTAGTATGGCCTAACACTAAAAAATAATAGAATTTGCTAGAAAATATTGATCTGGCAGCAGATTAAAGAACAATCAGGAGACAGATTATTATATAAGCAAAAACAGTGAAATTTAAGTTTTTGATTGTAGACCGGTTGTAGTCTGATAATAATAATAAAATAAATAAATTAAGCTGATTAAATATTTTTTAGTGTTGATCTGTTAACACAGTGAAAGTCCATTTTTATAAATATTTAAAAATATAAATGGTAAAGTGAATTAAAACAATGTTTTACCATTTATATTTTTAAATATTTATAAGCTGATTTATTTGGTGAGCGCTGTTTTTGCGTGTATCACACCTCAAGAGCCCTCTGCAAACTTGGTCGTCACTGTAGAAAGCGCCAATTTTCAAGCAAGACCCAGTTGCAATGGCTGGATGGACCTTTAGTGACCGGTTTTTGGTAAAGGTTTATGATTTTTTACCCAGCGAAGAGCATATTTGAAATTATAAATGGTATTTTTTTTGTGCTCTGCCGGGATACGAACCCGCAACCTTTCATTTACGAGTCCGAAGTGTTACCATTGGACTACGGACCAGTCATGATGATCAGAATCTACAAATGGTTCGATCCACAATAGATTTTGATTTTTTTTTAAACACACTTATATGATTTACAGATGTGCTACTCAAAAACGACCCTTCAAAGAAACGTCAAAAGTGACTCAATTTAATTTTGAATAAAAAAAACGAAATCAGGACTAATAGGTCTTAGACTACTGATAAGAATAATGTGCACAGTGCAAATGGATCGATCTCACATGGAGTTGGAAAGTTTTGATAACACACTTATATAATCCTATAAAGAAACGTAGTAACTAGACTTTTTGTAAGCTCGAATAAAATTTCAATGAATTAGTAGGTAGCTATTGAATTTACTTAGCCTACAAATGGTCAAAGTACTTATCTTACAAATATTTTTCTAACGAAGTAGAATGTGTTTGATTTTGGGAAAGATTCATGATGACCTAACACTAAAACGGGGCACATTAAATAAATCAGATGATAGTAATTCTCACTTCTTTTCAAACTATAAAAGTCATCGTTTTAAAAACGATTGTTACAATTATATTCTTTAGAGTTATGACTGATCCAATTGGACAAATCAATAATGTGTTTTAAAGCGGCCAGAGCACCGCTTAGCTTTTAAAATGTTTAAACTCGTGTCATTGAGATTTATACGTTTTATTGGACGAGCATAAACATTGAGCGAGAGATGCAGGTTCAAAATTAAATTGGATGTATTCTTGTTTCATTGAAGCAACCCTCAATCACGGCGGCCATTGCAGACTTGGCAACGCGGACCAGTACAGAATTGGGGCTTCATACACATCCGCAAAAAAAACTAATTTTACAAACCAATTCTTATGTATGTGTTTACTAATTTATTGAATATTCATTTACGATTATGAAAAAAATTATTAAATATGACAAACTAAGGAAATATAACCTTCTCGATAAAAAACAAGTCTTAAGTCCAAATCTATACAATGATGACAACAAATTTATATATATTTCAACACGTTAATTACTTTTTTAGCAACAAAAACTTTCTTACCAGACCGTTGAGCAAAGACGTAATGTCATTGTCTTATTGAAAGTTGTATGTATTTATTTCAATGTTTTTACCTGAAACAAACAAACAAAAAATATTAGATACATGAAGTGAAACTTTACAGATGATATTTTACAGACTTTTGTCCAGATTCGTCCCTAATTCATTCGCAGTACATCATCAATCTATCACACACACTCACACACCCTTCTCCCTTCCCCTCCCCTTTTGATACTCCACTGGGCAGGTCATAAATAACGTTAATCGTAAGGCAATAAAAAATATCATAGATTTTGCCTGTAGGACAGGCGGTTGTCATTGGCGTACCCCGCGGGGGGGCTTCGTCTCCGGCAGATTTGAATATGATAGACACTGGTGCAGGGCTAACAGTCTGTGTGTTTTATATACATGATGTTTGTACGAGTAGTTTACGAACCCCCTTTGCTTCATTCGCTGTATAATCGAAATATTTTATTGCTCTACTAGCCTTGTTCTAAACTGATACAAAATATGGCGGGTAAAGCAGAATTTATGAGCCGTGAATTATAATCATAACTTCATAAGTTCATTTGTTTCCTTTTAAAAATGACGAGCTTCGAAAACATATTGCATATGTTTCACCTAAATTTAACAACTCGCAACTAAGCTGATCATATCATGCAACTTCTTTCTGCCATGTCCTTGAAGGGCTGAAACCTAATAAATTTCTCTGCTCCGGAAAGGCAACGTTTTCATTTCTGGTGAGGGCGGAGTCCTTGCCTTTTCTATGATTTGTCAATTTGAAAAATACACCGAATAAGAAATCTTTTCTGACACCCTTGATGAAGAATGCAAGTATTCTACCAAGTAAGTACACTATCGGTAGGGCAGATTTGACTGAAATGAATATCAAGAAAATAAATTTTAAAAAATAACTAAGTCTATGGATTTAAATATTTTTGTAACTTAGTTATTCCCAATGCACATATATTTCTAAATTTCATTAAATTTATTTATTTTATTAAAGAGATGCATATCTACTAATTGCCATAGTGATTTGATATTGGTATACGCCTTGATATCTGTTTTCTTATGACTTTCATAATTAAGATGAGAAAGCGTGTTGACACACATCGAAAGCTTTACTAGCTACAGTGCTTACAGAATATGCTTCGGCAAGTCTGTGTTTGTAAACTAACATCCCGTGGGGCGAACAAACATCCAGACTTTATTCCAGAGAGGGTTGCAACTTGCAAGTAAATAAAACACTGTACTAATCATTTCATTTAACAGTTTTTTACACGACTGTAAAGCGAAAACAAAGATCTAAAAAATATTCTTATTTAACTTCATACTTTTATTAAATTGTTTAATAATATAACATGAATTGCTACCATCGATGATGATATTTTTTTAAAAGGATCACCAATATTCTTAAAAAGAATTCTGATACGATTTACTAGCCTAATTTTTTCTTGGTTAGAGACATGTAGTCAATTAATTATTCACATATGTTTTTTTTTTTTAACTATTATTATTATTATCTAAAATGTACACATGTGGTTTTAAACCTTATATTCATCACTCAAATACTAATTGACAAAAAAAAAAAATTCTCCTTTTTATTTTTTAGTAGCTGCTAAACGGTAGGTAAGATAGGTACCTAATAAGAAAAAGTCTAAATGTAACATGACAAAACTTTCAGGTACATAGCTTCAATCACCAGTACCGAAGCTTAAAACCCTATGTTTAAGCTTCACGTTAGCGTTGACAATAAAATTAAAGATAACTTTAACGCCACTAGAGGCTCGGTCTTAGATTCTATACATATTTTTGAAAACGTTATGGTCGAGTTTGAATGAAAAAGTTTATACTTGGGGCACAGCTCGCGGTCACGCGATTCGGTTTTTAGTGACTCTAATAATAATGCATGATTATCATTTTTAGTGTTTTCTACAGCCCGTACCGCCATAATTATCGTCAACTGATTTAGTATCGAAAAATGTGTCGTATGTACTAAAGGCAGTGTTAACACGAAGCTAAAATGTTGATTGCGCTTGTTTGCTGGCGTTTTTATTTCGTTGTTTTGACATGCCGCCATTTGTTAGGAATTTAATATGTTGTCCCGAAAAAAAACCATAAAATTTTGAATATCTATTAAGAGATGTTAAAGTATTAAATTTGATTTGTTTACGTAGTTAATAAAGATTTGATCTGATAACAAATATTTTTTTATTGAAAGGAAAATTAAACATCTGCGCTTCTTACCAAAAGAATTCTTCATATCAAGATAAAAAGCTGAAAATAAGATAAAGATTAACAGCTTTAAAAAATAAAAATACCTGAAGAAAAATCTTGCCAGCATCTTGAAAATTTTAGGAAATTCAGTATTATTCAAAAAGCCTACAATTTATAGACGATCCACATTTCATTCTGTCAAAAAATATTTTTAGGCATCTGATAAGCCATGGATTTTCTGTGTGTAAATTACACCGATCAAGACTAAGTATTGATGTTCAAGTTCTGGCACGTTGGTATACCAATTGTACCAATTTATTTTGTATGGTGGCAAGTTAAGTACACAAAAAAAACATCTTGATTATTTGCATGGGTAATATTCAATGTGACTGCACCTATCGCATGCAACTCACACACACAACACACAATATGTATGTGAGCGCATTATTGAAGTGCCATTATAATTCATAAGGATCGGCTCCGTTCCGTACCTCCAGAATAAAACTAAAACATAGCGTTTACCCAAGATGTATGGAAAATAATACGTTCACTATAGGCGCTGTTGTAGTTGCATTAATTTTTCAGGGAACGCTGTGGTTAAGTGTATACTTAGTTTTGTACTTGGGACACTGTGCAGGCCATTACTTCAATAATATTCAATTTACTCGGAGCCGGGTTACGAACCGCCAGTCTATCGCATGCGAGGACGGTTAATGCACCAGCATTACCATTGGACTATGGAGTATGCAATCGTAAAGTATGCAATACCATAATATCAGTAAATGTACGATGGAAGTAACTGCTAGAAATCACAAGAAGTGCTTCCCTACATCATAGATTTAAGCTGGTGTTACTTTATGGAATTCGATAAAGATTTTTTTTAACTTTATAACAAGATGAAAAAAATTATGAATGTAAAAATCATGAAAAAAAGGTAACTGATGATCCCGAAAGAAAATTTGACCAACAGATCTATTTCCAATGTTAGCTCATATGACTTATAGATTATAACTAAGATAAATATATCTACCTACCGACATGAATCTCGTAAGGATATCCTTTAAATTCAGTCAAAAGTTGCTAAGCTAAATTCCAAACACCCAGTACTGGAAGAAGTACATAACGCACGTTTAATAATAAAGAGCAATAACTCAAATACATGAATGTTGGGAAATCACGTTTGAAGTTCAGACAGCCAGTACAACTTGTATGAGATGAAAAAGGCGGCCGATGCTTTATCTCGGCCATCTTCGTCCAAATTGAACGGCTGTCGCATTCTACCTATTCTTCTCGCACTGTTCTTGCGTTTTATTACAAAATCTCGATTTTCCCAATTTTCGAGTTATTTCTCTTTATTATTAAACGTGCGATAAGCTTTCATGACTTTTTTTTTCTAGATACATTTATGGAAATATAGAAATGACGTTTCTAGTTCTTCCATATCTGTATTTATCTCATTATCGAAACAAATCCAAAATTGCCTTCTTTGGTTCCCATGCACTCAAATATCAAATGTCTCCTAAAATTTTCCATGTATTATTTTTATCGACAGTAAAATCGATGTACCTACCTACACTTTTTTACTGGTTTTAAATGTTTTAGTCAATTTATTTCAAATGTTTTTTTAAGATTAGGTACATTACGGCCCATCTAAAACTTTCTCACAGAACCTTTGACATGGTTTGATGAACAAAACACAATAAAAGTCTCGAGTCGTAAATTTATATGTTGGGGTCAATGTTTTGTCACCAAAAGGTTTATGTTAGAAGGCAATAAAAAGTATACGCGTTTTAAAGTTTATGACCACACTGATTTTAGATCCTTAACAATCTATCGTGAAAATGCACTAACATATTGATTAATTTATAGCTTTTAAATTGATGAAGAAAATTCTTTCATTCTTTTTAAATAAAGTAAGTAGATAACTTCTGACTGTTTTAATGGTTATTTGTGCCTTTGACTTATTTCAGATTAATATCTGACAAATAGGTTACACAATACAAATATCCATGCAAGTTAAAGTATCTTTCAAAACAGAGAGAGAGAAAGCCAAAATAATTATGAAATTATATATTATACATCATACCTGATGATGACCTACTAGGTCGAAAACGTTTGTAATTTGTTTTAAAGATTTTAATCTTTTATTGTGAAAATAAACAGTGTTTTGGTTTGAATTCATTCAAAAAATTATAAATTAAACAATATGAATTTTCACAGTGTTTATACACAAACAATACAAAATATAATTATGAAATGTTATATTTTTTCTTAAACTTAGTAATCCTTCTTCGCAAATTTATTTTTCTGGAATAATAACTTTAAATTAAACGATTGAAACGAGTTTAATAAGTGTTAACATTCAAAAAATATTTTGGCATAGAACAAATTTATTTTAATAAATACGAGTTGTTGAATCTACAACCTAGAATATAAACATTCATTATTAAACCTTTTTAACCTACATAGTTTCTCAATTGTCATTCTATTAAAATTTATATTAAATCATCGAAATGATGGCTTTCATTTGATTAAATTAATGAAATATTAATCTGAAATAAATTGAATCTGCGAACAATAGGTTTATTTGAATATGCATTGAAGTAATATAGACTACTTTATATTGCATCATTTGTAATACAATACCCAATGTAACCTGTTGAAATGTCTTTCAGGAAAACTGCCAGACAGATAGATATCCATTATGACTGTCTATTCAGTTGGATATATTCATTGTAATGACAATACACATCGAATCAATTTAGACTCATGCGGAATTATTCAGGTTTTTTGTATGGAAGATTGATTGAAAATAAATTGGTGTATTCAATAAGCTACCGAAGTTTTTTTTACTGTTAATAATTTGATGTTTTTTTTTCTCCATTAAATCTACAATTTATGTAAATAGACCTCATTTCCAATTTGTGAATGTTTTTTGTAAAAAAAATAGAAAAAAGACGTAAGAGCACTGAATTCTTAAAATAATTTGATTTATCGTTCCTTGACTTATAGATAGGTATGAGGCTGACCACCTTTACGGTAAAAAAACGTTCACTTTGCCAATGCCACCCCTGTTCCAGGGAAGATCAGCAAGAGTTGCAGTGTTTATGTTCATTTGAGATTTTGGATTTATATTGCAGGTCCACATGCGGCATGTGTTAGCGCGAAATTACAAGCATCTGCTTATGGGAATGAATTTATTATGAATCTTCAATGAAATATATCTTTACATCATAGATTATAGATGAGAAAAATTAAAAATGTAAGAACATAAAGTTTTATTTTCCCAAGATAAGCATTCATTAATTTTATGTATAGACTTGCTCATAAAAATATTTTTTTGCTGTGTAAAAACACAAACTCTTAAAAGTTTAATTTAAATTTAATTTTCCGTTTAAAAATGAGACTACTTTTTTCAAATTATTACATTTATATTCCTAGTATGTCTATGTATATTGCTTTTTATGAAAACAAAAACATTGTTTATTCCATTTTGAACAACAAATAAATGAGAGTAGAAAAAAATATAAATATTTATTACTACCCGTAAAAAAATGGAAATAAATTAACCAAAAGGTTAATTACCTTGGATTCCTCTCAACTGTTTGTGATTTAATATAATGAGATTTTAAGCCATGCCAATTATTGGGTGATTCCCAATAATTTAAAATCACACTCGTAAATGACTCAAAACTTAATTGGAACTTCATAAATCGCTGTATTATTACGTTAACGTTATGTGAAGCTGCGTAGTTGTTAATTAAAATAAAATGTATCTCTGTGATTGGAGTTTCATTGCTTTGCTTGCGAATGCTTTAGAAATATTTAATTAATAACTTCTATTTGTTTTTTCTTGATAAAATCTTGATAAAAATCTGAATTACTGTTAACAATATGCATGTTTGTACGTGTAGTTTGATGTCCAAAAGATCTAAAAAGCAACAAGGATTTTTGTAAACGTTTCAGTTAATCCAAGAATTCGGTTTTAAAATATTCTGTTAACTATACATATAATATGGAGCACAACACTCACTCTTGTATTCTGAACTTTGAGGTTTTTTGACCAGACCTTTGTTTTCCTTGAGTTATTGGTTGGTATGAAGCTAACCACCCATACTGTAAAAAATGGTTCCCCTTGCCAATGTCACCCCTGTTCCGGCGAAAGTTGCAGGGTTTATGTTCAATTGAGGTTTGGATTTTAATTTGTAAGTACACATTCAGCATTTGCAAGCTTGAACTTACACGTGTTTGATTGTTGGCATGCATTTGATATCGACTGCTCCAAGGAAGACAGCGCTAAGTCAAAAAATATAGTTTTGCAGGAAAGCCAATTGAATGTTATTTATTCCATGGAGAACAATGCCTAAACTATTTTTTTCATTATTTTTTAACGAGTTTAAAAGATATAAGAGACACGACTGTCATCTTGGAATGAAGATAATGATTTGTTACCTTCAGAAATGGAAATAAGTCAAAAACCTCAATTTCGGAGTTACTTCCTTCTTCCTTGGAGCAGTCGATATGAGCTTTGAATGTTAATATATCCTTGCAACTTAGATTATGGATATATACGTATTTTTATATGTATCTATGTATGTATTTGTTGCATTTTTATATGTATCTATGTATGTATTTGTATGTATGTATATCCTTGCAACTTAGATTATGGATATATACGTATTTTTATATGTATCTATGTATGTATTTGTTGTCATAAGTTGTATTGCAACGCAACAAGATGTCCACTTTATTTCATTCAATTTGCATTGAGTCCTGCCATACATATCTCGATAAGATGCATAACGCAATAGTACGTCACTCTATGGTGAATATTTTCCACATGTTTTTCTTCTCATTTTATATAATCAAATCAAAATTCATGTTTGATTTTCCGTATTATTGTTGCATTAAATCGGTTGTAAATTAATCTGGTTGGTATGGGAATAGCACTCGCATGCGTATATTTGTACGCCGCATTGCGCAGCTTATTACAGAATTAGCATATTATCGAATCATATCAATCAATAAGCGCGCACAATCAGTAAATACAGCTTCAGCCTGCTTTCATGCAAAATTTTGACTCACATTATCATCTGAAATTTCGCGCCCCTAGTGTGAAGTGGTGAATTTTTGATGAGGATTTAAATAAGTTATCAAACACAATTCCCTATAATTGGACATTGCTGATGCATGCGAATGCAATTAATGATGTAAAAATGCAACTACGCACGCATAATTTCACAACTTTGTGAATTACCTACAGACTTATTTAGGTAAATATTATTAAATGACTTAGTTTACCTGCAAACACTACATATTTGAAAGTGTAATGGTTCATTAACAAGATAAGATAAGTACCCTTTAGTAAATGAGGGGTTTTCCCGAATGTATAGCAGTAGTGCAACGGAAACGGGTGTTTAGCCCACGTGTGCGTTGGTTTCTTCAAAGATTTGGTGTTTGTGTAGGTAGGTACCAATTTTATCGTTTTGACAAAACTGTTATAATAGGTAATATTTTCTTCTTTCCTTCTAAACTGTCTTAATAATTTGATTGTGGAATCTAAGTTACTAAAGCGACTAAAGCTATTTATTTGTTTTACCAGGCATAAAAGGACACAACCAAGCATGTGTTTCGTTGGGTAATGTTTGAGTGGAGAATAGGATTAACTCCATATATTGAATAACCTATAGTGCATTTGATTTATTTCACTGAGAGACGTGCCTCATTGCGAAGTCAGACCGCCATAGAAAGATCTGACATTCCGAAAAAGGGACCACACGACAAAGCGTCACACGTGAGTCATCTCGATGCCACGGAATCCATCATTTCTATTGTCCGTCCATTGTCTATCCCAGGAATTTGATGTCTTTTGTGTTAATAATGTAGAGACGGGACGGTCAGGACATTGCGACCGCATTATCTCGCAGGACAGTGATAGAGAACTTGCAAACGTCGAGATAATAAGCGACAAAAGTCTTGTCTTACAATAAAATGGAATATTTTTTTTTACTTCCCTCATATTTGATGATGCTTCCTATTATTTATGAGTTTTGTAATCTAAAAGTATGTCAATTAACGCAACTCTTAACGCAACTCTAACGCAATTAGAAATAATATATACAGATATTACAAGAAATAGTACGAAGTTGAAATAGTAGCCCGTTGGTTTTCAATAGGACAAATAAAAATTTCCTAAAATGCTTGAGTCATTCGGCATGACAACTCAAAATCATTTCAAATATGATGGTAAAATGTCAAAATAATTTTGGAACCAAGTGAGAAAAATATTTTGATCGGAATTCAACCTGAAAAGACATTGTCCACCTTGAAAATCTGCTTTAATGATGGATTAAGTTCTTTAAGTAATATCTCATCCAAAGAAAAAAACTTTACCGAATAAGAAAAGTTTCGACGGAATGCTTAGAAAGGTCAAATACCTCAACCATGTACTACATCGCAAACGGCCTTGTAGCTTAAGAGATTCTTACGAGGTTAGTCAAGGAACGGAGGAGTAGAGGATGAATTTAAACAACGCTGCATCCATTTGCCCGAGGAAAAGAGACGTGTTTTTAAGGTATTCGGTAGTAACTTTTTAAAGGTTCACATTCAAAAATAATTTTTTTGTATTTTTTTTTCATAAGTGTCAATACCTCCCAATGACCGTCAACGGGTGACTACATAAACTGAAAGTTAGTGAATTCAAAGTTATATTTCTATACTATTGGTAAACGAGATGGAATCAAAGAAGCTACGAAAAAAATTAGAAGCCAAACAAAAGATTGTGAACGTCTGTCGGCCGTTCATGTTAGTACGGGCTAAGATGTACGTTTACCACGGCTAGGTCTGGCTCTCTCTGCAGCGGGAAATGCTACCATTAGTCAGGGTGATGTGAGCTCAGCGTGAGGGAGGGAGGGCGAGGGTGAGGGGGAGGCATTAAGTGCTCGGGTCCCTTTACATACAAAGATATCTCATTTTTCAATTCAGCCAACATTTATCTCGCGGGATTTTCCCGGCTTAATTCGCTGTTTTATGCGACCCCCGCCAGGCCAGTACCCCAAGAATAAAACATCAAGTTTAAACTCAACCATATTGAATAGATGGAAACTAAATCAGCGCCTCAAGCGAGCGCTTTAGTTTCCATACATGATTTGGTGAAACGCTATTCTTGAGTTAAGTTTTATACTTGTGGTGAAGGTTACTGAGGAAATGCTACAGCACGGATGGGGAGATTTGTTCAATTGTAAGTCGACCTATCTGTAGACGTTTTGGTCTTAGAGGTGTGCGAGTGTTGCAACGATTTGTCTGGATTTTTCACCTGTAAATCTGGTATCTATTCATTTCAACAGTATAGCAAAATATGGTGGCGATTATTTGATAATTTGAGTTGCAGTATATTAATTTTGCCTTTATTTCAATGAAATACAAAACTTGAATGTGTATCATTGATAGAGAAAATTGGTGTACAAGAATTTAAAATATCGATGTATTTATCATTTTCATTTTCTAAGCTTTTGTTCCCTGGTCATTGTCCGTTGCTATGGCTGCTGCAGTACCAGCTATTTAACGCAATCGCTTCTAATACCATCAGCTACTTAATATTAAGCAGATTTATTGTGGTTGCATGACCGGGCACGTTAATTATCTCGCTGGAGGCTCAGCGTAATCTCCATTCAACGCATTTATAATTCCATCAGAGCTCTCACGTATCAGGGAGGTCATTGGGCAGACCAACACGGGGTGGAGTGGGCCCAGGGCAGACCATCACGGGGTAGGGTAGTCAATGGGCAGACCATTATGGGGTGAGGTGGGCAACGGCAGCCCATTATTAGGTGAGGTGGACAATGGGCAGACCATCCCGGGGTAAAAGGGTGTTCGCGGGTGGTATCTGGGTAGAAAATCAGAGGGCTTGGTCATCATACGGGGGAGGTAGAAGCGCTAGTTGGGAGATAGGGGTTAGGGCTTACATTCAAGTGCCGGAAAATGAAATTTAGCTGCATTGATCGAGAGCGGAAATGCAGTTAATTGTGAAGAGTTTGATATTGTAATCATGGCAGATATGGTAGAGAATTAACAAGAAGGATTGTGGTTGGAGAATAATGACGGAGTTCCTTGTTAAGCAGTTGAAAAGTGTACAAAATTTTCAAATCAATTTATTAAAAAATAAAAGATTAGGAATGTTTTGTGGGCATGAATTATGTTTACGTTGCTTATTAAAAAAAGAAAGATGGAACAATAGAGAAACAGGTCAAAAATTACTAGATAGTTTCCTTAAAAAAATAATGTATGCATTTATTCTGGGAAATTATAATGGAATAAAAAGTTGCATGCTTCGCAAGCTGCGTAGGTAAAGATAGATGAATGTTTGTGAGATATTTATCTTTTGCTTTTTAAGCATTTTTCCTCAAACAATACCATTCAGACATGAAACAGGTACTTGCATTTTACGTTTTAAAATTGATTTATTCATCAGAATCCAGACATCACTGTCAAAACTGCATTGCATAATCGATAACTCCCCGGATGGATTCGTATTCCACGTGGGAATAACCGGTTCCTGGATGTTTCTGGATGCAACAGCAAACAGTCCTGTCTGATGATGGCGGGCTAGGCATTGTGCCGTAATATGCCGATATGCGATTACCGCATGCAAATTTCAGGCTAACCATGATGGAGCGCCGCGGCTCTGAAACATCGTGCCACCAAATTCATTACGAAATACCGCGTCTGATGTTTGATGTGCATGGTACGATGCATAATGCAACTCACGATGGGAATATTTGCTGCAACGTGCATTGAGGATTTTGAAAATTTGACTGAGGTTTTTTAAATTAGAATTTAGTTTTTCTGTTTTAATTTGATGTCCATACAAATTATTATTTATTGATGTTAAAAATGTAATTTGTTGTGTATGTTCTTTTACTTATAGGTTGGTATACGGCTGACCACCCATGCTGTAAAAAATGATTCACTTTGCCAATGTCACCCCTGTTTCAGGGAAGGTCAGCAAGAATTGCAGGGTGTATGTTAATTTGAGATTTCGGTCCACATACGGCATGTTTAAGCGCGAACTTATATGCGTCTGCTTGTAAAAATGCATTATATGTGAATCCTAAATGTTACATATCTTTACAATTTAGATTAGATTAGACTAAATCCCCAAAATGTTTTTTGGAAGTAATGTGAGTTTTGGGAAATGACAAAGATGGCGATATAATGATTACTTGAGACTCTATTCCGAGCTGGTGGTCTACTAGGTTTGGTTCTGTTTGATCTCAAAAATGATCATTCAATTGCAACGTTTTCTCTTCGATGAAGCTGTTTTATCCATAGGCTATACGTACCTAATTCGTAATACACAATACGAGTATGTTGACAGATAATGAAGTAAGACACTTGAAACTTTGATTCTTCACGTATCACATCTTAGTGTTTTTCTCTGTTATACAAAGCTTGCATTGGATTGGTTAAGGTGCTTTCCAATTGCTACCCCTGTTTTAGGGAAGGCAAGAGTCGCAGGGCTCCCTTAAGTTTTTCTTTTTTTGATTTTCTTTTAATTCTTTCAAATCAAAAGCGCGCATTATTCAAGCAATATTCGCGCATTATGTCTTCCTGAAAGCAAAACAAATTATGAGATTTTTGCTGCGGCTGACCGCCAGGAAAAATATTGATTGAAGATATTTAGTGTATATTTTATTATGTCTAATGCATCTCAAATTCTTTATGAAAAAAAAAGATCATTATTTGTTACCGGTTTTAACACAGCAATAATCCACGGTTATTAATTAAAAATAAGAAAATACCATAAAGGCTCAAGAATGGATTGAAGGATTGTTAATGGCGCAGTAACATTCCCTTAATGAAGTCCAACACACGAGCGTTCATTACAAAAAGTGACGGCTTTAAGATGTCAATAACTAATGGCGGAGCTTTAAATGGCTATTAAAGAAACATGAAGTAAAAATTACATATTTATTTACGGCAATAACTCAAGTTGAAACTGCCGCGGCGCTTTTTACAATAGTACTTTCATATAAAACTTTACGTGTAAACTCAAACGAATCATTTTACGAAAATTTTAGACGAACTTAAAAGCTCACTGGAAGTTCTTTTTTAGTTCCGGTACATTTTTTTAGTTAACGGTGTGGTTGAGTTTCAACTGAATGTTTTATACTTACTTGTGGACTGTGTTACAGGAATAATAATTAAAGTTTGTAATACAAGTGTTGTGGCAGTACTTACAGTTGCATGCTTTTAGTTTTGAAGTGGCAGGAGGAACGCACGTGTGGGTTGGGATTTATAACTTAGCCTAGAGGCACTGTGAAGAGACTGAACGCGCTTCTTGTTAAATTTTGCTAGAAGTAATATTGCACAGCTTTTGAGATTGTGGAAGGATTAGGAGCGATAATAAATGAAGGGAATGAAATATAGTAAGCTAGTAGTAATCATTCGGGTTGAATGCGATGAATAACTTGAAGGTGAGGTGTTAATTGAAAAATATATTAATTGTAAATATAGAATAATAAATTATAGAATGGTAGCCTATATGCGTACAAAACAAAAGTCACCAAAGTAAATGAAGGGCATACGAGTATCAAACTTGAATTTCGATTAAAAGCAACGATGCAAACTGAGAATTCATTCGTAGGTTAAATACGTAGTTATAAAAATCTTCCATCGATTTATAAGAGGAAATATGTAGTACATGAGTAAGTTTAAATTTTATGTGTATAATTTGCTGTATAAAAGCACCTACTTTACATATAAACGTTAAAAGACTACCTTTATAAATTGCTTAAGTATCCATTTGGAGGTTGCAAGAGTCCATTTTCTTTATCGTTTCTTGTGCGGCAACTAAATAAAAGCTCATAATTCTGCTGTAATATTGATGTCTGTGGCATTACTCACCCGGTCCGTAGGTGGCGTATGGCTTTTTAAAGTGTAAAGAATCATCAGCTGGAAGCTGAACATACATCAGTACCCTAAGTATACAACATTACGTTTAAGCTCAACCAAAAATTGATGTAAGCTAAAAAACTCAATTCAGGCGCTATTTTCTTTTCCATACATTTCTTTGTAAAAGCTGTGGTTCAGTTTACACGGTATATTTTATACTAAAGGTGCTCACTAGCCAAAGGCACTTACGATCGTGGGCGCAATCACAGTTTCCATACAAATAATACTTCCGAAGAACCGGCCAACTGGTTAATGTTTCAATCCCAACAAGAGATAAAACAACCATCGCGAACTAAGCACATCCCATATGTTAAAAAGAAAGATTTTAGTATGAAAGTACCAAATTGGTACCAAATTTCATGCGTGACCAAAATGAAGCTGTATTTTATGTCGGTTCGGTAATGGAAAAAAATATCTCTCGGATTATTATCGCTTGAAATATGAAAGTAAAAATTCCCTTCCAAGTTGGGTCAAAGTTATTTATTACGCTTTGTTTTAAAAGATAATTTATAAAGTTTTAAAATGACGATTTTGAAAACTTTTTTAAGACTCTGGGAGTGAGTTATGAAGTCGCTCACTTGGTCGGATATCTAAGGTGGCTTGTCGCATGATAAGAGAAGTCCGTGGAGTTAAAAAAAATTGTTTGCCATGAAATAAATACATCAAGTCTCTTTAACATTATTTGACATTAATGGTGTCGTATAGCTCTAACAGCTAATTTTTAAGCGTAATACACAGGCTGGAAAGTTTTCTGAGTGATCCATATTAATTCAGTTTTCATTCAAAAACTGTCTACGACAAAGTGAACTGTGAGTATGTATTTTTGGTAATGGCATTACCTACTCTGATAATTAATCAATATTAATGGAGTATCAAAATGAGTCTACTTTGTTTGCAAAAAAAACACAGAAAATATCCAATATTACTTGAAAATAATCCTGTTATGATAAAATAATTGTGATAGTGGAAGACTGATGTTTTTTTTAAGAAGGCTCAATCAAGATCGGTTGTAGCTTAGTGGTTAACGTCAAGGACTCATAATCGGAAGGCAGTGGGTAAGATACCGAACAGAGAATAAAAACAATTAATATTAAAACATATATAAATATTTAAAAATATAAATGGTAAAACATTGTTTTAATTCACTTTATTATTTATTTATTTTTGCTCGAATATTTTCGCCTAATGAGGCATCTTCAAGAGCAGAATGGTTACAAATATAATTTTATAAAATAATTTTCAAAACAATTTTTTTTCTCTCCAAAACAAAAGCAAAATTCATAGATAAAAAATATTTTAAACACAAATGTAAGATTCAAAAATGCATTACTGTTAGGTATAATGAAATTAAAATTTTTAATACAATAAAAATAAAATGTGTTAGTTAAATAAAAAAAATAATAATAACAACAAAATAAAAAACAAGTTATTGCAATATTGGTGAAACATAGGGAATCTGCACATTCACTAAGTCTTTATTTTTGTAGATTTCCAACGCTTCCAGAGCCATCAGTCTCCTCACTTCACATTAGGCGAAAATATTCGAGCAAAAAAAAAAAGAATAAAGTGAATTAAAACAATGTTTTACCATTTATATTTTTAAATATTTATAAAAATGGACTTTCACTGTGTTAACAGATCAACACTAAATAAATTGTACAGTGGACTGCACAGGACTTTATAGCACAAAATACGGTCATGTTTAGGTCATAGCCAATTTTCATAACAAAACATTTAGTTGTGTGTAAGTTATTAAGCTAATCTTTTTAAGCAATCGTCTTTTTGCAGTTTTATCATTGATCCCGTTTGTATCAAAACTAACACTTTGTTTGGTGGGTACCTATACTTTTCATTGATATTTTGGATAGGCGTTTTAGTACCAAGAATATAACAATTATTTTTGTATTTAAATTTGTCACTTTGTATGGTGACTACACCTTTTAATATTTATTTGAACAAAGTAATGATTAATGTATGTAGGTATATATAAGAGCTTTTCAATTGTAGAACATTATTTTTTAGTTAACCCGTTCTCTGCCGGGAAAACTTAAAATATTGTTTTCTCTTGTATGGCAACCCCCAAAACAAAGAGTATTAAGAGGCAATGCTTATTGTTGTAATGTAGCAATTGATTGAGCGAATTGTTATGTAGGTTTATTTATGGGTATTAGACGTTTTGCTACCAAAAATATTACAATAATTTTTTGTATGAAAATTTGTCACTTTGTATGGTGGCTATACTTTATAATACTTTTTTGAAAAAAGTAATGATTTATATATGTAGGTATATTTAAAATCTTTTCAATTGTACAACATTATTATTTAGTTAACCCTTTCTCTGCCGAGAAATTTTAAATTATTTTTTTCTCTTGTATGGCAACCCCCAAAACAAAGTAAATTATGAGGTAATGGTTATTGTTGTTACATAGCAGTATTATAATGACAATTATGCAGAAAAATTAAAGAAAATCGTAGGAGCCGTTTTTGAGAAAATCACATTTTAAACTTTCAGCTGTTCGGAAGCCATCTTGAATTTTCTAAAATTTGAAAAATGTTTCACTATGAATTATAGTGATACAAAAGTTTTTTCTGATAAAGTTAAGAAACATAAAAGTTTTTTGCGTTCTGATGGGTTTTTGTAGCCTTTTAATTTCAATTTTTGATATCATGTAAACGGCACTTTATGTTTTTATTTTCAAAAATTTTATTTAATTTTTATATAGAATCTGATGTTACGTATAAAAATGTACAACATATCTTTTTTGTCAACGCTTTCACTTCTGAGAAAATCACAATTGTTTATTTTTTTCATATGGCAACTCATAGACGCAGATTAGCAAAAATGTTGCCATAACTAAATTTGATAAGAATGTATCAAGCAACTACTTTACTGAAAATTTAAAAAAAATCGTTAGAGCCGATTTTGAGAAAATCGCATTTGAAGTTTTCTCCTCTTTGGAAGCCATCTTGAATTCTCAAAATAGTGAAAAACAAATTATAGTGCAAAGAAGTTTATAAATTTTTCTTTCTTGGGAACTTAAAATAAGTTTTAGAAAATTGCGTTTTTATGGGTCTTTTTAATATTTTCGATGAAAATTTTGAGATCGTGTAAACGGTACTTTAATTAAATAAAAATTTAAAGTATTCTTTAAATTTTTGTAGAAATTAATATTGCGCGTAATATTGTAGAACATTTTTTTTTGTCAACCCAGCCATTTCCGAGATAATCACAATCGTTTTTTTCTTTCATATGGCAACTCATAGACGCAGGTTGGGAAGAGTGTTGCCATAACAAATTTTCTTCGCGACAATTTAAGCAACGACCACACTGAAATTTTAAAGAAAATCGTTAGAGCCGTTTTTGAGAAAAGTGCAATTTTATGTTTTTTTTGTATGGCAGCCATCTTGAATTTTCATGTTGGTGCCATGCCGGTCGGCCCATCAAAATTTGTGGTTGTCAATTCTCTAAATCCAAAAATTGGTGTCTCTGCGATCAGTAGTTCCGGCTGGGACATACATACATCCATACGGACGGACGGACGGACGGACGGACAGGTTCGACAAATTAGGTTTTTTTGCATGTCCTGGTGCAGGACAACTCATTTCCGTTGAAACCTCATTTTTTTTTTTTCGGACGAATACAATACTTTATAACAGTCCTTCGGACTGCTATAAAGTAAAAATATTAAAACATATACTTTGCTGGGCTCAACAATTCATCTTCTATTTTAAAGACCAAACACAATGGTTTATCCAGAATTTTGCTTGCAAAATTTAATGAGCAACGATCAAGCATGTAGAAGGCTGTTGAGACGTGATACTCATATCCACAGCGCTGACTAAATAATTCATCTGATTTTGTTTTCAAATCAACTTTTCTTAAATTTCAATTTATAATTTTTGGATGAAATTTTTCAAGCAAAACACTGTTTATTTTCACTATAGACTTTATTTAAAAGATTAAAATCTTTAAAACAAAATTACGAACGTTTTCGACCTAGAAGGTCATCATCAGGTATGATTTGATTACAGAAATTAATTTTATTTTATGAAATTTTGTCAATAGGCACAAATGATGTCAGGTAGGTAAAACACATACAGTAAGATTTTAAATTAATGAAATAATTAAATAAATTAAACAAGTAAGAGAAGATCTATTAGGTAATAACTAATTAATTAATTATAAGTCCATTTTAATAATAAAATAAAATAAATAAAATAAAATTGGTCAAAAGGTATAAAATTCAGTTTGGTAGGTAAAATATTCAGTAAAAATTCTGTTAACATTAAATTAGTTTTATGGCAATTATGAAAGAATAAGAATTAATATTAAACGTCATTTGGTGAGACATTATGTATACAAGATAAAGGATAGATTGAAATAAGTATAAATCAAAGTTGGAGGCTAAAACGGTCAAAATTATCAAAAATAGATCAAAAAACATCAGAAGGATAAAATTAAAAAGCTAAAAAGTAACAAATAAAACAATTAAAAACAAGAAACAAAGACAAATGCACCACTACACCAGTCATCTCGAAAAATCAAACAGCAAAACCAGTAAACCAGTGTCATCCTACACAAGGACATAATAAACAATGTAATCAGACGGTCTTGTCCTCGCACATAAGCAGCGGGGAGACAGGAGGGATCTGGATATTCACGACCACTTCTCTGTGTCTGTGGATCTGAAGTGCCTCAAAAGCCATCAGACGTCTACCAAAACACTCAGAGTGTAGGACCAATGTATTGGCCGTGTCAAACGTGTGGCCATTCTCGATACAATGGTCCGCCATCTCCGAGTATCCCGACAGACCCCTGAATGCTCTGGCATGCTCCTTTAATCTGGTTGTGATGGCCCTGCCTGTCTCACCGATGTATATGGCTTGACAGTCGTTGCAGTTAAGCTGGTACACACCACTCCTGCTAAATTTTCCCAATTTATCCTTATTGTTGAATATTATATTACCCAGATTGTTATTAGTGTAGTGAGCACTTTTAACTTTATGCCTAATAATATTGTTTATTTTATGGTTTAAGTTCCCGAGATACAATATTTTCTTGTAATCATTATTATGTGGTGTCTGTATTCTAGGATAAATATATTCGTTATACATCTTACCTTTTAGTTTTTTATTTAATAATTTATCAATTGTATTCTCGCCGTAACCATTGTTAGTGGCTATTAATTTTATGATAATGAGTTCCTTATCATACTCATTTTTCTCCAATGGGACATTCAATAATCTATGTAACATGCTGTTGAATACTGACATTTTATGTGCCATTGGATGGTTTGATGTAGCATGAATGATGGTATCTGTATAAGTAGGTTTGCGATATATACTGAATTTAAATTTATTATTAATAATACTAAGGTTAAGATCTAAGTAATTAATTGAGTTATTATGTTCTATTTCCATGGTAAATTGTATGTTACTGTCGATTGAATTTATAAAATTTAAGAAAAGACTGAGTTGTCTACTTGTTCCCTTCCAAATACATAGTATATCGTCTACATACCTAAAATATTTAAAAACATGTTCTAATAACAAATTTCCTGAATTGAAAAGCTTTTTTTCAAAATCGTCCATATAGATTTCACTGAGAAGAGGGGATAACCGGCTACCCATCGGTAGTGCATCATTAATCTTATAGAATTTATTGTTAAATTGGAAGTAGTTTTGCTCAGTGCACATCTTCGTAAGATCAATGATTTTACTAACCACAGGTTCATCGGCATCCCCCTCTCTCAGTTTCCTCTCTAGAATATTGATGGTTCGAGCCACCGGTATACTGGTGAATAAGTCCTTGACGTCAAATGATACCAACGTGCATTTATTGGGAACTGTGACAGATTTCAAAATTTGTGTAAGTTCTAATGAATTCTTAACACTTAATTTAGATTGAAATTTAGTGTTAATCAGTATTTCATCTATTAAATGTTTCGATATTTTTACTACAGGTGCATTTACATAAGACACTACAGGTCTGGCTGGTTGTTGTTCCTTATGCAGCTTGATATTTCCATAGAGGCGTGGTGCAGATGGGTTCATTACTGTAAGACTCTTCTTAATCATGCCTGTATAGCCGTTACTCGTAAGACATTGTGCCACCCTCCTTTGGTATTTGTCTGTCGGATCTGATGTTAACTGTGTACATTTATCATTAATGATGGCATCATTTAATTTTCCGATGTATGCATCTCTATCTATAGCTACAATAGAATGACCTTTGTCACCTTTTGTGATTACAATATTATTGTTCTTCATTTTGTCTTTTATACTAAGGACAATGTTAGATGTTTTTCTGTCATTAATCCCATTATGTTTTGGTTCGATTGTATTTATAATTTCAGCAACTTTCGTCTTCAAGGATATTTTACCAGTATCCATCTTTACACTGTCTATTGCTGTGTCTAAATCTACTCTTAGTATATCCAAATTGTGTGTGTTGTTGTTCTTGTTAAAGTTAAATTTTGGTCCCTTATTTAACAGGTTCAGTTCTTTTTTATCAAAATTAACATTAGTAAGGTTTACAAATCTGTCATAGAAAGGAGTTTCCTCCTTATGACTGATGTTTTTGTACTTAGGTTGTTGTACTTCCTGTAACCTTTTAAGTTTATTGTCCAAATACTGTTTTTTATCATATCCAAATCTTGTAACATAGTCATATATCTCGTTATCTAGTGTATCCCATTCTAATGGATGTAATAGTTCAACTAGATCCAAATGTAAGATTTTTATATAAGTTCTTAAAATATCTCTTTTTATAAATGCTATCTTAATTTCTTCTTTTATCCAATTCACCTTTGCATTATTCATTATTTGATTTATATTAGGAGATTTCGATTTAAATTTCAAATTTATATAATTAGGAAAAAGTTTATTTTTTAAGCACATTTGATTATAATAAATTCTTAAGCAACATTTTCTGACTTTTATTTTTAAATTTCTGTAACAATACACTTTTTGGGCTAGACTGCCATTAATTATATTTTGAATTGTTTGTGTATTAACACTGTGAAAATTCATTTTGTTTCAATTTATAATTTTTGGATGAAATTTTTCAAGCAAAACACTGTTTATTTTCACTATAGACTTTATTTAAAAGATTAAAATCTTTAAAACAAAATTACGAACGTTTTCGACCTAGAAGGTCATCATCAGGTATGATTTGATTACAGAAATTAATTTTATTTTATGAAATTTTGTCAATAGGCACAAATGATGTCAGGTAGGTAAAACACATACAGTAAGATTTTAAATTAATGAAATAATTAAATAAATTAAACAAGTAAGAGAAGATCTATTAGGTAATAACTAATTAATTAATTATAAGTCCATTTTAATAATAAAATAAAATAAATAAAATAAAATTGGTCAAAAGGTATAAAATTCAGTTTGGTAGGTAAAATATTCAGTAAAAATTCTGTTAACATTAAATTAGTTTTATGGCAATTATGAAAGAATAAGAATTAATATTAAACGTCATTTGGTGAGACATTATGTATACAAGATAAAGGATAGATTGAAATAAGTATAAATCAAAGTTGGAGGCTAAAACGGTCAAAATTATCAAAAATAGATCAAAAAACATCAGAAGGATAAAATTAAAAAGCTAAAAAGTAACAAATAAAACAATTAAAAACAAGAAACAAAGACAAATGCACCACTACACCAGTCATCTCGAAAAATCAAACAGCAAAACCAGTAAACCAGTGTCATCCTACACAAGGACATAATAAACAATGTAATCAGACGGTCTTGTCCTCGCACATAAGCAGCGGGGAGACAGGAGGGATCTGGATATTCACGACCACTTCTCTGTGTCTGTGGATCTGAAGTGCCTCAAAAGCCATCAGACGTCTACCAAAACACTCAGAGTGTAGGACCAATGTATTGGCCGTGTCAAACGTGTGGCCATTCTCGATACAATGGTCCGCCATCTCCGAGTATCCCGACAGACCCCTGAATGCTCTGGCATGCTCCTTTAATCTGGTTGTGATGGCCCTGCCTGTCTCACCGATGTATATGGCTTGACAGTCGTTGCAGTTAAGCTGGTACACACCACTCCTGCTAAATTTTCCCAATTTATCCTTATTGTTGAATATTATATTACCCAGATTGTTATTAGTGTAGTGAGCACTTTTAACTTTATGCCTAATAATATTGTTTATTTTATGGTTTAAGTTCCCGAGATACAATATTTTCTTGTAATCATTATTATGTGGTGTCTGTATTCTAGGATAAATATATTCGTTATACATCTTACCTTTTAGTTTTTTATTTAATAATTTATCAATTGTATTCTCGCCGTAACCATTGTTAGTGGCTATTAATTTTATGATAATGAGTTCCTTATCATACTCATTTTTCTCCAATGGGACATTCAATAATCTATGTAACATGCTGTTGAATACTGACATTTTATGTGCCATTGGATGGTTTGATGTAGCATGAATGATGGTATCTGTATAAGTAGGTTTGCGATATATACTGAATTTAAATTTATTATTAATAATACTAAGGTTAAGATCTAAGTAATTAATTGAGTTATTATGTTCTATTTCCATGGTAAATTGTATGTTACTGTCGATTGAATTTATAAAATTTAAGAAAAGACTGAGTTGTCTACTTGTTCCCTTCCAAATACATAGTATATCGTCTACATACCTAAAATATTTAAAAACATGTTCTAATAACAAATTTCCTGAATTGAAAAGCTTTTTTTCAAAATCGTCCATATAGATTTCACTGAGAAGAGGGGATAACCGGCTACCCATCGGTAGTGCATCATTAATCTTATAGAATTTATTGTTAAATTGGAAGTAGTTTTGCTCAGTGCACATCTTCGTAAGATCAATGATTTTACTAACCACAGGTTCATCGGCATCCCCCTCTCTCAGTTTCCTCTCTAGAATATTGATGGTTCGAGCCACCGGTATACTGGTGAATAAGTCCTTGACGTCAAATGATACCAACGTGCATTTATTGGGAACTGTGACAGATTTCAAAATTTGTGTAAGTTCTAATGAATTCTTAACACTTAATTTAGATTGAAATTTAGTGTTAATCAGTATTTCATCTATTAAATGTTTCGATATTTTTACTACAGGTGCATTTACATAAGACACTACAGGTCTGGCTGGTTGTTGTTCCTTATGCAGCTTGATATTTCCATAGAGGCGTGGTGCAGATGGGTTCATTACTGTAAGACTCTTCTTAATCATGCCTGTATAGCCGTTACTCGTAAGACATTGTGCCACCCTCCTTTGGTATTTGTCTGTCGGATCTGATGTTAACTGTGTACATTTATCATTAATGATGGCATCATTTAATTTTCCGATGTATGCATCTCTATCTATAGCTACAATAGAATGACCTTTGTCACCTTTTGTGATTACAATATTATTGTTCTTCATTTTGTCTTTTATACTAAGGACAATGTTAGATGTTTTTCTGTCATTAATCCCATTATGTTTTGGTTCGATTGTATTTATAATTTCAGCAACTTTCGTCTTCAAGGATATTTTACCAGTATCCATCTTTACACTGTCTATTGCTGTGTCTAAATCTACTCTTAGTATATCCAAATTGTGTGTGTTGTTGTTCTTGTTAAAGTTAAATTTTGGTCCCTTATTTAACAGGTTCAGTTCTTTTTTATCAAAATTAACATTAGTAAGGTTTACAAATCTGTCATAGAAAGGAGTTTCCTCCTTATGACTGATGTTTTTGTACTTAGGTTGTTGTACTTCCTGTAACCTTTTAAGTTTATTGTCCAAATACTGTTTTTTATCATATCCAAATCTTGTAACATAGTCATATATCTCGTTATCTAGTGTATCCCATTCTAATGGATGTAATAGTTCAACTAGATCCAAATGTAAGATTTTTATATAAGTTCTTAAAATATCTCTTTTTATAAATGCTATCTTAATTTCTTCTTTTATCCAATTCACCTTTGCATTATTCATTATTTGATTTATATTAGGAGATTTCGATTTAAATTTCAAATTTATATAATTAGGAAAAAGTTTATTTTTTAAGCACATTTGATTATAATAAATTCTTAAGCAACATTTTCTGACTTTTATTTTTAAATTTCTGTAACAATACACTTTTTGGGCTAGACTGCCATTAATTATATTTTGAATTGTTTGTGTATTAACACTGTGAAAATTCATTTTGTTTCAATTTATAATTTTTGGATGAAATTTTTCAAGCAAAACACTGTTTATTTTCACTATAGACTTTATTTAAAAGATTAAAATCTTTAAAACAAAATTACGAACGTTTTCGACCTAGAAGGTCATCATCAGGTATGATTTGATTACAGAAATTAATTTTATTTTATGAAATTTTGTCAATAGGCACAAATGATGTCAGGTAGGTAAAACACATACAGTAAGATTTTAAATTAATGAAATAATTAAATAAATTAAACAAGTAAGAGAAGATCTATTAGGTAATAACTAATTAATTAATTATAAGTCCATTTTAATAATAAAATAAAATAAATAAAATAAAATTGGTCAAAAGGTATAAAATTCAGTTTGGTAGGTAAAATATTCAGTAAAAATTCTGTTAACATTAAATTAGTTTTATGGCAATTATGAAAGAATAAGAATTAATATTAAACGTCATTTGGTGAGACATTATGTATACAAGATAAAGGATAGATTGAAATAAGTATAAATCAAAGTTGGAGGCTAAAACGGTCAAAATTATCAAAAATAGATCAAAAAACATCAGAAGGATAAAATTAAAAAGCTAAAAAGTAACAAATAAAACAATTAAAAACAAGAAACAAAGACAAATGCACCACTACACCAGTCATCTCGAAAAATCAAACAGCAAAACCAGTAAACCAGTGTCATCCTACACAAGGACATAATAAACAATGTAATCAGACGGTCTTGTCCTCGCACATAAGCAGCGGGGAGACAGGAGGGATCTGGATATTCACGACCACTTCTCTGTGTCTGTGGATCTGAAGTGCCTCAAAAGCCATCAGACGTCTACCAAAACACTCAGAGTGTAGGACCAATGTATTGGCCGTGTCAAACGTGTGGCCATTCTCGATACAATGGTCCGCCATCTCCGAGTATCCCGACAGACCCCTGAATGCTCTGGCATGCTCCTTTAATCTGGTTGTGATGGCCCTGCCTGTCTCACCGATGTATATGGCTTGACAGTCGTTGCAGTTAAGCTGGTACACACCACTCCTGCTAAATTTTCCCAATTTATCCTTATTGTTGAATATTATATTACCCAGATTGTTATTAGTGTAGTGAGCACTTTTAACTTTATGCCTAATAATATTGTTTATTTTATGGTTTAAGTTCCCGAGATACAATATTTTCTTGTAATCATTATTATGTGGTGTCTGTATTCTAGGATAAATATATTCGTTATACATCTTACCTTTTAGTTTTTTATTTAATAATTTATCAATTGTATTCTCGCCGTAACCATTGTTAGTGGCTATTAATTTTATGATAATGAGTTCCTTATCATACTCATTTTTCTCCAATGGGACATTCAATAATCTATGTAACATGCTGTTGAATACTGACATTTTATGTGCCATTGGATGGTTTGATGTAGCATGAATGATGGTATCTGTATAAGTAGGTTTGCGATATATACTGAATTTAAATTTATTATTAATAATACTAAGGTTAAGATCTAAGTAATTAATTGAGTTATTATGTTCTATTTCCATGGTAAATTGTATGTTACTGTCGATTGAATTTATAAAATTTAAGAAAAGACTGAGTTGTCTACTTGTTCCCTTCCAAATACATAGTATATCGTCTACATACCTAAAATATTTAAAAACATGTTCTAATAACAAATTTCCTGAATTGAAAAGCTTTTTTTCAAAATCGTCCATATAGATTTCACTGAGAAGAGGGGATAACCGGCTACCCATCGGTAGTGCATCATTAATCTTATAGAATTTATTGTTAAATTGGAAGTAGTTTTGCTCAGTGCACATCTTCGTAAGATCAATGATTTTACTAACCACAGGTTCATCGGCATCCCCCTCTCTCAGTTTCCTCTCTAGAATATTGATGGTTCGAGCCACCGGTATACTGGTGAATAAGTCCTTGACGTCAAATGATACCAACGTGCATTTATTGGGAACTGTGACAGATTTCAAAATTTGTGTAAGTTCTAATGAATTCTTAACACTTAATTTAGATTGAAATTTAGTGTTAATCAGTATTTCATCTATTAAATGTTTCGATATTTTTACTACAGGTGCATTTACATAAGACACTACAGGTCTGGCTGGTTGTTGTTCCTTATGCAGCTTGATATTTCCATAGAGGCGTGGTGCAGATGGGTTCATTACTGTAAGACTCTTCTTAATCATGCCTGTATAGCCGTTACTCGTAAGACATTGTGCCACCCTCCTTTGGTATTTGTCTGTCGGATCTGATGTTAATGATCATCTGGCAATTTAGAATGCAGAGGGGCGCATACACCCTTAAAATACATATTACTTATGTAAGTGAAACTTTCTTTAAGGGCATATAACATGCTCCATACATAACCAAATAAACACTTACTTATTCATGATTGAAACACAAAGTTGCCAAAAGATTTTGTCTTCAATACGCAATGTGCATAATATTTACAACATAAGGGGAGAGAAATTTCAGCTAAGGGTGAAAATAATTTCATCAAATTTTGGTCGAATAATTCGTGTATACGCTCATACAGTTCACGATAAATCTGAGAACAATTTAAATGCATTATTTTATAACCGCATTATGCAGTGAAAACATTCGTTTTGGAAAGTACCTACCTACCGGCTACCGCCCAAGTTCAAATACAAAATGTACCTACATACTCTAGAAACGGGCGTTGTTTTGCAAAATTATTTTCTAGTTAAATAATTGAATACTCCAATTAATAGAAATTCTTTCAGAGTTCTGGACTATGGTTATTTACTTAATCATTTTTTTTAAATTAGAAACTTAGCTGCGTTTACTCAATATTCGACGGTTAACCAAAATACGGGTCCTTATAAGTTATATTCTGTAATAAAAAAATATATTTTTTACCCGTGATTCCAATAAAACTCGTAGAGCAATTTCGATCCTATTTCATAAAGGGATAGTCGACTACAAGCTATTTTGTGTTTTTTTTTTTGTGAAAATTTTCCCTTAGTCTTTCACAGGTGGTTGCTACAATATAGGGTTGTTTTGGGGGATGTGTTACCATGTTCCATCAAAAGTGGAGCTTCCGAAAGCTTCAACTAGATGTCTTTAATAAAATAGTCCAAAAAAGGTCATCGATGACATTGGCAAAACGTACGAAAATCGAATTTCAAATACACTGCATAAGGAGTTTTCAATGAGCTGAGTTACCGCTTTGCTTTCTTTGAAATGAAAAATGACTCAACTAAAAGCCAAGAAAAGCATGTTTATTATTTATCTTCTTTTAATTGTAGCTTCAGTTCACTAATAGACCGGACTATATTTTCATTTCTCATGCAGCGCAGCTGGATTTGTTTATTTTCACTTGCCGAGGCATTATCCACGCCCAGCTGTTCCTTCATACGGCCCGTTCACTTGCTGCTTCACCTTCTTCTCTATTAAGATGAAATGAGCCTTTGATATGTTTCGTGGTATATTATTTTTAAACGCAACAGATGCACTTCGAGTGTTGTGGAATTAATGCCGTTAAAATAACGCGCACTTGTTTGTTTTTAAATCGTTTGTTATACCTATCTACTTGCTCTAAATCGGGACAAAATTTGTGGTGACTTCACTGATAAAAGTGACTACTGACAAGCATCCTTAGCAAGCAATTTGAAAAAATAAAACATTAGACAGCTTTTGCCACAGCAATTACATAAAATGATGTATAAAGTCCAACTGATGGATGGAGGTGGAACATGTACTGTGAATCAATGCGAACTAAGTAAATAATGTAATATAAAAATAGCTTTCTTAAGAGGACGAGGTCACAATTATCATGCAATTTCTATGCCAAGTTGATTTAACTTTAATGATGTTTTAATTTTGGAGAACAAAAGTGTATTGTGAATATAACCTTTAGCAATATGTATATAAAAATAATGATGCATAGCAGGACGATGACAACAAAAATAACGGCCACTTAAACTTGAAATAATCAGCTTTAAAAGATGTAAAAACTGCAATTCCATTATCTCACTAGACTCCCACGCCGCGACTGTAATGCGTAGTAAATTTCCTCATTACGAAATCTAATTCTCCGCGCGTATAAAACAAACAAGTTATTTTTCGGACGCGACAAACAAAAGATCAGCTTTAATTTCGGGTCCGTAAGAGGAAACTGACACTTTAACAGACGCTTACAAAGTGAACTAATATAAAATACGTCTCTATTTCAACTGGCTGGTATCATTATTCTCTCTCCAGCTCCATACATCTAGCACTGCAGTACCCTTAGTATAAAACACAACGCTTTAACTCAACTTATTATTAAACCAATACAAATACGAAAACTATAACAGCGCCTTTAGTGAGTGAATAATCTTCTATAGAGGAGCGTAAACGTAAAGTTTGATACTTGGGGTACAGAACTCCATTACTGGGCGGTGGGTGTAACGCGATACTAATTGTAGTTATAAAACCCGATCTGGACGTTTTTTACAATCTCATTTGTCTTAGGCCCTCTCATAATTTATCTTTGGCCGGGGCGGCTACACGGATTTATGATCGTGTAATGTTGAAATTGAAAACTGTATTTGATATTAAGTCTACACAATTTGTCTGGCTAGATGATATCGCTGAAATGTTTTTAAGATTGGAATTGATGCCCTGAGTTATTTAATACTTTATCAAGTAAATCGTCTTAATAAATTTGTAAACTGTTTTAAAATGATGTATGTAGTACCTATTCGACTTTAGAGTTTGTATTTCCTGTAGTAACTAATAACAAATGAGGTACATATTTGGATTGATTTAAAAACCGGCTTGCAAAATAAAACTGGCTTTTTAGTCAGTACTGTCAGCCTGTGAACGTGCATCTAATGTGAATACTAAGTGATAGTATCATTTTTACAGCTTTGATTATAGATAACCTGGATTTTCAATATGCCTTCTTGATCTTCTGAAAGCTTAGATTATCAGTCGAAAAGACACAGCTTTGACAACAATCAAAAGCTACAAAGACTTTCTAGGAAAAGATGACTTGAGATTACGGATAGTCCAGAAAATACAAAAATGCTATCTGGGAGATAAACTATGGAGCTATAATTTCTTCTTTTGTATGAATACCACAGCTAAGAAGCATACGTACCATAAATTAGCTTTTCAAGACAATATTTTCTCGGATATTTCACAATAAAGCATCTCTGTTGTTCCGAGTGCAGCACAATACAAATTATAAAGGATACATAATAATATTATGATGCTGCTAATGAAACTTCGATTAAAAACCCTTCACAAAGGGGTTGTTTTGCACGCCTGGGAGGATCTGAGCTGGAAGGTGGAGGGTGGGAGGAACGTAGACACGGGAGAGGAAGGCTTCCCACCCCCACCTCTCCCATTACCGGGTATCATCGCCTGGTAGTTGAAGAAGGTAAAGATGAGTTCATATAACATTACAATCATATTTAAAAGGGTGTTGTTTATGATATACTCTGAAATACAGGAACAATTATGAGGGTATCGTTAGTAAGTAATAATGTATGCTGGTTTGAGGCTGACCACCGTTTCAAATCGTGTAACATCTACCAAACATGAGCAAAAGTTTGTGAATTTAAGGTTTATAAAAATAATGCAGATTTTATAAAAACACTAAAAAGTACATATATTATTGTTAATAAGATTCATGGTTGATTTTCCTGTCTAAGTAAATATGAATATTTTGTAGTTAGGTCGAGTAAATATTTATTATCTTTCGTTGGAACGATAATAAATATAAACTTGTTGAAGTTTATATTTGATGGAAAATCAGCATGTGAGAGGGCACTGTAATAAGTGTAACCTGTTGTGCACAAAAAATACAAGTTCTGGAGTAATTAAACAATTCACAAGCATTTAAAAAGTAAGCCAAACTTAAATAATGTAATGCTGTTGCTGTTTCTCTAAAAGTGTCAAAGTTTCCTGCACTTATTCCTATCTTGAAATTCCCTCAGTTCATTTATATCCACCATTTTTATCATACATTTCCTTTTTTTACATTTACGTGATATCTGAATATCCTATCCATTTACACATGCCCTTTAAAAACGCCTCTACTTTTTGTTCATCAGTTAGATATGTATTTCCTGTCTTTTAAGGTCTACTTATCGCCAAGTTGATTCTATTGATGTAAGCATCCCTTAGGGCGACGAGGCAGAGGAGGGGAGGGCTTGTACTGGCTGGGGTAAGGCCCCCGTAATTAATTAGTCAACAAAACAATGCCTGAGTGATCCTGCATTGTTGTGCGCTATAATCTATATTGTTCGCGGTATTGTTTAGTTATTTCTGCTGGTTGTTAGACTTAGCGTCAGTTGGTGCTTTCACACAACTCGCTGATAGCAAGAGTACCTACGAATGCTCGGAGGAAGGTGGTTTTTAATTATTACTTGGTGGTAATCAAAGTGACGAGATGAAGAAAGTATTACAAGTTTTTATGATTGTAAACAGAAAATATATTTACTCATTTACGATTTAAATGAAAGTTCTTCCACCTAATTGAGTAAATTGTGCAATGAATAGTCACAAAAAATATCTTTAATAAGCGTCACTTTTTTCTTCTAGTGCCGCTTCCATGAAGATTGGCGACCATCATTGCAATTTGCACTTTGAATACTGCAATCTGCAACACAACAGAGTGATCTCGTGTTTTGGCCAAATTATTTCCTCAGTTCATTTAAGAAAATGTGTTCCTTTGACATGAATCCTAATCTGTGCCTCCTGTGAAAAGTGATACAACTCAAAAATCATCATTTTACAGGAGAGCAAAAACAAGATTTAAAAAATTCTAATTCATGAACTAAGTGGGCTAGGTTACACATAAGTACCTTATTTTGTAGATAAAAACATTCACTTTCACTGTGCATTCTAATTTTTATGTTTACTATTATAGTTTACAAATAATTTATTAAACTCTGTCAGTTGTACCTTTTTTTTGCCTGTACTTGTATCATTTATTACGTGATAAATGATACAAGTCGAGTTATATTATATTGCACCTATAAGATGTCTTTGAGTAAAGTCATACACAAAAACCTTAATATTTTTTAAATTTAATAACTCATAAGATAATGGTCCAAGCAGAATGTTGCTCAAACTAATTATAAAAATACTTCCCCAAAGACACAATTGTTGTACTTAAAATAGTAGTATTTTCATAATTTACCTGAATCGTATAACTTGGCTAAAATTCCAGTCAAAAATTGGTGTAAAGTGATATAAGTCGAGATGTATCAATATTCACGATAGATTTGTAAAAAACAATGTGTGGATCAATTACTAAAAGGGATACAACTTGACTTATATCACTTTTCACGTTTTTTTGCCTAAATCCTGCCAGTTATATTTCCTAAACTATAGCAGATAGAAGAATGTGAGTAAGACCAAAAAATCGCTAATTTTTTTCTGATTATTTCTATATAAAAATCTCAAAAAGGGTATAACTCGAGTTGTATCACTTTTCACAGGAGGCACAGCAGTATCATTCCTAAATTTCTTTCCTATAAGACGATATGATGGAGCAAATGATTTTTTATGATACCTGATTACTTCGATTGAAAGGCATGAGAATTTTATTGTATGAACATGATCATTTTGAGAATTTTTCTTTTACTTCAATCTTTATGACTACAAGAAAACATGTACATATATATTTTTTCAAAGCTTAATGATTTAAAAGCTACAACAACAAATTATCCTTTATAAAAGTATTTGACTTCATCGTTTACATCAAAAGGTTGATGTAAATCTCATTACATTAAATCCACATGTGTATTAGCATTGTATTTTAGAATAATTGAAAATAAACAGAGGAAGATCTTCAGCCATGTAAGGGCGTGGACTTAAACTTGTTTTGTTCTTGGCGGAGGCAAGCGCTTATAATATATTATATTGTATGAACATTGAACGAGTCTGTTGGGCGTATTATCCTCCTTTAGTACTCAGCGAAGCCTACTTCTACTAAAGACTAAACACGTCTTTTACCTGCATGTATTATTACATGTTTAGTTTGTTATTCCTAAACAAGGATAAGGGTATTATTATCTCATATTGTCGAGATACATATAATAAATTTAAAATAAAAGTGATGCTCACAATTCTTTGAAGATATGGATAACAAAAAACATCTAAATAAGACAAAATAAAGATAAATGATAATATATAAATATACCTAGGGTGCTCAAAAATTTGCCGTAATTTCATATTTGTGTAAGTTAAAACTAAAGTTTATTACACTCTACCCTATACTAGGTCGAGGACGACCTCGCCAGAGTTCCTACAGGATATACTCATATTCACATTATTGATACATGCTGTACCTTCTACGATGAACACCAAGGATTTAGGTACTTGAATAGGGAAGGATGGAGGAGAGACAGGAGGACGTTGAGGACAGGAAAATATAATCTCTAATAAAGTAACTTAGCCTTTGACAAATATAGTAATCCACAACTTTTTTGTACTCTCTCGGATATTTTTAGTGTAGTCATTTGTGTAGTCTTGTTATTTACAAACATCATATTAAATTCATCCTTGATGCAGAACGTTTAGTATACAATGTTACGTAAGCTCACTCCAATCGCGTAAATAAATAAAAATGTTAGAACCTTAATAACTACCTGAGAGTGCCGTTGTACATTCAAGATATTTTTGATTTACGCAATCGAGGTGAGGTTTATACATTTTTTATACTGGGAGCACAGGAAAATTACAAGCATTAAAAATGCTTCTTTATGCATGTAAATTGTAAAATAAAGATTTTTCAAATACCTAAATAACCTTGTTCTTGTAACCCATCGCCTTGTTGAAAACACGTATAGAGAAATTAAAACATTTAGTATCACCGCCGCGGGAGGTCTTTACCAGAAAAGGGGATAATTCAATTTACATAAAATAATGGAAACCGGAATAAATGTGTTTATCATTCATCCCGTAATTGAGTACTTCTCGTAATTCAGAATTTAAAAAATAAGAAAAAAATGACATTGGGATAAGATCAAGAAAGGTTACAACTTATTTCACGTATATTTTAACACTTTATTAAGTTTAGAAAATGCCCTTTTATACAAAAAATATAGATTATTAAAATATTATAGATTATTGGAATTAAAATCAAGAATAAAACATTTTTGTTTGATTTTAAAGATCATTAAACCTTTATACAGCTCGAGAAAGGTTAAGTTCAAAAGATTGTCAAATACTCTTAATTAAGATAAATCGTTGAACAAAAAATCTCAACAAATTTTTTGATTAATTGGATCAACTCAGTGCGGCTTTTAATTCTTTGGTTAAGAAAATATTCCGTTGCATGAGTGATGGCTCGAAAAACTAAAAATAAGAGTTCATTCATAAAATATGTGAAGTGGAAAGACGATGCATGCTTGGAATATTTGTTCAGGAAACGAAAATGTTTTGACGTTCAGCAGTTAATAAGAACCACATGGCGAACCAAAGTATGTTCTCAAAATATTATCGTGTATTTTAGAAGTGTCATGACCTGAGAATTAGTTGAAATTTTTAAGGTAAAATATTAATGTACCCTTTATGTTTTTTACTAGCTTCGTTTCAACTTTCAACCCTTTCGTCTTGCTCCAACCCTTCTTGCTTACTTTTCTATTTTTAGTCACAAAGAAGTCGAATATTTACGACTTTTTCAAAGGGTTTGTTTGGCTTGATTTATTTGGACAGTGAAGGACTGTCGGGGCACAGAGTAAACTCCATCTTGCTTACTTTTACGGAGTGGATAAATATTTTATTTCACAATGTGTTAATTTAGAGTTTTATCCGTTGGCTTTTATTTGTTTTTTTTACTTGTTAATAAGCAAATAATACCTAGCCATGTAGAAAGGATTCGGCGGGTATTTTTTGAACAAACAGTAAACACGTGAAACAGACTTTAGTACCCCTAGTATGAAACATCCTGGGAATTCTCTTTTGTCGCGTAAATATAAAAATGTATGGAAGAGCTAGCAGCACCTCTAGTGAGTGATTTCGTTGTTTTACATTTTTTTTTATGTTTATACGCAGAGGGGAATATATGCAATATTTTATTCCAGGAGTGAATTGAATCAATTTTATTTAACTACATTATATTTTATCTTAGTTGCAAGGATGTATTTATTACATTTAAGATTCATATTACACGCATTCTTTAAAGCAGAAACGTATAAGTTCGCGCTTACACATGCCGTGTGTGGAATTACAAGATAAAAACCCAATCTCAAATGAACGTAAGTCCTGCAAGTATTTTTATTTATTTAAAGAAACAAATTTAATTAGAGGAATGCAATCCACCAACCATTTTTGTTCTTATCATAAACAAGCATTTATCATTGTTATTTAGTATTTCAAATTTTCTTAATTTAATTAAATATGGATCAATAAATTACCTGATGACTAGCGTTGACTCAGGGTCAAAGCAATCGTCAAGATGGCCTGACGGGTCGAAACCAGAGATGTTTTATATCAAACATTCACTAGTTGAGATTACACAACCTTGTGTACTGAGCATTTTATGCGAAATTGAATATACATAAATATAGAGTCAGTTTATTTACTAAACTTGTTGATGAATATTTTTTTTCTGACAGATATTTACAATTTGGTTTTAATAACTGAAAGACTTGTTTTGAAATGGATCTGCCGTTATTTTTGTGCATCCATTTATGATGACTAGGGTTGCACTAGTGACTGATGTGCCATCATGTGCAGCCACTTGCACCGATTTAATTTCCGCTTTTAGTTCACAGCTTTTCTCAGTAAACAGTGAAAATTGAAGCGTCTCTAAAGTCTAGTGTGCTGTATAGCATTGCGTGAATTTGAATACAAATTTGTATTTTTTCACAAATTATTCTTCAACAAGAATACAAAGTATTAATGGCACACTATTACGCAAAACGCAACTAAGCTACGTATATAGCGTAACTTCTTTCCGCTTTCCCCCCGAAGGAGTCATATGTGGCAAGTGAACCTATTTATTTTTACAAGTAAGAGGGCTGGCCTTTCGCCAACCACTTTAGTTAAAGTAGGGGTTTTCCAGCTACCGATGAGGCTGGTTCTCATTTCTTATGAAGGCTGGATAAGCCTGGCCTGTATTTTATTTTGGGTTTGAAATAAACACCAAAACTGGAAATCATTTCTGACACCGGTGCTGGGATTCAAACCCAAGCTCTGGGCTTGGAATGCAATCACTCTACCAACTGAACTATCGATCGGACAAACTATTGATCATTATAATCATTATGAAAAATGTGATTAATATTATGGATATAGTCCCGCTGTCGTTTTTATGTAGAACTATTTCATTTCATTAAAGCTTTTTTTTGTGATATTGGACAGCTTGATTTTTTATCAAAAAGACAAACTAAATCTTTATCAATAAACCAAAGTCACTAAGTTGTTTTGGGTAAAAATATATGAAAATACGAGCTTTATTCAGAAAGCCTACAAAAAGCTAATTGTGTCTTGTCAGCGAAATACTTGTAGGTACCTACTACACAATATAACTTTGTATTTGTTAACATCAAAAGTACATGAAGAGTAGAGAAAAATATGCTTCGGATATGACAACATTTCAGTATAATCTCTTGCCTACAGCCTGTATTTTCGAATAAAATAAAGCACAGCCTACACACATTTTTCGATTATGCGGCGTGGATACCATAAACTAAAGCAGGACGGCTGTTGAAAGTTCCTCACCCCGCCCCTCCCATCCCCCCGCCCTCTTCCTTCACTGTGAAATTTTCATTTCTATATGCCTTCACTGGAGTGGAAAACGCAATTTTCTTTGATACACTCTCCACCCGCCGTACCTGGCTCGTGATTACGGTTTGTTTTACAGAATAAATCACAATATACTAGAGAGAGACTCTGCCAAAAGAGGGGCAGGAAATCTGCGAGGGTTGTGTAACTTTTGCTGCTGATTTCGCAAAATGTAAATTCATATTTTACACGGAGTTTTCCCTGTAACCTTTGAATAAAGAGCCACCGACAAACCTTCATTTAATTTATTTCGTTTCAATGATATCCGAAGTTATTTTTCCCTTTCGCCTCCACGCATGGTTCTGGTTAACATATTGTGACGCGTCTTGTGTCGAAAATGTAAATATATTAATTTAAAATAATTTGTAATTTTAGGAAGCGATTCTTGATTTCGAATACAAAAAAAAATTAGTATCTCTGACATGTTGAACGCGCTTAACAATATTTTTCTACAACGATATGGCACGACATTTGAAATTTTAATTTTCATGCATGCAAAAATCACAGTTCTATGTAGTCATATGTTAAGGACTGTAGGTAATCACAGTCCTTAGCAACCAATAACACAATATGGTATGTATTGCTTTTCCTTAGCAACCCGAAAGTTTGACGTCACAGCTTTGTCCGTACGCACTTCATTGTACAAGTTTTCAGTGTTTTCAAATGCAATCATTCATTTTATCGTAAAAATAAATGATTTGAAGAAATACATGTAAAATTTCTGTAACGTGTTGGATGAGAACTTATATGCGATGAAGGAACAAACATTTCGCAATAATGCTTATAACAGAGAATTTATATTCTACGCATCAAAACATCAAGTACCTAGTTCAGATTTCATGGAAGCTTTGGAGTAGGTACTGTTGTGGTCAAAACATAATGCAATTTATTAATTTGTCTATTTTAATATTTATTGCTTGCTGTTGCTGATATAAATAAAATATTTTACTCAATAAATTCCTTCGGAAAATTTTATGACCACTGCAAAATTGATTTTGAATTATTCAAAAGACTGCCTTCAATTTTCATTTAATTTAAATGTAATTTGATTTTATATGAAATGATTTGTGAATACCTAATGGCTTGCATTGAGCGGGGAATGGATCTCTTTATTTATGCTATAAATATTCTGGGAGATGTAGCCGAGAGTAAAAGCTCGGTCGGCGGTCGGGGATAAAGAAACCGAGTATGATTCGAATGAATGAATCCAATATCGCTGTAGCCAGTACCTTCCATTAAAATACTTGATACTTTTACATGAAGAAATTAACATGTGATATAATTTTGGTAAAGTTTGAAACCGATTTTTAAAAGTAAACACAAGTGATGGAATGCAGACAATTAATGCTACGCTACTAAGCTATACATATAGTGCAACTTTTTGCCGAGTTTTACCCTAAGGGGTCGATCGTGGCGAGTGAAAACTATTTATTTTTACAGGTAAGGGGCCGCCTTACGCAACCACTTCAGTTGAAGTGAGGGTTTCCCAGCTCTCAAGGTTGCTAAAACTCATTTTTGTGAAGGCTGAGTATACCTTGCCGGTATTTTATTTTGGGTTTGAAATAAACACCGAAAAGGGCAATCATTTCTGACACCCTCAATGGGATTTGAAACCGAAACAACTGAGCAATCGGCCGGAATTTCATAAAATTACGATAAACGAACTAAATATTAAGATTTACCAAAAATAAATTACAAAAATACGAGCTTTTGATTTAGGTACTTACCCTTCTTTTTTCTCAAAATATTGAACAAAGAGCGCAGGTATGTTTCCTTAATTCTTACCTGAAACAAACAGAAAATATTTATTAGAATTGTCTTGATTTGATTTATTTTTCAATAGCAGTTGGTACTTTTCCAGGAGATCCTTCAACTTCTCCTTGACTGGAATGGCTCAAAAATTCTCCTTGTTTGGAATAGGAGTATTTTTTCGTTACTCATAACGTGTATAAAATGTAAAAAATAATAGTGAATTAGTAACACAAAAAACCAGTTCTATTTGGAATTCAATAAAGTGACAGGAATGTTAAAATAATATTAAAATAAAGGGAATCAAAAAATTGTTATTCAGTTTTTATTCCGACTAGTTTGTTTAACTTCAGTATGAAATACATTCCACTTGTCAAGGCAACTATAAATCCAGTTGTCAACGTAAAGCAGAGTGGCGGACTTGTAGCAAACAGTACCTCAAATTTAAAACTTTCGTTTAAACTCAACCAAGAATGCATTCAATCTAAAATAGAGTTTTCGTAGAGCGTTTAAGTTTATATACATTTTTGATGAAAGCTATAGTTGAATTCAATGTGTAGTTTTGTACTTGTAGCAAACTGAATAAACCACCGCGCTGAGTGAAATGAAATTCTTTCATTATGAACGCCGCAGCCACAATGGGAATCCTTTCATAAAAAGGAGCTTTTCAAAGCGCCTCTCTTTAAAAAACTTTGAACGCATGAAAAAACACGAGTGGAATGATCCTCGAAATGATTATTCTCTCTCGGTTTTTTTTTATAAACATTGTGCTGTGTGGCTCTGACAAAATGGCTACATTCTTGCGCAGCAAAGTGACGGTTAAAATGCCTTTGAAAAAAAAATTGGAAAATGTCATAAACAAATTATAAATTAAATAAAGTATAGCCTACTCGCAATACATTAAACGTTGCTATACGTAAAATTAATCATTTTCAAAGAAATGATCATAAATAAAAGAAGACTATCAATTTTTGTGCAAGAATCAAGGATGCCACAAATCATATAAGTAAAGTTTTACAGAGACGAAAATCGGTGCTCAGTAATCCAGCACTTCCAATAGTCCGGCGTTTCCCAACTAAGCTCTCCTGCTTTGTAATCCGGTAAGTTCAATACAAAAGTGCACGGATAACAGAGTGCACAGTAATACTTGTGTCGTTCTGCAATCCATTCTAAGACTATGACCTAAGTTTTGAAATATATAGAGCATTCAAAGTACCAAGCTCCTAGTGGGTTTCAAATCCTCATCTGTAAATAATATTAACTATTTCAAACCCTTACCAGTCAACAATGTAGAACTTTTGTTGAAATATCCTTTTCAACTAAAACCTCAGAGTAGTATAAATATGTACACACATAAATTAAGCCGACACCGACCGGCTACTCGTCTGGGATGTAATTCAAATGTGCGAGTTTCGAAGCAAAAGCATTCCGGACTGTCGACTACGTAAAGAACTACCTTTGTGTCCAGCTCTCATTGTCAGTCACATCTTCTATACAACTGGGTAATAATAATTAATAACTATTATTACTTCATTTTCGTATGCTTTGGTTCGCGCACGTTGTAAAGTCTAACATATTTTATTTTATTTAATTAAGATATCTAAAGGCCTGTTGCTCCAAACTTTAGTCAGACAGAAATAAAAATTAAGAATGATTTCTCTCATCAAATCAAAAATTTGTTTGCATATACTTAAATGATCTGATGTACATCATCTTTCCTGTTTAAATTCCATCATATTATTACCCACTTTCGAGAAATATTTAACCCAGGTCCTTACCAATCAATCAAATTCATGTGTAATCAAATTTGATGTGTCAATCAAATATTGATAGGTGGTTAGTGCAATGTCTAAAATAGTTTCTGTGTTTACTTTTAATTTTGCGGCGTATGATAGTAATTTAATGTTATATTCGATATTGCCCTAAGGGCAAAAATATTTTGGAGATTTTTGGAAATTTCATTTTAAATGACCAAAACCTTTGACGCTACAATGCCGAAGCAACCTTTAATTCAAGGCAACAAAAACAGCTCTAAGTAGTGTTTTTTTTCTATATTAACACATTTGATTTGTAACAAATAATTTCTCAAAATATTTTTCGGTTTCTGTATAATTTCACTTCACGAATTTGACGATAGCCGAGGTACATATGTAGCTGCATTGAATTCGGACACATAAACGCTTAGAAAAGACCGGATCTAAAAAAGAAGAATTGAAAATATTTCAAAGGCTTAAAATTTTAACAATAAAGGAATCGATAAGCCGCGGTAGAAATCGTGACTAGATTTTTGTACCCCCTCATATTTCAATGTTATCCCATTCTGTACGCGTGGTATTTTGAATGCTGAGGTTTTCATTTTTGTCCCACAATTGTATGGATTCCTCGCATATTAAATTAAATAATATGTAATCCTAATATTATGTCATACCCTAAGCCGATCAGGAAATGTAAGTTTATATTTCAGAGCGATTCTTCTTATGTAGGAAAAAATACTATTTATTATTGTCATTTGATACTTGTTTACCGGAAAGGTAATGGATATTTGCTACTTAGCTATTCTAATTCTTCTATGTAAAAAAAGGTTCATATTTTTACGCAAGGCCTTGATTTCTACGTGATTTAAGTTAATTTTGAGTTCAAAATATGTACCTCTAACTCAAAAAAAAAAAGTTTAAGGGTTTGTATGTTGACATTATAAGATTCATTTAACATAATTATAATATGAAAAAGAAAACACAAAGCTTTAAAAAAAAATGTTTTTGAGAAATCTGAAACTAAAAAGTAAATAAAAAGTTGTATTTTCTAAATTTTATAAGACCTATACTTTGCGGCGCTATATATATACTCGTAAGCAGGTACAAGGCCATTCATCAGTCGTTTAATGACCCAAGCAGTTACTAAAAGTTTTGGGTTCAACGTTCCTACACTAGTACCTATCATGTCAATGAGCAATTTGCCAGATTTGAAGCACAGGGTCATTTTAACCTAAAAATATCACAGTGGAAATAGTCACTGCTCTTTGCTGCTAATAATTGTTATCTAGGGTAGAACTTTATGAATGCGGAATTTTGCATAATAAATGAGCTAAGCCGGGCTTATGTAGGTGGAGCGCAGAGAACTCCTCGTCCCGCCAACAGGTGATCTCTGGCTGGTTCAGTATGAGACGGTCTCTTCATTTTGCAGGTTTAATTAAATCCTGTATAGCCGATTCGCGAAGGCTTGTCGCTTTCCGCCGCGCGCTGCTCTTCGCTTATCTCGTCGCTCCTCGCCACTTCCCGCTTTTCTCACCATTCTTCACTTCTTTCCCTGCATCTCTCACCACTCCCCGCTCCTCCTTACACTTTTTCTATCCTCTTCTCTCCTTGTTTCTCTCACATTCTCCTCTTCTCTCCTTGTTTCTCTCAGCACTCTTCTCTTCTCTCCGCGCCGACCACTACTCACAACGCTTCCAGCTAACCGCGCCGCTTTTAGCCTCTCTAAACAGATCTGAACTGGTGGCACATAAAAAAGAGATGGGTAGAATAACGGCTACAGTTGACGTGTAGGAAAACTCAAAAATGGTGGTTTCTTAGAGTGACTATGTCAACATTACGTTTTTTAAAAGTGCGCAATTTCTAAAACGATCAAATTTAAACATGTACCTACTGTATTCTGCCTATTTTCCCATCTGCAACTAATACTTCGAAATTAAGATAAGATCAAAGTAACATATCGCAAAAGCTTGTATATCCAACAATATGTAAAGTAAATAATCAATAATGTTTAGATAATAATTAATATCCTTCAATAAATAATACTTCAAATCCTTAAAAGATGAAAATAAAGATACATATAACTTATTTCCTCGTTACAGTCTTTGAGTCGAATGTGGGAATTATTTCCAGCCTCTTGTTTCTGATAACCAATCTCTGCCACATGTTTATTATATGTCGTATGAAATTTCAATTCCAAATACTTTCAAGTTCAACAAGTTTTTTTTCCAACGAAAAATATGTCGAATAATTACAAACTTCATCCCTGCTTATCCTCGCACTCTCCTAAAGCGCCTCTTCCGCGTTTCCACTCTGGGGTGGTAGTATAGACTATAGGGCATGCGCCGCCCCGCTGCCTGGAACACCTCGCGTCATATTTTAGCCCCGCATTAATATTCAAGAGTTTTAACCCCATTAGCGGCTTGTCTGTGGGCCGTGTACGGGGAGGCCATTGTAAAAATATGAAGCCTCCTCAAATGGCACAAATGACGTGTTGCTTCAGCCTGGAGGGTGCACTTTTCAAAACTTAACTTTCACCGTATCACTTGTATTTAATTTTTCTTTTCTGTTTGAGAAACTGTCTTTAAATTTTGTATAAGAGTTATTTTGTACATACACTTTCCCACAGTTTAACTTGTACTGAAAAATTATAAGTAATCGTTGAAACCGAAATTTTGTAAAATAGCTGATAATATCACTGATCCTACCTAATATTGAGAAAAAAGATCAGAATTTGTAAGGATTATTTCTTTGAGATTTTGTTTCAACGTTTTTGTATAGTTTCATTGCTTGGTATAATATTATCAGCTGATATTTTTCTTTTAAACTTATTTTAAATTATCACACTTGGATCAAAAATATATTCTACAGAGTAAACGTCACTTCAATCGTAAATTTTTTTTATTGTTAAAACCTTATCTGGTGTAATAATTAAAAATATAAAAGTAAAACAATAAGTACCTAGCTAGTTATAATAAATTAAAAAAAAACCTAATTCTACAAATGCATGACAAAGATCTTTACAAGCACATACTCTTAAATATTCATTTAAATATTTTCAATTTTCTAACGTAAGCTTAAAGAAAGCTATTATTTGGAATTTTCATACACAAAAAGTATACGAAAAAAACGTTTCGTTTTTTTTCAAACGCAATTCTTACATGTATGTAATCCCACTGCCTGTACGCTGCAGATATAACATAACATATTACATAACGCGGAGCGATTCGTTTGAAGTCCGACGTGGGTTTGCGCTTTCATATTACACGAGCTACGTAAAAAAGGGAAATGAAAGAAACACTTGCCCTTACACGTGTTTTGAATATAATTAAAACAAATAACCCCGAACAGCTTCTGCCTACATAAACTCTGGAGGCGTTCTTGCAATAAAATGAGAAAATAAATAAATTTCCCTGACTTTTATTGTTAGAAATACTAAAATATAATAAATCGATTCCTTGACTTATAGGTTGGTATGAGGCTGACCACCCATACTGTAAAAAAATGATCAATTTGCCAATGTCACCCCTGTTCCAGAGGTCGGCACAAGTTGCAGGGTTTATGTTCATTTGAGGTTTGGATTTTAATTTGTAAGTACACATTCACCATTCGTAAGTGCGAACTTACACGTGTTTGTTTGTGGGCATGCATTTGATATGAGCTTTGAATGTTAATATATCCTTGCAACTTAGATTATAGAGGGGCTTTTTTAAGTGTCTTGACTCATGGATTGGTAGGTACTAGACTGAGACGCTGTGTGGGATGGCAAAATTTCAGCATTGCCCGCCCGCAATTTAGAAGGTCAAATACCCTGATCAAGGTCAGAGGAACTCTCACTTCCCCTCACACTGTAGAGGGGAAGTGGTGAGGCCTATATCCAATAAAGAACAGTTGCAGAGCGAGTAATTTATGAAAAAAAAAACTTTACCCATGGAAACAACGTATTTCAAAAGAAGATAATAAATGAGAAGCAAATTGGGACGACAAAATAATATTGAAAACCACATTACACATGGAGTCTATTCAAATGTCAGAATAAGACTGTCCTCGATCAGTTGCCGGCTGTCGGTCAGTTTGGCAGTGTTGAGTTAGTTTCAAGTCTCGGTTTTACTTAAGAGGGCGCCTTCCAAATATGCCTTTGAGTTTTGACCTCTAATTGCTTCGGTTCCCGCGCGCTGCGGCGCGCGCATCGACTCAACCGCTCCGTGCACGCGCGATCACTCAAACTCAGATAAATCATAACATAAATGGAAGTGTTCATTTTTGATAATCATTATGGCTTATATTTTGCATTTTTATATACCTCATACATTTGAGGAATATGGATGTAGAATATAAGGTTAAAGGTGTACTACATAATTCAAAAATTAATCATTAAGATAATTTTAAAAAAACCATCGAATTACCCGACTGAATTAGTATTTAAAATATTTAAAGTTCCCTCAGTAGATATCATTTTTAAAAAAAACGCCATATTGCAAATATTAAAGGAAAAACAACAATTAAAATTAGAAACAAATCATTCAACAAGATACAAACATAACCTCAAAATGTCAAAATTTGACACAAAACATTATCAAAATAGCTTCATTTATGTTGGTGTAACAAACTTTAATAAATTACCGACTGAACTAAAAAATATAAAAGATTATCATGTATTTAAAAATAAACTTAAAAAACATTTCGAAAAATATTAGATTTGTATACCAATTGATATTATTGCATGTGCCTTGTATTGTTTTTTTTTTTGTCATTAGTAGACCTCTATAAATCATATGTATGTATGTTTTTATTTATTATACTTTGGTACCTACTTGCCTATATTATCTATGTTTATATATTTGCATTGTTTATTATACAGTTTTTTTTTATTTTAATTTGATTTCTCCACATATCAGATCTCTTCATTCATATTGACTAAATTAATTGTGAATCCCTCACCACACACAAGAGCTTTGACTCTTTTTGGTGAGGTATAGCATATAAAACAAATGAATACTATGTAATAGAAATAAGTTTGAAAAATGTAATGTATGTACTTAAAATGTCTTATATTAAATAAAAAAAAAAAAAAAAAAAAAAAAAAAATACTGCGTGTGATGCCTGCATATTTTTTTTTACAGAGATAAATTTCATTTTTGTAAACTGTTACATACCTATTGTAAAAATTAAAGTTGGATTATACCGGTGGCATTTCAGTTCGGGCCATTGAGATGTGAATTACATGCAAACAGTAAACTCAACGTGATAAAATATATACTGTACGGCTGTATAACCAAATAATATTTCCAATTTTATTTATAATAAATTTACAGAATGATTTATTCGGTAAGCATTGTTTTTGTTTCTATCATAGCTCAAGTGTTCTATCAGTAGACAGGCCGTTCAATTTATTAGAATATAGGGCAATATCTAAATAAGAATCTAAGTTGCATAGATATAGTACATTTAGGAACTTATATAACATGCATTTGTACAAGTAGACACGTATAAGTTCGTGCTTACACATGCCGCAAATGGACCTACCTAGTAGTTAACAAAAGCACCAAATCCTTATTTAGACCTGTAGCATACATAGTAAAAATATCCATGATCATCGCCGATATTTGTTAAAAATGGTACCTACTGAAAGAAGAAGAAGAATTCCTTGTTACGTTTTGCAAAAGTTTTATTATCGAAACAACGATCGCATGCGAGAACGAATTTACTCTAATCTATTATATTTTTCTTCTCTTCAGAGAAGTACCTTTTATGTAAAAAAAAACATACGTGTAAACTAAACAACAACGTTTAAAAAAACAAGGAAACTGGAACGCTAACTAGGAACGCTATTTAAGTTTTCATACATTTGCGGGTAAAGGTACGTCAAAAGTATATATTAAAAAAGTAAATACTTGGCGCAAGTGGCAAATCTATTCGAATCGAATATGTTTGTCTCTTTTCAACTCGAAGCGCTACCCGGCGCAAAATGTCAAGCGGTGCCGTGCGATATAAACGGCAAACATGTTTGCCTAACCAAATTACATTTTTCGGAAAGTAAAGGATCCAAATCAATGAAAATTTTAACACTATTATTCATACACATCAGACTTTTTTACTGCCATTATAATAAAGAGTTGCAATCGCTTGACAGCACGATTCTGAAAAGTTTGCTCGATAAAAAAAACACGAAAAACTCTAATTTTTCACTTTTTACTTGATTTTTTTCTTGTTTTCTGACATTTTAAAGCATAACATTACTTTTTTTCACGGGACACACGAAGAGCTAAATGCAATAGGTAAAATAAATGTGATAATAAAGACTTCGACAAAACTAAACATCTCAAGTTTGGAGTAAAAAAGGGTGAATGCTTTAGTAATGTGGCATTCCACAATTTTTAAATTAAAAAACCCTGAATGTATTTTCAATTGTTTTGTCTTAATATCTGCACAAATGGTTTTTTATATTTGTTATTAGTACTATCTTTCAGACGGGCAAATACAATGTAAGGCGTTAATCAAATTTCATCCAAATTTGAATCTTAGTTGCAAAGATATTTTACATTTGAAAACTCCTATAACATGCATTTCCACAAGCAGACATGTATAAGGACAACATAAAAACCCAATCTCAAAATAACATAAGCTCTGCAACTCTTGCCGACCTTCCCTAGAACAGGGGTGACATTCGTAAAGTGAACTATTATTTACAGTATGGGTGGTCAGCCTCATACCAACCTTTTATACAAATTAAAATATTTTTGAGAATAAAGCCTACCTTGCACGGTATGCTACGAGCCGTACCTGATTGTCATAATATTATACTCGTATCATTGAACTGACTGCTTGACATCAGCAATAATAATAATTCCGTTGTCCGTAGCGTAGGGCTTGCGTGAATTATAATATGTATCTCACTGGAGCAGCCTCGACCTCGAGTATATAATAATATAAACTCCCTTCGATTGCGTAAATCGAAAATGAATGAAATATACGACGGCACGTCTTGATTTTGTTTTATTTTTTTTTTTCGATTTAGACAATCGAGATAAGTTTACACAAGTTACACTCGGGGTACTGCTGCCATGATCTATGGTAACTGAAGCTTCAAGAGTTGGGAAGTTTTGACCGTGATCTGCGTGATACACATAAAAACAGCGCTCACCAAATAAATCATCCTATTATTATATCTGCTATGAGCATTTTCAGCGCCATTATGTAAATACATTTTTGTATTTTAAAAAAGTAATCACGTTCATTTATGCATCCGTGTATAGTTCAATAATGCAAAAAAAAACATGGGAATGATCAAGCAACATTGGGCGCGGACAGTACTTGGATGGGTGACCGCTCACGTACACCGCGCGTCGTTGGCATCTTGGACCGGTCCGTAGTCCGTAGTGGAAACACTACGAACTCGTAAATGGAAGGTTGTGGATTCGGATCTCGGCGGAGCACAAAAATATACCATTTATATTTCGAATGTGCTCTCGCTGAGTTGAAAAATTCATAAACCTTTACCAAAGACCGGTCACTGAAAGGTCCATCCAACCTTACAACAACTGGGTCTTGCTTGAGAATTGGCGCTTTCTACAGCGACGACCAAGCTCGCAGAGGGCTCTTGAGGTGTGATACACACAAAAACAGCGCTCACCAAATAAATCATCCTAATATTATTATATTATATTATTATTATCATATGGAAGTAGAAAAATTTACCTTTTTTTTTCTAAACAATCTTCGATTACTTTTTTTATTATAAATTTTGAAAAGATTTTTGTGAAACACTGTGGAAATTCATTTTAAAAAAATTGATTATTTTTCAATAAAAATTAAAAAATAAAAGAAATTAAAAACTTTGTTTTATTCCACTTTTATTGTTTTTGAGTATGTTACAAACGTTTTCGGAATACCTTCCATCATCGGGTAACAACAATTACTAAAATCAAACTTAAAAATTAAGACATGGGTGTGGGATCTATTGGTGGTAAGGGAGGGGGTAGCTTTTAGTAATTGTTGTTACCCGATGATGGAAGGTATTCCGAAAACGTTTGTAACATACTCAAAAACAATAAAAGTGGAATAAAACAAAGTTTTTAATTTCTTTTATTTTTTTTATTATAGTATTTTTGTTTTCGAACTCCCATATTTTCTAAAAAAAAAAACGAAAGACATTTTTGATTAATTGACACACATTTATTTACAAATAATATTTTACGTGAAGAAAATATTTTTATATACTAATCGGGTTTTTTTATTTGAAGCCTGTATTCTTTTTTCTGCGCGCTAGAATTCATGCGGAGCGAACAGACGTCCTCTCGCCTTCACAGTTTGCTCCAGACTGGCGGGAACGCCGAGCAAACCACTGCGTTTTTCTGTCAAATTGTTTCCATACAAAATTAGTATGGGATTTTTGAAGCTGTTTTGTTTATTTTATTTTGTACAATTTACATGCATTATTACGAAAAAAAAATGCGATCAATTTTGAGTTTGATTAATAAACTTACCATTTATACATATTTTTTGTATCCTTCCATTCAAAAAATTCAAGTTATTCATTGAACCCAGATAGCATTATTTCGTAACATTTCATTAGTTTGTGTTCATTTTGACAGAATTCAAATAACTTCTATCATTTTTGGAAACGGTCAATCTGTAGTTTATACATTTCTTTATTGTATTCTGACAGTAAAAGATTTTTAAAAAAAAGTAAACATTATGGACATTTAAAACCCGGAACACCGTTTTGGACGTATTCGCTCTATGGGGTCTTAACGATCCTTCTGAAGACAGCAGAGTAGTCTATTTTACAAGTTGCTGAATAAAACTTATCCTGTAACGCAGTATTTTTTTCAATGAATTTACTTACTCCCAAAAAAAAAAAGTCAATACAAAATTGGGCTCTTGAGGTGTGATACACACAAAAACAGCGCTCACCAAATAAATCATCCTAATATTATTATATTATATTATTATTATCATATGGAAGTAGAAAAATTTACCTTTTTTTTTCTAAACAATCTTCGATTACTTTTTTTATTATAAATTTTGAAAAGATTTTTGTGAAACACTGTGGAAATTCATTTTAAAAAAATTGATTATTTTTCAATAAAAATTAAAAAATAAAAGAAATTAAAAACTTTGTTTTATTCCACTTTTATTGTTTTTGAGTATGTTACAAACGTTTTCGGAATACCTTCCATCATCGGGTAACAACAATTACTAAAATCAAACTTAAAAATTAAGACATGGGTGTGGGATCTATTGGTGGTAAGGGAGGGGGTAGCTTTTAGTAATTGTTGTTACCCGATGATGGAAGGTATTCCGAAAACGTTTGTAACATACTCAAAAACAATAAAAGTGGAATAAAACAAAGTTTTTAATTTCTTTTAATTTTTTTATTATAGTATTTTTGTTTTCGAACTCCCATATTTTCTAAAAAAAAAAACGAAAGACATTTTTGATTAATTGACACACATTTATTTACAAATAATATTTTACGTGAAGAAAATATTTTTATATACTAATCGGGTTTTTTTATTTGAAGCCTGTATTCTTTTTTCTGCGCGCTAGAATTCATGCGGAGCGAACAGACGTCCTCTCGCCTTCACAGTTTGCTCCAGACTGGCGGGAACGCCGAGCAAACCACTGCGTTTTTCTGTCAAATTGTTTCCATACAAAATTAGTATGGGATTTTTGAAGCTGTTTTGTTTATTTTATTTTGTACAATTTACATGCATTATTACGAAAAAAAAATGCGATCAATTTTGAGTTTGATTAATAAACTTACCATTTATACATATTTTTTGTATCCTTCCATTCAAAAAATTCAAGTTATTCATTGAACCCAGATAGCATTATTTCGTAACATTTCATTAGTTTGTGTTCATTTTGACAGAATTCAAATAACTTCTATCATTTTTGGAAACGGTCAATCTGTAGTTTATACATTTCTTTATTGTATTCTGACAGTAAAAGATTTTTAAAAAAAAGTAAACATTATGGACATTTAAAACCCGGAACACCGTTTTGGACGTATTCGCTCTATGGGGTCTTAACGATCCTTCTGAAGACAGCAGAGTAGTCTATTTTACAAGTTGCTGAATAAAACTTATCCTGTAACGCAGTATTTTTTTCAATGAATTTACTTACTCCCAAAAAAAAAAAGTCAATACAAAATTTCAATAAAATTGTACAACAAAATACACACTTGTCCTCGTTTTTAGATTCTTTTAAAAAGCAATTTATCAATCTTATTTTTTGGTAATTAGATTGTCACTCAAAAGTTAGAAGGGTGTTTTTTTGGTCCTCTCAAATAATGGGGTTCTTGTTCAGGCGTTTATTTTTAAGAAATTTGTTTTCTGTAAAAACAAGATAAATTTGAACACTTTTTAAAAAAAGTAAATTGTGTAGGGAAATCATTAACAAGATTAAGAATTCATAAAAAATAAGGTAATTGCCTGACAAACAATCATTTTTAATAATTTAGTTGCATTTCACATACCTTTTATAACGATTCTACTTGTAATTTCATAAAGATGTTTAATTGTATGTAATTAAAATTATAAAAATTTATGAAAATATATGAATTAAAAAAGCTCCTGCCCTTGGTTTCTCTGAAAGATGAAAAAAAGAATTTGTTAAATTTATCTTTAGGTTGTTATGCGGCTGACCACCCATACTGTAAAAATTGGTTCACTTTGCCAATGTCACCCCTGTTTCAGGGAAGGACGGCAAGAGTTGCAAGGCTTATGTTCATTTGAGATTGGGTTTTATATTGTAGGTCCACATGCGGCATGTGTTAGCGCGAAATTATACATATCTGCTTGTGGGAATGCATTTAATATAAAACTTAAATGATATATATCTTTGCAGCTTAGATTAGATAAGATTAGATTAGACTTAATCTGTTTAGAAAAGTACAAAAGATGTATTTGATGAAGTAAGCTGTTAGAAAAATAAATACTTATACCTAAATCCTTTTCAAGCACTCTCTTTGACTTTGATGAAATATTTTTTACGATTATTTACCGACTTAAAAATGTGATAATTAAGGTCTCACAAACTTATCTCATTACCTCGCCCGCCGCACAAAAGGACAATATTATAATTTCATCCCGGAGTTTCCAGTTTCCACCCTTGCGACTCTCGGCCGTGATTCTTCTCTCACCCCCCGCGCAGGCGAGCGGACACACCCCGGCACACCCCTAATCCAATCTAAAACTGCACCCCGTGCAAGCGAAAGGTTAAGTTCGTTATACAAGCGAGACCAAGCTGACAAAACCGCCCCACAAGGGTCAGCCGGTGACGAAACCGCCCCGACATTCCCGCGCTACGGAAGCTTAAAATAGTATTGTGCACACATTCGAGTTGTATTTTTTCTTTCACTTGTGTTCAGTATCTTATTATAAAAATAAGCCCATACGTAGAATACAATTTAACTGCCTATTTATGCTTGGCCATAAAAAAAATATTTCATTATCAGTTAAAGAGTCATTCATTATTGCATTTTATTTTTATCAATCATTTTCAAATTTGCAATCAAAATAACTTCACGGTTAAAGATTTCACTCGAATTTTAGACAAACCGTTATTAGAGAACTTACATTATTCTCTACGTTTTGTTAGCGATGTAGCTAACGTCTTCAGGAGGCACCCTCTGCACAACGACAGAGAATGAACTGATTTCTAGTAACAAAAACTGTTACAAATCACAATGTTTGCACCATGGCAGTCGTCACCATATTTTTTTCGGTAGTACACAGAGAAGTGTACTCGACTCTCAAAGTATTTCAAGAAGTACAAGAAGTCCAACAGGCAAGTGCATTCACGAGCTATGACCCGAGCGCTTCTGGTAGCGCGCCTTTGTCAGGGCGGTTTTGTCGTAGGCTTTTCCGTCACGTCGCTTTTGCGGGGGGAAAGGCAAGAGGGTCGTTTGACCCACCGCCGTTGCAAGACGAGCCTCGCTCTGAATAATTTATTTCATACAATTAGTTGTGGGCCGCGGAGCAAAGGCTTTGAACATAAATATAAAGAAGAAGAAGCCACGGGCCCAACTTAATTCACATGTCGGGGAAAGAATATTAACCGTAAGTTAAGGCAACTTTGCTCGGATAGGGTTGGAACAAGGGTTGTTTATAGAGCTGTGCGTCTCTTTTTAAGGATAGTTTATCCCAAGAAAAATATTTTGTTAAGAATAAACTACGTTCATCGCTAGATGCTTCCTGTGAATCGTAATTTACAATCCCTCTTTGAAGGTATCAAAAGTCTTTTAGCGTAACAAATTATTTTCATTCATTTTAGTGAGATACCTACTTACAAATGACCTATTTTTGGTCATTGTACTAAAAGAACTGGGATATCAAACATCAGCTTGAATTTAAGCTAGATTAATTAACACAGTCATGGCAAACATTTTTAAACTAGACTAGACTTCTCGTTCTTTTCCTAAAAATCCTCACCAAATCGAGTTCAATGGATATGACATGATTTTTTTTTTGATTCTGAATTAATAAAAAAGTAACACAATATTTTCTTGTTTATATGCATTGAATGAGTCCCAAGTTTTTTATTGTTGGACAAACTAAGCTATCATAATAACAACTTTAAAATAACTTCAGCAATACAATAATTATACAAAAATAAAATTTCTACCATTCATTTCTTAAAGTGCAGCATCCGCCGCCAAAAGTGGATTTTCCAAACAATAAGAACGATGATCAGTAAGTCATCTAATCTAATATAATAAGTTGCAAATATATGTAACATTAAATATTCGCATTACATGCATTTTCACAAGCAGACACGTATAAGTTCGCGCTTAAGCATGCCACATGTGGACCTACAATATAAAAAACCGATTCTCAAATGCACATACACCCGCAACTCCTGCCGACCTTCCCTGAAACAGGGGTGACATAGGCAAAGTGAACCATCTTCTACAGCATTGGTGGTCAGCCGCATACCAACCTATAAGTCAAGGAAGAAGTCATCTATGAATTATAATAATTGATTGCGGATAGCGCTGTCATAGTTTATCTGGAGCAGTTAACTTTTATCGTATTCAGTGAAAAGTCGTATTCAAAATATTTGCGTTGAACCTTACCTCAGGTTGTGCACGGCTCAGTCAAATGACTCTCACACTACTCGACGAATGTAAATACCAGCAACTCCAAACGGAATAATTAATTAAGCAGATCTTCGCTGCGATAGGTAGGCAGAGGAACAATTACGTTGATTAGAAGTGAGATCTCATCAATGGATTACGACAATGATAAGTGGAGCATCAGTTACTACCCCAAGTATACAACTTTACGTTTCAGCTCAACTGCAGAAAATTAAAACGCTCACAGGAGGCACTCTTTCAGTTTCCACAAATAATAGCTGAAGTTAAATGTAAAGTTGTATACTTGGTGTACATTACAAGTCGCCTCGTTTGATTGTAATGTTTGCCATAGATGAATGAGAATAATCGACTTGGAATGGAATTATTGTTGTACAATAGAAGCAACTGAATGAATCCTGTCAAATAATGAAGCTCATTGAGTGAAAAAATCGCAAAAAAGTATTGTAGTATTTTAGAATTGATTATTTGCACTTTGGGACTATCAGTCTAAATTGTAAAGTCAATCCACATTCGACAAATTATATATTTTAACGTAATTGTTATACTACCCTCGAAGTTCAAGGTTGTGCACTACAATATCTTTAAATAAATAAATATTGCTTTATCAGAATCGTTGATAATGTACTAAAGTAAATATTTTATTTTGTTCAGTAAACATTCAAATACACAGAGAAGCATTCGATAAGTTATAAGGGGATACCAGATAGATAGAAGACAAACAAATGAATGAATGATAGTCTTTGACTTATTGGTTGGTATGAGGCTGACCACCCATACTGTTAAAAAAGGTTCACTTTGCAAATGTCACTCCTATTTCAGGGAAGTTTGGCGAGAGTTGCAGGGGTTATGTTCATTTGAGATTGGGTTTTAATATTGAAAGTCCACATTCGGCATGTTTAAGCGCAATCTTAGACGTGTATGCTTGTAGGAACGCATTTAATATTAATCTAAAATGTAATATATCTTTGAAACATTATTGATTGTAAATGATTGTAAATTGGTTTATAAATTAAGTAACTTGATTATAAATTATAGATAGTGGTTATAAACAAATTTTTAAATTTTTAATTGTATTACAAAAATACACAAAGCTTATTTCATTACCAAGGATGCAAACGATATTTTTTATGTTTTCTTTTTATTACAAAAGAAAAATAAATAGAATCGGAGTATTTATTGTAATCATTAACAAATAAATATTATATTATTAATAATAATCGAAAAGCTTGTTTAAGAAGTTACATCACCGGTTATGAACCTCACTCTCTGCGCTTGTAAGCTGTTACGTGGGAGATACACGATATTGATTTTAAATGCTTGTCTATGCGATAAACAAAAACAACAAAAATACAACATTTAGTATGAGGAGAAAAATTATTCTAGTCAATGTAACTGACAGCACACTTAGCCGCTATCCGGCGCTATCAATTCCAAGGAAGAAACAAATTTATCAAAACATATTTTTCAATACTCGTAAACAATCATGTGTGTTATATACCTACGTACATGTGAGTTATTGATTTGTTACCTACATATTGGGAAAAAATATCTTCTGCTTTCGATGTCTTATAAAATATGAATGCCTTCTTAATAAAGCGGTAATTTGGCAGAAAAAATGCGAGTAGTGTATAAAACTACTTCCGAAAGTGAAATATTGCAATTATTCACTAGTTTTCTTTCGTGTTCCTTTCTTCTGTTTTATTCTGTCACATTATTCTTTTTTTGTTTTGTTATTATAGTTCCTTTTTGGCATGCATACTGCATAGGTTCTTATTATTTTTTTCCGAGATTCCAAAGGACTTCTGCATCTTCTATAATCTTCTATAGTGTCGATTTCCCAACATCGTTTCTTTAATTGAGCTAGATTTAATATGAGACGGATACTTTTTTTTATGGAAAATCCATAATACTTATGATGTCAGCAATAGCAAGGCAATAATTTTTATGGTATAAATACTTCAACTTGCTCCAAGTAATATTTCAAAGAACCTTTCAATGAGTTATTCACGCTTAAAGCGTGCCGAATTGAGTCCAAATTGCACAGGACTTGTAAATTGACATTAATCATACATGCATTCTGGTTTGGATATCTGACATTAAACGCACTTCCACTGCCAGACTACGAGATGCATTAGCACCTTGCAAAAGGCAGGTGGAAAGTCGGCGCACTTTCTACGTATGCAGTTTCGTTTTTTAGGAAACAAGTTTTTTGTCAATTTAATTTGGATTAAATTTTAAAGTCAGGTGCTACATTTTATTTTAGGAAAAGATGTTTAAAAATTCTTTGAAAAGTTTTTAACAAAGAAAGTCGTTATCGAAAGAACTGATAGGATTTACCAATACTTTATAGTTTATAATTGTCACCAGAATATTTTTCTACCACGTTGATAGTAGAACCATTTTAACTATATTGTTATGTTTGCTCTCTGTATCTTTAATCTTTCTCTTTTACTTACCAATTTCCTTCACCAATCTTCATGTTCTAAGTATCTTTCATTGATACAGAAGCTTATGTTATTATTTATCTGCTTTTCAAAAATCAATCTCAAAATTACCTAAAAGAATAAAGTCCACAGTAACATTTGATTGCTACGTTTTTTTACGCTTCATTAAATTATTCATTAAGAGACACATTTGAAATTTAACTAACGGAATACATAATTAAATTTCGGGAATGAAGATAAAAAAAGTAAATTGTAAATTCTGAAACTTTTTTAGGTCTCTCACTTTAATGACAACTGAGTGGTGGGCATTATTATTTCATACATACTCATAAGTTCCCTTTGTTCCACAAATAGGCATGTGCTGGTTACACCTGTGTAGTAATTACTATAAAATTATAATTCCTCGTTCGGTACTTGCTTCCTACACCTGTAATATCGGTGTTGGTGTAACGAACATTATTCCCGGTACTTCTTGATAGTCGGGAGTATACATTACATGTATAATGTGTCTTCACAACCTTTCAAGACAGATGGGATAATTGGAAAAAAAAATGAAAAAAAATCTGAAAAATATTGCTCTTGAAAGCAGCACATATGTGGCGTTTTTTTTACATCGCTTGTAAGTTTTCTGTAAGACTCGAACAAAAAAGCTGTGAAGAGACTTCAGTGACAGTGAGCGACATGTGAGATGGCGGATTGTCATGATGGAAAAACAATCGTAGGTCGATTATCTATTTTCAGTTTTAAAGTAACTGTTAAAAAATATGTCGCTCAATTATTTTGTGTAAATCTATGTAATTTAATTTTATAATTTTTGGATGAAATTCTTTAACTATGTAACATTAACAAGTAACGAAATTAACTATGTAACATTACCACATCTCTTCTCGTAACTCAAATCTTATTCTTGGTATTTTTTTCTTCGTTGAATCAAGAATTAACAGAAATATAAACAATATACATGATTTCAGCGTTTCAAGCTGCTTTGACAAGAGTTTTTACAGCCTCTTGCGTAAAGGCTTACAGAAAGCCTATGAAAAATGGCATAAAACCCTAGCAGCGGTGTTTTTTTTATATCTTAAGGTCATAACTCGAAGAATTTGAGTTTGCTGTACAAGTATTGGTATTATCAGAGCCGTCTTGAAGCTCTGTGAGCACACCACGTATTATAGGCGGGATGTTTCGTGCCGCGATAGCTGGCACGCGGTTAAATAATTACCCCGACTCTAAATCATCATTAATATCAAATAAAACCCCGCTGCTCGCAAGATTAATGTAGGAGACGATCGATGCGCTCTGGCTCGGGAACCAGCGACGCTCCAACGTGTAAGACGACAAATTTCCTAGGATCTATTCATCACATTAAAATCAACCCATTAATTTCTCACTAATTTAAAAAAAAATCTGGCACTCTTCTTCATCTTTTCATGCCACTTCTATCGAAGATCACCGATCATCATGGTTATTTTGACTTTGCATGCTGCGGCTCAAAACAGGTGCTTGTGCCGAACCACTGTCACAGGTGTTTCAGCCACGATGTCCATCGGTGTCCCTGAGATCTTCTCTCGTCAATCTTATCCTGTATGGTAAGATGAAGGATATGGTATTTGTCATTTCTCAAAATGTGACCGGAGTAAATCAGTTCTCTCTGCTTAAGGGCTAGCAGAAGCTCTGGAGGAAGCTCAATAGAAGGTCAGATCACCCTTTAGAAAAAGTAATACGTATGTACTTGAAATGTTATTCACAAAGCTTTTGATCCGCGGCTGATCCATAGATCATTGTTTTTTTTTTTGTATGGATATTGGAAAATATATGTTAGGTGGCAGTTGAGCCATGGATTTGCTGTGTGTGAATAACACCGTTGGAGTCTAAAGGCAGTAATGGAGAAGTGAATTTAGTTTTATAGAATCTATTTAAGGTGAATTCTCAGAGCACGATTTCGTGACTGTCACTCTAATAGTGGTGCTGAGTCATGAAGTCTTGAAGAAAGAAGCGTCCTCAGTGCTTGCCTTGAATCTCGTAGGATAAGCGAAATGAAATTATGATGACCAGCTACTGCATCTATAATGTAATAATCTATAATCTAAGTTGCAAAGATATTATATTAACATTTAAAATTCTTATCAAATGCATACCAACAAACAGACACGTGTAAGTTGGTGATAACAAATGCTGAATGTGTCTTTACAAATCGACTGCTCCAAGGAAGAAGGAAGTAACTCCGAAATTTAGGTTTTTGACTTATTTCAATTCCTGAAGGTAACAAATCATTATCTTCATTCCAAGATGACAGCCGTGTCTCTATCTTATTTAAATTCGTTAATAAATTAATGTAAAAAATAGTTTATGCATTGTACTCCATGGAATAAATAACATTCAATTGGCTTTCCTGCAAAACTATATTTTTTGACTTAGTGCTGTCTTCCTTGAAGCAGTCGAAATTAAAACAAACCTCAAATGAACATAATCCCTGCAACTTTTGCTGACCTTGAAACAAGTATGACATTGGAAAAGTAACCATTTTTTTACAATATGGGTGGTCAGCCTCATATCAAACTTTAAGTCAAGGAACAAGAAGCATCTAAAAAGATTTTTGTAATGAAGATGAAATACCTATAATTAAATAAATTGTACTTGTGTATGTATTTATGAGCAAGCTGCCCCACAAAAAAACTTGAGAGCAGATATTCATTCATTTTAAAAAAGAAAAAGGTTTTTTGTCATTCGTACACGTATGAAGGAATGTTGGATATTTTTTTGTACGGGTCGATCTCTATCAAAACCCACAACTTCAATACGTCAAAATTTATAGGCGCCCATTTTTTCAATATCTTTCACGTTTTGCTGAAATACGGTCGGCGGTCCTCGACCATTCCGCCCAAGAAACATTGAGAAATGCTGGCTGGGGATTGGGAAGGTCGGAAGCCCGCTCGAATGGAGAACATCCGAAATGGGACGCCAGATAAATCTATTGCTGTCGACATACCCGGACCTACTTGTTCTAAGGAATGAGCTGCCTTTTCTTACTTACCTTTGGATGAAACAAGCAATGCTAAGATTATATGAGGGTATTAACGCAAATAAGCTACACATATAGTGTAACTTCTTGTCGCGTTATCCCCGAATGGTTCGCATGTGGCGAGTTGAACCTAATTTATAAGGGGGCCGGCCTTACGCCAACCCCTTCAGTTGAAGGGGGGGTTTCCCAGCTTCCGAGAGGGCTGGTACTCATTTCTTGTGAAGGCTGAGTAAATCTTGCCGGTATTTAATTTTGGGGTTTGAAATAAACACCGAAAGGGAAATCATTTCAGACACCCTCGGTGGGATTCGAACCCGAGCTCACGGCATGGAATGCAAGCACTTATTATATTGCATCGGACTTATGTTAAGATCGATCAAAATAAAAGTAAATATATGGATTGTGTAAATGGTCATCCACATTAAAGCATATCAAAGGAAAAAGACATAAGGTGACAGCTACTTGTCAAATATAAATGCAAGTGGCAAGGTGCTTTCCCTCTAGCAACAGTGAGTTTTTAATAAATAGTTAAAGTACAAAAAAATAACACTCAAAATTAGGATTCAGCGATGCTGCATTGCGCAGAAGCACCAAGTCCCTGTTTCGAGCCGCAGCATCTAAAGTTAAAATAGCCATGATGATCGCCGATCTTTGATAGAAGTGGAACAAAAAGAAGAAGATGAATCAATTCTTTTCTAATAAATAAACGTGTACTTAAAAAAAAAATACAAGGGATTCACAATTGAAAAAACACTTTAAACAACTACAAAAATGAGCAATGTTGTAGGCTCAAAGGGAAAATTGAGTCTTAAAATAGATTACACTAATATACAACTTATATACTATTTACATTATATGCATTGATATATATAAAACTGATTTCTCCTTTTTTTTAACATTATTTGACGTAAGCACGTCTTTTTTTGTAGTAATCCGACACCCCTGGTTCTCTCCCCATAACTATAAGAGGCCGCTTAAGCGATTTTTTAGCCTCACGCAAGAGTAAGGGGAGTTTTTGTCAACCCTTAGCCCGGTACATAATATATCTAGGCCACACCTACGCAAGTACTTAGTCGTAACACTTTTTCACTCCCCTTCCATTGTTTCCGCGTATTTTGTTACTAAGAGATACTATATGTTTGCAAGTACGACCATTACTACGAATTAATGAATTAATGTGTTAACGCGAACTTATACGTGTCTGTTTGTGGGAATGCGTTTAATATGAATCTTAAATGATGTACATTTTTGCAGCTTAGATTTAGATTTAGAATGAAGTAGTAGGCATATTAAATTTGTTGTTTTAATGTCTTTTTGGACAAATAAAAACTATGTTTATTTTCAGTATTTTTTTAGCATTTTTTGGTCTTTAAACCATCATCCGGTGTAATGTGAAAATAAACAGTGTTATTTCTTATATATTTTACTAATTATTTAAAAGAAAAATTATTTTTTACAAATTTTTTCACATTGAAAAATACATTTTTTTGTACAGAAAAATTATGATAAATAGTTACGAATCAATGTGAAAAAAATGTTGATTTGATTGCCAGAAATATAATTAATTAAGTAGTCTAATTAATTTTACATAACGTTTTCTGCAATTCTACTTTTTTGAAAATGTATGGAAATACATATAAAAGTAGTATCCGTGTTTGAGTTTATAGGAAAATTACATACATATGAAGCACGAAAGAGGTTTGAATTTTAAATTTCGAAGTAAGTAAATATTTTTCACATTGTGCACATTTCATAACATCGGAAATAAAATTGGCAAATATTTCAACAGAAAAATGCTCCTTGCTTTTCGGATTTGTGTTTTTGGCACAGGATTCGTATGAAGTCCCACGCTACGCTTGAACCGTATAAACAAATAAGAGAATAATTTTAATTTACAATTTCACAATGGGTAAGTCCTTTTGTTGTACACATTTTATTTTTAATCTTGTTCATTTTTCTCGTCTTCCAAAAATATACACCGTTGTTTCAATTTAACATAAGAATAAAATATATACCTAATGTACGACATTGGTTATTTGTAAGGAAAAATATTTAATGTCTGTTGACTACACAATACGTGTAAGCACATATTTAGAAGCAAAAAAATATATTTGCATGAAAATATTTCCGTTTCATTTAAATAAGGTATGAATCAAGTTAAATATAGCATTAGCCGCTAGCATTTTCAGCAATAAAAGAAACTCATTGCATGCCTAAAGACATAACTCACAAAATTGAAATAATTCTCCGGCAGAGCTTAATCGATCCGGCCTTTCGCAGGCTGTATTTCAAAAGCTCTCGGAGGTATCAACAGTTCAGAAAGCTCGATTTACGTAGGCTTCCATGCCTCTGCCCTTATTTTGAGGCTTCAATGGAGGCAGTTTCACTTGTTTGTAGGCAGGCGCGGCTTTTCAGAATGTAATTCAATAGAGGTGCAATTAAAAGCTGCCACAAACTGTACACGGAGAGTGTGAATGGTAATAAAAAAATGTTTTATTTACGTATATTTTTTCATTACCTGTTTGTAATCCACTAAGTACGCTTAAAGTGTTTAAGTAAATTGCTTGACCTGTGTATTTTCTGTGTGTAATTTTAAAATATATTTGATACTGTATTTTTCGCCTTTAATCGATAAAAAGTGTTATAACTTGAGCCAAGCATATCACCTTAACTAAAAAAAAATCCTTTTTGAATATTGCTACCTTTGTAATCTAAAGAATAAAAAAAAATATATTATGTAGGAAATAAGATGTTGAAATATGACAAACAGATTTCACTAGAATTACCAATCTGTTTATTCATTTCGGAATCATAAATAATTGTGGTATTTGTTTTAGAATATATTAATACCCTCAGCAACTTACTGCGTCTCATAAATAAGCAATTATTTCAAGGAAAAAATTGGTATCCACTTACAGCTAATCCGGAATTGTTCACTCGCAAATATGGAACAAAAACGAGAGGCAGGGTTGTATGAAACAATACATTCAACAGCGGAAGTGATAAGTTGAGAGCGTTTCAGCGCTGAATCATAAAAAATTCAAGATAAGTGCCAAGAGGAGAGTCAAGCGGTCGCAAAGGGGTGCAAAGTCTCTGCATGCCTCTCTCTCACTGTTGCCATTTCAGCAAATTAGTGCGAGTGGGATGGTTGAAGAGTTTAAACTGGCTTTTTCGCGTTTCTGCCAGGATATTTTCCTGGCTGAAAGATACTCGTATTATTGCGCTCTTCTGTAGACACAGCTTTCTGTTGGTGAAAATTTAATTTTTGCTTTGGTCTTGTTTGTTTTGTTTGTACGCGGCTGTTGGTCTCAACACTAAAGGGTGATATGGTGACAGTGGGAGATGAGTTCTGAATTTGAAAATAGTTTTCTTTTTAACATGTTCATAGGGAATATTATATTGTGGTGAAAAACAATGTTTTTGTTTAACAATTTTAAAATGCAGAAGTTGAAGTGCTTATGAAGGTATTGGATACTTGTGTAATAATCTTTAATATAAGTTGCAAAGATATCGCCACTTTGAATAAGTGCTGATTCACTGATTTGAGAAATCGTCGATTAAACCTTTTATTTAATATATTTGATTGTATCAATTGCATGTACTCCTTGATTGATAGGTTGGTATGCGGCTGACCACCCATACTGTAAAAAATGGTTCACTTTGCCAATGTCACCCCTGCTTCAGGGAAGGTCGGCAAGAGTTGCAGGGCTTATGTTCATTTGAGATTGGGGTTTTTATATTGTAGGTCCACATGCAGCATGTGTAAGCGCGAAATTATGCATGTCTGCTTGTGGGAATGCATTTAATATGAATCTAAAATGATACATATCTTTGCAGCTTAGATTTAGATTTAGATTTAGATTGGGTGTAACTTCTCATAGTAAGTGAACTAATAATATGAAGTGCTCATGAAAAAATTCTCAACTACAAAATTTTCACACATTTTTTGTGTTTTCTCTCGTAGAAAATAGAAAAAAAGGTACATATATCTGAGAGCCCCATGTTATCTTAATATGTCACTTATTCGGTCTTACCTTTAAGGTGTAATCATTTAAAACTCATATTAAATGCATTCCCACAAACACCTGCAATTGCGCAGTTACAAATACTGCATGTGTACTTACAAACTAAAATTCAAACCCAAAATGAACAGAAAACCTGCAACTTTTGTCGACCTTCCCTGAAAAAGGGGTGACATTGACAAAGTGATCATTTTTAACAGTATGGGTACATAGATACATACATAGTCTGAAAATTAGTTTTGAAACTTAAAAGTCAGTAGTATTTTGCTTCCGCTCTTCTAAATTATTCACCACAGCAAACAATAAAACACACGACTTCAGCGCAAAATTTTGTACATTTCTCATATTTTCTCGACAAAGTATGTGGTTTTCATTTCGTGGTCTACCCAATGGATGACAAATTCCGAGATATATTGCCGTTATAATAATTATTTCGTGAGTAAGATGATCCATTCTTGGCTTCATGAATTAATCTGGGCCTCACTTTATTATGGAACTTAGTACCGCGCTGTAATATTCATGTAGGAGGAATGCTGAACTCGCAAACTACTTGACATCACTTAGTTTGATGTGATTAATTTTAATTGGCCGACGTTTTCATATGCTCGCGTTTGACTTGGCCACTTGCGCGAGGGTTAACTAGCATTGTGAATAAACTTAGTGAATACGTGCAGACTGGAACATTGGATATATAATTCGTCCATAGAGATTAGACAATTTAGTATCTAGCGAAGTAGTAAACAAGCATGTAAATGTTCATCTTTTATTTACTTCCTTGTTTAATTATTGAATATAAACTCAACAATATAGCCCTCCCTGTTTAAATAGGTAAGTATCTACAACGTTTTGAATAGAATCCTCACTATATAGAAAGACAGCAATAGTTTAATGTTAATTTATAATATAGTTTTACTGGTGTATATTCATACATCAATAGTCAACGACGTTACCATGTTGAAAGCACCGGTTCCCATAGATCACCGAGCAACAAAGCAACATTGGGCGCGGACAGTACTTGGATGGGTTACCGCTCAGGTACACCGCGTGTCGTTGGCATCTTGGACCGGTCCGTAGTCCAGTGGCAGCACTTTGGACTCGTAAATGGAAGGTTGTGGATTCGGATCCTGGCGGAGCACAAAATATACTTTTACCAAAGACCGGTCACTGAAAGGTCCATCCAACCTTAAAACAACTGGGTCTTGCTTGAGAATTGGCGCTTTCTACAGCGACGACCAAGCTCGCAGAGGGCTCTTGAGGTGTGATACACACAAAAACAGCGCTCACCAAATAAATCATCCTAATATTATTATTTTATTATTATACGCTTTTACGTATTTGATTATGAAATTGGGCCCTAAATGTAAAGAAAATGCAATGTGCAATTAATAAGGTGTTGTTATTCATGCTGTTACCTGATTTTCCGAATCATAAATTAATTATGTCCTATGGGAGCATTGAGAAAATAAATGAAAGAAACTAGACATTTTTTCAGAGTCCCTTTTAAGAGCGACATTGAAAGTGAAAATTAACATGTTGATTGCTGATATTGGATAAAAGTATGTTATATATATTATGATATATGTTATGCATGCCCACATACAGGCACATGTAGGTTCGCGTCAACACATTCTGCATGTGTGCATAAAAATGATAAACAAAAAAACTCACATGACCATAAACCTTGCATTTGCCACCTTTCCCTGAAACCGGGGTGGCATTGCCAAAAGTGAACCAATTTTTACAGCACAGGTTTAGCAGTCATGGAGTGCTAAAATATAAAAAAAAACTATTGAATAGGCATAGTTCATCTTCTCATTATCGAAGAATTGCACTAACACGGTTTCACGCTCATGCCCTTTAAATTATTCGCTACTTCACGTACATATAAAAACCACAGCTGTATAACGGCCGTGTAAAGGGGGCAACTCCAAGTGGGCAAGTATGGATCCTACATAATCGCATGCAAATTATTTTAACAGCTTCGTTTATTTTCAAAATCATCCGCGAAGAAAGGGCAGCCACGGGAATCAATCAAGCTATGCCCGTAGGATAGCGAAGGATCGCTAGCTCAAAAATAATTAACAGAGTACAAAAAATATGATAAAAAAACTTACGTACCTACATGATAATTTCTAGGATTTTTCTGTGAATATTTATGGTTTGTATCGAAGCTGAAAGTTCCTGATTAAATATTTTTGGTATGAAATAGGATACAGGCACTAAGAAATAAGATTCGAAAAAAACTCTAGTTTAATTTCAGTCCAGTCGATAGCTCAGTTGGCAGAGCGCTTTCGTTCATTGCCAGAGTGTTAGGGCTCGATCCTCAGTAGTGGTATCAGAAATGATTTTCTCGTTTGGGTGATTATTTCAAACCCAAAATCAAAACACCAGCAAGGTAACCCTCGGTTGCAGGGAAACCTACTCAGTTAGTAAAGTTGTTGGCGTAAGGCTAGCCCCGATACCTGTGAAACTAAAAAGATTCCACTCGTTTTTTTAGATGTCTTTGCGGGTAAGTAGCTTTAATTTCAATCATAAGATAAACTTGCAGCAATGTTCGTGTTTTTTCGCTATTCCTTTCCGTCTATAACTAAGGTTTTAGATGGCAAAGCATTTCGATAAAGTAAACAAAAAACACTAGAGAATACCAGAATAAATGACGATAATATTATATTTTAGAGTAGATAGGTCCAAAACTTCGGATCATCAAAAGTCAAGCTTGAACAGAATAGCCCTGGTCGTCGTTGGGTTAGTACCCAAGAGCCATGATTTGTAAATTGCTCAAATCATAATGGGCCGAGCGCGGAACCAGTTGCTGGATTAGTTTTGGAGTAATTTGGACGGGCAGGCATTCGGGCGACGTTACAAAAAACACATCCATCACACACTTTACAAGTCGGGACACGAGGGAGGGGCGAAGGATCTGAACCGAGCACCATTGTGCTGGGAATAATACGTGCGGCATGCCCGGCCAGCCGATGGTCGGTGGTTTCTGAAGTAGAGAGCTGAATGAACGTAAAGGTGTCGGCTTTCAATAGAGAATTTGATATCCCGAATTCTGGAAATTTGTGAGCGTTTGTTGTATTGTATCATTTTTTTTATATTTTGGCAATAAATTTACTTCAAAGCATACCAGCGTCAAGTATAATGTAAATGGTAACTAAAACATTATTATTTCTACGAAAATAAAACAATTGTTGTTTTTTTTCATCCCTTGGTTTTGAATTCCTAAATGACGTAGGTATGTACGTAGATAAAAAAAAAACGTAAGCATGTTCTGCAATAATTGGAAAAAATGCTTCTAGTCTAAATACAAATAATGAAATTCAAAGTGTAGAAAAGCTATACAGGCGATGTCTTAAATATTATTATTGTGAGAACAAACGCCGTCTGATGGGATCAGATGGATGTATCTATAAACTTTAGGTCCGACAAAAAACAACATCAAAAAGTATTACATAAACGTACAATAAAAAAACAATCAAGTTAAAAACTCGTCTGGGAATCGGATATCGAATATTCAAAGGGATGCAAGATGAATCTTAATATTATTTCGCCCGCGGGCCACTAGGCCAGTGTGATATTAAAAATTGAACACCCAGCAAGGTTCAGCTTTAGCTTTTTTTTGGTTCATCTGAACCCCAAGTATAAAAAAAATCATATCACTCAACCATAGCGTTTCACGAAAAATGTATGGAAACTCAAACTCTCACTAAAGACGCCGTTTTAACTTGCATATTTTTTGGATAAACGAAATGTTTAAGTTTAGTCGTTAAGTTTTATGCTCGGGACTTGGGGTACTGATCTTTACGATGCTCAACGCTCAGAGCCGTGAATGTCGAAAAAAAGTAAGATTGTAAAAAAAGCGACTGGATTTATTAACCCCACGATTTGATCTAATGGAATTTAGAGATTAAAGGTCGGCTGGTGTAGATTATAAAAGTACTAGAGTTTGTTAAAGGTGAGAAAGTAAATGGTAGAATAAAAAAAACATAAATTCTGAAGAAATGAAAATATTACTTAAACAAGGAATAAAAAATTTAAGAACTTCGACTCCAAAAGCAATGTATTAGTAACTCTATCATCATTTCACTTGGAGTGGCCAGAGCCTCTGCTGATTTACCTCCATTTTTTCCTATCCTCACATACCGCTTCCAATTCATTCATGCCTATCAACTTTTTCATACATTTCCTTCTTTTAAAAGAAAACAAATATTTTTTCAATAAATCCCGGTATAGTACCTACAACTGAACCAAGGATATATTATTTTAGGTAATACAATATGCCTAGCTAGAGATCAATGCAGGTATTTTTAAAATGCAGGTCATCAACAAATAGTCGTGTCACATAGCAACAATAAATTGACTAAGAAGACTATTGTACTCATACTTTCCCAAAGCGTTTAGTGTCAAATATGATGGCTTTCTAAATTCTGAATAAATAGCAGGTACACGCAAGGTACAAAAAGCTATCATGTCAAAAGATACATTGGCAGGTGACTTAGGAATTGCGAAAGTCACCTATGTTACTGTATGGAGATTGTTATGAGGTGATTCACGATTATATATAGAAAAATATTTTAAATATTTGACTCCGCGATAACCATCACAGGTTAAAAAACCATACACTTATGCTGTTGTAGGATGCTCTATCATCAATACATTTGAATATATTATCTTATCTGACATTCCTTAACAGTTGTATGTGTGTGGAAAACCTTTTTGAATACCATTGTCTTGATATTTTGAGTCTTTTTTCACTATATTTTAGTATAGACAACATTAAAATTTGCATACACTGCCTTACATTTAATTATGACTACATGTCACACCCTGAAACACAAATTTTCTAATGTTTTTTTTCGATCGATCAAATTCAGGTTTATTTTTATCTCTTGGTTGTAGTTTGTTCATTCCTGATTCCACGAACAATCCTGTTAGATTTATTTAGAAGTAAGATTTCGAACAACGTTTGGAAGTTTAAATAAAGTAAATGTATTTTGATCCACCTTCTTTGTGGAACTGTTAAAATAATAATTTGTGTATTTTTGTATTGAAAAAGCGTATTACATGGCATTTATTCAGTAAAAGTGTACAACTTTTAGAGTTAGTATTATAATTCTCGGTAAACGTCTGATTCCTTCCAAGCCACCTTTAGATAAAAAAAAATGTGTGAAACAAAGTGTATATACTTACTTCACTTTAATTACGATTAAAGAGAATGTTATAATAGTTATCCTGAATCTTACACTCAACTTTTTTACATATTTGCACAGAGTAGAATATTTGTCAAAGGCCTTAGTTCCAGAGAATACAGGTTCTGGAAAGAGGTCACTCGGCATTGTGAACTCTCGTGAAGATGTTCTCTAACCTTACAAGAGAAACATCGTGATCAGTATTCAAGACAATGTGATGAGTCATGACCACAATTTTAAATAATTATAAAATTATTATCTTGCGGACCCGTGAGAACCATTAGCTGTGTTTGAAGAGCTTATTACGGACAAATAACCAATCAGTGTAAGTGTGTGCCAGTGGTAATTTGCTTTTTTTTCTCCGCATAAGGCAGACCAAAAAATAACTGTAATTTGATGTAACGTGAATGATCTAATGATGAGAAAATGTTTTATGGCTTCCGAATAAGGGAAACCAATTTCATTTTTTTGTTGATTCAAAGACTAGTTTGATCAAATGATAGTTTTTTCGATTTCTGTCAATCAATTCAACATTTTTTAAATGTATTTTGTAAAGTTATGATTAAATAACAATGGCTTGTGTAAAATATGAAGCAATAACAGTAACAGAGAACTGCCACATCACCAACACCTCTGCGGCACTATAACAAGTTTCATAGACCCTTAGAGTCTCTCAAATCTAGGGAGTCTCCCGCGCAGGCTTTCTAAAAAAAAAAAACAGAAGATACGATAAAATAGAATGAAAGAGATATCAAGCTTTTATACACCTAAATGCAAGATACCAAGAAAATATAATATATTTTACAACAACAAAATGAAGCTGCACGTATTGAAACAATCTATGCGTTGCACCAAAATTAATGCTACGTTTTGTTAATAATTGCTGCAATAATTAATTTTCGTTTTTCAATTTATAATAAATGATGATATTGTTTGATATTGATGAAGATTAAAGGCTTAATTGGTGATTCAACAAATCATAGGCTTTTACATTCGTATTCTAATAAACTGCTAATTTACCTTATGAGCGCTGTTTTCTGTATTGGTAACCGATCTTGGAAAAATCACATGAACTTTTACCCTAACAAAGAGCGTAGACCTTTTTTAAAGGTCCACTACAAAATAAAAAAAAAACTCATTAGATATTGAATTCAAAGGGTCATGTGACACATATTTAGATTTTTTCGGCGGTTTCTTACTAGTGCATGGTGGAAAACCATGACTTTTTTGGTTGATAGCGTGAGGGGAGAAAACCTGCAAAAGGTTCCTTCCTGCCATTGTCAGCACCAGCAAATCTATCCTGAAGATTGGTCATGATCAAGATCAGGGCCTCTGTACCTCCATATTGTGAAAAAAAATGTCTGTGGAAGGACTCTTACCTTGGGTCCGCGAAGGGCTCCGCATAGATATTGCGGTGGGCTCTCCTGGGCAGGGGAGGAGGCACGGGGCCCAGGCCTTCATCGGGGTCCCGGTAGCGGGGGTCGCCCCCGTACCGGTTCATGCTCTTCATGGTCATACCGGACACCCCCAAGCGGCGCTCCGCCTCGCCGCCCGGTACGAACCAAAACTCCTCGTCCTGCTCAATGGTGAACGAGCATATCACCACTCGACAACCCAAACAAAACCACCCATATCAAACTAAAAACAAAACCAGAATAATATGTCTGCAAGTAGAATGATATGCTTCAATTCACTGTCCCGAATCACTTCATTTTATTTATTTACGATGTCACTATGAGATGCGAAATGAACATTACTATTTAAGGGTTCAGAGTCACGTAGATGGAAATTCTTATTGTTGTACGGGATGGTGGTCGTAAAACGCGACGTAGCGTCACCTAGGATGTAAAATTATTTTCCGACAGTTAAACAGACATCAGATGTGTGTATAAGAGTATGTACGTCCTGCAAGTGATGTTAGGGGTGCGCACTGTGTTTAATATCAAAATAATCCATTAGTTTCCTACTCTAACATAGCACTATTTAATATTTCCACCAAAATAATTAACACTGGTTTATGTTAGTTTGGCTTGAATTATTATTATGGATATTATTTTTATCGGAGGATGTTGATGTACGATTTAGTATGGTACGGCGCGACGTTGGGCACAGACACGTCCGTCCTGACGCAGCCACAATGGCGGAATGGGGCATCCGAGGAGGGTATGTTCCTGTGTGCGCGCGCATGAATAGGTGTGCGCAGGTCCGGGGGGATGATGGCCCCCTCCCCCCTAGCGACAGCTCCCCCCTCCCCCTGTTGGGGGACCGTAATCTCGGTTGTTTGCGAGCGCAACAGTTATCGGCCTCGCCCGCCCTTTCCTTGGTTTGTTCGCTTTGGGGTTGCGTGGAGGAACTAAGGTTTGATGGACTGATCGCAGTGCGTGTGCCATGTGTTACACTTTTGTGTATAATAATTTATTTTATGCGGGTATAGGTAGATACACAATGCATCATCCGGTTTGCATCTACAAAAATAGCTATGCAATGTTTGCCCTGGTACAAATATACAATTTTCAAAGGCACTTTTCTAGTAACATTTTAATAAATTGTCATAAACTAGATTCTAGAACATTGGCTGATGATTATTTTTTCAGTCTTTCATTCTCTTCGAAGTGAATTTCAACACAGTCTGTGAAGCTTGGTATTATAAGTAAGACTTAAAATTAAAATCTCAAAATAAATACTTTCACAAAAAATACACAAAAAAATCTGAAATATTCATGAAAATAAAACGGTGTAGTTTTTCATTGCCTTTTTAATAAATAATTCATTAGGCAGGTTCGCTCCAAAGACGGGGTGGGCGCATAAACAAAAAATACAATTAAACAAAGGGCGCCTTTGTTTATTTTATTCCGGCGAATTAAAAGCAATGTTGACCCATTAGTGGAGTAATTTGTCGTGAGCCGAAAAAACGCGTCTCTTTGGAACAAAAGTCGCACCAAGTCATTAAGATGGGGGGGTAGAGGCAGGGGGGGATCCCTCGGTTTGCATTAAATGTACATTTTTTTCTGTGACGTCACGCGCCGTCCTTTGACGGATTTTTCTGTACCTTTGGACTTGTTTTTTTTTCCTCTGGAAATTATGGATAAGTTATGAAGATAAAGTTAAATGTAGGGTTTTTTTTTTATATTCTGACTACATGTGCATAGGCATGAAAGTAACTATATAGGTATGTGTAGTCTTGTGGTTAAAACGATTCAGATCCAATGTCAGAAGGCATAGAGTTCTGTTCCGCAAATTAAATACTTTTTTTTTACGCAAACAAATTATCGTTTGATTTTTAATACGGTTTAGTGTTTATCGTATGGTAGAAAATTAATCTACGTTTATCAGAAACCGGTCACAAAGTTTCATTAACCCTAAAATCAATGGCACTGACTGGTGTAGATCAAGCTTACACATTGGGGCTCTTGAAGTGGGATTGACATAAAAATAAAGATCAACTAGAAAATATGCTAAAATTGATTATTTACGGGATGGCAAGCTTGGATATGTCATATGTTTGGTAAGAATGAAATGGATACGATGGATCATATATTTTGGTAAGATTGAGAAGTTATAGATATATAGTTACAGGTAGGGATAGTATAGGTACGGGTAGTAACCAGAGGCGGCTCCTGAGTGAAAATGTTGGTAGTTCATATTTTTTTCAAATTCGATTTTGCCTATATCTTCCATTTTATTTTGAAAGGTAATCCCAAGAAATGCTTACATTATGAAGGTACAAACCCACACTCGTTTTGTTATCTAACAAATAAATGTATAATAAACACGTACCTACAGTTAAAAAGGGGAAATCCATCCCTCGCTCCTTCGTCTGAGAGAAAGCTTCTATCACTAGGTATCTTCACTCTACGATTTATCACCAATAAAAATATGACAAGGAAAACAGAAAAAAATAATTTTACAATTATAGTACTTTTTTTAAATATCCAATTGACTGTTATTGACATAGATTTACAATTTTGAATGCTTTTAATTCCAGTCTGAGCAGCCCACAACTTTCTATAACCATTGTTTTTTTCAAAAGCAGTACGGCTTTCCTTAATTAAGTCCACATTTACTTTATTATTAGAATTATGGGTAGAATTCATTTTCACAATATTAAATAATGATTAGGCCTCCACATATTCGCAATATTTTCAAAATAGTTTCAGAAATATTCACGAAAAAATAGAATATTTGTAAATAAAGTAACCGGCTTTGAAGATTTTGACACATGATCAATGACGAATTAGGTTATTAAGTATAATATTATTCCCTGCTTATAATATTATGCTCTGTGCATTGCCGGAAGACGACTATTCCGATCTCTTTCGAACACATGTGAAACGCTATTAGATTGATTGTCCTTGTCTCATGCCACCGTTTGGAACAAATATGTTAAACTGTACGTAGTTTTCATAATATTGACGTGCAGATCACGATCTGCACGCGTTGCCGGGCAGTGGGCATTCCACAGAGGGGCATTCATTCATTATTTTGTTTACAATTTTGTTACTCGCAGATGGTCCACATGCTCTTCACAGATGTCGCCACATACATCGATCTTTGATTATTGAATACCAATCATTCAAATTGTTCATAAACATTTTTCTTTAAAATAAATTCACATTTTTATGTTTAAATTGTTGCAAAATGTAGGCAGTGCATTGCACGGATAAACTCTTAAAGGAACCGCCTCTGGTAGTAACATACATAGGTATGGGTACAGATAGGTACAGATAGGTACGGGTAGCTGTAGGTACGAAAGGGAACAGGCGGTTGGCGAGACAATGGTCACAAAAAAAAAACATAAAAAATACAGTCTTCCCTGGCAGGGTTGTCAACTTGTCAAGAGACGTAATTAATGTTGGCGTTTATTGTACAAATGATATTTATTTTATGAAACTATTTCGTTATTATGATGAATCCTTCATGTTGACCACGCTATGACTTAAAATAATTATACTTATTGTTGTAATTTTTGCCAGAGTTTTTCTCTGCCCATACTCGCATGCTTGTATTGTAATTTGTTACAATTTTATTTTTGTTGAATTTTAAACGTTATATTCTCATTTTTACAATATTTTTCATCGTTTTTGTGTTCTGTTTACAAAAAGTTAAATGTTTTTTAAACAGTTATGATTTTACATACATAATAAAAAGCCTTACATAATGTTGCTTCCCCTACAATTCAGTTAGCTAGTAAATAAATAAAAGTAGTAAATATACATTTACGATTTATAAAGCATGTTCACACGTTTAAATTTGCGCTTACACATGCCGCATGCCCAAAAAAAAACAAATCTCAAGCTTGTTCTACACGAATATTTGAAAGCTTACAAGAAGTAAACGGTTTTTTTATTTAAAAAAAATTGCATTGTTTACCTTTTAGAAAGCCAAAATTTGTGGTTCATTTTGATTATAAATCATTAATGTACAAAATGGAGTGTGAATATTTTCTCATTTATTCATACTTTTAAATACTTTTTGGTATATTTCGCTAACCCTGTTTAGCTCGTCGCGACTTGAGTTGAAAGACTTGAGAGCGAAACGAAGCGATCTCACGCTGTCGATACGAGGCTCGGGCGAGATGATACTACAGAAGAAACTATAATATCATGAAAATATATTTTATAAAATAGGTACCAAGTATTCAAGCTATAGATACAAGTTTTCTGCATTTAAAAAAAATGCATTGTCTAGAAACTTTACACCAACGTTTATTTCTATCAGAGTAAAATGTTTCAGACCTGATACAAATAATAAAATTATTTTGCGTCACAAACATATTTTTTGTGACAACCCTGATTCAAATATTAAGTAACTTTACAAATGTATTAAGTAAAGTTACAAATAAATAGTAACATGTAGATTTCACTCACAAGCAAACACGTGTAAGTTGCGGTTTCAAATGCTGCCCTTTTTTACGTAACGGTTGTGAAGGATATAATATAATAATAATCTATAATCTAAGTTGCAAGGATATATTCATTTAAAGCTCTCAGATGTAAGCCCACAAACCAACAAGTGTAGTTTGCGCTTACAAATGCTGAATGTGTACTTACAAATAAAATCCAAACCTCAAATGAACAAAAGCCCCACAACTTTTGCCGACCTTCCCTGAAACAGGGGTAACATTGGCAAAGTGAACCATTTTTTACAGTATGGTACATTACAAAAATCGCTACTTTATGGCTTGCTTGGACAACCCTGTACCAGGTACCTATGAAATGAAATTAATGTCAGAATTCTCTAGAACTGTCAGTGACTAATGATTTTTATGGTTGTGATAATTGATTAAAAAATCTAGTGCATTTTTTTATGGCTAAATTTCTTCACACATAGACGACTATTGTATATTTTTTCTTGGTTGCATTTTAATATCGCAATTATAGAATTGTTTTCTATTTTTTTCGAAAAAAATACAACCAAGCTGAGCGTTTAGTGTAACTTCTAGCTGCGTTGTCGCTGAATATGCCTGATAAGGCCAGTTAACCTTTAATTTTATTTTACAAAACGGAAAATTATTCGTGACATGCATAATGGAAATCAAACGAATCCCTTTTGGCTTTGAACGCAAGCGTTCTATCAAGGGATTTATCGGTTGGATAATAATTTTATTTGAAACTTAATGTAATAATTACGAAGCATAAATGCGTTTTTTTTTTATCAAAGTCTGCCAAAATTTCAACTTATTACCTTTGAAATTTGGCATATTTTTATGCATTTGTCAAAATATTTATTTATGACCATAACAATGGATGACTTAATTGTGGTACAAAAAAGCACATAAAAAATGAAGGAATGTAAAAATTGCCTTCCTACTGTACCCGAGTCAAATCAATTAGGCATTCTTCAGATTCTTAACTTGATGAGATATCTTAGACTAAATGTTAATGATGTTTTAGCCATTAAAGTGGGCACGTATTCTATAAAAAATATAACTAAATGGATTACGCTAATTTTATGTAGGATAACAAATCATTAGACAGTGGACAGGATATTAAGCACATGCCTTTCGCATGAGATCAGGTAGTGGGATTTCAAAAAAGGCGCCTATTAAACCGATAATCAAGAATACAAAAAAACGGCTCCAGATTTTATCTACCGTATAATTTTGAAGGCGATCTTAATTCTAAACATTTTATTTTATTACAATAATTACTTGTAATTTTATTGATAGGGATAATCGAAAATTAAATTGGCTGTTATTTGAGTCGGATTACGAAAAATAAAATTCACGCCTACTTGATATTTTTTGTAAGAAAACAGTCTGAATATAATGTTTTCATTAGAATAATATTTCTTTCATTTCAAGAAGGAATCAGTTTATTTAACAATTAAATGTGTTGCTATGAGGCTGGACAGCGCGAACTGTATAAATTGTTTCACTTTGTCAACGCCACCCCCGTTCCAGGTAATGGTCGTATCATTTGAAAGAGTTGCAGGGGTTGTGTGACTCATTTGTGATTCGGGTTTTTTATTTTGTAAGTTCAAGTATAACAAGTGTGAGCGTGAACTTACACGTGTCTACTATGCATTGTGAAATATAGGTTTATCTATATTTTCTGAAAAAATATATAAGTAGTTCACGAATCATTTTTGATGGACAAGGCGTTTTATTTCCGGTTCTTGTCGATACAATATTAAATGACTGTTTACCGTAAACGCTCCGCCGAAAAGATCAGCCTAATCTAATCAAATCTAAGTTGCAAATATATGTAACATTGAGGATTCACATTACATGCATTCTCACAAGCAGAGACGTACAAGTTTGCGCTTGCGTATGCCGCATGTGAACCTACAACATAAAAACCAAATCTCAAATGGACATACACCCTACAGCTCCTGCCGACCTTCCCTGAAACAGGGGTGACATTGGCAAAGTGAACCATTTTCTACAGCAGGAGTGGTCAGCCGCATACCAACGTATAAGTCAATAAATATACATAACAACCATCTTTAATAAAAAAAAATCATCAGCTATTCGAAAATTTCTCCGATGTCTTGATCTCTCTCAAAATGGTGAAAATAATTAATGCACTCAGCCGCAGATTGCATCCTATGTACATATTCCCGTCTATCTACAACTGCAAGAAGAGTTAGTTAGTGCTTGGTGCATCTTTCAACGCAACTCCAACGTCTAGCAATAAATTTGTCGACGGCCCGCACTCTCTTCCCAGGCTAAGATGCTCTGAGCTCCATATTAAGACGTTGGTCCATCGCCTAACCAGTAACCATCTCTGCGAGCGGTTGGGTATTGGCAGATCCTTAGATGGAAATCGTTAGTTGGAAGCTGTAAGATACTCTCGACTAGAGAATGCGGCTACGGATAGATCAAAGTTTGATAAAATCTTAATTGACCCTTAAAATAAATAAAATAAATAGTATTAGGATGATTTATTTGGTGAGCGCTGTTTTTGTGTGTAATACACCTCAAGAGCCCTCTGCGAACTTGGTCGTCGCTGTAGAAAGCGCCAATTCTGAAACAAGACCCAGTTGTTGTCAGGTTGGATGGGCCTTTCAGTGACCGGTCTTGGTAAAGGTTTATGAATTTTTCAACCGAGCGAAGAGCACATTTGGAAATATAAAATAGTAATAAGGCATCTCCAGAATTGTATTTCAAATAATTATGCTCCTGAAGATGCCTTATAAGGCGAAAACGTTTGAGCAAAAAATAAATAAAAGTGCATTAAAACTTTGTTTTTTCTCTTGAATTTATACTAAAATACAATGGACCTGTGTTAACAGAAATACCCTTAAAAGTATAATCATTTGTACTACATTGTTTTAAGCACATTTATTAAATATATTATTTTACTTATAAAGTATATCTTCCGTCTCTCTGTAGCCGGTCTCCAGCCGTTCCATGTCCACGTTCACTTACCACCGGCATTCCAACAGGTTTCCCTCCGCCGCGCTTTTGTTTACGTTTTTTTGTCGGATATTGTTTGGATCGCCAACAAAATGCGTTTGGTTTCTTGGAACCAAAATTAGTTACAGCTCGCTCGAGCCAATTACGATAAAGGCTCGGGAAATTATTTTTTACTTAGTTCGATTTTACGAATTCGCACACAAGTGGGCATCTTTTTTACGTCAATAATAGAGAACGTGATCAAAATAACAACCATGGTGACTCGAACAATTTTTAGATTGTATTTTGTAGTAGAATGTGGTTTTTTTTTTCGTATTTTTATGAATATGCTTTTGTTGCAAAGATAAACACGTTCAAATTTATACTGAAGCTGCAATCTTTCTGTATTCACTTCATTATAGTACTTACAGTAGTATGTGCAAGTTTGTGAAGACTAATGCAATTCACCGACCTGGATATTTTTTTGTACTAGAAACAAATCTCATTTTCATTTTATGCCATAGTAAATATCAAATGACGTATTATGTCAACTCAAGGTCAAAGATGTCAAGAGGGATTGACGTGGATCGAACTGGCACCGTTTTATTTTATACGTGCGCTTGGACTACCACCGCCTTGTCGTATACACGCTGAGTTTTAAATATTTAATACTCATTCGGAGAATCTTGCATGTTTTAAGTGATAAATCATGCGCCTGTCTCTAATCATAATGAGATTTACATTATTCACAGCTCTGAATGCTAAATCCAACTTTACAAATACCGCCTTTTGTGCATTTCTGCCAGACCCATGTAAGAGTTACGGATCCGAATAAATAATATCGTAATCCGAAAAAGGGAACGGAAAAAAATTCGGTCAGCGAATTCGGGTCGTCCCTGAATTAATTACATACATGCCGCAAATGCTTTTTGACAGCTATTATGTAGATAACAAAAAATACTGTCATACTTATGAGTTACGTGTCAGGCATCTTAGAATTTCCAGAAGATTTTAGTATAATGTGTTTTGCAGAGATCAATGGAACTGAGGTGGTGAAAAAAATGTGAAGTCATTGAAAACTTTGAATTTAATATTCGTGATCATACAAATGGAATGTGTACATTTGTCAGACAAAAAATTGTGACGTCACACGTCGCATGGGCAAAGGCTTACTAATATTTTGTTATTGTTTAAACTCAGAGTTTGTGTATTCACACAGTGAAAAATCCATTTTTTTAAGAAATTATAAAACTTAAAAGAAATACAGTTTTATTTTCACAATTCACTCAATTAATTGACCTCAAATACTTTCGACTCTCTTACGTCATTATCAAAAGGACATTCTTCTTCCTCATATGTGTCCTCTTGATAATGATGTAAACAAGTTGAAAGTCGGCTCATATAAAAACTATGAAAACTTGAGGTTTTCACGACTCATTCCTTTGCCAAACTGCCCGCTTATGGAATGAGTTACCGGTATCTGTGTTTCCATCCCAATTCAACTTACTCTTTTTCAATCCAATATCAATAATTTTCGCTTTTATCTAAATAAGGTATTGCTTTCTAGTTCGCTATATTTTGCTATGGATAGGCAGCAGCTGTTATTTGCATTATTACAGGGGTATTAATTGCCGAATATGTGAATGGAACAATTGTTTAAATAACATTAGAAAAAATACTTATAAATGCTACAAATCATACAACATGTTGCAACACATTCGAGATTTTGAATGTAACAAATCACTGAAGGATATTGCTGCCCTTCAATTTGTATTATTGTCCTTAAAATTACATGATTTATTCTTTGAGTGCGGTTTTGTTGTGTAGAGTTGTGCCACACATTATGGGGTAAGTAAGTATTGCATACAATGCCACATAATATGCATTCTCGAAAGGGGTAGGCATGTGAAATGTCAACAAAAGTATGAAGTTACAAAACAATATGGGACTCCAAATAAAAGGGTTAGGCAGATGGAATGAATTATTTGGGAATTTTCTCTAGTGGTGCAATTTATGCAAGCAGTTACGTATTTAAATTTACATTATTTTTTTGGCAACTATGATTTGGATATCATTGAAGTGCAGTTCTACAAATTACTTCTAGGAGAAAGTATGTCCAACTAAGTGAAGGCACTGAGTTTTGCAAAGGTGACTGAATTAGTCAAATGAAGTAGTCAACGATAGCCAGATGTAAAAGCTTCAGCCGATTTGATCCCCAATTCACATCCTTCCTTAGCACCGCCACAGACGCTACAGACACCTTTAGTAGATGGTAGGTCATTCTATTGAATTGTCGCTCGATTTGTACCGGATGAGATTTTCCATTTCTTGGGCGTTATTTTGCCATACACAGTTTTATATGGAGTGAAATGTTCATAGGCTCAATGGGATGGCCAGGTGAAGACATCATCCTTGACCTCTTTAGTACAGGAGCTTTAAAAAAAGTTTACTGCTTAGTTTGACGGTGGAATAAAATTTGAAGTCCAGTAGGAACTCGATGAATGCCAAGTTTCGATAAAACATTGAATTTAATTTCTTTTTTTTTACAATTTTATTTTTCATCGTCAGTCCTTTCAATTTTGGAACAAATGTGTCGTATGGAAAAAATCAGCAGTTTACACTTTTTAGAAAACGATCCAGATGTGGAAACACGGAACCAACCTATTTTTTTTTAAAACCTAGATTGCCATATCTGGTTCTATCTGACTCAAATGACCTTCTGGAATTCATTTCAAATACATTTCTCAGCGTTTATCCAAATATTGATTCAGCTAAAGGTGCACTCGTAAACCATATTGTTAATGTTATTTTACCCAGATCATGTCGTCTCGTACAGAAATACGACATTTCGTAAATTTGTTGTAATATTGAAATAGATGCTGAGCAAAGATTGCCCCGCCGAACAATGTGTACTCTTTCCCATTTTTTGTTGGACAAAGAATAACAAAAATCTCTTTAAATAAAGTATCGCATTTCACGAAGGTAATATTATTATCCCGAGTATGAACGGTCTCACAAGTATAATTCTGTACAATGGAAGGAAGAGAGGCAATTATAAACGTAAAAGGAGATCTTACCTTTTTTCAGACGCCGGCGTATCTTTTACAAAACGAAATCTCGAATAATAGTACATTAAAAGTTGAGTTGGAAATGTAAAACAGGAAACTATTTTTATTTTCGTGAATTTCATCATTTTTTTACACGGCTTTTCAAATTAATGATGTTGTTCAAGAGATTCGTTTAAATTTTTTTTATAAGTTTTATTCTTGTTTTTTTTTAATGATATAAAATAATTTAAGCTTTAACTCTTTTTCAATTCCAATTGATTTGACAACTTCTGAGATTTTTTTTTTAATTGTATAACAAAATAAATAAAAATAAATTCATTATTTGTTTCCTACGTGTATAATCTAAATTAATAAATAGGCGATTACACATGCCGCACGTGTATTTACATTTAAAATTCAAATCTCAAATAAAAAAAACCTGTAACTCTTGCTGCCTTTCCCTGAAACATTGGTGTGAGATGTCATTGACAATTTCATTAAATTCTTACAGAATGGGTGTCACCCCATACCAACCTATAAGTCATATTTTTTATAGACCATGCAACTTATAGTAAATTACCTCGGTATATTAGTCATAATGCATGAATATTTCTTTTTAAATAAATCGAACAAGTCGAAAAGATCCAAAAACCTAGACTTTAATAAAGGACAAAAATATTTGAATTTAAAATCATCAAAGCAGATTACATAAGATAGATTCAGATATAAAAATTCTCATTACAGAGCCAAACTTTTACGCATTGTAAATAAATAATCCGAGATGTGCCCCCCGCCGAATCATTTTCGCACCCCATGCCACCCCTCCGAGTCACGTGGGTGGCGGAGGGTTTCCAATTTCCATTTATATTAGATTTGATTGTTCGGACAAACACCCTCGCCCCCTCCGCCCCTCCAAATCTTCCCTTGCTCCGCCTGTCTAGTCACATCACGTAACTTTTGCCGGTATATTCGCGTATGTGCCGCTAATAACGGCGGACTGAGACTTCAAACATGTCAGACCAGAGCTCCGAATGAGTTGACAGATTGAAAACTACTCTAATTACCCCAATAACAGCTTTACAGGTCTGTCAGACTATTTCTGGAATAAATTTCACGGAGCGAAAATGATTGGTGGAATTTTCCGCCTGCCAATTGTTTGAAATTTGTTATTGAACTGGATGTTTACAGAAAATAATTTAAATTGTAAACGAAAAAACAAAAAACGTTTCCTTTTTTAAGTAAGCGTATTGTATTCTTCTTCTTTTAGTGCCCTGTCAGGTCTGACGTTGTCTATCACTTGATAGTAGGTCTCTTGATCTGTACCCCGAGTATACAGGATTGCGTAAACTCACCTCGATTGTGTACATCAAAAAAATGTATGAAAACTTCTATTATCTCTAGGGGAATCGTCATATATTCCATACATTTTCGATTTACGCAATCGAGGGGAGATTAACGCAATGTTTTATACTCGGGGTACCGGGCAGCTTTGAAGAGCTTCTCTATAGTTCAGAGTCCTGTGAAGTCCCGGGGTTTTCTTAGTCAGAAAAAACATAATTATTTTTACTTTAACGCAACTGAGCTACACATATAGCGTAACTTTTTGCCAGCGTTATCCCCAAAGGGATCGCATATGCTGATTCGGGACCTATTTATTTTTACAGTGGGGGAAGAGAATAATATTACTGAATACGGTATTTATTTGTGCTTAAAAATAAATGAAGATTGAATAAAAAATAGATATTTTCATCATGTTATCGGAAATCAATGTTTTTTTTTATAAATACATAAGTATCAAAGGGGCTTTTTCATCATCAAAAATATGTAGGTATTATTAAGGGTAACATTACTAACCCTTGTGGAGCTAACAAGTTCTCAGTATACTAAAAGTTTGTTAATAACAACTCAATATTACTTGGCAAGTATTCCATGTAAGTGATCCTCATACAACCTGCGTAATAACACAATTATTATTATTATTATTAAATATCTGAACCCGCCCTCAAGTATTCGTGGGTATTCTAAACTAACATATAGTTTGATCTCAATATTCGCACATGCCCTAAAAGCAATTCGAAAAGCTTCGTTTAAACAATTAACAACACTTTTCTTCGGTGGGAAGAAAAAATAAAGCCAGAAAAAAATATATTAATTTTCACAATATAATGCATAATATGATTTTTTTTTTTTTTCACGTTTTGAAATTCAATAAAATAAAGATTGCTATTAAAGTCAAAAGAATTTTCAGAATCATCTTTTGTAAACTTATTTTTTTAACGAACTTATACGTGTCTGTTTGTGAAAACGCATATAAAATGAATCTTAAGTGATAATTGATGTATTTTTGCATCTTAGATAATATATTATAGATCTTAATCAAAATGATTTTTTTTATTTAACAAAATAAGCAGTTTCTAGACATTATTTAAAAAGTTATTATATATCGATGAAACCTATGGAAACTACTTATGTTTACAGGTAAGGGGGCCGGCCTTTCGCCAACCACTTCAGTTGAAGTAGGTATTTCCCAGCTCCCGAGGGGACTGGTGCGAATATATTGTGAAGGCTAAGTATACTGTCCAGGTACTTTCTTTTGGTTTTAAATAAACAACTTAAACTGGAAATCATTTCTGACAGCCTTGATTGGATTCGAACCCGAACTCTCGGCATGGAATACAAGCACTCTACCAACTGAGCTATCGACCGAACACATCAACATAACAACTACATAAATATAAGAAAACATAATATAATTGTGACTGAATCTCACACCTGCCATTCTGCATCCAAAACAAACGAATCGTGAGGTTTAACTACGAGTAAACCAAGATATCAGCCGAGTACTTACATAGTTGTATGATTAGTGATCATCTTGGTGGAGGGTTAAACGTCCGTGGCCCATTGTCCCGAGTGGTCTGTTTACAATACCATTTTGATTAAGGCTTAGTAAAGGGCCCTGGATAGTAGTACTGAGGACCTGCTTGCCGGTGAGTACACACACGAGGTGAGTCTCGCTTAGACAACGCACCCAAATTAAATTAATTTCTCAACCTTTTGTATGGAGCAACTAAGGAAATATTGATGGATCATATTTAATAAAAAAAAAATTGTAGGTTATTTATTTATTTATTTATTTATTTATTTATTTACGGCGTTAGCCTTTTACGAAATAAGTACATATCAAGGGAGTTTATACAAAACAACAATAACAATAAATATTACAAGAATAAAAAGTATAAAACATTACGGTAAAACATAAAAGAAAAGAAAAGAAAAAATAAACCCATATATAAACACTAAACAGTAGGTTAGAAGCAAAAAAAAAAAAAAAAGCATATCAAAAATAAAAACTTCAGAAACCATTCAAATATCACTAATAAAGAAATTCACCAGGCAGACGTCGTTCATATAATAACAATCTAAAACAATATAATTTATTATATATTATGGATGTCCCAAAAACATTTTTTTCAGACCTTGGTTATAGGTATGATAATTATTATTATGCAGAACCAAGTCAAGTGAGGCATACTCATTACCAACACGCTGTAAACGATGCATACAACTATTGCTTTGTGCGTTAGTGCTAGTAAATACAGGGCGGTAAGAAACTAATTGTCTAGTCCCTGAACGTGGAGTAAAAAAATTCAACTCACTAAGTAGTGCAGGACAATCAATTAGAGCATGTTTTATTTTGAAGAGGGTGATTAAGTCAATAAATTTACGTCTGTCTGACAAAAAGTTTAGATTTAGAATCGAATTTAAATAGAGCGGGTCGAAGTGTGACAGGGGAATATTGAGTTTAAAATTAACTATTTTCAAAAATTTTAAGTGAACCTTTTCTATATTGTCTACGTGCACCATGTAGAGGGGGGACCAAACAGGCGAGCAATATTCCAAAACACTGCGAACCAATGTGGTATAAAGAATTTTGATTGCGGAAGTATCCTGAAAGTCCTTGGTGATGCGGTTTATGAAACCAAGCATTCTCATGGCCCTGGCACAAATGGAAGCAATGTGTTATATTATATTATTATAGATGTATTATTGTAAGCTTACGTAAATACATAATTCAAAAGATGATGATGATGATGAGTTGATGATTTCTTTATAGCGCCCGTTTCGTGATGTAGTCACTCCAAGGGCGCTGGTGCAAACGATGCCAGAAATTTGCTTGTCTTCAGTGCATTCCGGAACTGAATGGTTTACTTCTCGTTTTGAATAATCACCTGAAGCCCTAAAACTATTACCGCCCTAACATGAAACAGGGGTGACTTTGGCAAAGTGAACCAATTTTAAAGGACCAATCGGCCCTGTACTAAAAGTCAAGGCACAAAAGTAATAGTATTATGCATTTACTGGGACTGTTCATTTGCGATTTGATTTTTATTTCAATAGTGATAATGATAATAATTTTATAATGATTTATTTGATGAGCCCTTTTTATGTGTGAATCACGCCACAATAGTCCTCTGCGAGATTGGTCGTCACTATAGAAAGCGCGTATTCTCAAGAAAGACCCCAGTTACCTACTGTAAGGCTGGATATACTTTTTGGTGGCCGGTCTTTGGTAAAGGTACCTATAGAATGTTTTCAACCCAGCGAAGAGAATATTAGAAAATATACATGGTATATTTTGTGTGCTCCGCCGGGGTTCGAACCCACGACGTTCGATTTCCGAATTCAACGTGCTAACCATTAGACTACGGACCAGTCAAAGTACACACGCAACATTTGTTCTCAGGAACTTACATATTATTAATTATTATGTATATGTACCAGTGGCGATGGGTGCCATACAAGCCGGTTTCCATCGGTTTCCCGTTTAAAATGAGGCAGAAATGATAAAAGACTGCATGGTTTCAATGGGGGAAAAATAGGTAGGTATTGTTTCTTTGGTTTTAAATGTATTTTTTTACTTTGTGCCTATATTTTTTAACTACTTAGTTACATCATTTTAAAAGGGAAGCCGATGGAAACCGGCTTGTATGGCACGCTTCGCCACTGATATGTACCTTTATGACTATGGGCATTCACTGATCATGAACTTTAAATGGTTGTATATCTTTGACACTTGAATTATAGATTATAGATCTAGTAATGTTATATTTATTTTACTTCTAAAATAAATAATGTTAGAGTCAACTTAACGCTTAAAGCACTTTATAATATCAACCCTAAAGTATTCATTTGAAATTCAATTTAAATTGGTTCTGATCAATTTGATTATTTTGATACGCATGATATTTCCTATAAAGTGTTTTTTTAAAAGCAAAAAAATGTATGCGTTCCATATGACAATAATACCACGTGACTTAACAGCTGATACCTACGTACATTCGTGTGGAACAAAAATAATGCATGAACTAAAGTGAAATTCAATCCTACCCCGGGGGATGATTTAAAATGCAACCCTTTTGGACCTTCAGACAATGAACTGATGTCCTCAAAAAATAAATAAGGGCCTTTTGTACGTACTGGAACAATATTGTGCATACGCTTATTTTTTAGATGATTCATACTTTTTTAATAGGGGAGAGGTAGGTAGTTGAACATATTTAAATACGTGCTGGGGCGATTGTTTGAACTTTCGTGTTTTTATTGCGTTATAATTTTTTTATGCCGTTTTCGTGATCAAATTACCGAACAAATTTAATCAAAAACAATGTTTAATGACGGTTAATTGTCAGTTTTAGAAATGGTTCTCCCATAACCTCGGGCGGTAAAGTGCTAGTTATGGTTGAAAATATATACAGTCTTTATGAGTTTTTTTCAATGTCATGGATACTTATTATTATTATTTATTAATCAAAGAAGTAAAACACACTCGGTTCTGATATATTTCTTCTAATGGATAAACTGCGCCGTCATACTTTTTATCAAAATTAGATACAAGTTTAATTTCCAAAGACGGATCACCAAAGATCCATCCAGCCTTACATAAACCGAGACTTGCTTTTAAGAATTGAAGTTTTCTATCGTAACAACCAAGTTCAAAAAAAGCTCTCGAGGTGATTCACACTCAAACAGCGCTTATCAAATACACAATGCTTCTCAGAAATATATATTTTTTAGATTTGTTCTGTATCTCTTACTTTTTCGTCGTTTCAATAGGGATCGCCAGAGATTATACTGAATATCGTGAATTACGGCCCAAGTTGAATGAAAACCCATTGAAATCAGCGCAAATATGAATTTTCAAAATTTTCTCATAGATCAAACTTCATACCTACTCGTATGTGAGTATTATCTATCGCAAGCAATATCAAAATACTCGTTTAAATTTCTCTAACAACGCGGACATTTGACGCCATAGTTTTACCTATATCAATTATTGTGCCAATTACCGTAAAACGATAATTCAAAGTTTTCTCGATGCAATATCGTTATCAGTGGCAACTTATAAGTGGAGTTAGTATGCGGGGATGTTATATTGTGTCTCCATGCAGTTGAGCAGATCCGCTAGTTTTATAAATGTTGCTCGCGGTGCTTAGCTCTGGAGCCACAATCTGAAACGACAGAAGCCCGAGTCTTATCTACTGGTTTAGTGGGTACTTACACGACTGCCGAGAGAGGCTTTCTGTAAAGCAACCCGAAAAAAATACCTAGCAAAGATTTTTTTTCGTTCTAAGCTTTCGTTTGTATATTTTTGTATCGGCGATTTTTGTTACATTGTAGGGTAAAATTTGATCTTGAATTTGAATAACAATCAGATTTTCGTAGCTTCAATGAAAGTTTTTTTTTGATATATAGTAATATTTATGATTTCAAGTTTGAGGTATATATTTTTAGTATTGAACTACTTGTATGAACCAAACAAAGTAAATTTAACCCAAATCAATACAAGGTACTTTTTAAAAATCAAACCATAGCCAATCCAGGGCTGTTGAACTAATATTTTAATCAAATCTAATAAAATCAAATAATTGATAATTTAAAATGAATGTAAAATGCTGTAAAAATCGGTTCACTTTTGCCAATGCCACCCCGGTTCAGGGAACGGCGGCAGGAGTTGCAAGGCTTACGTCCATGTGAGGTTTTCTTTATTTGTATGCACACATGCAGAATGTGTAGGCGCGAACCTACATGTGCCTGTCTGTGGGCATGCATTTCATATGAGCCTTAAATGCTTACATATCCTTGCTGCTTAGATTATAGATTATAGATTATAGAATGCATCAAAAATTGCGATTTCTTAGTAACAAGGGATGTTTTTACCAAGAACTATAGCTACATTTTTTCTGCTTCATAAACCTAGTTTTTCTTTCGTAATTAAAATTCCCTAAAGATCGGAAATATACGTCATGTTAGAAGTTCATTGACATTTTTAATACGAGAAATAGGCTTAGAAAACAATTGAAAACGCTTTGATTTGAATCCTTTGGAAAAAAACAAATTTCAGGTGCATGAAAAAGCGTTGCTGTTAGGAAGTCTCCGTTGGATTTTGATATTATTTTTAGTGGAGCTGCAAGCTTGCTATGACTGCCTGTTTTCTATACAATATTTAGTGTCGTCATACAGAAAGCCTAAGCCAGCAATGTTCAGAACCCGGCACCGGGACGACCAAATAAATATTCCCATCTGTACAACTCCATATCAGCCGTGTTTCTGAATTGATACAAAACTCACTTTACCTACATGTAGGGTAATCCTCGGATGTACAAAACTGTGGGAAGTTTGAATTGCATGCTGCATTCTACAAGCTGAGAACCCAATATTATCGTTTGCATATATCTAGTTGTATGTGTTTTTATTCATTCAGAAATAAATAAATAAAAAATCTTATTATTTGTGAAATATGAGTCATATACAATTAAAAGACGGCAATTAAGGTTTTTTTTTTCGAAAATCAGAAATGGAAACACTTAAATTTTTAATGTAATGTTCTAGATTCTGTGTAGAATAAAAATACGGATTCTACGAACATTAGGGTAGAGGAGAACTGATTTGTTAACGTCTCGTATCTTATCATCAAGAAATGCGTGTATTCTACGCCAAAAATGAACAAATATGGCGTAGGTACCTATCCGTTTAGTAATTGTATTCAGAATGTCTTGCGACCATAATTCTTATTTAAAGTCCTTAGGTCCTAGGTTGCCTTTTTTAATTCTAGATGACTCATACATCAGAAAGATTTACCCACCCTGTAATTTTATTTTAATGTGTAAATTATGCAACTGCTTTTGAAAATATACAAGTAACTCAAGTAAGTACATATGATAGATTTTATTACCACGTATATAAAAATGTAGTAATTTACTTAGTATAAAAAGGAGCTTGTTAACGTATTGTGTTAGTCTTGTGAACTTATTATAATAGCAATCGGATTACCCGCACCTTAAGAGGGCGCCTTCCAAATATGCCTTTGAGTTTTGACCTCTAATTGCTTCGGTTCCCGCGCGCTGCGGCGCGCGCATCGACTCTACCGCTCCGTGCACGCGCGATCACTCAAACTCAGATAAATCATAACATAAATGGAAGTGTTCATTTTTGATAATCATTATGGCTTATATTTTGCATTTTTATATACCTCATACATTTGAGGAATATGGATGTAGAATATAAGGTTAAAGGTGTACATACTGCGTGTGATGCCTGCATACATTTTTTTACAGAGATAAATTTCATTTTTGTAAACTGTTACATACCTATTGTAAAAATTAAAGTTGGATTATACCGGTGGCATTTCAGTTCGGGCCATTGAGATGTGAATTACATGCAAACAGTAAACTCAACGTGATAAAATATATACTGTACGGCTGTATAACCAAATAATATTTCCATTTTTATTTATAATAAATTTACAGAATGATTTATTCGGTAAGCATTGTTTTTGTTTCTATCATAGCTCAAGTGTTCTATCAGTAGACAGGCCGTTCAATTTATTAGAATATAGGGCAATATCTAAATAAGAATCTAAGTTGCATAGATATAGTACATTTAGGAACTTATATAACATGCATTTGTACAAGTAGACACGTATAAGTTCGTGCTTACACATGCCGCAAATGGACCTACCTAGTAGTTAACAAAAGCACCAAATCCTTATTTAGACCTGTAGCATACATAGTAAAAATATCCATGATCATCGCCGATATTTGTTAAAAATGGTACCTACTGAAAGAAGAAGAAGAATTCCTTGTTACGTTTTGCAAAAGTTTTATTATCGAAACAACGATCGCATGCGAGAACGAATTTACTCTTATCTATTATATTTTTCTTCTCTTCAGAGAAGTACCTTTTAAGTAAAAAAAAACATACGTGTAAACTAAACAACAACGTTTAAAAAAACAAGGAAACTGGAACGCTAACTAGGAACGCTATTTAAGTTTTCATACATTTGCGGGTAAAGGTACGTCAAAAGTATATATTATAAAGTAAATACTTGGCGCACGTGGCAAATCTATTCGAATCGAATATGTTTGTCTCTTTTCAACTCGAAGCGCTACCCGGCGCAAAATGTCAAGCGGTGCCGTGCGATATAAACGGCAAACATGTTTGCCTAACCAAATTACATTTTTCGGAAAGTAAAGGATCCAAATCAATGAAAATTTTAACACTATTATTCATACACATCAGACTTTTTTACTGCCATTATAATAAAGAGTTGCAATCGCTTGACAGCACGATTCTGAAAAGTTTGCTCGATAAAAAAAAACACGAAAAACTCTAATTTTTCACTTTTTACTTGATTTTTTTCTTGTTTTCTGACATTTTAAAGCATAACATTACTTTTTTTCACGGGACACACGAAGAGCTAAATGCAATAGGTAAAATAAATGTGATAATAAAGACTTCGACAAAACAAAACATCTCAAGTTTGGAATAAAAAAGGGTGAATGCTTTAGTAATGTGGCATTCCACAATTTTTAAATAAAAAAACCCTGAATGTATTTTCAATTGTTTTGTCTTAATATCTGCACAAATGGTTTTTTATATTTGTTATTAGTACTATCTTTCAGACGGGCAAATACAATGTAAGGCGTTAATCAAATTTCATCCTAATTTGAATCTTAGTTGCAAAGATAATTATTTTACATTTGAAAACTCCTATAACATGCATTTCCACAAGCAGACATGTATAAGGACAACATAAAAACCCAATCTCAAAATAACATAAGCTCTGCAACTCTTGCCGACCTTCCCTAGAACAGGGGTGACATTCGTAAAGTGAACTATTATTTACAGTATGGGTGGTCAGCCTCATACCAACCTTTTATACAAATTAAAATATTTTTGAGAATAAAGCCTACGTTGCACGGTATGCTACGAGCCGTACCTGATTGTCATAATATTATACTCGTATCATTGAACTGACTGCTTGACATCAGCAATAATAATAATTCCGTTGTCCGTAGCGTAGGGCTTGCGTGAATTATAATATGTATCTCACTGGAGCAGCCTCGACCTCGAGTATATAATAATTATAAACTCCCTTCGATTGCGTAAATCGAAAATGAATGAAATATACGACGGCACGTCTTGATTTTGTTTTATTTTTTTTTCGATTTAGACAATCGAGATAAGTTTACACAAGTTACACTCGGGGTACTGCTGCCATGATCTATGGTAACTGAAGCTTCAAGAGTAGGGAAGTTTTGACCGTGATCTGCGTGATACACACAAAAACAGCGCTCACCAAATAAATCATCCTATTATTATATCTGCTATGAGCATTTTCAGCGCCATTATGTAAATACATTTTTGTATTTTAAAAAAGTAATCACGTTCATTTATGCATCCGTGTATAGTTCAATAATGCAAAAAAAAACATGGGAATGATCAAGCAACATTGGGCGCGGACAGTACTTGGATGGGTGACCGCTCACGTACACCGCGCGTCGTTGGCATCTTGGACCGGTCCGTAGTCCGTAGTGGAAACACTTCGAACTCGTAAATGGAAGGTTGTGGATTCGGATCTCGGCGGAGCACAAAAATATACCATTTATATTTCGAATGTGCTCTCGCTGAGTTGAAAAATTCATAAACCTTTACCAAAGACCGGTCACTGAAAGGTCCATCCAACCTTACAACAACTGGGTCTTGCTTGAGAATTGGCGCTTTCTACAGCGACGACCAAGCTCGCAGAGGGCTCTTGAGGTGTGATACACACAAAAACAGCGCTCACCAAATAAATCATCCTAATATTATTATATTATATTATTATTATCATATGGAAGTAGAAAAATTTACCTTTTTTTTTCTAAACAATCTTCGATTACTTTTTTTATTATAGTATTTTTGTTTTCGTACTCCCATATTTTCTAAAAAAAAAAACGAAAGACATTTTTGATTAATTGACACACATTTATTTACAAATAATATTTTACGTGAAGAAAATATTTTTATATACTAATCGGGTTTTTTTTATTTGAAGCCTGTATTCTTTTTTCTGCGCGCTAGAATTCATGCGGAGCGAACAGACGTCCTCTCGCCTTCACAGTTTGCTCCAGACTGGCGGGAACGCCGAGCAAACCACTGCGTTTTTCTGTCAAATTGTTTCCCTACAAAATTAGTATGGGATTTTTGAAGCTGTTTTGTTTATTTTATTTTGTACAATTTACATGCATTATTACGAAAAAAAAATGCGATCAATTTTGAGTTTGATTAATAAACTTACCATTTATACATATTTTTTGTATCCTTCCATTCAAAAAATTCAAGTTATTCATTGAACCCAGATAGCATTATTTCGTAATATTTCATTAGTTTGTGTTCATTTTGACAGAATTCAAATAACTTCTATCATTTTTGGAAACGGTCAATCTGTAGTTTATACATTTCTTTATTGTATTCTGACAGTAAAAGATTTAAAAAAAAAAGGAAACATTATGGACATTTAAAACCCGGAACACCGTTTTGGACGTATTCGCTCTATGGGGTCTTAAAAGCACGCGTAAGTAAAGAAATATTTCTCTACAAAAATTCATGAGATTTTATCCAAAGTAATTTTTCATTTTGTTTCAGCATCATTTTTCATTTTTTAAGCGGCCCGCCTTCTCCTTTGCCGTGTTTTTCCCCTTCACAAAACGACTCGGGATATATTGTAAATATGATTCCGTGGAATGGGAAATCCTGATTCTCTGAGAAAGGGGTTGTCGTCCTGTTTTGTTTGTTAACAATTCCTTTATTTGACTTTATTTCCGGGACTTTTCCCGACAGTACGTCAACACAGCCTCTTGTCTTCATTTGGGAGATAAAAGGTGAATCCCCAGCAAAAATATTTACGTCCCTCCCGGTCAAAGCCTTATCCTAAGGTAGTATTTCCTGCCTCACATTATTACTACTTTTATTTGTGCACTTTATGCGGCCGAACGGGACAACAAAAGAATTTCAAACGTCAAATAACAATGTAAAATATGTTATGAATGGATGGTCCAGAATTCACTTTGTCAAATCTGTGTCTAAAACAGATATTGTAATGAAAAATAAACAAGAATAGAGTTCCAGGTTTGTTCACTTTTTTTAAGCCGGAAAAAAATAGCACTACAAATCATAAAATTCTTGCAAAAATGACATCAAAATATTGAAATCACACCAGCTTTCATATTGCAATGTTTTTGCTGGAATACGTGTATCTTTCTCATTTGAAAACCTGTTCAGTTCCTTAAGACCACAAGTTTTCTCCTATAAGGATAAATTGAGGAACTGTCCAATAAAACTATATTTTAACGAACAACAAGGAAAAAAGGTTTTATAAATAATTATAAAAAACACAGAGTTTTATTTTCACAAATTGAGTATTTATTTCCACCTCAAGTACTTTCGACTTATTTACGTCATTATCAAGAGGATACTAGGAGGATACTAAGAGGAGTATCCTCTTGATGATGACGTAAATAAGTCGAAAGTACTTGAGGTGGAAATAAATACTCAATTTGTGAAAATAAAACTCTGTGTTTTTTATAATTTTTGATAATTATTTATAAAAATAAATTTTCACTGTGTGAATACACAAACTTTAAAAAGTCTAAAACAGGTTTTGTTTTGATTAACTCGAATTTGTTATATTTTGTTTCTTTCAAAGTAATGATATAAAACGGTTTTAGTTTACAATTTTGAAGGAATTCAAAAACACTGTTTATTTTCACACAAATATATTTAAAAAGATTACAATCTTTTGAATAAGTTACAAACGCGTTTTCGACCTAGTAGGTCATCATCAGGTAGGTCGAAAACGCGTTTGTAACTTATTCTAAAGATTGTAATCTTTTTAAATATATTTGTGTGAAAATAAACAGTGTTTTTGAATTCCTTCAAAATTGTAAACTAAAACAGTATGAATTTTCACAGTGTTAATACACAAACAATACAAAATATAAAACGGTTTTATTTGTTTATGATTGTAATTAAAATGCTGCAGTGAATTCATTCGGGCAGTCGCCTAGTTTTATATTTAGACATTAAAGTGGGTATTTAATTATTTATTTTATTGAATGAGAAGAGTCTAGAGATAAAAGGCGCATGTGCCGTCGGCTGGTGAGTTAATTAAACGTATAACGAAACCAGAGTGAAATGTCGCAGGATGAAACTAAATAACTCAATTCCCCGAACGCCATCAATATCATTAATTGATTGTAATTTAAGCCCTTAATTGAAAACAAGCTCGCGACTCTTGTTTTTGGTAAAATAACGACAAGAGATTCCATCAATTTCATCCGACAACATTTTTGTCTCCAAAACGATTGCCGAAGAAAATTTACGTGAAAAAATAAACCAAAACCGTAACCCTTAGTACGAGTTGCAAAACTTTAGTAACGTAAAGTTTACGGCAATTATTAAAGAGTGATTTTCCCCAAAATACTGTAACTCTTTTGCTAAGACCATAAAGTGTAAGCAACAAAAACAGCAGATTTTGGGAGAAATCACTCTTTAATATTTTCCGTAAACTTTACTTTTCTCAATTTTTGCAACTAGTACTAAGGGTACCTACAGATCTTGATTTCCCTGACTCTTGATGAAATTTCCATGATATCTGGATTATCTTTTAAATAAATTTGAACACGGATGCTGTTTTGAAAATGTTTGATTAAACCTGATAATTTTTAAAAACTTATGGGTTTGACATAAGATGCAACGCAACATATGTACGGTTATTTTTCATTGAAAGGAGGACCAAAGGCGGGCACAAATAAACCATAGGAATTAGGATATGAATTTCATATCCTTATTCATTTCAATCACACAGTACTTCTTCAAATCACGTCGAGTGTTATGCCATCGATCATTAGTTTCACGTGATGGGTTCCTGAAACGAAATTATTTGGATCCTACATAGAAACGTGTTGTGCTGACGTAATCATTATTTGTTAACAAAAACGATATTAAAGTTCCATCCGTTCTCTTTTTTGCGTTGAACTCAATTTATGACTGAATATTTTTTCGCAAAGAATTTTACCAAACAAAAAATAAAATGTCTACTCAAAGTTCAGCTAGAAACGTGTCTCAGAAAAAAATTGAAATATGTCTTTGCAACATATATTCAACCCATTACACTTTATTAATAGTGGTTGCAGATGTTATAGCTCCAACTGTACTAAACTCATTTCTACCCAACAATATAAAACCTTTTCTAAGATTATCCATGAAAATGCAATTTACAGAGCTTAATTTAATGTTTATTTATACACACAATTTACTTGTGGATTTATCTTTTTGGATGAATAAACGGGGTTTGTCTTTAACCTTTTGACCCTTGCATCTTGAACCGTGGTCGCATTTCGGGGTTCCATTCAAATTATCACCAACTTTTTCGCAAAATAAAATAAGGGAGATTTGCAAATTCGCGGCTGGGGATCTGATAATAATTCAAAAAACGGGCGGAGATGGGAAATTATATTTATTGCGCTACTGCGCTGCCTTTCTAATGAATTGCAGCAAGGAGAGAGAAAATGGGTCACCCTGCTAGAATAATTCCTTGAATAACATTTTCAAAGAAAATCTGCCTTGTGGAGCATAATAACAAGATAAATATTATAACGTTGAAAACCATCTTCAAGGAAAATAATACTGAATTTCGTAAATATATCCTGTACACATCAGAATCACCGGTGGGAAAAACTTGAATTTGTTTTCATTGTTGCCGTTTTTTTACGTTTACGTTTCTATTTGTTGAGGCAGTTTAACTTACAGTTTTAACGAATGTCTTTAATTTTTTCTTTTTGTGCCATTTTTAATGAAGATCGGCGATCATAACAAATTCACAGCTAACTCACTTTAGATGCTGCAGCTCGAAATAAGGACTGGGTGCTTTTGACTAACCACTGTCGCAGGTTTGTTTTTCAGCCACGATGTCCTTCAGCGTACTTGAGTTGTTCTCCCTTCAATATTTTCTTGTACGATAAGGTGAAGAACACAGTATTTTTCATCCGTCATTACGTGACTGAAGAGGGCTTTTATTGCTGCATAAATATAAAACAGTAATTGGTCAAAAACTGGTAACGGAATGGTGGTGGAATTAGCAAATAACAGTTTGATGAAAAGCTTAAAGATACTATGAAGAGAAGACACATTCAAATCGTCTTACCAACATTTCACACAAAAACAAATAATTAATATTATTGAGTTGTTTGATATAGCTTCGTTTAGTGGTTCTAGCCACCCCAAGGGTTAATGCTATCAGGTACAAGTATGTGATTTAGAGATTGTTAAAAAACCTAAATACCTTGACTAAAGCGTCTCGTCAACGTCCAACGTCTACAAGACAGGGAAGTAGAATAGTTAATTATTGTAAGACGTAAGAAGTTTATAATGAAACTATCAACCTTATTGAGGAATGGCCGGAAATTCCTCGTAACAAACAGGCTGCTCTAATAAACAACTTCAGAGTTACTTTTAACCAAGTGGATCACTACCCACGTGCCCAACGTTCGACAGGTATAACACATAGCCTCAACCAGTGGTACGGTTTCTGCCATGCGCATGCTGGATTATTAAAGTTGCACTAAATCACAAATAATAAATCTTATCCCTTTGTTTCTTTCCTCAGTGTTTCTTAATCTCTTCAGACTAAGATTTTAGATTAATCAATAAATCTTTAAATACTTAAGATCCTTACAAGGTACAGCTATATTTTCACAGGAATTCATTGTATACTATAAAAACCGGATTATCGATCGTAAACAAGAAATAAGTTATTTATTTTGATATTTGAACCTGACGCGACAGTGTTTTCAAAACACAATACCTACATAAGTCATTCATAAATCTGTAAACAGTTTCAGTCTGGAATCGTAAACTTTAATCGACAAAAAGCTTTATTATAAGCTCATTTAGAATTAAAAGAGCTTAAGCGACTATCTTCATACAAACTTACAGACGTCAAGCTTTTTCATACGTTAAACAAAGACAGGCATACATTTCTCAATCACGTTTGAAGAACAGAGTTTCGTTCGGCAATGACTAATATTAATATCCCACTTTACCTCACAGATAGCAGTAGCACGAATATTGATATATATCTTTAATCTACTCCAAAATATTCATTATTTTCATTTCTGAGGGTACGCATGCTTAGCTTTTTAGCTTGTAAGATAGTCACGCCACTGGCCTCAACCAACTTATTCTGAACGTTCAAGTTGCATTACAGTATAATAATGTAAATGGTTAAGAGTGTTTTTTAAGTGAATCACACCTCAAGAGCCTTTTGCGAACTTTGTCATCGCTATAAAAAACATAAATTGTTAAGCAAGACCCAATTGTTAGTAGCTAGATTGACGTTTAGTGAACAGTATTAAGTTAATGTTGTTTTTAAGCCAATGGAAAAATATGTTTAAAAAACGGGTTTTAACAAGTTCACGAATGAAAATTTATATATTCTTCATAACAAACACATTTCCAACTGAAGAACAGGAAAAAAAACTTAAATGGCTATAAATTAAGGTTCATATTTACTAATAAACCTCAATTCACGCACAATTTTGCTGGAACTCTTTACTTACAAAGTCTTTCTTCATTGACAAAAAATGCTAAGTCAAAATAAGTAGATAATATTCATAAGAAATACATTCTTTGTCAAGCCAAAAACTAGCGTACAACAAAATAAATAAACCCTTTTCAATAAGCCCACTACTCGCGTTCGTTTTCCTTCAAAGCCTCCTGGAATCATTTACTATTATTTTGTAATACATTCTTTAAAGAATTAAAGTTTTTTCAAAGCCTCAAGGCATGGTAGTCTCTTAAAAAACCTATTAAATCACTTTCTGGCCGGTACAGATACTACCTACAGAAGACTGATGTAAGTGCTTTAGTTATATAATAATAATAGTAAATAATAATCATAAGTAATTAAACGCATCGTGAAAAGATAAAATACGTGAATGAATTATTTTTGGTCAAATTTATTAATTATTTTGAATTGAATTATTTTGGCAAGTATCCCTAATATTTCAGTCTTCTTTATATATTGTTAATCTGAACTGTCGAATAACAAAATAAATTTGTAAGTAGGTACGTTTTCACTAGTGTTGCAATTTGGCTAGATGACGTAGTTTTGTAGATATAGATTTTTGTATCGTCGCATAAAGTCAATCCAATATGTGGTTTTGGAGAAGTCAGTTCCTGAAAAATGGTTGAAATTAAATCAATAATCTTTCTACCATTCTCAAAGATCTTTAGAATATAAAAAATCAAAGTATTTTATTATTTGACTTATAAATATTTGTGTAATCACAAGGTATCAAAAGTTTTCAATACGTGAGCATAACTAAGCATAAAGCAGATTTATGGAAATTAAATTTTCAAATATTAAATTGGTATTTCTCAACACAACCTAGCGCGGTTTAAATTGATCAAATTTTTGTCTACGTGCTAAAGTTTTATCTTAAAATTTATGAAGTCTCGTTGAAATCTTACGGCATGCAAACTAATTAAAAATTAGTGCCTTATTTCATATATTTATCGTCAGGCAAAATTTAACCAACCATAAATCAATAGAAATAATGAACGCTGTCGCGTCGCCATACTATTATTTATTACTCTTATGAACAATATGGATTGTTTTTGGCTACAAACTAAAAAAAAACTTGAAACCAATTAGAGAGAATGAACCTGGAAAATAAATTAAGTCAAACGGTGGGCACATTATGTTAATGAAAAATGATATAAACCATTACTTGTAAATTTTTGATAAAATAATTTATGTATTGAGACATTTGAAGCAAAAATCAAATTTCCATGTAAATCTTGTTAGATCATAAGGCTGGTTTGAATTACCTTTTATTCCATTATTTTGAAAATTGTTTAATTAAGAATTTTACAGACTTCGCCGAACGTTGTTTATTGTATCTTTTATTTACATATCTTGAACACAAATGCCAACATTCTCATACAAACATGTTATTAATTATTTTATTAACATAACGAGAAATGAGAAGTACCAACTACAGTGGTGAAGGGTGACATTTAACAGAAGGGAAGCCGGTCAGTAAAACCCGAAGTATTCCACACTGAGTTGGATTGAAAAAAAAATTAAGCAAGAAAACCAAAATATTTTGTGCAATTGGCAGCTACCTGTAATCCATGTATATTTTTGGTTGAAAGACTTACGAAAATATTTGGAAAATCCGTCCCTCCCTTTGTAATCAATTGTAATGTCTGGTCTGATCAATTGCAATGTCTGTTCGGTCGATAGCTCAGTTGGTAGAGTGATTGCATTCCATGCCGTGAGCCCGGGTTCCAATCCCACCGTGGGTGTCCCCAATCCCCAAAGGGTTTCGCATGTGGCGAGTGGAACCTATTTCTTTTTACAAGTAAGGGGCTAGCCTTACGTCAACCGCAACTACACCGCAACTAAGCTATACATAGTGTAACTTCTTGCCGCGTTATCCCCGAAGGGGTCGCATGTGGCGAGTTGAACCTATTTATTTTTACAGGTAAGGGGGCCGGCCTTACGCTAACCACTTCAGTTGAAGTGGGAATTTCCCAGCTCCCGAGGGGGCTGGTACTCATTTCTTGTGAAGGCTGAGTAAACCTTGCCGGTATTTTTATTATGGGGTTTGAAATAAACACCGAAATAGGAAATCATTTCTGACACCCTCCTCGGTGGGATTCGAACCCGAGCTCACGGGGTAGAATGCAAGCACTCTACCAACTGAGCTATCGACCGGACAATTTTCAACCAATTCAGTTAAATTGGTTTCCCAACTCCCGAGGGGGCTGGTATGGTACTCATTTCTTGTGATGGCTGAGTAAGCCTTGCCGGTATTTTATTTTGAGGTTTGAAATAAACACCGAAAGAATAAATCACTTCTGACACCCTCGGTGGGATTCGAACACCAGCTCACGACATGGAATGCAAGCACTCTACCCACTGAGCTATTGACCGGACTATTGGACCGGAATATTGCAGGAAATTGTACGAAAAAAAAGTTATAGCATTGTGTTTTAATGCATTGTGATCATTGGAAATTCTAGCAATCTGTGTCCACATTCTACCACAACCATATAGTACAGTGGGTACATTACTATAAGGGCCGCTTTACAAGGGAGGTATATGCCCTCAGTGTAGATCTATATCTCGGAAATATTTAGTTATTCATAAGTCCGGGCTAAATGGTTTGCCTCACGCACGCCCAGGGCGCCGTGGCGAGCCGCCCACGCGCCCTACCGACCCTGGATTCATCAACCAGATAGTGACGAATCTAGGGGAAAAAGTACCCATGCTTAGTGACACGCTTAAACTTTTTCAAAGTTTTCATATAGTACTTCAAATCAAGATCATCTGAGTAGCCTAGAATAAAATTTGTCAATTTTTTTTGATTCAATATTTCCAATTTGGAGCATGTTTTGAAAGAAAATTGTGAAGAATTGCAATTCACCAACTTTTTATTGCTTTGTCAGAAACAGGGTAACATATAATCATGTATTGCTACAATATTTAAATGGCGAACCGTATAAATTCTACCTCTTAGCAATAATGTCATGAAGCAATATTCTATTCAGTCAATTTAATTTGTATTTTTAACATTCTTTGTAACATTAAATACATAATAATAATCGTTTAAATTGTGTTAAATAAACAAGGAAAAAATGCATTTAATTTACGTAGTTTTTTGTTTTTTTTAAATAGATTTGTGGAAAGGAATGCAATCCACCAACCTATTTTTCGGCCAGTTGTCTTCATGCGAAAGCAGAAGCTTGTATGAATGCAACGGCATCTGTTGAACCAGGGTCGAAGTTATCGTCGCGGGATTCGAACCAGCGTTATCCGGTTCCAAGTAACCTGTCTTGATCCCCGCGGCCATAACACCGACCTTTACAATCGTGAATCGTTACCTCTAAAGTTACCTAAAATACAATGATTTTAAAATATAAATAATATTCGCACCCAAATATACGGGGTCAAAAAAATACTTTAATTTTTTTTAAGGACATAATAAGTCATTTACCCTTTCAGGTTAAAGAGATGAACAAAATAAAATGGTGTCCGTGGTTGAGTAATGGTTTTAAGAAGACAGGTCCGAGGAATGCCCGCGCAGTTTCTTGGGCATTGTTTTTTTGGGCCCCAAAAATGCCGCTCAGAGGCAAAAACATATTGAATTTCAGATTGTTATTGATATATCGCTGTTATTGTAAAGGTGAGCGAGTAATTTGAAACCGATTAATAAGAATTTTTAGCTCCGAGTTGGGCCGAGTCTTAAATCTTAATGAATATACCTTTTGCTTGTGTAATTCTTTTTTCTTGTTTATCTTCGTATCTTCTTACAAGTCTTGTAATTTAATTATGTAACTTTTAAAGAAATAATACAAAAAAAAACAAACTTATAACACCAATTGTAATCAATGTGTATTAAAAGGAAATAAAACAAGAATGGGCTCAGAACAATTATTGGTAAAACAGTTTTTTGTTCATACGGGAAAACGCCTTTCTGACTAGGGTCCTTGCAAAATATAAATTTTGTTTTCCTTTTCCCTGGCGACCCGAGCGTGTGACATCACTCTTTGGAATCGTAATGTTTGTTTGCGTACGAGTACCTACAGTAATTATAATAACGAATAAATCCATGTAACTATGTGTATGTTTTTACGCAACTTGGATAATAATTTAGTCGGTGCTATGGCCGAGTGGGCCAAGACACTGATCTTTCTACCGTATTTGGAATAGAATAACGTTGGTTCGATCCCCGCTTGGGTCACTTGACTTTAACTTTGACCCTGGTTCAACAGATGTGATTGGGTAATTATTAATTAATAATTCATTAATATAAACAATAATGAATTATAAATTGATGATATTAATACCTGTTTCTGGCCAGATAGAATAGGTTGGGGAATTGCATTCCTCTTCACAAATCTAAAAAAAAAAATACTATAGTGTTCTAAGCTATGGAATCGTGTAAGAGCACTATGCGTAAGCTACATTTCAATTACGAACTACCCAAAGAAAACATATTTTGTCCCTTCAACACATTATTAACAGTTTACAATGCACGGGAGTAAATATTTACACAAGGCCTGTTTAAAATATGACTCCCGTTCACAGTATTTTAGATTTTTGTAAACAAACCGCAAGACCCAGCCATCGATAACTCCGTGAAGTCTCCAGAAATAGCCACTTCCCCTCTTCTCCCATCCGAGCCATAATATTCAAATCAAAAGCCCCGTTTTATGGTTGCGGGGCCATCTGGCGCTCGGAGACAGACCCTGAACCTCGATAGATAATCGACGTTATCGGAAGCAAGGGTCGCGACTCATAAACTGAAGTCCTTAATGGCTTTCTTCGCCCTTTTTTCAACACAAAATGTTACCCTTCGTAGAATTTTTGACTTTACGCTTCTGCATGGGCCTGCGTAAAAAATATGTCTTAAAATACAAATTCTACAAAACGATTTTTGTATCCATTTAAGTTTTGGAAAAGAAAATGAAAACAATTCTCCACTCTCCTACTCCAGGTATGTCGCATTTACTGCCCTCTAATTCATTGTTTTTTTTTACATTACAATGTACACAGAAGAAAAAATACTTCAGCATATAATTTTCCGTTAAAAGATTGAAATATTATACATTTTTGTATTTAGACGAGAGACTGGTGAAATGGCTAAAATTAAAATATGCTCGTGTATAAGTGTCACACAATACTTGAATGTTGAATGTAAGATCACCAACATTTGCATCATATTTTATATCTGTTTGCTACCCTATCACCTCTTTTTCAGGGAAGGTCGGCAAAAGTTGCAGGGTGTTTGTTCATTTGAGATTTGGATTTTTATGTTGTAGGTTCACATGCGCCATGTGCAAGCGCGAACTTATGTCTGCTTGCGAGAATGCATATAATATGATTCCCCAATGTTACATATCTTTGCAACTTAGATTAGATTATATCAGATATTATGCAAGATGTTAAGTGTAAAGTTTTTACTTTAGTATCTCATTCCCATGGCATCTCACCAATATTCATTCAGAAACGTACTAATCACCATCACAAATAGTAAATTATTCATTCTCGTATCTTAGTAAATCACGACTTTAAACTGGTTTGTGTCAACTGTGAATCGGGAGCTGTGAGAAGGTCTGGAACAGATTCCAGGAAACACGTGTGACTAATAATATCCCCTCTGAGTCGGAGATATCAGCACTCAAGTAGAAAAGTCTTTATCGCCACTAATTGGTAAAGTAACGAATTTATTTATGTGCTCTTAGTCGCGTCATGGTAAAATCTCTGATAACATCTTATTTCTTAAAACTACACTAATAATTATGTTTGTTAAACCAAAAAAGTGCGTACCTACATTTTTTAATTTTCCTTATAAAAATCTTCGCATACGTGGCTTCATTAAGCGTTGGTTGTAGCCTGTAGGATTTTGTTTGTTCAATAAAATGTGTCCAATTTTATTGTTATTTGAATATTGAATATTATTTTATTGTTAATGTTTGTAAGATGTCTACAGTCTAGAGATATCTTAAAATCTACCTACATCCTATATTATTTTAATTTAGTGAATTTTTCGAATGTGACAAATTACGTGATATTGTGTGCGTAGGTAAGTTCTGTTAACATTTATACCTGAGATTATTTGTTTGATAAACTTGTAACAAGAGTATTATTTACAAAAACTAAGCATTAAGTGCTTGTTTTCCGTTTATTCTTATAACTTTGGTTACGATAACACACATGTGTAGGCAATAATATTATCGTAAAATTTAGTTGCTAGAGCCCATATAATATTTCCTAGTACAGCGATTCGAGTAAAGATAAGATTTATTAGATTAATTGGAAGTGTGTTGGGCATTCGTGCGATGATGTTCACTTTAGATGGAATCTGTAATGTCGTTGTCAATAATACCGGTCCTAGACGGGTAAAAAATGCCGGGAGTACCGCAGGGGTCTAGCCTGGGCCCGACACTCTTCACTATCTTATCGATGACAATTATTTAGAGTTACACGAGATTTATTGCTTTTTTATCTCATTAAAAACACGTTATTGATTTGATGAGTTTTTTGTTTTAAATACCAGCCTTCGATTTTATCTCTAGCTTTAAGTGTTTTCTTTAATTTAATCTTGGAGTAAATAATTACAATAATCGTGTTAATAAGAGCACACTCTCGATAATATAAAGAAAAGCTTTTAAAAGAATAAGCATATAACATTGGCATATAAGCAATCTGTTTCACGTTCAGTTATTATGAATGATAGGATGATGTTTAGCTTCCTTAATCTATCTATCTGTAATTAGCTATCGAAATACATATATATATATTTGATCTTTGAATGTATGTGTGAGAAATAATAACAATCTTACGAAGATAACATTTATCATTAGATCCGAAAATTTTAATGCCCGTAGGTATATGAATTTACAACAATATTTTGTTGGTTTTCTGACTATAACTACAAATATTTTTAACAGCAAAATAAACTAATAAAATGCTAGTACATACATAAAATTGTAGGTATTATTTCTAGGATTTTGTTTATTGAAGTAATGAATCACAATTCAGTCACCATAATCATGCCCGTCCGTCTTCAGGGAATGATTCTGGCAGTAGTGCATTTGATGCGAGCCGCACATACCCATAGGTGCACACATTATAGGCGCACTTCTGACATCTCATGTCCGAGCAAGGCTTGCACTATGCTGGCAGTAATTGGAGGATCTACATAATGCATGACGGTCGCCGTGGCAGACTAATGCAGACCTACAAACGGCAACGGGAAGCAGCAATGATAATTGATGAACTTCGTACTGCAAGTCTGCAGTGCATCGCAAGATCGTGACAGCCATGCGAACAATCGTCATCATTATCATCATCATCATTCTCATTCTAGCTGTTTGTGACTAAGATCTTCGCTTCCATATTTATTAGTGATTTTACTTTGGTTTGTGGAACACTGCATCTATCAGGCACGAAGAAGAAGAAGTTTTTCAAGTCTTCAGATTTAAATATATTGATTTCTGAGTATTTGCATTATAATTATCAACTCTGTTGAGGATGGAACCATACATAGATACCCTGATCACAGTTCACAGGTGATCATTTGGAAATTGTATAATTGAATTCGAAATAATGCTAGTTGTTAACACGGTTAGTAAAAATCACTTAAATGGGATATCTCTTTTGTTTCCCAAAACGCGTTCAGTTTTTACGGATAGACTAGAGTGACAAGGCATCGTTTTTTTTTTTTTTTAAATAACGTCTCGGTTAACATTTATTTTAACGTGCATAACATTACATTTCGTGGCTGGGTTGATAAAAAATCAAACGCAAAGTCAAATCAAGCAGATTGATTTTCAGATGAAGCCCACCGCGTCTTCAAACAAGAATCAATTCAACTAAAAATAGTCGCCTCTTAGTGAAGTTTGGTTCCATTCCACTCCGAGGCACTTGATTCAAATCAAATAATATGTCTGAAAGCCTCTAGCTCAGATTGCAGACAAAAAACGTTTCACTAAACGACGTTCCAGCCTCTACCCCAAGTACGTTTGAACTCAGACATAGCGTTTTACAAAAAAAAATGCATTGAAGCTACAACGCTCGCTAGAGAAGCTGTTTTGGTTCTAATACATTTTTGGTAAAATGTCTGAGTTCGAGCGTAGTGTTTTACTTGGGCTTCTGGTATAGTAGGTGGGTGAGTCTACTATATCTTATAACTAGTCACTGGTCGTATATACTCGCTCAAATGCTGTCCGATGTCGCCTTGATCCGGACAAGGAATCCCTTTCACGATGCTTTTTTTGTATCGAAAGTGTCCAGTCACTTGGCGATGCTGCCATACATGATAGAAATGGAAAAAGTTAAGACATTTTCAAAATGTGCTACGAAAAAAAATGTATATCCATACGGCATACACAATATGTTGTGTATCATTTTTGTCTTAACATATCTCACAATTCGGTTTATTAAGAACGTAATTCGAAAATCAATATTGTTGCATCTTAAAAGTTCTCGATCTTATCATCAGAAAAAGTGCGGTTTCAATTATTATACTTCTACTAAAACTGATGTAAGTTTTCACAGATGTACAAACATTTAAGATTCATATTAAACTTACGCCCACAAACAGACTCGTATGTTATCGCGCTTACACAATACACATCCTGCATGTGTATTTACAAAATAAACCAAACCTCAAATAAATATAAGACTTGCAGATCCTACCCCCTTATCCTGAAACCGGGGTACCATTAGAAAAACTGAACCTGAACCAAGTTTTTTCAGCATGTGGGTCATCCTCATGCAAACTTTTTATTTAAAGAGCTTTTTTTAATTTTCAGACACCCTATTTTGTACTTTTTATATATTTTAGAGATATTACCTTCTTGAGGCGGGACTAACGTGACATAATATATCTTTCAAAATTTTCTTTTAAACATTTTAGACTATGTTTTCATTTAGTCAAACTTAAAGAAATGCCTTGATTTTTTTTCTGAAAGCGAAAGCGCGTCAAAGATGAGACTTTCACGTTCAGGATTTTTTTTAAATAATCGGCAGATATACAGCGTTTCCAGGTTTATTTGACCTGGCTCCACCATCACTCGGTCTCTAGTTTGGCATTAGAGTCGTAAAGGAGGCCGATGTGTCTCCTACGAGATAACCCAGGGCGGGTGAAAAACGACCAGCCCAGCGCGGCGCGTGTATCTTTGCCCGAATCACTTTGGAAGTTTAATTAAAAAAAGACGAAGCCGTCTTTTATCCATTGAGCGATTTGTAAAATCGTCCTTTTAGTCTGTATTAAGGTGAACCTGATCGAAAAAAACCTGTATTGTATTGTAGTATAAGAACATCGTTAATGTTTTGTATACTCTAGATACGTTGTACAATTCTTTATGTTCTCTACTTAAAAGTAAACATATGGGTTTTTTTTTTGATGAAGTACTATTGGCCGGCCCGTAGTCTAGTGGCAACGCTTCGGACTAGTTATTGGAAGGTCGTGGGTTGGAATCCCGGCGGAGCACAAAAAATGCATCATTCATATCCCTTGGCCAAAGACTGGTCACAAAAGCTCCATTTAACCTTTTAGCAACTGAATCTTGCTTGAGCATTAGAGCTTTTTTTAGTGACCACCAAGCTCGCAGAAGGATTTTGAGGTGTGATTTACACAAATACAATGCTCACCAAATAAATCATCCTAAGATTACAATGGGCATGTACACGAAAAATACTCATTCATAAAAGGGTTCTTAGAAGAGTATTTAAGTAACATAAACACTCTTCGTAGCTAAATACCTATGAAAGACCAAGTCCGAGAAGAAAGGTAAAGATATTCTCAAAAAAGGAATAAAAAGCGTTTCTCAGAAACACTTCGCCAGTGATAAGGTCACAATGTTTACCCTTTTATTATTAACCTCTGACATTTGGTGATCAATAAATATTCTTAAAAGGTTTTTTTACAGTTAAAAGTTCAAAAATAAACTAAATTTTAGCCTTTGAGTAGCCAAAACGATTTCAACTTTAGTTAGTTTGGTTTTTCTGTAGCACTGTAAATTTTTATATTAAGCGCCCTTTGCTGTCCGAGCTGGTTATTGAATTTGATTAATTTATTGGATTTCGAATGTGGTTTAAAGGTGCCGATTGAATAAATAGAATTACCAGAATGGTGAGTACACAAACAACTGGTCAAACACATTAAAACTAAATCTTTTCTAAACAATACCGGTCGTCGCCAACCTAGAGTAAATCAGCACATCTGCCACATGAAATAGATTCACCTCAGCTCTTGTCAACTGTTCGAATGAATACATAAAAATACTATTCTTAAACCGAACCGAATGAAAATCAAAGCATTGTTAAATTATAAGTTAGGTACCTACACATAATACTTACCTCAATCGTTCTAAAAAATGTTGTAACGAATTATATATAATATATTTGTTCACTATGTGTTGTTCATATTTTTTTAAATAATGAATACACCATTTCTAAATGTTTTGAACACACTCCTCTGGTAGTGTGGATTTTAATGTAGTTATAAGTATTTTCCTAATTCTTCAAGACAATTTTTCACGTTGTCTTTCTTATTTTGTATCGAAACCATAGAGTAATATTGTGAATTATTACCCAATGATCAAAACTAATAGAAATATTGTATGTGGCTATAATAATCTATTAAGCTATTTATTTCAAGTTATTTTATAATTCAGGAATAGATTAGAATAGATTGTTAAAATAAATAAGTTTCACATGCCGCATGCGACCCCATCAGAAACACCGCGGTAAGAAGTTACACTATTTGCGTTGCGTGAAAAAATATGAAAACAAAAACGTTTTTAGACCTAACTCAAAATCAATGTAAAACAAACGATAACCGAAACAGACGATTACTGAAGTGTTGAACTCCAGTGAGTTAGGTAGCTGTGACCTTCGGTACAAGATGATAAATGGTCCTAAGCCGCCATGACACGCCCGCCCCATACTGCCCGCCATTGTTCATGGGGTCTCACTTTTGGATGAGCGATAGAATAATTTATTGCGTTTATTTTTACACGGTTTCGGTATTTGCGAATTACTCAATGGCGGGGAGAGGAATAGGATGTACCCACGTGTCCGCGCTCTATTTATTATCTCGTCACGAGGGGAGCTTTTGCGCTAAATAATATGCAATTGCACTAAACAATAATCACGGGCACGCCTCTGATTTGCATGGGGATTTTAAAGTATCGCGCTGTCATTTAATTAATCTTCTTAATTTTATTTAGGTATTTTTGGATTGGCTTTTTCACATCTTTCATGGATTTCAAGTAATTTTGAAAATCATATCATTGCAGTTAAGGGTTGTTTTCCAGGATCTGTCACTTGGTTCGTCTGGAAGCTCTAGCTTCAATGATCTACAATAAATTTCGGAAAATAGCCGCCGGACCTCAAAGCCTGAGGTATACGCCAAGCCTTCTTTAAACGGAATAATATGAAAAAAGATTTTTTGAGCGCCATTTTTGTGTGAATCATACCTCAAGAAGCCTCTGCAAGCTTATTCGTCACTATAGAACGCGCGAATTTTCTAGCAAAATGCAGTTGCTGTAAGGCTAGATGAACCTTTGTTGACTGGTCTTTTTAAAGGAACAATCATTTTTCAACCCAAAAAGATTTCGTATTTTGAAAATATTATTTTTTTTGTGCTCCGCCGGGAAATGAACTAGAGTTATTTGGATTACGAATTCATGGCGTTTACTTCTACACTACTTACGAACCGGTCCGAAGTTATGTTTAATTAATTATTTAAATTAAACTTGTTTTTTAAAGAGTTTGTGTATTCACACTGTGAAAATTCATTTTTATGTGATTGTAAGATGATTTGTCAAGTAAATTTACCACTACATTTCGGTCACATTCATATTCTTCTTATTATTATTGTTACGAAATTAGGGTTCAATTGTCTTCAAATTAAAAATACACAGGTCTTCTTCAATAGTTATTTATTTTACACAGTTACAAAATTTATTTTCACACTACTTTCTCGATTATTCCACTTGGTTTTGGTTCACTGATCAGATGACTTCGATGTGTTTGTAAGTCTCTATGATACTGGCCCGCTCTGCAGGCCATTCGCACCTTTATACTCTTCAGAGCAGTATGATCCAGAACTAAAGTCGCCAGACGGTTCCAGAGTAATTATTACTTCTCGACGCTTCACGTACTACCTAGAGATACAACCAAAATCCTACCTACAAATGTAACACAGTATTCCTATAATTATAACAAATACCTACTTAGCCTAGAGAATTCTACACTTATACATAATTATCGATCTTACCTACCAATACTTTTGAGGATTCTTATAACTATAACTATCCATACTTATTTCAATATTTATATTTACATAACACTATAACTACCCATACTTATTTCAATATTTATATTTACATAACACTACCCCCCACCTAGACTGTTTCGTCCCGGAACAGTCTTGACTCTGTGTAGGTAGGGGCATGCTGATCCACGTCGACACCCTGTGGTCAGGAAGAAGTGGCAGTCCACGGATTTCTCCCCACTGGCTCTCGGCTGCGCTTGCTCGCAGCACACCATGACGCTGATGCCGACTCCCGAGAACACTGCTTCAATCATACTCCGGATTATCCGCCAGTCTCGATTAGCGCGGCCGCCACCCATCTTCGGTATTGCCAGACGCGCCTGCTGATCCTCCAACATGTAGTCACGCAGCTCAACAAGGCCGTCCCACAATGCCTTGTAGTCCTCTTCCAGGTTGCTGGAATCCGGGACAACCAGGCAGTATGCTTGTTGACGCCCCTTCGGTAGTCTCAGAGCTCTTCCTTGCGGGCTGCTCGAGGGTTGCGGTTCTCCGAATTTGTATCGGAAGACCCGTGCAATTCCTCTAGACATATCTAGATCTTCCGGTACACTGCATGCCAGTGTGTGGTCCCTAGTGACCTCAAATAAGTCCTTGTGGACTTCTGTGGTCACTCCATGGCGAAACTTCTGCCCTGCCTTCGCGTTCTCCCAAAACGTCTCAAAGGCTGGTGATCTTTCGGATGCGACGCACTGTCGTACTTTTTGGGCTGGTTGGTCATCATTATCGCCTAGGTATGGTGAGAGGCGATTGTAGTGCACGACCCTTGGTTTTCCGTTTGGTCTCTTTTTTATGCGGTAGACCACATCGTTGATGCGCTCCAAGATCTCGTACGGCCCGTCCCAGGAACGCTGAAGTTTCGGACAGTATCCTTGGCGCCTCTTGGGGTCAAAAAGCCACACCCAGTCACCAGCTTTGTACCCCATGCTGTCAGCTCTGGTGTCATAGCGCTCCTTCATTTGATCGCTGGCTTCCCCGATGTTCATGCGGACCTGATCATGGATGTCATCCAGCCTCCTGCGAAGGTCTGTCACATAGTCTTCTCCGGCTAGGTCTTCACCTGGTTTGCAGCCAAATTTGAGATCACAAGGAAGTCGCATTTCTCGCCCAAACAGTATGCTGCTGGGAGTCTTCTTCGTCGTTTCCTGAACAGCCGACCGGTAAGCCAATAAGAACAAAGGCAGATGTCGGTCCCAGTCCCGCTGATGGCTGGACACTACTTTGGCTAAGTACCTCCCCACGGTACGGTTCATCCTTTCCACCATTCCATCAGACTGTGGATGTAGCGCAGTGGTCCTGGTCTTGTAGATCCCTAGCCGCTCACACATTTGCTGGAAGATAGCAGCTTCAAAGTTCCTTCCCTGATCAGAATGTAATTCCAGGGGTACGCCAAACCTGCTGATAAATTCGGTAACTAGAACTTCAGTCACGGTTACGGCCTCTTGGTTAGGGATTGAGTAAGCTTCCACCCACTTGCTGAAGTAATCCATCACCACCATGATGTACTTGTTACCCTTCTCAGTTGTAGGAAATGGGCCAGCTATGTCGATGGCAATTCTTTCAAAGGGGCTGCCAACATTGTACTGACGCATTGGTGCTCGCCTTTTCCTTTGCGGTCCATTGGCCGTTGCACAGGTTACACATTTTCGACACCAATCTTTGACGTCTTCGCTGCAGTTGATCCAGTAAAATCGCTCTTTCACTTTCTCCAGCGTCTTCTTAACGCCTAGATGTCCTCCAGAAGTTCCTCCATGCAGCAGTCCAAGGATTTCTGGTACTCGGCTCCTCGGAACGAGGGTTTGCTTTCTTCTAAGTGTGCCGTCTTCCTTCTCGATCTTTCGTTTCAGAAACCCTCCTTCTATCACTATGGATCCCCATTGAGCCCAATAAGCCTTGACAGTTGGTGATAAGGGGGCGAGTTTTTCCCAGGTTGGCCTTTCTCCTTCTCGCGCCCATTCCATCACATACTTCAAGTCCGGATCATTCAGTTGGTCTTGCGCCAATTTTTCATCTTGCCAGTCCTCATCTTCGGTGGTCGTCCTTTGGACAATTGCTACCTTGTCCTCCATCTTGCTGCAATGTTTGCAGTCACTGGCGCATGGTCGTCTGGATAATGCATCCGCATTTCGATGAAGCGTGCCAGGTCTATGTTCGGAGTCATAATCATACTCCTGGAGCCTTTCAATCCATCTAGCCACTTGCCCTTCTGGGTTTTTGAATTTCAGAAGCCAAACCAGTGCAGCATGATCAGTCCGTAGTGTGAATTTTCTCCCGTACAAGTATTTGCGGAAGTGTTCCACTGATTTTATCACGGCAAGAAGCTCTCGTCTGGTCACGCAATAATTTCGTTCTGGCTTGGAAAGCACTTTACTGAAGTAACCCAGAACAGTCTCATGCCCATCCTGTATTTGGGAAAGGACGCCTCCTATCCCCACATTACTAGCGTCGGTATCCAGGATGAACTTTCCATCTTTTCGTGGGTAGCTCAAGATGGGGGCACTTGTTAATCTTCCCTTAAGCTCTTCAAATGCTTGTGCGCAGGAATCACTCCAATGGAAGCGAGTGTTTTCTTCCGTAAGCTTGGTGAGCGGTTTTGCAATGTCCGCAAATCTTGGCACAAACCTCCTGTAATAAGTGCACAGCCCCAGGAAACTCCTAGTTTCATGTTTGTCCTTCAGCACGGGCCAGTCTCTTACTGCCTTGATTTTGGCAGGGTCAACTTCAACTCCACGTTGAGAAACTATGTGTCCCAGGTAATTTACTTGTTTCTTGAACAGGTTACACTTTTTCGGGTTGAGCTTCAGTCCAGCGTCTTGTAGTCGCCCGAAAACTTGCTCCAGATTTCTCAACTGATGGTTGAAGTCCTTTCCCAGGATGATTATGTCATCCAAGTATACCAGGCAGGTTTCCCATGATAGTCCTTGCAGCACATTCTCCATCAGCCTTTCAAACGTGGCGGGGGCATTGCATAAGCCAAATGGCATCACGGTGAACTGCCAAAGTCCAGATCCAGTCGAGAATGCAGTTTTCTCCTTATCTTTGGCATCCAATTCAACTTGCCAGTAGCCACTTTTCAGGTCCAATGTGGAAAAAATGGTGCATCCTGCCAATGTGTCCAAGGTGTCGTCAATCCTTGGCAGAGGGTAACTATCCTTTTTCGTAACATCGTTGAGCAGTCTGTAGTCCACACAAAATCTCGTGGTACCATCCTTCTTTTTCACCAGTACCACCGGGGATGTCCAAGGGCTACTTGATGGTTCTATGATGCCATCCTTGCTCATGTCTTTGATGATCTTGTCAGCTTCTTCCCGCTTTGCAAAGGGTAGTCTTCTTGGAGCCTGTTTTATTGGTCTCGCTTCTCCGGTGTCTATGCTATGTCGCACTACCTTGGTTCTTCCCAGACGGCCATTAGAGTCCTCGAAAATGTTCTGGTAGCGGCAGATCAAACTCCTCACTCTCCGTTTGTTTTCCTCGGTTAGACCTTGGGAAGCGTCGTGGACCAGGGCTTCCAATTGTGTTGACAATTTGTTTCCTTCGCATGACATGTTTGTCATCTGTTGCACAATGGAAGTTATCCTCTCACATCTGCCCAAAACAAAACCTTCATTCATTTTAACTGGGTAGCTGTTCACATTCATGATCTTGACAGGAATGGTCTCCTTTGCGCGAATCACTGTTCTTGCCACCATGACTCCTTTGTTAACATTGTCCATGTTCTCCGGTTCTATCATACAGATTTGGTCATGTGTACTACTGGAATCCAGGCGGGCACTCACTATCATCTCGGATCGCCCCTTCACTTCGGTATTCTTGGCTAGGATAACACGTGCAGCCAGTTCCTTCCGTCTTTGCAGGATGACTTCTTCATTTCCAATTTTAATGGACCCTTTCTTTAAATTTAAACTGCACCCAAATCTGTCCAGTATGTCCATTCCCAATATAACGTCTTCTTCAATGTTGGCCACCAACGTCCGATGATCAAAAGTGGTGCTGCCAATTTGGAAGGTGGCAATCGTCTCCCCATACACCTGTGCTGACTCTCCCGTGGCGGTGTGCAGAGACCACTTTGTTGGTGCAATCTGCTTACCTCGTGCCACTATGTCGCGTCTCAGAATTGTCCTGGTTGCTCCCGTGTCCACCAGTAGTTCACGAGTTACTCCATCTATTATGCCATTGATAAAAATGCTGCTGGCTTTTCCTCTCACGGTTGCGACAGTAGCAGCAGATTTCAGGGCCTCTCCAGCGTGGGTCAACGGTTGCCCCTTCCCATTAACCCTTTCTAGTTTTCCGCAGCCTGTTTTCTGGGTTTCTGAGGCTTGGGACACTTGGTGCTAAGGTGGCCCAGCTGTCCGCAGTTCCAGCAGCGTGGGTCTCGTCTTCGAGGTCTCAGACGTTCCAGCACTTTTTCAATTAGCTCCTCGGTTGTAGGTAGCTTGACCTCCTCTGCCTCGACTGCACGAACCCTGGCGTGGCCCCTGATGGACTGTTTGACAGCCTCAAACTCGAGAGCTTGGCTGAGCGCCTCGTTCAAAGCCTTGGGATGGGCCAGTTTTACGGCTTGTTGCGTCTCCCATTCCCGCAATCCATTTAGGAACTTGTCCACTGCCAAGTTCTCACAGATGTCGTCGGAGGCTGTCGGGTAAGCGTCTCGTACCAGGCGGGCGATGTCCATTTCAAACTCCTGGAGGCTCTCGTTGGGCTTCTGCACCCTTGTGTTCAGCTGCGACTTGTACAGCTGCTCCAGGCACTTGTGGCCATAGCGCATATCCAAGCGCTGCTTCAGCTGCCCAAAGTCACCACGGTTGTCCAGGGGTATGGCCTGCAGAACCCTGAGAGCGTCTCCTCGGAGCGACAGGCTGAGAACCGAAGCCTTCTTCTGCTGGCTCCAGGCTCCCATCATGGCAGCCGTTTCAAAGAGGGTCAAATACTCCTCCCACGACGTCTTCCCGTCGAAGGTCGGGAGGTTGTGCTTCGCCAGCGAAGGGTCATCATCCCCTCTAGTGACCCTGGTTGGAGTTGAGCATCCCTGGTCGGTCTCGTCGTGAAGGCCGTCTTTGGGGGATATTCTGGTGGACTCCATCTGGCCCTTGTCGGCCAGCTCGGCACGCAGACGGTCCTCCAGGCTTGATATACGAGTCTCCATTTCCCCCTTCAGGGCTGTCATCTTCTCTTCCATTTCTCCTTTCAGGGTTGTGAGATTTCGGGACACCTTTTCCTCCAGATTACTGGCGTTGTCAGCCATTTCCACCTTCAGGTCGGTCACCACTTCCTTCAGGTTGGTGGTCATCTTCTCCTCCAGCCCGGTCAGGTCCTCCTTCAGGGTCTTGGCGTTGTCAGCCATCTTCTCCTCCAGCCCGGTCAGGTCCTCCTTCACGGTCTTGGCGTTGTCAGCCATCTTCTCCTCCATGGCAGTGAAGTTTCCCGTGAGCTCCTCCTTCATGGATTTTGTGATGCTGATGTTCAGCTCCTCAAGGGCGCGGTCTCCTCCAGATGCCATGACAAAGTATGCCGGGTCTTCACCTGACCGTTCCAAGGCCTCTATGAGGCGTGCTTGTAAGGCTGCCTTTCCTCCTGAGGTCTCCAGGTCCCTCTCCAGAAGCTCATTTTTAAGCTCAGTGACTTTGAGGTCCTTGACGTTCACTTTAGTTGCCATTTTTTTTTCAAAATTTACTTCAAAACAAAAAAAATATTTTCAAATTTATTTAATACGAGTTTTATATATAGAGCTGTTTTGAATACGTACTTTAGCAAAATAATAATTTATCTGATTACACTGTGAGTAGGTACTGTCTTTTAATATTTATTTTTAATTCACCAATATTTTTTTACATAATAATGTCTGATAGTACATAATTATTTATTTCGTCTCAAGTCTTTCAAACACACAGGTAGGTACTTAATGTACATTCACACACTTGTAAACAAAGGATAGTTATTCAAAAACTTTTTCTCGATGAATCTGGAACGTTCTTTTGTAATATTTTTCAAGATTTTTATTTATTTATTTTATTTTTTTAATCACACACAATAATAAAAAAAAACTATGGTCCAATTTGATGACTTTCTCAATGCGGTAAAATAGTCATTATGTTATGTCCAGAATTATGTCCAGAATTATGTTCCATATGATGTTCCAGAATTTATAAGCAACTTGCTTTTGCGTCTTTTCTTTTAACAAAAATTTATTTAAACACTTGTTTTCACAAAAGTCAGTTCACACAAAGTTCAATTTGAATAAAGTTCATTTTAACACTTATTTAATTTATTTTATTTATTTTTAGACAGAAGATCTTAATTTTTCTTGACAATTCCGCACCTGACGCCAATTGTTACGAAATTAGGGTTCAATTGTCTTCAAATTAAAAATACACAGGTCTTCTTCAATAGTTATTTATTTTACACAGTTACAAAATTTATTTTCACACTACTTTCTCGATTATTCCACTTGGTTTTGGTTCACTGATCAGATGACTTCGATGTGTTTGTAAGTCTCTATGATACTGGCCCGCTCTGCAGGCCATTCGCACCTTTTTACTCTTCAGAGCAGTATGATCCAGAACTAAAGTCGCCAGACGGTTACAGAGTAATTATTACTTCTCGACGCTTCACGTACTACCTAGAGATACAACCAAAATCCTACCTACAAATGTAACACAGTATTCCTATAATTATAACAAATACCTACTTAGCCTAGAGAATTCTACACTTATACATAATTATCGATCTTACCTACCAATACTTTTGAGGATTCTTATAACTATAACTATCCATACTTATTTCAATATTTATATTTACATAACACTATAACTACCCATACTTATTTCAATATTTATATTTACATAACATTATTTTAGACCTGTTGCTTTGTTTAATATGAACTTCTCAATTTTGATGCAGAGGACCAGCTTTTATTCGATATTTCAGGTGTTCGGCCTCGTAGACGCTGGCCGTCTGGTATCTCGTGTACAAAGATCCGAGTTATCCTTCTTTCATCTTTGCGGTTCACCTGGTCCGTCCAGAACTGTCTCCTTCTCTTATTTCGTCCACCGGTGTCTTCAGTGTTGAATCATAGTAGATCACAATAGTTTACATACGTAGAATATAAACACAAAAATGTCATAAAAGGTTGAATAGCTGAAATAGTTGAGTAAAATCTGCGCAGGTAATGTAAACGCCTTAACCACTGTTACTTGAGCAATGCTTTCCCTTCCAAACTATTTATTACCGTCTAAGTATTTCTCAAGTATTCATAATTTAATGTTTACTGCGCGTCTGATATTGTAAATATTTTAATTAGACCTTCCATATAGTATGTACGTATTGGTACTAGGGTTTGAACGCTATATAAAGCTTGCCTAGCGTAGAACGTCCATAGTGTTTGATACTAAAGTCACTATAAAAAAACCGGTGCCGCCGTGTTTCATAAAAAAGAGTCAAACTGCACATACATATACAGAAACCTTTCACCGCTTAACTTCCAAAGCAGTGGCTCGTGGGACCAATTTATTTTCACAGGTACAAGAGTCGGCTTTACACCGGCTACTTCACTTGAAGGGGCTTAACGGGCAGATTCTCATTTTTTAAGGAGGTTGAGTAAAGCAAAAAAAAACGACTGAGTTGGGTGTTAAGCACTTATGTAAAGGAAAAATAATTTCTGACACTCTTGATGGAGATTGAATCCTAACTCTCTGCGTTTTCTTAAATATGAGTACCGGGATGTTTTCAAATTTTACTCGTAAATACATTACCCATACATACGCTCAAGTAAGCCAATGTAAGTTTAATCTACATTGTGATTGGTCTTCCTTAAGTAATAATTTATTAGTGCTTGCTACTGTTTGTGGCCTTTTTCTGAAATTCGGGTGGCATTTGCAAAAGTGAAACATTTTAAAAGTCCGCTGGTAAATTTACAAATGATTTGTAAAAGCAAATTGCCTGTTTGCCATAATAACTAGGTTTTTATTTTTATTTTTGTAATATGTGTCGTAGTAATACCTCACGATCACAAGTGGATTACATTCTTGATGCCTAAATTAAGAACAATAAAAATACTGGAATACCGGCTTTCCGGTTTCAGCCACACCAACATTGGAGTCTCGCACTGCCTCCCTGTTAGCTGGCTCCTATATTAAAATGCAACCTGAAACTTTGCAACCTCCATTATAAACGAATTCCAGGCTTCTGCACCCCTCGGCACAAAGAGCCTGGAGAGGGTGTCGTCTACCCGCCCCCAGCGGTAATATCGAGATTTTTGCGCGGCTCGACTACTGAGATGCCGTGTTTCCAGCGTCTTGGAATATCAATAGACGATGAAAAGATTTTTTTCTAGAGATAAAAACCTTGAAAGAAGTGAAAATTTAAAAAAAATTATACATATGGATATACATGGATATACATGGATAACCACAATAATGATGAATGCTTGAGCTATTCTAGCTGATAGTCCGTTGCGTAAACTACTAGACTACGGAAATGTTATATCTTGTGTTTAAAAAAATATGGTTTTCTTTTCAGTCGCTTTATAAAAACAATGGTTAGAAGGGCTGATAATTCAAAAGAAAAGAACGGATTCTTATTTCTCAAAATAAATAATTCAAGAAAAAAAAAAACATGATTGCATGTAAAGTAATGTTGAGACTCAAAGTTTGCAAAGCTCTAAAAGTATCATAAATAAAAAGTTTAAGGGCTTGTGTATTAACATTACGAAGATTAATTTTAAATTAATAAAACACACAGTTTTTCTTCACAAGTTGATTTACTCCTTTTTTCCTAGAAAAACGTTGTGCTTTATTGTCACATTATTAATCAATCATAAATTATACAACATTTACATCGACTTCACATTCAATCATTTTCTTAAATAATAATATTACCATGATTTATTCGGAAGGCGTGGTTTAATGTGAATCACACCTCAAGATCCCTCTGCGGTCTTGGTCGTCGCTATAGAAAGCGCCGATTCTCAAGCAAGACACAGTTGTTGTAAGACTGGATGCAAGGTGACCGGTCGTTGGTGAAGTTATATTAATTTTTCAACCCAGCGAAGAGCACATTTGAAAATATAAATTGTGTATATTTTATGTTCTACCGGAGCTCGAACCCACCTTCCATTTACGCGTCTAAAGAGTAACCGCAAGACTACAGACCGGTACCTTCCTTCAAAATGTTCAAAATAAAACAGAACAGTTTCATTGAAGCTGCTACGCTCTGTCTTGCTAAGGGAGGAGCTAAAACCTTCTTTAAATATTTTTTCAGCTCCTCGGGGGGCTTCAGGCTCCGTGAGTTATGTGGGCCGCCTTTAAATGCAGACTCGCCCTCTGCGTGGATAAAAAACTACTAGTCTCAGTACAAGTTTGGTACAAGGGGTCGCGCGACACCGCGTACCCACTGACTTTCCACCGCTCTCGCTGGGAAAATCAATACGAGGACATCCCTTACACTTTACAGAGCTTGACTCTTCCATATGAGTGAACGGGGTGTTTTGTGCTAAGCAATGAATGTTGGAGTTGACATTTTAAAAGGCATTTTACAAATGTATGGACTACTTAAGTAGAAATAAGCTATATTTACGCAATTCAACTAATCTACACAAATAGTAAAACTTCTTGCCGCGTTATCCCCGAAGGGTTTCGCATGTGGCGATTGGAACCTGTTTGTGTTGTGATTGGTCTTTCAATATATTTAACACAATAATAATGAAAGTATCAATCAGGCAAAATAAAGTATGGGAAATCATGCTAATTATTTTGAGCATTTTTGTTTGTTTAGATGGGTCAGTTGTTTGATTATGTTACATCTTTTGATTGGAACATATACACCTTTGATTGCTGCTGCAGAATTTACGGTAAAAATATGCAGTAAAGATCATTGTTTTTCTGTAAATTAAAACATCCAGAAGAAGAAAAAGAAGATCGTTAGCGCTAACACCCAATACACGTGGCTTTGTAATGTTTTGAGAGTTTGAGAGAAAAGGATAAAGGACTTTCAGAAATCATGCTAAGTAGATTCTGAGACTGGAATTTTTTTAAAAGTATTGTTGTATTTTATTTATTCACCCAAATCCCAAAATCATTGTTCTTGGAACTATAAACATAAATAAAATATTACCTTTGTATCAGTGAAAGAAACTTACACTTTTTAAATATCGGATCGATTAAATTCACCCGCTTTTTTAACTGGCAAAATCATTTTAAGCTTGTACGGATGTACAAGTTTAAAATTGCATTTGATTTTTTTTTGTTTTTGATGGATTGGATTTTCAAAGTCAGTTTCATATTTCATCGTGGCATAGTTAAATGTGTTTGACTTTGAAATTGATGAAGTGAAGTCCAGTCACCACGGCTACCCCACGTTAAAACTCACCCATAGCGAAGGCGCTTTTAGGTATGCAGCCGTTTTTGGTGCACGCTGTGGTTGAGTTGGTTGCTATGATTTGATACTTGGGGTAGTGTTCCCCAGTAAGTCTCCCTGCTCATGGTGAGATGGCGTTTCTGGAACATTCTCCCCGTTGTGTTGTCGCGCTGGTGTTTATGCAGAGCGGGCTGATATCTCTTGCCTGAATAATGCATGCCACCTTGCATCGCAAAATATTCCCCGAGTCATTTATACGCGGACCACGTGAAAAATTTAAAACACCCAAAGACCCTGGCAGTATTATCCTAATATATAGAAATGGTTGTACAAAAATGCGGTAATGCTAAGTAAGTGTAAAAATGAAACTACCAAAAAATTGCATGAAATTGTTCTTGGTCGTGTTCGATTGCATTTTTTTCTTCCTTTTTGTTTTTTTACCTCAATATGAGTCACAAAATGTACACAATAATAACCGGGTTGTTTTTAGTAGGCCTTCATTTTTGTTGTACTGCTGTGGTAAGAAAAATCCTTACAAATAACAGACAATAGAGAAAAAACTGTAGAAAAATTGTAGCTGTTGCATTATAGGTACAAATTACAAGTACATATATTGATTTGGAAGCACCTGGAGATCGTGGGTTGTATGATTCTCTTTCTTACAAAATAGATTTATGTATATTTTTTTAAAACGTTGAATAATTTATTTTTGCCGTTACGTAGGATATCTTTTATAAAAATCAAATAATATAAAAAATAGGAATAAAACAAATAACAATATTGTATGCAGCACTTTTAACTAAGACAAATTGAATTGCCAATACAATAAACACGTAGTACTGACAAGAGAAATCTGTTTATGTTTTAATGGAAAATTCTAAATATAAAGTAAATCCACATATTTCACTTACTTTCAACCAAACTGATTATTTTTACACAAAAAACCTATAAACAATTCGACTTCCGCACATGGGTCAACATTATTCCAAAGCAAGTATGACGATGTCCACCTTTTGCAAATATCACCTTCCATTGTTGATCTTGCACAATGTGCTGTATAAATTACGTTGTATTCATAAACCGCCTCTTTAAACATTAATCAGAGGGGCTTGTATCCAATGGCGAGGCCTCCCATACAGCTTTCATGTCACTTGATTGTGTACGATATAAGGCATTCTGACATGAAAGGAATTCAACTAATTTTTGCTTTATTTTGCGGGATGAATAAACTGAGTTTAATGAATGCGCTATTACTGGACAAAATACCTGCATTAGCTTTATTCATGGCAGGTTAGTACTTACTTACTTCTTTAAACCACTATTTATATTTATGGAATAATAAATCACAATAATTTATAAAACTTTCGAGCAATTTTTTCCTTCCTAGAGGTTAGATTGACCACCAATCGAGTATATTTTTATTGATTCTAAATTAGTGAAAAGAAAACTGTCCAAAAAGTTTTTTTTCTAATCTGACTTTAAATCTTATCTGGTAAGATTAGTTGAAATAATTGATTTCTAATCTCGTATCTTACATTTGTCCAAAAAAGTATACAAAACTCTACCGATTTCACTTGAAAAAAAAATAATAGAAAAATGAAGTATCGATTTGAGGAGTGTCACGACAGCAGGAAATTTTGGAACAAAATATTGAATACAAATTTTAAAAAAGTATACGAGAGTAATCATCGACTAACATTTCATTTCGTGATTTTAAAATCATTCATAGCAATTTACTATCAGAACATATTATTGAACATACAAGCAAACGATTCCTCATCGATTCGATACAAATGCATTAAACATGATTTCACGTGTACAACTCGTACGTACTCGCACACATTCGGCTCACCTCGTTCCTCAGTGACTTATTCCGTGCACGTATAAAAGCAAATCATTCGATAAATTAGGGATGAATAATTCCATATGACCGCTCCTTTGACACTCGCGTACATTTTTACGTTCAATAATTTATAAGCAACAAGCGCAACCGCTGTGCGCTAGAGGAGGTAGCGCCCAGCTAGCGTCCGCTCACAACATGGAGGCAGATCGGATTTGGGTTTGAAAAAAAATTATCTTGAATCATGTGGATGGATGTTAAAGACATCGAAAAAAATAAGGCTAAATGCTGCTAAGGTTACCAGAAATTCATCCAATTATTTTTGGTTTGTCTAAGTCCGGTTTACAGTTCAGTTTGCCGAATGCTTTGATCCCCACCGAGAGTTTCAAAAATGATTTCCCGCTTTGGTGTTTATTTGAAACCCAAAATAAAATATCAGCCAAGTTTACTCAGCCTTCACAAGATATTAGAACTAGTGCTCTCGAAAACTATGAGACTCCCACTTCAACTGAAGCGGTTCCACGCGAACACCTTCGGGGAACATGCGGTAAGAAGTTGCCCTGAATGTACAGTTGAGTCGATGAGTGACTTGTCAACAAATATTTTATAAGTGTGTTTTTTTGCCAAAAGAGCCCGAATATGAATAGAAATATCGATGGTATAGTTAAGCGGATCACTCGAATCAGCGTTTTTAAAACAAGCGCAAGTTTGAGTCCTATTGATGATAACTTTGACCTTAGCTCAACAAACGTAATGAGTAATTCATTTAAGTTTCAATTTGATAATTGTTAATTCATAACGTCAAAAATAGGAGCGTGAATTACATTCTTCTTCACAAATTTATCAAAACAAAGCATGTTCAATGTGATAAGAATGTGATTTTTTCCGATTAGATATGACAAACGGCTACTCTTGAATAATATTTTATTGTCATTAGTTTTGCAATCGATGTCATATTTTAATGTATATGCACAATATCGTTACTCAATGGTTTATAAATGAACACATGAACATCAAAATGTTGACATACTTCATTAAGATGAGTTATTTAAGTTGTCAGCCATGTGTTATACAAGAAAAGGGGTGGCATAAAAGTTGTATTGTAAGTGTAATTAAAGTAAGTAATTAATAGCCTGCAATTGCATTTATAATTATTCTGATCTTATGTTGATCCTCGTAAATTATACATTTGAACGATAATTTATGCTTAATAAGGCAGTTTAATGAATGGCCCCTTGCCAAGAGACAGCGGGCGGATCATAAGCTCGCATCATAGCAATGTACTTGTGTCTTGGCCAACAATATTGTTCACCATAATAACCTTTACTCCAAGTATAAACCTTTACGTTGAAACTCAAATATAACAGTGCATAAAAAATAAAACGTTCACAACAGACGCTGTTTTTGTTTCCTTACATAGTTGGTAATACGCAATGGCTCAGTTTATACGTAACGTTTTATTCTTGGCTTGATGATGTGCTTGTATTTCAAAAGAAAAGAGAAAGAGGAAGAGTTGGGGCAATAAATATTGTAGTAATTCGAACATGACAGACTCCTTGTCGGGAATCGATTCAACAGTTTTTATTTGGGAGAGTTTAACATTACCTGCTCGACTTGTATACGCCGACCATGGAGGTAAAACGTGGAGAATTTCGATTAAAAAATTACAAACAAGTTTTTACATATTTATAAATTTCAGTTCCAACTTTTCCATGACAATGATTATTTCATCAAACAACATTCTTCACTAATAGATTTAATTGAAACTTTACAGCTAGTACAATAATAGGTTTTTATTATTTTTTCTTAAGAAAAAGTAAACTAAATGTTTGAAATAACAGTGGTTTTTTTATTACAAAAAGTAAAATTTAAAAATGTATCCATATACATATTATGTATCAGAAAAAGGTAGTAAAACGCAGAACGCCGAATCTCAATAGTATTATACATGAAAATATTTTATTACGCATAACAATATATTTATTCCAGTCTAGTCCCGCGGAGAGTGCAATACGTGACCAGATATGTAAAATTTACAAATTAATACAGAAGGAAACAAAGGGTTACAATGTGATTTCATGCGTATAAAAAAATAGAATAGAGAAATAAAACGAATGCTAGTTTTATTCATAAGATAGGCTTTTTGGATGAAAACATGTCACTGCATTTTAAATAACAAAAATAAGATTTAAAAAAAAAAGATCTATTTTAACTAAAACCTATATAAACCTCATCTCGCATCCGACTTATAGATAGGTATACACAAAATAATAATTACAAGATACCTACATATTTTTGGGATTAAACAAAAATTGTAATCTTCTTTTCTACATTGTTATATCTGTATGGAATACTGGGAATCCTCCTGAGACCACGCCCCATCGTGTTTCGTTGCATTAATTTATTATTGGCGATCCCGTCAAACGCGAGCCGGAATATTGCGAGCTGACTATACTAAATCCATAAACAACGCGAAACCATATCAACAACTTAAGGTGGTTTAAAGGTACAAAATATTTCGATTTTTCATTCCGAATTTCATTCCGAAAATTAATATTTTTGAAAATGTATTTTAGTTTAAAACAACACTTCTATATCAATGTTTTTTTAAGTTTTAAAAAAGAACAACGTGTAAAATAATAACTTAGTCACTGATAAATGATTAAGTGAGACAAGTTTATAATAATAATGAAAGATAGACCAAATATACGAGTAGGTACCCAAGTAACCTTTTAGGTTTTAAAAAGGTTACAAAAAGGTTAAAAAAGGTTCTGGGACCTTTTTGTAACCTTTGTAAAACCTAAAAGGTTACTTGGGTATATTATTGCATCAACAAAAGGTTTTTGTTGTTGTTTTAAATCTTCTCAATACACATTTAAATGTAAGCTTACATTGCTTGTTTTTCATGTGTTAGTTTTAATAACTATTTGTTTACATTTGTAAATACAACTAGATCAGATCTGATTTTGTTTCATTTGTATCACAAACTTAGCGGTGTTGCGCTGTCCGGAACAACTTCTCTTTACCAAGATCCACGGTTTACTACTTAAAACCTACCAGTTTTTGAACTATCTTTGTTTTCAGTAAGAGTCACAGCTAGCATTCGATAATTTTGGTTTCATCAGTTTGAATTTAATATGAAAATAGCTGAAAATCTGTGCGTTACGCGGTTTGAGAAGCGAGCGGCGCTGAAACACGAGCCCAAGTCAGATCAAGTGACAATTACAGGCGGTGAGTAATGATACGCCGCGAGGAGAGAAAAGGGTAAAACCGACAAAATATGACCACCACGCCACTCCACCCCCACAGCTGCAGGGATGGGACAGCCCAAGGGTTGATTATAGAGACAGCAGGTGTTGTGTTACCTAGTAGTCACCTGATAGCATAGATCTTAATTTATTTACTAGGGTTAACCTAGGTTTTTTCTAGCTTTAAATATTTTGATAACAATGTGACTTGTGGAGCAAATATTGTTTTCGGCACACTGACAAATGACAAAAAAGTAGGCTAATGTAAATAAGAACTATGATTTTGTATGTAATTTGAAAATGTAAGTTATTGTGTATGTTCTTTAACTTATAGAGTTGGTATGCGGTTGATCACCCATGTTATAGAAAATGGTTCATTTAGCCAATGTCAATTCGGAAAGAGTTGCAGTGTGTAGGTTAATTTTAGATTTAGGTTTTAATGTTGTAGGTTCACATGCGGCATGTGCAAGCGCGTACTTATACGTGTCTGCTTGTGAGTATGCATAATATGTTAATAGCCAATGTTAAATATATTTGCAGCTTTGATTAGATTAGAACAGATCTGACCGGGACAGTGTGTCGCCGAACGCCGGTCAATCAGCGCGTCCGGTTAAGTTTTGTCAAGGATGACAGCCATTGCACACTAGATGCATTCTGTCACCATTTTGCCCAGTTTGTCAATGTCGGGAGTCAAAACTAACTTTTATTTTTCGTATGGCCGGCAAGCACAGCAAATCACTTGGCCGTTGGGCCGCGTCAGAGGCGAAGATCCAAGGCCTCCATCCACTTCACTGCTCCTGGCGTGGCCTCGTGGAGGTCTTTCAGGCCAGGAGGGTGTCTTCTGATGGGGCACTCCTCCACTATGTGCCGGACAGTCTGGTTCTCCGCCCCACAGTCACATCCTGGAGATGGAGCTAATCCCCATCTATGGAGCAAGAAGTTGCAACGGCCTTGCTCGGTTCGGATCCTATTCAAGGTCGTCCACAGTCCTCTCGCAAGATTAAACCCTGGGACCTCCTGGTGTGGCAGAGTGATCAGCTCGTGGTTTTTAAAGCCTTTCTCCTCCCATATGGACTTCCATTGCAGTGTAGCATCCCTACTCCGATCATCAATTGTCCAGATGGGGTTTCTGGACTTGAGTCGCTTGTTTGGGTGCTGGAAGATGTCCTTGAAATCAGGGAGCAGCGGGTCACTTCTCACTCTGTCGACCAGTTTTATGGATGCCAGGGATCTACGCAGGGTTGGAGGGGCGATGTTGGACAGGACCGAGAGCCACTGGACGGGTGTAGACCTTACGGTTCCTGAGATGGAGCGCATGGTTTTGTTCAGCTCCACATCCAGCTTGTTACAGTGATCGCTACGAGCCCAGACGGGAGCGCAGTACTCCGCCGCACTGTACACCAGAGCCATAGCTGAAGTTCTCAGTGTCCTTGCGTCACTTCCCCATGTAGTGCCTGCCAGTTTGGATATTATGTTATTGCGGGTTTTAACCTTTGCTTTGGTGGCTTCTATGTGGTTTCTATATGTGAGGGCCCGATCTAGTTTAATGTCCAGATATTTTGGGGTGGTTTCAGCAGGGATATTGTGCCGATATGATATTGTGCGGGAGTCAATAATAGAGATGTATAAAATCTTTCACACAGTTTGCCAGGTAATCCATTGACAATCACGGCATAATGCATTGTGTCTGAAATGGTGGCGAAAGAGAGGGCTTTGCTGCGGCCAGCTAGTTGCTTATCAACATTTATTTATTTGGCTGATTTATGTTGTGAGCGCTGTTTTTGTGTAAATCATACCTTATAGCCTTCTGCAAGCTTGGTCGTCGGTGTAGGAAGCGCCAATTCTCAAGCAAAGCCCAATTGCTGTAAGGATGGATGGACCCATGGTGACCGGAGTTTGGTAAAGGCGGATTAATTTTTCAAACCAGCGAAGAGCAAATTTGAAAAATAAAATAATTTTCGTGCTCCGTCGGGATTTGAACTCACTACCTTCAAGACTACGGACCGGACAATTCATATAATGATGACGTTATAATTATTCAAATGATGAGTTATGAAAAAAAAGTGATTGTTGTACTGAAATGGTTCAGTTTTTAATCTGTAGTTGTGTATTTTTATTCTGTTTACAATAATTCTGATCATTTTAATACACCATTTATTAAAAACCGATGGTTATCAACTTTAAAACCATCTGATTGGTGTTGCTTAACGGTTCAACAGAATTCAAAAATATTTAAATCAATCATAAGTGAGATTTATATTCATAGCAAAAATAGAGTTTGAAAAAAAATTAAGTGTCAAATAAATGTCAGTTTTTGTGTAAATAAGAAAAAATGAAAAATAACATTTGATGAAAATATGTCATTTTCACTTTTTTCCATGAAGTTGCGCATATTTTTTGTTTGCCTGCATTTTCAACGAAAATACAATAATTATTTTCCAATAAAAAACAAATTACGTTTAAAATAAAATACCATTAAAATTTTGACGTAAAAACAAATGAATTGTTTTTATTAGATCCGAAAGTATATTTCAAAACACAATGAAAATTGTTTCGATTGAAAACATTGGACCAGCTGAAATTGCTATCACAGTACAAAAAACACACCGTCGTGTCAATTTGGCCCATGTACTAGTGCACAAGTACAAAAAACGTGTAGACTAAACCGAAGCGTTTAACTGAAAATGTGTAGGGATTAAAACGCTCACTGAAAGTAATGTTTTAGTTTGATACATTATTGTGTAAACGTTTTCGTTTAGTTTACACGTTATTTTTTTGTACTGGATGTAGAGTAAATGAACTGAATAAATACGCTACTAAATTGAAAACCCAGAAAGGCTGACGCAGGTACTCATGGGTCTGTGGACAAAAACACGTAAAAAAACGGCAAACGATTAACTAAAAACAACACAATCGTCCCACCCCTGCGTCGTCAGTGTCAAACGCAATGACAATCGAAAAAGGAATAACAATTGAATTTGGAAACAAAAACAATAGTTTTGTTTCGTCTGCGCGGCCTCTGTTGGGAATGTTTTGATTGTCACCTGAAATTCGATGCATTCTGAATGGGAAATGCATTCTCCTGGGACTTGGGAGTATGATGCGTATTGTGAATATTATGATTGTAAGGGTGGTGTTTTGCCATTATGGTATTTGATTATTATGTTGATGCAACGAACAACCTATGAAGTGTTATGCACCAATACAAAAAAAAAATAGAAATATTAGACGATGTACAACAAATACTCTTGAAAGTACTCTTGTTTTAAAGTAAAATCGATTACAAGAGTGCAAACCAATCATCATTTACGACTGATTGAAATCATCTTTGTTTGGTCGACAGCTCAGCTCAGTTGGTAGAATTTTTGCGTTCAATGCCCGAGGTCTACGGTTTGATCCCCATCAAGAAGTTCAGAAATAATTTTAATTTTTGGCGCTTATTTCAAACCGAAAATAAAAAAAATCTCCGGCAAGGTTTAATCAGCTTTCACAATAAATGAGAACCAACCTCCTCAAGAATACTGAAGCTCCCATTTCAAGCGCAGGAGTTGGCGTAAAAGAGGCCGCGATGTAAACGCGACAAGAAGTTGCTCCATATGTGTAGATGAGTAAATTTTTTAATTTACATTATTTTTTACGGATCTTAGATACCTACAATCTACATACATATTTCAACGTATTTATATTGCACGTAAAAATCGAGATATTCACGGAAATGAGTTTACCTCCTGTAGAACATGTCAAAAAATATCGTTTCCTCAGATGTCACATGAAGTTTCGGTGGATGTTATTGTTATGAGTGAGTAGTTACATATTATGTTCCTTCAGAAACAGGAAAAGAATAATACATGGATATCAAACATGTAAATACAAAGCATATCCTTGCAAAATAATAGTGAACTACACGTCTATTGGATTCGTCAGTCTATTTGTTTTGTCTCTCAAAAAAAAATCTCGAGTCAGGACGAAAAACATGTTTGCCAAAAATAGCCACGAAAATATATTTTGCCTATTTCTTTGCAAAAGGATCAGAGCAAGCACTTTTTATCGAAAATATTGGATAAAAAGTACACTTTTTTACTCATATTTCACAAAGGTGTTTTTTTCATTCAGGTTCAACTGAAACCACGACAAAATTTTGAATTATCTGTGCATAAAAAAATAAAACTCTCACTCTAGGGCAAAGCTTAATGACGCATTTATGTTGTCGTAGTAGTCTAGAGGTCAAAATGGATATTATTTAAAACTTTGATAAATTAACGATAGAAATTTACAAGCAGTAATTAATATTTTAAGCCTTTGCGAACCCATTTTTTGTTATACAACAAACCAGCACATACTTAGGTTTTTAGGTATAACCTTAAGTAGAGACATTATACTTTCAATCCTCATTTTTATATTTTCACTCGTACAAATTAGAAGAAAAAATCATTGCTACTGAGATTATTTTTATGACAAAGAGAGAAATAAGCAAATAAAAATCATTGACTTGAAACTGACATTATCTTATTACTAATAAGGTCAATTAGGAAAAAAATATGGATAAAATGCGAGCCATTATTGGAGAAATAAGTTTATTTTCGATATTTTATTGATGGGTATCGTTAACAACTTTTTAGGAGACACCCTTATTGAACAAAGATGAAATGGTTAACGCATCCTACGATTACATATTATCGCGAACTTGAAATACGTGCAATTATACACGCATACACCTATGCACGTACTATAGAACCATCTAGGAGTAGTCGTGCATTGGAATAACGTTCTAGTGATTGTGTGTGTACATAATGTTCTGATGGTGGAATGATCTAGTATTTGCGAGAAAGACCTCTCTGGTTCATTATAAAAGAGATCAAAATGCTGCGAACAGGGAGTCGCAAGAGAGCAATTTGCTAAGTTACACCTATATACCTACATGATTGTCAAGTTGTGAAATGAATTTTAAACTGTGAAATGAATTGTAAAATATATGGTGAAAAATAAATTCTGGCATTTTAATTAAAAAGAGAACCCAGCAAAAAACCTAACAGTATTATGATTCATGCGCATTTTCAATGTGCATGATAGAATGCATAATTAAATTATTTTTTTTATCTCACCGTTACTATGCTTAGCAACGAATTAAATGCACGTAAAGGATAACTTTAAATTGTATTGATAGTGTGTGCTACTAAGCGCAACTGGCGCGGTTCGGGAAAATTTGCGATTATCGGAAAATGGATTTCCTGCTCTTTTGAGCATTTAACGCTTAATGAGAGAGCGGGATGGGTAATAAAATATTTAGACCAAAAACAAACGATAAAGTTACTATAAACGACAATTCGTTATTTTATAAGAAAGTTAAAGCTCTTTAATCATACGTTCTGGTGAGTGTTAAATGATTTTTTTTTAACAAAGAAAGGTAAGAAACAATTTTATATTTTGACGCCGCTTCTATTAAATAAAAACTGTGATTTATATATATTTCACATTTTCCACAGGTCCATCCAGCCTTACAGCAACTGGGTCTTGCTTGAGAATTGGCGCTCTGTAGCGACGACGATCAAGCTCGTAAAAAAGGTCGATAGCTCAATTGGTAGAATGCTTGCATTCCATGCCGAGAGCAAGGGTTCGATCTTAAAGGTTTACTCAGCCTTTACAAGAAATGAGAACCAGCCCCCCCGGGAGCTGGGAAACCCCCACTTCAACTGAAAGTGGTTGGTGTGAGGCCGGCCCCCTTACCTGTAAAAATAAATAGGTCCCGAAGCGCCACATGCGACCCCTTCGGGGATAACGCAGGCAAGAGGTTACACTATATGTGTAGCTTAGTTGCGTTTTTTTGCGTTACTTAATCGTTTTCGGTTCAGAGTTACATTTACACAGTATGGTATGACGGTTAAATGATTTCTCCGGCTACATGGGATTTTGGTCCCTAATTTATACTTAAAATAAAGATCAATCTCGAAACATGGATAATCGCTTCTTGCTAGATTTTACCAAAACATTCGATTCAACCAATCTTGAACAAATACAAATTATTATCACACGCAAAGAATATAACCAAGTGTATAGTTATTTCTAGAGAGACTTATTATTGCAGTACACAGAATAACACAACCACTCATATTCGTAACAGTACATTGCAAAACAAGCATATTTAATTTAACAATGAAAAAAAAACGTACAAATAATGTTGGGAATGCTTTTAAAACACTGGTCCTTTTATTGTAAAAATTAGGATCTACAAAATGAATGAACCAAAAAAAATACGTTGGAGGGAGGTTTCCAAAGCAGGAGGTGATTTTCGGCTTTTCCAGATTCATTTTACTTTAGAAAATACTAAGGTCTGATAAAATGTATCGATTTCCATACAAAAAACATTTCGCCCATACAAAATGTAGGTGATAATATAATTTGATCGCACCCTGCTCGTTCGGCGACACTGAATGTTCGTGACGTTCTTTGTTCATTCAATTAAAAAAGAAGCCATTTTATGATATGGCGTTTGAAAACCTTTTAGCGAGAGATTTTTCAAAAGCACCCCCACCCCGGCACACCCTCCCACACATCACTAGCCATTTTGTAGGATGCGATGTGAAAATCAAATTTTAATATAAATTTTGTACAGTTTTTGCAGTGAATGGACTCGGGCTTACTAAATTTTGAAAGCAAAGTCGCCCATTGTTGTATCAAAATTTAAATTCAAAGAGTGACCTTTACGCCGAGTATAAAATAATGCGTCAGTAAATACTCAACCATCGCGTAAACGCCGTGACAGAAAACAATGTATAGAAAATACAAAACGCCTTTAGTGAGTGTTTTAGTTTCCATATTTTTTTGTTGCACAAAATGGTTGAGTTTTACGGGGGTGTTTTAACTTTGTCTCGCTTTTAATGTTGAAGTGAAAACTAAAAAAAAACGAGAAAAAAAAACAAAAGGAAAGCATTGAACTTGTGGTGACGTAAAACGAGCCATTTTATTTTTATCTCTGCGTTAAATTATGTTAAATTTACAAGCAATAAACTTTTGCGTGACATTTTTATCGAAAGCTGTAAATCAACAAGTAAAAGTAACATAATTACGTTCGTTCTCAGATTTAAACGGCTCTTTAACACGTTTCATTCTACGTTTCTGTAATCGCATTATAATCAACCAATAAGATATGTTAATTTCAGCCTCCGATATCTTTTATTGATATCTTTTTCAAAGAAGCATTCAGATTGATTCTGATCCATTGTGAGTGCCAATGTTTTTTCAGTATTGAAAAAAGGTTTGGTATCCTTTTTAGAAAACTATTGTATTTTATGTACTGTAACGGTTTCACAGTTATTTTGTTAAAATATTAAGCTACGTTATTTTTTTATGAAAATGTCTTTTTTAGAGAACATTCAATGTCTTCTTGACAAGCTTGCAAATTAATATTTAAGTTAATTAAAATCATTATGTGTCACAATAATTGAAACTTTTGTGTAACAAAGTATATTGATTCACTTTTTTTTTAACTTCTTATCTGAACTCGTTTCAGATGTTTAATCAGACATTTTCTGTTTTGTTGTTGGTGTAACAATATTTATTATTGCATGTAATAAATGTGTTGGAAATGTTTGTAGCCCCCGCAAATTAAAAAAAAAAAAAAGATTATTATGATATTCCTTGCCTTATAGGTTGGTATGAGGCTGACCACCCATACTGTAAAAAAATGGTTTGCTTTGCCAATGTCACCCCTGTTTCAGGCAAGATCGGCAAGAGTTGCAGGGCTTATGCTCATTTGAGATTAAGTTTTTATATTGTAAGTTCACATGCGGCATGTTTAAGCGTGAACTTATACGTGTCTGCTTGTGGGAACGTATTTTTTAATGATAAAACGTATTTTAAAATGTAAAATATTTTTGCAACTTAGATTATAGGTTTTTTTTCATGCATCCGTCAAGTAAGTACAAGTAGTAATTATTTATTGTAATCATTAGGCGAAAATATTCGAGCATAAACAAATAAAATAAAGTGAATTAAATCAATGTTTTACCATTTATATTTTTAAATATTTATAAAAATGGACTTTCACTGTGTTAACAGATCAATACTAAAAAATATTAGTAATTATTTTGTTCACATTACTATAACGACAATAAAAATGTACATTTTGGGTATATCAGTAAGTTAAGTATCTGAAAGCATAATTATGAAAAATTAAAAAAAAAATTTAAAGCAAAAGTAGGTAAAAGATTATAGACGATATATTATTTTATCTACCTCATTTAAGTATCACTGTTGATTTTACGCAGGTAAAGTTCGTTCCAATTATTTCCGGATCTGCCGGGTCTAATTACCTGACATACTAGCCAATAATAATTAGCCCTTAGGTACCCGGACAATCTAGGTCACGTATTGTGTGTCCTTATGTAAAGGTGGGTGGGTGTGTCGCACGCCTAAGGGACACCTCCGCGGGTGACGGACGTGGTGCGTGTCCACGGCACATGCATTACATTATAATCAGTGTAGCCGGGTCACAGAGATATCATCGGGAGATCCACTATATAAAACACAGGGGCGGTGCTTCATATATTTACAAGTTTAGAATTCAAGTGAACTTTTAATAAATATCAACAAACAAATATTTTTATTATTTAGTTTAAGGATTTAAATCTAACACTGTTTTATATTTTCACTTTTACAATTATTCATTCTTTAATTTTACTAACGTTTTCGATCTTAGATCATCGTCAGGTATATTTTTTTTAAATAAAAGTCAATTATTATTTAGTTTATATTTTATTATTTAGTTTAAGGATTCAAATCCTTAAACTAATTATTTAAACTAATATTAATTAAACTAATATTATTGTGAAAATTAAACTACGTTTAAGAAAAAAAAAAAATATTTGAAATAATATACCTACGAGTATTTGTTTGGTGGTTCACACAGTGAAAGCTCATTGCGTTTATTTAAAAAAAATACAAAGTTTTAGTTCACATATAGAAAGTGATACTGGAAAATATCACTGCTCCCGAAGATGCCTTTTTTAAGGCGAAAATATTTGAGCAAAAAAAAAAAAAAATGAAGTGAACTAAAACTGCGTAATTTCTTTAAAATAAAAACATTATTTTTATTGAATAAGAGTTTTAGGCTTACACGGCCGGCTGATGATGCTGGAGTGAAGTTTTCCGGGATCTGTTGCCGTGGTCTGTGGGAGCTGGAGCTTCCGGACGTTTCGCCCATTTCTACGATGGGCATCTTCAGCGTGAAGTATGATGATGATGAAGATCTTGATGAGAACTGTGTTCAACTCACGCTGAAGATGCCCATCGTAGAAATGGGCGAAACGTCCGGAAGCTCCAGCTCCCACAGACCACGGCAACAGATCCCGGAAAACTTCACTCCAGCATTATTTTTATTTTTTTATTTTAAAAAAGCCTGTGCGCGAGACACTTGTTATAGTGTCGCAGAGGTGTTGGTGATGTGGTAGTTGTCCTTATCCGGTTGCAGGGCCGTTAGCTGCGCAGTGCTGTGGTGTGTGTTGCGTTGCTTTGTTTTTAGACACAGAGATGAAATTTTGATGGAAAACCAAAATTTGAATTTGAACCTTAAACGAGTCGAAAAATGCTGGCAAGTTAATTATAACGTCATCTCATCAGGTTTTTGACAATTTGTTTTTTTTTTCGTTGCTGAGGGTTCAAGTTTTCTTGATTTGTGACGTCACCCTACCAAAAATGTTTTGAAACTCCATATAAAGTATATAAATAAATAAAACTTATATTTTACGTATGTGGTCAGTGTTAATAATATATAAAAAATACAGAAAACCATCATTCACATTTTAAGTTTCCTAATAGTTTAAATGAAGCTCCATTTGATCCAGAAGTCGTCAAGTTCTCATGTCAAATAAAAGCCACTTGTGCCAATGAAAGTAAAATAAAACTTTCGATTTTAGTTTTAGTTAAATACCGATATAGAAAAATGGAATGAAATTATTAATAATATGATCAAAACTTGCAGTTTTATAACAAAATTTAACATCCATGAAAACATAAAACAAACAAACACGTGTAGTTCACGTTTAAAAATGCTAAATGTGTACTTACAAATAAAATCCAAACCTCAAATGAACATAAGCCCTACAACTTTTGCTGACCTTCCCTGACACAGGGGTGACATTGGCAAAGTGAACCATTTTTTACAGTATGGTTGGTCAGCCTCATACCAACCTATAAGGCAAGGAATACATTAATAAAAAGTGAAATCATCTTAATTAACGATTTTGACGCAAATTCGATTTTCCAAATTATTTTATGCTCATAGAAAAATCCCAGAAACTCCTCCGCGCTGGAGTCCTACATGATGACACACTTGACCTGAATTCTCCTTGCGTGAAAAACAATATTACTATTGTAAAATATGTTACATTCTACTTAGTCACGGTTTTGTGATGCGTTATAAGTCAGATATGTGGAAGATATAAAAAAAAACTTTGGTGAAATTTAAGGATATTTTCTTTTATCACGGAAAGTTCCATATTTGGAATTATATTTCGTGATTTTTTTTTATTCTTGGTATTTGTGTCCGGTCAATGGCTCAGTTGCTAGAGTGCTTGCATTCCACGCCGTGAGCTAGGGTTTAAATCCCACCGCGCGTGTCAGAAATGATTTCCCGTTTCGGTGTTTATTTCAAATCCCAAAATAAAAAACCGGCAAGGTTTACTCAGCCTTCACAAAAATTTTAGGTACCAACCTTCTTGGGAGCAAAGGAGCTCCCACTTTAACTGAAGTGGTTGGCGTAAGGCAGGTCCCTTTACCTGTAAAAATAAATAGGTTCAACTCGCCACATGCACCCCCTTCGGGGATAACGCGGCAAGACGTTACACTATGTGTGTAGCTTTGTTGCGATGCAAAGTATAGGATTTTACTATCTGTAAAAAAATATTATGTCCGTCAGTTATTATTTTGAAAAAACAAGGCATGATTTTTAATTGGAAAGTGAGACGTCGATAAACTGAAGAAAAAAATCTCGTTAAAATACAACAGAAAGAATGAAAATATTTATCGTAAAATTATATTACATCTTCTTATAAAATGATTTTCACATTAAAACAGCTACTTTTCCACCACAAAAAAAAAAAAAATTTTGTTGTTTTTTACCTTGTTTCAAGAAGAAAAAAATATCACAAAATTATCTTCCGCATAATTTCCGGTGAATCACAATCCTCCAGCTAGCAGCTCTCTTTCATCTTTTCCCAGCTTTTGCCTTGGGACGGAAAATTCTCAGTATTTCGTGAGGCATTCCTCCGCGTTCATATGAGGAAGAAACCGACGTGACTGTTTTTACATTTATATTAAAATTTAAAAAAAAAATGAAAAAAAAACGCTGGAAGGACGTACTTACAAATTATTCAGTACACCTATTACTTCCTCCGTGTGCCTATTCAGGTATTAAATTACTACCAAAATTATAAAATATAAGATGCTTTCTGTGATATTTCAAAAGCCTTACAACTTTTATAAAACTGAAAATATATGTATGGAAAAAAAAAAACTTTTTCTTATATACTCTCTATTTTTAAACTCTTTAGGTTTTTTGTATTCACACAGTGAAAATAAATTTTTAATTTAAATAATAATATTTTTTTCAAAAACGTAGTTTTATTTTCAAAATAATTATTTTTTTTTGCCTCGAGTACTTTCGACCTTCAAGTTTCAGGTCATTATCAAGAGTCTTTATACTATTTGAAATAACTGGGTAATGCCATTCAAAATGATCCATATATTTTTTTAGGTCTAGATAATTTTCCTTGCAAAAATGTGTTGGCCTACCCTAAGTAAGTAGGCGTGCATCGCCTCACGTATCTCATTGCTTGCTAATTTACATTTCAATACGTCTACACTGCGGAGACGTGAATTTGTAAGTTATTAAAAACTTTTAATGAAGGCAACTACGTGACAACTTTTCATACACTTTCTTACAACAATGGCGCCAGAGAATTGCTAAAAACCAAAACACAAAAGACTCCTTCTAATTAAAAATTTGCAAATTGCAAAAAAATGCATTGAAGTTGATTATTTTTAACTGAAAAAATTATAAACTCCAAAATTTTTCCATGGATGCTACATCTTTCTTACAGTTTTTTTTTAAATGTACATATTATTCATCATTATTCCTTGACTTATAGGTTGGTATGAGGCTGACCACCCATACTGTAAAAAGTGGTTCACTTTTCCAGTGTCACCCCTGTTTCAGGGAAGGTCGGCAAAAGTTGTGGGGCTTATGTTCATTTGAGGTTTGAATTTTATTTGTAAGTACACAATCAGCATTTGTGAGCGCGAACTACACGTGTTTGTTTGTGGGCATACATCTGAGAGCTTTGAATGAATATATCCTTGCAACTTAGATTATACTCGTAGATTATTATTATAGATTATATTAGAAATTATTGTTTGTTATATTTTACTTATAAATTTTGTTTATCCTTAGAATGAGAGATTTTTTGTACCAAAGTCAGAAATCGTTTTTTTAATTCAATTACATGCTGCATCTAGAATGGAGGAACACTTAAATTAAATTCTATATTGGGTTTTAATTATACATCAACATTATACAATTTTACGGAAAGTACAAAAGGTTTTTAAAATTGGGTGGCAGAAAAATGTTTATCTACTTTGCATGGTAATAGAATTTTATGGATAATCTTTTTACTTTGTTTGAGTATAAATACATTCACAGGCAAGGGAGAAATCAGGGTGTTTTATGATGTGTATAAAATGTAAAAGAAACGTAGAACCACATAAACTTCCTGATTGTTTTGGGCTCTAAAAGGAATGTGGAAATTTGATGGAAAGAAAGAAAGTACCTACGAGTAGGTAGTTTAGTTTTGTTTAAGGTAACACACTAAAGCACATAAGTCATCAAGTGCATGAAAATGTAAAGACATTTAAGTTAATCAATGATAAGTAAGAAATCATATGTATTTATTAAAAACTTTTGATAACCAAGCGAGTGCAGTTTTTAGACACAAGATGATAATTAATCATGTATCTTGATGTGTGTGATTGCTACCAACAGTCATGTTAAAATCTTTCAAAAAGTTTAAGAACAACAGAAAAGAATCGCGGAATCAAGTTTTTTATTTGAAGGTGTACTGCTTAAACGTGAATGAAAGTCTTAAAAGACATTAAAAAATATATTGCTTCTTTGAGTTTTGGATCTATCATTAACCTTTAAATCTAAAAATATTTCCCATTTTTCCTAAAATATGATAATAAAATACATTGAGTATCCGCCCACATTTCGTCTTTTTCGATAGTATAAAATTCAATAGGCGAGAGCACAAAAGACGTCTACAGTATTCTGAGGGAAAACGCGAGTAGATACAGCGCGTCGCAGTTTTGCTGCAAAACCGACTCACCCCTTGGGACCACCCTTGTTTGCTACCCTATCGCAAGTGCCACACGCAAGTGCGAGCGATTACAGCCCTTCGGCGAGGGGGCGGAAGACGCATTTCCCCTCGACACTCTGCGCGGATAAGGGTGGGTTTGATGGCATGATGCGACCGGTCTATCTCCGATCAATATCTCGCTGTGTGCCGGCAGAACTGAGAATGAATGCATTAAATATTGCGGAAAAATATATGTTTTAAAATGTGAAATTGTATCGATACATGTTCATGATAGAAATGAGAAATGATGATGACTCGATGTTTATCAGGTAGCATTAGATACGACGATAAAACGCCTTACAGGAACAGTTGAAATGTTGGTTTATATTTTATTGTTAAAATGAAAATATATATAATGTAACACATACCAGAAACGAGCGTGGTTACGTAGATTTAGAATGCGCTGTTTCAAAAGCTCACCTGAAACAAAGGAAAAATGTTTTATTAGTAATTTGCATCCACAGTTAATTTATCGTGAAATAATGAGTTTCTTGTATTAATATAGTAAATGTGAACGTGAACTTTAATAAATGCAATATAAAATAAACCACCCTAGTAAACAATAATTGAGGCCTACTGACTCAATGTTTCATACTGTTTTTTATGTCTGAATATTTTTTTAGATCGTTTTGATGTTGATCATTTACCACCAACGATAAAATCTAAGCTATTTCTCATATAGACAGCTTACCCACTTCAACTGAAAGTGGTTGGTGTGAGGCCGGCCCCCTTACCTGTTAAAATAAATAGGTCCCGAAACGCCACATGCGACCCCTTCGGGGAAACGCAGGCAAGAAGTTACACTATATGTGTAGCTTAGTTGCGTTGCGTTGCGTTACTATGAATTTCATAAAAATAACTTTAAGTATAGTTTTTTTGAAAACATGTAAGGAAAGTTTTCAAGTTCAAATTTTATGATATGTTTTGTAAAAACGGTGACTATTTTTCAGATGGTTTTTCCTAGATTCTCAATCGTCATAACGCAAAAATGCATTTTTTGTTCATGTAGACATTATGTTTATTTAAATAAGTTCACATGACACACTTCACAGCTTTGTTATTTCTAAGAGAACATAAGTCATGTTCAGGCATGACGAATAGCTTTCTATTTTTCACCTCTATTTTGTACATCCTCATTCATTTTACACATATTTAGTAAACAGTTTACCCTAAAGCTATGTTCTCACAAAATGCATCATTACCTCATGTTCACCTGTGCAAAACTGCATGGTATTTTTCTCGTAGACAGTGAAGTTAATGTGAGGATAAGTTAATATGCATTACCATTGGCGCGTTGCACCCACTCGGCCATTATTAAACAGAGCTTAGTGTTCATCAGAGGTGATCCATTCAACTGCCACGGGCAATCGCCGCTAGCCTGAGGACATTCACTATGGATATTGTATGACCCAAGAGATCAGCCATATCAGGTACAGTGATGGCGAAAACACACTAATAGCTGATATTATAAACATCACAGAGCTCCACGTTACAAAATCATGTTTATTTGAAACAATTTTATTTGACGTGTAGCTTGGTTAGAATCGATTGTTCATGCCCCTAAGGCCCAAATGAACAACGTTAAGAAAAAACACAATTAATGAGTTCTAAATTTACTTCATTCAATGCTTTACAAAAAATGAAATTATTTTTTTCCGATAAAAGATAATTATTAAAAGAACCAACATGGACTTTTAGACTTTCTTCTCCCATGTAGGTAACATATCTTTGAATTCCCAATGTAACATATCTTCGCAACTGCTTTGAATGTGAATCCCCAATGTAACATATTTTTGCAACTAGATTAGATAAGATTAGATTCGATTCTTCTACTAAGCTTTGTGTCTTTCCTTAGGTAGCTATAACGTTGTGAGAAATGAAGATTTCGTAATTGGCAGTTACATCTACCTACAATTATCCCAGTTTTGTTTCGCAGCATTATAAATGAATAGAAAAGTTTCTGGTAGTATGCTGCTATCTGCAAAATTCACCATAGTCTCTTGAACATTAACTTCACTTGTTTCTATTTTTACAGCCATTTAGATCAATCGATCATTGTCCCACCTTCAAGATGAGTTCTGCCAAAAGATCTTAGATTTTACGTACATGGTTACTCTGCTCACGTGGAATGCACATCAATGCTGTTGTCCGTTTCTGGCTGAAGTGTTAATATTCCCGGAGACATGATGATTATAGTCTGTTTAGCCCAAGGAGACGTCAAACGCAGTGAGCCCCAATCAATATCAGTGCGTTGGCGGGCGGGCGATGAGCGGTGCTGGGCAATTGCATGCAGGCACTGCTGACCAACAAACGCTCAACGTTTTTGCGTGCTATTTTTTTTCATATAATTTGAATGAAAGTCCTCACATTTGCTCACCACTCCTGCATCTTAATACTTGCCCTTTTGTCTCCATTGCTGGATAGATAGACCTTTTCAACACTTTTCCTTATATTTCGTTTTCAAGCAACAATATTACTGCATTTTCATAATTTGGGAAGTATTACTCTTAGCCGGATGTATGAACCCCACATAGCTATTTTTGTAATATGCCACTTATCCCACGAAGCCATTTGATCTGAATTTGAATACTATACAAGTTATATTTTATACCTTCCAGCCAAAAAAAAACAGCCGTTTTACTTTTAACGCGTTATAAAAATCAGATTAATTGCTTTATTTTGAAAACTAAGGAAATCTTTTAGGACAGAAAGATTCAAGGACGCTAAAAACCGTAGCTGAAGATTTTTTTGGTTCTCTAATCTACATATAATCTAAGTTGCAAAGATATATTACATTAAAGGTTCGTATTACATGCATTCCCACAAGCATATACGAGTAAGTTCACGCTTATATATGCTGCATGTGGACTTACAAGATAAAAACCAAAATCTCAAATGAACATAAGCCCTGCAACTACTCTAGCTGACCTTCCCGGAAACAGGAGTGACATTGTAAAGTGATAATTTATTTACAGTATGGGTGTTCACTGTTCAGTCTCCTACCAACCTATGTATAAGTCAAGGAACAAGAAAAAAACAACAACAAATTGTCATTAGTTAAAGCTCTCCATCTAGAGTAGTTTTGATAATTAACCAGTAATGAAAGATGAAGAACTTGTGCAAAAATGCCGCGTAGGAGCAATAGTTTGGAGAGAAGTAATGCAACTCTGAATATAGCAATGAACTATAGTGCGGCTGGGAAATAACTGAACCTTTGTTGCTATGAAAGCTCGGGTGTGAACTCGAATAATGTGGAGGCGTGAACACGAGAGTATTGGCGTGGTATTCATTAATTTGCGGTTGAAATATCTCACGTTCCTAAGAAAACTATGTATACTTCGTGTTGAAGAAAATGTGATGACAGTTCAATGAATGCTTTTTTAATACTCGTTGTTTTATAAGACCGCCATAAATTAAGCTCAATAACGTTTATTCAAGATTTTACCATATAGCAAAAATAACATAAAATTTCCTTGACACATAAATAATGATAGACCGGCGCATATTTTTTTTTTTGTAATAAAATGTATTAACTGAAAAAATAAAAGGCTTTTTTACTCACTTACAGCAATAGTTTCTTTAAATTCAATATAAATAACATTGGTTTTACTTAGTCAATATTTTAAAAGGTAGAAAAGTTTATGTTTACTTAATGTCAAGGGGGCAGTAATATTTAATTTAAAGCAATAAAAGACAAAAATACTTCTGATTTACATATTCGAATTCTGGTTAAGAACTGTAGCCCCTGGTTCTAAAAGGAAAAATAGAGGGTAGATGAGTTACTAGTAGGCGAAGAGTTTCCTGGCTAAGGAACATCAGGGACTGGACGGCACTGGAGACAATAGAGGAACTATTCAGGGCTGTTCAATACCCAAAAACCTACGGTCATGTGAAAAACCTTGTAAGTTTTCAGTATTCAAAATAAAACGGAATCAGGTTGAGCAAATATCCCAGACGTTACTGTAGCTTTAACTAACTACCAAACAAAATATTTCACGATATTTTACAATACCAACGAACAATCTGAAAGCAACACAATTTTTTACTTAGCGTCTGAATGCAAATTTTCAACTCTTTAAGCAAAAAGCCTTTGTGCGGGCTCCATACAAAAAGCGGAGTTCTTATTGCTTTCTATAAGTACAGACTTAAAACTTATATAGATTGATTGATTGACTTTTAACCGCTGACAGCTTTGGCGACAGTCTCTATTATGCCATTAAATTGCTTCAAAGTCAAACTGCACGATGTTTATATTTCACTTTGAATCAGAATTAATGAAAATATAAAATCCAATATATTGGAAAACTATATTCTTTTTTGGATAATTTATTTCGTGTGCGCTGTTTTTATGTGAATCACACCTCAAAAGCACTCTGTATAATCTGGTTTTAGCCATAAAAAGTGTCGATACTTAAACCAAGCAATACACAGTTGTTAGAACTTGTAAGGCTGGATGGACCTTTAGTGAACGGTATTTGGTAAAGGCAAATGAATTTTTCAACATAGTGAAAAGCAATTTTTCATAATTTAATGATATTTTTTGTGCTAAATAACAGAAAAGCTTTTTCTGAAGCTGTCTTTCATTTCGGGGCGGGTGATCGAAAATTAATTATTTTTCTTTTCCTTCCCATCACTCCAAACAAATTATTGTCATGATAAGCTGTTTGGGTGACTTATGCTCGTTATGAGCCATTTGAGTATCTTGTTCTATTTTGGGTATCGCATGGAGGAGATGAAGTCATTTGATCAGAAACTCAATGAATAAGGAATATAATGTTATCTGACGGCTTTCAGGGTTTCCAAATTGAGCGCCGGAGTGAGCAGTGAGCAGCGGAAGGGCTGAGTGCATTACCTGGTAGCGCCGTCTCCCTGGGAAGACATTCCTGCGAGGCGGCTGAATAAATAACAATCGGGAATAGGTGGCGAGGAGAGATTTGGGAGACAGCTGGGATGCAAGAGTGGATGCGCGGAAAATAGGCGTAGCGCTGACTTTTCACCTTCATCCACAGCAATGGAGAGTCTTTAATCTATATTCTTAGGGCCCGTTAACCAACCTCCAATCAATATTTGATTGACACATCAAATTTGAATGTTTAATTCTGGTAAGGACCTCGGTTAAATATTTCTCGGAAGTGGGCTATGCTGGAATTCGAACAGGAAAGATTATGTACATGAGCTGATTTAGGTACGTGCAACCAAATCTTTGATTTGTTGGGAAAAATAGCACTGAATTTTCAAACAGACATGTGTAAGCTCACGCTTACAAATGCTGAATTTGTACTTACAAATAAAGATCCAAGCCTCAAACTAATATAAACCCTGCAATTTTTTCCGACCTTCCCTGAGACAGAGGTGACATTGGCAAAGTGAACTATTTTGAGACGTTTGAAGGTTTCTTCGTTAGTCAATCAAACAACGTTTAAAAAATCTCTCACAAGCAATTTAATTACAGTTGAACTCAAACTTTTGTAGATGTTTATCTTTTCTGTTTTATTTGAAGTAGCTAGCATCTCTTCTAGGTATCTTACTTAATTTAAATAAACTTAAAGAAGGAAAAACTAAGGAAGACATTCATCCTCATACTCTTATTATTTTATTTTTAACCTTCATGCTATTTTATTTTTATTCTTTGCAAAGTATACACAACTTGTTGCATTTATTAAAGTAACAACAACAAACAGTGCTTTCTAAACCGCCAGAAATCAATTTCCCTCTAAAATGGTGGATAGTCCCGCCACTGCAGCGCGATGTCCCCAGTGGGCCAGCGAAAAGAATAAAACATTACGTTTCAACTAAACCATAGCGTAAACCAAAAATGTATGTAAACTCAAATGCCCACAAGAGGCAATGCTTTAGTTTCCGTGTATTTGAAGACACGTCATGGTTGAGTGTATAGATTTTTTGTATACTAGGTGCACTGAATCCAAAAGTTTTCCAAGAAAACCATTACGGCGAGAGCACTTCCTGTAATGTTTTTCCGCAAGTGGTGCGGACTTTACTACTAAAACTTTACTACCATAGAGCTTACTAAAAAATGTATGGTTACTAAGTCAGCGCTTTTAGTGAGCGTTTTATTTTTCAAACAATTTCAGTAAAACGCTATGTTTGAGTTGAGCTTAAACCTTTATTCTAGGGGTAGTGGCAAGTCCGTACAATGCATGTCTATCTGGTGGTAATACCGCATACCAAATGTCTACGTACAATTCCCGTACATATGAATAAAAACATTTATTTTCCGTGTGAATATAAAACTAGTTTAAATCATTTCTAAAGACGAACCGTTTTTAAGCTCACAGTATTGTCACGCATAAAACAATCTTTCATTTGCAATTTGAAATTTTGGGAAAAAACAGCTTATTCACTATTCACTGCTACGACTTACGACTAATAGGTAGTAATCTCTGAAATCTATTCACATAAATTATGTATGTCTGTATTTGTTTGAGGACAGTAAAGTATTAATGTATGCTATGAGTGAGGTAGGAAAATATTACCAACTGAGAGACGATATAGATTACATGAATACTTCAATGTACATAATTGTTCATGTTTTTAAAATTGATATTTATAAGCGCTGGTTTAACTCCCGTCATTCCTTATTGATGATAACTTGGACCTTGTTTTAATAGATGTCATGACGTAATTTCATGGGAAAATATAGAAATAAATATGTGAAAAATTAATTTCCATTGATATTCCTTGACTTATAGGCTGGTATGAGGCTGACCACCCATACTGTAAAAAATGGTTCACTTTGCCAATGTCACCCCTGTTTCAGTGAATGTCGGCAAGAGTTGCAGGGCTTATGTTCATTTGAGGTTTGGATTTTATTTGTAAGTACACAATCAGCATTTGTAAGCGCGAACTACACGTGTTTGTTTGTGGGCATACATCTGAGAGCTTTGAATGAATATATCCTTGCAACTTAGATTATAGATAGATTATATAGATAAAGCCTACCTAATTCTGCCAGACAAAAATAGATTGGTAAACTGAAGTCTCAACATGAATTAATTAAAAAATGGAATCGGTAAAGGTACGTATAGTAAAAATTGCATCCTTAATTCATATTTCAAAATATTATACAGAAATTTATATTTATATTTCTTCTCGAGAGGGCATCCGATGGAAGGGGGAAATCCCCATCATTAAATAAAACATAATGCGTATGGAATACAAAAGGAGAGAATGTCTTAGAGCATGATGGGGGTGCATTGAATACACCCCTAGAAATGATGCACTGCTGCGTTATTGGGAAGAAAAACACAAGGCATAATAAATACACCAGTAATAACTGAAGCCTTGAAGAATTCTGCACTCGTCTTCTACAGTACACGCAAGGCCTAGGGCAAGCTAAAGCTTATTCAAAACTAACATGTGAAGAATAATGTGCAATGAAGCTATTTCTTAAGATACTGTTCTCAATTAAGTATTATCTGTGGTCAAAACGTACTTGTGAGGGATAAAGTGGGGCAAAGTTAAACGACGCCAAGACCCAAATTGGGTTGTAATAGTATCAAAGAAGAACAATCTATTTACTGTGTGTAGATAATTTACAAGGCTCCAAGACACAAGTTTTTTAATGAATTAATTAATCTGTGAATAAAAAAGTACCATTTCCTTATGGGAGTTTTAGGCGTACACGCCAGCTGTTGTTATTAGAGAGTTGCTACCATAGATTCATCAACATCACTTCATCTTTACGCTGAAGATGCCCAACATATACATGAGCGAAACTTGTAGAAGCTTCAGCTCCTACAAACCACGGCGACAGATCTCGGAAAGCAAGTCTTCTGTGTTTTTTTACATTCATAATGCACAACGTACTCGGAACTCTTAACAAATTATGTTCCAAAATTAAAACCATCAACTTCGAGAAATGGACGAAAAAAGATCAGGAAATAAAGTGGCTTAATCAAACATACAAATTGTATTCAAAGAATCTTCCTTGATGTCTAAATTTGACGAACAACCATAAACTTGTTTTTATGGCATTCACAAAATGATATCGTTATTTTGATGAAAGTCACTATGTGGTAACACAATGTTTTGTTTTTGAAATATTTTTTATCAAACTGTTTAATCATATTAAATGATCGTTTAAGTAATTGATATAAAATGTTAAAACAAATTGCTGTCGTGTCATAGACCATCACAGAGTTCGCAACAAGGCCGTGGGGAATCTTTGTTTATAGCGAATGGCCGTGGAATAACAAACCCGGGGAAAGAAATAACATTTAGCAAACTTAATTGCCCCAAACAACGATTTAGGGGTTGGCCCCCGCGTCTTCCACCCCCCTAGCCTACGGGGTGGATTTGTATGGGAAATGACGGAGATACTTACTTTCACGGTGCTGGCGATACCGGACCAGGAAACAAGATGGCACACTTAAACCTCAGTTTTCGGAATAATTTGGTAAAGTAATCAAAATTGTTTAGCTCGTGTTTTGAGTACCTTTTTTGATAGGTGTTAAAATTTGTAAGATCTAACAAACATTTCAAATTAAAAAAGCTACCAGTGATGACAATCCATAAAAAAATGATTTTACGAACTCATCTTTGATATTCCATTTACAATATACCTCATTTGTTAAGTCGTTATTGAAAGTTCACATTTGAATGAAAAAAAAAACACAAACAGAAGAACAGTCTTACAGTCATTTGAATAATTTTAAGCACGGCTTATTTACTTCCAATTATTAAAAGTAAATGCAGCTATTAACCCAAATTTCACTAAAACATGATTTTTTAAAGTTTTAAATCCAAATCTTATCGCAAATAACTTTTGAAATCCTAGCATATTGTTATCCTGTAAAATGTATGTAATAATTTTTTGAGATACTCAATATAAAAACAGATTTGATTCAACAAAATGAGCAATAGGTGAACATTACCAAATCCTGTTACATTACGTACACTGAGGCATTCAATTTCGAGGTTTGTACTACGTGACTAGTAATGTCGAATCTAAGCAGAGCAAGGTAATATCATTAGAGGCAATATGCCGTAGGGCGTGATTATGACGAAAAAGGTTCTGTAGACAGAAGCTGAACATGCCCGAGTATTTGAATTTTTATGATTATGTTAAGGGTTATCTGCGGTGAGGGTCGCATTGCTAGTGCTACGGAAAAGTATCCAGAACCACTGCAATTTTTTTGTCCCTTTGATCTACATACTAACAAAGGTATCATGCTTTTTATGCGGTCTTTGCTCAAGGAATGCAAAATTGAAAAAAGAAATGTTGACGAACTTTTTTTTTAGCCTTTATTCATTTTGGTACATTGACATGTTTTGATGTGTACAGAAAAATACCAAAACTATATTCATTTACCCGTATTTCAGCCATAATGTATAAAAGAAGTAATCTTATATTTTGTTATTAAAACGAAACAAGCATATGGACATGATGAGAAAATGATTTCCTATATTTCTATTAATTTATCTGAATTATTATAATGGAAGAGGAAGACCGAGAAAGGTATGGATGGACCAAATTTTCGAAATAGCGAGTGAATGGGATATCCAGAGTCATAATAAAAGGAGAACTTGTATGAAAAAGGTTAAGACTCTGGATGAAATGAAAGAAGTATGCAAGGACAGGAAGAAGTGGCGGCTAATCTGCAATGCTGATTTGTAATGTTGGTTTATTAGTTTGCTACATTTTTTGCATAAGAAATTTTTGACTTTTTTTATATAGATTTCTTTTTAAGGTTTTGTTATTTTTTATATTTAAATGTAATTTATTATTCATATTCCTTGACTTATAGGTTGGTATGAGGCTGACCACCCATACTGTAAAAAATGGTTCACTTTGCCAGTGTCACCCCTGCTTCAGGGAAGGTCGGCAAAAGTTGTGGGGCTTATGTTCATTTGAGGTTAGGATTTTATTTGTAAGTACACATTCAGCATTTGTAAGCGCGAACTACACGTGTTTGTTTGTGGGCATACATCTGAGAGCTTTGAATGAATATATCCTTGCAACTTAGATTATAGATTATAGATTATAGTTTACATTAATGAATTATTAATTAATAATTACCCAATAACATCTGTTGAACCACGGTCAAAATTAAAGTGACCCAAGTGGGGATCGAACCAACGTTATTATATCCCAAATACGCTAGAAAGATCAGCCTTTTGGCTCACTCGGCCATAACACCGACTAAATTTTTAGCCTTTATTCATTTTGATACATTAACATGTATTTATGTGTACAGTAAAATACCAAAACTGTATTCATTTATCCGTATTTTAACCATAATGTTTAAAAATAGTAATCTAATATTTTCTTTTTAAAACGAAACAAGCATATGGAAATGATGATAAAATGATTTCCTGTATTTCCATAATTTATCCCATTTTTCAAAAAAAAAAAGTAGATCTCCACCTTTGATTCTATACGACTTATTTATTACACATAGATTGATGATAAATATTTATTCAATACAAGAACACAATACATAACCTTCATGTTACCAACAACACAGCATATATTTACTATTTTCCTAAAACATTCAGCACAATCCGAGCAAAACCAAATAGACTAGGAACGTTACATTTGCACCCGTAGAAATAATACGGGAACTTCGTCCTTGTACGTTCGGGGTCAGATTTGCTCGCGTTCTGGCCTCAGATGTTCCTAGCGCGGGGAATTGGCCCATTTCATTTGAAACGATGATAGAAGGTACCCAGTTTCTCTTGTAATGGACGTTTATTTTTCACGACTTGTGACAAAGGATTTTTGGAAAGTTTCGACTCGATATCGTGCATACGTGTGATATTACAATTCTCTCACAAATTTTGACATATACCTAATGTCAGCTTTTTATTCGTTTAGAGATTCTCATTTCATGCAATATGTGTTTGTGCAGTATCAATTTCTTCTGCCATTTTACATACATGAAATTTTCAGAAAATCGTTCTTAGAAAGATTTTAGTTAAATAATATTTAAAAAACAATCACTTCGTTTTATTTTTAATGAATACGTATATAAATCCGTTAATTATTCCTTGCCTTACAAGTTGGTATGAGGCTGACCACCCATACTGTAAAAATGGTTCACTTTGCCAATGTCATCTCTGTTTCAAGGAAGGTCTGCAAAAGTTGCAGGGCTTATTGTTCATCTGAGGTTTGGTTTTAATTTCCAAGTACACATTCAGCATTTATAAGCGCAAACTTACACGTGTCTGCTTGTGGGCATGCATTTGATATGAGTTTTGAATATTAATATATCTTTGCAACTAAGATTAAAAACAGATTAAAATAAAAGATTAATAATTTATTTATACAAATTAAAGATTATTATCAATTATAGATTTTAGAACACGGATGTTACTAGTCTATGACAAATTTTGTTCCTTTTTTAATCAGAATTATGTTTATTATAATTTTTATACAGCTAAGATGCAAAAGGTCTTAAAACCGATGAAAAGAATAACCAAATTGTAAAGAGAAAATTTCGTATCATATATTTATGTACGAAATATATTATACATATTTTTCGTATTATGAAAACTATTCTGAATACATCAAAGAAAAGTTAATCCTCAACGCAAATAAACTCCTTGCATTATTCCTTTGATGATATTATATGCGGATTCCTTGGAAGGCATGCAGCGGCCGCACTAGATGAGAAAATTAAGGGTCTACGCTTCGCTCTACGAGTTGGTAGCACTAGTGTTGCATGGAACATATTGCTGGGTACATTGTATTAAAAGTCCAAAAGCGACAAATAAAATACATCTTGACTAATACTTTTTTCATGTTAAGTATACTCCTTTGTTATTTACACTGAGTGCATGAACTATGATGGTGTGTTGAAGTAAGTATGGCTATAAATTCTTCTAGGTATAATAATAATAAAAATATTAGGATAATTTATTTGGTGAGCGCTGTTTTTGTGTGTATCACACCTCAAGAGCCCTCTGCGAGCTTGGTCGTCGCTGTAGAAAGCGCTGATTCTCAAGCAAGACCTAGTTGTTGTAAGGTTGGATGGACCTTTCAGTGATCGGTCTTTAGTAAAGGTTTAGGAATTTTTCAACCCAGCGAAGAGCACATTTGGAAATAGTTCCATTTGATCCAGAAGTCGTCAAGTTCTCTTGTCAAATAAAAGCCATTTGTGCCAATGGAAGTAAAATAAAACTTTCGATTTTAGTTTTAGTTAAATACCGATATAGAAAAATGGAATGAAATTTTTAATAATATGATCAAAACTTGCAGTTTTATAACAAAATGTTACATTCATGAAAACATAATGCAAACAAACACGTGTAGTTCGCGCTTACAAATGCTGAATGTGTACTTACAAATAAAATCCTAACCTCAAATGAACATAAGCCCCACAACTTTTGCCGACCTTCCCTGAAACAGGGGTGACATTGGCAAAGTGAACCATTTTTTACAGTATGGGTGGTCAGCCTCATACCAACCTATAATAATAAATAATAAATTAAGCAGGCTAATTTATTTGGTGAGCGCTGTTTTTGTGTGCATCACACCTCAAGAGCCCTCTGCGAGCTAGGTCGTCGCTGTAAAAAGCGCCAATCCTCAAGCAAGACCCAATTTCTGTAAGGCTGGATGGACCTTTTTGATGACCGGTCTTTGGTAAAGGTTTATGAATTTTTTAACCTAGCGAAGAGCAAATTTGAAAATATAAATGGTATATTTTGTTGTGCTCCGCCGGGATTCGAACCCACAACCTTCCATTTCGGTCAATATTTTGGTCTATATTTTTTAAGAATCAAACTCACAAACTCAATTGACGTCACGATAGATAATCCATCCTTAATACAATACAAGTATGTACCGACTGCTGCTTGTGTGTACGTCCTCTCACCCTTTCACACATTCCTCTCAAACTATCGTAATTGGTTTCGTTTTTGTCGTGCCGTCTCACAAAAGCCGCCCCCTGTTTTTATTTTTAATTAAAATCGAAATAAATTTGGTTTTGCGTGGGGCTGGGAGGACAGGTACGTTACGAAGGGGTGGGGAGGACCAGAGATAGAAGTGTCGCGTTTTTGGGACCGTATGGAAAAAAGTTTTTAATTACGCTGCCCCGCGTCAATATCAAATATTGACTATTGCTGAGCTCAGCTTTGATGGCATATGCACACAAAATGACAGTTAATTTCACTCATAATGTATTTCAAATATGCATAATGGTAAAAATATAGATAAACATAATGGAAAAAAAATACGTTCAAAAGTTTACACATTTCGAAGAAGTTTTTTCTTTATTCATCGCTACCCTTAGTACGAGTTGCAAAACTTGAGAAAAGTAAAGTTTACGGAACATATTAAAGAGTGATTTCCCTCAAAATCTGCCGTCTTTGTTTCTTACACTTTATGGTCTTAGCAAAAGAGTTACAGTGATGAAGAAAATCAAGTTCAAACAAACAAAAACGGCAGATTTTTGGGGAAATCACTCTTTAATAATTGTCGTAAACTTTACATTACTCAAGTTTTGCAACTCGTACTAAGGGTACAGGTCGCTAGGTTTACATTAACCATATTACAAGATTCAACATTTTCCCAATCCCATCCTTTTATTTGCGTTTGCGTATCGTAAAAGTTTCAAATAAATGCTTGTATTCAAAAGATGAAAAACTGTATAATATATCTATTGAATCAAACCAACTCGTGAACCTTTCATCCTTGTCTCGATCATCGTTTTCTGTACGCAAAGTTCTCCTTTAGCTACGGCTGAGAAATAGGTTTTCTGCATGTGAATATCACCAAAGAAATTTAGGATTAAATACATCATACTGTTTGTTACATACTATTTATAGTAATCATTGTACTTTTCAAGCTGTTATAGTAATTATTTCAGATTGCTAGCGTGGGGAACTTTCCTTCAAGTATTCGTTGGATGGGCGAGGGCTGTTTTCGCGTCGCCTACAATCATTAAATAATAAATACTTTTGGAGGACTTGTCAAATTGGTTTCGTTTGTGAAGAAGGGCACATTGTCTATCGGGTTATGTTATTTCATCTTTTTCGGAGTTTAGCTGACGTCATCGCAAGGGGAGGCTGTAATTAATTTATTTCGTATCTGGCAAATGGAGGGATTAACGTCTCGCGGAGAAGTGAAGGAGGGAATTTGATGGAATATTATATTTGCCGTAGAGGGTCATCAATTGATCTAATACAGCTAAACTATGTTTAAGTGTTGCTCTTAGTAAAATATGCCGTAATCGACTGAGTAAAAATAGGGAAAACGATGGGAAAGTATATACATTGATATGACGCGTGTATGTTAGACTCAAAATATTGCTATGTATCTTTAGAATTTATTTACTGAAAATAAATCAATAACTTCCTGTAATTTAACATATTACTCCTAAAAATATAACGTTCAAGTACTTTTTATATTCTATTTTTTCAGGGGAAATTTCAAAGTTTTTTTAGGAGCTAAAAAATATAACGTTCAAGTATTTTTTATATTCTATTTTTTTCAGGGGAAATTTCAAAGTTTTTTAGGAAATAATGAACCTTTTGTAAAATTACTAGTTATAACTTGATTGAAAAAAATGTAACCACTATAAAAATAATAAACTCCATTTTCAATCAAGTTTAAAGATATACATATAAATTGATGCTGGAGTGATGTTTTCCGGGATATGTTGCCGTGGTCTGTGGGAGCTGGAGCTTTCGGACGTTTCGCCCATTTCTACGATGGGCTTCTTCAGCGATGATGATGATGATGAAGAAGCCCATCGTAGAAATGGGCGAAACGTCCGGAAGCTCCAGCTCCCACAGACCACGGCAACAGATCCCGGAAAACATCACTCCAGCATCATCACCGGCCGTGTAAGCTTAAAACTCTAATACATATAAATTGTAACCCTTTACATTTTATTCAAATATTGAAGTTCTTACTTGTAGAATGTTGGCCAGTAGATGAATGTTTTCGGTTTGCCCGATGGCACGCGAACTCGCAGCGCTTTGGTGTCGAGAGGATTTGCCATTTCATTTAAATAATCCGAAAGATTATTCATCTGTCCGACTTTTCACCAAAAATAAATGTCTCAGTGGGAACGGCTTAAATGGAAATTAAAAGTACCGACCCGAAGTTCTTCGCCGTTTTGTTTCGCTAAGCAATTTCGACGAATGTATGTATATATTATATTATTCTCAACCCTTGGTAAGTAACGAAATAATTTCGCTCGAAATTTTGTAGGATTAAAAATCAAATTAAAATGTTATTTCAAGTGTTTTTCTTTTAAGGGATTAGAATGCAATTTAGATTTGATGTTAGAAAAAGTTGGCAGCTGTAATTGAAAATATAAATTTGTAATAGTTACAACTGGAAAAATGAAACAAAGGTTTTCAAGTTTTTAATGGCTTTTGTCTACTGTTTCATAATGCTTTTGATCCAAAAATAGTTGGCATTATCACGAACTGTTCTATAATGAGCAAAAGAAAGCTATGTAGACAATTTTATTGGCTGAAGGGATGACTATCCTGTATTTTTTTTTTGATAAATCTGTAAATTTTCAAGACAACAAAAATTTAGTCCGTCTACTAGTCACTTCGGGAAGATTTCAACGAATGGATAAGGATATTTTGACAAAAAAGAAAGGACGTTTTTTAATACGCAACAGACAAAGCGGAAGGTATCCTTTTTTGGCTAATTGTAATAATACGAGTATGTCTACCATTTGTTATCATTAAAAGTCTTGAACGGTTGAGAAGTGATGCATCATCATTGATTGGCTCAATTATCATCATCAACCAATAATCTTGTGTTCTGATTCAACTTTTATCAATCTATCTTACGGCGTCATCGATGCTTCATACAAATTAAGGTCAATCACCGCAAAGGGCTTGAACCGGGTATGTGATCATAGTATCTCTCTGACAAATCAACACACAACAGAATCCAATTACTGCATGGAAGAAGTGATTGGAGAAGCGCAGTGAACTGTAGAAAGACAACTAAGTAGTAATTACGCAGTACATTGACACTAGTGACTAGACAAAAGTCTGCAGGGAAAAGGATAATTCCGTTTCAAAGGGTTTCTTTTCAGAGAAAATATTAAACAAAGAAATCCAAAAACATCTAACTACTAGTTTGAATCAATATACGCGAAGAAATTAATGAAAATAAAATGGCGATTCTGAATTTTATCTGTAAATATTTATTTTCTGAATAAGTGGATTTCACTTTAACACTAACCGAGATTTCTTTTGGTGCTTCTTCTGAGAAAACTGGTAGGCTTTATTAGCCTTTTCTTTTTTTTCTTTATGCATCTTATCAGATTATACCAACCACTTTAAAGAAAATTTATGTTTTGAGCATCGAGAAATAGCTCCCTATATGAAATGATAAAATTGATGTAGTAGGTACTTAAAAAGTTCATAATCTTAGTTCAATTCCTTGTAGGTATTTCAGCTGATTTCCTTAAAACCAGGCATTTCTTCCTATCCTTACATACCTCTCTCAATTCATTCATATCCATCACCTTTTTCTTACATTTTCTTCTTTTTCACTCACTTTGTATATCCCATTCTATCACATTCTCCTCAATTTGATCACTCTATACTGTTATGTTATTATTTTAAATAACATATTATAAAAAAACAATCCCGAAGTGTGCAGTGTCTGTTTGTGGGCCGAACGGTCACGGAAACGGCCGAACTGCGCCGTGCGAATCAATCGGCCCACGCTCGTGAGTTCATCGTTAGTTCCCGGCAAGATGTCAGCCGTCAAGCGTCAGCGACCAAGCACCAAGCGGTGCAAGAGGGGGCACTACAATGGAGCTCCCTCCCCCCCCATCTACTTGGATTTCCTGCCAGCAAGGCACCCGCCTTGTGGACCAGAGGCATAGGAGCGCCCACCCAGGGGCTTCCACGTGTGGAGGCGTCCGCCTCGTGAACCGCCGCTAGCCTGGGGCGCTGCCCCAGGCCTTCCGTTTAGAACTCCAGCCAACGGAATAGGGAGTGTTCTGGTGACAACCTGTAGGTCTGGCCAATCCCTTATTTCCCCTTTTCCCCCCCATATTAGTACAGTAATAAACCCTTATTTGTTCATGTTAACTTTATCTTTTAATTATAAAACCCTTCCCAAAGTACAAGTGAGCAACCGAAAGAAAGACCCCCACGCCCTGAGAGTGACGCTGATGAGAGCTAGCCGGAAGTAAGTATCCTGAAGGTATATTTGAAGGTACCTTTCAATCTAAACATAACAATACCTACTTCTCTCGTTCGTCTCTTACCTCTTTTTTATTTTACACTTCCTCTGTATGTATACTTTGTCGTCTATCCTCATTCATTCTTTCCACATGCTCCAAACCGATCGTAACCAAAAAAATGGAGTTTGTAATGCCTCAATAAAACCACACTGACTGTAATACTAGAATTCCTAATTCAATTTACTCATCTTCCCCTTGATGAATTCTGTATCAAAGATTAGCAATCATAACTTATAGCATCTACAACATGTAAAACTGACCCTTTCAGATCTTCATAGTCTTAGTGGAGACCTTTGCATTGACTTGATGCAGAGCTATACATGGGAAGAGGACGTCTGGTGCGGTCACGCCGCACTCTGAATGAATGAAATCAATTAACCACGACAATCAAGCCATCCCTTTGGACTCCTGAGCCAAAACCACCCTCGCTTATAGAGCCCCTTGGTGCAGGCAAATCTGTGCTGACAGACGCAATCTCTAATTAAGCCAGACACGTGAGAAGAATAAGGTAGGTATCAAGAATTTTCATTCCCATTGTATTATCTATAATCTATAATCTAAGCTGCAAAGATATGTTAACATTTAAGGCTCATATGAAATGCATGCCTACAGACAGGCACATTTAGGTTCGCTCCTGCACATTCTGCATGTGTGCATACAAATAAAGAAAACCTCACATGGACATAAACCTTGCAACGCCCTGAACCGGGGTGGCATTGGCAAAAGTGAACCGATTTTTACAGCACGGGTGGTCAGCCTCATACCAACCTATCAGTCAAGAAGCACAAAAAATTATAAATGATTTACAGGCGTATTAAATTTATATTAACTTCATATTATGTACTTCGACGTGTAAGATTTAAAAAAAGAATTTTGTATAATGGACTCAACACAAAATAAATAAATAAATTGGGGGTGGGCAAACATTACAGATCTATGATTGTCTTCAGCAATCAACATGGTTGATGTTGCATTTTCTTATTTAATTTTAGGTAGGATTACATTAGAAAATTATGCATACAGTAATCGGTAAGTAAAAAAATAGTGACACCTATCCGGTAGTTGAATTTTCAATTTCGCAGCTAGTACCATTCCTCCTCTATGTTCTACACATCCCTGTAAAGCCATCACAAGTGCGTTTAAATTCGTTAATGAGTTGTAATACAGCATACAAGTGCGTAGAACACTAGACTTTAGGGGATGGAGGGGTAGGTAGTAGGCCTCCCAGCAACGCACGGCGCGGATGCGCTTCCATTAGCGCTTATTGTGAGCGTTAACGTTTAGCGTTTATAATGCTCTGTGTGCGCAGTGAAAAGGTTCGATTAATATCGTTCAAGAGCATGCAAATGTTGATTAAGAAACAGCAATTCAAGCTTCTGTCAAACATCCGTCATGCTTCCGAGTTTACAATCCTACTGCTTTTTTATTTTTTTTTACATAAAAAAAGAAGACAGCTTAAATGATATCAAGTATAAAAAATTATAACATTTAAAATTTTGACTGCAAAACCAGTCACTGATTTAGGTGTAGAGAAAGTTGTACATCTTCATCAAAAGATTCACGATGACTTTTGTTTAAATAAGTTTGAACACATTTTGTGGTTCAAATGCGTTTAGTTCCAGATATTACACACTCGTAATTGCTAAATTTTGGCATTATTTTCTTATTATTATTTTCTACTTCTTTTCATACCTTAGACCTTTGTGTATATTTTTAGGCTTGGGCCTTTCCTTGGACCTCATACGCATTTCTGTTCTTGGCGTCCCGAATGTATTTTATATTTTCACTATAGCTGCTTACTCTTTCTGGGTGTGGTTACTTTTTCACACACTAGATGTTTGTGAATGGAGGCTCGCAAAGCCAACTCTTGAAACATAACGTAGATAAATATTGCAAAAGTCCAATTTCTCTCCGCCCACCGCAGACACTAAAAATGAGTCATTTAGAGTGTTGCGCTCGACCGGTGGGGGAAAGTGGGGTCTTTAGGCTCTATGGAGAAAGTTTCCCGGCATAAACCTTTCTCAGGCTTGCTTTACGTTCCTCCCACTCGCACACAGACACCCCTAACTAAACCCTACGAGAAAAACAGTACCCTTAACTCAACCATAGCGTTTCATCAAAATATATAAAGACTAAAATTGCTTCTCTGATGAGCGTTTTAGTCTACCTAGATGTTTTGGTAGGACGTTTAAGTTGAAACGCTAAATGCTATACTTGGTGGATAGAAGAGGTTGTGTTGTCATTACAGCCGACGAAGAAAACTTCCTTGACATTTGGGAAGATCTCACTTTACTAATACTCAATCGTTTTTATTTTGATGTGGGTGCTTGATCAAAATATGGCATTTTGATAGTTTTGTTTGTCTTATTTTTTGATGTCAAAGAAAAAATGTATATTGTACATAGGCTGTAATCAGAAAAAAGAATTTTTACTTTTAAATATTTAACATCATTGTTAGACCCAACTAGTGAGTAAACAAAATAAAATTCATACGTATGCTACCATTTAATTTTCGAAACAGGTTTTTTTTTTTTTTTTTAAATCAACTGTATCAGTTCTGAAATATCTGTCTGACTGCTGAAATATAAGGTATTTATAATATTGCCAGTGATCCTGTTAAATAATTGTTTGTATTTGCAGTCATCAAAAGAACTTGATGTTGTTAAGATGACGGGAATCGGTAGGACAAAAATGATTGGAAAAGGATATGTTTTACAAAAGCTTTCTACCAGTAGTATATTCCTTTCCCCTCATATAGCACCCCGTCTTGCCTCACCTCTCCTTGCAAACAGAAAAGTTAAATGAATACCCTAGCTGCAATTGATTTGCAAGCCTTCTTTTGTATACCTACTTGCGAATATATCTTCGATGAATCAGTTGTCCTCAAAATACAACTTCACTGTTTTCAAATGCATTTTATTTACAAAAAATTGTAAAAAAATGCATTTTGGAAAATATAACAAAAATACAGCAAAAAGAAAATTCTATCTTCCCGTAAATTCATGCTAAACTAAACCAATTTTATTTATTAAATTTAAAATTAAAAAACACATTTTTAACATCTAACATCGTCAAAGTACTTTCTCATTTAGTAATTCTGGATTCAGACTTGCTTACAAATTCCATGTCAGTTTTAAGGTAGGTACTTTTATTCATTGATGTTTATTATATTCAGTAAATACAGTAAAGTGTTTCACGGACAAAAAAAAGCGTCATATCGTGTTTGGGAAACATTCGCGTTGAGCGCAATACAGAAAAGCATTTCATTCCTGTGCCAGGGTGTTCAAGTCTCTAAACAAATACCAGGAGAGGTCTGACTGTAGTCAAGTGTTTGTCGTTTGGGCGAAGGAATCGGTCTCCCCATTAACGCTCGGCTAAGGAGACTTAGTATCCCCCCACCTACTCGAGATTAAATTCTTCTAGCACTAGTACAATGCACCCCTATTTTACATATTATCTCTTTTGGCATACTCACAGCTTACCCCTATCAACATGATGAGTACGAAGAGTTTTTGTTTGAAGAATATACCCCAGAGGTTTTTCGGTTTCATGACAATAAATTTTAAGTTTGGCCCTCGTGTTTGAAGAACGCGATTAACAGCTTTGAAGTTTATTGTATAAAAAACAATTCATGGGAGATTTGAATTTTTGAGAAGTGTTATTTTAGTTGAGCACACACAAGAGATTTATAAACTTAATTATCGGACAAGATTTTTTTGAAATCATTCTTTTCAAAAAAGTCATACGCGAAAATTCTACAGACAAAAAATATGACATCATGCGGCCGGGTTGGAATAAAAAAAAGGAAAATATTAATCCTTAAGAATTTTTGTCACGGATGTAGATATATGACGTTTGCCTGCCAAGAAAAACAATAATTTTTATATTTGCTCTGAGCTCATTAAGTTCAGTTATGAAGTTATTCTTCATAAAATATTGAAGAAAGTTGACTTTCAGGTACAATATTTTTATGAATAAATATCCGCAATATTTGAATACAGGTCAAGCGAAAAATAAAGATTTAAAAGTCTTCAAAAATAGCAGCCGAGTCCTTGATAATAGAATGATATTAAAAACTTGGCGCACGTCTTTTATTTACTTTGCGGCAACATTTTTTTTCTTTCCTCATTTTTTTGTTATTAAGTTTTCCTCGGAGCAAACCTCAAGGAAAAAATTAACATGGAATATTAATTTCCGTTTTCGGAGCTCGCCTTGGGCTCTGCCTTTTGATAAATAAGTGTGCCCAGATTTGGTTTAAGGCTTTCATCGGCGGCTCTAGTCTGAGATTACGCAAAACCAAAAAGCCTTCACGACGCAGTGCGGGGATTAAGGAAGGGGCGCCTTCCAACCAACAACGACTCGTACATTTATTCTTTTCTAGGAATATTTTTTAGAATTCTTTTTTTTTTCTTTTAACAAAGATGTGCATCAAATTTGTATATTAACAACTGATATAAACTGAATATCCTTAATAGTAGGTACTTAATTACAGGGTGAATGCAGAGGTACAAATTTTAATGGTGGGTTTTATCCTGGACCTGTTCCTATGGTCCAATAGAGCTGGAGCTTCCGTTCATTTCAATCATGTCTAAGTGTTTCGTTGATTTAGCTGTTTTTCAACATTATATACCTACTTCAATAATCTCCCTATAGCGTTTTGTCGAATAATTTGAATAAACCATTTACACGATTTCATTTTAAAACGATTTTTTGTAAATGTTATTGATGAATTAAAAAAAAATGTCTACTTTGTGATGCTTGAATGGTTTATATTTAATTTCATGATCCAAAAACATGATTATTTCTCATGTAATTAGTACTTTAAATATGGTTCATTTTGCCAGTGTCACCCCTGTTTCAAGGAAGGTCGGCAAAAGTTGCGGGGCTTATGTTCATTTGAGTTTGGATTTTATTTGTAAGTACACAATCAGCATTTGTAAGCGCGAACTACACGTGTTTGTTTGTGGGCATACATCTGAGAGCTTTGAATGAAAATATCCTTGCAACTTAGATTATAGATTATAATTGATTTTTGTAATCATAAAAATACTATAATTTAAACAAATCGTGCATATCTTTCACTGTTCTACCCTCATATGTGCGTACAGAGTTCCCGTTTGCCGTGGCGCGGCGCGAATCCGGCGTTAATCGAAAACAAAAGTCAATTAATTATTATCTCGCTAAATAAAGGAACAAACATTCGTTAATTACATTTCGGTTTCAAATATTTGGGCTGAACATATTGTGGGAAAATTTACAAGTTTCACCCTTAAAAGCGAGGGCAAATAAAAACTCATATTCGAGAGTACCTGCGCGATATATGAAATGTTTTTTTTTTTTGGTTTTCCTCTTTTTGTTTGCTGATGTAAATCAAGCTTCCCAGTTTATTTATTTACTTGAAAAGTTGCTATGAGTTACCGAAATTAAACAACATAGATGCTTATCAGGTAGTATTTATGTTTTGTGATCAAAATTATTAATCGGTTTTTGATTGAGTCAAAATACAAATATCAAAATGATGCTGAATTGTAAAGAAAAAAAGAGTTGCATATTTTTTATTTGTCTCTAAAGAATAAACGTAGATACATAAAACACGCTTGTAAAAAATCAAAACAATGTGGCAATGAATTATTTGTTGAAGTGAAAGATTGTGGAGATGACGATAAAAACATGAATCATAAAGTCAAAGGGATGTTTTCGGACCTCGTTAAATTTCCATTTTTTTTCATTTTTGCAATACATTTTTGAAACACAGATTTATGTTTAAGTAGACCATATAATTTTTACGATCGAGAATGCTTTTAATAACAATATATTATAAAGCGGCATGGATTTGAAGGCGATGAGCAGTGCCCTAAGTGTATAAAACTGAAGAATAGCGTTAACCACAAAATTTGTGGAAAATAAAGCAGCGCCTCTAGTTAGCCTTATAGTTTTAATATATTTTTATTAAAACGTTGCGGTAGAACAGAAACGCAAAGTTGTACACCCAAGAACAGATTTCAGCATACAGCCTGTGGAACAAATTTTAGAGGAAATTGACGTTTACGAGGAAATATTTCCAACTTGCAAGGCCTTCTCGTCTCTTCGCAGAAACTGAGCGAGCTTCTCATACGCGTCCCGACATTAATACTATTATATTTTACATTAAGTCGCTGATATATTGTCAGCCTTAGAGGAATATGACGTAAACTTTATATTACTCAAACAGAGATTCTTATAAGAGAATAATGAAAAATATTGAACCATTAAATTAATGACTGAACTTATGATAAATGTTGTTTTATTGCTGATAAGAAGGTATAATGTATCGAGTAACAAGATTTCTTACACTGTTGAAATTTTACAAAAACTTACACATGAAACAAAGCTTTAAAAGAAAACTGCCATGATTTCCTCTGTATGTCCTTCCATGAAAAAAACGCATTCGCTGTTGATAGAACTCAACTTCAAAAAGGTTTTCATTTTCTGAATATTATAATATCAATACTACCTTTGGAAATATTATTTTATATATATAAAGTATAGTAAAGCATATAAAATATAAAATATTAAGTGAATTGAAACTGTGTGTTTTTTAAAAAAAAAAAAAAAATTATATATAAAGTTGAAACATTGATAAACAATAATAAAATAGACGACAGCACATTGACACTGAAACAGAAATCGTGAAGTTCGAGCATTGTGTTTTATTTTTGGAAGAAGGAAAATTACCAGCTACCTCTATATGTTTTACTAAAGTGTGGGATGCTTTGGCGACTTTATTTATTTTCACTCTCTGTGCTCTTTAATAAGTGCTACTTGTGTGATCAGACGCTTTTGTAGTGAAGTCCTTTGACGGCAGATGGTTCGATGTCCATTAAAAGGTGTTAATAAAGAGGCGAGTATATTTTTAAAAGGAGAGATATCTCTTTCAGACTTCAGGGTGTTTTAGCTACCCAACCATACCCATACACAGTATACTGTAGTATACAGCCTCTTCTTCACTTAACTTAGTACCTGCGATACGTTTAATATACTTTCCTGAGCCTTTTCTGACAAAGAGTGAAAGCCATCCTATAAAGAAGTGTTTACAATCTTAAAAGAAAATTACACACTAAAAGATAATTATTTGTTCAAAAATGTACCTTCCAAGTACCTAATTTGAATGCAGGATGTACGAGCACGTTCATTTTACGATTTATTTTTTGAATAAAACACTTTTTCTGTTTGTATGATTTTAATTATTTTTTATTATCGTATTCCTTGACCTATAGGTTAGTATGAGGCTGACCACCCATACTGTACAAAATGGTTCACTTTGCCAATGTTACCCCTGTTTCAGCGAAGGCCAGCAAAAGTTTTAGGGTTATGTTCATTTGAGGTTTGGATTTAATTTGTAAGTACACATTCAGTATTTGTAAGCGCGTACCTACACGTGTCTGTTTGTGAGTATGCATTCGATATGAGTTTTGAATGTAAATATATCTTTACAACTTAGATTATAGATCGCACGTATGTAGAAAACAGATGATTTGAGGACTGAAAAAAGTTGTTGTGCTCACTTGAACATTATTTTTTCACTCGGACTCTAAGGTGATGACCATTATTCAGAGTCCTTACGCGCAATAATGAAAATCAAAGCTTCGATATGCAGAATATTTCTTTGACTTTAGCTTTATAATTTATTTTTTTGATAAAAATTGGACAGCGTTTTTACGAATTTTCATTCCCAAATTTCTAAAAATTTATAGTTTTGTAAAAATTTTCAACTTGTAGCAAAAGCAAACGTATGTTCAGTAACTCCACTCCAAAAAGCACACATTATCTGTTAGTAAAAATGTGTGAACTATCCTCAGAAGTAAAACTCTCTGTGAACAGATCTTTAGTGATATATTTTATACTCCGGCACACAATTTTCCCTCACACACGCTCTCTCTATATATTTCATTAAGGCTCAATGGACGGCTGGATGGAATCAATAAGAATTGTTTGCCAAGAACGCGACTGGAGAGTGTCGACTGCCTGACATATCTATAAGAGGGGATAGCTGGGCTATTCCACCTAGACTCGAACCAACGACCTCTAACATATCAAATATCAAAGTCTTTACTCCAGCAACCTGATCCAATACATTATTCTTAATGTTTTCAGCGAAGAAAATGAAATGTTTATACATCACGTGAAAGGAAATCTCAAGGTTTTATCATTTTATTGGCATTGATTTGGAAGGTCGTACTGTCTAGTTTTGACTTTTTGATGTATATAATAAATAGCTGGATTCGATAAAAGTTCAAACTAAGGACCATCCACGATCGAAAGCATTGAAATTCCGGTAACCTGATCCCATTCATTATTAATGAAGTTTTTAACGTTAGATTTTATTAAGAAAACACGCCTCAATGAATCGAATACCTTAACGTATATTTTAAAGCATAATGAACACATACCTAAAAGATCATCCAATAGCTATACTTAATTTAAAAAAAAAAACAACTAAAAAAGTTGTTCAAGGTTTCTTAAATCAATTTTCAACATTTTCTTTTTTTACTAATATTTCTTTTATTTTATAAGAAAGAAGGGCTGTTTTAATACACTTAAAATATATTTACAAAACGGGCGTGAAATGGAAAAAATGGCGCAAATTCCCAATCATCGTGTACAAATGTATAGGTAAATGTTACAACGGCACCTTTTGTGAGGTATATAGTTTTTATATGGGGTTCAAGGGTGCAGATGCGCAACACAATGTAATTATGCAAGTTTTTACATATTAGCCTCTCTGCACCAACTCCACTCCCACCTACCTGTGGTGAACCCTGTTAAACCTAGCAACCCAGGAAGAGATTGCGGTAACCAACCCCTTTGGAAGCCTGGGTAGGTGAGCAGACGGGAGACGGGGGTCTGGGGTGCTCGCGTCAGTACTGAACTGGCGAGGAGCTTTCTGGATGGTACCGGTGCAGGCCGCGTACCTGAGGATGGTGGTTGCCAGGAAACTGTACAGCCGGCGTCCACAGCCCGAGTCAGCTGGGCTACTGCACTGATGGAGGGCAGCAGTATCCATCACAACTGGAAGTAAGCGGAGGCAATGGATGCCAGAACGGTTACTTCACAGACTATTCCAGGCGCAGCTGCAACAGCCTCAACGACTGGAATACTGCGGTGCAGAAGGCAACGGGAAACCACTGCACTAATTTCCCAAGAAAACCCAAAATGACAGCAAACCAATCAATAGGAAGGCCGTCGAGCGATTCGGCTGACACCCGGCGCCTCTGGGGGTCCGGGCCCTGAGGTGGGAAATCGGTGACCGGGCACATCGGTGTGACGCACCAGGCACCATGTGGGAAATGTGCGACTGGTGAGGCAAATTCCTTTCCAAGAATGTCCGTGCGTGACAAACACAAAATTGGCACCTGGAATGTCCGAGGACTACGCCTGCCAGGAAAGACAGATATTCTTGAGAATGAGATGGCCAACCACAGTTTAAACATACTCGGAGTCTCAGAAACACACTGGACAGAAAATGGACACTTCACAACAGCCAATGGCAATACCATCTACTTCTCAGGCAATGCAGGTGCAACATTTAGCGGGGTAGCAGTTATTTTAACAGCTCAGTTAAATAAGTCTGTCATTGGATACAATCCCATTAATGACAGAATGATCCACATCAAACTGAACACCCAACCTTGCAAATTTAATATTATACAAGTATATGCACCAACTGCCGATGCCCCAGATGAAACCATTGATGATTTTTATACCACTCTCAAGCAAACACTTGCTCAAATACCAAACAAAGAAATAACGCTGGTTATCGGAGATCTCAATGCAAAAGTTGGATCTAACAGTTACCTTGAGGACACAGTCGGCCATTACGGTGTTGGCATTTATTTATTTATTTATTTATTTATTAACGGCGTTAGCCTTTTACGAAATAAGTACATATCAAGGGAGTTTATACAAAACAACAATAACAATAAATATTACAAGAATAAAAAGTATAAAACATTACGGTAAAACATAAAAGAAAAGAAAAGAAAAAATAAACCCATATATAAACACTAAACAGTAGGTTAGAAGCAAAAAAAAAAAAGCATATCAAAAATAAAAACTTCAGAAACCATTCAAATATCACTAATAAAGAAATTCACCAGGCAGACATCGTTCATATAATAACAATCTAAAACAATATAATTTATTATATATTATGGATGTCCCAAAAACATTTTTTTCAGACCTTGGTTATAGGTATGATAATTATTATTATGCAGAACCAAGTCAAGTGAGGCATACTCATTACCGACACGCTGTAAACGATGCATACAACTATTGCTTTGTGCGTTAGTGCTAGTAAATACAGGGCGGTAAGAAACTAATTGTCTAGTCCCTGAACGTGGAGTAAAAAAATTCAACTCACTAAGTAGTGCAGGACAATCAATTAGAGCATGTTTTATTTTGAAGAGGGTGATTAAGTCAATAAATTTACGTCTGTCTGACAAAAAGTTTAGATTTAGAATCGAATTTAAATAGAGCGGGTCGAAGTGTGACAGGGGAATATTGAGTTTAAAATTAACTATTTTCAAAAATTTTAAGTGAACCTTTTCTATATTGTCTACGTGCACCATGTAGAGGGGGGACCAAACAGGCGAGCAATATTCCAAAACACTGCGAACCAATGTGGTATAAAGAATTTTGATTGCGGCAGTGTCCTGAAAGTCCTTGGTGATGCGGTTTATGAAACCAAGCATTCTCATGGCCTTGGCACAAATTGAAGCAATGTGTACATTAAAAGATAATCCACAGTCAAACACAACCCCCAAGTCGGTGACCTCCGTTACCACCCGAAGACTGTTTGAAAAAAGTGTATAGTCATATATAATGGGATTTTTTATTCTGAAGAAATTCATTACTAAACACTTCGAGACATTTAGAGGCAATTCATTTTTATTACACCAGGTTGCTAGATTATTCAAAGATAATTGGAGACTATTACAGTCAGCCACATTATCTATGACTTTAAAAAATTTTATATCGTCAGCAAACAGGAGAACATTTGTGTCAGGAAATTGCTTTGTAATATCATCAATAAATAGGAGAAAAAGTAGCGGGCCCAGATGGGAACCCTGGGGGACACTACTAGTTGGTGAGAAGGAGTGTGAGCTATTATTATCTATTCTGACAATCAAAGATCTATCAATAAGGTCTATCAATAAGGTATACAAAATGACAGAGGTGAACGACTGATCCAATTCGCCATAGAGGAAAAAATGACAATCATGAATACCTGGTTTAAACAGCACATCAGACGCCTGTACACATGGATATCACCAGGTGATAGATGTCGCAACCAGATTGACTATATCATGATAAAAAACCGCTGGAGATCTTCAATAGGCAGTGTTAAAACGTATCCTGGTGCTGACTGCGGCTCTGATCATAATTTGTTAATTGCACAGATTAGAGTCAAATTTAAAATCATCAAAAGGAATGTGTTTAAAACTTCAAAGCTTAATGAGCAAGAAATAAAATGCTTTGGAGTGGATATTAGGAATCAAGATGCTGATTTCCAAATAAACTCTCTCAATAATGTTGACCAGTGCTGGAACAGCTTCAAAGACAAAATTGTCCAAACTGCCAAGAAAAATCATAAACCCAGAAATGAAAAGAGGAAGTCTTGGATATCGGAACCTACATGGGACATGATATCAAAGCGGAAAGCTATGAGAATAACAGGGAACTCATCCGCAGGAATAAAACAGGAATACTCTAGACTTAATAAAGAGGTACAAAAACTTTGCAGACGGGACAAAAATAAACAAATCTCTAATATCTGTGCTGAGATAGAAGCAAAAACAAATAGTGTCACAACAAAGGATCTCTTTCAAAAGGTCAAACTCTTAACCCACGATTTCAAACCTCAAACATGGGCAATAGAGGACCACAATGGAAGCACTTTGACGGACATTGATAGCGTCTTAGAGAGATGGCGAGATTACTGTTCTGAGCTATATACTGACCCTTCAATAGCTGCAAGTCCTACTTTTGATGGTCAAACCATGGAACCCGATATTCTGGAAGAAGAGGTTCGAGATGCACTGAAAATACTAAAATGCAACAAATCCCCCGGCAATGACTACTTACAAGCCGAACTTTAAAAGAACTAGGGGATAAGGGCATAAAAACAATTTTAGATCTCTGCAACCTTGTATGGAAAACGGGAATATGGCCTCAAGAATGGACAGAGTCTGTATTTATTCCTCTTCACAAAAAAGGATCATCCAAAAAATGTGCAAATTACAGAACGATAGCACTTATCTCTCACACCAGCAAGATATTGTTATATGTGCTAAAGGCGCGTTTGCACAGCTATATTGGATGGCAAATTCCTAAGGAACAGGCTGGTTTTGTGAAAGGAAGAGGTACAAGAGAACAGATTCTCAACATCCGTCAGATTATTGAAAAGAGCAGAGAGTTCCTGACGCCAGTTGTTTTATGTTTTATTGATTACAAGAAGGCTTTTGATTGCGTGAAGTGGGAATATTTGTGGAAAGTTCTCAAGGAAATGGGGGTTCCATCCCATTTGATAAAACTCATCCACGGACTTTACACTCCTAGTAAGGCAATCATAAGGATTAATGGCATGAACACAACAAGTTTTCCCACAGAAAAAGGTGTAAGACAGGGATGCATCCTCTCCCCTGACCTGTTCAATATCTATGGGGAATACATAATGCGCAGGGCTCTGTACCAATGGGATGGTGGAGTGTCTATTGGTGGCGTAAAGCTGTCCAATTTAAGATATGCGGATGACACAACACTTTTGGCCAAAAACCCGAGAGAGATGGCAGATCTCCTTAAACGAGTAGAGACCGAGAGCAAGGCACTGGGACTCGAGATCAACCAGAGTAAAACCAAGATCATGATCATAGATCGATCAAAAAAGTTTGGTGATCTGGGAAACTCATTTCAAGGTTTGGAGATCATAAACGAGTTCCAGTTCCTTGGATCTCAAATTAGTAACGAAGGATCTTGCGAAGGAGAAATTAGACGCCGTATCGCCATTGCCAAAAGTGCCATGTCTAAGCTGGACAAAATATGGAAAGACCGGGGTGTGAGTAACAGCACCAAGATTAAGCTTGTCAGGAGTCTGGTCCACTCTATTTTTCTCTATGCTGCTGAAACATGGACCATAAAAGCAGCAGAAAGAAGAAAAATTGACGCTTTTGAAATGTGGTGCTGGAGGCGCATGCTTCGAATCCCATGGACGGCTAGACGCACCAATGAGTCCATTCGTCGGGAGCTGCGTTTGGATGGCTTGACTCTGGCCAACATGTGTACACGCCGTATTCTTCAGTTCTTCGGACACGTTGTCCGTGGCAATGAGGATAGCCTGGAACGACTGGTTGTGATCGGTAACTTGGAGGGGAAGAGAGGAAGAGGTAGATCCCCCACACGATGGACCGATCAAGTGAAGACAGCAGCAGGCACCTCGGTAGTTGGAGCGTTGCGGGCAGCGCAGTCGAGGGAGAGCTGGAGAAGATTGGTTGCTTCCACAAGGGTCACAACCCTCAGTAATGAGGAATAGGATTAAGAAGAAGATAGTTTTTATATTGGTTTTTCATACATTTTTTATGTGACCGCTAAAACGGATAATTTACGCAATGTTTGAAAATAGAGGTAAAGAAATTATAACATATTTCTAAACGACAAGATTACTTCGAACTACTTAAACAGATAGTTAGTCTCAACGACTGAAAATATCTATAGGTATGTTCCAATGTGTTTTAAGCTTTGTAAAGCTCTACACTAATGATTCTTCTTCTTGTTATAGATCTATGATCTGTTTATTGAGGAACTCCCTTCTGTGATGCAGAAGACCAGCTGTTCTTCCGTCTTTTGGGAGGGCAACCTGGTAGACACTGGCCGTGCGGTATCTCCTGTGCCACAATTCGGGCTATCCTTCGTTCGTTCATGTGGTCAGATTTGCGGTCTAAACTTATGCGTGCAATTAAATTTTTTCATGTTATTGGTAACGCAGAAAAACAATTCAGATCTAGGTTTTTTTTTCTAATCTAATCTTAGTTGCAAAATATATGTAACGTTAGAGATTTAGAGATTCACATTATATGCATTTTCACAAAACAGAACGTATAAGTTCGCGTTTAAACATGCCGCATGTGGTCCTATAATATAAAAATCCGAATCTCAAACCCAACTTTGGCAAAGTGAACCATTTTCTACACCATTAGTGGTCAGCCGCATACCAACCTATAAGTCAAGGAACATACACAACAAATTACATTTTAATATCAACAAATTATCACATGCATGGACATCAAAAACTAACAAAAAAAAATCTAATTTAAAAAAACCCTAGCCGCCAACATCACAGATCAACCGCCATTTATTTCTGTCCTTAAACACTTCTTTTAGGCTCTCCTTTTATTATCTATAATAATCTATAATCTAAGTTGCAAGGATATATTCATTTAAAGCTCTCAGATGTATGCCCACAAACCAACAAGTGTAGTTCGCGCTTACAAATGCTGAATGTGTACTTACAAATAAAATCCAAACCTCAAATGAACATAAGCCCCACAACTTTTGCCGACCTTCCCTGAAACAGGGGTGACATTGGCAAAGTGAACCATTTTTTACAGTATGGGTGGTCAGCCTCATACCAACCTATAAGTCAAGGAAATTATTATGACTCTGGATATTCCATTCATTCGCAATTTCGGAAATGTTTTTATATAAGAATTTAAATAGTTTTTAATAGCAATTTTACTAATTCTTGGCTGGCTCTTCTCTTTGCCCCACGTCCTTCACGTCTTTAAGGAGAGCACCTCCCTGCCCCATGCGAGGAGGGCCCCGCATTGCACACATGTCTAGCATTCTAGGCGCGGGCCGTGAACCAACTGCCGCAAGCTTAATTGTCAACGTACCGGCCATAAGAAATCACAGGTCAATTATTATTACGGTCATGAAATCTTCATCATATTATTGACTGAGGAAATGATTGTTTGCCCAGATTATGAGACGTTTATTTTTCAATTCAATATTTTTTGTATCCGAATTAAGTGAGGAATTTGTAGAATAACTGCAACAATTGATTTCAAAATAACAAAGTTATAAACAATTATACAAAAATACGTGTTGACGTTAATAAATCGTCCTCAGACAGTAACCATACACAACCTTTTATGTTGTTGTAAAAAAAATGAAGGGTTACAAATCAAGTGCGCGAAAAAACGCAACTATGCTACACATACTATGTAACTTATTGTTGCGTTCTCTCCAAATAGGTCACATGTGGCGAGTGAACCTATTTATTTTTACAGGTAGGGAGCCGGCCTGACGCCAACCACTTCAGTTGAAGTGGGGGTTTCCGAACTCACGAGAGGGTTGGTACTAATTTCTTGTGAAGGCTGAGTAAGCTTTACTCCAATTTTATTTTGGGTTTGAAATCAACATCGAAAAGACAAATCCTTTCTCACACCCTCGATGAGATTCGAACCCGAGCTCTCGGAATGAAAAAAAAGCACTCTACCAACTAACTATTGACTATTGCTAAAATTATATACATAAATTTATATACTAAACCAAAATAGATTGCGTTCGATTTACACTGCTTCCCAATACTATTGCTCTGAGAAATCATTGAATACTCACGATTTTACTTTGAATGGAAAACAAGTTTTCATCAAGCCATTATATAAAGAAAATATTCATATAATACATTTTGAGCATTAAATACTGCATAGCAACAAATCCATAATCTTGAAAGCATATTTGAAGAGACTGAAATGTATTTTTCGTGAAATCAAATCTCTTCGGGATTTCTGTATTGAGACGATTTAATTTCCAGCGAAATGATATTCAAAACTCGATTCGATTAATGTTATTATCGCAGACGTCAGCCGCGAGCGGAAGGGGATGCTGGGACGCCGCAGTCTTCAGGAGGGGTGATCGATACCTCAGATTAAAAATTCAGAAATACTAAATCCGAACGGCAAATCCGCGCCCGCCTTCCTTGTCATAAATCCTTTGATTAATTCAACCCACCACCGCTGTGGCGCTAGGATCCTTCCGCCCTCCCGTTTCCGCCCCCTCGAGCATCGCTTCAAACCATCCCTTCCACGCCACAATTACAATATCAGAAAATGTTAGCTAAAATATTAACAGCAAGTATTGGAGAGCAGTGTGAATCGAACGTAATCTATTTTGGTTTCGTATATAAATTTAAGTATATATTTTAGTAATAAAAAAAGAAAACAACAGCCGATAGACAGGAATGCAGAGGAGTGGAGGAGGCCTACGTCTAGGAGTGGACTGAAAAAGGCTGAGGAAGAAGAAGACATAAATTGGTATGGTAACAATGGTTAATCAACTGTACAAATATCTCAAAATGGGCATATTATATTCGTATGGAAAAAATCAGAATTGAACACCGACCGATTTGAAAGGTGAGCATTTTCACAAGTAGTTAATGATGTTGTGAATGATAAACTAAAAATCACTCAATAGGTGATTGTTATTTCTTCGATACATTTTTTCTTTTAACGCTCCTTGAACTATAGGTTGGTATGCGGCTGACCACCTATGCTGTAAAAAATGGTTCACTTTTCCAATGTCACCCCGGTTTCAGGGAAGGTTGGCAGGAGTTGCAGGGTGTATGGTAATTTGAGATTCGGTTTTTATATTGTAAGTCCACATGCGGCATTTTTAAGCACGAACTTATACGTGCCTGCTTGTAAAAAATGCATTTATAATGTAAATCTTTAATGTTACTTATATTTGCAAGTTAGATTAGATTATCTATTGAGGAGAGTTTATGCCATGTTTTGTATTCGGAATAAGGCGTAAGAAAAAAAATCATAACCCATTTCAGGCACCATTTGATATCAAGATACTATAAAATAAGTTCATACATTCCTCTTTTTTAATCGGAATTTCTATAAGAATTGTATACCTATCTAAGCTGAAATTCTAAAAAATCTAAAGCTAAAAGATTACAAAAAAAGTTTTCTTACAATACTGAACACATTTACAAAATCAAAGTAAATGAATTTGATATCTCTCTCAACTTACATTTCAAAATTTTGCTGCGTCTCCACCGTTATCTCGTAAATTGTCACAACTGCCAAATGTGATAACGCTGGTATTTAATTGACGTCCTCTTCACCCTTCATCCCTAACTGGGACAGCGCACCCCAGCGACAGAACTCCGCTGTTTTATTACAAATCATAATTAAAACTGTATTCCAATATCGCTGCATGCAAAAGGGAAACCAAATAAACGGGTATAAATGATTATTCCCCCCTTTCGTTTATATTTCAACGTACCAAAAATTGACGATTTGATACAATAATTGGAAATTTGGTTTAAAATCAAACCATTAAAATGTCACACTCTTCATAAACGCCGTTGAAAATTTAATTGATATCTAGGTACTCTTTTTTAATATTTTTGTAATATTGATAACATAATTGTATTTTTTATCGATGAAAGGAAATACTTAAAAAAAACTATTGCTTATTTAAAAAACTTAGTTTAATATCAAAGCCGATAGAAAATCTTCAAATTGAAAACTAACTTTATATGTATCTATAATCTATCTATAATCTAAGTTGCAAGGATATATTAATTTAAAGCTCTCAGATGTATGCCCACAAACCAACAAGTGTAGTTCGCGCTTACAAATGCTGAATGTGTACTTACAAATAAAATCCAAACCTCAAATGAACATAAGCCCTACAACTTTTGCCGACCTTCCCTGAAACAGGGGTGACATTGGCAAAGTGAAACATTTTTTACAGTATGGGTGGTCAGCCTCATACCAACCTATAAGTCAAGGAATATGAATAATAAATTACATTTAAATATAAAAAAGAACAAAACCTTACAAAGAAATCTATACAAAAAAAGTCAAAAATTTCCTATGCAAAAAATGTAGCAAATGAATACACCAACATTAGAAATCAACATTGCAGATTAGCCGCCACTTCTTCCTGTCCTTGCATACTTCTTTCATTTCATCCAGAGTCATAACCTTTTTCATACAAATCCTCCTTTTATTATGACTCTGGATATCCCATTCATTCGCTATTTCAGAGATTTGATCCTTCCATACTTTTCTCGGTCTTCCTCTACCACGACATCCATCTATTCTAGCAACATATGTAATTTACATTAAAAAAAATATTTATATTTCAATGTTCATTTCAAATCAAACTGAGAATTTTTCATCAGAATACATCGATACCGTTTCTTCCAATCCGATATAATATTGAAAACATAACGGTTTTCTGCTATAACAACTCAGTAGTAAGTATTAATACAAACAAAACAATATAAAAGTGGATTGCTTTCATATCGGCGCTGTCCTCGTCCTCTCTAATACGCGTCCGTACTAAAATGATATTGTGCACACCTACCCGTTACCACTGGAGGGGACAATAAACGAAAAGAGAATACGCACTGTTTAAGCAAAGGGTTGCCGAGCAAACATCCTCCCGGTGTTTTCGTGAAATTTGTTCGCCACTTATTTATGTCGTGGCAGTGAAGGAAAATTCTCCTTTTGCAATAAAAAAAATCAACGAAAAATACCAATTGATGCTGCTGTTAAATATCATTTATTTATGAAACTATGGGAAATTCTCTTATACCACATTAAAGAAATATCTATGCTAAAAATCAACATTTTAGACTGCTGTTATTTACCACTTTAAAGTACTTTTCCATATTATACATTTGTAACGAGTAAAAAAAATTAGCTCATAGGATTCGAAAATCAGCAAGACATACAAATAACGTAGGTATATCGATTTGAACAATTCAGAAGGTTAAAGTTGCTAACAATACAATCTTAGCTTGTGAGTGAAAAAAATTAAAATAGTGTCACTGAAAGCTCCATTTGATTGATATGACCAAACAATTATTTAAAACGTACTTTTCAATGTTGGTGAATAAACAAGCTGCTAGGAGAAGAGTAAGGAAACTTCAACGATTGTTTAGGCACTAATTTTAGAACAAGCATATTTTTTTAATTTGAAAAAATGACATTACCAATCCAGAATCAGTTTTAAATTTATGCATGAATTAAGAATATTTTTTCGAGTCTCAGCTTGTTATGTATAACTGCTACCCTCAGCAATTGTGCTTCGGGCCGCCTTCTCTCTTATTTGTGACGGTTTATTCAAAGTGGCGCCCTGAGCGCGTGCCCCGCAGATAAGACAAAGCTGCGCAGGAAGGGTACATAAGCAGGAACCATACAAGTGCGTGTGGTGAGTAAGCCAACTCAAATATCGGGGGCTCATCCCAAGTGAACCCAATGCATGCTAAATATAACCACATACATGTGAACCACTCAAAAGGCTCATATTATTGATGTTGAACTTTTGATGGGGCTTACTAAGAAATAATATCAGTGAACAACTTTTCACGCGTTGTTTTTTGTTGTTGTTGTAGGTTTTGGTAGATTCTGGAGCTACTCTTGTTGTGACGAGAGGAGGAAGAATAAGCTGTTGCAGTACTGATAGATAGAAGAGGTTGGTCATTCCAAACCTCCTTCCATGCTTGAGGGAATGCAGGCTGGCTGTGAGAGTTGGGTCATTGATGAGCTTTACTGCTCTTCTTTGAAGTGAATCATTTTCTTTGATACACCTGATCAGAGATAATTGCTGTATTTAATGGAGAGTCAGTAGCTAGATGGAATAAGATAAACATGAAAAATACAGTTTTACAAAGAAACAAAAACCAAAATACTGGTTGCTATTTGGTTATCAATCTGGCGGGCTGACGACACAATATTTTCTGTTTTGTGTGTTCTGCCACTACGGGTATATCAATAATTCATGAAACCTTAGTTTGTTGCTTTTTATCTATCATTGGATTGTAAGGAAACTCTGTTTAAATGCTTTCTTTCAGTAAGATTACAGTTACAGTATGATTGTCTGTTGTAATGAAATGTAAAAAAAACACTAGTATTAAAGAGAACACTAATTATTTTTTCTTAAAATGTAGACAGAGTTTGCACATTCACCCCTCTCCCTTTGACGTTGTGTATTGTGTAGGTATACTATTATTTCAGCAACGAACTTCAAAATGCTGAAACTCTGAGGAAAATACAAGGCGAAGAAATGAGCGGAGACGAAGATTAAGTGTATTTATTTAACGGGGGCACAATTTACTTTTGCCAAATGTAAACAAAGTGCGGCAAAGTAATACGACTACAATATACAACAGACTCTTACTTATAGTATACCATATGATATTTCAGCGTTTGAGAAAGCCTTGAAATATATTCCTAGGAAATATGTAGGAAAGCAGGCCTGCAATTTCAAAGAACGCACAAAATTTGACGCTGTTTACACAACTCAAAATAGACCTTAAGGGTGCGCTCCACGCATATTCAAGATTTTTTTTTTAAAGTATGTTTTCATTTATTTTTTTAGAGCATCATTAAGACATAAATTAATATTTCAAAAAATTACATAAGATTAATCAACATTTATACTATATATCATATTTTTTTCAAAAGTCAAATAAATTGTTTACGTATATAAATCAAAGCTTAATCTGGACTTGTTTTTGCTAGTTGCGGAAAGAGCTTTGCTAAAAAGCATATCCTCCAAAAACAAAAAAAAAATCTTAATTTTTTCTATGATAGAATAATTTTAAAAGAGTTTGTTGAAGGCATGATCAGATTACTTTTTTGAAATTTGATATTGTTTTCATTATTTTACCTTTTGAATATTGCAAAATTTCTTTTTTTTTTGTATTTTTCGTACACGTTTTTTTCCAACATTCAATGTTTAAAAAAAAAAATGAAAAAAATCCCATGTAGATAAAGTCTTTTTTAAACCTATAACAACAAAACAAATAGTCAAAATATTTTTATTCATGGATTTTTTCTTTATTTCGCAAACCTTTAAAATTCTGTTCAAAATGAATCAGTCTCCCTTTGTTCTTCAAGGGGCTCGGACGTGGGATCTGTGCCGCTTGCTTGTCCAACCTCTCTACCGCACGGTACTTCTCCCTCACACACGCAGAGCATATGGGTTAAAGACAAGGTGTATTACAAAAACTATCTCCTCGTCTGCTGCGATACGAGCGTAAAAAAATACGAATAAATATTGAAAATAACACATTAAAACTTTGAAGTCGGAAAGTTTTCTTTCTTTTATTAGTATTGTTTGTAAACACAAAGCAATTGTATGTGGTCAAATAGGTTCAAAACGCACATCTAAATCTAAGTTGCAAATATATGTATCATTTCAGATTCATATTAAATGATAATTAATTAAATAATACACTGTTTTAATTCACTAAAATTTTATTTTAAAAATTAAATGCATTCCCACAAGCAGACACGCATAATTTTACACTCACACATGCCGCATATGGACCTACAGTATAAAAAAACCCAATCTCAAATGAACATAAGCCCTGCAATTCTTGCCGACCTTCCCTGAAACAGGGGTGACATATTGGCAAAGTAAACCATTTTTTACAGTATGGGTGGTCAGCCTCATACCAAATAATAATAATAATATAAGGATGATTTATTGGTGAGCGCTGTTTTTGTGTGTTAATTTTATTTATTGGTAAAATTGACCGGTCCGTAGTTCAAATGGTAACGCTTCGGACTCGTAACTCGAAGGTTGTGGGCTCAAATCCCGGCGAAGCACAAAAAATATACCATTTATATTTTCAAATTTGCTTTCGCTGGTTGAAAAAATTCATAAACCTTTACCAAAGACCGGTCATCAAAAGGTCCATCCAACCTTACAACAACTGGGTCTTGCTTAAGAATTGGCAATTTCTATAGCGACAACCAAGCTCGCAGAGGGCTCTTGAGGTGTGATTCACACAAAAACAGCGCTCACCAAATAAATCAGCCTATTTTTTTTAAGCCTACAGCTACACAGTAATAGGGGCTTTCTTGAGAATAGGTGCATTCCATAGCGACGGTAAAGTTCGGCTCTTGAGGAGTGTTTCGTATCACCTTAGAATAAACACAACTAAGCTGCACATATGGTGTAACTTCTTGCCTGCGTTAACCTCGAAAGGGTCGCATGTGGCGATTCGGGACCTATTTATTTTTACAGGTAAGGAGGCCGGCCTCACACCAACCAGTTTCAGTTGAAGTAGGGGTTTTCCAACCTCCGGCTGGTGCTCATTTCTTGTGAAGGCTGAGTAAATCTTGCGATCGAACCCTTGCTCTCGGCATGGAATGCAAGCATTTTACCAATTGAGTGATTCCTTGACTTATAGGTTGGTATGAGGCTGACCACCCATACTGTGAAAAATGGTTCACTTTGCCAATGTGTCAGGGAAGGTCGACAAAAGTTGTGGGGCTTATGTTCATTTGAGGTTTGGATTTTATTTGTAAGTACACATTCAGCATTTGTAAGCGCGAACTACACGTGTTGGTTTGTGGGCATACATCTGAGAGCTTTAAATGATTATATATCTTTGCAACTTAGATTATAGATTATAGAGCTATCGACCTTTTTACGAGCTTGGTCGTCGTCGCTACAAAGTGCCAATTCTCAAGCAAGACCCAGTTGCTGTAAGGCGGGATGGAGCTTTTGTTACCGGTCATGAGTAAAGGTTTATAAATTTTTCAACCCAGCGAAGAGCAAATATGAAAATATAAATGGCATACTTGTTGTGCTCCGCCGGGATTCGAACCCACAAATTCCATTCCAGTCCGAAATGTCACCACTGAACTACGGACCGGTCATCACCAGAATAATTTCTATTATAAGGATTATGAAAAAAAAGACAATTTTTTGTGCAAAATATTTTACTATACTTTATTATAATATTTTTCTATTTGGTCGTCATTGTAATATTATGTCTTTCAATGGAAATAGGATAATATGTTAAACAATGGTTCTTTGTTCAAATTTTACGTACCCCCATAAAAAGGATTCTCGATTTTTGAAAGACATTTTTCTATGACTTATGCTTACCAAGTGATCTTATCTAAGCTGCAAGGATATGTTACATTGGGGATTCACATTATATGCATTCTCACAAGCAGACACGTACAAGTTCGCGCTTAAACATGCCGCATGTGTACCTACAATATAAAAACCCGTATTTCAAATGAACATAAGCCCTGTAACTCGTGTCGTCCTTCCCTGAAACAGGGGTGACATTGGCAAAGTGAACAATTTTTACAGCATGGGTGGTCAGCCGCATACCAACCTATAAGTTAAGGAATATACACGACAAATTACATTTTTTAAATCAATTGTTAAAATTTGGCCAAACGCTATATTTTTTGTGCTCCGCTGGCATTCGAACCCGCAACCTTTCATTCAGAGTCCGAAGTGTTATCATTGGACTACGGACCGGTTTGTTTTAAATAATATAAATTATATTCCTTTGCACTCCGTGGGGATTCGAACCCACGACCCTTCATGTCAATTTATTTATTTTTAGATTGCCGCCTTTGATTCTATACGACTCATCTATAATAGACTTCAGGTAGAGTCTTTTGAATTACCAACAAAGAAATTAACAATACATTAGTCCGACAAGTTAAGCTGATTCCTAGAAAACCCTGTCTACCTTAGGACTCATTTTGTTGACATAATGACTTGTGTTTATAGTTACTTGCAGATTGTTTTTTTTTGTTTTCTGGTTTTTATTTGGTTGGCACTGTGTAACTGTATAGTCACAGATTTCATTTTTTAAAAAAGAAAAATATATTTTTTTCCGGTCGACAGAGTTGGTAGAGTGCTCGCATACTACCCCGTGAGCTCGGGTTTGAATCCCACCGAGGAGGGTGTCAGAAATGATTTCCTATTTCGGTGTTTATTTCAAACCCCAAAATAAAAATACCGGCAAGATTTACTCAGCCTTCACAAGAAATGAGTACCAGCCCCCTCGGGAGCTGAGAAACCCCTACTTCAACTGAAGTGGTTGGCGTAAGGCCGGCCCCCTTACCTGTAAAAATAAATAGGTTCAACTCGTCACATGCGACCCCTTCGGGGATAACGCGGCAAGAAGTCACACTATATATGTAGCTTAGTTGCGTTTTAATCTAATCTTATCTATATCAATAGGTACAAAATATTTTATTATGTATTTATCTACTTTTAATTAGTTACTCTATTCAAATGTCACTATGAAATATGTAATATAATGTCGGTGTTATAGCCGCGGGGATCGAGTCAGGTTATTTGGAACCGGATAACGCTGGTTCGAATCCCGCGCCGATAACTTCGACCCTGGTTCAACAGATGCCGTTGCATGCACACAAGCTTCTGTTTTCGCATGAAGACAACTGGCCAGGTAAAATAGGTTGGTGGATTGCATTCCTTTCCACAAATCTATTTAAAAATAAAAATAAAAATAATAATACTATAGTAGCCATTTATAAAAGTTCAATATATCTCAAATTCATAAACCTACCTGCTTACATTTTCGGGATAAAAATAAGTACAAAGTGGAAATTATGGGAAGAAGCAATGGATATAAATGAACTGAGATCAGTATGTAAGGATAGAAAAAAGTAGAGGAGACTTTTCTAGAGGCTCAGGCCACACTTAATGTAAAGACGAAAGCGTTATAATTTTTTTTTTTTTTTAAGAAATCCTGTCCTATAGTCCGGTCGATAGCTCAGGTGGTAGAGTGCTTGCATTCCATGCCGAAAGCTCGGGTTCGAATCCCACCGAGGGTGTCAGAAATGATTTCCCGTTTTGGTGTTTATTTCAAACCTCAAAATAAAATACCGGCAAGGTTTACTCAGCCTTCACAAAAAATGAGTACCAGCACTCTCGGGAGTTGGGAAAACCCCACTTCAACTAAAGTTGTTGGTGTAAGGCCGGTCCCCTTACCTGTATAAATAAATAGGTCCCGAATGGCCACATGTGACCCCTTCGGGGATAACACAGGCAAGAAGTTACACTATATGTGTAGCTTAGTTGCGTTTTTTTTTTTTGAGTGATGGGAGATCCACAAAAGTCGTATGTAAAAAAAAATCTTCAAACGGCAATAGCAAGTCGAGCATATTTTGTGGGGCTCAATCCATACGGTCTGAGGCGAAAGGGGATGGGGGGAAACGGGTCGCAACTTTGACAGCTTTCGGCGCGGTGCAACATGAGAGCGCCCCCTTAAGATCTAAATAAAGAAGGTTTGTTGGCATTTCAGTTAGTCAATATGTGAAATATGCATCTAAAACTGCGAAAATAAACTGTGGATGATTTTTAAAGCAATTTACGGTTAAAAAAGTGAAGTAAACCAGAAAGGAAAATAAATAATCTTACCCGTAGGTCTTATAGCACTGTAACTGTATTGAGCCATCATTCCACTACGGGTACTCATTATCTCCTTATTTAGGTAGGTACATTTTTTTCAGTCTTTTCATATTTATTTCATCTCCTTGACAACATAAAACACTCAATTAAAATCGCTCAGTTCCTCAGTTTTTTCCTACCACGTTTACTAAAATTTCTAATTAATCTTAATTTGAGTCGTATCACTGCAAGCGCCGTCATCTCCAAAATTTATATTTTTTGAGATAATGATTGAATTTGATTCTGTGCAGTGTAACCAATCATTTGCTGCGTGCAATATCATGTAAACCTCACTTAATCCTTAGTTGTTTTAATTGAAAAAGTATGATTTCGTGCAAACGCCATCATCTCCAACTGGTGTTGTCGTTTTACAAGCTTACAAGTTTATTATTCTCAAAATCATCACGTAAGGAGTTGGCGGCGTTTGCATTTATACGACTCATTTATTCTTATTAATTTATCTTTTTCATAATGTAGATCACTTATGAAGAATTCCAAACCTCACCGTGCTTAAAAAATCTGGTAATGTCTGACGTCAGATCACGTTAGATTTCCAATCAATAGATTGCAGGGAAAGAGTGAAGACGGGTGTTACAAATTCATAGCCGCCTTTGTCTTAATAAATGATCGCCCAGCAAGTGTCCTGACACCAATCCAATAAATCTTACTTACAGTTTCCACCTTACAATACATGTAAAGCAAGCCTTGACCAGCGAACGACTCAGCTTATGAACGTCTTGGTATGCGAACCAAGATTTGTTAAATAAATTGCCCTTGACGCATGCTTTTAAAATTGTAACAATAAGACGAAAGCGGCTGAATTTTGGGCCTAATTTTTAAGAAATAGTGTTAACATAAGAAATTTTATCACAAAAACGAAAATATTATCTGCTGTTACGATCGCTACATTTTGATGAAAGTGGAACTGAAGGAAGAAGAACGCAGAATAAATTAAAGCCTTTGGTGATTTAGACGTCAATAAAATGGGATGGTTTTCGCCAAAAAAACTACGCAGTTTAAGTTTTACAAAATGTAAAAAAAAATATTGTACCATTTAATATTTCACAAAAGATGATGTTCCTTAAACTTATATGTTGGTAAGAGGCTAACCGCCCATACTGTAAAAAAATGTTTCACTTTGCTAATATAACCCCCCTGTTTCAGGGAAGGTCCGCAAGAGTTTCAGGACATAAGTTCCTTTGAGATTGAGTTTTTATGTTGTAAGTCCACACACGCCATGACGTGTAAGTACATACTTACACATTTATAACGCAACTAAGCTACACATATAGTGAAATTTCTCGCCTGCGTTATCCTCTAAAGAGTCCCATGTGGCGATTGGGGATCTATTTATTTTTACGGGTAAGGGGGCCAGCCTCACACCAACAACTTTCAGTTGAAGTGGGAGTTTCTCATTTCTTGGGAAGGCTGAGTAAACCTTGAGATCGAACCCTTGCTCTCGGCATGGAATGCAAGTATTCTACCAATTGAGCTATCGACCTTTTTACGAGTCGTCGTCGCTACAAAGCGCCAATTATCAAGCAAGACCCAGTTGCTGGAAGGCTGGATGGACCTTTGATGACCGGTCATTGGTAAAGGGTGATGAATTTTTCAACCCAGCGAAGAGCAAATTTGAAAATATAAATGGTATATTTTTTGTGCTCCGCCGGGATTCAAACCCACAACCTTCCATTCAGAGTTCGAAGTGTTACCACTGAACTGCGGGCCGGTCTGCTCATGGAAATGCATGTAATAAGAATCTTGAATGTGATATATCTTTGCAGCTTTGATAATAGATCATGGGTGACGGGTTTTAGATTATGTTATATATTGATTTAAAAAAAGGTGTCTAAAACAATTTGGAGGAAAATATTTCAAAAAATTTATGATTGAAGAACTTTGATTTCAAAACAATGATTATTTTGAGAACTTAAGTTTTTATTTTACTTTTGAAACACATCTTGAGTTTGTTTCGCAAAAATATATTTAATGATTTATATAGAATAAGATTTTCGCTTTGCGAATGGTTTGATCTACGAGCAAAGCTTTGAAACGAAGCGAGTTCGTAAGTATGAAGTATGATCATAAGTAGAACATCTAACAAAGTGAAGGTAGAACAGATACCTTCCCAGTGTGTGTGAAATTGTGGATGAATTTAGATACTTGGGAAGTATGTTTGAAAAGAATGGAAAGATGACAAGAGAACTTGAGAATAGGGTGTGCAAGGGAAAGCAAGTGGTCGGTGCAATAGGAAGAATAGCAAAGAACAAGCGATTGACGATGGATCTGAGAATGGCGGTACACAATGGCATATTGTTACCGACTTTGATGTATGGAAGTGAAGCATGGACAGTGAATGATAGCGAAATGAGTAAAGTATGTACGGTGGAAATGAAGCATTTGAGAAGTATGACAGGAAAAACTTTGAGGGATAGAGTTAGGAATGAATGGGTAAAAAAAGAATGTAATTTGAAAGAGGATGTGAAAGTTAAAGTACAAAAGAATGTGATGAGATGGTTTGGGCATGTGGAAAGAATGAAAGATGATAGCCTGACAAAGTATGTATACAAAGAAAGTGTGAAAGGAAAAAGAGGGAAGGGACGACCGAGAAAAGTATGGAGTGATCAGATTGAGGAGATTGTGAAAGAATGGGATATACAAAGTGAGCGTAAAAGAAGAAAATGCATGAAAAAGGTGATGGATATGAAGGAATTGAAAGAGGTATGTCAGGATAGGAAAAAATGGAGGCAACTCTGCAGAGGCTCTGGCCACCCCTAGCGGAATGGCGACAGAGTTACAGTTACAGTTACAGTTACAGTTACAGTGTGAGTGTATGGGTGCAAATATTGTCTAAGTGCGAGCTAAGACGAAGTATGAAAGTAGTTTGGTACAAATCGGGTAGTTACATTACAGAGCGCTGCAGTTGTATGAAAACCAGCTCCACTTTTGGACTTGTAGCCAAGTTTAAGCTACAGTATACCCCGTTCACACAGAAGACGCAACGTTTAATAAGTATATCTTTGTGTTTTCAGAGATACTTACTTGCCTAAAACTCTACGATGATAAAATGTAGAACCTAATTTTGTAGCTGTTGAAAAATGAATGTTTTTTTATTATTTTCCGTTTAATTATAACCACTGATGAATATTAAATTAAAAAATAGAGTTTAGCAATTTTCTTTTATACTACAATTAAAAAATGCATAAGATAACATCATCACACGTCAAAAAAGAATCAAAAGAAAACAGCGATTTTAAGTTGTACAGTCCTCAATGACGGTTGCGAGATATCATAACAAAAACTTAATAATTCCCTAAGACGTCAGTGATTTGGCACATCGAACTCTTGTACTTTTACTTGTCTTTAAATTGATTGATTATTATAAAAGCTTACTCAGAACATCTGAGATGAAAGCGCTGCGAGCCTTTGCTACAAAAACGCTGAGAGACAGATTAAGGAACTCAGAAATCAGAAATATTGAAGACATCGTCAGATGGAGCAGGAAGAGGAGACGATTTCGGAGGGACCATGTAGACCGCATGATCAAAAGAAGGATAACCCGAATCGTAGCACAGCAAAAACCAGCGGGCTAGTGTCTAAAAAAATGGAAGAACAGCTGGTCTTCTGCATCACAGGAGGAGTGCAGAAGCAAACAGAGTCTAGATCTACAACAAGAAGAAGAAGATTCAAATAAAAACCTTTTGTCTGTCGCGTCCCTGTCACATATTGTTGCACAACATTAATCAGTTCATTTTTTCTATCGGAATGTAGTATTCACATTAAGCTGACTTATCAAAGTGCCGGAAAACTGCTACAGAATACTTGCAAGTGTTAATTTTACGTATCCAGTAATGAGTGCGCTAAAACTTGGGTCGTGGAAGACGCTAGACGGACTACGGAGCGCCTACAGACTACACCCTCCCTCCGTCGGTAGTTGGGAAAATTTCTGTCTTTTGGGATGAGTACTTAACCGTGACAAGCTATGACATGATAATTACTGCGGAGCAATGTAGTACGGGAACTAGATGGGGAAGAGAAGGGTTGGGAGAGACGCTGCGGAATGGAGAGGCTATCTCGAAAGCTTTTAGATTTTGTTATTTTCGCTAAGAAGCTTTTAGGAGTTAACATTACGTAAAATTAAGTCAACGTCTTTACTGATTTCAGAACGCTCTCATTTCTTTATTTTTGAGCAAGTTCTTAATATCATACAAACATAAAATTAGAAACATCTGAGTGGTGTTTAACATTTAAGTGGTGTTTAACATCTAATGGTGCTTAATTGTTTAGAGTTTATTTGTTTTATATATTTGAACTAGCAGACTGACCGTGCTGCGCACGGCTGTCTGCTAGGCCCTTCGGGCAGTGTAAGTCTGGCTTCGCAATAATTTTTCCTCACACCTCCTTCATAGTAATTAAATGCTTTAAGAAGTAATTTGAAAAAAAAATTGCGGTAAAAGGGTTATTTAGTTCTTTCATGTTCTGAGTATATTGTATGAAGCATGAGGTATGAGTTTGACCTCCCATAGGTACCTTAAAAAAATGTTCACTGAACGAATGTTTCTCTGTTTCTGAAAAGGTCAGCAAAAGTTGTAGGGCTTATGGTCAAGAGAGGCTGAAATTTTTATTTGTGATTACACATGCAGCGTTTGTAAGCGCAAACTCACTCATGTCTGCTTGGGGGCATGCATTCAATATGAATTATAAAATGTATGTATGCAACTTAGATTTATATTCTAAAATTAAAAACATCAAGTGCCACAATTATATGTTAGCGTGAAAAAACATTTGCCAGCCTGAGCGTGTGAATTATATTTGAATTGATTTGCATTGAATATGAATTATAAAATGTATCTATGCAACTTAGATTAATATTCTAATATTAAAAACATCAAGTGCCACAATTATATGTTAGCGTGAAAAAACATTTGCCAGCTTGTGGGTGTGCATTGCATTTGAATCATCAAATCTCTTTTGTGCAACTTTATATTATAAATTAAGATAACCGTTGTTTAAGGATTTTTCAAACTCAAATTCCTTGACTTAAGGGTTAGTATGAGGCTCACCACCCATATCGCATAAATAGGTTCACTTAACTAATGTTCCCCCTGTTTCTGAAAAGGTCGGCAAAAGTTGCAGAGCTTATGTGCATGAGAGGCCTTAATTTTAATTTGTAAGTTCACATGCAGCATTGCTAAGCGGGAACTCACTCGTGTCTCCATGGAAGCATGCATTGAATATGAATTATAAAATGTATCTATTCAACTTAGATTTATATTCTAATATTAAAAACATCAAGTGCCACAATTATATGTTAGCGTGAAATGACATTTGCCAGCTTATGGGTGTGCATTTAATTTTAATCATCAAATAAGTTTTTTGGCAACTTTAGATTATAAATTAAGATTAACGTTGTTTAAGGATTTTTCAAACTCAAATCCTTGACTGATAGGTTGGTATGCGGCTGACCACCCATACTGTGAAAAATGGTCACCCCTGTTTCAGGGAAGGATGGCAAGAGTTGCAGGGCTTATGTTCATTTGAGATTGGGTTTTATAATGTAGGTCCACATGCGGCATGTGCCAGCGCGAAATCATACATTTCTGCTAGTGGGAATGCATTGAATATAAATCTTAAATGATATATATCCTTGCAGCTTAGATTAGATTAGAAATTCCTTGACTTATGGGTTAGTATGAGCCTGAATACCCATATCGCAAAAAATGGTTCATTTGAAAAATGTTTCCCCTGTTTTTTAAAAGGGTGGCAAAAGTTGCAGGGCTCATGTTCATTACAGGCCTTAATTTGAATTTGTAAGTTCACATACAGCATTTATAAGCGCGAATCCACTCGTGTCTCCAGGGGGGCATGCATTGAATATGAATTATAAAAGTTATTGTATCTGTGCAACTTAGATTATATATTCTAATATTTAAAAAAAATCAAGCGCCACAACTATATGTTAGCGTGAAATGACATTTGCCAGTTTGTGGGCGTGCATTCAATTTGAATCATCAAATAACTTTTTTTGCAACTTTAGATTATAAATTAAGATTACCGTTGTTTAAGGATTTTTCAAACTCAAATTCCTTGACTTAAGGGTTAGTATGAGGCTTACCACCCATATCGCATAAATGGGTTCACTTAACAAATGTGTCCCCTGTTTCTGAAAAGGTCAGCAAAAGTTGCAGGGCTTATGGTCATGAGAGGCTGAAATTTTTATTTGTAAATACACATGCAGCATTTGTAAGTGCAAACTCACTTGTGTCCGTGCAGGAGTGCATTGAATATGAATTATAAATGTTAATGCGTCTATGCAACTTAGATTGTATATTGTAATAATACTTAAAAAAAATTAAATGCCGCAATAAGTATGGTTTCATATAAAAAGTTGACCTAATCTAATCTAATCTAATCTAATCTAAGCTGCAAAGATATATATCATTTAAGATTTATATTAAATGCATTCCCACAAGCAGATATGTATAATTTCGCGCTAACACATGCCGCATGTGGACCTACAATATAAAAACCCAATCTCAAATGAACATAAGCCTTGCAACTCTTGCCGTCCTTCCCTGAAACAGGGGTGACATTGGCAAAGTGAACCAATTTTTTTACAGTATGGGTGGTCAGCCGCATAACAACCTATAAGTCAAGGAACATACATGACAAATTACATTTTTAAAATCAATAAAATAACATCATAAATCAATAAAATCGATCGTCATTATTTCTAAAAAATACATGTTATAACTGGTTGAAGTATAATTTTGAAATGAATAAAAAATATAGGTAGGTAGGTACTCAACGGAATTCAACCGAAAAAGAATCGACTTGGCAATGGCAACGATGGCAGCTTTGAAGCCTATGTTGAAGTGCTGGCAATTTATTTGAAATTCGAATGTCAAAATGAGTTTTGTTTCTCGCATAGGTTTTACATAAAAAGGTGTTGTGATTGATCATGTTTATTTATTTAAAAAACAACAATTTAAAATCTACTAATGATGAGGAAGCACATCCCAAGTCCTGAACAATATTTGTTGTGAATATGACGTGCATCTGTTCAGGAGTTCTTCAGTTTGAATGCCATTAACGCACAATTATTTTGTATGGGGAGGCCGTTGAATTTTATATTATAGGGGATGTATTAATTGCTTGTATTCCTTGACTGATAGGTTAGTATGCGGCTGACCACCCATACTGTAAAAAATGGTTCACTTTGCCAATGTCACCCCTGCTTCAGGGAAGGTCGGCAAGAGTTGCAGGGCTTATGTTCATTTGAGATTGGGTTTTTTTATATTGTAGGTCCACATGCGGCATGTGTAAGCGCGAAATTATGCATGTCTGCTTGTGGGAATGCATTTAATATGAATCTCAAATGATACATATCTTTGCAGCTTAGATTTAGATTAAGATTTAGATAAAGCTTATTTAAACTTAAATATCAAACAAAAATAATGCATCAACTATGATAATTGTATGTATGCAGTTTTATATATGGAGTGTTATTGAATTTGTACAGTGTTTCAGGTAGATCATATCTTGCATTTATATTACTTTTCAAATTTTACGCCAAAATTCTTTATAATTTAATCTTAAAACTTATTTGCCCAAATATATTATTAACATTGAAGATTTATATTTTATACAACTGACATGCACACACTTGTTAGTTCAGGCTTAAAGATGCTGCATGTGTACTCACAGAAAAAAAAACTCCAATCTCAAATGAACCGAAACCCTTCTTCTTGCCGCCCTTCTTTGAAACAAGAGTGACACTGGCAAACTTCAAGAACTTCCACAGAATGTATGCTGAGATTAATACCGATCGGTTCAAGAAAAAAAAGTTGATGAACGAATATGGAGACAACGGTTGATTTATAACAATTCTATTTAAAATATGATATTTTTTTAATTGAAGAAGGTTGAACAAGAAAATGAAATAAAGATTTTTTTTGCGGTCTTTCATTGACTTTCAGAAAGACCTTCAGGATGTAGGTAGAAAAATACAAGAGTGCCGAACAACTCCTACGTTCCGTACATTAGGCATTTGTTTATTCGCATATCGAATTCCTCTGCGAGATTTTTCCCCTTAGAGCGTTTACATCAATATATCGTGTTTCCAAAGTGAATGAAACGCGGATGAAATAATGTAAAATAAAACAATCACACTGATAATCTAGTTACAGGACTTTCTTTCAGATAAAATAAGGATGTTTTCTATGTTTGTGAACACCAAAGCTGTACATATTACATATTCAATAAATAACATTTGTTTTTCGTTTGTTTAAATAAATCTACAAATGTTTAATAAATCAGGGGAGTTAGATAAATAGTGCGTAAACAGTTTTTATTATATTATACGGAGCCCAAAAGTCAATGGATCATCTTCGGATCTGCCCGGCCTGCCCAACAAGCTGCTCACTGGCCGACCTAATGGAGAGTAATAGTGAAGCAGTAGATGTTGCCCGACACTGGGCAAGAGTAGTGTAGTGTCTGACACGAAAAAGAAGAAGAACAGTTTTTATTAAATAAAAATCAATAACATGATTTTTTTCTTGTATTTGTATCCAGCTGTCATTCCGCTAGGGGTGGCCAGTCCATTTGCAGATGTTTGTTCTGACCTTGTTCACTTATTTCACCTCCTCGAAATTCATTCATCTCTTTTTTTCATTCTTCAGATTAGAGTCATTTCCAAGCTTGCTTATCTTGGTCACTATTTTTTTTTATGCAAAAGGAATTTGACATTCCACTTGGGTACTCTTTTTGTCAGTCGTTTATCGATTATTCTTTCTAGATGCCCGGAACATCTCACTGTAATTATTTGATCCTTTTTCTCGATATTCTCATTGTTACAGCATTGTCTTATTCACAGCCCACTCATTTATTTTAGACCCTACCACATACATAGACCATTACCAATGATGCTTCTTAAGTAAACCATTTGCACCATATGTACATAATTTAGCTTGCTTTTATTCACCGTGTATCTCTCACTTCCATACATCAAATTATTGATGATTTAAAATAAAATGATTGATAAGTTTAACAGTTTTTTTTTACAGAGCATTGTTACGACTGCGGAAGAGCTGTAGTGCGAGTGGGATGTTTGTGGCGTCTCAACTACCCTCCTGGAATGGGTTGCTGCGAACCCGAATGGCTGGGTTCAGAGACAGAATTGAATCCAGCGAAAACTCTCTGATCGTAGCAATCAGAGTCCTGAAATGGGAGTTGGGCATATGGCGTCATTGGGCAAGGAACTTGAAGCTTACGTAGCCTTTTTTTCCCTGTTTAATATGTTCCTGATATTCTAATGTTCAATGACCATGTATTTCTCTTTTCTTTCACTGTTTAACTTTATATTTTGTTTGCTCTTTTTTTCTCATATATTTATTTCATCACATATTTTCATGTTTCTGCATTTTTGTAATTTTCTATGTACTTTTTCTATTGATGTATTATTTTTTTATGGCTGGTCATGTATTGCACCCTCCACAGGACCAAGCTGGAATAAACGCATATTATTATTATTAAATATTTTGTGCTGTTTTTAAACATATGTAAGTGGAACTTCAAAAAACTTCTTCAAAAAGTTTTTCCATAGCTCTTTTGCATTATGTTGGTACCTTCATCGTTTTTTTTTTAACTTCGGTCCATTTTCATGCAGCATTTTACCTCTTTCCACACAATTTAGCCCTCTTATAATGCAAAACATCACAAAATAATAAGCTCCAAAATATTGGAAGGGTGCACAACCGCTAGATGGGGATGAACCACCCTCAGGCATATAAAACCAGTCGCTTCACCGAAAATAATGACCCAGAGTAGGAAAATATGCTCCCAAAATACGTGGCTTGTATACAATTATAAAAACTCATTTATCTTTCACAAAAAGGGGTAATTTTACCCCAAATATTTATTCCACTACCTAAGGCTTCAAGACAGTCAAAACCAAGTTTATTCATATGAATTCATATTGAGGCTCTTATATTTTATTTTAGATTCTGTAATGAGTTTCCAATGCATCATTTAAAAATCAAATGTGTGACGAGCTGTCATAACTTGATCAGTCCATTGTAAAAGCAATCTGCTGTAGCCTCTCTGCCTCAGACATAGGTATCGGTCGTACATTCATCAATTGCACTCATTTTGTAACCACGTACAATATTTTTTATTATCTTTTAATGATTTCAAATAGGTAAAACTAATTCAGGTGAAAATTAAAAAAAATGCCGTTAGATTTTTGTAAATACAGTCATATTAGCTATTCTCTCCATAAAGGTATTGTTACGAATTTAGGGTTCAAAAGTCTTTCAATTAAAAATACTGGTCTTCTTATACAGTTGTTTATTTTACACTTTTAATCATTTATTTTCACAAAGGTTGTCTCGACTATTCCATTACACTTGGTTTCTGTTCACTGGTTTTGGTTCAATGTATGTAGTTGTAAAGCTCGTAAGATACTGGCTCTGCAAGCAACTCGCACCCTTCTTATACTCTTCAAAACAGTACAATCCAGATCCATATTCGCTAGATAGTTCCAAAAAGGCGTAGTAATCTTTATTTTTTGATGCTTCAAGTATTTTTATTCAATGATTCCTACCCACACAATACAATACAGAATTCCTATAACTATAACTAGTACCTCCTTATTTTAAATATTTATATTTCATATTTACATAACAGTATTGATAGAAACTCTGAATTGATTGACTCTGAAGAAGATTTTTTTACTACTCGTAATAAAGTTTCATGTCTCGTGTTATGCGAATGCAGGCAAGTAGTATTGCTTTTTACACGTAGTGGAGGTGCATTTACCCTTTGATCTAGATTTGAAATGCATGCACGCAAGTTTGTTGCGTTTTAGCTGCATTTCATCGTAAGCGATTAAAACTTTAAACGTATGCATTCTCTACCCGACTTCTACAAAATTATTCGTACTGTAAAATAATGAAATATTTGTAGAAAATAGAGTAGATCATATCCTGTAAGTAACAAAATGGAGAAAACAAACTCTGAAAATACTTCTTACTTTATCTATCTGGGCTTACTAATTGAATGGTTTCTAGTGTTCACCTTGTTAAGGTAAAAAATATAGTATTTTAACTCTATTAGGTATTGATGAATTATAAATATATATTTTTTTAAACGATACCCATGCTGTACAAACTTGGTTCAATTTTAAAAATGACACTTCGGTTTCGAGGATAGGAGTCACGAGTTTCAAGGTATATTTTTATTTGAGGTTTGCATTATTTTGTGATAACTGAACTCTGCCTTAGTGTGAATTTTTACGTATCTGTTTGTAAACGTGCATTAAATGTGAAATTTAAATGTAAACGTACACTGGACTTTAACCGTCCATCTTCAGAGGCTAACTGAGGTAAAAACAAAAGTATCAAACTTTTGTTCTTTACTCATTTAGCCTGTGAAGATGGGCGGTTAAAGTCCGATAGCGCTTAGGCAATGTAACTTAAAATGGGAAAATAAAACTGTGCCAATATAATATAATTGTAGCTCACATAAAAGATAAAGGGCCTGTTGCACCAAACTTCAATCAGGCAAAAATCAGAATCAAGGGTGAGTCAAAATTTGGTTGCATATACGTACCTAAGTCAGCTGATGTACATCATATTTCCTGTTCAAATTCTATCATATTATAGCCCACTTCCGAGGAACATTTAACCGAGATCCTAACACGAATTAAGCAGTTAAATTTGATTTCTCAATCAAATACTGATTGAAGGTTGGTGCAACAGGCCCAAAGGCTAGGTTTTATTTGACTATTCCATTAGAAAACAGCTATTTACTTTATAATACTTTTAGTTTAATTTTACGATGATATTTAGTATATTTCACGGATACATTAGGAAACAGTCTTGGTGTTTCATGTAGGCCCGCCAGGTTCCACCGCAGGCGATAATTCTCACCGCGCAAATTGGGCGTGTCGACTGGTGCATTTTATGCTCCCTACATTAGTTGCCCTCTCCTGGCGCCCTCTGAGCGAAGCCTCTTTTAAATGGATGCATCCTCGGCTATCTGCGGTAAATTCCAGCCCGCGCGGTTCACGGGTTACTCGGAATACTGAATGGAGAAAGCTTACGAGAAAAAAAACGAAACATTTCCTTTTGGTTTCATGTACCTAGCATCAACGCAGGTCGTAATAACATGATTCCCATCGGTTTCCCTTTTAAATAAAGTAAAAATTGATTTTTAAAAGTATGTATTATTTTAATTAGTAAAAAATAAACTAATAATCTATTTTTTTAAGCTGCGCGAACTTCATTCGATCGAAGACTGACGAGCACAGCCAAATACACACGATTCACGATTCCTGACGTACCAATTATGTTATGGTTTTTCAATCGGGTTACCTTCTTGAAAAAATCACCATTTTGCCACTGGTATCTTGTGTATACTTCCTTTTCTTTTTGTTGCTTGTTTTGTATACATTTTTGGTCGATTGTGAACAAAAACATAAACATGAACATCTTTTTATATGTGTATACTGAAATAAATTGTTATGGAAACTTATCTAATAATATCTCTACATTTTTTAAAGATTTTTTTTTAAATTATGGCTAGATACTACAAGAGCATGAAAATAATATCAACGTCATTTGTTTTTCTTCCGGAAACATATGCTTTGTCTTTAAATAATAATTTAATTACCGGTCATAATGAATAATGGATTGTAAGCACTTGAGCCCTAGTCAGCCCACGGGCTGTTCTTGAGCTTCATTTTTAACTCCTTGCTCTACGATAACGTAATGTTATGACTCAGACCACTTATTGGCTTATCTGGGTCTCCAGTAGGCCAAGCTTACAAGTTAATATAAGGACTTCTATAAAATAAAAACATTTGAGTTTATTTTTAATCATTCTTACTCTTGAAAATAAAGTTTTATTAAATTCCACATCAACCTAATAATACTTTGATTTATAAACAATTTATAATTTTAAATTTAAGTTGTAATAGTGTATGAACATTTAAGACTCATATTATGTAAACAAACACGAGTACAAATGCTGCATGTGTGCCTACAAATTAAAACCTAACCTCAAGTGAACATATACCTCGAAATTCCTGCCACTTTTTCTTGAAACAGGGTGGCATTGGCAATATAAAACCAAGTTTGTAGGTACAGCATTGAGGGCTAGCCACAAACAAAACAATCATGAAAGCTAACTAAGTACATAGGTACTGTATCACTTTCTTCTAGAATTTCGAAAATATATTTTTGTGTTATTGAATCTTAATTTAAAAATAAACGTTAACGTCATTTTTTTCAGAAAATGATCTAAATTTTTACATTCTTTGACAAGTTTGCAGATAGCATAACATCAAAATAGAGCATTTAATTAACTTCGTTTATAAAAAAATCAGGTATTTTACAAACAAAACATTAAAAATTTTCGTCAAACCTTTTTACAAAATCAGTAGGTATACAAACTAAACACTTGGCAAAAAAACAATTAACATCCAAAAATATATTTTCGAAATATCGGGGGAATTTGTTACTCAAAAAAAATGAGTTTATTATGATTTCTTCGATCACTAATTCACTTGTCGGCTTTTAACTTCTCATTCTGGCATCCAGCTTCCCGGATAGCACACTTATAGAAGCGGCCATTAAAGCGGGTTCTGTTTTATGTCCGCCGAGAGCCGAATCCGGTTAAATCCTCTACAATACCTAAAAAGCCGTTCAATTTATTGTTAATAAAAACAGTTGAACTGGCGGCGTCTCTAACCGATCGTGCAGTTAAAATTTTAAACGGAGTTCAGGCTTATTCAACGTGTTTTCACTACACTCCAAAGAAATATCTTTGTAGTTTGCACCTATTAGGGTTGTTATCCATATACCTATCTGATAAAAGTACAAGTACCATTTGATATCTTTAGTGCATACGACTCTATGATTTCCGATATTGCTGAAAAGATGTTTTTTTCTTAAAGTCGGAACGCTTTTACGCGGATATTGGAAATATATTTTTTTCTCGACAGGCAAACGTCACACTCCTATGTACCTGAAGCAATGTTTCGAAATAAGTTCAAGATCCTTCTTTTGTGTGGCAGTATTGAAAATACAAATTATCTTGTGGATTGCCAGTATTCAATAAGAGGTACAAGAAGAAGAAAAAATAAATAACGAGGGTCAATGAAGAACATTATCTTAAACATAATCTATTTGGAAAAGGTACAAGACATTTTTCGAAGCAAGTCTATGAAAATTTTTTAAAATTCATTTTTCAAAAATAATTCAGAGCACTTTTTAAAAATGTGGATATTTTATTCACCATACAATGAAAAGGCTCATGCCAAAAAAGGCCATTTATTTCCTCAAACGATGTTCAATAGTAAAGGCTCACTTTTTTGTGATAGCATTGTGACATACAAAAAAAGAAGTGCATAGAGCGTCACACTATCTTAGTTCAATTTCCTTGAAGTCCCTCCCCTGCGCTTAAACCCTTGCCACAGGGGGTGAGGGGATCGATACGCGCCTTGCATACTAATCCTTCCTCGGTATACTAGTGCAGAGTACAACAATACTCCGGTATTCGACCAAGCTATTCTATGTGTTTTTTCTTCGATTCTACTTTACAACCATCTAAAACTTTTTTTTATCTCATTTTAAAAATGTCCTAAGCTAAACTCGTTCTTTATGTGTATATCTACCAAGGACCTCACTCATAAAAATCTTTATTTTTCATGTTTTAAGACCTTTCGTTGAATTTTAAAATAGCGGCATGCCAAAATGAAACTTTCTAGGTCAGAGGCGTGCCTATGAATGTAAAGTAAGGTAAGTGGATAAATATTTTTACATTGATATCCAGTTATAACTTACTAACTACTAGCTAGCCACGTTAGAATTGAAAATTAATTTAACTTTTTAATTGATTTTATTTTTAAATTTTCCGAATTTATAGATACTTGTTCAGTATTATTGAGGACGAAGAAGACAATTGTCTGAGCATTAAGATAAAAATGACATTTATATTTTCAGGAAAAATTTATGTCCAATTACAAGAGATTTTATTTTTACGTATTGTGCAGTTCCTATATTCCCAACAAGATTTTCAAACCAAAAAGTGATGTTATCTAGGTTTTTTGCAGTAACTTCATGAAAGTTCATCTTTACAATTTTAAAAAATAATAAAAAAACTTTGTTTTAATTCACTTGTGAGTTTATTTTTGTAATGCACTACTAGTTTCGGCAGTGCAATATCTGCCATCGACGAGTTTTAAGGTAGCACCCGTTTGATGAAAAAAAGTGATGTATTGACAAACTGATAAGTGAGATTCTGCAGAATATAATACCATTTGATATTTATTTGCTTCCAACAACAAATTGATGGAAGTCGAATACTGGGTTGAATCGCTCACAGATACAAGTCAGGGCCATCGAGGGTGGAGGGGAAGGCTTTCCAGGCAGAAGGGTGCAAGGTAAGGTGATAAGATCGGACGCGCCGAGAGAAAAATGCCCCCTGGCATCGATTTAGATAGGAATGGTCGCTCCCAGAGTACCTACTGCAAAACTACTGAGAGAAATGAATGGAGATTTGCATAAATGTGAGGCTCAGCGAAATATAGCTTGAAACTGCGATGTTAAATTTGAAGCATAATATAAAAAAGATTTAAAAAATATAGTGTACGATTGCTCAATGATGTATTGATATTTTTTAAGGATAAAATAAGTTTAGGTCTTTGTTGTTGTCATATGCAACGTCAGGAATACATTTGATATCATCGTCATGTTTGGAATACCATGTCAGTTTATGGGTGAAGAACGATGAACTTATTCGGTTCGTCTGAAATCCGAACTGTTAGTTTATTTTAGTGTGTAAACATGTTAAACAGTTGTTATTCTAGTTTCCATTAAACCAGTGAAAATATATTGTTTCACGATACAAACAAAATATCAAAAATATTGTAAGAAAGTGAATGTTTATTGACTTTACATTATAAAGTGTCAAAGTGTAGTTCAATTTCAGGTTTGAAATAGGTAAGACCTGAATAAAGGCATTCCAATTGAAAGAAAAAAAAAACTCACTTAAATCACAATGTATCCGAACAAAAAACTAACACGATTACGAAAGCATCCAAAAGGACAAAAAAATAATGTCAAACTGAAAGTATCGCGACATCCATTTGTATGGTGAGCGCCGCTTTTCTTTTGAAATTGTGTAAGTAGTTTGAGCAGAAAAGTTTTGCCGTGCCGGGCGTCGCGTTCCTTTGTTTCTAATATCCCCGACCCCGTTCGGGGAAAATTTAATAACGATGAATGCCTCAACTTTTCGACGCGACGCTCAAAGCGCCGTGTTTTTATTCCCCACTAAATTTCTCGCGATTCCCGCCCCCCCTCAGTGCCCCCAGTACAAAACACATTTACACTCAACCATAGCGTTTACTCTAAAATGAATCATACCTGAAACAGCGCCTCTAATGAGCGTTCCAATTTCTGCATATTTTTTGCACAACGCCATGTTGAAGTGGAAACATAAACTTTTGTACCTTCTTAGGTGCTATGCCTTCCCCTGGTATGTGGAAGACAACTTTTTGCTGTAAGTATTTAAAAGTTTGTGATTTTGCGCGATAAAAGATTCAAGGCGTTTGTGGTAATTCCGCTAACATGCAATGTGTAATAAGTTTGTATGTTAAATCTGTAAATATGAGAAAAGCGTGGGTGCTTTTTGTTCAATATTCCGACCTGCCGAGATTTTTCCTTTTAGGAAAAAACATACTTTATTCTCATCCTGTATTTATAAACATCAAACATATATTATACATATGCACTCCACCAGTTTGAGTTAATTTTCACAACGAGACGTTACATAAAAACAAATAAAGATATACCTTTGAAACATTCAGATAGGTAATTATTTATTGTTTCAAGATATTTTTTAACTTTCCTTTTGTAAGTTTTCTCTTTTTAACAGGTTTCCGCGCATCAAAAGAAAGGTAAATAGTTTCGTCCAAATTGGAATTTTTCACCATGCCTTGTCAAAAATAACCAACTTCAAAAGTTGTATTACACAAGTTTGTATCGCACGCGGAATCATAAGTGAATAAATTTTGGGATTTTTTTTTGGGCTTGTAAAATCAATCCTGGGCGAGTCCATTGTGCTGTCATGTGTTGGGGAGAAGAGGTTGGCCTACTATTTGATCAATTTCTAAGCTCGGGTCACCGGCGAAGTCAGGAGTTGACCGTAAAACGAATTTATGGCTAAATTTATTTGAAAGGGTGCGAACTTCGCGTGGCAAGCAGGATGGAGTGCTGGACTTTCATGCGAGTGAAAAGAGGACGGATATGCTTTTTTATTTGTTTTATTTATTTAGAGAAAGTGGGTACTGTGTATGCATGATTTCAGGATAAAAGTGTCAAGGTGTGGTTTTTAAATAGCATTTTTTCCTTCTACAAACGTACGTGTGTTTTAACAAAATATTTGGTAAGAGAAGTACAATGTACACACTCCACAGTACAACTATTATTATAACGGTAGCTTATGTGGTTTTTTACTGAAAATAAAACTATACAAGTTCGATTCTCAAAAAATTGTAAAAAAGAAGCTTAGCTTTTCGTCGTAAGAGCTAGCTGGTGAGACCTAGTATGTTTTTTCTTATATTATAGCTAATACCTGATTGAGGTTATTATAAAGTATCACTAACCATTTAACAATCTATTTCATTTGCGTAAACTTTATCTGTATTCCACTTTATTTAAATTGTATAGTCTAAATCGCATGTATCGAACATTCATAAATTTTAATTGAAGAAAAAAAAATAGGAATTCATTTGCTAGTATTTGAATTTTGCATATAAGGAAAACAAATCTCATTAGAAGACGCTATCTCCTTTTATGTAAGCTGCTAAACAAATATAACATGCATGTAACCCGCTAGGAGGCTTTAAAATGCATTTCTATCTCACAATATAAACCGGCATAATTCATTGTAATGCGTAATATCAAGCGATATTATTTTTTCTCTCAGCCAGCAGACTACTCTCCTCCGTTTTCCGTCTGCCTGGCATTAGTTCTTGTTAAGGAAATTGCCCTTGCAACACCATAACTGCCTAACAACCACGCTCTGGGGGTCGCTAGGCACCCCATAAGCCTTTCTATGGCTCTAGCCACCCTTAGCCGGCTATGGGGTGCAAAAATTGGGAAATTTGCAACGCTTCTTTGAGAGATGCGTTCAACTACACGGCAATAAAAGAAGAGAAATACAACGAGGGGTGCAGGTGGGGCGAAGAAGGGTAAAAATATTGTAAATTTTACGGTTTTAGGCTTATTTTACAGCGGGAGAAATTAAGAGGCTTTTTTATTAATCATTATTTACCCTCTTTGAGCCGTAGATATAACCATTTTATAGTTAGTAATACATATTTTTGTTTCAGAGGAAAATTTTGGGCTAATTTTCTCTGCGGTGAGAATTTTAATTGGTAGACTGGAAAATGCACACCTGATATTTTTCAATATTTTAAACATTTTGTTTCAAGATTTCATATAATCTGTAGGCGTGATATGATTTTCAATAATTTGTTGTTTATGTGCAATTACCCGCATAACACAACATTTATCAGGTTTATGATAAAATGAATGGTTGATTACAAAATTACACTAAATACCATGGTGGTTAAAACGATTAGAAATACTTTGTGATATTTGTCCAAGAGTCAACAATAGTTATTTATGCCACTGCCTGGTAATGATAGTCTTTGTAACACGATACCAGAGTGGTAGAATGGAGACCTCGTGAAGACAAAAGAACAAGAGGAAGACCTCTTACACGATGGTCAGATGATATCAAAAGAGTTGCTGGTGACTGGATGCAGAGAGCCCAGGACAGAGACGCCTGGAGAGATATGGGGGAGGCCTATGTCCAGCAGTGGATAAGAAGTGGCTGAATAAGTAAGTAAGTAAGTAAACAGAAGTCATTATAATGTACTCGTCCATTTGAAGTAATTAAAATCTTACTTTTGTCAAAACGTGTAATTTATCATTCCCTTCGATTATCTAATCTAATCTAAGTTGCAAAGATATATTAAATTTAAGATTCATATTTATATCATGCCCACAAGCAGACACATATAAGGTCGCGTTTATACATGCCGCACATAAGCTTAAACATTCAAACCCAAAACTTAAATAAATATAAGCCCTGCAACAACTGAAGCAGGGGTGTCATTGGCAAAGTGAAACAAGTTTTTACAGCATAGGTGGTCAACCTCATACCGACCTATTAGTTAAATAACTGTTTAAGTTTGTTTATTTTTTGCGGTGAAAATATCTCGCATTATTTTCCTTTCAAGCCTTCTGTTTTCCTTTGAAAAAAAGAAAGCTAGAATTTGGAGTATTTTGATAAATAAATTTGATGAATTACTACACTATTAACAAATTTTATTTGACTCTACACATAAAATATATTAATTTTCATTTGAATAAAGATTGAACATAGTGGGGAGGAACTATCAATAAATTGAAAATATTCATGTAATGGCTGACGTTTAAACGTGGTTGCTATGGAAACGGCAAATACTAGTTTGTAATCGGTCGTTTAGAAGGATAGCCTCATACAAGGTTGACACTCGAAATTCAAAAATGGTTCCATTTCTGACAATGCGCATGCGCACATTTTCATTTCAACACCGTTACCAGTTAAGTAATGTTACATTACGCAACGGGCGTAGAAATGTATGTCATTGTGATTGCGTTAGCCGTTTTGTAGTTAGTAAATTACCAAATGGGAGTAGAAAATATATTTATATATTTACGCAATATATTTTTGTGATTTTTATAAGAGTGATTTTTTTTATGTTTTCTATACTCTCTTCATTTGTTCCTTGACTTATAGGTTGGTATGCGGCTGACCACCCATACTGTAAAAAATGGTTCACTTTGCCAATGTCACCCCTGTTTCAGGGAAGGACGGCAAGAGTTGCAGGGCTTATGTTCATTTGAGATTGGGTTTTTATAATGAAGGTCCACATGCGGCATATGTTAGCGCGAAATTATACATGTCTGCTTGTGACTGCTGCTGCACTTAATATAAATCTTAATTGATATATATCCTTGCAGTTTAGGGTAGATTAGATTAGATACTCTTAATCAGAGTGTGCAAAACCAGTTGTACCTAAATTATGTTACGTTAAATAAATATCTAAGTTATTTGCATTAAAATATGAATGCAAACTGCAAAGTGTAGACTTTGTTTAAAATTGAATATTCAGGTACTTAGTGTCTTATTCAAGTCATCCAATAAAAAAAATACTCGTTGCGTATGAATCTCATAAGACGTCATTTTCTTCGTAATGCATTTTAATGATTCAAATGCACATAAAAAGAAAAAAACAACATTTGAATTTATTCTCCACTATTATAACACTTTAAGCTGTCAGCGAAATAAACATTTCTCAAGCCAAGACATTCAACAAAAGAGCAAGCAAAAATATGTACAGCGGCCATTAGCAGAGGACTGCATCCCGGCAGATATAATTATGTGCAGATGTATTGCAATTACTCACTTTAATATGAAGACGTTGCTCGTTTTTTGGGGTGCTTTAGCCGGCACAGGGGCGGCGCGTTTAAGGCTTAGTTGCCGTCGACGACCCTCCTACCCCCACATACCCTGTATTATTAATATTTTATAATATACACATAGGGCTCAGAGGGTTGCTTTGGAGCATTCAAAGCAGAACAAATTGTAAAATTGAACAATTAAGTTTGATGATTTTTTACAAATTCATTTTGTCTTGTATGCATTCTTTTCATTTATATGTGAGTTATCTTTCTAATTTCGTTGGCAGGAAAACCTAGGCCTTGGACTGATATCAACATTTACGTTCATAAATTGAGTTTTTCGCTAAAAGAACTTCGTTCAGTGTCATTGCATACAGTTATGTGTCACTGTTATGGATAATAGATACTTCAGTGTTATTCAAAATACTTATTTTAAATGATGTCAGCCTTTTTAATTAATTATAATAATTTATTTTAATACCATCCTGTTGGTGTTAGGCTAAGCACATTTACTCTAGAAGTGTTTTATTTTGACAATTTCACCCCTGTTTCAGTTGCAGGGTGTATTTTCACTGGAGATTTGATTTTTATTTTATAAGTAGTTACACATAGAGTTTGCGTTTGTGGGTCTAAACATATTTTTGCAACATAAATTATAGAGACGAGTAAATTGAAAGAAAAAGACAAAAAATTCGATTGAAATGTATTTTCTCTGCTTGAATTTTCAAGTAATCTTTAACTTCAAAAGAAAAAAATCTGAAGCTATTCCAATATCATTCTTCTGCAAATACACATTTCTTTAGATCAAATTTCTTTAAAAGTGATTTCTTTCACGAAAATGATTATATTTCAAGATCTTCTTTTAGATTCCAGAACAATGCTTCGCTTCATCATACGGGAGGAGGAAGACAGTTAGTCGCGCAGTTCATTTGTCTTTATTGTTTTGCATTTGCTCGCATTCACATCCTCATCCCCCGCCCGAGCGCAGTTTTGATTCATCTTTATGTCTAAATTTGATCAGAAGGGGCGCAGCTCCATCCCCTAAGATGGGCGGCTAGGGTTCGGCCCCCGCGACATTCCGTAGCGACCGATGTATTTGGGTAATCTAATATTAGCATTCAAAGAGATTGTCACGATATTAAAAATGCTTTGCAATATTATACAGAGTGAGGCAAGATTTAAAAAAAACGAATGTACCAACTGCACAAGGATAAGATAAATCAAAGAAAAAAATAATACGACAAAGTAGAGACACTTTTGTACGTAGGTCTTAGCAGAATATTTGTTCTACTTTTTCATCTTAAGGAATCTTAATTTATTTTGGATACTTAATTAGCTAAATATACTCGAAATCATTTGTTGTTTTTAAAGGAATCATAAATAAAGAAAAAAACACGCAAAGTATTTACGCCAGTCGTAGACCCGTACCATATCTAAATCTAAATCTAAATCTAAGCTGCAAAGATATGTATCACTTGAGATTCATATTAAATGCATTCCCACAAGCAGACATGCATAATTTCGCGCTAACACATGCCGCATGTGGACCTACAATATAAAAAAACCAACTCTCAAATGAACATAAGCCCTGCAACTCTTGCCGATCTTTCCTGAAGCAGGGGTGACATTGGCAAAGTGAACCATTTTTTACAGTATGGGTGGATATCCTGAACAAAAATTTCTTTGCATACAAACGTATTCATTTTAACTCTCTCTGTTGATTCATTTTTGCTTGCACAGTTACTTACGTCACAATAAATAAATTAAAATAAAGAAAAAACTTGTTTTCAGTAAGAAGGCTATGACGTCATTTCATTTAAGAGCTTTTCAAATGTCACCAGTTTATTCTACGAAATGAAGCTGTGGAGAGAATTATTCCTGCAGTCCATAAATGGCGTCATTTCCTCCGTCTCTCTATTTAGCCAGTACGAGTATGTCCTCTTTGTAGGAGAGTTTCTTTCGGGTCCGCCCGTCACCCCGCATTACGCGCGCAGAACGTTTTCCTGGCGGCTTATTGCAATTTGCTTCCATCTTACCCCCGACTCCCCCACGCTCGAATCCAACTCCAGAAGTAATAGAAAACATTGCGGTTGTAAGTCATTTAAATTTTTCATACAACATAACAAAACGAACATTCGTGGAAATTTTATAAATGGAATGAATACATGTGTAAATATTTGATAAACATTGTGTATAAAATTGGCAAAAAATGATTTTCATTTTCTTAAATGTGCACAATGCCAAAATAAAAATAAACATTTTGAATATTTTTGTAAAATATATATTTTTTTCGTTGAATTATCATTTTTAATTTTTGATTCGATATTCAGAAGTATTTTTGTAATCCCCATGTCAGGATAGATGTCTCTTCTGAGATCTACTTACATACACTGTTTATTTTCCCTACCTATTGTTATGTTATTTTAAAATAACATAAAAAACAATCTCAAGTGTACAGTGGGTTTTGTGGGCCGAACGGAGCCGAACGGTCACGGAAGCGGCCAAACTGCGCCGTGTGATCTGATCGGGCCGTCGGTCATCAGTTCCCGGCAAGATGTCAACGGATTAAGACGTCAGCGACCAAGCACCAAGCGGTGCAAGAGGGGGCATAACAATGGAGCTCCCTCCTCCGCCTCGTGAACCGCCGCTAGCCTGGGGCGCTGCCCCAGGCCTTCCGTGCAGAGCTCCAGCCAACAGAGTAGGGAGTGTTTAGTGAAAAGATGTAGGTCTGGCCATTCCCTTATTTCCCCTTTTTCTTCCATATTAGTAAAGTAAATAAACCCTTATTTGTTCATGTTAAACTTATCTTTTAATTATAAAACCCTTCCCAAGATACAAGTAAGCAATGCCAAAGAAAGAACCCCACGCTCTGAGAGTGATGCTGATGAGAGCTAGCCGGAAGTAAGTATCCTGAAGGTACATCTGAAGGTACCTTTCAATTTAAACATAACACTATATAATATCTTACTCAATTTATCCACATTATTTCTAATTATTCAGGCAAAGCAATCATAAAACAACTTCAACATCTGTGCAAATTTATACGCAAAAAAAATAGTTTTTACTTCCTGAAATCCTTGTATATTTTTTTACCTTATGTATGATGCAAGAACATTTTACAAATTTGAGTGTTATTCTTTAACAAATATTAATTTTGAAAGGTTCTTCATGACTGCCGAGTATGGGGAGATTCTGTCGTCAAATATAGTTAAGCGTCTCAGCCCAAAAATGCGGGAAAAATGAAACACTTGGCATTCCAATAATTGGCATCCAGAACTAAACCACAACAAGGAAGAAGGAAGACCCTCCGTCCGGAGACTAGAAGGGTCCACGTACTCTAGCCTCTGATCATTCAAATCATATTACCCGAAACTTTATTGCAATAACTATCCCCATCTTAGGAAGATATTTACATAATTGGATACCGCGTGTATTCTCGCTGACATGTTATTTTATGTTTACTGGAGTATTTTTGCACTGGGCGGTATCATAAATCTTTATGCGGCTATTTTCGCGTAAGAAAATAAAAATAAATTGTTTGTTTTTGTGATTTTTCTTGTAGGAATGTTTGCGGATGACACAGAGATGTTTATATAGGATCAAGACATAGTACTGCTTCAATGAAGAAGCGATTGAATATATTTTTTACTTGTATGAAACGGAAAATAATATTTTTTGTAACTCTCCAGAAATGTTTTTATTTGGATTCTAAGAAATCATTTTTATAGCATTTATAAAAAAAATACCTTTGATTTCTGTATAAACACGCAATCACTGTAAGAAGAAATTCACTAATCCGCATATTTATTTATCTTAATTCAATGTGTTATACAATAAGGTATTACTTGTTACTAACTTAATTCCATATCTAATAATTCTGAATTTGTAATGTTTTTCCTGAGAAGATACAACATTACATGTTTTTTAATGACCTTGAGAAAAAAAGGATCCAGAGTAAGTTATGTGATTTTATAGCCTCATTTTTTTTTAGAAGAAAATTTTATTCAATCATTTGTTCACTTAAATTTACTTATAAAATATTTCATTTCAATTTACCTTCAAAATATCCCGTAGTGTCCTAAAAACCACTCAAAACAAAAACAGAAAAGAAAAAATATAACCCAGCAAATTTCATTAAATTAGATGCAACATAAAAACACGATATCATTGCCCGAATTGCATAAATTTCACGGTAGCAGAGTCGGCAGCGATCCACCCCAAGGTTTGTTGGGGGGTGGGTCTTTCATACACAAAAGCTTTAGGTGGGGACGCTTGAGGAGCTTCGCTAAGGGAGGGTGTACACTGTACGCGCCGCGGCCACATAGCGCGGGGAAATCTTACAAGAACGCACCGCGATTGAAATTTGAGATTGCAGCGCGTTGGTGAATACGATGCCTTATAGAACAATGTACATACCTCCATAGATATACCTGCTACATAGATATACCTCCATACTTTTCAAGAAAGCCAATTGCTTTGATTCCAAAAACAAGCTCTAGTAAAAATGAAAACCGATTTTCCTACATTGCATCGGCACATCTAATCTAATCTAAATCTAAGCTGCAAAGATATGTATCATTTGAGATTCAATTAAATGCATTCCCACAAGTAGACACGCATAATTTCGCGCTCACACATGCCGCATGTGGACCTACAATATAAAAACTCAATCTCAAATGAACATGAGCCCTGCAACTCTTGCCGACCTTCCCTGAAACAGAGGTGACATTGGAAAAGTGAACCATTTTTTAAAGTATGGGTGGTCAGCCTCATACCAACCTATAAGCCAAGGAATTGTCACAAATATACAATCGCAACAAAATGCATTCGTTAGCAAACAACACTAGTTCTACCTCTATTATCGCAAGGGAAACATTTTTTTTACGTTTCAGATTCATATTTAATTACGTGTAATTGGCACCTACACGTGATGCATGAGGACTCACAAAATTAAAAAAAAAGCAAACCTGAAATGAGCATAACCCTGCGCATCTTAACGACATCTTCTTAAACAATATTGATATCGGTAAAAGTGAACAAAGTTCTTCATTAAATATTATTTGATTGCAAAATATGACGATTCTTTCGTACTTGAAATAACGTGTTAATTAGAGGTTGATTCGCGGCATCACAAAATAATTGCAGATCCACTTTTTTCAATGTCAAAATTTAAAAGTATGTGCTCATTATTATACCGATCCTTCCATGATATCCCTATCGGTTTGAATTTTTTTTACCACAATTTCGTATGTGGACTTAGCACATTAAAATTGGGGGCAAAAATGTGATGTCATTTGGCTGAGTAAGTTGGAAAAAGGTGAACAAATGTTTTGTTATTCGTTACTATGGGCAGTCACATCTAGGCGTGATCACCTATTAGTGAACGGAGTACCACTCTCCATAGGAGGTAAGCTAATCCAGCCTTCTGATTCAGTGAGACTTCTAGGAGTCTTACTGGATCGGAATCTGACACTGGAGAGGCAAATAGATGCCACAATAGCTTCTTCTTTTTTTTCACTACGCCAAATTAAGGCTATTAGAAAGTGTTTACCGTCAGATGCAGTCAAGACCCTAGTGGGCGCGTTTGTGGTGTCTCGGATTGACTATTGTTCGACGCTTTATAGTGGTCAGCCGAAGAAGCAGTTCAATCGCTTTCAATCTGTGTTGAATTCGGCAGCAAGACTCATATTCGGGATACCCAAATTCGCTCACATCACTCCGCTGTTAAAAACACTACATTGGCTTCGTTTCCCGGAGAGGGTGGTCTACCGTGTTTGTGTGATGGTATATAAAGTCATCAATGGCTTGGCTCCACCTTATTTGACTGACATGATGTTGCCTGTTGAGATGGGTGTAAGGAGGCAGACACTCAGATCCGCGGGCGATGAAGTAGTCAATTTGGTTCAGCCACGCCGTCAGATTCGTACAAATTTCGGAGACCGCGCTTTCCGTGTTGCGGGTCCGGTGGAGTGGAACAGACTGCCACCCGGAGTGAAGAACTCCAAATCTATGGATGTATTTTGCGGAGCACTCAAGACACACCTATTTAGAAAGTCTTATCCATGATCGGAGAGGGCCCTTGAGGTGTGACACACACAAAAATGGCGCTCGCTTATCATTTGTAATTTAAAATAAATTAGCCTGATATTATTATTATTATGCACATTATGTCCCATGTTAGTGGGAGGTTTGCACGCCGAGAAAAAATCTAAACTCAGATTTGCGTCCGGTCCTAGATTTATTCTGGATCTAATGTACAATATAGATTGCTTTACATCTACGCAGTATAAATTTAAATTGAAATCTCAAAATGTAATTTTTCACTTCCCCACTAAACCAAATCCTTCCAAATCGTCATCGGCAATAAAAAGTAATGAAATAAAGTAGGCAATATAAAAAACCTGAGGAGCGAGTGGTTTCTGCGGTGGGTTTTATTGGCCCGGATCAAATATCAGTACTGGCGAAGTCTAATGGCTCAGCCTAGTACATACAGGCGCTTTATTAAAATTTGTTCCAAGTCATATTTTTTATGGCCCTTTAGGGGTGCCATGGGGATGTATTATTGCCAATGCATTGCACTCGGGTGACCGATAACTTCTTCGATATTAAAAATTCAATATTTTTTATACCAAAATTTTGTATCAAAATTTCAAAAAACCTTATGAATATTTCTTGATTTTCCTTGGTTTAGTTTGAAATAGTCATAATTAAGAAGTTAACACTAAGCGTCGATATTTTTTTCATGATTAAACTTTTTCTTGGTTTTAGGTGCGTAAAGAGAGCAAAAAACGCAACTAAGCTGTGCATATAGTGAAACTTCTTACCGCATTGTCTATTTATCAGATAAAAGGACCGAACTTACACCAACTACTTCATTTGAAGTGGAAGAATCATTTGTCCCCATTTTTTGTGTGATTTTATCCGGCTATTGTGACAGTTATGTTCGCTATTGCTATTTGCTATAAATACACAAATATTAATTAAGGAATCTTGTGCGAGAGGCTCCCCAATTCTTTAAAGTCTTAGGGGTCTATGTCACCCTGGAAGGATGCCGCAGAGGTGTTGCTTGTGTTGTTGCTTCTGTCGTGAGGCGCTGCAAGGCAGTGGCGATTGATGTTGGTTTTGAATAAAACCGGATTCAATTGGGAAGGGACCACTGATACTGGTAGATCATTCCATAAACGGGCAGTTTGGCAGAGGAATGATTCATGAAAGCGCTATTTAAAAAACAAAAACAAAAAACCATCAAAAAGTTGTTCAAGGAAATGTTATCTAAAAATTTACACACACAAAATGTATACAAATCTAATTTTAACAATTAATAAATATTTTCATTAAATGTGTGATAAATCTTTTTTTCCCAACGTTGTTCGTGCGTAAAACGAGTTCGTTTGTTTCTGTGTACAGAAATATAACAAAGTGCCAAGATACTTTTTCTAGGGGAATGCAGCCGGCTTCCTCACCCTCACAAAATTCTGGAATAAATTTCAATTAATGCACCCCACCCACGTTTGCACGTCGACACAAAGTTTTTTTTTCTGTCAGGATAACCTGTGTGTAGGTACACGCTTACTTTATGTTTTTCATATGAAACTTTTTATTGCTTCTAAGACTGATCCCTTGTCTTTTGGTTACAGCACAACTAAGATACTGCAACACACATATAGTGCAACTCCTTACCGCGTTGTCCTCGAAGGAATCAAATGTGGAATAAATTTTCTTTTACAGGTAAGGGGACCACTTAAGTGAGAGCTACTTGTTCCCGGCTAGGCTGGTTCTCATTTCTTGCGAAAACTAAGTTCACCTTGCCGTTATTTTATTTTGGGGTTGAAATTAAAACAGTAATGGTGAATCGCGTATGACACTCTTGGGAGGAATCGAAACCAAGTTCTCGGCATTGAACGCAAGCATTCTACAAACTGAGCTATTGAATTAATATGATTATTTTAACGTATTTTGAGATGCCTACTGAATCACTAAAATTGTGTGAATCGTTTTTGAAAGAATCTCAAATATTTATAATGAAATTTATTTTTAAATTTTTAATTACAAAAAAACATTTTCAAATTTAAAATCCAAAAAAAAAACACACAGAGGAAGGGAGGTGAAGCAACAGCAGTGGACGAGCGTTTACTGAAATTACGATTAATAAAAGCAATTGTTAAACTTTCCTACATTGGCATTTATATTAAAAGCCTTTGAGACTACTTTTTTTAAAACACTGTGTAATTTCACATTTTTGGTTAAAAGGGGAAAATATGCCCCACGAGGAACGGCGGTGTTTTTGAGTATTTTTGGAAACTCGTAACGCTAAAGGTGGGAGCCTGTCCACTAACAATTTTTCCCTATTAAGCTTGCAGGAGAGGATAAATAATTTGGTCTGAAGAATCCACAGGCAGACGTTTGATCCATATTAATATGAAAGGAAACGTGAAAATATCCAGGGAGAAAATAGATGCTCATAGCTCATGACTTTCACATTACCGTCTTTTTTATTTATAAACATTACGTTTCATTACGTTACGTATAACCCTACATGCTACAATATTATTTTCATTGAAGATACATATTAAATGCTGCATGAGTTCGCACGATCGATAGCTCAGTTGGCAGAGTGCTTGCATTCCATGCCGTGAGCTCGGGTTCGAATCCCACCGAGGGTGTCAGAAATGATTTCCCGTTTCAGTTGTTATTTCAAACCCCAAAATAAAATACCGGCAAGGTTTACTCAGCCTTCACAAGAATAGAGTACCAGCCCCTCGGGAGTGGGGAAACCCCCCACTTCACTGAAGGGGTTGGCGTAAGGCCGCCCCCCTTACCTGTAAAAATAAATAGGTTCAACTCGCCACATGCGACCCCTTCGAGGATAACGCGGCAAGAAGTTACACTATATGCGTAGCCTTGTTGCGTATTTTTTGTTTTTTTTCATGAGTACCTACTTACAAAATACAAACTCAAGCCTCAAATGTTAATAAATCCTGCAAAATTTTGCCAACCTTTCCTGAAAGATTGGTGAAATTTGAAAAAGTGAACCAATTTTTACTGTATGAGTGATCAGCCATATACCAACCTTTCAATCAAAGAATGATGCTGGCCAATTGATTTAAGTGAACCTGTATCAACTGGCTTTAAAGTTTCATTTGGTTTGAAGACCTGTTATTATTTACCTATATACATATATATGGCACGGATTGTTTTTCAATTCAGCTTACCCTCAATTTGCAAAAATGTATATTTTCAGTGATTCAACGTACATGAAGATGTTCGATCTGCCTTAAATAAACTCATTTCTTAACGTTATAATATTTATACTAGTATAACGTTCTTGAAATCATCGACTTAAATGTAAAACTACCTCTTAATTTGTGAATTCCTGGTACAAAACATGTTTACTGTTTAGTATTGATTATTTCTCGTTTACAATAAGTGCGATTTAAGCCTGTACTGTTTGTCAGTACCTGGGTTAACAGTTTTGCGTAAATCGAATATGTATAAAGTGTTTTATGGCTTTCCTAGATAGCGATTTAGTTTTTATGCATTTTTCGTGAGTTACACAATGCTTCATGCTAGGGGCACTGATTCCACAAGGTCTGTAGGTACTACGACGCCCTACATTCGTAGCATGCCATAAGATACACACTTGATTAGAGAGCTCACACTGAATTCTAATACAGCGATTGAACCGAATTACTGTGATTCAATAAGCTGCTATTGACTGGAATCATTAGCTATGGCACTAAAGCTACGATTATGATTATAAATGTAGCTACGTAAGTACAGCTAGTGAACAATTTGACTATCCTCTTGAATTCAATGTTATAAAGTAAAATACAACAAGATAATAAAGTTAAACATAAAATACTGATGATGACCTTCTAGGTCGAAAACGTTAGTAATTTTGTTTTAAAGATTTTAATCTTTTAAATAAAGTCTATAGTGAAAATAAACAGTGTTTTGCTTGAAAAATTTCATCCAAAAATTATAAATTTAAACATAAAACATTTCGATGATTTTTTCAATATTTTTCTAGTTTTGAAAACCGTAAGGCTGGATGAACCTTTGGTGACCGGTCTTTGGTAAAGGTAGGTATATGAATTTTTCAACCTAGCGAAAAACATATTTGAAAGTATAAATGGTATATATTGTGTGCTCTACCCGTATTCGAGCCCACGACCTTCCATTAACGAGCCTGAAGCGTTACCACGAAAATTTTGACCGGTGTAGAAATTTAATAAAATTAATTTATACTTCAAGTTACAAAATAAATAAGAAGAGAATCGAAAAACTCAAAACCTTTGGCAACAAATTTGTTTACCAGGTTGATATACTTTTTTAATCATGTTTTTCTATCATTAAGAGATAGATTTTGACATTAATGGCCATTTATAATACTCAACCCCTTAGAAAACTGAAACAAAATACTCGTAAAACACGATTTCAATTGATTTCATTTGACACTGAATGTTAATATGTAATACTGCTCTTACAGATTGGGGAAGCCACAATAATTTGACACCAAAAACGAGTGTTCAAAGTCAGGACACTACCTCATTACGGCGTGCGGGGACTGCAAATTAGGATCAAGTGTTGTAAATTTAAAATTCATTAAGAAGAGTCCGTCCCCCGGGCGCTGGGGTGAGTCGGCGCTAGGTGGTGCTTTCCTACCACTAAGATAAAACACCAACTTTACTTTCTGCGCCACGGCGGCGCCTAGCGGAAGCGACACCACATTAATTGTTTATACTTTGTGAGGATCGGAAAAGTTTTGGTTTCATTACATGCCTGGGTAGACAACGTGCTAGGCGACATACACCTTTTTGCAAGTACATGTGTAAGCAGAAATCTACACGGAAACTTGGGAACTTAGGCTATCAGTGTGGACGTGAAAATGGCTCAAAATTTAAAAAGGAAAAAACTCATCATGAAGAATTCACAATACCTTTTTGTGCACTTCTGAGCACAGAAGTATTTTAATTCTTCAGTATCTATTGGACTGATTTGTAGTCTAGTGGTTAACGCTACGGACTTATAAATTATAGAATCTTAGTCTGATTTCCAGCGGACCACAAAAAATATATAATATTAGTTTAATAAATTTCTCTTCGCTGGGTTAAAAATTTAATGTGTCTTTACAAAGGCTGGTCTTCAAAGGTCCATGCAGCCTAAGAGCAGCTGGGAATCACCAAATGAATCATCCAAACGAATTCTTAATATTATATTATCTCTCTATTTTGAACATCGGATATCAGTAGGAAATCAAAATAAAGAAACACAATATAAACAATCACAACATAGATTGATAATTAACCAAAATATTCTGGTGGCTTTCTTTAAATACTTTGTAAAGAAAACTTCATAATTTTACTGGAAAGAAACTATGTTTAATTTTTCTCTACCCAGACATCTATGTACTATCACAAATACATCCGAAAAACCTCTTATTTCTGGGTTCTTAGTTATATGTACCTCTAATAATTAACCTGAAATTCAAAACATTATTCCTTCAATCGTATAGCGCTTCCACAATGTTGTTTCATCATTCCATCAGGAAATTGCAAGCTAAATGGATCTATTTTTTTCTTTCACCTGCCTTGTTATGAACTGCTACCGTTTCATTCCAAAGTTTTTTTTTAATAACGTGAGAACAAGCTACCCAAAATATTTTTGTTGCATTTTCACAAGTGCTCTTATCAAAATTCCCCACTTTCATATTACGAATACCACGTCGAGTACTGAGATTTTTTGTAAAAAAGGGGCTGTAAACACGGAAGTTTCCCGCGCGGGGAGTGACACCCCTTTCACTCGTAAGCGCATATCGTGGAATCTTATACGGGGAAGAAAGTTGGCGCTCACTTTTGATTAGTTTTTTATTTATTTATCCTGCTCAACGATTCACAGTCACGAACCCTTCCACTGCCGGCTGTTAATTTCAACAGCCACTCTCTCTCGCTCTTCCAGCCAGTGCATTTGGAGCTTTATTTATTTCAACTTAAATTCCCCCAAACCATCCATACTAATTACAACAGGGTGTGAAAGGTTAGCATTACTAGATGCAATTTATTTTACAAATAGAAGGATTTTTTCGGAATCACGTCTCAAAAATAGCTTAGGGCCTGTTGCACCAACCTCCAATCAATATTTGATTGGCACATCAAATTTGATCGCTTAATTCTGGTGAGGACCTTAGTCAAATATTTCTCGGAAGTGAGTTATGCCTAATATGATGCAATTTGAACAGGAAATATGATGTACATCAGCTGACAACCAAAATTTGATTGGAGAAAAACACTTAATTTTGATTTTTGTCTGATTAGATTTTGTGGCAACAGGCTCTTAATATGTAGTTTTATTGAAATAAGAAACAAAATATATGACTGTAGTCATTTAGTAATCTTTATTAAAATATTTATTTCTACTTTTACATGTAGGTATAAATGCATCATCGGTACAACCTGTTACTTGTTCAAATAAGGTGCTGATATCAAAATATATTTTTTATTGATAAAAGTAAATAAAAATTTCCGATATTTTCTCTGTAAAAACTCGAGTACGTTTAAATAAATATTAGCCAATATAATTATAATACGGACTGGTTCATATATTTTCTAAAAAGCGTCATTTTTCAACAAAACATCAAGCACCCGAAGAACTTATTGAACTATTCCTTGTATTATTATGGGTCATATAACCATTTTCAAATTGAGATTACAGTTCTTTGTAACATTTTTGAAAATTAAAAAAGCCATCATTTTTTCGAGCTATTTTTCAGTGAGCTAAAGCTATCGTGTATCATTATCATCATTGTGGAGGGACAGCAAAATTGCTTTTGAATTTTTAAGTCTCTATTTGTCTGTGAATTGCACCCTCGTAAAAATAAAGTGCAAAATAAGAAAAAAATACAGCCAACTTTTCATTACAAGTCAGTTTGTGGCAAATGGGGGAAGCAAGCTGATAAAGCAATTTAAAGTTTGGCGGGCCGGAAATTTTAGTCAGATTTTCTTAGAAAAAATAAATGAAATACAGGCTAAACTAAAAGCTGGCAATTAGATTTTTAACGTGAAAAATGAATTTGCATACTGAGATCTCAGAAAACTTGTTTATTTTTAAGCAATTTTTATCGACTTTCAGAAAACAACAAGATTGATGAAAAAATGCGATGGAGATCTAAAATGTTGGTGACTTCATATTATAATACTTTTTGTTACAATTAGCTGAGTTTACTACGTATAAATCCTGCTTCAATAAATTATAAAGATGTATATTAAGACGACTAAACTGTAGGAGCTTGGAACTTAGACTGGCAGCGGTGGCCACGGTTGATTAAGATGCACCACCATTGCGATACAACTTTGATCAAAAGGCTTTAGCCTACCATGTACAATATACCTTTTTTTTTAATCATTTCCTCTAATCTAATCTAAGTTGTAAAGATATGTAACATTGTGGATTCACATAATGTGCATTTTCACAGGCAAACACGTGAAAGTTCGCGCTTGTATATGCCGCATTTGACCCTGCAACATAAAAACCCAAATCTCAAATGAACATACAACCTGCAACTTTTACCGACCTTCCCTGAAACAAAGGTGACATTGGCAAAGTGAACAATTTTCTACAGCATGGGGGTCAGCCACATACCAACCCATAAGTCAACTCTGATTCGTAAAAAAGTAGCAATTTATAAATATTTTTTATGGATTTTATAATTTTAATAAAAAAATACAAATACAAATCGCACCATTTTTATATATTTTTATCTGCTTGTGTATGATCTGTGTGTGCTAATGAATCTTAGAACAATCTTTGATTCGATGTCTACCGCCTTCATTTCATGTTTGTTACGAAATTTTCAACCTCGACACTTTTTAATTGGGTAAATATTGTAATCCTTTCCAAAGCAATTTCCTAAGCTGCCAGAAAGCTTCTTTCTATTGTCATTAGTAAATCAAGTCTCCGTTCTTAATGACAACTCTCATAAATCGGCTCTAAAATCTCGTAGCCTGTTTGGGAGCAGTCTAATTAGTATAACGACTCTAAACGCTGTTCGTTCATTGTATCAGTGTACCTTACGCGAGCTTCACTTAAGTGAAACCTCCTATTCCGTCAGTAATTAGATAAGTAAAGTAAAAACACTTTTTACCAAGCATTGGTGCGAAATATACCTACACAAAACTTGTTTTTATACTGTTTAATATTTTTGTGTCCACATTCTTCTCATATTTCGCTCTAAAAAAATGTAAAAAATTACACACAACATAAAATACGATTGATGCGAACGTTGTTAGTTAACATAAGTATTTGCGAAAAACGTTCTTTTTTCGTAGTTTTATCCAATGCCCTTTTTTCACTCTAGAATATATGACCTCATTACGAATCAATGATCATGTTAAGCAATTAAAAATATTTAGTTAACTTTACCTCCCTTTGGTTGCGCTTTTGAAAGTCAAATAAAAAGGAAATATCAAAAGGAGTATAGAGGGAGGTGAAAACTTTATTCGAAAAACAAGTCGTCCGATTATTGAGGTAGTACGCTTGTTGTAAAGTCAGTAACTCTTGCTTGGCTGAAAGAATGTCTCTCTCGGTTCATTAACCTCAGATTTATATCTACAAGTTTATTTGTCAACATCCAGTTGTCATGGAAACACAGACAACTTCTTGCTTTATCTGTATTTACGTACTTAGGAAGTTCACTCACTTTCCACCATAAAATAGTCTGAAATTAGTATTACAGTTGAGGCTGCTGTAAGCTTGGTTGTTTGCTATTCAATTGCAAATAATATTCTCCATAGTCTTTACTGTATTTATGTATAACTTTTATTCCTAATATTCTAGTTATAAGTTGATTATAAGTTTTTTTATAAATATTTAAAAATATAAATGGTAAAACATTGTTTTAATTCACTTTATTTTATTTGTTTATGCTCGAATATTTTCGCCTAATAAGGCATTTTCAAGAGCAGAATGGTTACAAATATATTTTTATATTTATATTTTTAAATATTTATAAAAATGGACTTTCACTGTGTTAACAGATCAACACTAAAAAATATAAGTTTTTTTGTTTTTTAACAGACAAATGATGAATTTAATCACCTGTGTCTAATCTAATCTAATCTAAGCTGCAAAGATATATATCATTCAAGACTTATACTAAATGCATTCCCACAAGCAGATATGTATAATTTCGCGCTAACACATGCCGCATGTGGACCTACAATATAAAAACCCAATCTCAAATGAACATAAGCCTTGCAACTCTTGCCGTCCTTCCCTGAAACAGGGGTGACATTGGCAAAGTGAACCATTTTTTATATTATGGGTGGTCAGCCGCATAACAACCTATAAGTCAAGGAACATACATGACAAATTACATTTTTTTAAATCAAAGAAGTTCTGTTCAATTGTTCAAGTGTTCAATTCCTTTTCTGTCATATCAAGGGTATAATGACATTACACAAAAAAGTAAGGGTTTCTCAAATGTATAGATATATATATAGTGTCTTATTTGATGTCATATTTAAAGATATCAAGTTGTAAAAATATATAGAATCCTGGAACTATGCCCGCTTGTATATGATGATATTACGCATTTATAAAAATAGTTTGGTCTTTAACTCGTAGACTTCAAAATTGCTATTAACTGTTATTAAATAAATGTATTTTAAAAACATTGTCGTATTTTATTTGTTCACATTTTGCAGACGGTAATAATCTTCAGTTAAAATAGAAGAGCTGTAAATATACAAGTAACATGAGTATGTCGATCTTGCAAATACAATTCCATTAAATGAGTAAGAAAAATAAACAGCGCTATTGAATTACGGTCCCCCCCCCCCACTAGGGGCTAGGAGTGACGCGGAGCTCTGGGCAAAAATTGATCTTTGTCAAAACACGTGACTTGTAAGAAGGGCTGTGATTCAGCGAAATACATCTAGTATGAAACTAAACGCTTAAACTGAAACATTACGTTAAACTAAAATTATATAGAATCTAAATCTGTGCATGGGATGAGCGTCTAAAATTCTTTGTTTTTGTGGCAAAACACTACGGTTGAGTTTAAACGTAAAGTTGTATAAGTCATTTACAAATGTATTGTCTTACAGCTATTGATTATTTATAAGAAAATACTTAAGTAAGAAAACCCATAGGACTATTATTGATATTATTTCTAAGAGAATAAATCTTATTTTTTTTTTGTTATTATATGTATATCTTTAAAATTATATTTATTTGACTCAAATTTATAACAAAGAATTTGGCGTACTCTGGCGTACACTTAAATACAATGTTATTCAATGCTTAGCTCTACATATTCGGATGCAAGTAGGGATAAAATTTTGGCATACATTTCAAAATGATTAATGTATGCTTTAAAAAGTTGATTTCAATTCATGGCTGGTATCACTGCCTTGAAATCCAATCATCCAGGAATTGCTTAAGTAAAAGTAAGCAGACTGAATGGGGTGGGGGGGGGGGGTGTAATTAGCACCCTAGGGGCTAGGAGGGGGGGGGACCACCCCTTGCTTAGATAGATGAGGGGGGGAGTCGGAAAGATGGAGGGGGGTGGCTCGTTTCTTCCCCTGTTTACCGTAACATACATCAAAGCTGCCGGGAAGAATTTGCGAGAGCTTTGTAATTTTGGAAGCGGATATTTGCTTTGATTACTTCCAAGGGTTTAATGAGGCCCGAGAATGTGGGATCACGGCCGCCTTGTACTGGGACAAGACTCGAGCTGAAAGGCAGAGGAGAATTCAGGTGATGACGATTTGTTTGTTAGTTTTTGATCATTGAAACCAAAGATGAATTCAAATCATTTTCTACAAAAGACCTGTGTACTTTTGTATCACTCATATTATATTTAATTTAATAAAAGTATTTGTTTTATGTGAGATTTCGAATTTGGTTTAACACGGGATAAAATGTTTACAACATGATATTCAAATTTGGATTAGCAAGATTTTTTAATTTTTTTTAATTTAGTGGTAAATTTTTATTTTTTATTCATAATCATATTAAAATCTGGTTTGAGAAACACCTAGGCAACAATTAACTTCATGAAAGAAATTAAATCACCTATATAACGCTATTGACTCGTAATTGGTAACGGTAAAGGTTGGAGGTTGAATACCTATTTTCCAATTCAGTTAAACGTAACGAAAATATGTATTTGTACTGTGGACAATAAAACGTAGTAATCGTAGACGTGTATTGTAATGTGTATATGATGTAATTTCTCTTTTGATTATATTTGGTTTTGTCACACATGATTTGAGTTGATAGTCACGTAAAGTCTATCTTTTTCACGTGGCTTATTTTTCTTATGAATAAGTATTGGATTTTAATGTTTTTACATTATTATTTGTTTATTTCTAAACTATAATTTGTTGTGTATGTTCCTTGACTAATAGGTTGGTATGCAGCTGACCAACCATGCTGTAGAAAATATTTCACTTGGCCAATGTCCCCCAGGTTTCAGGGAAAGGAAGGTAAGAGTTGCAGGGTGTATGTCCATTTGAGATTTGTGTTCTTATATTGTAGGTTCACATGCGGCATGTGCAAGCGCGAACTTGTACGTGTCTGCTTGTGAGAATGCACATAATGTGAATCCCATATGTAACATATCTTTGCAACTTAGATAAGATTCGATTTAATGTTTTCTCCGGTGCGGCTCTGCTCTCGCTGCTAGACATATTGTAATCTCTTTGCGTATAAGCCAGCTCCCAGCAGCTTCCCTTCAGTGTAAAGGCAAACATCTCCGCGCTCATAATATGTATTGTGCGACGAATAATTCGTAATTAATCTCGCGAAGCGAAAATCAAAATGATAAACAAGATAATGCGAAATTACATCATACAATGTGCGGGTAAATAAGTTCCTGGCTCGTCTTACAAGGCAGGCAGTCGAGCGCGGGAAACAGCGAAAAGTCACGATTCCGTGAGACGAAAGGAAAATTAAAATCGAGGAAACTCCAAATGGCTTTATACGTGAATGAATGCCACGGAAATTTAATCTGAAAAGTCATCAACAACATGTTTTATGCGCATTATGAATTTATGTTTAAAATATAACAAATACGAGTAAGTAAGTCTCTCAAATTTAAGGTCTGCTCCCGTTTTGAAAGAACTGACTGAAGAATGGACTTATTATAATATTTGGTTATCTGGGCGCGCAAACGTCTTAGTTCTTATTCACTAGGGTTCTTAGTAACCAATAAAAAAATATATTTTCCCTTACAACCCAGCCAGTAGCATTACATTTTTTGTCTTTATAATAAGTGCCAAGTCAGTTTTTCTTCTTTTGCGATTAACACAATCACCAACTTTGCAAGAAAATCGAACAAGAAAAGAAACACCTGTATTTCAATATTGTCTCCATTCTAAAAGCATACAAAGTTCTTAAAGATGTATTACTCTTAAATATTGTAATTAGAAAAAACAATGTGAAAAGTATTAATTACCTACTGCAGTTTTATTTAAACAGGCTACAAAAAAAATCATTGTCATTATTAGTTACAATATGAATCATCAACATGAAGGTAGAACTCACCGCGCTCTTTCTTCAATCGCGAACTATTCTTGGAAAACTTATTTCCGTATCAACTATTTATATGGTGGATAATATGCAGGCGGGTGCATGTGCACGTGGTATAATGCATTTTAAAGTGCGCTTATCGGCCGCATGAGGCCATGAATAAAGAAAACACAAATTGAATGTCACGGCGTAACCTTTACGCTAATGGCAGGTATACCAAGGAAACGACCAATTTTCATTCATAACAATTTCTCCTAACGACTAAGCTCCGTAACTCTCTCATATCGTGAATGTTTATATGAATTTTCATACGTTGCAATAAGGAAATAGCTAATACGTTTAGTACACTGTTGTTTCATACAAAATATTTGTATTTCGAGTATGAAGTATACATTAGTATATGTAATGCCAAAGCAAGTAGGTACATGAAGTATACATAACAAAATATTTTCAAATTTAATACCAGCTTACAAATCTCGTATTTTATTCTTGCTGAGAAGGACTTTTTTCTTTTCTAATGTTTGTGGGTTTGCGGAATGAAAATATCCTTTTTTTATATATTTTTATTTAATTAATATATGTACTTTTAATGTTTATTAAAAATATTTTTTTGTGCAACGCATACTTTTATTTTCACATTTTTAAAATGCAAAAATAGAATTATGTGTTTCATAAAAAGTTATTTTTAATTTTATATTTAAAAAATCATAACAAAATACTGATACTTGAAGGTTGTTTTTTGGGATCTGTTGCCATGGTTTATGGGAGTTTACGAGCGTTTAGCTCATGTCTTTGATGGGCTTTTTAACATTATTCAATAACATCATATCGCTGAAGAAACTCATCAAAGACATGGTCCAAACGTTCAAAAGCTTCAGATCCAATGGGCGACGCAACACAGCACGGAAAATAACGTCGGACGTAAAAGCCTTAAGCTACAATATTTCATTGAAAAAATAATCTATTGAGAACTGAATATACAACATGTACAAATGATTGCCCATTTCTTGTTTACTGTGTGAAAATCAATAGGCGTGACTGTCCAGTTTAGGCATACGAATTTTATTCTACAAGTGCTTGAAAAAAACTGAACTAAGTAGGTACTGGTATTTTGTTTTACTGCTGCAAATAGCTTTTTTTGAGTAATCATTTTTGTTTATGTGTATGTCAAAAACCGTTTTTAGTTGGTTTTTCATCATTTTTTTCATTTACTTGTAATGGTTAGCACTCTAGACTTTGAACCCAGCGTTCCGAGTTCATCTAGATTAAGCCCCATTGACTTACAGGTCGGTATGCTGCTGACTACCCATGCTGTAGAAAATGGTTCATGACAAAATGGTTGCAGGATGTATGTATGTTCATTTGGGATTTGGGTTTTTCTGTTGTACGTTCATATGCGGCATGTGCAAACGCAAACTCAAACGTGTCTACTTTTGAGAATGCATATAATGTGAATCCTCAATGTTATTATACATATCTTTGCAACTTAGATTAGATTACCTTGTTGAGAGTCACTCAATCATATTTTTGAAATTTCAAAATGTTTAATTTCACCTACAATTTTATAATTGAAATTTCAACTAGGTGTTAATTGTAAACGTGCCCCTTTAGGCGCGCATCTACACTAGGGATGTTATGGATATGAAGTTTCGGATATGGATAAGGATATTGCAATTACATTATTTCAGTTACGGACATGAATATTAAAAGAAGTATGTAAGGATAGAAATAAATGGCGGTTGATATGTGATGTTGGCGGCTGGGGTTTGTTAAAGTGAAATTGGTTTTATGATTTTTTTTATGTCCATGTATATATTGTTATTTATTGATTTAAAAAAAAAATGTAATTTGTCAGGTATGTTCCTTGACTTATAGGTTGTTATGCGGCTGACCACCCATACTGTAAAAATGGTTCACTTTGCCAATGTCACCCCTGTTTCAGGGAAGGACGGCAAGAGTTGCAAGGCTGATGTTCATTTGAGATTGGGTTTTTATATTGTAGGTCCACATGCGGCATGTGTTAGCGCGAAATTATACATATCTGCTTGTGGGAATGCATTTAATATAAATCTTAAATGATATATATCTTTGCAGCTTAGATTAGATTAGATTAGAATGTTGAATTATTTCGGATATCCGCTAGTTTCGGATAGTTTCGGTTACGGATATCAGATTTTAAGCAATTGAAAAATGTTTATTTTTAGTTTTATCTCGCTTCCGCATCGATTGACATAAGGACCACTCACAAGGAATAACGAGACAGAGAATTATGAAATATTTTTTTAAACTGCGTGTTTTACACTGCGTAACACGTGTTTAAGAACCTATGGTTTTAAGTTTTCACTTGTTTGTTGAAAGTCGACGAACGAAAACGAAAAATTGTCAAAACTTGTTTCATTGAGATTTCACCATTATCCGAAACTATCCGAAACTTTTATTTCGGTTTCGGTTACGGATATTTTTTTTATTTCGGATATCCGAGAGTTTCGGATACGGATAAGGATATCCATAACACCCCTGATCTACACCAGCGTAAGGCGTGAGCGTACGGCCAGTGTAGCGCTGATTGATGCATAATTAGTGCGCGGAACTTGCGTCGTTAAGAACATCGATTGGAATCTTAATGTAAGACAATAAGTGTGATTGTCGTCGGGGAGGGACAGAGTTGGGGGCGAGGTAGTCAGCCGCACGCCGACTGTAATGGCTCGTAATTTGAGGCATGTGCCCAGAATGCTCCAGCAGCCACAGGACGACACCTAAAACACGGAGCTAAAAGATTTATTCAGATGGGGTCTGCTTGGATGATTGTTTTAGAGGAGAAGATGGATGCAGATGGAATTATACCTTTTATCAAGGCATTATTTTACCTCGCAATATAAGACACGTAACAAACAAGTTGAAAAATCACAAGGGTTTGATTATTCTGTACGTACTTACTTATAGAGATGTGATGACACTAATGTTGTTTTCCTGTTCCCAAGAGCGCAGATTCATACTCCTTATAAATTCATAGTTTTTTCTCAGTGATTTTTATAATCTATCGAAGTTACAAAGCTATATTAACATTTGACTTTCATATTTATAAATGCTGCATGCGTACTTTTAAAATAGAACCCATACTCAATTGAGCATAAACCCTGCAACTTTTTTCACCATTTCCTCTAATAAGGATGACAATGAACAAAAGAAACTTCTAAAGTATTTTAAAGGGTTTATCTATTAACACAGTGAAAGTCCATTGTATTTTTTTTATAAATTTAATAGAAAAAACAAAATTTTAATTCACTTTTATTTATTAACCTATTTATAATTTACAACCCTAAAAAAATAATAGATGACAGTATGGCTAAACAAATCTGGTGGTGAGAAAAAAAAAAAAAAAGTGAATCAAAACTTTATTTGTTCTTTTAAATTGGTGGTCAGCTTTACACCACTTTGTAAGTCAAGGAACTAGTATTTAGAATTTAAGATTTTCATTTCCTTGATTCCTTGAATTCCTTGACTGAAAGGTTGGTATGCGGCTGACCACCCAAACTGTAAAAAATGGTTCACTTTGCTTATGTCACCCCTGCTTTAGGGAGGGTCGGCAAGAGTTGCAGGGCTTATGTTCATTTGAGATTGAGTTTTTTATATTGTAGGTCCACATGTCAACGACGTTAGCCATGTTGAAAGCACCGGTTCCCATAGATCACCGAAGTTAAGCAACATTGGGCGTGGTCAGTGCTTGGATGGGTAACCGCTCAGGTACACCGCGTGTCGTTGGCATCTTGACCGGTCCGTAGTCCGTAGTGGCAACACTTCGGACTCGTAAATGGAAGGTTGTGGATTCGGATCCCGGCGGAGCACAAAAATATACCATTTATATTTCGAATGTGCTCTTCGCTGGGTTGAAAAATTCATAAACCTTTACCAATGACCGGTCACCAAAGGTCCATCCAGCCTTACAGCAACTGGGTCTTGCTTGAGAATTGGCGCTTTGTAGCGACGACCAAGCTCGTACACTTCTGCGGCATTACAACAAGTGTCATAGACCCCTAGAGTCTTTAGAATCTAGGGAGTCTCCCGCACAGGATTTCCAAAAAAAAAAAAAAAAAAAACATGCGGCATGTGTAAGCGCAAATTATGCATGTCTGCTTGTGGGAATGCATTTAATATGAATCTCAAATGATACATATCTTTGCAGCTTAGATTTAGATTTAGATTACCTTACACTCTCGTTTTTTAAATATTTTGATGTTTGCCTTCATATTGAATCTTTTAGTTTCATCATTAACTTATTTATATAATGCGTGTTACAAGTTACACCCACATTTCTTCATCAAACAACACGAAGGCCGGCTCCTAAAACCTGTTGTGCCTGCACCAACGTCAGGTGAGATAATGACTTTGTTAATTAAGCGTCTTTGATTTTCTTTTACATTTTTAAACAGTAAAGGTCCCACTAGCAAGCCCGGCTGTTTAATTAGATTTGGTCTGAGTTATTTAGTGTGAAGCCCACAATGGACACAATCAGGGAATAGAATCAATTTTAAACGTGTCAAGTCTTTTTTATTTTATTTTATTTTACTAACTTTAGCAGATAGCGTTCATTTAAAATTTTAACGAAAGTTTATATGACAGTATTTTTTAAGGATAATTATTAAAATAATTATGTTATTTTCTTACTCGTCTTCTTGTACCTGATCAAGTCCCCTTAATTTTGAAAGTAGGTAGTACTAGTATGTTGGCTTCTCGGTCCTGGATAGCTATGAACAACTCCTCCACAATCCTCTACTTTCTCGCGATTCTCAAAATTATCCAATTTCCAACAATCCCTTGACACTCTATATTTCCCTTTAGGATCAGGTTCAACAATGCGTTCTTCTTTCGTCTTAGCATATGCCACAAATAAACACCTTTCGGCCTAAGGCATTGGCTAACAACTCCGGATAAGAACTTTGATTAAAAAGTCGATTTCACAAAAGTATTTTGAAAACTTACAGCCATCTAAAAGTCTATAACAAACCCCTTAAATATTTTTTAGAAAGTGTTGTTTTAATTAAACCTCCCAATTTCTTGTAATAATTTGAAATTGCCATAAAAAAAAGCTTCCACATCTGTCTCCATTTCAAGCAAAAGAAAAAAAAGCACCCTCGCAAAAAATAGAGAGACGCAGTACACGTATTTACCTAGGTAATTGATTTCAACTCTAAATTCTAATGTATTTTAAATTCTGCACCTCCATCTTTGTATTCAAGCCAGTCGTCCCCTTTCCCGCCCTTTTTGAAAGCCCCCACCCTGCCCATTTCCCCCCTCGGCTGGGCTGAAAGTGTGTTTACTTTTTGCCAGACTCGGAACAGTCGATAGAAATGAGAATGGGAAATTGCGTTTGAGTTTTTCAAAAGAATTATGCGCTCGAAGGGTAAACAAGGAATAACTTCATTTTAAATGGAAGCTTTTATTACGCGTGCTCTTTTTACAATGTAAACAGCGAAAGTAAGATCTTGTAGATTTTATTTTTTGTTGCCTATTGATGTAATTATATTTCTGAAAAAAAAAAATGCAGTGTAACTATAATATCACACGATAAAATTATACGCAAAAGACCAAAATTTCAAAGGTACAGATAAACATAAAATATAATTAGAAACCATAATGTTAATGTTATATACTTGCTGACGATTCTGGAAAAACATTGATACTTTGTCTCACATAGTCATTCTGACGAAATTTCGAAAGCATAATAGTTTGTCAAACAATATATCCGTGAAACAATACCTTGTTCAATCAAAAGTTTGGGTCGTGATCAATTTCTCTTGAGAACTAAATTTAAAAAATACAAGATGACCCAAGTTTGGACTCAAAAGTACAACTGCAAACAATGCACACGATGTATGAAAAATAAATGCAATCAAGTCGCAGAGAGAAGTAACTTTACTTTTCGTGCCTTCGCCGAGTGCAGTCAGCTTACCTCTTTGAAGATTGGGGGGATGGTGAGTGAAGGAGAGAAGTGAGAAAGTGGAGGTGCGAATGGTGTAAGAGAGGAGAGTGTAGAAGATGAAGAGGGTGATTGATTTACCAAAAGACACTAGCTTCCAAAGCTGGCTTGTTAGTTAGAAAATACTTGCTTGAGCAAAAGAAATGATTAAAATGTGTGTAAATGTAAATGGATAATTTATGGAAAGTTGAAGGAAAACACCGTGTTTATACAATTTGCGTCATTGAATTTTAAAACAAAGCTAGTTGTTATTTGCTTTTACAGCTAATTCATTGTTGATCCTTATTTGCAATATTGCTCTCGATATTTTTTTCAACACTAGTAACGTACAATTCTATCCCATCTATTATTATTATTATAATATCAGGCTTATTTATTTTAAATTGCAAATGATAAGAGAGCGCCGGTTTTGTGTGTGTCACACCTCAAGGGCTCTCTCCGATCATGGATAAGACTTTCTAAAAAGGTATGTCTATGCTTTTAAGATTTTTTATAAATTAAATAATAAGCAATGCATTTCAAACATAATTTTTGTGATATTTTACAATAAATATTATTTTGTTCCATCCCAGTTACGTTTTTAATGATATCCAATCTCAAAGTTTGTAAAACCTTATTGAAAAAAACCTCCATTTTTTACCATAACGCAAACGCAACTAAGCCTCACAAATAGTACAACTTCTCTACGTGGCATGCGGAAACCTATTTACTTTCACAGGTAACCAGTTCAATTGAAGTGGGAGAGAAGCGGGATAGTTTCTGATACCCTGGGTGGCAATTGAACCCTAGAATAAATGGCATGGAATGCAAGCATTCTGTCAACTGATCTACGACCGGTAATGCTACAACAATACCACACAAAAAAATATAAGTACCACCACGTTGTTTTGAACTTTTAACATTTTACCACGACCGGACGTAACATGAGTCAGGTTTATATTAAAAAAGGAGCGTAATGTCCGGTAGTAGAAAAAAATATCTGACCGGCCAACAGGATGTGCTGGCGGACGGATATAGCGCACCTGGGCTGTGCGCTATAATATTTGTGTGCTTTGAGTACCCCGTGTTGTAGTACCGAGTTTTAAAAACAGATTTTGTTTTAGTCTATGAGCAAATATTGATTAACCAGCTGCATTAATAAAACAAGAGGCTAATTGCGGACACTATCGATAGAAAAGTAATTTAAAATCATGAGTTAAAAATAAATCTTCAATTTATACAATAGATATAATAGCACTTGAGCTCCTGAGCTCCAATATCCGGATAGACTATAAATAGGTTGTGTGTATATAAGCTTAATAAATCAATTATCCTAACATATTAAATACACAGTCATTGCACTAACAGAATAAAATCCGTAAACGAAAATCACCTCTACAAGCACAACTCACCAAAAACTTGTACGTGGCAAGAGTGGAAATGTTATTTTTACAATATTTATGTATATCTAATCAATTTCGTACTATCTATGTGAAACTATAAGTGAAAGGATGAATGGGACCGGTCCGTAGCTCAGTGGTAACACTGCGGACTCTGAATGGGAAGGTTGTGGGTTCGATTCCCGGCGGAGCACAAAAAATATATCATTTATATTTTCAAATTTGCTCTTCGCCGGGTTGAAAAATTCATAAAACCTTTACCAATGACCGGTCACCAAAAGTCCATTCAGCCTTACAGCAACTGAGTCTTGCTTGTGATTTGGCGCTTTGTAGCGACGACGATCAAGCTCGTAAAAAGGTCGATAGCTCAATTGGTAGAATGCTTGCATTCCATGCCGAGAGCAAGGGTTCGATCTCAAAAGGTTTACTCAGCCTTCACAAGAAATGAGAACCAGCCCCCCCGGGAGCTGGGAAACGCCCACTTCAAATGAAAGTGGTTGGTGTGAGGCTGGCCCCCTTACCTGTAAAAATAAGTAGGTCCCGAAGCGCCACATCCGACCCCTTCGGGGATAACGCAGGCAAGAAGTTACACTATATGTGTAGCTTAGTTGCGTTTAGTTGCGTATGAAAACATCTGAAATTTGGGATATTTTACAAGAATAAAAACATCTAACACCGCTTTTGTAAGTTCTTTTCTAATTTGATTTGTTGTGATCAGTTACTTTAATTTGACAAACACTTATAATTGCAATTTTATACTTCAAAATTATATTTAAAACTACACTTCTTGTCCGATCGATAGCTCAGTTGGTAGAGTGCTTGCACTCCATGCCGTGAGCTCGGGTTTGAATCCCACCGAGGGTGTAAAAATGATTTCCCGTTTCGGTGTTTATTTCAAGCCCCAAAATCAAATACCGGCAAGGTTTACTCCGCTTTCACAAGAAATGAATACCGGCCCTCTCGGGAGCTGGGAAATCCCCACTTCAACTGAAATGGTTTGCGTAAGGCCGGCCCCCTTACCTGTAAAAATAAACAGGTTCAACTCGCCACATGCTACCCCTTCGGGGATAACGCGTCAAGAAGTTACGCTTTATGTGTAGCTTAGTTGCGTTTTGCGTATTTCTTGGCTTTCCCGTGGGCGCCCCATCGGCATGCACTCCGTTGTCTCACCACATCCTACCTGCTCCCATTAGTCTTCCTCGCTGCACCATTAGAGGGAAGCGCGCCATATAAGCCTGCAATACCTCCACGCAGTCCACACTGCATCAGGTCTACCTTCCTACAAGTCCTCAGTACCCTTAAAACGAGTTGCAAAACTTGAGAAAAGTAAAGTTTACGGAAAACATTAAAGCGTGACTTCACCCAAAATCTGCCGTTTTTGTTTCTTACACTTTATGGTCTTAGCAAAAGAGTTACAGTGATGAAGAAAATCAAGTTCAAACAAACAAAAACGGCAGATTTTGGGAGAAATCACTCTTTAATAATTGCCGTTAACTTTACATTACTCAAGTTTTGCAACTCGTACTAAGGGTCCAGATAGCGGGCATTTTTTTTTTTATTTTTTTTTTTATTTCATAAACAATTTTTACAAGAAATATAAATCTTAAAAATTAAACATTTTTGTCCCGATAAACCAAAAAATTTCAGTTTGTCATCGGGTGCAACAATCAAATTAAAAAATATAAGTCTTAGTATTTAGTGCTAGTATGAAATAAAAAGTAAATTAAAGTTAAAATTAGGAGACAAGAGTAGAGTAAAAACACAAATATAGTTAAGGTAATTAATATAAAAAAGTTCTTTCTCCCAGCCAAATCTTCAAAGATATTATAATTTATTAATGTTTGTAGATTCCTTTTTAAAGTCCTTTGGCAACAAATTAAATATTTTTGGCACAAGGTAATCCAACGTTCTTTGTCCATATTTGTTATTAATTCTTGGCACAACTAGTCCTTCATTAGATGTAAATCTTGTTTGGTACACATGCTCTAGTTTATTTTTATATTTATCATTAAACAATTGTTGACATATAATTATGTTCCATAGTATACCCTTAATAGGCAAGACATTTAATGATTGGAATAAAAATGGTATATTCTGCCTTTGGTTATACACATTTATGGGAGCAATTAATTTTAAGAGAGCATTTTGAACATTTTGTACATTTTTAATATTGGTGGCGCAAGAATGTCCCCATGCAGTGAGGCCGTATCTTATAATGGACTCGGCAAGCGATAAATATACCAATCTTAATGTAGGGAGCGGCAATATAAACTTTAACTTATATAATTGTCCAACAACAGATCTCAGTCGTTTGCACGTTTTTGAAGTATGTGTGTCCCACTTGAAGAAACAGTCAATTGTTACTCCTAGATAAGTATAATCGCTTACAATGTCAATATTTTCACATAAACAAGTTCTACAATTATTGGTGACATGAAGGCATTCATAATTATGGGCTTTTATGGTTGGCACAGTACTAATTCTAGCATGAGGGGATCTAATATGCATAATTTTAGTTTTTTTTTAATTAATTAAAAGACCTGCATCATGACACCAATTCTGCAGTTTATCAAAATCATTTTGTAACATTGTGTTACATTCATCTAAATTCTCACTAGATATGACAAGTGCAGTATCATCCGCATATACATAATATTTTACATTTGAGAAAAATTCTGAAAAAGAAATTCTGATGCGATAGCGCGTGAATCTCAAATGCCGCGGTCTGTGACGGAGTCGCAAACATGCCGTGAGCAAGATGACGATAGTTCACATGCCCCAAGCTAGATGACGATAGAGCATGGTTCTTCACCTGTTTATAACTAAAAGCCTCCAGCTACTGTGGCAAAAATTACTCTGGATGAAATCAAAGAAGTATGTAAGGACAGAAAGAAATGGCGGTTGATCTGTAATGTTGTCGACTAGGGCTAGGGTTTTTTAGATTATAATTTTGTATCATGTATTTGTTTTGATGTTTATACATATTATTATTTGTTGATTTTAAAAATGCAATTTGTTGTGTATGTTCCTTGACTTATACGTTGATATGTGGCTGATCACCCATACTGTAGAAAATGGATCACTTTGCCAATGTCACCCCTGTTTCAGGGAAGGTCGGCAAGAGTTGCAGGGCTTATGTTCCCTTGAGATTGGGTTTTATATTGTAAGATCACATGTGATTTTTTTTTAGCGTGAACTTATACGTTTCTGCTTGTGGGAATGCATTGAATACAAATCTTAATTGTAATATATCTTTGCAACTTAGATTAAAAATTATAAATATACACCACTTTTGATTGGATCGCTGTGATCTTTTTGGTATTGTACACTGTACAGTCCGCAAAGTTCAAGAATTTCAGGCGGTTCTAATATGAACATAAACTTTTATATTCTTCTATCAAAACATTCTTCGATACGAGTCAATTTGATTTTGTTTAGATCAGACAACAATTTTTTATTAAGATTTATTTTTAAAAAAACAATAAAAATTATTTTCTAAAAATTAAACAAAAAACTTTGTGTAATACCACTTTGAGTACATATTTTAATTCAAGAGTACTTTCGGTGTTATACCATCGTCAGTTGAAAATATATTTTTTATTGATTTGGTTGTCCTGGGGGTAATGATATTGCTAAAACTTAAAAGAATATCATCGCTTACTTTTGATCGAGTTTTAGCATGACAGTAAGACAGACATGTTTCAATTGTTTAATATGATTTATTAAGACCTAGGCGTAGAAGAAACACGAAAAGAGCCAAGGAATGCTCAAAGCATCCGAAATAATAGTTTTTAAAATGATCACAGTCAGTACATTGCGAGATTGTGAAATATGGGACATGGCGATATGAAGCAGATCCAGGAGGAATTTTTTGAGAGATCCATGTCTCTAGAGCGAGACATTTAATATTACAATAGGTCAACGTCCCTTTGAAAGTTTTTTTAATGATCTACATATTCAAAGATGTTAATCAAGAAAAGTAAAACAAGATTAAAAAAAAAATACTATTGAGATGATTTAATTTATATACTCCGAATCGTGAGTATTGCGTTTCTTTTAAAGTCACATTCCTTAACAATGCTTTTGTGTATGCTACAATGCTACATAGGTACCACATATCTCCCAGGCCCTTCTCGAGGACCACCGATTGAGAACCGCTGTGGTTGACGATACACCTACCACAGGTTATGTAGATGACGATAGAGAAAATGAGTACCAAGAACTTGATGACAATATAGAATATAATATATAATCCACGAGGAAGATGACGATAGTTAGCTGGAAGATGAAATAGCTGACGTGCCGAGGAAACTAGTTCAAAGCTTAGCGCCGGAAGTAGTTTAAACTTTCATAAAAATGTCTGACTTTCTTCTTCTCTTTATGGTGTTTTGCGGATAGCTAGATTTTGCCCAACTTTTAAAAGCTCAAGTCGGCTGTCGCGGCCAGTTGCAGAGATATATTAATAAACTTTTATACTATGGTATTTATTTAAGAGTACAATACATTCTATCTATGTACGTAGTTTAAACTTTTTGTTTATTAAAAAGAGCGGTAACATTTTTTTGTGAAGTTGATTTTCTGAAATTTTATTGATAACAAAATTGTGATTTCACACTGCCAGTTTGCTAGTAAGAAGGCAAAAAAAAATGTATATTGGTTGCTTAGGACCCTACAGTCACATTAAGTGTGACGTTTTTCCTTCGCCAAAATAATCCTAGAGTCTGTTCTAGAACACCTGATTTTTTAAAGTATTAGAACTAGATCATATATAATAAAGAGGAGAACTGTTTTCAAATTTTCACATATTTTCGTTGCTTTCTCGTTTTCCTTATCTATTATTAACCATAATAGTTGAAAGGACATGTTGATAATTTAAGCTCATATTTAATGCATGCGAGATCTCACATGAACATTAACTTTGCAATTCCTTCCATCTCTCCCTGGAACCAGGGTGGCATCGTCAAAAGAGAACCAAGTTTTTACAGCATAAAACTCAGCCTAATACCAACCTATTAGTCAAGGAAATATTGCCACCTTATAATATTGACAAAAAAGTTGAGTTGAGTTTAGTTTTGACAAAAAAAATACTACTCAAATATTACAACGAAATATTAACTTTTCAACTAACATTATAAAACCCTTATTGATATAACGATGTCATCCCTGTTTCAGGGAAGGTAAGCAAAAGTTGCAGGGTTTATATTCATTTAAAGTTTGGATTTTGATTTGTATGCACACATATTCGGCATTTTAAAGAGCGAACTTATACGTGTCTGTTTGTGGGCATGCATTTAATAAGAGTTTTGAATGTTAATAAATCTTTGCAACATAGATTATAGATTACAGATGTACCTATCTCTATAAAAGTGGTTCAAATACGTACAAGTACTGTTATTAATAACATTTAGTGAACACGTAACAAATTAATGATTTCTGTTTATCATCCCACAGGATGTTGTTTTTTATCAAATGATCTCAAGCGATTGCTTTTCATCCCTAAATAGTGTTTTTGTCCATTGCTAATGTAATTTGGGCGCGTGCCGTATCGAATCATGTAATTTCACACTTATTACTACCACCACAGTATCCTCCACAGTATCTAAAAAAGTATCCTCCATTAAGTCTGCTGTAGTACATTGTCATGTTGGGTGAAAAAAATGAACCACTTATCAGAAAAAAATATAATTAGTAGAGGGTGAATTTTATTAACTGTACTATATTCTTATCTGAGATCTGCAATTTTGCTTGGTAATATATTAAATACTACAATTAATTTATTTCAATAGAATCTTAACTGCATGACTCCAAACAAAAACTTGTATCGTAGTTCTTAGTGTGCAAGTTGATGTTTGTGATTTGTGTTTTATATTTATACAGTTGAAAATATATTAAAATAGCAAAAACATTTTTAGTGAAGAAAAAATATAAAACAAACGAATAATGACAAAACTTATCTATATCAAGCTTGTCTAAGTAAGTCCTTTGAAATCGCAATTCAGATATTTTTTACCAGTGATGCTGAAGTTCTGAGAACCGTTAACTGACATTGCAGAAGGCAGAGAAATTGGTCTCTGGCTCAGAAGCCATTTGTAAGAGTATGAAAGACATTTTTAAAGACTTTTTAAAGAAGGAAATATGTATTATCAGTTGTATTATTTTGTATCGATAATGCGAACACTATTACACGCTGTAACTCTGTCGCCATTCCGCTAGGGGTGGCCAGAGCCTCTGCAGAGCTGTCTCCATTTTTTCCTATCCTTACATACCTCTTTCAATTACTTTCAACGCTCATATTCTAAAAAGTCTCCATGAGTTATCCTGAGCGTACTCAAACAATGTTCAATGATTTTCTTAAAAATCCTTCAGTATGGAGAGATGTTTTTCGGGATCTGTTGCCGTGATCTATGTGTGCGGGAGCTTATGGACGTTTCGCCCATGTCTATAATGAGCTTGTCATAGGCCACGGCAACATATCCCGGAAAACATCTCTCCAGCATCATCACGCTCCCCCAGTTCTTGTTTACCGTATAGACCAATTCTGTCAACAGTGACTTTTTAATGCAGTTGTCTTAATAATCAAATTCTACACAATCTGAGCTAAGAAAAAACGTACAACTCGATAATGTGAGAGTTGTTTTAAATAGATTTTGTAGGGTGTGTGTATTCACACAGTGAAAATTCATTTTATTTAAAATCAAATAATTTTTTATTAAACGTTGTTTTATTTTCACAATAATATTTTCAATCTCGAGTACTTTCTTTCTTGTTTTAAATATTTTTAAAATCAATTTCCTGTTTTCATAAGACACATTGGTCTAGTACACATGCAAACATTGCTGATGGAAAATTAGCTGAATGGTCTATACGGTAAACAAGAACTAAGGCAGCGATCAGCCGGCTGTGTAAGCCTAAAACTCTTATTCGTCCTTAGTATGCTTTGCAATTTTGTCAACAGTTGCCGGCTCTTGTGTGAATATGTTCCAACAAGTCTCCATGATGTTCAGCTGTTCTCATCACCAGCTGACATCTCCCCCTGCATGCTCTAACAGGTTTCGCGTCGCGTTGCTCACGCCACAGCGGTCCACTGGTCTCCTGACGGCGCTATATACGAGCGGACGGAGCGGAAGGGAACTAAATGGAGTCCCTAGCTGAACGCCCCTGCGGATTACGGCCGAGGGATGACAGACAGGGCAGCGGGAAGAAAATAATTACACTGTCTCGATACATCGATTATACACGTGTCTATCACTCGAACTATCTTTTAGATAGTTTACGGTAAATGCATTCAGAAATGTTTTCCACTTTTGAAGCATGATTCTCGGCAATGAATACTATATTCAAGGAATAAAAACTTTTTAAAAGCATTTCTCCCATTAACTGTTTTTTTTTTACCGTAAAACATTTCCTTTTATTTGACCATTTTTTTTTCTATTCATAAAATCATCAACTTCTTCACAAACCTTGCTCATGAATGTGTCCGTAGTTGTATGCTTGGCTCAAGATATGTCCTCATATGGCAAGCCAGACCAACTTACCTGCAACAAAAATGAAAATATATTAATTCAGGTAATACGCCACAGGTCTTCAAATTAAGCCTTTTTTTCATTTCATTTCAATTCCATTCATTTTGACACACATTCGTTAACAATGAACTATTTACATTTAAATCATTTGTACATGGGACATATAAGTCATTACATTTTTTATGACTCATCCAGCTCATTCATTGATACGAGTACCCCAACTACTGGTGTCTTCCGTTACATGTACCATTGGTTTCCACCTAGGCAATACACATCTCTAATTAAATTCTACACTAACCAGTTCTCGTACAGCCCTTACGCATCCCACCCCTCCCTCTTTTCCCCGCACCCCCTGAACAGGCTAGGGGCGGCAGGAAATCATTTTATCGACTCAATGAGTCGAATTGATACTTCCTTATTCCTGTGGAAGGTGATGCCTCGGGTCATGAACAGAAAATATAGCAGTGTATGTATCTGATATACATGAAGGTTATATGTTTGGTCGGACGTGTGGACAAGGTGGTGTAATTTGAAGAGTGTACGTTTGAACGACACCAGCATAGGTTCAAATCCCATCAGCGCGTCTTGGTGATAGCTGTGAAATTGAGATAACATTAAGTAAAAGAATAAGGAATAACTAATGCCTCGACTATTTTTTGGCAATGATATTTTTTTAGGCGAATCGCATTCCACTTCACAAATTTAGTTTTACAAAAATAAGTAACAGCAATACGTTGGCAAGCGAAGTTATATTATTATACTTCAAACCTTAAGTAATGCGCGTTAATGAGGCAGCAAAAATAAAAGTCTGTGGGTGTGTTTAAAAGGTTTATAGAAATGTGTGTTAAAAAAATTATTGAAGTACAATAACAGTATATTTTGCTTTGTAAAATTAGGCTTTTAATAAAAACACCATCATGAAAAACAGGTATCTCTTAGAAATTCATAAATAATTATATGATCTTCACGTGAACTTGACGTGATAGAACTTAAAAAGGTGTATATTATTTATGCGGTTATTTTCGACTGGTGTAAAAAATATTGTAACAAGCCCCAATCATCAAATCAATTTTACAATCTCAAAATGCTTGAGTAAGGCGATATACTTAAAAAGTTGCTTTTGAATACAAATTCTTCAGAATAACTGTATATCTTTGAGTTTGTGTTTTATTCTGGGAAGTAATATTCTGTCGAGTGCAGGCAAGTGGTAGTCCATATATTTCACATTATTTATAAAAATTGAAGTGTGTCTGGCTTCGCTGCGAGACGCCATTGGCTGGATGAGATTCTCACACTGGTCGGGATCAAAAGAAGCTACATCCATCATGGCATGTACTTGCCAGCCAATATCCTTGCTGGAGGACGCTCAAGGAGTAAAGTGGCTTGGAAATAAGTATTTAAAATCTATAATCTAATCTTCAAAAACATGTATATTGTATGCTAACAACCACGCATGCTTATGTGTGTGCTTGAAGATGCTGCATGTGTAGTACAATATAGCACCCAAGGCTCAAATAAACATAAATTTTGCAGCTCTCATCGTATTTCCCTGGAACAGCTGGCATTGGCAAAATATTTAAATATTGAGGAGGTTATCCTCATACTAACCTATTAATTAAGTTAAGGAATACTGACTGTATTATTTGAGTCACTAGGAAAAATGAGGGAGAAAAAAAAATAGTTAGCGTTATTTAAACTTCTGCTTATGTGTTTGGGAGTATTCTCTATTTTTTAAGGTTCTCAATTCTTATGACAACTAAAAAAATATCGCTTTTCGTGTGACTTGAATATCAAAAAACACAGAAATAGGATATATATTTTAACACTTTAATCGTAAAGCAGATATTTTGCAAAAAAAGTCATCGACTGAATCTGGTCTAACCAATTTTGCCATCAAATACAAATCCTGTATTTTTATACTAATTTTGATGAGGAGAAGAGAGTTCACATTGATAACTGATGTAGATAAAAATGTTTAGACTGGCTCTTATGGCATAGGTCACATTGACGTGTGACATATTCCAACCGAAAACAAAAATGTTGGACATCCAGGCCGAAAACGTTCGCACTACTTTCCTGTTGAAAAAAAAAATCGATTTTTAAAAATACTAAAAAAATATCTGTATTCGCACCTAGATCTGTTCACTAAAAATGCGAGCTGATATAATATTTTGTTTGCTCCCACTAAGTACTGTGTCTTCTTGAGCAACCTATTCATACAACTCAGCCCCGACGTTTGATCAATCATTTTCTTGTAATGCTGTTTGGATCCGTTTTTTTATTTTATTTTTCATATCCCACTAGACACGCTCGGTCCGCGTTTCGCGCCGATTTGCAAAAAAATATTCATGGGTAAGCAGTCAACCTGAAAATCATATTCTGTTATGTTCTAACACGCCGAAAATAAAAAAAAGAACAATAAAAATGTTGCAGAAATTTTATCACAGAAAATAACTCGTACAAATATTTCATGGAATTTTATTATGCAATTTCAGTATGGTATACTGCTGACCACCCATGCTGTAGAAAATGGTTCACTTTGCCAATGTAACCCCTGATTCAGAGAAGGTCGGCAAGAGTTTTAGGGTGTATGTTCATTTGAGATTCGGGTTTTTATATTATAAGTCCACATGCGGCATGTTTAAGCGCGAATTTATACATGTGTACTAGTGAAAATGCATTTAATGTGAATCTTGTTATGTTATTTTAAAATAACATATTATAAAAAAACAATCCCGAAGTGTGCAGTGTATGTTTGTGGGCCGAACGGAGCCGAACGGTCACGGAAGCGGCCGAACTGCACCGTATGAACTAATCAGGCCGTCGTTCGTTAGTTCCCGGCGAGATGTGAAGTGAGTCAGACGTTACCGACCAAGCACCAAGCGGTGCAAGAGGGGGCACTACGATGGAGCTCCCTCCCCCCCCATCTACTTGGATTTCCTGCCAGCAAGGCACCCGCCTTGTGGACTAGAGGCATAGGAGCGCCCACCCAGGGACTCCAACGTGTGGAGGCGTCCGCCTTGTGAACCGTCGCTAGCCTGGGGCGCTGCCCCAGGCCTTCTGTTTAGAACTCCAGCCAACGGAATAGGGAGTGTTCTAGTGACAACCTGTAGGTCTGGCCAATCCCTTATTTCCCCTTTCCCCCCCCATATTAGTACAGTAATAAACCCTTATTTGTTCATGTTAACTTTATTTTTTCATTATAAAACCCTTCCCAAGATATAAGTAAGCAATACCAAAGAAGGAACCCCACGCCCTGAGAGTGATGCTGATGAGAGCTAGCCGGATGTAAGTATCCTGAAGATACCTTTCAAAATTAAACATAACAATCTTTAATGTTACATATATTTGCAACTTAGATTAGTATGCTTCCTATCATAGTAGCTACCTATGTACTTTATATAGAAAAACAAGTATTCCTAAGCTTATCATTTTACTCTAAATAGTTGAACTGTAATATTTTTATGCGAATGACTTGACAGTTGTACCAATCGATAATTATAATTTGATCTAAATCTAAATCTAAATCTAAGCTGCAAATATATTTATCATTTGAGATTCATATTCAATGCATTCCTACAAGCAGACACGCATAATTTCGCGCTCACACATGCCGCATGTGGACCTACAATATAAAAACCCAATCTCAAATGAACATAAGCCCTGCAACTCTTGCCGACCTTCCCTGAAACAGGGGTGACATTGGCAAAGTGAACCATTTTTTTACAGTATGGGTGGTCAGCCGCATACCATACTGAAAATGCATCAGTCAAGGAATGCCTATTGATAATAAAGTTATCACTGCATTCGTTTTTGTGTGTATTGGTATTAGTAAAGCGCGTACTGGTGTGTTCGTGATTCTAGAAAGTTCTAAGCGCTATTTGTCAAAGAAAAAATATGCATGAATTGAACACAGTCAGTGATAGACAATGTAGTGTACTGGGAAGTTTTAAAGGAAGCTTTTTTCTAATTGACAAAGGTTTTACAAAAATAATTCGGAAATATAGGTACATACTCATCTGTGCTTTTTAGTCAAGAAAAGAAATAAGAACAAGAAAATAGAAACAATATTCATACGTATATTAAAGAACAATTTGTATAGCTTTACTCATTTTAGAAAAAAACAAAAAATTAGAGCAAACAAATATTATATATAAGAAATATTGTAATGTAATTTTTATACAAAAAAAACACTTCATTAAAGAAAAAAGTATTTATTCTCTAATTAAATATGATAAATTCAACAAAACTTTAATGAATCGTCCAACTGTTAGGCTTTTTTTTTCCACCTGATATAATTTCAATCACGGGTCATGTACATTGTATAGTGTACGGTGATCAAACCTCCTCCCCTATAAGAGGTGTCACCGCCCTTAGGAGATCCTTAATGGCGTTAATTTGATTATTACCGGATTTATGGGTGCACTGTACCCGACGTACAACCTCCCAAAATGTCTCTATCTCTGCGTGGTGTATTCTGTAAGCCGTTGAAACGAAATATACTATTACATCGGTTTACTGTACAACGCGACGTCTTAGCGTTAATTAAAGTTAAAGCATTGATTCGATTAGAGATGGTAATAAACAAGAAGCAAGTAGCTGTGTGAGGCAAGTGCACGGTGGAAGTGGAAGTGGAAGCTTTTAGTGTTATGCTTAGTCGTGTTCTGGTCAATAGATGATCCATGGATTAAAAATCTACGGCCCAAGGGAAGAAAAAAATATTTCTCTAAGCTAAAAGCTTATTTTGAAGAGATTTGAGCTCAGGCATTTTTAAGTGCCCCGATAATTTTAATCAACGTATTTTAATGATCTATTGCCATAATACAATGCACCAACAATGAATGAAATGCAACAACAAAAAAGTTGTAACAATTATTTCGTTTCCATTTCGAAAGTCCATTTTTAATTATTTAAAAATTCAAAGGGATAAAAACATAAATTTAATTCACTTTTTAATTATTTTTTTGTGATCGAACATTTTCGCCTAATCATCGAAGCATCTTCAGGAGCAGAACGATTACAAATGTTTGTATAAAAAAAAAATCAAAACATTTATTTTTTAAAACAAAAACTAAAATTCTTAGACAAAATTTAACAGTATTCATTATGAATTTTAGGTATAAAAACAACAGGATTTTGCGGAAACTGCTGAAAAAAATATTGCAATTTTCCGCACTACAAAACTGATTAATATTTTAAACTCAATTAAAACTACAGAATCAGCGTATTAATCGCATTACTACCTACTGCATAGCACGTAGCGAAACTTCGGGCCGTTGAAACTTTCCCCATGCATTGGGGTATGTTTAATTTTTGCTTGCAGCGCCCGTTTTAATAGCAGTATTGTTTTTAAATGTCAGACGCAGGGGCTCCGAACTCCCTCGTAGGCTAAACTAATTGAGATAAGTGTGTACAAAATACTACTACTGCCACATAATTGAAGTATTATTTTTTAACATCTAGAAACAGGAGTATTGGTAAATAATGTACTTATTTTTCGCTGTAGGATGATCCACAACATTAGTTCACCTTGGCAAACAGAGAGTAAACAAATCGATGATAAGTAAATAAAATAATAGTTTTTTTTGTGAATGCCAACACTGTGGAATGCCATTATAAATGTTTTATCCAAACAAAAAAATAATAATGAACATTAAAAGTGGTTGACGATTTGAAAGTTTTTTACAAAAAGTTCATTTAGGTATATATTTTAAATAAGATATGTATTTATAATTTGTATTGTGTTTTACGTAACCAGTTTATCGTTAAAGAATAGATTTATATATATGAATGGATCTAGGTACGAGTAATTACAGATAATATTCGCCGGTAGGAGTTGCGAGGCTTATAGGTACCCATGTGAGGTATCAAAAACTATTACAATACAAGGTCCTTAATAAAGACTACAAAACGATGCTCCTCTGAATCATCAAATCAACATGATCTTTGTTTTAAGTGATACCTTTCAAGGTTATAATATTTATAAAGACTGAGATTCAATCACTGTACAATTTTGCCACTAAAAGAAAATTCTTAGACCTTTTTGGTATCCGAGGAAGATGAATCTGAATTATTGTGTATTTTACCCTCGCATCTGAGAGAACTAATACGTCATGCACAAACTATTCCTCTATCATGCGCTTTAAACCGTTTTACTACTTCCTTTGATGTCATCCCCACAAATTTCCACGGTGGCAATATCTTTCATACACGACAACCGTTCCAGGAGTTATGATATACCTGCATGTCTGTGTGACGTACCTTGCTAAGGTCAGCACATGGGGATGAGGAGAGGGTGTGTGTGTGGTATGAGGGTTGTAAGTGCTCGGGTTATTAGGCAAGTGCAGTTGAGGTTTAGGGAAGGCTTTGGAGAGCACCCCTCCGATACTGCAAGGGATGACTGTACTAGGTGCATGCCGGAAATTGAAAATTTTAGCTATTGAAGTGGAGGTAGCCAATATATTTATCAAGCATGTAGGTTTTTTAATCATATTATTTATTGATCTACACTTACGTTTACTAGTGCACTGTTACTGTTACGGTATCCTGCCGCCGTTCCCCTAGGGGTGGCCGGTACCTCCGCAGATGCGTATCCTTTTTTTTTCTGTCCTTGCATACCTCTTTCGTCTCTTCAACATTCATCAATTTCTTCATACATAATTCGCACGTTTAATAATAAAGAGCAATAACTCAAAAAACATAAATGTTGGGAACTCACGTTTCAAGTTCAGACATCCAGTACAACTTGTATGAGATGAAAAAGGCGGCCGATGTTTTATCTCGGTCATATTCGTCCAAATTGAACGGCTGCCGCATTCTACCTATTCTTCTCGCATTGTTCTTGCGTTTTATTACAAAATCTCGATTTTCCCAATTTTCGAGTTATTTCTCTTTATTATTAAACGTGCGAATTATCTTCTCTTATACTCACTCTGCAGGTTCCATTATTTCACAATCTCATCTATTTGGTCCAAATGAAATAGTTTAAAAGAGACATCAAGAAAGGACAAGTTACATATTCTTTACTTATGATGATGTTTATTTTCAATGTTTTATGTATAAAAAAACGTTTGTGATTGTCTGACCATGAATATTTACCTGTTATTTCAATAACAACTTATATTTTACACGGTGAAAATACACCAAAATGTAAAAATATGATATGTAATTAAAAGTAGGTACAATTTATTTGGTAAGCGCTATTGTTATGTGTATCACACCTCAAAAGCTCTCTGTGAGCTAGAATATCGTAAAGCTGGATGTACTATCAGTGACCGTTTATACTCCTAGAAGTTTTCATATTGCTTTGTATCTAGCGACTATAAAAATCTAAAAACTACAACGATCCATTCTATCTCTAGAAAACTACTATGAAATACCAACACCTACTGAAGGTTGTTGTTTGTTTTTCATTGCTAACAAAACTGAATAGGGTCGAACGGTTAAAGTATATTTTATTTTCGTGTCAACAACAAAAGAAAAAAATATATCTGTATATATTTTCAGAGCAAACAATCAAAGCACTTGATATTAAGAAACCTTTAAAAAGTTACTTAAATGCGCACGGACAAGCTTTGAAAATAAAGACGGCATAAAGTCTAAAGAAGATAAAAGAATGTCAAAGTGAGTTAAAATCACCTTTGAGATTTTCTTTCCCGAAATGAAAGCGAGCGAAATAATACCGACGCACCTAATTTTCGCATTAGCAGCCTTCACACAATTCCGCGAAGAAAAAAATGAAAAACAATTTAACTTTAATATTATATTTTCTTCATCCCAGTCCGTTGCCTTTGTTGTATTCCATTAAAAGTTGCGATGTGACATGAAAACAATGGAATTATGAGAATTTTTATTTCAAATATTTATGCGCTGTTATTTTTTGAACCAGTTAAAAAAATCTGATTATTAATGACATAAGACACCGTATTTAACGTGAACTTTCGAATATTGTATAGTTTACGCACATACATATCTTTTTGTCATTCATTAAATAGGTAAGTCAAGTGTCCAGTTTTCAGAAGATCCTTAAGTAGAAATTTGCGCAAAACAGTGCATTCCGAGAAACCGTGTTTTTCATCATATTAAATAACTTTATTTTTAAAACCTGATGTACATTTTTTCAGTGTATTTTTATCAATGTTAAAGTTAAAAAAATATATTTGTAGTGAATTATTTTTGGCTACAAATTCTCAGATTCGTGTACTTCTACGAAAACCAATATGATTTTGTTTATTTAAAAACTCAATTGGAAAAACACAGCTTTAATTCACTTCCTAATAAGGCATCTTCAAGATGCCCTATTTTCAGGCGAAAACGTTGAAAAGAAAGAAAAAAAAAAAGTGAATGAAAACGTGGTTGTTCCAACTGAATTTTTTTGAAAAATACAACAATGGACTTTCACTGTATGAACAGATTTACACTTAAAAATAGAATATGATTTTGACCTACTTATTCATACATTTATTGTAAAAGTTTACTTGTAAATTTTAACAGGTATGCAACATGAAGATTCTCTGACCCATGTCAATGCATATTTCTCCAAAACTTCACTGAAACACCACAATGCATATTCTTTAAGAATCCATGTCCCACGAATCCGGTGTCTATCGACAGCGCATGGCTTTCTCCGGTCTTTGAGTATGAGACGCATGACTACCTAATATGAAAAGTTGGTGGTTCGCCCGCGAGCGAGGATTGCAAAAATTCTCATACTTCAAACTGCACATACAAGTTTTCCTTATAACTCACATTCACCGATATTACTATTATTATAACACAACTTCAGTACCCTTAGTACGAGTTGCAAAACTTGAGAAAAGTAAAGTTTACGGAAAATATTAAAGAGTGATTTCTTCCAAAATCTGCCGTTTTTGATTCTTACACTTTATGGTCTTAGCAAAAGAGTTACAGTGATGAAGAAAATCAAGTTCAAACAAACAAAAATGGCAGATTTTGAGGGAAATCACTCTTTAATAATTTCCGTAAACTTTACATTACTCAAGTTTTGTAACTCGTACCTACTAAGGGTACAGGTAGCTCGCTCGGCTTATAAATTTAAATCTTCGACTGGTACGTCAAATTTTAAGATGTTTTTTTTATAATACAGGTATGTTACATTTTTTTAGAACATTATCAAGATAAGGTACCGATTTTTTTACAAAAATAACTAACTATTTAAACACTTAGGTGGTCAGACACTAATAAATAGTAAAATTCTCTTAGGTACTTTTAACGTAATTGGTAAAAAAACAAATTCCAGAAGAAAAAATCAATTTCATTAAATAGACCACGAGGTCATCTATAAATATTGTTGCAAAAAATATGCCTTAAACTCCCCAAACGCTTATATAGAAAATTGTATCGTCAGAATATTATGAAAGTACACATAAGCTTTCATTCTTGTCTTTTTGTAATTTAAGCTCTACAAGATAACCTTTCAGGAACCCCTGTAAAACAAAAAGGGCGCCCTTATGCAAAACAAAAAGACAATGTTCTTTGCCTGTGTTTGTATACGTATTCTTGCAGTACGAGGCCATTTAAGACTACCTACCATAAATATTATAATATGCCATTTCTTACATAAAAATTGTAAGTTTTCTCACCGCAAAAAAAAAAAAAAAAAACCACCACCAACCAATAATCACCAATGTGTATAAATAAATAAAAACTCAAAAATAATGGCAAAGCTTGCTTAATTTTCTAATTAAAATTTGATCGATGAGTATAAGGCAGAATAACGAAATATAATCATTGTGTAAATACTAAAAACTTTGAAATAAATACATTTCGATGAGAAAAGTAATACCTAGTCATAAAAAAAATATATTAAGCAGAAAAAAAATATTTATAAAATAGGGTCTTGTTTTATTTCGCTTTGAATAGATACACGTGTTGTTTATGTAAATATTAGTTTTTATAAAAATTCAGCAAAAACTTTCAAAGGAATAAAATGAGCAAACGAATTAAAGTGGCAACATAAATTTATAAAATTCCCATTGGATTGTTATTTTATGATAATTGAAAGAACACCAAACTGAAAGTCTGGTGCGTGAACTTGTTGGAATAATATGTATTAAAAACATATAAACAAAGCAATAAATCAGTCGGCAATGAATTTATCAAAGTCAAAACTAACTTTAAAAATGTAAACACAAACTTTATCTACACCAAATTTTTGCTATGGCCAACTTTTTCATTGTGAAATAACTTACAATGAAAACAATGGACCTTTGTGTAAAAAAAATAGTTTACAAGGAAAATTAATTGCACAAGTCTCCTTTGCAATTTTTGCCACGAAAACAATACGACGTGTTATAAATTACCCAAAAAACAATATAAGAACGCCGTTATTTACATTTTATGAGTCTTTCATCGCGAATTTCGTTTTTATGTCATTCCGAATCCCCTTTTGATGCTCGCTAGACAATGTGCCCCGCGCATTCCCGCTCTCCCCTACAACGGTAAACGACGAGCTTGCCTTTTCCAAGTTGTTAGGTTTTAATACGAATCATATTTGGTTGTCAATGTTTGTTTATTTGAACGTTGATCCAATATTTGATTAATGCAGTAACGTAAGCACTGAAGACAATAATTAATTCTTAAATAATTTATCAATGAAATCATCTTTCGGACAAGACGAAAAACCGAATGGTCCGGAGCTTTTGGAAAAAGGTCTGTATTACAAAGATTCTCTAAAAATTTTGTGGCAGATAGAAATTCTGGATTTACTTACGTATGTTCTACTTTCCCACAGTTTTAAACAATTTTCTTCTGCTCATATACGCACTACGCAATTTAAGGTCCTTTATTTGATTCAAAAGTTACAATATTTACTATAATCAAAGTTGTATGACACATAAAGATTAAAAATTCGTATAACATGCATACTCACAAACAAACACGTTAAAGTTCGCGCTTACATATTCTGTATGTGTACTTACAGCTTAAAATAAAAGCCTCAAATGAACATAAGCACTGCAATTTTTGCCGACCTTCCCTGAAACAGGGATGGCATTGATGAACCATTTGTTACAGCATTGGGGGTCAATCTCATAGCAACCTATAAGTCAAAGAAAACACATTTACAAATAGATTTATAATATTAAAATATCTCACTGTAATTACTTGTTGTTCATGTTAGTATGGTCCCTCTAATTTTGCTGTTTCAAGTATTACAAACAGCAGAAAATTGAGCTTTCCAGCCCCCGACATTACTTAGGATAAGCAAAATGCTCAGCATTTCGTGAGGGGGTCTTCTAGGTGCCCGAGGGGCTACGCCATCTCGCAGGTATTCCGAGCACCCTTTTGTCAGCTAACCTTTGGCCACCCCTGCGCTGTCGCATGAGATATTTACAACATCAATGAACCTCCAAGCGGAGCGAAATCCACCCCCAAGAGAACAGCCTTCAAAGGTCGAAAAAAACTTCAAAATAAATGTAAAAAAAGTTAAGTCATTACAAGACGTTGATCTCTTGTTTTTTGAAAAGAAACGAACGATTTTTGTTTTGTTTATTTGAATTTATAGCTGGCTGATAATTTTCAAATGGTTTGCTTAAATTCAGATGCTGTTCGATGGATTGTTAGAAATTTATTGCCAGACAAATGAGATAAGATATACATACTTTCTTTCAAATATGCAATAGATGCTCGCTTCTTTTAAAGGACTTTAAGGCATACTATTTTATATGCGTGAAAAAGTAAAAGAAACATTTATGATGATGATGAGTTGGTGATTTTTTAAAAGCGCCGTTTTGTGATGTCATCACTCCAAGGGAATAGGAATTTGTCACTAAGAAATAAACTTCATATTAATGAGTATTTTTGCGACAGTCATCTAACAAAAGCACAAAGTCCCAATTTTGAGCAGCAGCATCCAAGATGAGATCGCTGATCTTCTATAGGAGTGGCACCAAAAGAAAAGGAATGAACATTTATTCATGTAGAGCAAAATAAGAGTATTTGTTACATTCGTATGAATTGAAACAGAAGAAGCAAATCGTATACGAAGTAAGATAAGTAGAAGCTGTCTCTATAATATTAAAAAATTGCCTAGAAACGTTGGACGTTCAATATTTCTAAATCTCTAGATATGAGGCAGAAATGATTACTGACATCTTTATGCACTGTTTATACAAACACTATGAGACTTTGCAAAGAACACAAAAGCCATGAGACAAAGCAGCAGACAAACAAACGTCTTTACAAATAACGTTGTTCACTTTACAATAATAATAATAAGTATCACACACCTCCCACGTTTAAGGCTAGAGGCTCGAGGATGAAGGCTTCATTCTATGACGTCATCTGCAGGGAGAGTCCCATTGTTCTTAGTGAGTGTAAGGCCTGTGTTATGAATGTAAAGCCTATGTCAGGTAGATAGTAAGGGCTCACTTACTCATATAACACTGGTTACTTGAATGATTTGTAAAGCAAAATTCAATTACGAAAAAAACAAAGCAAGATAAAAATTCGCTTTGCATTCAAATTATGATAAACTACTAAGTATTAAAATAATCAGACGATATTTTATTCATTTGTATCCATCACCTTTTCAATGCATCTCCTTCTATTATATTCACTTTGTACATCCCACTCTTTCACGATTCTACCAAGAGATGACACACACGAAAAAGCGCTGTTTTGTCATGTTCATAATAAATCAAAAAAATATCCTCAAATTCCTTGACTTATAGTTTGGTATGAGGCTGACTTCCTATACTGTAAAAAATGTTTTTTTTTTGCCAATGTCACCCGTGTTTCGGGGAAGGTCGGCAAGAGTTGCATAGCGTTTATTCATTTGACGTTTGGTTTTTAATTTGTAGTACACATTCAGCATTTGTAGGCGCGAACTTATACGTGTCTGCTTATGGGAATGCATGTAATATGAATCTCAAATGTAATATATTCTTGCTATTTAGATTATATATTATAGATCCTCATATTTATGTTCATAGGTTATATATATTTTTTGTATAGATTTATTTTTAAGGTTTTGTTGTTTTTTTTGTAAACTTAAATGTCATTTATTACTCGTATTCCTTGACTTATAGGTTGGTATGAGGCTGACCACCCATACTGTAAAAAATGGTTCACTTTGCCAATGTCACCCCTGTTTCAGGGAATGTCGGCAGGAGTTGCAGGGCTTATGTTCATTTGAGTTTGGATTTTATTTGTAAGTACACAATCAGCATTTGTAAGCGCGAACTACACGTGTTTGTTTGTGGGCATACATCTGAAAGCTTTAAATGAATATATCCTTGCAACTTAGATTATAGATTATAAATTATTATAGGTTGTCACCTAATGGTAGTTGTCACTGCCTCACACGTCCACTTGAATCCGTCAGATTTCATGCGAAGGGCTATCAGTATTAGGGCCTTAGGCATCCCAACACGCGCCCATTATCCCAACTCCGGCCCTAGCTTATCTACGTGTGGGCAGATGTAATGGGCGCCGCAATTACAAGAACAGGCGGCACTGGGCGCCGAAAACACATTGAGGCAACTAAATGTATGCTCTGCCAAATGTGATGACTCATCAATTTTCCCTTTCATCATTTTTTACCTGTAACTGTAACTCTATCACCATTCAGCTAGGGGTGGCCAGAGCCTCTAAAAAATTGCTTCCATTTTTCCTGTGCTGACATACTTTTTTCAATTCATTCATATCCATCACCTTTTTCATGCATATTCTTATTTTACGCTCACTTTGTATATAATAATAATAATAAATTGACAATATTTTTAGTGCCGTTTTGTGAATTCACTGCAAGGGCACTGCAGAGCCATAGCCCCTCCTGAACAAGCATGTCTTCAATCCTGACTTAAATGCACTTGTACTCTCCACAGCTCTCAGCTCGTGTGGTAAGGCATTCCACAGCAGAGGGCCAGCAATGCAAAAGGCACGATCTAAATAATTGGCCATGTTGCTTCTGCAGGGAACCCTGAATCTATTCACAGCAGTATTGCATGCAGACCTCAGGGTACCCCGCCTACCCTCCACTGTGTCCCCCACACATAGCTCTGAGATATACAGTGGCGCAATGTTCTGTGAGGACTTAAATACAGTTAAGCAGACCTTGTACTCCACCCTCTCCTTTATTTTCAGCCAATGAAGCTGATCCCTGAGTGAGGGTGTGATGTGCTCAGTAATTTTTAAATTACAGATCAAACGTGCCGCAGCATTAAGCACAGATTGAAGTCTGCCCAGCTGTACAAGTGGCAAGCCACTGTATATCCCATTACAGTAATCAAGCCGGGAGAGCACAAATGCCCCATTTCCCATTATCCCATATCCCATTCTTTCACAATCTCCTCAATCTGATCAATTCATACTCTTCTTGGCTGTCCTTTAACACTTTTTCCTTTCACTCTTCCTCTGTTTAATATACTTGTCAGTCTATCATCATTCATTCATTCCACATACCTAAATCAAATCATTACATTATTTTTCAACCATTTTTGTTTTGTTTCTTTAGTTCCGGCTATAGATTGGTATGAGGCTAAACTCACACGCTGTAGAAACTCTATGGATTTTTGCCAATGCCACTCCTGTTTCAGGGAACGGCGGAAAAAGTAGCTGGGCTTATTGTTATTTGATATTTAGGTTTTTTATTTTGTATGTACACATGCAACATGTGTAAGCATGAACTTACAAGCATAGCAGGCATGCATTGTATATGTATTTTAAAATTCAATATAATTTCACAATTACAAAAAAAAAACCAAAAGGAAATGAATTTGTGCTGCCAAACAGAAACATTGACATAAAAAATATGTTTGTTACAAAAGTTTAATGCATTAGTCTTTTCGATTTTATATTTTGGTTCCGCCAATGGTTCTATATCTACCCAGTTTGTCGTTGTAAGTGAAGCTACCTGAAGCGCGCCAACTAGAAGTTAATGTTGAGAGACCGGACCATGTGAGAGGGAACAGTTATGAAGGCCGTGCCAGAGATAACATACAAAATGTCCTACCATTTCTTATACTGAAACATATCTGTGTGCATATGTGTACATTTACATACAATATGATTATATTTTGTTCCTAGTTTATAGATCCCCCAAGATTATTCAAGATTTTTCTTCATACTTTGGAACTTACTCAATGTACTTAATATGATGTACATAATTAAGACTTAAATGTCTCAAAAAAACTATTGAATGTTACTCCTTTGTTAGCTTTTTTTAGGATTAGAAAATTTCGTTATTTCCTGTTTTTTTTCTTCAAGTCATTTTTAAATGCAAACGCAACTAAGCTACACATATAGTGTAACTTCTTGCCTGCGTTATCCCCGATGGGGTCACATCTAGCGCTTCGGGGCCTATTTTATTTTACAGGTAATGAGGCCGGCCTCACACCAACCACTTTCAGTTAAAGTGGGGGTTTTCCAGCTCCCGGAGGGGCTGGTTCACATTTCTTGTGAAAGCTGAGTAAACCTTTGAGATCGAACCCTTGCTCTCGGCTTGGAATGCAAGCATTCTACCAATTTAGCTATCGACTTTTTTACGAGCTTGGTCGTTGTCGCTACAAAGCGCCAATTCTCAAGCAAGACCCAGTTGCTATAAGGTTGGATGGACCTTTGGTGACCGCTCATTGGTAAAGGTTTTATTAATTTTTCAACCCAGCGAAGAGCAAATTTAAAAATATAAATGGTGTATTTTTGTGCTCCGCCGGGAATCGAACCCACAACCTTCCGATTCAGAGCCCGAAGTGTTACCACTGAACTACGGACCGGTTTTTTTGTAATAGCATTTTCTATTTTATTTTAATGGTGTGATTTAGTTTTTAGATCAAGCAAAAAAAATGTCTCGTTCCTACATTATAATAAAAATTGCATCGTAGAAATAACAATGAAATTAATCTCATGTGGGTAATTTATATTGTGCCGTCTTTCCTGATGAAAGCAATGCCTAATGAACCAATCTGTGTAAAATAAATGTATGAAGCTTAATTAACGTGTATAACAGCAGACCCAGTTTTTAATAATGTTTTTATCGTTATCATTTCCATTTGAAGAATACGAACATTTTTTTATTTCAACAACGTCATTATTCGCGCGCAGTTTCCGATTATGTCCCTCCAAATTTAGAGTTGCAATATTACACTGGCCATACGATGTCATAAATTTCCTATGTTATCTGTACACACTTTGTCGTTTATCAGCAAAAGGCCCGCCCGCGGTGGCATGAGGTCCATTCGCATATTTAAGTGTGCCGAGTCCTTTTAAATTAGCGATAAGCAACTCGCACGGAGGTATGGAATGCCGCATTGGAATGACGTGTTTGGGAAAGGAATTTCAGGTATCGGTAAGAATACATATCAACATGTGCCAGCTATTGTTTGGGATTCCAATGAGTTTTAAAATACTCCTTAGATAACCTGTCGATGAGTCAAAAGAATTGCTTTAGTGTCCCAATATTCATAGAAATACTTAATAAAAACGGTATTTTAAATGAGAATTAGTATCTAACCAAGCAAACACATTCGAGTCTCAAAACTCTTCATAAGAAGGTTTCCCTCTCTTTATTATCACAAATTTATTTTTTTAAATGCAGGCACGACAGCTTAAAAGGATCTAAAATCTAATAATGTAAGTCAGAAGGTTTTTAAAATAAAATAAAAATTAGCTTGATATTAATTCATTTTAATCAAAAGTCATTTAACACCTTTTCATTTCCTAGAGGAACATTTGATACAGTTAAATATGTTTCTAAAATTCTAAGAATATTGTAAAAAAAAATAACAATTATTTTGACTAAATATCTGACAAAAGGCAGACAATTTCTTTAATTTTCCCGGCTTTCTCATCTGCTTCCACTAAGCCACATCCGAGTCTGCCGTTTAACAGAGATAAGTTGACTGGCATTAGCTTTCACCTACCCCCACCACTCAGTACCTACCTCAACCATGAAACATTTCAGTGTAAACAAAAGTACATAGAAACTTTAAAAGCACACATAGTGAGTGTTTTATTTTCTATAGGATTTAGATAAAACGCTATGGTACAGTTTAAACGTGAGGTACCGAGCACTTCAACAGTATATAACAAGTGGCTAACGCTCATTCGCACTGAAAACGTGAAAATTTAGCGAATTTATGCCCAGCGGTCCGGGCAGCTCATTGTTAGCCGGATTCTTTGTTTTCAGAATTAGCCAGTTTTCCAGCACTTCTCTCCCCCACTTGCTTCTCTATATTCTCGCACCCTCGAGGCTTTTTTTTTTCAATTTTTGTATTTACACATTCACTGCCATTCTGTGACATTTTTTTGCTGAAAATTAAATTTTAATGGCGTGTTTTTACGCAGTTGTCACATTGTTTAGCTTTGAGCTTTTGAATGTTTCATTTTGATGCGTATAATTTTTTGGCTAAAAATATGTACCTCTAAAAAATGTGCGTGCATCAAAATAACACAGTTTATAAATGGTAAAATTCTTAATTATTAAGAATTTTCTTAAAATAAAAACAAAACCTTTTAATTTAAAATCTTATGAGTAAACAGAGTCTGATTTTCCAAATGAGCAACGACTAGCAACAAACTAGTATGTAGAAGGCTTTTGAGGTGTGATTAACACGCAAAAACAGTGCTAACGCAACAAGTTATCCAAGTAATTTTTATTTTACATGGTTGATTTAAATGTGTGGAATGCGAATTTATGAAAAATAAATTAATGAGGGTATTATTAATTTATTCTAAAACATATAAAATCTGCAAGAAAGTTTATTATTTGCTGCCAAGATTGTTCAATTCCGTTATTTCTGTAAGGAAAATGAAACCAATTCCTATGGTAAAAATTTCAAAATTGAGTTAGGCGCTCCAAATTGACCTCGTTCTGAATTGACCGCCGCTAAACTGTGGCACATAATTTGATTTCATGCACATCCCCAGCGCCGAGCGTAGCACATGCAGTGTTCAGTTTCGTTTAACTCCTGTCTAATACAAAGTGCACATGTCTACGTGGTGTAGCGGCTCGTAGAGGTCTCGTAGAGCCTCGTGGACCGCGTAACGCCCCGTTATAAAGCTCTCGGCGGGCCGCTACGTGCCGCGGTACTAGAGATATTTATTTTCGTTTCGTTATTAGCATTCGGCTGGCTTCGGGTTTGCTCGCCGGAAAATACGATAAATACATTTGGGTAAACTGGAGCGTGGAAATTCGCTCTTATTTGATATTATGTTACATTGCATTGTGGCTTATATTTCGTAACATAATAAAAGGAATACAACTATGTAAAAAAGCAGCCGAGAATATATGTATGAAAGATGTGCGTGAAGACTTGAGTTATAACACTAGTTGGATAATGTAAAAAAAACTGTCTTGAAAAAACAGATAAGTATTTGCTTTGCATGCTGATTATCCTGAAGAATGATCACCTATAATAAAGAGTAGCAAATATTTTGTATGGTTTGGGTAATTACACTGTGAAAATTCAGATTGATTGAATTCTAGTACACTTTATAGCACTTTGAAAATTCCAATAAAATACTATCTAATTTTAACAACAATTATATTAAATATTATTTTCATTAATAATTACTAACATTTCGATCATGTCGATCATCTTCAGGTAAGAATCATTCTTAATTCAATCAAGTTCTATAAAGTGTAATGGAATTCAATCAAGTAATAAATATTTAATCGTTACTCTTTTTTTGATTTTATAGATCTTGAATTGACTTGCACACATGCTGAAAGTTCTAGTCCAAGGTGTTTATTTTTGTACCTACATACTTATAAGGAATTTAAGTAAACAGTTTTAATGTTGATTGCATTTTTTTGGCGTACGTACAACTCTAACTTATTATCACACATTACACTAGAATTTCAAATTTCACACCGCAGCACTCAATTACATCGCCGCTAATTAAAAATATGTAAAATCCTCCACCGCCTAAATAATTGGAGTCCTACAAAGGCCCGGCACAGTACAGCGCAGGGCCAGCAGACCGCATGATTGTGGTGAGGCCTGAATGCCCTCCCAGCACAATGGCCCCACAGATCCATCCGATATAACAGAATTAATTTGCGCCTCACATTCGGGAGAGCCGGCCTGCGTTTGGCGACAGGTGCGCTCACTGTCTTATCGCACTTTATTGTCTAAACTTGTACGCAATTACGGCGGCGATGCAAATTTCCATTGACTTGTAACACAAAGGACCCCAAACTATTTTGCTGAAAAAAGGTGCCACATCCGTTTTACGAGTAGCCATACAAATCTTTTTAATTAGAATGATGAATAGGTATACTTTGAATTATAGGTTAGTATGAGGTTGACCACCCATACTGTGAAAAATGGTTCACTCTGCCAATGTCAGCCCTGTTTCAGGGAAGTTCGGCAAAAGTTGCAGGGCTAATGTTCGTTTGAGGTTTGCTTTTAATTTGTAAGTTCACATTCAGCATTTGTAAGCGCGAGCTTACACGTATTTTTTTGTGGGCATGCATTGGATATGCGTTTTGAATGTTTATATATGTTTGCAACTTAGATTATGGATGTCATAGATGCACCTTGTGTGACTTCATTGTAAACAGAGACGCGTGGGAGAAGCGACAATATTTCCAAGAAATTTTGGCATTTCGAAACATCATGTCTGCGTAAATGTCATCCGTATGACAGTTGTGTCTCATACCTACTTCAACGCAGTATACTAGTTTTGGGTTCATTTTTTTAAATGTCGATGCAGATTTCCTTTTGTTTGACTCTCTCAGCGCCCACTTGTCAAATGATTTGATGTAAATTTAAAACTCAATGCTTCAATGAAGGTGTTAAAAATAATTTCCATACATAAATAATGCTTTTTTTTTTAATAATGTCTTCATACGAATTGAATACGCTTAGTCATAATAAATTTTTATTCAGAAAAAACCTTAAATTTTAATATTTTTTAGTGTTGATCTGTTAACACAGTGAAAGTCCATTTTTATAAATATTTAAAAATATAAATGGTAAAACATTGTTTTAATTCACTTTATTTTATTTTTTTTACTTTATTTTTATTGGTGAGACAGGGAGATCAGTACGCACAAGATTTAAAGAACATTACAGAGCACTCAGAGGCTTATCTGCATACTCTGAGATGGCAGATCATTGCATTGATAAAGACCATACTTTCGATATTACCAATGTAGAGGTAATGCACTCTGAGTGTGAAGTGAGGAGACTGATGGCTCTGGAAGCGTTGGAAATCTACAAAAATAAAAATAAAGACTTAGTGAATGTGCAAATTCCCTATGTTTCACCATTATTGCAATAATTTGTTTTTTATTTGTTATTATAATATATAATTTGTTATTTGTTTGTCAAGGACAGAAAGAAGTGGCGGCTAATCTGCAATGCTGATTTGTAATGTTGGTTTATTAGCTTGCTACATTTTTTGCATAAGACATTTTTGACTTTTTTTGTATAGATTTATTTTTAAGGTTTTGTTGTTTTCTTATACTTAAATGTTATTTATCACTCGTATTCCTTGACTTATAGGTTGGTATGAGGTTGACCACCCATACTGTAAAAAATGGTTCACTTGGCCAATGTCACCCCTGTTTCAGGGAATGTCGGCAAGAGTTGCAGGGCTTATGTTCATTTGAGGTTTGGATTTTATTTGTAAGTACACAATCAGCATTTGTAAGTGCGAACTACACGTGTTTGTTTGTGGGCATACATCTGAGAGCTTTGAATGAATATATCCTCGCAACTTAGATTATAGATTATAGATATATAGATTATTATTATTTTTTTTATTTAACTAACATATTTTATTTTTATTGTATTAAAATTTTTAATTTCATTATACCTAACAATAATGCATTTTTGAATCTTACATTTGTGTTTAAAAAAAAAAATTTGTCTATGAATTTTGCTTTTGTTTTGGAGAAAAAAAATTGTTTTGAAAATTGTTTTAAAAATTATTTTATAAAAATATATTTGTAACCATTCTGCTCTTGAAGATGCCTCATTAGGCGAAAATATTCGAGCATAAACAAATAAAATAAAGTGAATTACAACAATGTTGTACCATTTATATTTTTAAATATTTATACCTTAAATTTTAAGTTCGTTGTGTATTTTTTTATTGTAACATCCTATTTCGCCATTCGAAAAATTAAAACCGTTTTGTAAAAATGTGTCAAGTTTCAAGAAAATGAATAAAAAATGTTGGAAAGAAGAAAAATATTTTTCAAAAGCATTGCTTTTTTTACCTATCCTACTTGAAGATTATTTTGAAACATTAGATTAGATTATACTTGAAGGATAAGCAAAAGCAAAAGTGATTATGATTTTTAATTCTAAGCAAAATATTTTTTACCGTTTGTTATTTAAGTTGCCAAATTGATTCTTTCCAACATCAACAATCAACGATCACTCATTTCATAGAATAAATCAACAACACACACTTTCATAAATAATGATTGATCCAATTTCATGAAACAGTACACTTTATTAATCATTACAAATTTATTGTTAAGTAGATAATCGAATCTGCATAAAATTTTGCATAAATTATTATTCAAACTAGTTGCTGGGCAGATGCGCAGATACTCTGTGCCTCTGCCATTATTATTTTGTGAATATTAATTTGTGGTCGAACAATCAAGTTGTAATTAAAACTGACTAATTTAATCTGGCACAGTTGAAAACCCCTGTCCAATTTAATATTACTGTTGCCATGGACCTCATTACTGGACTTAATGAATTCAATTGTTTTGATTTTGTTCAAAACTAAGGGTTTCAAATATCAATTTCTTGTAACTTTACAATGTCAGCTTTTGGATCACAACTTTTGTTTCCCTTTTTTAAGGAACTCAAAATTAAGGTAGTATCCTTTATTATATTACCCTTCATCGTCGTCTTTCGTCGTCACTCGCTTTGAGTTTCGATTTTCAAAACTAATGCCGTCACAGCAGATGAAATACATTTGCAAACATAGAAAAGAAAATTTTGTATATATGCTGCAAAACAGGGCCATTCATGTATGTGTTTGAGAATCACACTCGAATACACTATAACTTCTTTCAATATTTACAAAAAAATTTTTTTTTTTCGTAAAACAGTAGTTTTTAGTAGAAGTAATTATAATTCTGAAAAAAGTATTTTTTAAAAAGCCGCCACATTTTTTTAAACCTGTTTTTGTTTTGTATTGAAATGTAAGAAAATGTATGCAAAATTAAAAAAAAACTAAATAGACATCTAGCGGCAAAATTCGAAAGTTTTTTTTTTTTTTAGGATATTTTTTTTTATTTGATACAAATCAAAAAAACAACAAACAAAAAAAATAAAAATGGATTTAAATCTATAATCTTAGTTGCAAAGATATATTACAACATTCTCACAAGCAGACACGTATAAGTTCACACTTACACATGTCCCATATGGACCAAAAAACCCAATCTAAGATATTATGTTGAGTTTACAGATACTATAATATAATCTATAATATTTAATCTAAGTTGCAAGGATATATTCATTTACAGCTCTCAGATGCATACCCATAAACAAGCACGTGTAGTTCGCGCTTACAAATGCTGAATGTGTACTTACAAATAAAATCCAAACCTCAAATGAACATAAGCCCTACAAATTTTTCCGACCTTCCCTGACACAGAGGTCTATAATCTAAGTTGCAAGGATGTATATAGATTCAAAGCTCATATACGATGCATGCCCACAAACAAACTTTTGCCTGTAACTTTTGCCTACCTTCCCTGGAACAGGGGTCTAATCTAATTTAATATAAGCTGCAAAGATATATGTCATTTAAGATTTATATTAAATGCATTCCCACAAGCAGACATGTATAATTTCGCGCTTACACATGCCGCATGTGGACCTACAATATAAAAACCCAATCTCAAATGAACATAAGCCCTGCAACTCTTGCCGTCGTTCCCTGAAACAGGGATGACATTGGCAAAGTGAACTATTTTTACAGCATGGGTGGTCAGCCGCATACCAACCTATAAGTCCAGGAACATACACGACAAATTACATTTTTTAAATCAACAAATAATAATATGTCTGGACATCAAAACTAAAAACAAAACCAATTTTCTTTTTAATTTGGATCTGTTATGTGTATAAGCAATTAAGAATTTTTGTAAATCATTTATATTTTTTTGTGCTCCTTAACTGTTGGTGTGAGGCTGACCCCCCGTGCTGTAAAAATCGGTTCACTTTTGCCAATGCCACCCCGGTTCAGGGAACGGCGGCAGGAGTTGCAAGATTTATGTTCACGTGAGGTTTTGTTTGTTTTTATGCACACATGCAAAATGTGTAGGCGCGAACCTACATGTGCCTGTCTGTGGGCATGCATTTAATATGAGTCTTAAATGTTAACATATCTTTGCAGCTTAGATTATAGATTATAGAGCAAATTAAAACCGGTTTCTTTTTTTTATTTGCTTTTAGTTTTCTTTCTTTTGTTAAAAGACTTAAAAATTTTTTTTTTTACAAAAACTGCATTTTTTTTACATGTTTTCTAATGATTGATTCCCTAGATGCAAAACTATGTGCAATATACACATTGCCTAATGTTAAGGGGTTGGGCTGCGTAGCAGCCAGGGGCGGAGCCCCTAGTCAGCTATTGAATCTTTAATCTATTATCTAAGTTGCAAAGATAATAATAATAATTTTAGGATGATTTATTTGGTGAGCGCTGTTTTTGTGTGTATCACACCTCAAGAGCCCTCTGCGAGCTTGGTCGTCACTGTGCTCAAGCAAGACCCAGTTGTTGTAAGATTGGATGGACCTCTCAGTGACCGGTCTTTGGTAAAGGCTTATGAAATTTTCAACCCAGCGAAGAGCACATTTGGAAATATAAATGGGATATTTTTTGTGCTCCGCTGGGATTCGAATCCACAACCTTCCATTTGCGAGTCCGAACTGTTGCCACTGGACTACGGACCGGTCCAAGAAATGCCAACAACACGCGGTGTACCTGAGCGGTCACCCATCCAGTTAGCATCCGCGCCCAATGTTGCTTAACTGTTGATCAACATGGTCGTTGACAATATATTATAATATATTTGAGATTCATAAAAAAATGCATACTCACAAGCAGACACTCATGAGTTCGCGCTTAAACATGCCGCATGTGGACTTACAATATAAAAACCCCATCTTAAATGGACATAATCCCTGCAACTGTTGCCGACCTTCGCAGAAACAAGGGGGCATTGGTAAAGCCACCAACCATTTTTTACAGTATGAGTAGTCAGCTTCATACCAACGTGTAAGTCAAGGAATTAGAAACAATAATAAGCGAAAGCTTCACTTAACAGTAGGCTTGTATAAAATTATTTCTACTTTGGTTTTTGAAAGCATTTCAAATGAAATACACATCATCTTAAATAGTTTAGTTACCGGCAAAAAGGCACACACATATTTTTAGATTTCGCATTTTTCCGCGTGGGCATGTTATCAATAATACGGAGGGAATTTCTTTGGCTTTCACCCTGAGCGCCCTCGCGTGGTCCCAGCTTGTTTTTCATCCCCATTTTGTCGTATTACCGCTAGCAGGGTGGGTGGGAGCAGGGAGCAGGGAGTGGGAGGGGAGGGGGGGGGGGTGAGAGATAAAGGCAGGCACGGGAGCAATATTTTTATTTCGAAAAGCTTTTAGCGCGTGTCACGGATATATCCCATCAGAGGGTACCTCCTTAAATCTGGTGTGCTCATATCTACAGCGATCCCGAATCTATCGCGGCTAAAAAAATACAAAGCTCTTTTTTATTTCAACTATTTTACTATCAAAATTTAAGCAAAAGGAACCAATAGCTTTGCATCAATTCCACACACAATTTATTTTCCTCAAACACTTTACATGCATTTCCAACGTAGTCGAAAGCTTATAAAATTTATGAAATTTTCAGATTTTCAAATTTCAAATGGTAAATTAGGGTTTTATGAACATCACTTTTTATTATTTATCTTTACCATACTGTAAAAATCTCATCCATACTAAATTCTACTCGCCACATGCAACTCCTTCGAGGAATACGCGGCAAAAGTTTACACTACATGTGCAGCTTAGTAACGTTTTTTTTTTGCATCTTCCATACATCGTTTTGTCGCTATGGTTAAGTATTTACGCAAAATTTTGTCCTACAGGACATGGAAACTATGTATATATTGTATTCCGGTACAGTGCTGGTTTCTATGAGCTTATGGATCTATAATCTATAATCTATAATCTAAGTTGCAAGGATATATTCATTCAAAGCTCTCAGATGTATGCCCACAAACAAACATGTGTAGTTCGCGCTTACAAATGCTGAATGTGTACTAACAAATAAAATCCAAACCTCAAATGAACATAAGCCCTGCAACTCTTGCCGACATTCCCTGAAACAGGGGTGACATTGGCAAAGTGAACCGGGACCGGTCGATAGCTCAGTTGGTAGAGTGCTTGCATTCCATGCCGTGAGCTCGGGTTCGAATCCCACCGAAGCGAGGGTGTCAGAAATGATTTCCCGTTTCGGTGTTTGTTTCAAACTCCAAAATAAAAATGCCGGCAAGGTTTACTCAGCCTTCACAAGAAATGAGTACCAGTTCTCTCGGGAGCTGGGAAACCTCCACTTCATCTGAAGTGGTTGGCGTAAGGCCGGCCCCCTTACCTGTAAAAATAAATAGGTTCAACTCGCCACATGCGACCCCTTCGGGGATAACGCGGCAAGAAGTTACACTATTTGTGTAGCTTATAAAAGAAAAAAAGAAAAAGAACCATTTTTTACAGTATGGGTGGTCAGTTTCATACCAACCTATAAGTCAAGGAATACGAGCAATAAATAACATTTAAGTATAAAAAAAAAAAAAAAAATGGATCACGTTATTTTTTTTTTAGTGTCTTAAATGGTTACGAAAAACATACCATGTTTATTTGCAAGTCTTTAATACACTTAGCGCTTCATGCAAAAACTCATAAAAAATAAGTAAATTGTAAAAAAACTTGTAACAAAATTGAGGACATGTCGATGTTCAAGGAAGCTTTTATTATTTGTATATATGAGTACTAATATCTGTAGATAGGTGCAGTTTTATACCACATGGAGGAAAAAATCAAATCCTCACGCGTGAAAAAAATTAACTTGAATAATTTTTGTCACCTTTGCCTGGGGGCGGATTTAGCACAAATTCTCTAAAGTAGGAAAAGTAGAAGGGGCGTGATGGGGAAAGATTTTATATGCGGCTTACCTTTGAGCTTAAAATATCTCATAAATTCCGCGTGTGTGCCGGGGAAAGACTTTTTTAATGTTGATATTTTCTTGGCACCGAGGGAAAATTGTATACGTTCCTTCATAGATAGATGACTACTTCAAGCAAAGATTTTAAAAAGGCGTGTTAAAAAAATGTAGCATTGACTTTTGCAAGCGTGCATTTCTTTTTACCATATTTTGTATTGTCTGTGTATAAACACTGTGAAAATTCATAATGATTGAATTCTATCAAAGTTTTTAGAACTTTCAAAATCTAATAAAATTTTGATCAAAAACGTTGTTTGTTTTTTGTTTTGTTTAATCAACCACTTCTTGTCCACTGCTGGGCATAGGCCTCCCCCATATCTATCCAGGCGTCTCTGTCCTGGGCGTTCCGCGTCCAGTCGAAAACGTTAGTCATTATTAATTAAAAAAATAATAATATAATTGTAAAAATTAAACAGTGTTTTGTATATATTTTTACTCTTGATAATATATAGAACATAGAAGTATGAGTTAAAGAAAATTCTCTTTAAGTTCAAAGGACTTCGAACAAAAATCTAGCGTCCTTGGAGTATATTGGATAGTGTCAATAAATAGCACTACATAAAATTGACCATTTTTCGTTATTGTTATAACAGTGAAACCTTCCAATGTAATTGCTTCACCGTCTTTTCCGCTACAGGATTGGATAGTCCCTTTTTGGCGTTTTCTTATTTTTCCTATTTTAATTACCTAATTTAAACATTGTTCAACATTTATACCTTCTTTAACTTTCACTATTCTAACACAAAATATGTAAACTTTCAAATATTCGTAGGGTCAAAGAAATGACAAAACTACATACAAAGGAGATGCAATCTGATTCTTAAAATGCAACCGCAAGACTTGCAGCTTGTGAGTACCAATTTATCTTTGAAAAGAAAATATTATTACCTATTTAAGCAGAATATGCCATCACAAAAATAAGATTTGCTAAACAAATTGTACATCATTCGTGAAATCCATTTTAACGCCTTTTACCGCTGAACAAAGGCGGCATTATTCACATGCGAGATACAATCAAGTATACGTAAGTACGTACTACAAAAGTTAAAGATTTGTAGTGCTAACACAATATGGGAGAGCACAATGACGCCAGCAACTTTAGTATGAACTATGCGGCCAGAAATATCGTTTATTGTAAACTTTTCGGTCGCTAGAACAAAATTCCATGGAAGATTTTTTTTATGTCAGCAGATGTTGAGACTTGAAAAGAAATTGGATAATAGATTTTTGATACCATTGGCGCACCCGTCTGATACTCAATGAATAATATTTGTAAGTATATTTTATAAACAGTCATACATGGCCAGTGAACTAAGCTTCTACATGAGTATAGTAAAAAATAATTGCTTACACTATACACTTTTTTAAACTATAAATAAATTACGTAAATATTATGTTGATTAGTTTACTTTGCTCTTTGAAGCACTTTTATACATGCTTAAACTATCATTTTAAGGTAAAGAGATATGCTTAAAATAATATCACGTACATAAGGTTAACACATCAAATTACAACAGGCGTACAAATATAGAACTCAAAGAGCCCTAAAACAGGAGAGTATGAGCTAGGAAAAGTATACGTACCTTTTTATAGCTATTTATGTTCATCAACCTTATCGCAACAAATAAATGAGTATTTTAACAAAGTAACAATCTTTTGTTACTTCCTTGCTCGGCATTTAAAAGACCCATATTAAAAAGGGCAGAACATTCTGGTGACAAAGCCCTGTAAGGTGAATGAACATGCACGATAGACCAAACATAACAAGCCAGATACTGTCTAGATGACATAAGGTCTGTATATATGCTAGAACCCAGCACGGGGTATGGGCGGAGCACCTCTCAAAGCGGGGCCTTAGACCTCAGCGGGTCCGTCACCTTTTTAGGTGCTATTGTGAATTACACGTAATTGATTTGACTGCGTGATCGATAAAAATCGTGCGTCTAAGAGGTTCAAAACCGACTCCCTTAGTACAAAAAATTAGTCGTATAGAACCACAAGAAGAAATGTAGGTTGTTTTTGCAGTTGGATGAGATTGAATGAACGTATTACACAAATAACGTCATTTTCTGCGCTTTAATGTATTTATCTAATTTCAAAAATACAAGATTTATTCCTTCAGTTCCATAGACTCAAAGACCTAAGTTAGTTTTGTACCAGGAAATGATATTTTATAGAAGTTTGAATGAGTGCAGCAATAAAATTTGGCATATAAATGCAAGAAGTGCAAAAACACTCCACTGTGTTATTTGAATTAAAGAACTTTTGATTGGTATATCGTTCCTACAAACAGCTTTATTATTTTAACCTTACCTTCAAATATCCTTTATATTATGTATATATATTTTGCATTTTCACTTACAAAAACAGAGTCGATCAAAAAATGGTAAATAAAATAAATGGTAAAATAAGCCGACACTGTTTTTTCTAGTTGCCAAAACACATGTCATTCATAGAATAAAATATTAACGGAACAATAAATAAATGGCAGATGGGACAAATAATAGAATTAGGTGGGTAAATAAATAAAGCGTAGGTAGATACGGGGACGCTCTCTGTAAATGCACCGCCACTTATTGTGTGTATTTTTGTAAAGGTACAGAGCAAAAATGTATTGCATACATATTTGGTATGAACATGTACACACTCGTACCTAGTACTATTTTTTTCAAAGCTATCATCTCAAAGAAATGATTCTTAAAGTTGGAATACCAAATTAAAAGATTAAGTGGGCTAGTGAAACAAAAGACATTGTCTGATAGAGTTAAGCAGAAATAAAGTTCGGTCGAGAACAATACAAGAAATATGAAGGAGTGTGGAATCTCATGTATTGCGGTCAATGAAAAGCCTTTCTAGGCCATCACCTCGCTGGGAAATCCAGTGATAGAGCATTCTCACTATAAGCGGATCTAGACAAATATGTATTAAAATCATATTCCATTGAAATTACGTTTTCTTGTACAATGTATCCTTAGATATCAATTTAATGGAATCATTAAAAAACTTAATACTAGAATTGATCAAAGCACTAGTATTTGGAGAAATATGGAGGAAGCGCAATCTCGAGAAATTGGGATAGTAAGAGAAGAGAAAGAAGAAGTTTGCGCCATGCTAGTATAAGATCTAAAATCTATTATACCAAAATAGTGTTTGCGTTTGTACTCAGAATTTCAAGGACGAATGCTTTTGTGAACCTCTATTATGCGCACACATGAAGTAGTAGATACCTACCTACCATAGGTTAGATATTTTTTGGGGACCGAAATGTCACCACACGTCCTCAGAAGTGCTTAGTGTCATAAATTCCCGATCGGCGAATGTGCTGTCAATAAAAACAGGATTATACCCACAACATTTATTTCCTGATTTTTTTTATTTATTTACTTTACGTTTATAAACTGAAATTTTTTGTTTTTTTATACCATTAACACAAACATTTAACCTTTTATTTTCATCACTAATACTAACGATTTTTTTTTAAATCAATACAAAAATACGACTATATACATAGAAATGTATTCAATAAAGTGCAGATTATCTGAATATTAAATGTATTTTTTTTTTATTATTTAAAAGCTCATATTCAAAACTTGTGAAATTTCAGTGGTAAACGATTGTTTATCTACTCTATACAAAAAATCCAGAAATATAGACAAGATTAAAACCAACGAGTAGGCATTTATAAACCGCAAAAACACTTTGTTAAATACATGGTAATGTTTTACACCAATTTTTAAACTAAAACATAGTATTGTTACGATTTTGCAGGATATTGTGTAGTTGTGTTTGGTTTGTCTGTGTTAGTGTAATAATGCCTCACTATAAATATGTAGATGTTTAGGTAGGTAATTTGTGATACAATTTGTATTCAGTCGATATTGATTGAGTGTTTAACCGAATATTCTGGTGCAGTCCAGCATGGTGGTATGTAACGATTCTCAATGTTTCGAGAATGATCTTTATTTTTAGTCTAAATGAAAGACCAAAATTCTCTGCAGCTTCAGAAATCAATCAACCATCAATATCAGCTGTACAAATGTAATTCTGAACCAAAAGCGATAAAGACAATTGTGTAAAATAAGTAGCCGTAGTTTTGAATTAATAGAACTCGCTAAAAAACACAAATTCCACAATATATCACCAAAAAAATTTGAAAAGTTAATATAATACCCTTAACTTATTTTACAGGTGAAAGTTTCGAGTACCTTATGGAGGGAGTAATGTACAGTTCATACATGCAATGTACCTACTTCATCCCGATGTTTTGATTTTATGAAATGGCCGCCAATGACCAAGCGCAAAAGCTTTGATTTCATTAATTGAAGTGCCCGCCGATACATTTCCCATACAGGGGATGTTATTTAGGCATTACAGTGCTTTGTGTAGAAAGCCGCAGCGTGCATTAACTCGCCAACGCTTTCATGGAACTGTAACCCGAGTATAGAACATTTCGCAAACACTCGAGCGTTGCGTAAATTTTTTAAAAATGTAAAGAAGAGAAAATAACGCCAGTAGCGAGTGCTTTAGTTTTCAGTCATTTTTCTGTTGACGCGATGGTTGAGTATTTACGCCATGTTTACACTCGTTGTATTGGACACAAATTGAATTCCGTAGAACAATAATTTCATTTAAAAAAATACAAGTAATTTTAATTGGAAGATTACAAAATGATTCTCATTTGGAGGATACCGAGCCTTTTTATTTGTCCACTCTGAAATCACAATAAACAGAAGAAAGAAAGAAACTTTGGGCATCAAACGGGAACACTCTCATGTACAAATGAGAATAAACTAAACTCATGGCAATGTTCAAATTCACGCCTAGCAAAGATGTCAGATTTCAGTCCTTGTCGAAAAGGTTGGTGTAGTTATTTAACTGTCTTAACATCAATATATTACCTAAGTTTCAAAGATATATTAACATTTAAAAAGAACGGATACTTAATGCATGCCCACAAACAGACACGTGTAAGTTGGCGCTTATAAATGCTGCATGTGTACTTACATATTAAAATTCAAACCACAAAAGTACATAAACCCTGCGATTTTTGTCAACCTTCCGTAAAACAGGGGTCACGTTGGCAAAGTGGACCATTTTTACAGTATGGGCGGTTAGCCTCATACACCTTATACACTTTAAAAATGGCAATAATAAACGATAATAATTTATGGTCTTACAGCAACTAGGTGTTATTTGAAGTCAGTTGACTCGTAACCGCCCAGCGAGCCATGCCGCTTGAGGAGTGATTCATGGCGCTTTCAAAATAAATCATTCAAGTTAATAATGCTTTTTTCCATATCCAATAACTTTGACATTTGTACTTACTTCAGCAGTACATTTACTAGCTCTGACATCTCTCGCAATTGTAAAACGCGTTGGAAACCAAATAAATACACCGTCTTTACGTCTCCGAGTCTGCACTCCAAGCATAGCGTTTTATTAAGATGCATGTAAACTTAAACAGCGGTTCTAGTGAGCGTCACAACTTCTATACATTTTTTGTAAGACTCTGTGGACGAATTCAAATGTAAAATTTCGTGCTCGGGGTACTGAAGCAATTTGAAAAGAAAAGAAAGCGATTAGGTGGGATATTGCGGGCCTTCCTCTGCACACAGCCAGGGGCGCTGCGAGGCGCGGGGAGGGGTCGCGGTCCCAGGAAGGTCGTAATGTACACTTTAAGCGACAGAGCAATACGCTTAGCATATTGAAAAGACCTGGCGGTCGCGGGCGGGCCCCATACTTTGGCCTGATTCAAAGGAAACGTCGACAGATCGATCACCATCTGTATTTACCCCAAGTACGGGAATTTATATAAGAAATCCAGACATAACAGATGAAATATATGAAAAAAAGAGGAAAGGCAAGTCCGAGAAAAGTATGACTTTATCAGATTGGTGACCATTCAAAAGGATGGGATCTATAATCTATAATCTCTATAATCTAAGTTGCAAGGATATATTCATTCAAAGCTCTCAGATGTATGCCCACAAACAAACACGTGTAGTTCGCGCTTACAAATGCTGATTGTGTACTTACAAATAAAATTCAAACCTCAAATGAACATAAGCCCCACAACTTTTGCCGACCTTCCCTGAAACAGGGGTGACACTGGCAAAGTGAACCATTTTTTACAGTATGTGTGGTCAGCCTCAAAGTTAATGCACAAACCCTACAAAATCTACAAAGTTAATGTGTCAGAAAGAATTATATAAAAAGGGTGAAGGATAAGAATGAATTGATAAATATATTATGCAAGGATAAGAAGAAATGAAGGTATTTCTGTAGAGGCTCTGACCACTCCTAGCGAAATTGCAACCGAGTTACATTAAAAAATCTGTGTAGAAGACTACAATATTTTTTTTTACTTGGTAGTATATTGCATGACAGGTAGTATAACACATGCATGAGAGCGTTGTGGTGGTTGTCGCATGAGGTGTTGTGAGAGGGTAGCGATTTATATCATGGCCCTTTGTAGAGATTTTGTTAGTCGCATTGTGCTGTGTGTCAGCATTGAGAGGAAGTGGCAATTAATTGATGTTGTGTATGAATAAATTCGGATTAGATTGTTTCAATATGTAAGGTAGAATTTTTTAAATGTTACTGGAAAATCGGATAAGTCTATGAAGCTTTCCATACAATATATAGAATATTCACTTAGTACCAAAAAATATTACATCTTTTTTGTACGAATCATGGATGCGTAAATAATTTTAAGTATGAATCATTTCTTTATACACTTTTTATTCAGAAAAAAACGTTCCTCCTAAAATCAAACCTTATTACATTTCGTTTGATGATTCAATCCCTTTTTTTTCAATTTTATTTTCACCGCCAAAAAAAAATTCGCATAGATTTTGTTTGACTTGGATACATATACTCAAAGTGTCATAATTTAGTTTTCATTTTTTACATAGAAAAGAAAACCATCACATGCAAATTATTTCACTGAGCCACGTCTGTTGCCAATTTCATTGATTTCTACTGCAATAAAACAAAACTTATTGGAAGTATCAGGTAATTCATGACGCAACGCAACTAAGCTGCACATATAGTGTAACTACTTGCAGCGTTATCCCCGAAGGGGTCACACGTGGCAAGTTGACCCTATTTATTTATACAGGTAAAGGGGGCCGGCCTTACGCCAACCACTTCAGTTGAAGAGGGGTTTCCCGACTTCCAAGAGAGCTGGAGCTCATTTCTTGTAAAGGCTGAGTAAACCTGGCCGATATTTTATTTTGGGGTTTGAAATAAACACCGAAACGGGAAATCATTTCTGACACCCTCGGTGGGATTCCAACCCGAGCTCACGGCATGGAATGCAAGCACTCTACCGACTGAGCTATCGACCGGACTCAAGTACTGTTTTATGTAAAAACAAATGTTTTCGATTTTCAGATCATGATAAGTTACCTATGTGGCGAGTTGAACCTATTAGATGCGTTAGTTGCGTTGCGTTGCGTATCTATCATTTTAAAAAACGTATATTTTACACGGTGTACTCTAACAACTGAGATATCGACCGGACTTAAAAATAAGGAATGTGACTCTTGTGGTCTGCCCGCAGGCCATCTTGCAACAGATCGATCGTCTGCTCGCGAACCGTCATAGTTTCTTTCAGAACGTAACGCGTTATTAAAATATCACGTCTCATATACCTACCGCGGAGGATATTTATTGCCTGCGATAAAAAATGCCGTTTTGGCGAAATATTCGAGCGTAAAAATTGGCAATTTATTTATGACCTAAGCATGTAGGTTAGGGTCCGCCATGCTTGCAATGGTTTTGTGGGGCGGCTTTAAAATGGAGGCGGTCGCCTTATTATTTATTCATTGATTCTTCGTATTAATATTATTTATGGGTAACATGGTAATTGAACATGTGTTCTTGTTATGAAACTGCAAGGCTGGGTTTGAATGGATTCAATTTGCTTCAATGTATCTGAAAGTATTCGCATCAGCATATATAAACTATAAATGAAGTCTTTTTTGGAGTCTCTAAAAATGTTTATTTTAAAATTGCAATGGTAGTATTCTAAATCCTATTTTGTATATTTATTAATAATGCGTAAAATAATAAAAAGTTTGCAATATCTAAAGGATTTTATATCAAATCAGTTTATAACCCATAATATTTATCTTCAATTTAATTTCTTCGGTTTTTATCTTTTTGCGAAGCGAAGGTATTTTTTGTCAACGTCATTTAAATTGTCAATGTCATAATTTGTTTTGAATTTCTTAGACTTTGCAAAATGGAGCGTTTATTTTTGTAGAGCTAAAATTGAGACAGTACAGACGCCCAAAAAATAAATACATAACCTGAAATTCAATGGTAAGTGTTTGCAAAATAGGTGAACATCGAAAAAAATAAGATAAATTTACAATAATAATAACTATACAGTTAATTTTACTCGGATATCACACGAACCGTTATAAGAGAACTAACATTATTATCGACGTTTCGTTAGCGACGTAGCTAACGTGTTCAGAAAATACACTATCCGCATGATGACTGAGGATGAACTCAAGACGTTAAGTTCGTCGAGACGTCGATATCTTCATACGGTTATTCTCTTCATACGGTTCGTCTAATATCCGAGTAAAAATGTAATTTAACTGTGTAGTTATTATTATTTTAAATATTTCAAAAGACCGTAAATACGAGTACAACTAATCACTAACAAGACGATAGAGGTTTAATTTTCTAGCCTTCATTAAAAAAAATCGTTATCAAATACTGCTTGTTTCTGCATTTATATTATTTATTTCATCGCCAGATTTTTTAAAGACAGCTTATATTTTGAGCAACAAAATCTACCGTCCAAAAGCAATCATTTCATTTTGATCAATCTCCTCCACACGCGTATCAACATCAAACACTATTCTGTTTATGACAAGCTTGCGTAGAGCATTGGTATAAAACACGGGCTTAATCTAAAAATAATATCAAAGGAAGTATTTGTGAAATACAGCGACCGTTTGTAGCCTCCCTAAAAAACAAATAATCCCTCATTGATGCTTATTGAGGGTGGAATTTAGTCTCGTATTGTATTTTTTTCAAGTCCAAAGCATGAAAAAACAGCTTACGATCATAAGAACTCAAATGAGGTATTCGTTATCGTAAGTTATTGTTGTAAGTATTGTTTGGAAGTATTGAGGATTGAAATAAAGAAGTAGTCGAAGCAAGTGCAAAATAATAACGTCTTGATTATATAAGAGTGAAGAAAAAGAAAGAGTTAATTCGAATTTGAATTTCATCTTAAAATGTACTTTATTACATTTATCTAAATCTAAATCTAAGCTGCAAGGATATGTATCATTTGAGATTCATATCAAATGCATTCCCACAAGCAGACACGTATAATTTCGCGCTCACACATGCCGCATGTGGACCTGCAATAACTTGAATAATCTAATACCTAAGTAATAAATAAATTTTTAATAAAACAAGTTTTCAAGATTCATTCTTAAAGCTGATCCTTTAATTCCTTTCAGTTTCTTACCTACAAAAACGAGAAATAAACTTAATATAATATTTGAATTTAATCGTTTTATTTTTATTAAATCTTCATCTCTGTTATATTCTTTTTCTATGAATACGTCATACAAAAAAAAAAAAAATGTTTCATTTTTTTTTTCGTCAGTTTTCAGTGAACATCAATAGGTAGATATTACATTTTTCTGAAAATATTTTTTTTTTAAACTACCCTAAGTATAAAATTTACTCATCATATTACAAAAAAATGTATGGAAAATAAAAACTTGCCTGTAATGAACGTTTTAGTCTCTATACACTTTTGACAAAAGTACATCCGGTTGAGTTCTAACGTATTTTTTTTTTGCTTCTAAGGGTACATCTGTCTATTAGAAACGTATTGCGAAAAGAGTCCAAAGCCGATTATGAACGAGTCGGGGAGGTAAACCTGCTGTCCTTTTAACGAATAGAAAATTCTCCGGAGAAAATATTGTACAATAAACACGTGAATAGATATCTTCCTATTGAATAGCCTGCTCGATACGTGAAGAAAAAGCTTTCATTCATAAGCTGGCAGGTAACTTTCAAATCGTATCTTACATGAAAATAAAAATAAATGTAGCTTTATAGAATATTCGTTTTTTTTAAATGAATATAATACCTCAAGTTTTTATGCCGAAAAAAAAAAACAAAAATTTAATGCTTGCAGTGCTAGTCAATATTTAAATTAAATATATGTTTTTGAATACAATTTTTTAAATAAGAGATTGACAAATTTACAAAAAAGCGTGCGTATGCTATTGAAACAATACTTACAAAAATGTTATTTTCTTATCCCCGTTTTACGTAAACGTAGGTATGTATTATATAGTTTATCTACAAGATACTTTGTAAGGCGCACATACTCGTACCAAACAAAAAACGTATTTTTTAAGTATTATAAAGCTTTCCTGAGGTAACTACAGGGCAAATAAAAAGTAATTCTCAAAAGAAGAACCATGCCTATATCCTAAAAAAAACGTGAAAATATTGGTTATTGTCTGACTGATGCAAATATTCACAAACAGATCATTTTTGAAATTGCACAAAAACCTTGAATTATAAATACAGCCTGACAAAAGTTCCAAGTTCAAATTTGTAGCCAAGAAATGGGAGCTGTTGTGAATAAAAGCTTTACACGTGTGCCAAAAGCATTGTTAGACATTGACCACCTGCTCACCCGGCGTCATCAGCTGTTGGAGTTTTTTTATTCATTTTATTCAACTAATTGTAAGGAAACATGTAGGTACCCAATGTTGAATATTATGCTTACTCAATCGCAAGGGACACAAAAATAGCTGGTATCTTTAATCTATTGTAAATGCATATTATCTAATTATTTAAAAAATTCAAATGGAAACATAGTTTTAATTCACTTATTTATTTATTGTTTGTGCTCGAACATCTTCGCCTAATGAGGCATCTTCAGGAGCAGATTGGTTACAAATATTTTTATAAAATTAATTTTCAAAACAAAAACAAAAACATAAATTTATAGACAAAATTTAACGGAAATATAATATTCATTTGATTTTTATTACATTTGAATTTTTAAAATAATTTAAACTAGACTTTCACTGTGTTAATAAATCCACCCTACAAATAAAACATATTATCTATTTTATTAAGTAGTTTTTGATACAGTTTCGTGTTATTCTTCCGTTTATTTTTAAATTTAATCAGAAATTTAAAAAATCTTTTCTTGGTGTAAAATGTGATATTTTTTTTTGACTGAAAATAAGAAAAACAATATTTTTTAATGGTTTGTGAACAAACATATTTTAAAATAATTATAAGGTACTTATTTCAAAGTTATTTAAGTACTGAAAGAAACAGTTATTTTTTGCTGATAACACTCTTTATTTTCACTATTTCTAAAAAACGGTTTTACATGTAAGAAAAACTTGTGTTTTCTTTAAATGCCTTTGAAATAAACAAATTTTGTTTAACGAAAAACAGTACAAAGTAAGTCGACTATTTGGTAAATATAAAGTCATGAAAGGATGTATTATTAACCTGTCTTCAAAATATTTAAAAAAAAAAGATTTATACAAAACAAACTTGTGATCAACTTTTGTGTGATTTCAGTAAACAAAGTGGTCGGTAAATATTGTTGAACTTTGCTGAATAATACAAGTAATTATTTTACCAGTTAATCAACACATTTCGTCTGAGAAGTAGCGGGAAGAACAGGTGCGCCACAAAATTGCTAATTTCCAAACAACTTGGAAGGGAGGGAGGGGGAAACATTATTACTATATCAAGATTAATCAAATGTAAGCCGTGATGCGATAAATTTACCCCCCATCTCCTTTACTCCTACCCCACCCACTTCTTTGCCAACTTTTAACCCTCTCTCAACAGCCTCGTGGAGAGATAATGAAAATGGTTGCCTTCCAATCGGTACAGCGAGTGGTTCTAAAATTGTACTTTTATGATGAAATACGAGTAGATATTTGTTTTCGAATTCAATTAGATTTTCTGTTCAAATAGCTTCTAGATGAAAATGGAAAATTCATATTCTTTATAGATAAAAGAAACGAATTGCAAATGAAAGGGAGGATTGACTTAATTTTTACATATTCCTTAACTTATAGGTTGGTATAAGGCTGACCACCCATAGGTACTGTACAAAAATTGTTGCCAAAGTCACCCCTGTTTCAGGGAAGGTCGGCAAGAGTTGCAGGGCTAATGTTCATTTGAGATTGAGTTTTACATTGTAGGTCTACATGCGGTATGTTTAAGCGTGAACTTATACGTGTCTGCTTGTGGGAATACATTTAAAGTAAATCTGAAATGTAATATATCTTTGCAACTTACATTATAGATCTATAGAACCATATAGGAGTAGTCGTGCATTGGAATAACGCTCTAGTGATTGTGTGTGTACATAATGTTCTGGTGGGGGAATGATCTAGTAAGTGCGAGAAAGACCCCTCTGGTTTATTATTAAAGAGATCAAAATGGTACGAACAGGGAGTCGCAAGAGAGTAATTCGCTAAGTAAAACCTATTAACAGTCAAGTTGTGAAATAAATTGTAAATTGTGAAAAATAAATTCTGTAAAAATAAATTCTGGCATTTCAATTAAATAGAATTCAGCACAAATTGTAACAATACGGATTTTAAACTCATTTAATCTCTCCGATACACTTTTACATGCAGAATTTTAAGCTTATGCTTTTATATCTCACTGTGTGTAGAACTTAGGACACCCCTCGTGAGATTGATAAGGCTGCGGATGTCTTATCCGAGTAATTAGGCAGAGTGCCGACTAATTGGGTTATTGTCGCGGCGCACTCTATCACGGAGGAGAAACTACAATTATAAAAGCGCCTGTTTACGTCCCCGCTGATTGCATTAAAGAGCGCTTTTTTATCTGTCACTTTACGCTTTGATAAAAACAAGACGCCACTATCAGAAGCAGCAATTTTTAGACGTATGAAAAGGACACTCAACTTCTTTTCACTGAAATATATTCAGAGTCATAATAAAAGGAGAGCTGGTATGAAGAAGGTTATGACTCTAGATGAAATAAAATAAGTATGTAAGGACAGAACGAAGTGGCGGTTGACGTGTTATGTTAGCGGCTAGGGCTAGATTTTTGTTCAATTAGAGTTTTGCATTTTGTATTTGTTTGGATGTTTATACATATTATTATTTATATTAATTAAAAAATACACTGTTTTTATTCACTTATTATTTATTTAAATATGCCAAAAGTTTTCGCCCAAAAAGGCATCCTCAGGACAATGACAATGACAAATCAAAATTCACCAATAATCATATTATTATTTGTTTATTTTAAAAATGTAATTTGTTGTGTATGTTCCTCGACTTAAAGATTGGTATGCGGCTGACCACCCATGCTGTAGAAAATGATTCACGTTGCTAAAGTCACCCCTGTTTCAGGGAAGGTCGGCCAGAGTTGCAGAGTGTGTGTTCATTTGAGATTTGGGTTTTTATGTTGTAGGTTCAAATGCGACATGTGCAAGTGCGAACGTATACGTGTCTATGAGCAACTTAGATGAGATTAAATTAGACATACAAGCGCTTGTTTTGTTAAATCAATGCTTAAAATAGTAATATTACCTTTTACAAAAAACAAATCGTACAATGAAAGACATTGTTAGCCATACATTTACATACATTTAGGGTCACATTAAAAGACGTTTCTTGCTAGAAATGTTCAGATTTTTTTTAAAATCACAGTTACTGTAACAGTATCCAGTCGTCATTCCCCTTAGGGAAACCAGTACCTCCACAGATTCGTCTCCACATTAGTCTGTGCTTGCACACTTTTTCCATCTCCCCTATATGCATCACTATCTTCATGCATGCCCTTCTCTTTTTCTTATTCTACAGATTCTAGGCACATTAATTATAGGTACTGTGAAATTCTCAAATAACACATCAAAGTTCTTAAATAACGCTAAAGTTTTCTGCTTAGATAACGCATGAGATTAAGTATAAATATATCTAGATAGAACGCGTACAGTATACATTACTGTTTGATGTAATTGGGCGCGTTATAACAGCTCCATGTCGCCTTTTGATGCGAGCTTTAATTCCCCTTTGATTGCAATCAACGAACACCGCATTCGTGTTTACACACAAGAATAGTTCACGAAATGACTTAATACGAATGAACTAGCGGTGAAATGACAATCATTTATGTATGAACACTTGTGTATGTGGCGCCTATTCACGTACAGTGTTGAAAATAGACGAAACAATTATCAACGTTCTTTGTAAATTGAAAACTTGTTTCATCTTATAAATCTTGAAATATCACACACAGTTTGATTTTACATTTTAATTACTTTGTTTTCCAATTATCAATGAAAAAGGGGTAGACCACTTTGAAACCAACGTTTTTGTGTAAGATACTTACATGACATCAATGTTTTGTAAGGTTTCTTCTCCAATCAAATGAACAATGATCTCGATGGAGAGAAAAAAGTAGAAGCGGCTCTTTTAGGAGGCCAAAACCTACACAGGAATATGGAGTCAATGATGATGATGATGATGAAAAAAAAACAATTTAATATGTTAGTTGATATTTTCTCAAAAACATCAGTCTCTCGATATTCTTGTTTAACTCGTAAAAGAACTTACGTTGTTCTCATTTTTTAACAGGTGATAATTTGTATTCTTTTTTCATTTACATGCTTTTCTTGTTAAAGTTTTAAAGCAAATTCTTAAGAGAAAGGCGTAATGCCTATTTAATAATAATCCCAGCTATGAGATGACCCAATTTGAAATATAATCTCAATTCCACATAAGTAATTTAAACTGATTGTGTCGTAACAGACACCAGTCGTTACACATTGGAAAGCCTTTGAAGTAATCAGCGACTTGAAATGTACATTAATTGCTTGCTGGAAAATTCGAAGACAATTATTGGTCCCTTGGTGCGGGAGCTTATTGCCTCGCTGATCTGTTTGGAGTTAGGATGCATGAATTTTAATGAGACCATCCCATGTAAATAATGTGTGGAAAAACATATTGACAACAAGGGTGAGATTTGATAAGTCTGCCCTTTGATGTTTATAGTTTACTTACTTTATTCATATTCACAGTATCAAAACTTTAGTGGTTACAGATGGGTAATTAACTTTATCGAAAAAAGGTAGTTACCTTGCAGTTACATTTAGTACATCATCGCAAAATGCACATTATAATACGTTTTCCTTTGCATTTGTGGCTTTACTTGCCTTTATTTATTTTGAATCTTGTGTGCTGTTTATGAAATAACCTTGTTAATTTATTTTGATTGAAGTATCACGTCATTCAGTCGCCTTATTAACCACAACACATAATAAATTATAACAGTATAAGAAGAACACAGTTGGTGCTATATCGTATCGGTATAAAAAGGTAAAGGTAATGGTACTCTGACTGACGTAATGTTTTAATCAAGTTGCACCGGTTCGACACCCGTCAGGCCTTCTTGAAATAGATTTGTATAATTAAATAATAGTTCATTGAATCAAATTACAGAATTGTCAATTTATAATCTACATATATGGTTTTGATCATGCAAAAATAGGCTTATTAATTGCAATCCTATTCACAATTATTTTTGGTAAACAAAAAAATATGATGGTAAGTAATGAAGCTATTCAGATAAAAATATATTATAAAACAAGATTTATTTTGAGTATGAAATAAATAAATAAAATAATAGAATTTCAATTGAAATATTGGGTGTCTATCGAGAAACTGCGTATAGTTAAAGTACATACCCACTTGTCAGAATCTCGTCTCTTCTCGTCCTTCCAGGCACACAATTTCCCAACTTAATTTCACTAAATTTGACGTTATATCGAACAAACGCCATTAGAGCTGTAATGAAAGTCATTAATAAGCAGACGAGCGTACATTCTCAATACCAGAAGTCCCGGCCTGGTAATGGGGAAGGAAACGGTGATTATTATAATACCGACGTGAAACTTTGATAATGCTTTTAACTGAAAATTGCCGCCCTTTTAAAGAAATGTTTTCAATACGTTTTATTCTGAAAAAAGTAATTCCTCTTTCTCCTTGCATTTGCAGCGTTCAAAGCCTAGGGTTTCAGTTACACCAAGAAATGTAAAAAAAATGTATCCCGTTTTGATCATAGTACTGGCAAATCATAGTAATTAAAATCTCTTCTTTCGCGACGAGAATAAAGTGGTTGTCATAAAGCTGGCCCCCTAAACTGTGGATATAAATAGGTCCCACTCGCTTCTTATGACTCCATAGGGAGCAAATACATAAGTTCACTTTTTGTTCGGCTAAGCTACATAGTTGCGTATTAAATATCATAAGTATGTGGGTAGGATCAAAATTATTAGCCTGCACACTTTTAATAAAACTTATGTAGACTCCAAGCTGTACTTTTATCTGAGTTTTTTTTCATTTCACTAGCTTGATTCATAAATGGTAAAAAAAAGTGAGTAATTAAAAAAGGTGATAAATAAGTTGAAAGCAAGGGAAGTACCAACTAGCGTATGTACTAGTTTTATATTTATTTTAAAAAAAAATGTTTGGCAGGAGGTGTGGAAATTTGCAACCCGCATCAATTAATATTGCCAAGGTGGGATAGGTGGATGAATCAAACGCTCGCTCGGCTGAAATTTTCCGCACAAAGGGAGGCATTCACGCGAACAAATCAAATACACGGGGATTGAATGCCTTTCCGCGCATCGCAAGCGACGGAAGCCGAGCCTAATATGGGTTTGTCACACCGCCTATAAAGGGAAATCATCTCACTAGTGTGCCTTTCACCTGGCTTCGTATCGAGCCTTTTGATGCCAGAAATATGACTATTTCTATTGAACTAATCAGCTTTTGATGAATGATCCATTGGCTTATCGGTATTCATGTTCCAAATACAATAAAAAAACATCTTGCGATGTGCAAGTTGTTATTGATGAAGTCAAAAGTTTTATTGATGAAGTCAAAGATATCTTCAAACACACATGTACGTCAAAAATTGCATGCGATCAAACAAACATAGAATTTTATTTTTTAGCCGGTGGTTGACCGAAAGTTTGAGTCACTTCATAAAAGTTAAAATTTCCCATAAATTTGAAACTATTGCACGAGTCTCTTGTTACATAATAGTTTAATTAATCTTCCATTTTTATAAGAACAATAATTTAGCAAGGTGTTTAAAAAAGCAATCAGTATTGATTGAACCACCAAAGAAATGTTTAAAACAAAACAAAATTTATTTTTTATTGAAAATAACTTCTGAATTATGCACTGCTTTGTCAGACTTTTCCTTGACGATAATTATTTTGAGCTTTCCTTACAGAGTGCTACCCTTTGTTTAGTCTCGAAAATGTATACGGTAAACATTCATCTGGGCAAATTGCATTCTCAATGATATAAATTTCTTATTCAAATTAATCCCCGATATAAAGGCTGATGGCACTGCCGCTAAAGAGGGGATCGCCCAAAATGATGGCGACGTGATGCAAATTTGAATAAAGATGTCCTTTGGCATGAGACTAAGCCGCGGTGTACGGAATCGGTGCAGTGAAAAAGGGAGAATACGAGTATATTAAATAGGCGATATTAAACCTAGTTCTCTCGCATAGATTGTATCTAAGTACTCGTAATAGTTGTAATAATTTAGGTGCTTATTTTTTTTAGTGTGAATCATATTGATGAGTTCAATTGGTAGGATTTTTTGTTGAAGATTTTTTTTTACGTACCTAACAAGTTCTTGAGTAGGAAAATGAAAAAGAGATGTGTGAAAAAAAAAATGTTTTAAAAAAATATCAAATGATTCAATATTTTTGGTTTACAGCACATGATATTTGTTGATTACTATAGAATTACAAATAAGTAGGTACCTACCCGAAATTAACCTAACCTAATGTAATTAGTTTTCGAATAGGAAAATTTAAAAGAGACGCGTGATTTTTTTTTAATTTATGGTTGAAAAAAATATTAAATGATTCAAGAGTTTTGGTTTACAGTGGTATTTGTTGATTTTTTTTTTTTTTTTTAAGAAATCCTGTGCAGGAGACTCCCTAGATTCTAGAGACTCTAGGGGTCTATGACACTTGTTGTGGTGCCGCAGAGGTGTACGAGCTTGGTCGTCGCTACAAAGCGCCAATACTCAAGCAAGACCCAATTGCTGTAAGGCTGGATGGACCTTTGGTGACCGGTCATTGGTAAAGGTTTATGAATTTTTCATCCCAGCGAAGAGAAAATTTGAAAATATAAATGGTATATTTCTTTGTGATCCGCCGGGATTCGAACTCACAACCTTCCCATTCAGAGTCCGCAGTGTTACCACTGAGCTACGGACCGGTCAACCGGTCACGACAGAATTAAAAATCAGTACCTACCCGAAATTCAAGATTATTATTTTAACGAGCAGTAAGTGTTTTGGAGGTTGAGTGTGTGTGGTGTGAATGAAAGCCCGTATTTGAAAGTGGATATTTTTAATGCAGTCAGTACTGTTCAATCAAAGTTAATTCAAAATGTTGTCTTGGTTGCAATCTTCCGGTCTTCAAGCTGCGTCCAGGCGGAAGTCCTCCTTAATCCGCCTTGCTTGTGAGGCGAGCAGGATGCTTGATGCTTGAAGTGGGGGAAGGAAAGGAAATATGGAAGTTGGCAAATAGGAAGTAACTTGAAACTTTTGAGGAAATTCGGATTGGCCCTAACAAGGACCTTTTGTTGTGATCAGGAGAAAAAACTGTAAACTTTTGAGGAAAATTAAAAGTGGCCCTAAGAAGGACCTTTTGTGTTGTGATGTGAGCAGTGTGCTGTAGGAGACGGTTGCCTCAAGTCTGTTCCTGGCGAGGTCTTGAGAATCTTCTAGGTAAAGATGTGGCGAAGCTGGAGATGTCCAGGTGAAGGTATGATGAAGCTGGAGATGTCCAGGCGAAGGCACGAGGTAAGATGTCGTCTCTGCTTGGAAATTGGCGGGAACGCGAGAGATGTCTTGAGATTTTGGCGGGAGATGTAGATGTCCGCTCGGTGGTCTCGAAGTTTCTCTGGTGATGATGTAGTGGTCTGCGGAGACGTCCAGGCGACGGTGCAAAGTAGTTTTGCGTCTCTGCTTGGAAATCGGCGGGAACGCGAGACGGCTTGCAATTTTGGCGGGAGCGCGGTAAGATGTTGCTCGTTCCGTGGTCTCAGTGTGTCTGTCTGTCTGGAGCTCGGCGTACGCGTTTTATACTCCCGCTCGTTCTCGCGGGCCCACTACTAGGGGTGGGCACGCACAATTTTCGGATTATCTTCTTTTTATCTGATTTCAGATATCTGGTTTTCTTTCATCTTCTGTACTGATGCACCACAGAGGCCCCCTCCAGTGTCAATGACGTCTTGAAGTGAGCGTTATTGATGCGATGTTTTTGTGCAGAAGATGAAGGTACTACTCGTCGTAGCAGGGTAAGAGATTCTACGTTGTATCTGGTGTGTGCGCTGTTAGCTGTGTGTGCTCACGATCCTCCTAGGCGGATGCGGAGGCAGGATTGTGAAGTCAGCTGCAGCGGTCCTGATGAGGATCTTGAGGCGTCGTCAGGTTGTCTCCAGATTTATGGAGTTCCTCTGGTTTTTCCAGGCTGTTGCCCTGTGGTGAGGAATTGTACTACTTGTTGTAGCGGGGTTGGTTGTTTGTTGCTCAGCGGTTGCTGTTTGTAGCAAGGATTGCTGTGCCGTAGTTCGGCGTTTGCTGCTTGGGCAGCGGGATTGTTGTTTGTTGCTACGCTGTGCAGCTATGGTGAGCGACTTCCAATCCTCCAGTGCCTCGTTGCGCTGGGTGAAATTGGGGAGTCGGCTGCAGCGGGGTGAGGAAATACTTTTACAAGTATCTTTTGGGGATGGTCACTCGTCTTCCTGACCTTGTTTTGGTGTTTTCTGCTTCGGGTTGATTTGAAGGTCCTGGGCTGAGTGGCCTTGGTGTTGCTGTGTTTGGTACATCTGCTTCGGGCCGTTGTGAATGTTCTGGTCCGTGTGATGTGTATGTTTCATCTGGCATGTATGCTGGCTTCAGACGATCTATTGAGATTGTTTTGGTTTTCCCACTGAAGTCGACCATGAAGTATTTATCGTTTTTCTGAACGATTTTGAAAGGTCCTTCATATGGCGCTTGTAGAGGTGTCTTGTGTGAGTCAACACGCACAAATACATGTGTGCACTCTTGTAGGTGTTTGTGCACGAATGGTCGCTCCTTCTTGTGGTTTGAGGTGGGTACCGGTCTGATATTTTGTAGGGTTAGCTGTAGTTTATTTGCAAAGGTATCAGGTTCTGTTGGTGTGGAGTTCTCAAAAAAGTCACCTGGCATGCGTAGTGTTGTGCCGTAGGTGAGTTGAGCTGGTGAGTACGCAATGTCTTCCCGGATTGCATTCCGCAGTCCTAAGAGGATCATTGGCAGGACTTCAGTCCATCTTGACGTTGTTTGGGAGCGTATGGCGGCTTTTAAGGTGCGGTGCCATCTCTCGATCAATCCATTTGACTGCGGATGATATGCGGTGGTGTGTATATGTTTGGCTCCAATGAGGCGTGTGACGTCTCTGAAAAGCTGCGACTCGAATTGGCGTCCTTGGTCAGTTACAATGTGGGACGGTACGCCAAATCTGGCGATCCAATTTGTCAACAATGCTTTTGCGACTGTCTCAGCGGTAATGTCCTTCAGTGGGACCGCCTCAGGCCATCTGGTGAACCTGTCAATCATTGTTAGGATGTATGTGTGTTCCTGTGATGACGGCAGTGGTCCTACAAGGTCTATGTGGATATAGCTGAACCTTGAGTCCGGTGTGGGGAGACTTTGTATCGGGCTTGTTGTGTGCCGTGTGATCTTGGTTTTCTGGCACGTGATGCACGTGCGTACGTATTGTGTGACATCACGTTGCAGTCCAGGCCATACAAATCTCGTTTTCAGAGTCCTGTACGTTGCTTTTGTACCGGTGTGTGCATTTTCATGGTACATCCTGATTATCTCGTGTCTCATGTCCTTGGGTATAAAAGGTCTCGACGTTCCCGTTGAGGTGTCTGTCCAGAGAGCAAGGGCTGTACCAGGTATTTCTTGGAGTTGCAATTTCAGAGATGATTCCTTCTTGAGTTTTTCTAGCTCTTGGTCGGTTGATTGCGCTTTAGCGATATCTCCATAGTTGATTGTTGAAGGTATCGTTATGGCCTCTACTCTTGACAAGGCGTCTGCTACTACATTGTCCGGTCCAGGTATATACCTCACATCTGTTGTAAACTGTGAGATGTAGTCCAGTTGCCGTTCTTGTCTCGGTGTAGAGCAGTTCCTCTTGTTTCTGAACGCAAATGTCAATGGTTTATGATCGGTGAGGATGTGAAAAATTCTTCCTTCTATTAACTGCCGAAAATACTTGGTGGCTTCGTATATAGCTGACAGTTCTCTGTCGTATGTGCTGTATCTTCTCTGTGCGTCGCTGAATTTTCTTGAAAAAAATGCAAGTGGCTGCCATGATCCTCTCATTCAGTTCTCGTCAAGCGCCCTCTTTGAACGGTCACGTTTTTTTTGAGCTCCTGAGCGACGAATATTTTTTCTGTAACACAGTAATATCACTTCAGTATTTTTAATTATTTTGTGTGAACGTTTTTTCTTTTTTTTTTAATATTCTCCGGTTGTGGTTTGGGCCTACGGCCTGTTTATCTGTGAGGAAGGAAAAAGAAGACCGCGAATATTCTAGAAACATTTGACATTTGAACACTGTTTTTTTTTTATCCCCGCCAAATACATTTTGGCGGGAGTCTGTGAGTGTTTTGTTCTTGTGTTGTGGCGGAATAACTTGACTAAGTATTGTGCTTAAAAGACGTGCAAAATTGAATTGTTTATTTTTATTTATGTTACTTTTTGGATTCTTGTTTGGTGATTCATTTTAAAGAGAAAAATAAATCTTTCTTTCCTCTTCTTTTACTGCGAGGGATCCGTCGTCCGCCGCTAATCTAAAAGAAAGTTTTTTCTACCGGCCGCTGTGTGGTGCTGTACGCGCGAGTTGGGCCGCGGGTGAGAAGTAACTTTGACTATTGCCCGCAATGTGTTGTTGTTTTTTTTTTTTTTAATGCAAAAATTTTATGTGAACTTTTTTAATTTTTATAATCGACTTTTTCATGGCTGAGAAAAGGGGCCTACCCAAGCCATCACGTCCTCCGAGGCTTAGAGTTGACCCCGTTATTCCGCCCGTTTTGGGTACAAAGGACTCTCTTGGCTCTCCACCTTCTGCATCGTCCAATTTACGAGGCTGCATTAGTGACCCTGGCACACCTCTTCATGGCGGCCAAGGCTACTCTACCCCACCAGAGTGGGACGGAGAACTGAGGGACCGTGGCGACTATCGCTCGCCCCAGACATACAAAGGCTATAAGCGTGCCCTGATTGTGAGAAATGATTCGGAGGAGAATCCCTCTCCTCCAACAAAGACTCTCCTTTCAGAGCTCCCTGCAGCTTTGCAGACTTCGTCGCGGAAGCAGCAAAGACGTCTGAGGAAGCGGACAAAAAGGGGCCAAAGCTCTGATTCTCTTTCGGCCTCGGAGTCTCAGGCGGCTGACACTCTGAGTACAAATTGTCCTACTGCTCCTGCTATTCCTGCTGCCAATGTTGCCACCAACGGCAGCCATGCTGACTCCATTGCTGATGAACATGCAACTTCCATTGTTCAGATTGAGGAGCTTCTCGCTGAATTACAGGCCGTCTACTCCGCAAAAGATAGTAAAACTACTTTGAGGCAGCGAGCCTTGCACGACTCTTTGGTGTTGGCTATCCAGAGGCAGCAGGCGAGGCTTGTGGTGGCGGCCAAGGAGGCTGAGATTGGTCGACTGGCTGCGGAGCTGGAACTGGAGCGCACCCGCGCTGAGCTGGTGGCCGCCAGGGCCGAGCTTGGAGAAAGAGATGCTGTTGTCAAGGCTGCTCCTTCACCCGCATCGCATGCTCACCCAACCGCTGCGCCTTTCAGGCCTAGCAGAAGCTGGAGCGAAGTCCTCAAGTCTGGATCCAGAGACTTTCCGGCCCTTAGACCGGCAACGGCGGCCGTATTTGTTCGGACTTCCGCGGAGGGCGGCACACATGAATCCACAATGGCGTCATTGAAGAGGCATCTGGACCCCGGTTCTATTGGCCTCAGGGTGCTTGGTACGGCCAAGGCTAGGGAGGGCGGAGTTGTCGTCCGCCTTAAGACCCCCGAGGACGCCAGGAGGCTCACGGAGGCGATTCCTAGGGATTCAGGCCTCAAAACGGAAGTGGCGAGGTCCCGTCAACCAAAAATAATTGTCTTCGGGCTGCCCCAGGCTACTTCCCCTGAGGACCTTTTGGCGGCGGTGGCCTCTCAGGCCTCCCTGGACTGCGGAATGACTGTCGAGGACATTGTTAAGTCGTCTCGTCTCTCCCATCGTGCGGGACCGCGCACTGGTAACTGCCATTTTGTGGTCTCGGGTGAGGAGCTCCATAGTCGGTGCAGGCTATCTCCTATCCGGCTGGGAGAGTTTCCGCGCCCGGGACTTTGTTGAGGCCATGAAGTGCTCCCGATGCCAGCTGTATGGGCACATGGCCAATCGCTGCTCGGCTAGGGAGACCTGTGCCAAGTGTTCGGGCCCGCATGACAGGAGTGCCTGCCAGGCCCCTGCATCTGAACATTTCTGTGCTACTTGTTTTGTATTTAATAGGAGGAAGGAGCAACATCAGACCGGGTCTGAGGAATGCCCTGCCAGGATTGCGGCGATGCGGAGATCCGTCGCCCGCACAGACTACTAATGGAGGGCCTCAAGAACATCGGTCAGCTGAACCTGAACGGCAGCCGGGCGGCAACGCTTGAGCTGCGGCACACCATGGATGTGCTGCAGCTTGACGTGGTCCTCGTCCAAGAGCAGTATTCAGTCGGTGGTGTCACTGTGGGACTGGGCTCTGCCTGCAGAGTGGCTGAGGTAGGTCCCCGTCCCATGGCGGGTGTCGCTGTTCGCGACCCATTGGCTAGGGTACTGTTCCTATCGCATCTGTCAACGGAGCACCAGGCGTGTGTGGAAATCCAGTGGCCTTCGGGCCCTCCTGTCTACCTTATTTCCGTCTACTTCCAATACTCAACTCCTACAGACGCTTTCCTTGGTCCCTTGGAACATGCCCTGCTGTCCCTTAGGGGTCGCAGGGTTTTGGTTGCAGGGGACGTCAACATACAATCCCCGCTGTGGACCTCACGGGTCACCGCCCATAGGGGTAGGGACTTGGGGAGGGCACAGCTGGAGGAATTCATTAACACACATCAGCTCATGGTGGTCAATGATCATCTTGCACCCGCTACCTGCACACCACACGCCGGAGGAGAGTCCTCCATTGACGTGACACTACACACTACGCCTAACTTCCCTTGCATCGCTGACTGGAGGGTCCATTTGGACGCCACAATCAGCGACCATAGGCTGATCACTTTTACACTTGCGCCATCTAACACTGAACAAGCGTCTTATTCTCCCCCCACATCACTTCCTGGGTTGTTCCGGACTAGATGCGACGAGGACACCTGGACCCGTTTGCGATCTAGACTGTCCGATGAATTTGATCGTCTGGCCGGAAGGGGTTTCCGTGATCCGGAGGTTGTGGCCTCTTACTTTCAGGACGCTGTGGTTAGGGCTTCTGCGGATGTTCTGGGTCGGCGTGGTCCCCGTAGGGGTCCCCGCTCTGCTATATGGTGGACTGAGGAGCTCTCTCGGCTGAAGGCTAGTGTGAACAGGCTGCGTCGCGACCTGCGAAACACGGTTGCCGGCCGGGAGTGTCCCTGTGGCCTCCCACCTGCACAAATCCACGAAACCTTGCTTTATATCGAGTCTTTAAATGTTGTTCCTAGAGTTATATCGAGTCAAGCTCCTTCCTCATGCTCTCACTGCTCATCCACTGACTTTTACATTATGTATGGCATGTCTCCTGTTGAGTTCCTTAGACGTTCCGTGCGCGGGAGGATCTCTGGCTACAAGAGGAAACTCCTCGTAGCTAAGAGAGAATCTTGGCGGGAATTCGTCACAGCCTCGGCTAACCCGGACCCATGGGGCGCTGCCTATCGCTCAGTGGCTCACACCACTCCGATGGGTGGCGTGTTATGCGGTATTAGGGCTCCTGGGAGCGGGGTGGTCACGAGCTCGCTGGCGGAAACCGCCGGCGCATTTCTTGACTCGCTCCTTTCCCGGGATGAGCCTGAGGCGGACACGGACCACGACCTTCAAATCCGCCGTGTTACGGCTCTTCCCATGAATGTTCCCTCCTCCACCCTGCCATCCGTGGAGGAACTCAACAAAATTTTTTGTGGGCTGACAACACGTAAAGCGCCCGGCCCTGACCGCATCGACAATTTAATTGCCAAGGCGGCTTGGGCTGTTGCGCCGAACGACATCTGCTCACTCTTTTCAGAATGTCTTCGACTGGGCGTCTTCCCGCGATGCTGGAAGACGGGCCTCCTCAAGGTTATCCCCAAATTCACCTCTAAGCCCCCGACTGATCCTAAGGCATATCGCCCTATCTCTCTATTGCCCGTTTTCGGCAAAGTGCTTGAAAAGCTCATCGCTTCTCGAATCGAGTTTCACTTCAAAACAGCCGGTTTCCCCATATCGTGTCATCAATTCGGTTTTAGGCCCGGCATCTCCACCGAGGATGCCATCCGCTCTGTCCTTGCTGCTGTTCAGGCCTCCCGCTGCAAGTATGTCCTTGCAGTGATGCTTGACATATCTGGTGCCTTTGATGGCGCATGGTGGCCCATGGTACTTGCGAAGCTTAGACTTCGACAGGTCCCTGGCAACCTTTATGCTTCCATTGCCAGCTACCTTTCGGAGCGCAGCATCATCTTTGATGCGGGCCCAAATATCATCGTCCGAGACATTACACGGGGCTGCCCCCAGGGATCTGTCCTAGGCCCTATGCTCTGGAATGTGCTCTTCGATGACCTCTTATCACTACCACTTCCTTCCGGCTGTGAAATGCGCGCATATGCCGATGACGCCCTCCTCACTGTTGAGGCGAACAGCAGAAGTTCCCTCGAATCATCGGCTAAACTTGCCCTGCAAGCTATCCACTCCTGGGGTACACGCAATAAACTCTCCTTTGCCCCCCACAAAACCGAGGCCATCCTCCTCAAGGGTCGTCTCAGTCCTGCTCGCCCCCCTATTATCGATTTCGAGGGCTCCAGAGTGAAACTGTCCCAAGCAGTAACTTACCTTGGACGGTAATCTATCTTTCGTCGAACACGCAAAGCGCATTATCCAGAAGGGTAATGGCGCCTTCGGCAAGGTTGCTAGGCTCTCTCACGTCACTTGGGGACTTAGAGGTCGTTCACTCCGTATCTTGTATCAGGCAACCTTCATCGGAACAGCACTCTACGCAGCCGGCTGCTGGGCTGATAAGAGCCTTTTGAGTCTACAGCGGCGTGTCATCCTTTCCGGCCAGAGATTATCTCTCCGCTTGCTCACCAAGGCGTACAGATCCGCGTCAACGGACTGTCTCCCCGTTCTTGCCGGTGTCCTTCCTCTGGATCTTCACCTCCAGGTTGCCAACGCCATAAGTCTTTTGAGACGCGGCCTCACCGCTACTATCGGCGAAGATAGCATTGATCCCCCCACCCGAGGAATATCCTCTGGAACTCGGAAACTGGTTGTGCTTATGGCTCTCCGCGTGTGGCAAAAACGATGGGATTCCTCCGACAAAGGCAGAACCACCTTTTCTTTCTTTCCCTCGGTCCGTGAGAGATACGAGGCTCCTTGGTTGGTCCCGGACCATTGGACCAGTCAGTTCTTGACTGGTCACGGTAAATTTAGGGCCAGGCTCTTCCAGCTTGGCCTCTCAAGGGGGTCGGGTTGTGAGTGCGGAGCGACGCTGCAGGATGTGCGACACATCCTGTGGGACTGCGAAGCCTTGCAGCCTGGTCGTGAGGCGCTCTTCAACGCTGTCAGACCGGCCATCGGCCCGATCGGATATGCGGACTTTGTGGCCAACAAATCTAACTTTGGGGCTTTTTCAAAGTTTTGTGCTAGCTATGGCGAGAACTCGTCTGTCTAATTAGACCGATTTTCTTTCTTCTTTTCTTTATTCTTTCCCACCTCTATGGTGGTTGGCCACTTAGTCTGGAGAGCACCTCCCGAACAGTCTCAGTAGTAACATCTCGAATTTAGGCCTTAAGTCATATGTTAAGACGCTCAGAATCACTTTGCATTTTTGTTGTAAAATTAAAATCCTCGAGCCCTAAACCCCACGGCCATAATCTTTTAGTGATTTCTGAGCCTCCTTTGCTTTGTGTAAACACTTGGGAAAGTGTAGCTTCACGGGAGGGCCTTCTGCCACTCGCATCTCACATAACTTTTGCATGCGAGTCCTGTGACACATCCCCGGATGGGATGGATATACAGGGCGTGGGTCAGTGGAGGGGAGACTGACCCCTGAGAGAAGGTGTTGTTTTGCCATGATCCTTCTTGAAGTTGCTGCAGGGCTGCCCCCATGGCGAACTCTGATGCGTCTACCACAAGTGATAGCTCCGCGTCAGGTTTGGGGTGTGCTAGCATAGTGGCTTGGGCTAAGTCGGCCTTGCACTTTTTAAAGGCGTTTTCCAACTCGATCGTCCATGTGATGGGTCTCTTGTCATTTTTCTTGTAGTTTGAGGTAGCTTCAAATAGAACACGTTGCGCATTAATTGCGTGTGGTAAAAATCTTCGATAGAAATTGACCATGCCAAGGAATCTTCGGAGTGCTTTCACTTCTTGTGGTATGGGGAACTCGAGGATCTGCTGCACCTTTTCAGGCAGTGGCGAAGTTCCAGCTGCGGTAACCTTGTATCCCAGAAAGCTAACTTCTCGTTTTCCGAAGTTGCACTTTTCGGGGTTGATAACCAGTCCATACTCGCACAGCCTTTTGAAAATTGTCTTCAAATGTTCGGTGTGTTGTTCTTCGTTCTTGGACGCAATCAAAATGTCGTCAAGATAGGTGAAACAGAATCCCAGGTCTCTGGTAACTTCGTGAATAAATCTCTGGAATGTTTGAGCTGCGTTACAGAGACCAAATTGCATGGCTGTAAACTCGAACAATCCGAATGGTGTAATGATGGCAGTTTTGTTCACATCTTCAGGGTTGACCGGGATTTGATGGTACGCTCGTTCTAGGTCCAATGTACTGAATATCTTCGCATCATGCAGGCGGTGTGCGAAGTCGTGGATGTGCGGTATGGGATAGCAGTCCGGAGTGGTCTTGGCGTTTAAGGCGCGGTAGTCTCCACATGGTCTCCAACCTCCATTGGGTTTTTTCACCATATGCAGCGGGCTGGACCAATTGCTTTTGGATGGGCGGCATATCCCTAGTTTCATCATCTTGGCAAATTCTTGTTGGGCGGCTTCCAGATGTCCAGGTGCTAATCTTCGTGCTTTGGCTGTGACAGGTTGTCCCTTGGTTTCGATGATGTGTGTCACTGTGTGTTTCGTTGCTTGTGGCGCTTCCTTTGCTTGACAGTGAATCAATGTGGGATACATGGAGATGATCTTGTGGTATGGGTCAAGATTGTTTATCATCGATAGCTTGGCCGATGGTCCTGGTGCTCTGTGTCCTCTTGAGATTAGCTGAGTTGTGCCATCGATAAGACATTGTCTACGTAGGTCCACTAATATGTTGTGCTGGTGGAGAAGATCAGCTCCAATAATGGGTTGTCCGACATCCGCGATGATAAAAGTCCACTCAAACTCACGGCGAAGTCCGAGACTGATCTTGATGTCTTGCGTACCATAAGTATGAATCCTGGTGCCATTTGCTGCGTAGATTTCCGGAAATGCTGTCTGTTGGGTGTTGGTTGCTGCATTGTTGGAGAAGCGGCGGGGTGGTATGGCGGAAATGTCTGAGCCCGTGTCAATCAGAAACTTTTGAGATGACAGCGAGTCCCACACATGTAATCTGCAGCTTTGTGTTGGTGTCGGCGTCGAGCAAGCTGCTATTACTGAGCGCCTTTGAAGTTTTCCGCCATTTTGCATGGCTGTTGACATTTTCTGGCGTTGTTTCCGAAATTACTATGGTAGAAGCAAAGACCGTCAGCTGTTCTTGATGAGCTTGATGACAAACGGTTCCCGGAGCGTCCGCGACTGTGACTTCTGCCTTGTCTCTGCAGTTTTGTTTCCAGCTGTTCTATTTTCTTCGTTAGCTCCCCTACTTGCATGATGAGCTGTGTAACCAGTGGGCGTAGAGAGTCTTGGCTTGAAGCTGGTGTAGGTAACTGCGTCATACTGTAGATAGAAGGTCCCTGACAGACTTCTATAATGCGGTCAGCTATTGCGGCTTGTTGGTCCAGTGGCTGGTCAGGCGACACAGATAAAATCGTCTGGGCTTGTTGCGGCAGGTGCTGGAACCACAGGCTGCGAAGAATTGGGCTGTCTTGAAGTTTGTATCCTGCAAGCTGCTTCATTTGGAGGAGCAGCATTGAAGGTTTCTTGTCTCCCAAGGAGAGTCCATGTAACAGCTTTGCTAGGGATTTTTCCTCAGATTCCTTGAACCGGTCGATGAGAGCGTTCTTCAGCGTGTCGTACATCTTCTCCGCCGGAGGCGCCATGATGACATCGGCGACACATTCAAGTGCGTCTTGATCCAAGCCACCGACGAGTATGAAGTATTTTGTGCTGTCCACGGTAACTCCAGCATGTTGAAATTGGGTCTCAGCTTGTGCGATCCACAGACCGACGTTCTTACGCCAGAATGGCGGCATCTTGATGCTCACTTTGGCGGCTTCCATTGTTCTTGCACTTTGATAAAATGTTTAAAAATGTTACTGCACTTTGATTATTACGGGTCACCAAATTTTTTGTTTTAAATCACGTCGGGCGTCACCACTTTTGAGGTTGTGAGTGTGTGTGGTGTGCCGACGTGCTTGATAGGCGAGCAGGATGCTTGATGCTTGAAGTGGGGGAAGGAAAGGAAATATGGAAGTTGGCAAATAGGAAGTAACTTGAAACTTTTGAGGAAATTCGGATTGGCCCTAACAAGGACCTTTTGTTGTGATCAGGAGAAAAAACTGTAAACTTTTGAGGAAAATTAAAAGTGGCCCTAAGAAGGACCTTTTGTGTTGTGATGTGAGCAGTGTGCTGTAGGAGACGGTTGCCTCAAGTCTGTTCCTGGCGAGGTCTTGAGAATCTTCTAGGTAAAGATGTGGCGAAGCTGGAGATGTCCAGGTGAAGGTATGATGAAGCTGGAGATGTCCAGGCGAAGGCACGAGGTAAGATGTCGTCTCTGCTTGGAAATTGGCGGGAACGCGAGAGATGTCTTGAGATTTTGGCGGGAGATGTAGATGTCCGCTCGGTGGTCTCGAAGTTTCTCTGGTGATGATGTAGTGGTCTGCGGAGACGTCCAGGCGACGGTGCAAAGTAGTTTTGCGTCTCTGCTTGGAAATCGGCGGGAACGCGAGACGGCTTGCAATTTTGGCGGGAGCGCGGTAAGATGTTGCTCGTTCCGTGGTCTCAGTGTGTCTGTCTGTCTGGAGCTCGGCGTACGCGTTTTATACTCCCGCTCGTTCTCGCGGGCCCACTACTAGGGGTGGGCACGCACAATTTTCGGATTATCTTCTTTTTATCTGATTTCAGATATCTGGTTTTCTTTCATCTTCTGTACTGATGCACCACAGTGTGAAATCCCATTTTTGTTTGCACACAACACCTTCCAAGTATATTCTTCACTTACCTACTTCTTTTATACGCGGGACCTATGATTTGAACCCTAAAGCTTCATCTATTTTACAGATGATAGATAAAATTTTATCAGAGTATTTCATTTTGTATCATTCCCTAATCATTTGAACAATAAGCTTTTATTTGACCTCCACCCTCAGGATTCGTTTAAAATCCACCCCTGTGCTGCATTCAAAGGTCCTAAGCAGGTGCACTGTCCCCATTCACCTAAACTGCGACGTGCATTAAGTTCTATGCGCGCACATCCCTGTCGAATGCGATTTATTGCAACAAAACTCCCCCACCCACCCGCTTGTTCCACCTCTTCCCTAATCCTAGCTTTGGTCCAGAGAGCATGCGCACGAGTATGAATGACAAGCGTCTGAAATTTTGTACCCTAAACGGGACACAAGATTGGATTTTGTGTTCAGGTAAGTACATTATAAGTGGAATTATTCAATTTGTTATATGTAGCATATAACCACATAGCATTATACTTCAACCCATTTAATTTTGATGACTTTTAATTGGTTTTAATCTGATTCAGGGATGTTAACTATGTACTTTTTCAATTTCTGATAAAAGTTCTCGCAAAACTTGTACGTAAATTTAGAGTGGGCAAATGAAACTAATACTTACGTTGTACTTCGATCCGTCTTTTTTTCATTGTAAATAAAGACGTGAGAACACATTCACCGTGTTCCATGACTAAAAGGTTGGTATGAGGCTGACCACCCATACTGTAAAAAAAATATCCTTTGCCAATGTCACCGCTTTTTCAAGGAAGGCTTCAAAGGTGGTAAGAGCTGAAAAACTTATCTTCATTTGAGATTTAATTTTTTCTTGTGTTTCTACAAATGCAGCATGTGTCTGGATTATCTTAAACGTGTTTGGTTGTGGGCATGCATTTTTTGCGGATATTAAATGTTAACATATCTATGCGGCTTAGATTATAAATTATTGATATAATAATAAATCTATAATCTAAGTTGCAAGGATATATTCATTCAAAGCTCTCAGATGTATGCCCACAAACAAACACGTGTAGTTCGCGCTTACAAATGCTGATTGTGTACTTACAAATAAAATCCAACCTCAAATGAACATAAGCCCTGCAACTCTTGCCGACATTCCCTGAAACAGGGGTGACATTTGTGAGGGTTTTTCCAATAGTCCTACTGATTGACACAATTAATAATTAACAGCCACTTTAATATGTTTATTTTTATTCCTTTCACAATGTATACACAATAAACCACAGCACAATATTAATTATAACAAAATTCACATGCTTCTGGCTCTCACGCCAGGCAAGCTTCTTCCCTCTTTCTGCATTCCTTTGTTTTCCTTTTCATTCAAATTCAAATCTCATGTTCCATTTTACCTAACAAACAAATCCATCTCGTTACAATACACCTCCTTCCTCTCATAAAAAAAAAACATTCCCAATTTTTTTTTTTTTTTTTAACAATGAGTAAATAATGTATCATAATGCTCAGCCGGCGCCACATATTTTGTTTTATTTTAAGGATAAATTTCAAAAATATGAAAATAAAAAAAAACCTGTTTCTGATACATTATTCAGTCATTAATACCTTTTTTAACAATACCAATTATTTTCATACTAAAATTAATATTTTTTTTTTTAACACAAATTTCATATTCAATATTATAAACAAATATTTGTTTTTTTTTTTTTTTTTGTACTTAATTCAACAATTCAAAATAATCAAATAACAATACATAATAAACATTCACCAGTTTATTAATCAATTCATTAAAATAACTTTTTTTTTTTAAATACTTAATTCAACAATTCAAAATAATCAAATAACAATACATAATAAACATTCACCAGTTAATTAATCAATTCATTAAAATAACTTTTTTTTTTTAAACATGTATCACATCTTTCCCAATATTTAAATTTATTTCAAATTTATTTTTCATTAATAAATTTATCAGTCCATCAATTTTTTTAAAAACTTTACCTTCATATGTAATACTTTGTTTAATTTATGTTTCATACCTTCATTCATGCAATGTTTCATAATTCATTCTTTCACTGATCACTTTTATATCAACTTTCACCGTATCATTCATCACCTCAAATTTTTCATACACATGAAAATATGTTTTTTTTTTTTTTTTTAATCTAATTTGATTATGTCCTTGATGTGATATTTATTTATAACATTTGTGTCTATATCTTTTAATACATAGACTATCTTGCTAACTTTCTTTTCTATTCTGGCTTTGACAAATTTTGGAGCCAACTTTGTACAGAAGTATTTCCCTGCATTTGATTGTATGAAATTTTTACGCCATACAATATCCCCTTGATCATAGACACGATTTGATCTACCTTTATTATAATAATTTGCATTTTTATTATATGCATCCCATAAATTTTCTGTTACAATTTTGTATAATGTGTTTAATGAGGTTTGTGCATCCTAAGCCTATTTTTTCATAAGAGATGTCCTTGAAATCATTTTCTATTGCTTTTAATTGCTGTAATTGGTTATCTGTTAATTTAGTTCTATTTGTAATTTTACCTAATTCACTAATATTTTTGCTATTTGAATATGTAATTTTACTTATTAAACTCGGTTCTAATTCAAATTTTATCCAAAAATCTATTCCAAAAATTAAGTCTTGTTGTAAACCTTGTAAAACATAAAAATCTACATGTTTTATTTGATTGTCACATTTTACCTCTAAATTTATTTTACCAAGTATTTTTATATTTTTACCATTTGCTAACGAGATATTTTCATGGGTTTTTATAATTTTGTAATTTCTTTGTAAAAAATAATCAAATGTTTTTTCATTGATTGCAGAAATAGATGCACCTGAATCTAGTAAACCTGTAAAATTTTTGTTCTCAATATTTACTGTTAAAAATGGTATTTTATCAAATTGTTTAGCAAAAATGAGTGGTGCAATTTGATAATTTTTATTAAAAATTTGAATGAAATTAAGCCAGCTCTTCATTTCTGATTTTTGTGTTTGTACTGAAGGCCGACTATCTACAAGTTTTTTGAATTACTATTGTATGTCGTATTTGTTCTATTTTGTATATTTATATTTCTGTTCATTTTTGTTTTGTCTGTATAATCACTTTTTTTATTTTTAACAAAACAATCTTTTTGTACATGTCCTGTACGCTTACATGAGTAACAGATTACTGTGTGTTTTTTAAAATTTCCATTTTTTATAAAACAATTTCTTTCCACATGTCCTCTTTTATTACAAAAGTAGCATACTATATTATTTGTGAAACTTCTACATTTATTCTGTATGTAATCTAATTCTCTATTTTTAGTCCAACAATCTATTTCATCATGTCCTAATTTATTACAAAAATTGCATTTTTGCATTACATTTTTCTCTTCTGTGTCATTCATTACATTTAAATTCTTACATTCATTAAATTTGAAAAATGATTCAAACTTGCTACATATTGTAGATAATTCCTCTGTATTTTTAATTTCAGATGTTGTCAGTAAAGTTGCATATTTTTCTGACAATCCATGAATTATTATGTCCATAAGTTCTTTATCATGCATTCTTTTATTTAATAAATTATTTTTTGATTTTACCTTTAAAATATAAACAGATGCATTATCATGACCTTGTACCATATTTAAAATTTCTAACTTAAGATTCCTTTGAAAGTCATATTTTTCAAATTGTTGTAAGAATTTGGTTTTAAAAATTTTCCAATCAAATTCACAATTAATTGCTCTGTACCACGTTAACGGAAAATCTGTTAAAAATATAGGCATACACTCTACCAAATAATCTAATTTTAATTTGTAGACTTTGGCTAATTCTTCTAACCTTATTATAAATTCATTTGGTTCACTTTCACCATTAAAAGATATTTTTAATTTGAGAGGATCAAAATTTATGGACTCCATTGTGTTACTTTCTAAATCCTTTTTATTATTTTTTTTTTCAGATTTCATCATTTGCTGTATATTTTCAATTTATGCAATTAGAAAAAATCATTTCATTGAAAAAAATTTTTTCATACAAATTAAATATAACACCATCTATATATATTTATCTAAACTGATTTGAAACAAACTGGTTCATATCCATTCTTCATTCTCCCGCGACGTTCGATTTTTAAATGTTCATTTCTTCCGAACGTAGGTAGGTAATTTGAATTCTCTTGCCTTCAATATTTTCAAAACAGCCGTTCAATATTTTCAAAACCGCTTTTTAAAACTTGCAATTTCTTGTTTTAAATTGTATAAGTTGATGCCTTCAATAGCTTTTAAACGTGTTGATGCTTTCACAACCATAAATCTGCCCAATTTTAATTATTTCATATATTGTATTGTTTTCAATGTCATTTGTTGAAATTGACTGTCATTTGTTTTTGTTTGTGAAAAATTTTCTTCATAGGAATTTCATTTACAGATTTTTTCTTTTACGTTGGACGCCAAAATGTGAGGGTTTTTCTTCTGTCCTACTGATTGACACAATTAATAATTAACAGCCACTTTAATATGTTTATTTTTATTCCTTTCACAATGTATACACAATAAACCACAGCACAATATTAATTATAACAAAATTCACATGCTTCTGGCTCTCACGCCAGGCAAGCTTCTTCCCTCTTTCTGCATTCCTTTGTTTTCCTTTTCATTCAAATTCAAATCTCATGTTCCATTTTACCTAACAAACAAATCCATCTCGTTACACATTGGCAAAGTGAACCATTTTTTACAGTATGGGTGGTCAGCCTCATACCAACCTATAAGTCAAGGAATACGAGTAAAAAATAACATTTAAGTATAAGAAAACAACAAAACCTTAAAAATAAATCTATACAAAAAAAGTAAAAAAAAAAAGAAATGTCTTATGCAAAAAATGTAGCAAGCCAATAAACCAACATTAAAAATCAGCATTGCAGATTAGCCGCCACTTCTTCCTGTCCTTGCATACTTCTTTCATTTCATCCAGAGTCATAACCTTTTTGATACAATATATAGATTATGAGTATTAACAATACTTGACTTATAGGTTGGTATTAAGCGACCACCCATACTGTAAAAAATGGTTCACTTTGGTAATGTCACCCCTGTTTCAGGAAAGGTCGGAAAAATATTCAGGGTGTATGTTGATTTGAGGATTGGATATTAATTTTTATATGAATATTAAATGTATTCAATATGAATATTAAATGTGTTGTATTGAAGTTGACACAATTCGATTGATACTGTAATTACCTCTATAATAAATTCTCCGATTTCTTGGAATATTTCGTATCCTGACACATTCAGGACCATTCTAGAAACACCGGGTCCTCAGTAGATGTCACTCACCCCCTTCCCTCCCCCGCTTCTTGCTTCCACCGCTTAATTAATCTTCCCCGAGCGCAGCTAAGGGCGGTTGGAACTGGGGTCGCAAAACTTGGACGGGTTATCACCAACAATTGAATGCGAAATGGAATATGGAAATGATGAATCTTGTTTGAATTTTAAAATAGATAAACGGTGAATATTTATAGTTGAGAAAATCACCTTCCTCTCTTCCGTGGATGTTTCACTGTTTTTCATTTCATTCACTAACGATCATACCATAATTTAAGCTACAAACATATGTTTTTAATCATTTCACGTTCATATTAAATGCATGACAAAGAGCAAACACGTGTGAATCATCGCTTACACTTGCTACATGCGTACTTTATATAGAAAACAAAAAGTTCATCTAATTTCTCTGAATATTTCAAATGCAAATACACACGTCACACAAGTTTTCGTAATTTATGGCTTTTTGCTGCCAAAATAAGGAGTAAATTGCAGGAAATAAATTGTGACATCGAAGGAAAAATAAAAAAAATCTCTTCCAATGACACAAGATAACTGTGAATGCTAAGTTTGGAGGTATTACAAATTAACGTAAGGTTTTTTTAAATATTTTTTATGGTTTGTGTATAAACAATGAAAATTTATATTGATTTATTTTTTATATTTTATAGAAACATTTTTTATAGTACTTATTCGAATTAATGTTTTAGTATACGGTAGACGATTGAAGTGTTGAAAACACCAAATGTCGTTTATAGGTTGTTTTTAAATTAAAAAAGGGATTCGAAATATTTATGGACAGAAATTATCTCCATAACAGTTTTCAATGTCAGTATCTTTATTGTTTAAAGTGTTTTGAAATATGAAGGGTGGCATTTTTTCGTCTAGTCGAGTAATAGGTTCAAAATACATGATTTTCGGATGTGCTTTACCATTTTGGTTTTCAATCTATCCCTCAGTGCCATGTTAATATTGATTGGAGCCTGTCTGACGTCACAAACAGCGCGTCATGCGGCTAGAACTCATTTCAATAGCCCCCACAACTCAGGGTCCGGTTTGATACCCTCGATAGTCCTCCTAGCTCGACCTTATACCCTCTAAGTCTGCAGAAGTCGTACTGTGGAGGCTTGCGTGTGATACAGAGACCAATAATCATAAAACCGCTGATATGCCATGACGGGAAATTTGTTCCTACTCGATTATACACTAATGAAGACTGTCTTTCTCACAGGTATTGTGGTAAATTTGAGTGACGTGAGGTGTAACTCAGAAACAGCTGATATAATTCCTGTGAAAAAATTTTTTTTTTGCAATCAACTCTCTCGGTGACAAGGAAGATAATAATTGTATTGTTGGTAAATACAAATGTAAGATTTTATTCATTTTCAGAATTTTTCCATTAACAGAATAAATCCAATGCACCCTACTAAATACACCGCAAAATAATTTTGAACTCTTTAAAATGTTTGGCAGATTTAAAAAATGATGCTCACATTCACCAAGATATAAAAAAAGACAATATGGTGTGCTTACGTAAATATATGGATACTGGTTAGTTGAGTTAATTAGGTAAATCTCTATAGATAAGGAAAAAGAGCTTTTAAAATGGTTTAAACAGCAATGAAGATTGTTATTGAGAAAATATAACAAGAACGTAAGCATAACCTTTTTAAAATCAACAACCAAAAACTGAAAACCATGAGGAGGTTGTAGAATTACAAATGATGTTTATAGATCAGTCTCTGAGAATCAAAAATATTCCATTAAGGATTATGATGCTGACCTTCTGAGAATTATAAACAGTGAGTGCTTGGAATTCTCAGAAACCAGAAGCATCATGAATGAAAAAAATTACAAAAAAATTAGCAGATTTTGAGAAGAACTAAAGAAATTGGCTAATTATTAGTAGAATTAGTTGTTTCATCTCATTGAACGAAGGAAAAGTGTGTCGAGTCTGAAAATGGTAGGATTTTTTCCCCCACTAATTTTCTTTAACCTTCATGTGGTTCATTTTTAAGCTGTTTTTGGCTGTTGCAATAGCTTTACATCATACTTAGAACCTTAACTTGTTAAAAAAAAAAATCAGATTCTCTTAATAAGCCCTCATCTAAACATACTTGTTATGATTACCTTCCACTTGAATACGCTCAAATTTTGTTGATGCCACATTCCCAAGGCTTAGATCATCCATATGCTTAAGCAGCTGCTTGTACCCCCTGTATGTTTACACTCAATCAGCGTTTTCCCGAAAAAATGTGAAAATCAAAACTCTAATTGGAGGCGCTTTCTTTCTTTCAATATATATTTTTTTTTGGCTAACTTTACGGTTGAGTTTAAATGTGAAGGTTGATACTTGGAGAACTGTTCTTGGCAATAATTTCCCTCCAATAATCCAGTGATTAATCTCCATGGCGATGAGCTCGTTGAGCGCACACTCTCTGATAATTTCTGACATCTCTCGATGGTACTTTTTGATAACCCCCCTCGCATTACACGCACTCACCCTACCACCTACAACCCCCATAGAAACCTCTCTATTAAGGGTCCATGAAAAAACAACATTTTAACCGTGAAAACTTTATTTATTATGTGTTTCTCAAAATCCTAGTATTTAATTTTGTTACTTTTTTAGACTTCACAATAAATAAAAACCAGTCGTATTGGGAGAAGGGAATTTTCCACTTCGAGTGAAATAATGAGCGTAAAGCCAAATTTATTATCAGTGATAATAAAAAGGTCCCATTCACCATATTTGTAGAAAGGTTTGTTGGTGACTAGAAACAGTTCTTAAAAGCTGATACACAAAAAAATATCCCTTGGAAATTCTACTGTAATTTTTAAATAAATCGCTTGAAAATTACTTCTTCGTATTTTTTGATGGTATGTTTTAAATAAATGGGAAAAAAATATTGTTAGTGTTCCTTCTACAATTTAATTTATCATGACCACACGTTAAATACGAGTAGGTTAATTTTGTAAATAAAGGATAAACTAGTATTCACTAATACAAATCATAAAAGATAATAAGAAACATTTAGTACAGATTTGAATGACAGTAAAGTTTGGTAGCCCTTTAAGTATATTGAAAGCCTGTCAAAAATAAAACTATTTCTTTACATAAGAACACTTTATTTTGATAATATTTTTTAGTATATTAATTAAATAACACACAGTTTTAATTCACTTTTATTTTATTTAAATTATGTCTAACGTTTTCGCCTAAAAAGGCATCCTCAGGACAATTTTTCAGGACAAGCTTTTTAGGCGAAAACGTTAGACATAATTTAAATAAAATAAAAGTGAATTAAAACTGTGTGTTATTTAATTAATAACCACCGAACCCTGAAAAATATATTTTTTAGTGTTGATCTGTTAACACAGTGAAAGTCCATTTTTATAAATATTTAAAAATATAAATGGTAAAACATTCTTACATTATTTTGATACTTTGGCTTGCAAGCTACATTTACATATTAAAATCAGACTTTTTTATAAAGCACCAAAGTGGTATTATATTCTATGAAAATATTCACAAACGAATCTAGTTTCTACGAATTCACCTCAGTTTTGTTACAGTTCATCCCTCCAGTGCTTGTTTGGCCTGTCTATCACTCGATTCAATGATGACTTTTCCATTAAATTGTCTTAAGAATCACAGTCTACGCCATCTGAGCTAAGAAAAAAATGTACAAAACGTTATGTGAGAGTTGATTTTAATAAAAAGATATATAAATTCAATAGGAAAAATACAATGGACTTTCACTATGTTAACAGAAATACGCATACAAATATAATGTTTTAAATATTTTTAAAATCAATTTCCAGGTTTGACAGACATATTGGTCCAGTACACATACAAACATTGCTCATGTGAAATTACCTCTCATGGACATAATACAAACAAGCACTAAGACTTACCAGAATACCGCCCCGGTTCTGTGTGGATTCTCTGAGATCACAATCGTCCCTATGACAACCCCTGGGGGGTAATGGGGTGGTGGGATGCCCAGCAACGGAGAGGGGGGGGGGAGGTAACCAACCCCATATCACATCATATGCCAACTCAATCGAAAAAAATGCGGCTTAGCGAGGTACATATATTATGTACGTCGCCATTATTATTTTCTGAAGTAAGCAGATCGTATTACACTTCAATGACGTACTTGTACATAAGAATCCTTGATCTAAGTTGCGAAACATTTTATGAAAGACATTTTTGTAAGGAATCCTGTGCGGGAGACTCCTTAGATAAAATAGACTCTAGGGGTCTATGACACTTGTTGTAGTGCCGCAGAGGTGTTCACGAGCTTGGTCGTCGCTACAAATGGCCAATACTCAAGCAAGACCCAGTTGCTGTAAGGCCAAATGGACCTTTAGTGACCGGTCTTTGGTAAAGGTTTTATGAATTTTCCAACCCATTTAAGAGCATTTATGAAAATTTGAATGGTATATTTGTTGTACTCTGCCGGGATTCGAACCCATAACCTTTTATTTACGAGTCCAAAGTGTTGCCACTGGACTACTGACCAGTCTTTTAAAATATTTTTTTGAAACACACACGGCAATGATTACTTTTGTACAGGTTTTGGCCAATAAATTCAAAACATTGGTTTTGACTGGTGTGTTTGAAATAAAAATAGTATTGGTTACAGTCTTGGCAGGCTCCTTGACTGTGGCTTTGACCTGAGAGTCAACGAATGCCATTGGGTAACTACTTATTTAAAAAAGAAAACTGATACATTACTCAGTAACGATTTAAATAGATTTTTTTGGCCAAGCAAAAATATGTTGGAGAATTGCATTCCTTTTCACGAGTTAATTTTAAAAATGGACATATTTTATAAATTACTTAGCTTCATATGTACTTCGTTGTTATTTTAAAGACCGAGGTAAGCAAAGCAAAGACGGTAAAGCAGAGGTAAAATTTTTCGCTATTTTAATATTGAAATTTTCATTCTAGAGAAAAATAAAAACATTGAACCGCAGAAAAATTTGATTTTGCAGTCACTGTGATTCTAAATTATTTAAGTTGGTTTTTATTCCACGAAGGGCCTAATTTCATTTGTTTTCTCATCTTCATTCTTGCTTTGCCCACATTCCGAAAATGTGGTGTAGGTACTTGAATATTAGGTTGGAATAAGGCTGTCCTCCCCCATGCTGTACAAAACTTGGTACACTTTTGCCAATGCTAACCCGGTCTCAGTTTTAAAAGTTCATGCTCAAGTTTATGTTCATGTGAAAAAATAATGTTCAAAATTAATGTTAAAGTTTATGTTCATGTGAGTTTTTGGTTAATTTTTTTTTTTCACAATATGCAGTAAATGTAAGCGCAAACTCACAAGTGCCTGCTTTTGAGCATGCATTTAATATGAGCCTTTAATGCCAATATATATTTGCAACTTAAATTAGATATAAAACATGTAATGAACAACACCTTAGAATCATTGTAAGAACTACAGAATAATTAAACACTGACAGACCCTTAAAAAAATTAAATTGAAAAAAATTATCCAGTTACCCGTATATTGGGATCACAATTTTTTAAACCCTACACACATGGAAAAATAATTGACTAACTGGAAATTACCACAACGTTTGTTAGGCAATGTTTTTTTTGCTCATAATTTGTATTTTTCAGAATCTGAAAACGTCTGTTATTCTAAGTACATTAATATGTAATTCAAAGTGGGAGATTATCTGAAGCCTTTATTCGTTTATCCGCCTTCGTCTCATCGTAAACCAAAAAGTTGCCTAATTGAAGAGAGTATTAATCTATTCTCGGAGGAATCAGGAAAAAATGTATGAAGGGCTCTACAATCCAGAGATGAGGGATAATAATACATATTTATCCAGCCTATTAGGATATAAATGATTTTCATTATGGTAGTAAATACATACTAAATTACTCCTGCTTTGGCACAGTTAAAGAGATAATAATTGAAACATTTGGAAAAGGTTTTTTTCGCCGCTTCATTTATTTTCGCAGGCAAGGTGTTAAGAGGTGAATGAGGCTGACTAGCCATTCCCTATAAATGGTTCAATGTCTTTGCCAATATCATCTCTTCTTCGGGGCAGATTGGCAAAGTTGCAGGGTTTATGTTCATTTGAGATTCGGGTATATTACATCAGGTATCATATACCTGATGTAAGTATGATATGTATGATGTATGATACCTAATGATGACCTACTAGGTTGAAATCGTTAGTGTAATTTGTTTAAAGATTTTAAACTTTTTAAATAAATTTTATAGTGAAAATAAACAATGTTTTGATGATGATGATGATGATGTCTCCATCCTTCCGGGCTTGTAGACCATGAATTCAAACAAAACAGTGTTTTGTTTGAATTCATCCAAAAATTATAAAATTAAACAATATGAATTTTCAGTGTTAATACACAACACAAAATATACATATTTATCATTTGGTCCGTAGAGTTTTACCATTGAGTTATCAAGAAAACATAGTTCATTTAGTGAAAAATCGTTCCAAGTTTTTATTGATATTGTTACGATTTTTGGTTCGGATACTTTTTCTGTAAAACACTACTCTTCTTTATACTTATTTTTACACGTTTATATTTATTTTAACAAAGATACTCTCAATTACTTCATTACACTGGTTTTAGTTCACTGGTCGAATTTGTTCGATGTATTGGTGAAGCTCGCAGATGACTGACTGCCCAGTGCAAGCAACTTGCACCCTTTTATACTAAGAGAATCGAATACTCCGGAAGATATTTTTGCTCGATGCTTCTCGAAGTACTTCGTCTAGCGCCTTCTCTATTTACACACAATTATTAATCCTACCCACCATTACAATAAAGAATTCCTATAACTAATACTTATACATATTTTAATATTTACATTGCCTATTTACATAACAATATTCAGAGTAAAACTATAGGTACTTTACATACTAAATACAAAACCATATTTCCAAGGAATTTGGATACAAAAAATGTGTCAAATCAAATCGTTTGTTATGTGATCTCTCTCCTCGAATATTACTTGACAAAACACATTTTCATCTTATTTGATATCACATCAGGCGGGGGAAAAATATTTACGTACGCACACTATTCGCGTGTTACACTTGTAGATGTTTGTTATCAGAAATACCGTTACCCAGCCGAGATAACCCTACAAAGATCTGCAAAGTAATATTTGCGAACTAGTGATGGCGTAGTTTCATGAGAAGAATCGTGTATTTCAGAATCGTCATGTGTTTTTTATAAATGTGTTTTTACGTCTCACTATTATAAAAGTAAAATTAAATAATATTCAAAATGAGCCTGTGTATTTTTGTCCTTCCTTTTTTATACTGAGAAATATGGTGTTTGTCACTAAAAACAAATTATTTTTTATGGTTATGAATTCATTTTGAACAATATTTTGTAGTTTACCCGTGAAGTTACATACACTAGTAAGAGATCTTTAGTCATGCAAAAAAGCTAAATATGACTCATATCTTACAATATGTTGGAGACCATAAATAATTATCTTGAAGTAGCTTATTTCCTTGACTTATAAGACTTATCTCCTTGATTGATAGGTTGGTATGCGGCTGACCACCCATACTGTAAAAAATGGTTCACTTTGCCAATGTCACCCCTGCTTCAGGGAAGGTCGGCAAGAGTTGCAGGGCTTATGTTCATTTGAGATTGGGGTTTTTATATTGTAGGTCCACATGCAGCATGTGTAAGCGCGAAATTATGCATGTCTGCTTGTGGGAATGCATTTAATATGAATCTCAAATGATACATATCTTTGCAGCTTAGATTTAGATTTAGATTTAGATAAGTTATGAGTATGAGGTATGAGGCTGACCACCCATACTGTAAAAAATGGTTGACTTTGCCAATGTCACCCCTGTGTCAGGGAAGGTCGGCAAAAGTTGTGGGGCTTATGTTCATTTGAGGTTTGGATTTTATTTGTAAGTACACATTCAGCATTTGTAAGCGCGAAATTCACGTGTTGGTTTGTGGGCATACATCTGAGAGCTTTAAATGAATATTTCCTTGCAATTTATTATTATTATTATAGCCTGTTTGTAACGTAGACACACTGAAAAAGGTAAAACATTTCAATAACAGAAACACTATAAACAAAATTAGGATAATATAAATATAAAAAATATAAAGTTTCTAAGAATAATTTTCAAGACACTTAAAAACTCTCAAAATCTTATTTTATAATAATTGTGATATAACGTAGAGCTAACACTAGTTATTAATCCTATCCTAGTGTGGCACTGTTTATTTCTAAAAACATTGTTTTATCTCTTCTGAAAACTATTCATACTAGACTTATGGTGTTTTTGGAATGCCCAATTTAAAACTACAAGTATATAGCATTACGTAAATACTCAACCATCGCGTAAAAGGAAGAAAATGTATGAAAACTAAAACACTCACAGATAATGCTTTTGTGTATTGTACCCATCTTTCTATTTACGCGATGTTTGAGTGCTTACTCGACGTTTTTTCTTCAAGCTTCTGATATAATCGTCCGCTTGTATCGCCTTGAAGAGGATTTACTTCGCATGGACGGGCAGGAATACGGAAAATATTTAAAATGGGAGTCGGCGAAGGGTTCTCAGGAATTTCATTTTTTGCTCGACAAAAATATGCAGAGGTATTTTCCGATGTATTATTTATTATTCGTACGGAAAATGTAATTTGGCGTTTTGTGTGTCATATTCTGTGAGCCGGTTTTTTTTAACACATATTTTTTATGTATGTAAGTACCAGAATCTTATATTACACTTATTGTACTTATATGTATTTATGAGCTTTATAATATGAAATATTTATTTTCTAATGGAAATTATTTAGATTCAAATATAATGAGTTTTTCAAAAAAGAAGACTCATGCAGGTTGTGTAAACCAAGTAGGTATGCCATAAAATCGCTACAAGACGCAAAGTTTGAATTTCTTTACATTTTAAATGTATACGGAATTTCGAAATAAAGTGTACAATATTTTTGCAACTTAGATCATAATAAGAATTGAATTTGTACAAATAAATTAAATTAAATAAAACTTTTTTTTTCATAGATCTCAAGTAGTTATGGCTTGTAGAGCTGAGATTGTTCTACATAACAGGATTCCGCAAACAATGTTTCATCCAATATATCCTCTGCAATATGTATCTTTCTCAAGTACACACTCAATGATATCTATTTTTCAGGTATACAACATTCAGTTTCAACTCAATCCTAGCATTTTACGCAAAAATTATGTAATCTAAAACTCTCACTTGAGGTGCTGTTTTCGTTCGTACGTATTTTTTATAAATCTTTTGTTCGAGTTAAAATGTGACGTTATTTACTTAAAGGACTGGTCATGTCCTGTACAGTGAGTCTCAAGGGGTCTTGTACCTGACTCCCCTAAGGACAGGTCATTCAGGGGAAAGCCGTACAGGAAAACTCAGAAAATCTGAATGTTATCTCATATGGCTTTGTCTCGAGATGACAGAGTTCATATATTTTGTGCTCAAAAACAAGAAAAGCTCTGACATATTTAAAATTAAGTATATCAGAAACCATATTACTACCGTTTTTTTTTTCATACTAATACCGTTGATTTCCTTACAGGTTATCCATGTTAGGAGAAATAAGACAGTTTAGAGCTTAATTTATGTACGTTGGTCAAGTTTTTTTCAAAAGAAACTGATTATACATACTTCTTGACCGGTCCGTAGTATATATGAATATAACACTTTGGACTCATAAATGGAAGGTTGTGGGTTCGAATCCTGGCGGAGCACAAAAGTTATACCATTTATATTTTCAAGTATGCTCTTCGCTGGGTGGAAAATTCATATGCCTTTACCAAAGACCGGTCACTAAAGTTACATCCAGCCTTACAGTAACTGAGTCTTGCTTGAGAATTGGCGCTTTCTATAGCAACGACCAAGCTTGCAGAGAGCTTTTGAGGTGTGATTCACACAAAAACAGCGCTCTTATATATATATATATATTTATGTTGATAGGTTTTCGGGTAATCCGTTAATTTGCTATTTTATTTTATAGCCGACGTTTCGGATCGGTATCACGATCCTTCATCAGGGCGGTCCTTCTGTGTGTAGGGTTGGCCTTCGACTGATTTGTGATGTGTTTTGTTGCGGGTCAGTGCTGGGCGGGTTGAGGAGGGGGGGGGGGCTGCATTTCTCTTTTCTTTTGTCTTGTTGTCATGCGATGCAGTTGCTGAGGGGGTGTAGTGGGGGGCGGGCGAGTACCTGGTGTATTGTTAGGAGTAGCTTTCTCTTTCCTGGACGAGGCTATAGGGGTTACTAGAGGCCTCCATGCATTGCTTAGGCGAGCTGAGTCATCTCTGGAATTCATGGCATGCTTCCTTCTGAGAATTTCTAGAGCTTCTCTATATGTCCTGTCTGCCTCAACATTGAGTTTGGACAAAACTCGCGTTCCCTCGAAATCGATGGCGTGGCCTTCCGTCATAGTGTGATGTGCTAGGGTGGAGGTTGTCTTTCTGTTTTTAACATCCACTCTGTGCTCTGCTACTCGTGCTGATGTCCTCCTGTTGGTCTTTCCAATGTATGTTTTTTCGCAGTCCGCACATGGTATTTCGTACACTCCATGAGCTTCGAGTGGGATTTCATCTTTGACGCCTCTCAGCATAGAAGATATTTTTCTTTGCGTATTGAAAATAGGTTGAATGTCGAATTTTCTCAGCATGCGGCCAATTTTATCGGTTGTTCCCTGAACAAATGGGAGAAAGGCTATTCCTCGGATTTTTGGGGGTTCTTCTCTATCTGTGTTTGTTTCTTTTGAGGCTCTACTTATTATTTGTGGGCTGTAGCTGTTAGCTAAGAGGGTGTTCCTTAGGTCTCGGAGCTCGTTTATGCGGCTGTTTTCATCTGTCAGTCTCTTTGATCGGGTGATGAGGGTCTTTGCAACTGCGGCGATTTGCGCTGGGTGGTGATGGGAAGCTCCGTTGAGGTATCTGTTGGTGTGCGTAGGTTTTCGATAGACGGTGTGTGCGATTGTTCCTGATTCTGTCCTCTTTACTAGTAAATCTAAAAATGATAGTTGTTTGTCGTTCTCTATTTCCATTGTGAATTTTATACTTTCGTTCTGGGAGTTCAGGAACATTAAAAAGTTGTCCAGTTCTGTTAAACCATGCGGCCAGATTATAAAAGTATCGTCTATGTATCTGAGCCAGGTTTTTGGTTTTAGTACTGCTTTGTTGATAGCCGTTTCTTCCACTTCTCTCATGAATATGTTTGCTACGGCTGGCGAGAGCGGCGAACCCATTGGTGTGCCTTTGATTTGCTTATACATCTGATTTTTGTACTGAAAATATGTATTTTGTAGGCAGTGTTTTATTAGGCTCATGATATCATCTGACGGTTCTACCCGTTTCTCAATGATTTCTATGGCCTCTGTTACTGGTACGTTGGTAAATAGGGAGACTACGTCAAAACTCACCAATATGTCGTTTTTTTCCAGCCTGGTGTTTTTTATCTTACTGATGAAGTCTTCTGAGTTCTTGACGTAAGATGGGGCCGTTTCTACATGATGTTGTAGAAATCTTGCTAGGAAGCCTGCGAGTTTTTGTGTTGCGCAGCCTACTGCACTCACAATAGGGCGCAAGGGGGTGCCCGTTTTGTGCACTTTTGGTAGACCGTACATCCTTGGGGTCCGGGTTGATTTCTCGCGGGGTATGAGTGCTGTTTTGGTTTCTTTGTCAATTTTTGATGCCATTATTTTAGCTTTGGTGGTTTTTTCTAAGTAGGTTGTCGGGTCTGATGTGTGTAGTTTGTATGTTTCGCACTGAAGAATGTCGTCCATTTTTTGTTCATAGTCATGAGTATTAAGAATAACCGTTGCGTTTCCTTTGTCCGCAGGTAGAACTATAACGGATTTGTTATTCCTTAGGTGTTTTAAGGCTTCGGCTTCCTTTCGGGTTATATTACTTGCAGGGGGTTTCGCTTTCCTCAGAATTTCACAGGTCATTTGACGGATAGTTTCTGCGTCGTTTTGTGGCAGACGATGAATAGCTGATTCAACGTGTGTTATTATATCTTCTCGCGGAATGTGTCTCGGGGCCACCGCAAAGTTAAAGCCTTTTGCTAAGACGGATGTTGTGTCATCAGTTAATCGCAAGTCGGAGAGATTTACCACTACATTATTATTACATTATTATTATATTACTACATTATTATTACATTATTATTATATTACTACATTATTCGCTACAAGACGCAAAGTTTGAATTTCTTTACATTTTAAATGTATACGGAATTTCGAAATAAAGTGTACAATATTTTTGCAACTTAGATCATAATAAGAATTGAATTTGTACAAATAAATTAAATTAAATAAAACTTTTTTTTTCATAGATCTCAAGTAGTTATGGCTTGTAGAGCTGAGATTGTTCTACATAACAGGATTCCGCAAACAATGTTTCATACAATATATCCTCTGCAATATGTGTCTTTCTCAAGTACACACTCAATGATATCTATTTTTCAGGTATACAACATTCAGTTTCAACTCAATCCTAGCATTTTACGCAAAAATTATGTAATCTAAAACTCTCACTTGAGGTGCTGTTTTCGTTCGTACGTATTTTTTATAAATCTTTTGTTCGAGTTAAAATGTGACGTTATTTACTTAAAGGACTGGTCATGTACTGTACAGTGAGTCTCAAGGGGTCTTGTACCTGACTCCCCTAAGGACAGGTCATTCAGGGGAAAGCCGTACAGGAAAACTCAGAAAATCTGAATGTTATCTCATATGGCTTTGTCTCGAGATGACAGAGTTCATATATTTTGTGCTCAAAAACAAGAAAAGCTCTGACATATTTAAAATTAAGTATATCAGAAACCATATTACTACCGTTTTTTTTTTCATACTAATACCGTTGATTTCCTTACAGGTTATCCATGTTAGGAGAAATAAGACAGTTTAGAGCTTAATTTATGTATGTTGGTCAAGTTTTTTTCAAAAGAAACTGATTATACATACTTCTTGACCGGTCCGTAGTATATATGTATATAACACTTTGGACTCATAAATGGAAGGTTGTGGGTTCGAATCCTGGCGGAGCACAAAAGTTATACCATTTATATTTTCAAGTATGCTCTTCGCTGGGTGGAAAATTTTAATGCCTTTACCAAAGACCGGTCACTAAAGTTACATCCAGCCTTACAGTAACTGAGTCTTGCTTGAGAATTGGCGCTTTCTATAGCAACGACCAAGCTTGCAGAGAGCTTTTGAGGTGTGATTCACACAAAAACAGCGCTCTTATATATATATTTTTATATATATACAATATTTTTATTATTATTATTTTACAGATTACACACGATGGTTAAAATAAAAGAAGTAAGACATACTTTCAACTAAATATTTAAGATTTTTGTTATAATTACATTTGAAATGCAAAAAAGTTCATTACGACCTAATATGCACAAAAAAATATTTATATTCTTGACACACGATGTTCAATACTATATTTTTTGTAATACTTCAAAATGACGGTAAAATGTTAACTTTTTAACCAAAGAATTATTTTCATAGAAAAAACACCACAATATTCGCGAAAAGTACATACTCATCTAGGTATGATGTTACATTTAACCCTACCATTAATGCATGATCCGTAACGCCTTGCACGTAGGGGTTGCACACTTATATTTTCACTACTCTGGTCCACGCAACCCTTGCATGGTCTTCCCCCTCCGCATCCAGGTATTGTATAGCCACTAGGGGATGCACCTGAGACCACTACACTGAGTTTTACGTTATAACTCAACTGCAGCGTATTCCTGAAAATAAATAGAAAATAAACAGCGCTTCTATCGTGAAAATTATTTATTTTGTAAACGCTTTGGTTGAGTTTAAAGGTAGACTTAAATATGGGTACTGATGGTGGTTGTACTTATATTATTTGTAAGATGGATTTAAGGTGCGGAAAGGTTAAAGTGAGATGTAAACGGGGACGCGGTGGGATTTAATGTTTGCTTTAAGAAAAAAATGTTAGGAAAATACTCTTTGTCGGTGGTAGAAAATTGCAGCTAAATTGTGGACAATATCGGAGGTTTATTTACAATGATGTTTATACCTACTATGCATATTATTGATAAGCAAGTTTTTTTAGTGTCCCTAGTATAAAACATCATGTAAAAGAGATAAATACAGCGCAAATAGAAAAAATATATGAAACCAAAAAACTGAAAGTGCTACTGAATTTCAAGACATAATTTTTTTCACGCAATGGTGAAGAATTTAAGCCATATTTTATGCATGGAACACAACACCCACACATTTAACTAAGCTTAGTTTTACTTAATTTCAAAGTTGCATATTTTTTAAGGAGTAATAAATTCGTATTGATAATTATTAAACAATTTTTAAAAAATTTAACACATTTTCAATTTCATAATGCAAATATGTATTTGAAAGTACTCTATACCTAATGTCTTAGGTCTTTCTTGATTTTTGATGCAACATAAATGACTTAGCGTTCGTACAAATGTTTTTTAATTTTGAAATGTGTACTGAAATTTTGCTCCGCGTATAGTTAACTTTCCCCTAGAATTTCATTGTCAATATTTTATTGCATTCAAGCCTACTATACGGATTACATGTAATCAAATTTATACTCAAATTTCCAACAACTAAAACGCAACTCATACCCGCAATAACTCATCATGTATAATTAACAACCACCTCAAACTCCTATATCCAGAACACAAGCACGTTGAAACTTTTACGATCCAATCAAGTCATCGAATATTCTATATTTTTCCTGGAAAATAATGGAGGCGCTTTCCATATTTCTTTGAAGAACTCAATTACTTTTTTATTAAGTTTTGGTTCACTTTGGCAATGTCACCTCTGTTCAGGGAAGGTAGGCAAAAGTTGCAAGGTGAATATTCATTTGAGGTTTGGGTTTTAATTTGTAAGCACACATTCAGCATGTTCAACATTCAAATAGATACGTGTGAGTTTGCGCCTAGAAAGGCGACACGTGTCTGTTAGTGGGCATGCATTTGATATGAGTTTTGAGTGTTAATATACTCGTATCTATGCAACTTATAATATAGATTTAGGTAGATTGCCTTGAAGGTATATTTATACTCACTTGAGTCACTTGAATCGTTGTCATACATTTCTAGTTAACGCTATGTATGAGTCTAAGTAAAATATGTTATACTTGGGGTACTGATATGTACATGCATATGAGCATAATATCTTTTAGTTTCACCTTTGTGTTTTGTAATCCACATTTTGACGGCATACAAAATGCAGGCGAGCTTGCCCGCGTCCGGCAGAGCACGTGCTGGTCCATGGACCAACATTAATAATGAATACCGTGCCCTTCGTTAAACGGTCATTTTGGGATATTTACCCGATGAATAATATACCGCCACCTTGCTCGGGGGAGGATGGATGAGTTTATATGTTAAAAACTTAACGCACCCCCCAATAGCTGTTTCATTTTAAACATGCTGTTAAGCCAGCCTCAAGTAATTGTTTTTTTTTTCTAAAATATCAAGAAATAATTTGTAACGACCTTACCTGTTTATGAAGTCATTTTATTTTTAATCATTTTGTTATCTTTGATTATATTATTGTAGATTTCTTTATTTTTCTTTTGACGTATAGGTTTCTATGAGGCAGATTTTCCATTGTTACGTTTGCTTGAGATTTAAGCTTTTATTTTGTAAGTACGAATGCAGCACGCAACCTTACACATGTTTGCTTGTGGCCATACATATTTTCATATGAATTTATAATGTAAACTTACCTTTGCAACTTCGATTATTATAGAAGGTTTATATTATATTGGTAAAAATGGTAAAATATTATTACTAACTTATAAGTTCGTGTGGACGTTAGCCTAGGCACGCTAATTGGTGTGTGATGTCTCTGTTATTATGTCGAACACTCTGCTATAATGTGAAACAATGTCCTAGTAAAATCCATTATGGAAGTATCTACTATGTTCTCGAACATGCAAGAATCGTCTCTGCCGCATATTTATATAAGAGCAAAGATTCTGTGTGACAGACAGAGTCACTGAAGACCCGTAAGCAAAGGGTGAAGAGTGAACAATACATTGTTACCTATATTGTGAAAACTAAATCTTACGAAATAAATTTAATTTAATTAAAATAACCCCAGGTAAAATCATTACAATATAATCGCATTCTAAAGCATTCCTCTTTTGAGAACTTTCAAATTATTTGTACTCAAATCACTCAACTAGTCCACGTATTCATATTATTTTTGCTACACCATTGGCCCAGCTCAAACATGCGTAAAGAATATAACCAACAAATAACAATATCTGTTCTAAAATCGTGTAACAAAAACTTCATGAAGTAACTTGTAAACGTTAAACACCGTTGAATAGCCCATACAATGTAACTTTCCTAGTATCACACGTAATTATTTTATAGCCCTAAAAGAGTCCATGTTAATTATGCATGAATTACCGGGCCCCTGTAAATTCCCTAGTAAAATATGCGCCTTGAAGTCTGGGAGGGTCCTTTGAAAATATCAGCGGCCTCCCTTATGACGGCAGCTGCCTACGGGATCAAATAAATGGACCCCTATCATGTATTGTTTTAAGCTAAACTTGTGAAAATTTGACTAAAATTACATTGTGTACTTGCACACTAAAGTGCTGTTGGCAATGTATATTTTGTTACATACATATGAGTGAAATGTAATCCCTTGAAATATACATACGAGGATGCACTTACATTTTGAAATACGGTTTTCTTCAGGTTTATAATTAAGCGAGATTATTTCTTGAATTTACAAACTAATTTTTGGTTTTTTTTTTCATGGAAACGAATACGTGATACTTCTGTAATGTTTATTAAATGTATAGGTAAGTATAAGAATGACACCCTTTTTTATAAAAATAAAATCACTCCTGTTTCAGGAAAGGGTGGCAGGAGTTGCAAGCTTTATGTTCATATGTGGTTTGGTTTATTCTTTAAGTACACATGCAACATGCGTAAGCGTGGACATACATGTGTCTGCTTTTGTACGGTAGCTTAGACTATCGAAACACAGATTATAGAATATAATAAACGACACAATTTTATGGTTTCGGTAATCTTAAATCATTAATTAATCATTGAAATTAAATACAAGAAATTATATACATATATTACAATGAAATTATACATGATTTTAATTTTAATTTTCAAAGGGAGAAGCTGTATGAAAAAAAAACTTAGAACATGCCATGTTAAAAAAGTAAACTTGATAAACATTAACAGGTTTTATACATGCCCAACGACATGTGATAGAGCTAAAAATAAAGTTTTTGCCAAATCATAAGTAAACAAATGTGTATATTTATACTGAAAGTAAAGATTCCAATTCATAGAAATCTAGCACGTACTTACGTTATATAGAGCAAGACTTGGTAAATAAAACTCTCAGTACCTAAACTCTAGGCGTCCTTTTGCCGGACAGGTATTGTGTTTGAGGTTTCGTATTTAACATTAGAATGTTCGGACGCGACTCGGCTCGGTTTCGACCATAGCGTTGCCTTCGTTATTGTTACTGCACTGTTAATTAGTAGGACGGCCAAGCCTCTTTAATAAAAAATACCACAGTACATTTTGTAGTCCTTGAAGCCAAATAAACTAAATCCTTGTTTTCTAGAATTTTTAATAAAAATGCGAATATTTTTTTAAAATATAATTTTTAAACTTGTCATCTACAATCTACATTGTAAAAATAAATTGTTCGTATATACACATAAAAAAGCTAACGTCTAAAATATATTTATAAGCTATATAAGTTGAAAAGATATAGTAACATTAAAAAAAAAAGCATATTAAATGCATGCTCACAAACAAGCACGTGTATTGAATTGTTTTTGCGGTTTTTCGGGTTAGACCATAGTCTACATGCAGCTTTTTTATCTGCCGACGTTTCGCCTTCATAAGTAGAAGACATTTTCAAGGCGAGTTATAACGGCGTGGCGGTCTTTGCTGTCTCTTCGGTCGCTTGTCGTTGCTAACTGGTTGGAGTTTTGTCGTGTCTTGCTCATTGTCCTTCGTTTCGGGATGGGGGAACATAAGTCCTGCAACTATTGCCAATCTTCCCTGGAACAGGGGTGACATTGGCAAAGTGAACCAATTTTAACAGTACGAGTCGTCAACCTCATAATAACGTATAAGTCAAGGAAACGTGACGTTATTATTTAAAGCAGTGTATTCAGGATAGATGAAATAAAACGGTCAAAACTTTCGTCAATACATAAAGATAGGCAGGCGTACATTCTATCGGATCTGCTTTTTGATAATATGATCCCCAAAATCTGTTCGAATCTGAAGGTATTCCAATTCAACAGCACAAACTAACCTGAGATGTGGATATTTGCCACACTCAACAACTGAAATTATGTCATCTAGATTTTCAGCAGTAACTTCGTGAAAGTTCATTTTAATACATTAAAATAAACAATTTTTGAAAAGTTTTAGCGGAAACATTGTAGAACTCCATTTTAATTATTAAAAAATGATAACAAACTTTGTTTAGTTCTACTTTATTTATATTTATTTATTTATTTATTTATTTATTTATTTATTCACAATCATACACCAACAGGCACAACATAAAAATAGCACATTAGGCAAATTAACAAAAGAAGAAATCATGTTGCACCCCATTACCGGTGTAAGCGTAATACAATGTGATAAAAAAAGCACACAAAAATATCAAGATAATTTCACTTACATACTAAGGATAAAAACATTTTTTTTTTTAAAACGGAATACAACATTAAAAAATTCAAACAACAATAATAAAATAATATAAATAGAAGTAGTAGGGAAGAAAGGAAGGGGAAGGGGAAGGGATACTCACTGCTCAAGTATAGCTAAAATTGATCTTTTAAATAAATTAGAACTACCGTGAAACAGATCGACATCTTTAAATTTATTGTTATAATTTTTAGTCATTCTTAGCAGAGGATTTCGCAAACCTGCATTGGTAACGTGACGCTTAATGTGAAAGGGCCAAAATGATCGTCTAACTGTTGGGACCGCGAAGTCTATCAATTTCAGTAATAGGGGTGTGTCTAGTGCAGACATACAAATTCTGCGTAGAATACAGGCATCTGCAAGTTCACGCCTCGACGAGAGGTCTATTAAGTCATTGAAACGGGATGTTCTGAATCTGTGATTTCCAATTCGTATTAGTTTATGTTGGATTTTTTCCAATGCAACGTTATATTTGTCATATAAGGGATTCCATACTGGGGAGCAATACTCGGCCCGAGAGCGCACAAGTGAGACATACAAGGTCATAAGAGATGCGGGATCTCTGAACTCCCTGGTCACCCTTAGGATAAAACCAAGCATTTTGTTACATTGTGTTAGAATCTTATCGATGTGATCGTCAAAATGCAGTTTGGAGTCAAAGATAACACCAAGATCCTTTACCGAGTCGAGTCGTTGCAGCATGGTATCAGCAATCGCATAATTATGAGAAATAATGTTTTTGTTTTTAGTAAAGGATATGGAAAAACATTTTTTCAGATTTAGTTCCAATCTATTGCAAACACAGTAGTCATGGACCCTACCGAGATCCTCTTCCAACAAAACAGCGTCCTCCTCAGTTCTTATGGTACGATAAATTTTGAGATCGTCTGCAAATAGTAAAAAATCTGAGTGAATGAAGCAATTTCCTATGTCATTGATGAAAGCTAGAAATAACAGAGGGCCCAGAACAGAACCCTGGGGTACCCCCGACGTAACACACACGTATTCTGATTTAAACTCATTAAGAGTTACTGTCATAAGTCTATCGCTTAAATATGAACTAATCCACCTCAATAGGTCACCGTGAATACCATAGTATGAAAGCTTTCGAGTCAGTAGAGCATGATCAACCTTGTCGAATGCCTTCTGGAAGTCTGTATAGATTGAATCAACTTGTATGCGTTGATCCATAGCCCTGAAAAGAAAGTCTGTATACACAAGAAGATTTGAGGTGGTCGATCTATCGGTCATAAAACCATGTTGTTCCTCTAAGAGATAAGGTTTGAGAAAATTATAAATGTGATCCTTGATTATCATTTCAAAGACCTTGGATATAGAGGAGAGTATTGATATTGGGCGATAGTTTGTAATATCATCCTTATTGCCTGCCTTATGGATGGGGGTAACATGAGCTGTCTTCTATATGGTTGGAAAGCAGCCCTCCCTGATGCTCCTGTTAAAGAGAATACGTAGAGGTTTGGTCAGATGAGACGCACATTTTTTGAGAACAATGGGAGAAATCGAGTCAGGTCCAGCACCTTTATTAGTGTTAAGGTTGATAAGTTTGTTATAAATTTCGGAACTTAAGATGTTAATCGATGAAAGTGAAGATGTATTAGTATGATTTGGTGGATTGTGATCTGTGTCAGCTATAGTGTTTTTAGAGAAAACAGATTGAAAGTATTGACAAAAAAGATTGGATATATCTTTAGGATCGTCAGATAAAATATCCTTGTAATGCATGTTTTTGGGATATGAGTTTGATGTCTTTAAGTTGTTAATATAGGAGAAAAATGGCTTTATATTTGTTTTGATAGATTGTTCAATATTAGCAATATAGTGTCTATGGTCGTGTCTGTGTGCAATTTTGAGTTTAGATCTAAAGTTAGAATAGGCAGCATAGTCACATACATTATTATATTTCTTCCAACGGTCCCAGTATTTATTTTTGTCTCTAACCAAAGCAACCGTAGAACTTTTATACCAAAATGGGTACTTAGGTTTTTTGGCTAGTTTCTTGGGTGTATACAGATCAATAATACTTACCAAGGTATCATAGAAAATGTCTACAGCAAGATCAGTAGTCTTGTCATCCAACAGAGCATTCCAATCAATTAGGCTGAGCATATGATTTATTTCAGTGAAATTGGCTTTGAAAAAATTATATTTGGGTGCACTTTTGCTGTCCAACTGCACATCCGGTTTAAGTTGAACATCAATCAACAGAGAAGGATGATGACCATCCTCAGGCACCAGAGGAAAATCTCCACGACTCACAGTACAATCAACATCAGATAGAACCAAATCCAAGATTTTATTATTTTTATTGGGTATAAGATTATATTGTTTAACATTTAAGAAGGAGATTGATTCAAGTAGTAATCTGGCTGTATCGCCAGTGCTCGATTCAACAGTGGCTGCTGGATTGCTCTCATCAGTCATCCATTTAATTTCAGGGACATTGTAATCGCCCAAAATACATATATGAGTGTTTTGGTCATGCTTTAAGATGATGGCCGAGAGATTATTAATTATATTCATTTTATCTTACACTTGTCATTTTTCTAGTATTGGTAAATAAAGTTACTTTATAATTGTTCATAATTTTGTATTGTTCCTTGTTACGGGTTAAATTTACTTAAATTTATTCTTAGTAAATTTCCTACTCTTCACTTAACTATTTGTTTTTGTCCATATTGTTCTTAGTATACAACTTGATAAATTCACAAAGCTATTCTTTATAATTTTTCATATTTTTCCTAATTCTACTGTGTGTATAATATTCATTTTGCTTTATATAGTCTCCCATTATTTTAAGATTTCAGTTTCTCTGAGGATGGCCAAGAGGCCGAAACCGGTCACAACTCGTTATCTTTGTTTGTAACTAAATAAAAATAAATAAAGTAGAACTAAACAAAGTTTGTTATCATTTTTTAATAATTAAAATAAAAATTGCTTTATTTTAATTCACATTAGTTGATTTTTGTACACGACCAGTTTCGGGAGAAGCAGTACCTCCCATCTTCAGGTGTAAATAAAAACTATTTACGCTATTTATTTCTTCTTTTATTAGTTTCTATTTACACCTGAAGATGGGAGGTACCTACTGCTTCTCCCGAAACTGGTCGTGTACAAAAATAAACTCATGTGAATTAAAACAAAGCAATTTTTATTTTAATGTATTGAAATTATGTCAGTAAGATTTTTATGAAGCCATACTATTTACAGCATTGTTAACAATCAACGGGATCCAAATGAAGGATCAATTTATGTTTTGGCGAAGACATCATTCTTAAATAAAATTTTGTATTTAATCGGATAGTAGGTAACGAAACTTATTATTAGTTTTAATTTGTTCTAATATAATTACGTACGTTTATATTTTTCATTAGGTCAAACTTTCAAGGTAAAATTTAATCTTCTACTATATTTTGGTAAATCTTGTTTGCCCGTTCGTATCATATTTTCTTGTACTGAGGTTTCACATAGCAAATTAAAGAAAGTTTTTGCTGTTTTGGACGGGAATAATTTTACACTAAAGCCATAGATAACCTTTTATTAAAATACAAAGGCAAATTTTTAAATATAACTATTACTTTTTTATCTGTGTATGTTTCTTAATGATAGCATCTACCATATTTTTTGTGGTAATCAGGCGTATCTTTTTATGAATACATTCAAAGATGGCAAATATTTATGAATTTACAAATTGTTAAAGCGTTTGTGATCATTACCAAAGCAGAAAAATCTGCTTTCTTTTCCCGACAAAGTCAGACATGATAGCTGTTTCCTAGATAGATGTTTTTTTTTTTATTTCTCTAAATATAATAGCGTTTGTCATAAAAAAATGGAAGCCCCCATTCAAATAAAATTATTGTTGCTCTCCTCACGTGAGAAAATAAAAATGTTTTGCAGGGCTTACATATGACATTGAAATTATACTTACGCATTCTTAGAAGAAATACAAATTAACAGATTTTAAATTTTCTAGATTTTGTAGGGTTTGTGTATTCACACAGTAAAAATTCATTTTATTTAAAATCAAGTTATTTTTTATTAAACGTTGTTTTATTTTCACAATAATATTATATTATTATGAAAATAAAACAACGTTTAATAAAAAATAACTTGATTTTAAATTTAAATTTTCTGTTTATGAATCACGAATCGCGTTTTGGGAGATGATTTCATGGTTTTAAGTCACTGAAAAGGCAGAAAATGCTGTTGAAAATTTGTATAAAGGGTTCATTTCAAGAACGTTGGCACACCATATTAATATCAGGATTCTAATGAAATTAATTTTATCAAGTTATTTAAATTTATTCATTAGACAGCGGGCATATCTCAAAACTGTTTTTCCACATTGTTATTATTCATGACGGAAAAGGTTGAATGTTTGTGTGTTTTGCTTTATGTAATAATATAAAAGCAATTATTGTGGTTGAAGGCGAAAAACAGCGTGTTAAGCTTAGAAAACTATTTTCCGTTTATATTATTTATTTGACAATCATTATTTATTTTATTTCTTGATTGTGAAATCATTTTCTAGGGCAACTTAAAAACAAATTCAAGAATAGTTTTTCCATCCTTTTATAAACTGTAAAGACTTTAACAAAAAGTACATAAATTCTTGTAGGTTTTTTAGTTAGATTGTAGAACTATAAAGATCATGATGATACCAAGTCAATACCTGAATTATGAAAATGCTGCAAAATCATGGATTTCAATATTTGTAGGACATGGTGGGTAATGACATTATAAATTAAATTGTAAACTGAATGTAATGGGTTTTCTGGTGTGAATAATATTGATTTTCGTGGATTTCACTTGATAAGATATTTGTCAAAAGATCTAACCTTTTTTTCAAAATTAAAATGAATTTGAAAGTCAAAATAAATTTAACCGTTTTAAGTACCTGACCAAACCAAGGTAATCTAAAAAACTAATCTAAGCACGTAAACGTTGATTTGCTTGTATAATCAAAATGCACGTAAGAATATGAATTCAGAAAATAAAGATTTGTGTACAAGCTAACACATTTACTTGTTGTCTACAATGTAAACACACAAGATAGAGAACGGTAATGTAGGTTTGAAACAAAACATGCGAGTGCTGGATACGAAAGTGTAATGAACAATTTCAATCACGTGTGAATAAAAAGTGTATCATTGGAGGCCAGTCCGCGTTAATTACACATTCAGGACAAGAACCCCTTACCCTGGGGGAATCATAGCTGTGTTCAGAGTATTAAACTTCACCATTACGTTTCATCAAAAATGTGCATAAAATAAAACGCTCACTAAAGGTGCTATTCAATTTTCTATATTTTTGTTGTGGAATTCTATGGTGGAGTTTTTAAGTAAAGTTTAATACTTGTATCGGGAACTGAATGGGGGCATAGGGCATAGTCACAGAAACTCTAGCGGGAGGAACTTGGAGAAATTCCGAGCTCCAGGGTAAAAACAGAACCAGAGAGTGAGGGAACAAAAAGTGTCTCTGAATTATAAATGAAATGCCACATGGCTGCTGGTACCTGACGCCATACGAGCTGGTATGTAGTTCTCATTGCTTTTGCTATATTGCATATATGTATAATTTATATACTTCCCCAGGAAAAAAATCTCTCAAATTAGCTATATTTACTGAATAATGCGTGACGTATAGTAAATATCCTACGTAGTAAAAACGCTGAAGTTTCTTTGTAAAGACATAAAAAAATAAAGATACCGTTCATTAATTTTCTGCAATGAAGTTACACATGACTTTTTCATTTATCAGCTAATCAGTCTTAGATGTGGGTACAGCGTTTTTTTTTTCAAAGTCGTACATATGAATAGTTTCTTTCTATAATAATATTTTTTTTCATCTGATGTATTGCTTGTCCATTTTTAAGATGTTGTCAATGTTAAATTCAGTGTTTAAATCCAAATGAATATCAGTTGAATTTGCTCAATCCTACTGATATAATTTATTTAATAAAACAAAACGAAATTGAAAAACTTGTCAAATATTTAAGATAATTATTCATGTCAGTTGTCCTTTTTCAAAGTATATCTCAATTTTCTTTACCAGATATGAATCACTCTGAACTCAATGACTCATAACACGATTTTTTTACTCAGTCCGTAGTTCCTTTCGCACATAGATATAGGTATATGTACATTATTTTGTTTTCTTCTATTTGGCACCGTAGAACATAGGGTGGTTGCCGGGTAGGTTCACATAATTAGAACGACCCCTTCTCTTGTTAACCCAGTGCCACGCTCGCAATTTGCATTCAGGCAATTTCGCAAACTTTTATCTGATGGAGCGTAATGAATTATGTGACAAAACAAGCATGCACTTATCGCCTCAAGCCGCTTATCGCCAAACAAACGCCAGCCAACAAAACTAATGATATTTTAAGCCTCTTGCAAGTACATGTACCAGCGAAGCTGACTTTGAGTAGGAAATCGTAGACTCTCTGTTCTACGTTAAATGTGTGTATTAAATTTTTTGCGTATTTTGTACAACAATCAAGAAAAAATAAGTATAACTTAGCATAAATTCTATATTCCTGGACATTGAGTATTCAATGCTAAGAGTGTATTGAAATTTAATTCAAGAGTATCTTGAACAAACGTTAAAAAAATCATGAAAAGAAATGATTACCAGCCCCCTCGAGAGCTGGGAAACCCCCACTTCAACTGAAGTGCTTTGCGGAAGACCGGCCTTCTTAGCTGTAAAAATAAACAGGTCCCTTTAGCCAAATGCGAAACCATTCGGGGATAACGCGGCAAGAAGTTACACTAATGTGTAGCTTAGTTGTGTTTTTTATGATGAGTTTGTAACAAGTATTTTTTGTGAATTTGTGTAGGATATATGGCTCAAAAGGGAGAAAAACATGTGAAAGTAAATTCAATACCACATCACTATTTTAGAGAGAAAAGGTACTCATCAGAAACTGTTTGACATCCGAAGCTGCTAAGATTCTCATTGCGTCCTTTGTTGTGTCGAGACTGGATTATTGCAATGGTCTGTTCTGGGGTCTTCCAAGGTTTCAGCAGTCTAGACTGCAGTCCGTCTTTAATGCTGCAGCCAAATTACTTTTAGGAGGACGAAAAACTGACCATGTCTCTCCTCTGTTGCGGCGCCTTCATTGGCTGCGAGTCCCAGAGAGGATTGAGTACAAAATATGTGTTTCTGTTTTTAATGCCCTCAGAGGAGTTGCCCCATCGTACTTGTGTGAATTGTGCAGAGTCGACCAGATAGGTGGAAAACGATGCACTCTTCGTTCTGCACAGAGTGACGCCGTAAACAGGCTTCAACTGCCTCTTCGACGGAACAGAACTGGTTTCGGAGACAGGGCTTTTAGTTCGGCTGGTCCATCCTGCTGGAATAGTCTACCTCTGGAGTTGAGAACAGAGACCAGTGTTGGCAGTTTCAGGAAGTTGCTTAAGACACATTTGTTTAACAGAAGCTTCAACACATAAAAGCGCCCTTGGGGTGGCTAGTGCCACTAAACGGCGCTGTATACAAATTGTCCAATTATTATTATTATTATCATAGTTTATGTTTTACATGCCCGATAAAGAAAAATATTAGATTTTTTTAATAGTGAAAGTAAGCAGATTAAAAAAACAGAAGTAAAAAAACTTGATTTTTCGTTGTTTATTTTTGAAATACAAGGATAAAGTCATTTGCGTACTTATACATTTTACTTTGAATCTTTCTTTATCTTGAAACTATATGTCTACAGTAAAAAATACTGGAAAGTCGGTTAAAGAGTTGTATAAAGTCAAGATTAAGTAAAGCCATTTTGTACTTAAAACTTTTCCACCTCTAAAACTGCGGCCATATTTCACATTTTTTTTGTTTCTTTTGGTTGAGTTGTTCATTCAAAGTTCAAATGCTCATATATTTTATTTAAAGCAAAAGAAAAAACACCAATGTTATGTAAACGTGACAAAGATATGTACATGTGTACTGTGGTACACTGAAATATTTTGATACACTAAAAAAATACTTCATTCAGTTTTGTAGCAATCCTATAAAATTATAAAATCATAACAATTTACGAAACTGATTTTTCATTTGGTACACCGACATCACAATTTCCGTTTACCATCTCAAAAAAAAAAGATTTGATTTTTCTAAAGTATCATTACTTCTCGGAACGTCTAGTGTCTCTTCTACTCTTATCCCGCTCAGCTGGATGTAATGACATTTACATCGAAATTCATTTGTCAAAATTAATTTTGGCAGAGCTCTCAGAGAGGCAATACGCCTTATCGGCACGTACATATAAATGTCTAATGAAACATCCGAGGCGACTCTGACAGAAATGCCTGGTACACTTCTATTGGCATTCCCAAATGTACGATAATGCCTTCAGTTTGGATCAGACGTAAGAACATTTTTTTTCTGGAATAAGAATACAATTAATTTACAACTTCTTCTTATTTTTTCAGAGTTTCACTGAATATTGGCCGATATTGCAGATGTTGGTACGTTAGTCATAAAAAGAATGTAAATGAAAAAAAAAAAAACAAATCTTCAACATATATTTTTTTCTAAATGTAAATAAAACAATTCTAAATACGTTGCAGAATGCAAATTTTACAGGAGGCTTGGGCTTAAATTTATTTCAGAATAAAATTCTTTCAGTGTTTCTGTAAGCTGTCTACAAATTTTCTTGCTTAGTTTGTAAATCATTTTAGTGCAGCAATAACAAAATACCTACAGGGAATAGCAAACAAAATAGTATTTAAACATAGCCATATCACAAAAAAAAAATGTGCTTAAAAAAGTCTTTGTTTCAAGTGTCCTATATATTGACAATTATATTATTTTTTTAAAACTGAACAATTTTAAAACTTAATTTAAATCGGATATTAAACGAACCGTTTAGAGAGAACTTACATCATTCTCGACGTTTCGTCAGCGACGTAGCCGACGTCTTCAGGAGACCTCTCTGTACGGCGACTGAGGATGAACGGAATTTGAAAAAAATTTGAAAAAAAATAATTGTTTTTTCAAATTCAGTTCATCCTCAGTCGCCGTAAAGAAAGGATGTTCTCCTGAAGACGTCGGCTTCGTCGCTGACGAAACGTCGAGAATGATGTAAGTTCTCTCTAAACGGTTCGTTAAATATCCGATTTAAATTAAGTTTTAAAATTGTTCAGTTTTAAAAAAAATAATATAATTGTCAAAAAGTCAAACGACCGTAATTCTAACTTAAACGTCCTAGGTATATATTTTTTCATAAGTCCAAACAATATGCGGTGAACTCCAAGATTGTCGCTCAAGTTAAATAATTTTCCTCGATTACCTTTCCCCTCAGAAATTTACCTACCCTGCTTTTGGTATATCCATCCAAAAAGAACCATAATAAAGTTATTTTCTCCGCTCAAGCCCTCGGATGTAATAAACCAAGTGAGCTTTATAAGGAAAAGTCTCAGCCCCTGTGACATGCCCTGAAAGACAAGTACTATTCCACCATTACAGGAAAAAAGATTGAATCTCCAATTTTGGGTCAAATACACTCTTCTAAGACAATGAATTTAATCAAATTTCCTTTTTTCTCGTCTCATATCTTTACGGAGCAGCATCAAATGATATTATGGTAGGCTCAGAGCGCTTACACGAAAAGATTATTCAGCATATTTTTTCTGTTTCTTCTTTTGATCAGAGTTTTGATATTTGATGTCCAAGTTATTCATTTTATTTTAAATGTGACGTTTACATAAGATGAAAAAAAAATCAGGTTTAATTATGTGCAAAAAATTCCAAATCCAATTCTGAACAAAAAACGACAAGTCGTTGAAAGATACAATACCTTTTAAACCAATAAAGGACGTTTGTGTTTTGTTGAACTAAAAAAGTACCTCTATAAACTACGCTGTTTTTTTTAACAAACTTCATATTATTTTTGGGAGTATCAGATAAAAGCCACACATTCAAAATGATGAATTCAATTTCAGGCCGTCACAGCAACAACACCTTTCACTGGACCAGGCATTCGAAATAATTCGTCCAGTCGTGCGGCTGTATACCAAAATTAACGGCAAATTTAATTTCCCAACGTACGTGCAGGCGTCTGTAACGAAGTATAACGACCACCACTGGTAGCGTAACGGCCGTTTTTATCGTTATTCTTTCGCTGCGTCTGTTTATTTACGTTTGGGTGACGGGGGTGTAGCGCCGTTAAAGGGCGTGTTTGCCGTTTTTATTTGCTTTAAATATGACCCCAAATTGGAGAAACAATGACCGATCATCAACGGGGCAGTATGTGTTAGTTTTTATGACCATGAACTTACAAATATACCTAAAATAGGCTTCATTTACTCAATAAAACCTTAATCTTTGTTTATTAGCAATAACTGGTAATGTTTCTAATGCGAATTTATAAATACAGTAAACATACAATGTATTTTCTTTTGAGTTTAAATTATAGATGATTACAAAATAAAATGAAGACTTGCAGTGTTTTAAGTTTTGTTTTGATTCTTATAAAGATACTGAAATACATATAATTATCTTTGTATCTAGTTACAACGTACTACTTCTATAATCTATAATCTATAATCTAAGTTGCAAGGATATATTCATTCAAAGCTCTCAGATGTATGCCCACAAACAAACACGTGTAGTTCGCGCTTACAAATGCTGATTGTGTACTTACAAATAAAATCCAAACCTCAAATGAACATAAGCCCTGCAACTCTTGCCGACATTCCCTGAAACAGGGGTGACATTGGCAAAGTGAACCATTTTTTACAGTATGGGTGGTCAGCCTCATACCAACCTATAAGTCAAGGAATACGAGTAATAAATAACATTTAAGTATAAGAAAACAACAAAACCTTAAAAATAAATCTATACAAAAAGTAAAAAATGTCTTATGCAAAAAATGTAGCAAGCCAATAAACCAACATTAAAAATCAGCATTGCAGATTAGCCGCCACTTCTTCCTGTCCTTGCATACTTCTTTCATTTCATCCAGAGTCATAACCTTTTTCATACAAGTCCTCCTTTTATTATGACTCTGGATATCCCATTCACTCGCTATTTCGAAAATTTGGTCCATCCATACCTTTCTCGGTCTTCCTCTTCCACGACATCCATCAATTCTTGCAGCATATACTTTCTTCGTCATTCTTTCCTCATTCATTCTCTCCAAATGTCCAAACCATCTAAGTATACTTCTTTTAATCTTTACTTTCACACTTTCTCTAACACCGCATTCCTCTCTAACAAAATCATTCCTCACCCTATCACTCCGTCTTTTTCCAATCATACTTCTTAAGTAATCCATTTCTACCGTATGGACTTTACTAATCTCACTTTCACTCACCGTCCAGGCTTCACTTCCATACATCAGAGTGGGCACTAGTATACCACCGTGCACCGCCAGTCGAACATTTTTTGAAAGATTCTGGTTTTTGGCGATGCTAGCGGTAGCACCCAGTACGCACCTGCCTTTCATTATTCTTCTTTCAAATTCACCGGTCATTCTTCCATCTTTTTCAAACTTACTTCCCAGGTATACAAACTCATTTACGACATCAACATTCATTCCATTAATTTTAAATTCATAATTCATATTTTCATCATCTCTTTCAAAAATCAATACTTTCGTCTTACTTGCATTCAACTTCAAATGGTTACCTAACAAAGCTTCATTCAATCTAGAGAGCATTGTTTGCAATTCTACTGCAGAATCAGATACAAGAACTGCATCATCTGCATACAGTAGAACACTCACTTTGCTCTCTCCTATCATCAATCCACAGTCATTAAGTCTAGCATCCCTGACACACTTGTCCATAACTATGTTAAATAGCCATGGACTCATCACACATCCTTGCCTCACACCCTTATACACTTCAAACCACTCACTATACTCACCATCAATACGGACACATGCCTTACTATTTTCATAGTTTGCATGCACCGCACCTAGGAGAGCCCCATTCACTCCGTATGCTTTCAAAACATCCCATAACATACCTCTGTCCACTGAGTCAAAAGCCTTTTCCAGATCTACAAAGGCCGTGAACAGCTTCCGTCTCACCGACAATTGTTTTTCAACAAGTTGTCGTAGAGTAAAAATCTGATCAACACAGCCTCTACCGGCCATAAAGCCGGACTGTATATCGGAAATCCTTTCACTAGTAGTCAGAATCACATTTTTTATAATCACCTTACAGAAGACTTTTCCTGGTATACTGAGTAGACTGATTGGTCTGAAGTTCTGACAGTCTTTTTTGTCCCCTTTACCTTTGTAAATGGGAACAATGACTGCCTTCCTCCAATCCATCGGTACTACTCCTGCATTCACACAAAGCTTACATAATTCGTACATCCAATCTATCACACATTCACCTCCTGCTTTCAACATTTCACCATTTATACCATCAAACCCAGCAGACTTCCCATTCTTCAGACGTGAAATAGACACTTTCATTTCTTCTTTCAAAATATTCAATTCATTCTCTTCATCTATCTGTTCATAAATTCTTCTTTCACCCTGACCGAAAATTTCTTGAAAATAGTTCTTCCATCTCTTGCATACTTCTTCATTCTCCCATACCATCTCACCGGCAGCACTTTTGACTCCTGGAGTGGTCAATGCAGAAGATTTATTTCTATCCGCATTGATCCACCTCCAAAATTCCTTCTTACTGTCGGTGAAACTTCTATTAATCCTTTCATCAATTTTTCTTTGTTCATTCATCTTGCTTTCATAAATTATAGTCTTCGCCATTCTCTTAGCTGTCTTATATTCGTCTTCTAGCTTTCTATCATTTCTATCATTCAGCCAATTTTCATAACACTTTTTCTTAACTTTCACAGCTTCTTTCACTCTATCATTCCACCAGGCATCTCCTTTCAATCTTCCACCTTTCGTTACCCCACATGCTTTTTTAGCGCATTCAGTCATTCCTTCTTTCAGATCTTTCCACATACTTTCAATATCTTTTCCACACACACTCTTCTCAAGTTCACTTCGGCAGCTAAATTCAAAGTATAAAAATGAATAGAAAATGAGACTTTTTGTAAAAACGATTTTATTTGCATTTGCCGATTTGAATGAAAAATAGGGATTTTAATTCACCATAGATCAAATGCAATCATGAAAAAATGTTAACTTTCACTCTGTACAACATTCCAAAATGAGCACTACAGCTATAATGCCACTTGCGGTCCATTGAGGGATAACTTTGATTTATCGAAATAAATGAAATGTTGAATAGAAAAAAGGTTGTTTTGTTTTTTTTGTTTTTGTCAGTAATTAGAAACCCTATAGTATTTAAGAGGTTTTTTAAAATGCGAAATTTTAATAATAGTACTACAGGTAGGTAGGTATACTATTATAACTTTGTAGACTTTCCCGCCGTTTGTAATGTCAGTATGACCTACATACAAAATTATATCAACTAAAAGTGAATGAATTTTCGTTTCAGTTTCGAAGTAATTTCCAGCTCCGTGAATTATTGCAGACATAAATATTCGCCTCACGTTGAAGATTTGAAATTTATTAATGAAAGTGCAAACGCAGTCTGTCAGCTTTACAATATATCTCTAACTTTATAGTGAAAATATAAACGTATTACTGTTGAAATTCTCGCAAGGAATCTAACATACATATATTAAATGACTATCTAAAAATATCACTTTTCTTGTAATCTGTAATTCGATGTAAAAAATAAAGTTGTTAACAGATATTGGAGTGTTTTAAGTTAATACAACGAATAACCTAAAAAAAAACTCTTGCCGTCTTTTCCTGTAGCAGGAGTGGCGTTCGTAAATGTGGACCGTTTATTACAGTGCGTGTTGTCTCAGTTTTGTTTCTATGGGACTACATATAAGGTGAAAAAAAAAAACAATTGCAATGTGCCTGGAACAGAGATGTTATTATTCCGGAAGATCAAAAAGGAGGTCTGTGATCAAGAATTTATCAAAAATGACTTTAAAATGGAAGAGTAATTGTTACATTGTTTTTGTTCTGCTGTACAATAAATAACATCTGTTTAATATTTTGTAAGGGTTGCATAACCGCTGTGAGCTATGGTTATTATGATATTAACATAAAATCTTCATATTTTAAAGCTTAGCCATAACCAGTTTCTGTTAGAGTAGACATGGCCAGCCTTTTAATGTAAGAACAAAAAAGTTGGAAATCATCTTTAAAAAAAACGTATTTACTAATCAGCTCACGTTGATTGCTATTGTACCTATGTATAGAAATTAAAAATGTCAATGATTCAATATTTGTCTTTTAATTTTTTTTGTGAGCTGAATCAAATTGTGCAAAATTATCTGCTTTTCTACAATCACTTGGAAATGTATTTATGAAATTAGACTAACTTATTTTTTGTTAATCACAGAACAAAAAAGAAGTATCAATGTTATTGAACATACTCAAAAAATTAAGTCACATTTTGGTATCCGATTGTTTTCAATAATTATTTTTGGAATAAAATATTCTAATCATCGAAGATAAATTGACTAGGCTAACTGCTTATTATACCTTTGGTTATGAACAACTGCCTAACGTTTATAAAGGCTTGCATAGTCATAGAATAAATTCTTCACATTGGCTTGTGCCTCGAAGCTTTAGTCTCATACTAACAAGTTGGGTGCTTTACAGTTTATAGAGAAGCATGCCGTAGAAAAACTCGCTCTCATTATTTTGTAGCGATGAATAATAAGGCAATTTATTTAATTTAGACCAACTCTATAAATTTGAACTACACCTGCTCAATAAAACCTATGTTTAATGGCCTGTAGTATTGATTTAACATGCAAAAAGTAGTGAGTTTGTACTTTTATTTTTTGTTTCTTAAAAATATTAATGCTGTTCCTTCTATCTACAATGGTGAAGCTTTGTTTTTCATGCATGTTTTTTTGGCTCATAAATGAATATTTTAACCATTTCCGAAACACACCAAAAGTATCTGTGACCCTGAAGAAACTCCGCTCAGGTAGTGGTGAAACGATAAGCCCAGTAACAAATCATAGAAAATCACTAAAAATAAACAAAAAAGGAACACCATCACATGATTACTTCTTCGTGTACACATATTCATTTATTCAGTAATCAGTGCCAGAAAGGTCTAGTTAGTTTTTTCAAAAATCAAAAATTCCTCAAATATGGAAATTCATTATTATTTCAGATCTCAATATTTGATAAAAAAATATTTACAAGCCAATGGTTCCTATGTGAGCATTATAATTTTCAAAATATAATATCATAAGCTTCTCTTTTAATACACAAGCTGCGTTCGCTTTTAATTCACTTTGAGTAAAACACTGAAATAATTAACGTTTTGAAAGCTTTTAGAGGAGCTTACAGCAAATAGACTAACGGAAGTATGCCGCTGGCAATGGTACAGACTACAGACTATTTAAACATTTTACCGAAAGTAAATCTCAGACCTTTAAAACTACTGCGAGATTAATTTTTAAATTTAATAACTAACTTTAAAAGCGCCGTAGAGGAAAAAAAATTAACATAAAAAGTAGTACGCTGTGTTTGATTTTCATAAAATACGAATATTGTTTTATTAACCCTGATTTATTATTTTAGGAAACATTTTGGTTTTCTTAAAGAAAAGTATTATTTTTGTATCTAATCTAATCTAATATAAGCTGCAAAGATATATATCATTTAAGATTTATATTAAATGCATTCCCACAAGCAGACATGTATAATCACATGTATCAATTACCAAAATGAATATTAGTTGTTGTTTTACTGTTCAATTGCAAAAAATAAGAAAGCAAATAAACGATGGATAAATAAACAACACTTCAATATTCTACAATTTTAAATGCTTCCATGAAAAATATTTTTTGATTCCTCAGTATCAGATCTTATAAGTAGGTCTATCCTCCTACATGAATACTTTTTCTGACCTTAGACTTATACTTATTATCTTGTTCTAATAACCAAAAGGTGTGAAAATAATAGGTTCTTATGTATTCTGTTTTAAAGGCACCGTAGTAAAATAATTTAAATGCTCACAAACGCCATTCGGAGTACGAAAAAAAGGAGCATTATTTCCCAAAACTATTTTTTTACTGAATTCATGGACGCTTATTGACGCCAACTTTTTTTTAACAAGTTTATCAGGTTTTCTTACATTATTAAAATTTGTTCATCTGTACACAATATGAACCTATAAAAACTTTGCGTAAATACTCAAATATCGCGTTAACACAAAATCCACTATAAATAAAACCTTCACTAAAGGCGCTGTTTTTTTATGCAAGATACTTCCAAAAAAAAATGTGTACGCAATGGTTATTTTAGTATTTACGCAATGTTTTACACTCGGATTACGGAATCATTTCAGTATGATTCTCTCTCTTTCTACCAAAATTACTTCCATACGTACAATAATACATAGAGAGGGTAGGTGTTGAAGATAGGTACAAGTGTCTGCGCCCACTCGCCTCGCCCTGTATTTACATAGCGCCCCCTTTTGTCGGGTGATTTGCTGCGTAATTTTGTTTTTGTTTCGGGCACTTGTCCTCCCTCCTCCTTCCACAACTCACCCCCTCCCACACACGCATATTCAACCCCACCCTTACTTTCAGCTCATGAAACTAGCATTTGACTTATCTATATAAAAATACAGTTCCTGTAAACCACCTAAGCTTAAACAATTTTGAAGCTGGTGTTTTTGAATACGTATCATGTATACTAAATTATTTTGCTTTAAAACCTTTGGCATTTATGTAAGTAGTATCTCTGATATTTAATCTTTTTAGAGCAAGAAAGATCATATTTTACCCGAAAAACAATACCTAGTTAGGATATAAGATCAAAGAACCAAAGCACTAAAATAATTTGTAATTTAAATTAATTTCTAGATTCAGAGTAGCACTTTATCTATTTCAAACTCTAATTTTAATTGCTTTGTTCTTTTAACTTTATATCATATCCATCGTTTTGTGTAAATTATGTATTAATTATTATATAAATTATGGTTCAAAAAAAAAATAAAAACCTTTTACAATAAAACTTTAAATATGATGGTTACTTATTTTCTTTGCATGAATTGTTCATACCTGCAAAATATGTTTTATTCTTTTATCAGGATTTCAGAAAGTTTTTTTTTGTATAAAACTTCATGAGGTTTTGTTTGCAGGAAACACATTTTTTAATATAAACATAAATACTTTCTCATTATTTTCAAACTTTTCGTGCGTACTAATTCCGTACGCCACCCGAAAAACAAAAACCTTCTTATGGCACTAGCAACGTGAAAAGCATATCCTACGCAAAAGGAACCTTAATGCAAGAGGTTCCTTTGCGCAAGGCGCACCTTTACACAAGGGATACCTTAACGCAGGGGCTACGTTTGCGTAGGGGGCAAGCAAGGGTGATAAAAACGACAAGCTGGCCTCTCGTATCATCCACTTTGCTTTATTAAGATGAATACAACGTATGCCCGAGTTCTCTTTTGTTTTTGTGCGCATAAACTTTATTTTGTCACCTGTTGTATAAAAATACGAAATTTAGTAATAATATTGAAATATAAATATTTTGAAAGCTTAAATGCACATTTTTTTACTGTGTTTTTTTTTTATTTTGTGACATTGGCAAAGTGAATATTTTTTTACGGCACGGATGATCAGCCACATAACAACCTATAAGTTAAGGGAACGAGTAATTGGTCTAAATGAAGGTTCACAGTTAAGACAAAGCTTTTGACTAGTCTGTAGTTTTGTCGTTAATGCTACGAATTCGTAATCGTGGGTTCCGTTGCCGGTGGAGCACAAAAAAACTTAATCTTCAAATTATGCGAAAAAATCATGTGGCTTTTCCATAAATCGGTTACCAATTGTTCATCCAGCATTACGGCAGTTGGATGTTTTTTCAATGTTTAGCAATGAACAAGTTCGCAGAGGGTCGTAGAGTGTTTTACTCAAAACAGTGCTGAGCAAATAAATAATTATAATATTTGTTCCTTTTTTCGAGCATTTTGGAAAACATTTTTTTTATATATCGCACGCTTAATAATAAAGAGAAATAACTCGAAAATTGGTAAAATCGAGATTTTTTAATAAAACGCAAGAACAATGCGAGAAGAATAGGTAGAATGCGACAGCCGTTCAATTTGGACGAATATGACCGAGATAAAACATCGGCCGCCTTTTTCATCCCATACAAGTTGTACTGGTTGTCTGAACTTCAAACGTGATTTCCCAACATTCATGTTTTTTTAGTTATTGCTCTTTATTATTAAACGTGCGATATGTACTCTGCTGATATCTTCCTTTACGAGTACTTTTCAACTGCGAAAATTGTATCAACAAAATCCTTGTATAAGAGTGTTTTCTCTCCCTTTTTAGGTATACAGCTCTCTTGTTCTTGCTGGGCTATTAAATTTATTGAAATAAAAATCATTACATTGTTGCCACGTCTCAGGGGCGTCCATTTAATGTGAATCCACCGCAACAGAAACACCATCAGCCTTGTTTTATATGGGAGAGCAGTAATAGATTGCATCCATGCTGCACATAAGAGACCAGAAATTGTATCGCGGCGAGGGAAGCACTAAAATGTAATATGAAATAAAATGTAAAAGTCACTTAAAAGGCGGCCATAAATTCCTCTCTAATGGAACTATAAAGAAAAAAATCTTTGTGGGACGTCAAGGACTTTCCAGTTTTTCTTGCAGACATCTATCAATAAAAAGTAGAAAAATATTCATTTTCATACATTGATTACTTTAAATGATTAAATGTCTTTGATTTATGTACATAAGCATCACTGAAGTCAAAGTTAATGTACGCAGCACTTCAGAACGGAATAAAACTGTTTTCTGAGAAAAATTGCAGCGTCGTTTAAACACTAATAAACAAAAAAAATTAGTAATTAAAAGTAATTAAAAATGTTCCACTTTTGTAGGAGTTAACATTTTGATTTTTTGTCTACTTCAGTACATTGAAACATCGATCATTAACGGTGCATATGAGCTTGTCTCCATTGTAAAGTATATGTCACGAAACAAAAAAGGTATTGATACAATGAAAAAAGACACATTGAAATGACATGCCATTGTGCATTTATTCTGCGCCAATAACAAAGTTTATAATTAAAAATGTTAATAAGCAGTAACAGTATTATTATGTCGGTGTATTATCAAACTTTCTCGGCATCTGTTGTCATCTCCTCCCCCCCATACAATACCATCACAATATCCGATACAACATTGTACGTGTGACAGCTGGTGTGCTCATATCTTTTGTCTGAATACTCCACGCTGGAGTAAATCTGTTTACCGGTCTCTCACTGTGCAAATAATAATTGCAATATTCGGACAATAAAGAATGAGATAACAACAGTATACTCCATGCGGTAATATACAGACTCCATCCGGTAACACACCGACTCCATTCGGTAATTTACCGACTCCATACTGTTATATAACAACTCCAAATAGCCGACGGCAATGTTGCCTTTAATTAACGGCTAACAATGGCAGAGGAAATAATGTTTTTTTAACGTTTGTATTACTTATTTATTTACCTTTTTGAGATTTAAAAAATACCTGGGTTTGAAATCTAAATTGAATATCTACAGCTCAATCAAAATTAAGGTCAAAAGATTAAATTTTAAATGCAAGTTATTGTATAAATAATAATATTTTGAGGATTTCACGGTCGGTCTCATATGCTTGATATTGCTCTTTCGGGTTTTGACTGTGGTTCATAGTCTTTTCCTTCTTTTGCTTTCGTTTACTTTCCGTTACTTCTGTGAGTATTTTTTGCGGAGCTCCGCTACTTTCTAATAAACACCTTGTAAAATAATCCTACTTTCTGCAATAATATTTCTTTATTTGTGTCAATTTTTTTCAACAAAAGCTTGAATTTTTTTTCAAAAACGTTTTATAATTCAAACCATTTACAAGATAAAAAGCCGCTTACAAGTGGTATAAGTGTGATTGAAGTACTTTGGAAGGTTGCCATTGTGTGTTTTCCCCCACATTCGTTGAAAATGTGCCAAAAATAGAGCACAAAATATTCCCCTATATTTAAGGGATTATTACTGAAATAATAGTTGGGAAACAGGCTTGTGATAGATCACCCACAGGACAGGTGATGAGATGGATTTTATGTATGTAATGGGTGTAAGACAGATGGCGCGATCATGTCCACGTGGCATGTTTTTTTACCCTCATCACATGACACTTGATTAGTTCAATACATTTTTTTGCCGTGAAGTAGGTACTTGTGTTTTTAACTTTTCGCAACATCACAAAAAGTATTGTCGCACGTAGGTAGAATACAATTAGCTGTTTGTAACAATATGCTACTCAAAGCACGTGAAAGAAACAGTTTTCGATTTTATAAAAAAAATTCAATGGTGTGTTCTGCCTGGAGCATACCCAAAACAGACGAGTTTAGATAAAAAGAACCTGAATTATGATTCAATTTATATTTTTAAATTTTCACTAAATGATAAAAGGCTAAACGTAAACAAATAAACTGCCTTAATTCTAATGCTTGTATTTTTTGAGCAAAAAATGTATATTCACAAAAGTACCGTGTTTTATGTTGTATTTTATGACTGCCGAGATCTTCTTCTATAATCTATAATCTAAGCTGCAAGGATATGTAAGCATTTAAGGCTCATATGAAATGCATGCCTACAGACAGGCACATGTAGGTTCGCGCCTACACATTCTGCATGTGTGCATACAAATAAAGAAAACCTCACATGGACATAAACCTTGCAACTCCTGCCGCCGTTCCCTGAACCGGGGTGGCATTGGCAAAAGTGAACCGATTTTTACAGCACGGGTGGTCAGCCTCGTACCAACCTATCAGTCAAGGAGCTTGTGAGTATTTGATATTATTTATGGAACAAAAACTGTGGAGTATATTCGAGTTAAAGCTGGTTCAACTTGCTTAGACTTGCTTGTAGAGAGCTTTCTATCCGGAAATCTAAAATTCAATTTGGCCCAATAGCAGGTAGAAATTAATTCAAGTGCTGCATTCCTTTCCGCAAATTCATTTTATAATAAAAATAATTAAAATACCAACTTTTGTGTGGAAAGATCTTCAATTTATATTTTTTTCAGTTGTCAAACCCATCCCCCGAGCCAAAGCGAGGCCTCTTATATTTAATTAAGATTTTCTAATCATGGCAGATCTCTCAAAGAAAGTAAGACGCTGCCAAATTAAAAGATAATACAGGTCCGGACGAGATGGCCGATTACCTCCCTCCCTTACGTTTTCCCACCCCTCAAGCCACCTCTCTCACCCCTCCTATCATCTCCCTTTTCATCCCCGTCTCCTATTCTTCAATTACACAAATGCCTTTTAAGGACTCTCCTTATAGCGGACCTCTTCAATCATACTAAAGTCCATCAGCGCACTCTCTACTTACGAAATCTCCCTAAAGTTGCGTAAGGACAGTTTTAAGAAAGTCAGCTGAAAATGGATTCAATTTGAACCGGTTTTTTTTTAATGAAAATATACTGATACAAAAAGAAAAAAATGAATAATGTACTGAAATGAACTTGTTTGGTTATTTAAGAAATGTCTAAGGTTTTCGAACATTTTTCACTGTTAATAAAACTCAACGATTATATAAAAATATAACTTATCGTCGATTTTCTTCGGCACCTTTTATCATAGCAAATTTTGACCGGTCCGTAGTCCAGGTGGTAACACTTCGGACTCGTAACTGAAAGGTCGTGGGTTCGAATCCCGGCGGAGCACAAAAAATATACCATTTATATTTTCAAATTTGCTCTTCGCTGGGTTGAAAAATTCATAAACCTTTACCAAAGACCGGTCATCAAAAGGTCCATCCAGCCTTACAACAACTGGGTGTTGCTTGAGAATTGGCGCTTTCTACAGCGACGACCAAGCTCGCAGAGGGCTCTTGAGGTGTGATACACACAAAAACAGCGCTCACCAAATAAATCAGCCTAATTTAATTTAATTTAATTTTAATAGCAAAAAATATGAATTATTATTCTTCTACTCGGCTTCTGTTTTGCCAATTCTTCGACGTTGACTATCACACGAGAGTAGGCTTTTTGGTCCTGGGTAGCTGTAAGCAGCTTCCCCACAGTCTTATTAACTTCCTCCTCCGATTTCAACGATAGTACAACAGGGCCATTTAAGGGATCACTTTTTCAAGAAAATGATCGCATTCATGAGAAAGTACTTTTTGGTTTAAATTTCTGATAAAATAAACTAAAATACAAAGTAGACCATCAGATCACGAGTGAAATGCCTTATGAGAGGAAATTTGATTTCCTGCGAATGAAATTAATCAGAAAATACTGCACCATTTCATCGGAAATAGATATTAGCATTGTCTGCCCTTCAATCTTTAGAACTATGTCAGTAAGTGGTATCGAATTCATATTGTACCGAGACGAATGATTCGTCTGAATAATTTTGTTGTCATTTCTCTTTTTTGAATAAGATATCGCATTTAATGATGTGAAATATTTTAATGGTGGTTCAATGTTCATCCTTCATTGGTAACGAATAATGAGGGATACGTATACGGATGTTCTATTCAATTCAAAAACCGAATTTAGGTATTTCCCTATCTCCCTATACGTATATATTATACATGCTAAAAGTACCCAAATTTTTTTTTAGTTTAAATTTTTTTCTAATTAATTTAATCCTGTATGGATACTATGTCTTATATTTCACTAAATAATTTTATCACGAAAGCAAATCTTTACTTAGTTGTCATTAAAAACTTAAAATTAGGCTGATTTATTTGGTGAGCGCTGTTTTTGTGTGTATCACACCTCAAGATCCCTCTGCGAGCTTGGTCGTCGCTGTAGAAAGCGCCAATTCTCAAGCAAGACCCAGTTGTTGTAAGGCTGGATGGACCTTTTGATGACCGGTCTTTGGTAAAGGTTTATGAATTTTTCAACACAGCGAAGAGCAAATTTGAAAATATAAATGTTATATTTTTTGTGCTCCGCCGGGATTCGAACCCACGACCTTCCAGTTACGAGTCCGAAGTGTTACCACCTGGACTACGGACCGGTCATGTGCTTTAGTAAAATTCTCTCGTAATCTGGATATAAATCTGGTGTGTAACTTTGGTGTTAGTAACGTTACTTTAGTAGATCAAAAAAAATGCGTTGGTAAACAAACCAATTCCCTTGGTAAAAGGTACCGAAAATGTTTAGTGAATGATTTTACTCTTTGTTAATTTGCATAGAATCAAAAACGCTTATCTACATTTTTTTTTTTATTTCTATAAATACATAGAAACACAATAACTCGTTTTCCATCATTTTCACATATGTATCTCATTTACAGAAAAAATCCTTGGTTGCCGCCTTTGATTTTCTGTAACTTCTTTGTAAACACAAACCTCAAACGATGAGTACTTACCTAAATAAAAAATAATATTAATTGTGTATCATGTAAAAATCTCTTCTTCCTAAAACACTATAAAACCCTGTTTTTTATGAATTAAAAACAAAAAAACCCTTTAATTTTTAGTAATTTGCTTATGAATAATGACTGTTTCTCTTTTGTCCCATTTACGCAAGAATGATACTTCATACGGGAAGACAAAAAAAATGTATTTGGCAACAGGTGTTGTATGAGCGGAGCGGTACCTAATGCCCATAAAAAACGAGGTCTGGAACCTTTCAAAGGACTCACTTGTACCCAATATAAGAAACCTTTCGACCACATGGCGCACGAGAGGCAAAAAATAATTATGATTTGATGACGCGAGCATGTGCCGAGACGTTATTATATTTTTAAAAGATTAACCCAAAAATCTGATTGATTTTCTACCTGGACCTTTTTGTTCAGATTCAACAGTTTTTTGTGTCTTTAAAATTTTTTTTGGAAGACAGATTGGGTAGCATCGTGTAAAAAAATGTTTCCGTAGGATGAGATTTTAGGAACATATCTACTGCTTATGATTTTTTCTTCATTAATCGTATATGCTCTTTTATTATTATTAACATACCTGTATGTTGGTGCTATGTTACATAGACCACTTGTTTCTTTCATTTTTTGTAGGATGTTTGTACACTTCTAGAATAATAAAAAAAACCTAACCAAAAACTGTTATATCAGTCAATAAATTTACAACTTGTGTAAGCTTTTACGATAATGGTTAAATTGTGAAGGTTTTTCCTGCCTTTGAATTTTATTATCATAATTCAAAGAAATAAAATAAAGTGGCATGTTGTCCTAAGCTCCAAGTTAATTTTTTCCAAGCATTTTTTTACTGTAGGTACACCTTTCAAGAAGAAGGACAGTAGGTATCTTTTACTTTCCGTGAGCTGAAAACATTGTGTAAGTACGGAAAATATATGGAATAGAACTTCTTTGGAATGATTTAGTTTTCAATATGTTTTTTCTTTTTCGAATTCAAAGTGAGTTTACACCATTGTTTATACCCGGGGCAGGCCCAAATTAACTCCTCTAGGGGTCCTCATCTATAATCTATAATCTAAGCTGCAAGGATATGTAAGCATTTAAGGCTCATATGAAATGCATGCCCACAGACAGGCACATGTAGGTTCGCGCCTACACATTCTGCATGTGTGCATACAAATAAAGAAAACCTCACATGGACATAAACCTTGCAACTCCTGCCGCCGTTCCCTGAACCGGGGTGGCATTGGCAAAAGTGAACCGATCATGCAGGGAAAATCTCGGGATTACCTACATACATATATGCACGCCCTCCCCCCCTTTACTCTCTATTTTTTTCTCAACGTCAAGGATGCATATCTTTTCTGAAAAAAAGATGTTTTGAATTTTTTTCTATACAATATTTTTTAGACTTTGGGTGGCCCCATGGTCACACGAGTAAGCCTCATAACCCTTGAGTCCCAAAGATATTTTTGTTGTAATGCATTTAAACTCATTTCTATTAAGTCTGTAATAAGGGTGGGTCCCCTTGGTCGAAAATGACCGCAAAGACCTGGGCCTGACTTGGATTACTGGGCAGGTCTGATCAGCTGCTCTTAACAGTAAATGTCACTAAATTAGGCTACAATAATAATGGCAAGAAAAATATAAATAAGTCTGGCCGTCCAAGATTTATAACACCATTTATGCCATCTCTATTTGATTTTCTATCATCAAACTCAAATGATATCAAAATATGGTTATCGTTCAAAATAAAATGTCAAGGTGTTTAATCAATAACTGTGAATTATCAAAAACGTTAAAGGAATCTCGGCGTTCCGTTTCGGTGTTTCTAAATATTAAGAGTTGTCAGAAGCATTCCACGCAACGCAGAAGTTGGCAATTACCTCAGCGAAGATTAAATTACGGGCTTTCAGGTTTCAGGCTCTCAGCTCTGAACTAATTACATCGCCGCGTATCGGATGCTTGCAGGAAACTTTTATAAATGAATCAATTATTTTGACCACATAATTTAATCAGCTGTGTTATCGAATACAAAATGTGTTATCGCGATTGAAACTTGATCAAAAACAGCAGTCAGTGTGTGATGAAACATAATTAAGTCGACTCATAATGTCAATTTGAAATCAGTAAATGTTTAGAAATCTAGTTTGTATGACAATAAGGCATGATTTCAGATTGTTTAATAAAGTAGTCTTATTGAGTAGGTGTGAATATTCTAGACATTGCTTTCAAATTTAGTACGAAAAAAAATTCAATCCCTAAAGCTAAAACAGTGTATTGTTACGATTAAAGCTCTTCAAACAACGTAGGTAACGGACAACGTATAACAGACTTATAAGGCAGACAGATTGTTATTTCATATTTTTTAGAATGAATATTGTTCATATTGTAACAACAACACAAAACAAGTCTTTTTAAACAAAACTCTACTTTTTTAAAACATTTATTAACTAGATGTCTTCACGCCAATTTTGTTTTAAATTTGATAGAATATTTAACGTTTTTTTTTTACTTTGTACATAGATTCACATTCTAAAAGTAAAGGCAAAAGAAAGCAAAGGTTAAAAACGTGTCACAGAAGTTCAACAAACTTCTTGTGGATCAATATCCTCAGAGCAGCAAGATGGCCGGTTATCTTAAGCAGCCGTACAAATGCTAAACCAACACATGTCACTTGCTACCAAACAAGACAGTATAAGCTATGATAACATGACAGTAACCCAAGTGGACGTTTTAACTCAAAAACATCAATTACCGAAAAATACATGGGAACTAAAATGCTCACCAAGCCGCTTTTACAGTTTTTATAACAAAAATGTTTCACGCTTTGGATGAGCTTAAAAGTGCAGTTTTATACTTGGGGTAGAGAGCTTGTGTAAACGATGGATCGCGTGCTCCCAGTGCATCGGAGATCTTTTACGCCAAATTTGGAAGTGAAACCAAATTGCATTTTGTGTGAGGTGAATTAGGATTTGCAAAAGAATAGATGTTTAGAGTTAAATCCTCCACAAAACCTTATTTGAGTGCAGATTTTGTAAAAAAAATATTCAGCTGATACGAAAAAACTTGATGAACAGTTCGTATAACTGTTAATACATTTAGTAATATTTAAAGAAAGTACTGGAAAAAGAAAACGAAGTTATATTGACAGTCGATAGACTTGAGAACAAAAACAAAAAAAAAAACTTTTTTTTTAGTTAGTTTCAGTATACTAACTTACTTTCATAAAGCGTTATTTTACTGTTGAAATTACAAAATTAAAATTGTACCTCTAAACAAAATGCTTATTGAGTGTCGTTAATGCTGTTATTTTAGAGTCAAGAAAATTACCGTGTAAGCCTTAAACTCTTATTCAAATTACTGTTAATTTAATCTTTACATACATATCGGTGTTATAGCCGCGGGGATCAAGACAGGTTATTTGGAACCGGAAAACGCTGGTTCGAATCCCGCGACGATAACTTCGACCCTGGTTCAACAGATGCCGTTGCATGCACACAAGCTTCTGCTTTCGCATGAAGACAATTACTGGCCAGGTAAAATAGGTTGGTGCATTGCATTCCTTTCCACAAATCTATTTTTTTTTTAAAATATGTACATATGTATGAATGCAGGGAATTTTAAAATATAAATAAATAATCCATTTTTGTATGTAAATATACTTTCCCTAGTTCTCGACCAACATTTGTTACGATGTAATGGCAGTTTATGCAAGTTCGCAGACTAAAGATGCGTGTAAAGACGCCATCTCAAGTTACGGATAAAAAACATGTCTCAAACAACAGATAGTTGATGTACGACGCGTGTCAAATTTGCCATTAAGTATTTCCTTTACAAAAAAAAACGTAATGCAGGTGATACAGATCTAAGTTGCAACGAACATGAAAAGTTCTTCAATTTAAATACTTCGGGAAATAAACGTTCCCAAAATAAAGTGAAAAAAAACAACACAACTTCATCCTCTGAGTATGTTGTTTCAAGAATAACGTAGAGTTGTATCGATTGTATAGGCAATCATTATGGAGGTAATCTTTCATCTAACAAAATAAAAGAGTGCACAAACTAAGTGACTTAAAAGTGAAAGACAACGACGAACTTACAAAAACTATTTTTATCTTATTTATTCAATTAAGAACCATTTAAACTATTGCTGAAATAGCGCACCATAAGTTTTAACAATAAAAATATCACCCCACTTCCCAAGTCCGTATTATTACTATTGATTAATGGCAAGACGCTGAATGTATGTATCCAAAATGACTGCGCTAAGAACGAGAGCGATGTGAAAGATAGAAATGCAAAATAAGTGCAACGTAATGGTTCTGGAATCAAAAAAAAATGTACGATGCACGACTGAGAAATAGTATATAAAGGGAATGTCAGTGTTATCGTGGAAGAGAAAGACCGAGAAAAGAGTTGATTGATAAGTGAGATTTAAAATGACTAGAATCTGCAGAGTGAGAAAAAGAGAGGAGTACGCATGAACATAGTGATGAATTTCAAGGAAGAGAAAGAAGTGTACAAGGGAAACAAATTGGATACACATCTGTGGAGATTTGAACCACTTCTAGTGGAATGGCGGATAGATACCTACTCTAGAAAGCGGTGTCAGTATTCGTTGCAAGGAATTTTACCTCAAAATAATTTCTAGCTTATATCATTTTGCAGCCCTTTCATAAAACAGCCCTCGGTTTAGCAGAATGCTCAGTCATCTATGCAAAAATTGTGGCTAGGTACTTATGTGCTGGCATAAGATTTAAAGTTTCATCATGTTATCCAAATTGAAAGTTATTTCAAGCGCTGCCTCTTCTCATAACTTATGCATGCTCCTGTAACATGTATGCGCGCCGTAAACCAACCTCCTACGACATTATGAGTCTCGCAAAAACCTTAGACATGAATTTTATAAAGCCCACCGTATTATGAATTTCAGAATAAAATAATAGAATTCCATAAAAAATAAACCTACCTCTTTATTTTGCATTTTCACAAATTCTTTATTTTTAAATGGTTCGTGTGTATTCAAATGGCATGTTTAAGCACAGACGTATATATGTCTGTTTATTGGCAATAGTTTAATCTATAATCCAAGTTGCAAATATATGTATATAACATTTAATGTTCTTATTAAATGCATTCCCATAAGCAGACACGTAAAAGTTCACGCTGTGAAAATATGTGAAAGTCTACTAGGTGGAAAATCGGATAATTTTGCAGTCATCTGGTATGAGGCTGACCACCCATACTGTAAAATATGGTTCAATTTGCACTCCGATGTCACAACTGTTTCAGGGAAGGTGGGCAGAAGGTGCAGGGCTTATGCTAGTTTGAGGTTTGGATTTTAAATTGTAAGGACACATTCAGAATTTGTAACCGCAAACTTACGCGTGTCTGTTTGTGGGCGTGCATTTGATATAAGTTTTGAATGTTAATATATCTTTGCAACTAAGATTATAGATCCCATTTTCCTAGCATTAACGTTAAATACCTGACTAAGCAGATTTCCTGATGCACCATTTCAACACTTGCTAACTATATAGTTACGAGCCATGTTCGCCCATCAAGCTCCTTTGTCACACAGTTTCAAAAGGCTGCGATACGGTCGCTGGCCTGCAAACGACGTCCCTGTCATGCAGACCAATCCGCAAGCCTGGTCGCACCTGCTTTTCAGCGAAATTAATGCCCATATAGTAGATTAGCAAACCACATAGTCTATACACAGGTATAATTTCATTGCACTTCAAAATGGCTCCAAAAACGGCATTCCGATGCAAAGAGGTAGAGGAAACGTTCGAGAAAGAGGCGACTTGAATGAATAGATAAAGATCTGAACAGAATTCGAGTAGCTATGTAAACTTTTGTTTTAAAGAACAAACGCAGAACAGAGATTGTAATAAAGTATTTTAACAAAAAATGCCCATAGATGGTATTAAATTCCATGGAAATAAAGTATGATTTGAAAATTGTTCCCTTTGTACAAATCTTACATTTATGGATACTTTGTTCCAAGAGGAAAGTATTTTTTTTATAAAACAGCTCATTTATTACGTAAGATATTTTTGATAAGCGAATTAAAGAAGGATTTAAAAGACAGTTCAATCAAATAAATTTGTTGGTATTCTGCTCCTGAAGATGCCTCATTAGGCGAAAATGTTCGAGCACAAAAAAAAGAAATAAATAAGTAAATTAAAACTCTAAAGTTTTTATCCTTTTGAATTTTTAAATAAATAAATTTGGTATTCGTCCAATGAAAGGAACAATATTGTGTCAAAGTAGCATTTTTTTGAAATCAATTTTTGATCTCAGCATGATTCTTTATGACGACTTGTGTAACACAGATGAACTACACTAAAAAATAATATGTGAAAGCTTTCAATATTGATTTTATTCCATTCAGTACCTACATCCATGTACAGGTAATGTCTGTATTGTGTCCATGTATCCTTTGACGGGAAATGATACACTGAGACGCTCACTGTGTGGGAAGCGAGGCAGGCAGGGGGGGAGACTTTTATATTATGTTTTCGTTTATGATTAATGTCAACGTCAAGTCACGTGAACCCTCATCAAGAACTTCATTCCGTCACATGTTGTACTAAAAGCCCAGGAATGGTAATGATAAAAACTAAGTTTGAGACGCTCCTGGATGTGGGCGGAGGAGGGGGAGGAACGCCCTTGAAGTAACCGGGAAGAAAGTGTGGACGATTCTTACAAAAAAAGGTTTAAAGACTTTCTACATGAAGATACTTGTTTGAGGAGTCATATATTTTTAAGAGCTTAAATAATTAAAATGTACATTATCAGAACAAAAACTAAATCTGGAGGAAAATCTGACGTCAGAAATGATTTTTTCTATACGAGTTACCGATACCGAAATTGGTGTTTCACCCCAATTCAATTAAAAACCAATATTAATCGCCACTTCCTTTTAAAAAAATCTTTAAACATAGTCAACAGAACAAACATCATAATACAGGACTACATAGTTAACACCCCTCAACTACACTCACACCTCTTCGGCATTCCAACAAGTGTTAAAGACCTATAGATTTATTTTTTAATTCGAAAAATATCCTGAACAGGAAACATTAAAAAATATCCTTTGGACTCAATTTTAGTTTGAATAAAATAGTTACCTGCAAAAATTTCGAACATGGGTAATCAAGAAAAAAACTGTCGAAGAGATGAACCGAATACCTACTAGTATTAATTTGTATGCCACACATGATCATGTAAGTATAAGACGAAAGTGTCATTTAAAGTAGGAAAATGTATGCTGGCTCGTATCAGATATCTGAAGTGTTGTTTGTACACCTTTCAGAGCATTTGAGATACTGACCAACCGTCCCAGGGCAAAGGCACATTCGCCCAGAAATTGCGAATGTCACTTCAAAGTTTGTCAGCAATATGTTTTCGTCTCGAAGGAAAGAGAAAGAAGAAAATAAACCTGCCTACGTGTCTCTCTCCCTCCTCTTCTCCACGGACATGCTTGGATTTATAATTTTTTGAGCAACCCACGTGGGTATTTCTAGGTAAAGCATATTTTTTCCTTTCAGCTACTTAGTTATTTAATAATAATAATATAAGGATGATTTATTTGGTGAGCGCTGTTTTTGTGTGTATCACACCTAAAAAGCCCTCTGCGAGCTTGGTCGTCGCTGTAGAAAGCGCCAATTCTCAAGCAAGACCCAGTTGTTGTAAGGTTGGATGGACCTTTCAGTGACCGGTCTTTGGTAAAGGTGTAGGAATTTTTCAACTCAGCGAAGAGCACATTCGAAATATAAATGGTATATTTTTTGTGCTCCGCCGGGATCCGAATCCACAACCTCCATTTACGAGTCCAAGGTGCTGCCACTGGACTACGGACTGGTCCAAGGTCCATTTAAGGAACATATTATTGATAAAATACCATAAACTGTATACATGATATTTTTACCTCTGAAATTTTGTTTAAGGGGGATATATTTTTTTCAGGTGACGTTAGTTGAAGAGTTATTGCATGTCGTAACTTATGTTAGCCATGGGAAAAATTAAATAATTTGTCTAGATTCGCTGTCATCACTTATAGAAAACAAGTTGTATAAATGATCATCAATTAAAAACATGTGTAAGAATTTATAAGAATCAACAATAATTAAAAGCAATAGCCAACCAATAGATGAATGAGAATAAAGTTGAAAAGGTTGGCTTGAAAATAATTATTTTTCGCACCAATTTCTGTTGCTCCGACCAGACTCTTTAAGGAAAATCAATATCACCGCCGTACTTTTATTAACATAATAATCCCCATTGATGGAAATCCAACAAGTTCTCCCACTAATTTATTTGCGTCGTGACGCTATCATATTCCCAGTACAAAATACAAATCCTCCATCATAATAATTTATTATTTACTGTTCCAAAGCAAAATCCAGCAATATTTTTCCCCTCATCTAGTTTTCATATTATTATAATTCCCGGATATTTACTAGGAGCACGCGGCCGGGATTATCCGCAGAAGAAATGACAATACAGTTCGTATGAAACTCTACCGGATTATGCGTAAAGCTGCAATTACTTTATCTTTATTTATTGGCCATTACATCTTCTATATGGCATTAAACGAAGTCATTCTTATAATATTATTCCTCGCTGAAGGAGAACGGGTTTAGTTAAACCTTATGAATTGTCTGCAGTGAGATCTGAGTTAATATTGTCTTAAGTCTTTCTTGGAGCTCCAAGAAGGAGAAGTAGTCTGGATTTTAGTCTTGGTTTTGTGTTTTTTGTACGTTGAACTTTTAGCTCATTAGACTTGAATTGGTAATGCAGCTTCTACAGAAGTATTAATTTTAACTCTTTTAATGTTTTTGATCCATACAAACAAGAAGACCTAATCTGATTTAAAAAAATAATATTAAAAATTTATGATTAAAATTTTTGATAACCTTGGAAGTCTCAAACATAAATTTTATTACTTTTCCACACTTAAAACAGTATTCTCTGCAAAGTTTACTCATCTTTCAAAAACCTAAAAAAAACTTTTTACGGTTTACGAGACAAATCCCACTCATTAAATTACAGTTTTCTATAAACCAAAATTAATTTAGAAAAAAATCCCACAACATACAAAACTCACCAGTCTCTTTTTGGTAAGGTACCTACATACAGCAGGGAAATCATATATTTGTATTACTTTATTTATATTTGTTTCAATTTGTTTATTTTGTAACACTTATTTTTTGCGTTTTTTTTTTGCGTTTACCTTTGAACATATAAAAAAAAAACAAACAAATAATGCCCGTGGGTTATTATATTTCATACCAATCCTAGTATTAAATTCATTTAGTTCTGAGGCAATATATTTCACGATATCAAATTATTGTGCACATTTACAAAGATTCACAAAGGAAGACACATTTATTCTGTTTAGTGATAGATTTGCCACCCTTCGCATCCCTAATACAGGTTTTCTTTTTGAGAACTCTAATTTCATGAAGATACAGGCAAACACACTCTTTTATATTACTTACCACGCGAGAATATAAATCGTTCTGCAATCACAACGCATCCAAAGGAAATGACGAGGCAATTTATTGTGAAGGGGAAAATCTACTGAAATTATTGAGCTAAGCTACAAAACTGAGGTATAATTTAATATCAATGTATTTAACATTAAAATAAACCCCTGAACATTAAAACAGTTCCCAAGAGATCACCGAAGAGATGGAAGGACAAGTATACTCCATCATCACAGCTCTTTACAGGTCGGATTACCTAGAATAATATGAAAAAGAAGAAAAATATATAGTGTTACGACTTGAGAGTATAGAATAAGTTTTTTTATTATCTGTGTATATTTTTACTATAAACGAAAAAAAAATTTTTTTTACAAAATACACTTTTTGGTTACAATGTTTTATGTAGGTAGGTAAGTATTTTTTCTAACTTCGGGCCTTAAAGGTACGACACAAACAACTATGCGCTTTTTTACCATGTGTATAATGATATAAATTATCCCCGTGTATACAGCTTGTATAAAACCCCGTGTTTAAAACAAAATCTCATCAGAAATTTCTTACTAATTCCTTACAATTCCTACTTTCTTTTTTCACGTACAAAATCTTTCACAACTTTCTAACCGTATCCAGGCAATAAAAATAAAAGGTATCTTATGTTTCAGGGCATGGGTCAACCATCCCCTGCAATATCAATGCAGTCCATATCTCCTCCAGGCAAGGGAGTCGCCATCAAACAGCGGATGCGCCTTTAGCGAGGGTGCGCACACACCAATCACCACCCCGTACGAAGAGACATAAAAGCCGATTTATGGTCCTCAGTATCCCAAGTATCAAATTCTCCGATCAGACTGATCCAAAACGTTTCACCAAAAAAGTATGCAAACTGAATCACTCACTAGAAGAGTTATTTTACTTTCTTTACAATTTTTGATACAACGCTTTTATTTAGTTTAAACTTAAATTATTTTTCTGGTCCGAACACTGTAGCAACGACGGTGGAGATGGGATACTGTGGTACCTACGTCCAGAAGGACAAAATGATAAGATGGATTCTCACGTTTGACGAGATGAAAGTTTTACGACATGTAAATTTTATGCTGTATAAAAAATGGGTTTCAAACGGTGGAAGCGACGTAGTTTTTATTTTATATTCACTTAAGGACTGCGCTGTCCAGATAGCTGCATAATATAAAATTTGAATGTGCTGTTTCAGAAGATGTATAGGGAAATGCTACAATTTCTTGACGATTTCATAAAATGTTCAAAAAAGTGTCTATGAATAAGGTTTTTTGTAGGTAAATAACATTTTGTTATTTCAAAACTTATTATGACTTTTAACGTGTTAAAAAAATATTACCAACCAAATGTCAAAATGTCGTAATACTGGTTAATAGTATTACATCAAAATCAAAACGAACCATTTTAAGAAACTTCTTTGACTTGTAAGTAAATCTGACTACACAATATGCTATGAATATCGGTTTTCTTTTTACTATGTCACCTTTGTTTCAGTAAAAGTCAGATTTAGTTGTTTTTCATTTGAGGCTTGGCTCGTACTTTGTAAAATCGCTTCTAAAATGTGTAAGCATTAATTTACATGAGTCTGCTTGTATGCAATGATGAAAACTGAATCTTAAATGTTCCATCATTTAAATTTGCAACTAAGATAATATATAACTCGTCATGGAACAAATCAAACGTGATTCTATTTTTCACTAACCGATGTTTCTACCCAGACACAAAAAACATGAAAACTAACACAAAATCTTTCAAGATTGATCTTTAAGGGGAAAAAACGACCACAATCTTGAAAGTTCAGTACACAATATCCCAACTGGATCTCGCCCTAAGCACCCTTCGCTCACGTCCCCTATGTTCTATATTCCTAACTTTCACTATCTCTCCCTATCCATTGTCTTCACACACTTCTCGCTAGGCTTCCCTTCCAGCAATATTGTTTTTTTTTGCTCCCACTTAACCGCTCCACCGGCCTCTTGACGGTACTCGTGTATAGCGAGATGACAGTAATTTTGTAGACTTCACCTGTGGAATATTAATCGCTATTACTTGGCTCATTTTTTTTGTATTTTGGGGAAGAAAATTAGCAGTTTTTATGTGACTGCGCGTTTAAAAATCAGACACTGAAATGTTGGATATCAATTAAAAATAACTTCTTATTAGTTTTATTTTCACTTTCACCTTGTAAGTAAATCCACAATTTTTTTTCTAAATAAAACGCTTCAAAAATAATTTTAATCAAAAAAATGTAGCTGAATTATTGAACATGTATATAGATCTCACTATTTCTTATTTCAATATTCCAACCCGATACACAAAAACACTACATAAAAACTTGAATGTTAAAATTGTAAATAAACGCACCTACAAGAATTATGTATGAAATTTATTTTATGTATCTTAAATCTCTCCTTGATTCACTTCATCATAATACCGGATACATATTTTATACAACAACAATCAAACAACAAAATAAACGTCCATAACACCCCATTACTGTTACAAGCGCCTAACAGAAGGCTTTACAGGATCCGCTACAATAATGGCGGAATCAGATGGCACATCAAGTTGTACGTAAGGCTGCGGCCATCCAATTTAAAGAAGTAAAGCCTCCAAAGCGTCCCACCCCTCCTCCCTCCCCTTCCATCCACCCTCTCAGACCTCTAAAGCTCCGGTTGTTATTTCTTACGATGCCAAGACGTTTTTTCCAATATCTATGTATCTCGTTTTTGACGATGTTAACCCAAAACACGAATTTTTAAGAAGTTTTCAAAACAATATTAATATTTTGAAAACACAATTAAAATATTGGTTTGTATTTAAACAAAGAATAGAAATTATTTGCAGTTGTTAATTTTTTTGATGGAAGAAAATCATTGTTCACATTTTTCTTATTCTTGTTTTACAAAATAAAAGTTTCGAAAACTTTGGATTGTGCGTTTTATCGATAAACATTGATTACAATTTAGACATAACCCACTTCAACTGAAGTGTTGGACGAGAGGTCAGCCCGCTTACCTGTAAGATTAAATAGGTTCCACTCGACACATGCGACCCTTATGAGGAAAACACGTCAAGAAGTTACACTTTACGTGCAGTTCGGTAGCGTTAAGCGTTTTATACATCAGAATATTTTTTTCGGAAAAATAATTGCACTGCACTCAAAAGCCATTGGTAATACAAATGTTTTCTTTATGTATATTAGTTGAAAAAAATAAAAATTTCTGTATAAGTAAATTTAACATTCTTTACATTTCATGGTGGCTACAATTTTTTTTTCAAAGAACGGAGCATTACAACCTACATACACGATGTTCAAACGCTTTTTAAAATCTGCTTCAAACATTTGCTTGTACGTTACGATAGGGTTAAACAGTATATCAGTCTGTTACAGGATCCGAACCTCGCATTAAGTAAACGACACACCCAATATTTGACCGTTGATAAATTTTTATTAGGATTCAAAATATAACAATGATCTCTACAACCCTCCCCGTTACCGAAAGCAATATAAATTTCCGCTAGATATGAAAATGTAAGGCGTTGATACTTTCCCTCTCAATGGCACAAATATTCACAATTCTATATGACATCATCAAAAAAAATTAAATGGTCAAATGTGTATTTTTTCAAAACTCATTAAAAAATAATTTGTACTAATAATTGCATTTTACTTAAAAAATATAATGTATTGTTCATTCTATTAAACTTTTTCAGTTTATCATCAAATTGACGATAAAATCAAGTACTTCCGATGTTTTTTTTCCCACATACGGCAGTTATTTTTACGCCGAAGTCTGTAAAATAGTGAATTAACTTACTAAACCAACTGATTGTTCTTTTTTTTGGATTTCTAAAATGTCTACGGTATTAAATATTGGTACAAAATCCAAATAAAAAAATCTCCTTCTGGTGAATTTAAGAATATTTTTTAAAAGTCATTTTTATGTACTTGGTTGATTTTATATACGTTTGTGGATTAAAAATAAAATTATACTCATTAAATAACTTTACTCACGAAAAATGTCGGGAAAAAAAACAAGATCTACAAGAAAAAAATTCTACCGTCATGTAAGCCTGGAGCAAGGGATTGAATTTAAATTTTTCGTAAGATAAAGGCAAGGGGTTAAAAGGAATCATTTTATATTGTACCGCTGTAATGCGAAAACACAAAGCGGTACTGTGGAAGAAATGACAGCAATAAAGGTGAACATCGCATCTGTATTTTTTTACATTTATTGTATTACTTTTGTTCAAGATTTTTTCGTAGCAAAAATACGCTTTTGGATACCGAAATTCACGACAAGTATATATAATTTATTTTTTCAATTCTTTAAATTGTGTTTTTAAATGGATTGTTATTTTATTATTAATTTGTTTTACATACCAATTGTTTTCAGCAAAGAAGTTATTTCCATTGTTATTTACCTGAAACAAAAGATGCATTCAATGTTAGGGCTTTACATTAACTTTTGAAAGCAGAGATGAACCTGGCCGAAAAAATCCATCCACCTTTCTTTTCCTGTCTTGAATTTTGATCTTTTTCATCTCAATTGGCCTCTGATCTTGGCTTTGTTATAAAAAGTTATTGTTAATCAATATTCAGATATTATGTTCCATAAGATAATTATGATAATTTTAGGCAGAAACAATGGTCAATGAGATAATGAGTGCACAAAGAAAATTTGTGACGCTGCACATCGACAAGTTGCTGGGATAAAGGATAACTAATTATTTGCTAATAGTTGATATCGACCCTAGTTACGTCATACCATCCTTACACAGACGTTTGCCCACTGAGAAGAAGTCACATTTGAAACATCTGTGTATTTTGGCACGGGTGTATCATTGTTCATTGTTACGTTCAAGCATCCGTGATATCAATAGTAAAGACACTTATGCTCCATTTTGTTTTAAATTCAATTATAGCATGGATGGAGCTCAAAGCTTTCAAATCTTTTTTAATACCAACCCATCAAATAATTCATTACCCAGCTACAGATATTTTTTCGACTTTTACTAAAAATCGCAGTTGTGAACGGTTGCGACTTTTATGATTTAATTGCACGACACAACTTTTTTACCTGGTTGAAAAAAATTGGGGGCTTCTCTGCGAACATGCTGGATAATAAGGGCCCCAGGCGGGGGCAGATGGTTACCGTACAGCTCACGTAATTGTGGGCCCCCAAGGCTAAAGGGGACTCCCAAAATATTGTTCACTTGTAATGAGGCAGTCTCAGAAAATATGCCGACAACAAGACAGAAATATAAAAAGAAACTCTCAAATTAATGAGAAACATTATTTTAGGTTTGGTGAAGTTAACAGTAATATGAAATTGAGATATTTGTTCTTGTCATTGTTCGTTTAATGAACAAGAAAATATTTATCGAAATATATATTTTTTTCCTTTCAATGAACATAAAATTTGGCTTCCGATATTTTTTTTCAATAACTTCAAATAATTTATAGAAATAATACAAATATCAGTTTTATTCCCTTTGTATTAAGAGAGTTCACATTAAAAAAAATGCACAGCTCACGTGTCACTTGTCACACAAATTTGTGAATACTCGTTTACAAGTAAGTAAATCAAAATCTTGCATTGACTGCGTTGGCTTGATCACATCCAGCAAGTGGACCATCGGAGCCTAGATAATAGGGTTGTGATGATGAACGAAGTGGTGCAGGACAGTGGGAAGGCCCAGCTTAATGAAGGTTGAATGGAGTAGTGGGGGACTGCCGTTCGGTAGGAGGATAGGACTGAAGGAGGAAGGCCTTAGAAAGGCAGCGGTTAATCAAGGAGGCCAAGACCTACAAATTAAAAGGTTTTCGTGCCATTAATGATGATGATGAAAGAAAAATCTTACATGTAGTGTCACGAATAATAAATAAATAAAAGTAGAACAAAAATTCATTTCGGCTCCACACTTTGCTTTCATTATCGATTTAGAAGCTCGTTATTTTTATATCTCTCACTTCATTTCAAATTTAGATGTGAAATTCACCCTCGAAAGTCACCCTTATAAATGTTGGTGAATCGTGCATAGAAGGATGTCAATACATTTCACTATCTATTCGGTGCATCAGCCATTCGAAATGTTTATCGCACTTTTCCATCGAAAACTGTATGCAGGCGCTCTGGACCAATGTACCGGAAATAGTGCACTAGAGTCCGCCATGTCGGCTGATCAATGCCTCTTGAATTCAGTGCAGATAAATATTGGCAGTTTTTGAAATTCGCTACCATATGAGACTGACTCGAAAGTGTGTTAGTTCATGATTCAAATAAGTCAATATGAAAAGCTTGCGTCACGTTTTGTGCTATAAATTATATGAAAAAGTATTGCATGTAAATGAAAGAAATATATTTTTTTCCACAGGAAACCCTTACAGAACAACGATCAACGATTATTTTAAAAATATAAGCAAAAATATAAATATATATATGTATCCTTTGAAATCAGTTCAAAATTACTTACCGCTGGTAAAACGGTTTAATTGGAAAGGTTAAATTGTTTGTTCAAGGTTTTCTCTTTGCCCACATAATTTTTTTTTAATTTTTTATCGAATGATTTATTTTTGTACTTGATTAGAGGACTTTTAACTGCTTAAGTAGATTTGGGAAATTTTATGTATTGATAGATAAATAATCTTATTTTAAAATTCTTTCAACAAAATAAAACTGTCACACATGTTTTATTTTAAAGGAAGCCTGTGCGGGAAACTCCCAAGACTCTAGGGGTCTGTGACACTTGTTATAGTGCCACAGAGGTGTTGTGGCCGCTGTCCTTATCCAGTTGCATGGCCGTTAGCTGCGCAGTGCCGTGGTGTGTGTTGCGTTGCGTGTTGCGTTACTTTGCTGTATATTTTTATGATTTGTTTAATTTTAAGAATGTCGAAATACGAGTATCTAACAAATTGATGTTTATAACAATGATTACATTTTTTGACATTGAAAGTTAAAAAAAATATACATTTTAAAATAACATGTGCGTATGCTTAATGCTTATGTAGTTTTGGAATATATTTTTTACAAACAAAACCTCCGAATGTCCCTGACAAGTAAGTTTCCGTCTCTTGGGATTCATATTTTACAAGAAAATTTATTTGTCTGGGTTTTTTTCTGGTCAATTTGTTTGCAAACTTTTGTTTTACCCTGACAATGTATTTGTAAAAAATAAATTGAAACCGGCGTCAAAATATCACTCTATTGCGAGCAACTCTTTGCATAATGTAATACTTTATTACAAAAAGAAAAAGACCCCTATTATTTATGAGACATGCAATCAAGCCACATAACAATTGTAAACGGACGAATGTGCTTAGTAAAAAATAATTTGAAACCGTATTGCAAATAAAGCTTATTATTTTTCACAATTAATCATCACATTGAAGTCTGAATAAGTTGATCCTGTTATTTAAAAAAATATATTCCTTGACTTATAGGTTGGTATTAGGCTGACCACTCATACTAAAAATGGTTCACTTTGCCAATGTCACCCCTGTTTCAGGGAAGATCGGCTAGAGTTACAGGGCTTATGTTCATTTGAGAATGGGTTTTTATATTATAGGTCGACATGCGGCACGTGTTAGCGCGAACTTATACATGTCTGCTTGAGCGAATGCATTTAATATGAACATAAAATGATTATATCTTTGTAGCCTAGATTAATATTTAGATTTATATGTTGAATGTTCAAAGGGTATTTTTAATCAGTACCAACCAATAAAAAGTATATTTATATAGTAAACTCAAAGGAAAAAATGTTTAGACGGCATTTCAAAGCTGCAAGTTGACACATTATATCCACATTCAAGGATAATAAATCAGGCTGCTCTTTTCGTCCCGAAATTGCTCCCCCGATGTTAAGAACTGCAGTGGGTACATTCGCGACATATTGGCGACTATCAGCGGTCGTTGGCGACCATCGCGAGCAAGAATGACCGCTCGGAAGTAAAGGGACGATACATCACGAGTAATTGGGAAGGCCAGCCCCCTCCAGAGGTAGTTAGCTAGCTACCCGGCTGGAGTTATATTGGCCAATTTCCATCCCCTATTTAAAAACATTGCGATTCTGCAAAGCAAATGGAAGGGACATTTTTCTTTGCATGCTACCTACTTTGTCTCTGCTGGCTTTGAGTAATTTGTACGCACGTAAATACATGTACATTTATAGGACGTTGAATGTTTATTATTTAAACATCCAAATAAACCTTCAGCTGTTACTCGTGTTACACCATATTACTCACACAATATAATAGCTGAGACTCCAAAAGTGGTGTCTACACTTCCTTGATTGTTTATGTGTGAAATCAACAACTTGTACGTTAATTAAATTTATTCGCCGTCTGATTGGTTAGAATTATTGAAAAAAACCATCATTGATTCCTTTTTGTACCAATTTATTTGAAGTTACATAGACTCAATTGAAGGTCTATTACACTCTTTTCCATTTTTTCCCCATCATACCTCATACCAACCTATAAGTTAATTCCTATAAGTTGATATGAGACTGACTACCCATACTTTTAGAAATGGTTCACTTTGCCAATGTCACCCCTGTTTCAGGGAAGGTCGGCAAAAGTTACAGGGTTTATGTTCATTTGATGTTTGGATTTTAATTTGTAAGTACAGATGAAGCATTTGTAAGCTTTAACTCACACGTGTCTGTTTGAGGGCACATTTAATATGACTTTTCAATGTTAGTATATCTTTGCAACTTAGATTATAGATGTAATTATTGATATTTCTTAAGTTTTTCTCTTTATTCGTACACATTGTATGTATTGCACTTCAAGTAATTAATCTGTAAGGCAACAAAATAATGACATAGGTACCTTCTTTTTCCAGTAAAAATCCTTTTTAATAAAATACCCATTTAAAAAGTTTTTTTTTAACTTCTTGTGTATATTTAGTCATTTTTGTCACAACAGCTTCCTAAATCCCATGTAGCAGACATCTCACTGCAGCGCTCTCCGTCCCCTATGCAGTCTCCTTTATCCCATTCACCCCTGCACAGAAACCGAAAGTCATTTGGCCGGCCGGGTAATTTACAGGCCGAAGCGGGGTGGACGCATTAGTATTGGCCGTTTCGCTTTTTGTTATTTTGTTTACAATTGTAATGTGGCCATAAATTAGCCAAACTTTCAACGGCCGCTTCACACGTTCCCCGCTAGACCTTGGACTTGGATATATTTTCCCCGCGGCTGCAATGCCGGGCTTTGTTTCGACTTCTCTGTTATTGCTTGAATGAAAAAGTTGGCACTTTGTGTTGCAACAATAAATCAAACATAAAACAAGGTTGTTTTGTTTTAAAAAAAATATCGAGAGTTTTTCTAGATGCATTTAATTTTGCGATGCATTTTGAAAGAAAAAAATAATTACCTACTACATACTGAAGTTTTGACAAACCAGAGTATTTATTATTTTATACCTTTTAATTTAGATATTAAAAAGGAAAGAAAAAAGCTTGTGAAATATGTTTGTTCTTCTGTTTTTTTCTTGAAAGAGTTAAATCTAAGTTAAAGTTAAAGCTAATCCAGCCTTCTGATTCGGTAAGACTTCTAGGAGTCTTACTGGATCGTAACCTGACACTGGATAGGCAAATAGATGCCACAATAGCTTCTTCTTTTTTTTCGCTTCGCCAAATAAAGGCAATAAGAAAATGTCTGCCGTCAGATGCGGTTAAGACCCTGGTGAGTGCGTTTGTGATGTCTCGGATTGACTATTGCTCGACGCTTTATAGTGGTCAGCCGAAGAAACAGTTTAATCGCTTTCAATCTGTGTTGAATTCGGCAGCAAGACTCATATTCGGGATTCCCAAATTCGCTCACATCACCCCGCTGTTAAAAAAAACTTCATTGGCTTCGTTTCCCGGAGAGGGTGGTCTTCCGTGTTTGTTTAATGGTATATAAAGCCATCAATGGCTTGGCCCCACCTTATCTGGCTGATATGATTTCACCTGTTGAAATGGGTGTTAGGAGGCAGACACTCAGATCTGTGGGTGATGGAGTAGTCAATTTGGTTCAGCCGCGCCGTCAGATTCGTACAAACTTCGGAGACCGCGCTTTCCGTGTTGCGGGGCCGGTGGAGTGGAACAGACTGCCACCCGGAGTGAAGAACTCCAAATCTGTGGGTGTATTTCGAGGAGCACTCAAGGCACACTTGTTTAGAAAGTCTTATCCATGATCGGAGAGGGCCCTTGAGGTGTGACACACACAAAAACGGCGCTCTCTTATCATGTGTAATTTAAAATAAATCAGCCTGTTATTATTATTATTATTAAATCAGAATTGGTTAAGTAATCTTGAAGCATAAATGTATTTTTTTTCGTAAAACCGTTAGTAGTTCATTATGCTTCATTGTGACTTCATTAAATTGCAGAGGAAGTAGAAATTTTCTAAATACTAGAAAACAATGAGATCTGGTATTGAATAACTTAATCAGAGGTCATTCATGTGTCTTAAAGATTTAAACTGGTATGCGTCAATACCTACGTAGTTAAATGTAAATATCCATCACCTTTCATCTCATTGGAGGCACGAAACACATAAAATTGCCTCATCTCACTGCCATGACAGTAGATGCAGGGTGGATCGGAGGCTGCAGCGCTTCAGGAAACGGAAGCAGTTTCACAGTAGGTATCGGTAGGAGCACTTTCACAGTAGGTATCGGTGGAATTGGCGGAATATATTTTTGGTATTTGAATTCTGATGTTGGGGCTAAAATGATGCATGTGACATTGATTTTAACCTAAAAATATTTATCGTAGAATAATGGTGAGACTATTTTAATCGGCGGATATTTAATATAACTTCAACGTATGAATAAAACTTCGAGATATGATTATATCGACATCTTTAAGGTATAACTGAATAAGTGACAAACTAAGCTATCAGAGATTTCTCAGATAAATGCACTTTTTTCTCTAGTTTCCATAATAAAAAACACTTCAGCACTCTAAATGTCCTGTAGTTAACAAGTTTTTTATGAGCATTTTCTTATAATTAGTTCACTTAATATAAAAAATTACTCCTAATAAAATGTTTTTTCAACGATTCCTCAAATCAATGAATCAGTTTTTATTCAATTTTACTCTGAAGAGTGCGATTCATCTGTAGAAAATATGGTAAATACTACAATTCATGACTTATAGGCTTTATTGTTTTTTGTTTCACCAGGTTAACTTACAAAAATGGTGAGTTGAATAATCCAGTTTATTTTATGACTTTTTAAAAAATGAAAATAAACCGTTTTCCATGCGTTTTTATTATATTGTCATTGCAAATTTTATTAGTCAAATTTCCATGAAAACTCTTTCTGCCAGCATCCTATGAATCATTCCCTGAATTCATACAAATATCACTTATTTAAATTTTTTATTAAATCTGTAGATACTTTTTGATCAGATAAGCTTACATATTGTAACAATTATATAAAAGAAGGACACGCCTGAGCACAAGGCCAGGCTGGAGGGGGTAACGATAGGCTGGCGCGAGCAGTCTTGCAAAGCACGCACTCAGAGCAAGATCTAGTTACTAGGGCGACCAATATGGTTTAAAATAACTGTAATCTGTACGAAATAAATAAGTGTGTTAAAATAAATCTATTGTAACAAAGTCTGTGTAAATAAACTGTATGGCTAACTTGTGTTGAACTTGTGTTTTAATTAAGGACCCTCGGAAGAAACGTAACAAATGGTGTCGGTGTGAAGTTTAAAACCAAGTACTTAACCAAGTACCAAAAAAACTGTGCTTGAGATTATTAAAAAAAAAAAATCTGAATTGACAATGTTTTAAATATTAAAATATTTCGGGGACATTATAAAACTTGTAATTATTGTGCGTAACTAACTACCTAGGTACCTACAACATTCGCGAATTCAAAATTATTATTGACTATTATTATGTACCTACGCTGTTGTTACTGACAGCCGAAGTGATATTGTGTTTGAAGCAGGTAGGTACCTACTTGTGCAAAACACTTTTGAAATAAAAATAAATTATTATTGTAAACAGTGAAAGAATTACAAAAACCCATATAGTTCGGCATTCCATTTAAATTTTGTTGTTTTCGTAAATAAATAAAAATAAAAAAAATACAAATAAATTGAAGTGAAACATGGCCCAGTATATTGCCGTGTTGGACTTAAAAGTTTGTGAGCTAAAGGATGAGCTCATTGAACGCGACCTTGAAAGCACTGGCAACAAAAATGCCTTGCAGGCGAGGCTTATGGAAGCCCTGGAGAAAAATGGAGAAGACCCGAACGCCTTTGTTTTATTATCGGGAAAGAATCGGGGCTTTGACGAGCTTAATCTCAGCATCATCGAGAGCTCCAAAAGTTTGAAGGAAGAGATGGCCGAGAGCTCCAAAAGTTTAAAGGAAGAGATGGCCGACAATTCCAGAACCCTGGAAGAGAAGCTGGGGACCCTTAAGAATGAGATGGCTGACAACTCTAAAGCCCTTGAGGCTCTGGCAGAGAATATGGCGGAGAGCAACAAAAATCTCAAGGAAGAACTGAGTGGTTTGATGGCGCAGAACTTGACCAGTCTCGAAGAAAAGCTCGATGAGAAGATTTCTGAAGGTTCCCGAGCGGTGATGGAAATTGAGGCACGTGTTGCAAGCCTTGAAAACCGTCTTCGTGCCGCCGTGAGTAGTGAAAAGCCTTTGCCGGATGATAAAACACGGCATGAACTTAACGAAGACACCGTGACTGGTAAAACCATTCCTACAAAACATGATTTACCAACTTTCGATGGGAAGTCATCCTGGGAAGGGTACATGACCCTATTCGAAACGGCAGCTATGTTGGGAAATTGGTCTCCACAGAGCAAGGCGTCCATGCTCAGCCTGTCACTTAGAGGAGATGCTCTGCGTGTGCTGCAGTCCATTCCTTTGGAAAACCGAGGGAATTATTTGGAGCTGAAGCAGCGCCTAGACATGCGCTTTGGGCACAAGTACCTGGAACAACTTTACAAATCCCAGCTAAATACCAGAGTACAGACAGCAAAGGAAAGTCTTCAAGAATTCGAGATGGACATTGCCCGACTAGTGAGAGATGCATACCCCTCAGCCCCTGACGACATTTATGAAAGTCTGGCCGTGGACAAATTCCTCAATGGACTGCATGAATGGGAGACACAACAAGCGGTGAAACTGGCCCACCCAAAGACACTTAATGAGGCTTTAACCCAAGCATTGGAGTTTGAGGCCATCAAACAATCGATCAGAGGACATGTCAAAGTACGCGGTGTTGATGCAGAAGAAGCCAAGCCACCTTCGATTGAAGAACTAATCGAAAAGGTGTTGGAACGGCTAAGGCCCAGGAGGCGAGGAATACGCTGCTGGAACTGCGGCCAACTGGGTCATCTGAGCACCAAATGTCCAAAACCCCAGAAACCCAAACCACAAGTCTCGGAAAACTAGAAAGGGTTAATGGGAAGGGGCAACTGTTGACCCGCGTTGGAGAGGCCCGGAAATCTGCTGCTATTGTTGCAACCTTGAAAGGTCGAGCTAGCAGCATCTTCATTAATGGCATGATAGATGGAAGGAACTGTGAACTACTGGTGGACACAGGAGCAACCAGGACGATTGTAAGACCAGACATAGCGACAAAGCAGAAGCAAATTTTACCAACAAGATGGTCTTTGCGTACAGCAACGGGAGAGTCAGCTCGAGTACACGGGGAGACGCTGGCAACCTTCCAGATTGGCAACATGACTATCGAACATCGAACCTTGGTGGCCAATATTGAAGAAGAAGTTATTATTGGGATGGATATGCTCACTAGACTTGGATGTAATCTGGACCTGAAGAAAGGGACCATAATTATTGGGAACGAAGAGATCATTATCCAAAAACGCAATGACATGGCCACTCGAGTAGTCGTAGCAGAGACTACAAAATTGAAAAAAAACTCCGAGATGATAGTACCAGCACGTTTTGACTCCAAGTGTGCAGAAGGACAGATTATTATGATGGAACCCGAGAAGATTGGCAAGATTGCAAAAGGAGTTCTAGTTGCCAGCGCAGTAATCCGCACACAAAAGATAGTCCCAATACGGGTGATGAACATAAATGATTATCCTATTACAATACACAAAGGCAGCACCCTGGGTAATTGCGTGATAATGACGTCCATTGTACGGAACGTGAAGAGTTCGAGCTACCAGGAAGGAAAGTTGCCTGGCCGATTAGATGAACTCACTCAAAGAGCTTGCCGAGAGCTTCCCGAAGAGGATGAATGGAAAGTAAAAAGTCTTCTTTGCCGATATCAAGACATCTTTGAGGATTCCAACGGTCCGTTGGGAAGAACCAAAATTGTACGACACTGCATTGACACTGGAGACTCAAGGCCAATTCGACAGGCACCACGAAGGCTACCCTTTGCCAAGCGCGAGGAAGCAGACACAATTATCCAAGACATGCAACGGGACGGCATCATCGAACCATCAAACAGCCCGTGGACATCACCAGTTGTGTTAGTCAAAAAAAAAGATGGAACGACAAGGTTTTGCGTTGACTATCGTCAGCTCAATAATGTCACAAAGAAAGACAGCTACCCTTTGCCCAGAATAGACGACACTTTGGACACTTTGACAGGATGTGAGATTTCTCAACTCTCGATTTGAAGAGTGGATATTGGCAGGTGGAATTGAATCCAAAGGATTAAGAGAAAACTGCCTTTTCGACAGGTTCTGGACTCTGGCAATTTACCGTTATGCCATTTGGGCTGTGCAATGCACCTGCTACGTTTGAACGCCTGATGGAAAGCGTGCTACGTGGATTATCCTGGGAAAAATGTCTAGTATATTTGGATGACATCATTATTCTTGGAAAAACTTTTGATGACCAGCTGAAGAATCTGGAACAGGTATTTCTAAAATTGCAAGAAGCCGGGCTAAAACTCAATCCAAAGAAATGTAACCTTTTTCAAAAACAAGTGAGCTATCTGGGGCACATAGTATCCGGAAAAGGGGTAGCAGTTGACCCAGAAAAGACTAGAGCTGTCAAAGACTGGCCAGTCCCGAGGGACAAGCATGAGGTCAGAAGCTTCCTGGGATTGTGTACCTACTACCGTCGATTTGTGCCAAGGTTTGCAGACATTTCTAAGCCATTGACTCGTCTCACCGAGGAGAAAAACAGCTTTGTATGGACAAATGACTGCCAACAGGCATTTGAAGAACTAAAAAAACGTCTTACTAGTGCGCCAATCTTGAGTTACCCCAGATATGAAGGGCAATTCATCCTAGACACAGATGCCAGTAATGTCGGTATTGGGGGAGTTCTTTCCCAAATTCAGGATGACCAAGAGACAGTGCTTGGATACTTCAGCAAAGTTCTATCAAAACCAGAGCGGAACTATTGCGTCACTAGAGAGAACTCCTGGCTGTGGTTAAATCAGTGGAACATTTCCGGAAGTACCTTTATGGAAGGAAATTCTTGTTGCGGACAGACCATGCCGCTCTGATGTGGTTGTTGAAATTCAAAAACCCTGAGGGTCAAGTAGCCAGGTGGATGGAGAGACTCCAAGAATATGATTTTGATGCTGTACATCGAGCAGGAATTATCCATCGTAATGCCGACGCTTTGTCAAGAAGGCCTTGTCACGAAGACTGCAGACATTGCAGCAGAGTGGACACAAAGGCTGCTATAGTAAGCCGGACGACAGTCACGAGCGAGGATTGGAGAGAAGAAGAAATGAGGCAGGACCAAGAGAACGACCCAGAGCTGAAGTATCTAATACAATGGGTGCGAGAAAAACAAAGGCCAACCTGGGAACAAGTCGCCCCGTTATCACCAACCGTCAAATCGTATTGGGCTCAGTGGAACTCCATACAACTGGAAAATGGGATACTTAAACGAGCAATTGAAAACGAAGACGGTACAGTGAAGAAACTTCAGTTACTGGTACCAAAAGTGCGAGTCGCTGAAATCTTGAAGCTACTGCATGATGGGACGTCCGGTGGACACTTAGGAGTGAAAAAGACTCTGGAGAAACTGAGGGATCGGTTCTACTGGGTGAACTGCAAGGAAAATGTAAAAGATTGGTGCCGGAAATGCGTGACATGTGCCACAGCTAATGGACCCTTAAGAAAGAAGAGAGCCCCCATGCGCCAGTACAATGTTGGGAGCCCATTTGAAAGGATCGCTATTGACATCGCTGGTCCATACCCGACTACCGAAGATGGCAACAAGTACATTCTGGTGGCCATGGACTATTTCAGTAAATGGGTAGAAGCATACGCTTTACCCAACCAAGAAGCAGTTACGGTAGCAGAAGCGCTGGTGACCCAACTGATAAGCCGATTTGGAGTACCACTGGAACTGCACTCTGATCAAGGGCGGAACTTTGAGGCCACAGTATTCCAGCAAATGTGCGACTTGCTGGGGATCAAGAAGACGAGAACCACAGCCCTGCATCCACAGTCTGATGGGATGGTAGAAAGAATGAACCGGACGGTTGGGAGATATTTGGCAAAGCATGTGTCAAGTCATCAGAGGGACTGGGACCGACATCTTCCCCTATTTCTTTTGGCTTATAGGTCTGCAGTTCACGAAACTACTGGCCAAACACCTGGGAGCATTCTTTTTGGGCGAGAACTGCGACTGCCATGTGACCTGAAGTTTGGGTGCCGACCGACTGAGGATCTTGCAGGAGAGGACTACGTCTCGGATCTCCGCAGGCGACTAGATGGTGCCCACGAGCAAGTGCGAGCAAACATCCGTGAGGCAAGTGGTCGGATGAAAGAGCGATACGACATCCGGGCTGAGGACGGTGGATACCAAGCTGGGGATTTAGTATGGCTGTTTAACCCAAAAAGGCGCCGAGGATACTCTCCAAAACTACAACGCTCATGGGATGGGCCGTATGAGGTCGTAAAACGCATCAATGACATCATCTACAAGATAAGGAAAGAGCCAAGCGGAAAACCACGGATTGTCCATTTTAACCGCCTCACACCATATCTGGGAAACAACCACGATGACAGCCCGGAGCAAAGAGCACGAAGGTGTGCCGGATTTAAGGGAGCAGCCACTTTTGATGATTTTTGGGTTGAAGCACAAGATGGGCGAAAAATTCGGCATGACATTACCAAAGAAGTCCAACAGGATCTCTTTGCTGTACCATCTAACTACGCCATGGCTTGTTGCACGGCTGAAGACCTGGACATGTCTCGCGGGGTTGCTGGAGCATTCCGTAATAAGTTCGGCAAGGTAACAACACCGGTGGAGTCGGGGCCTATTGCAGGGAGAGCATTACGACTACCTGGTGAAGAGCGTCACGCATACTGCCTGGTGACAAGGATGACAGTTTCGGAGAAGACTGGTTATCAAGACCTGTGGGACAGCCTCGTGCATCTACGGGACCAACTGATGCAAGCCGGCATTTCCAAGCTGGCCGTACCAAAGATGGGTGGTGGACCAGCAGGACGAGACTGGAGGATCATCAGGAACATAATGGAAACAGTCTTCGAAAATACTGGCATCGAAATCCTGGTGTGCTGCGAGCAGCTGCAGAGAAGACACCCAGACGACCGGACGGTGGATTGTTACTTCTTCTCTAGAGCCGGATGCAGTCGAGGGACATCTTGCAGATACCGGCATGCTCCAGGTTCAAGACTGTTCCGGGACGGAACAGCCTAAGGAGGGGGCAATGTAACAATTATATAAAAGAAGGACACGCCTGAGCACAAGGCCAGGCTGGAGGGGGTAACGATAGGCTGGCGCGAGCAGTCTTGCAAAGCACGCACTCAGAGCAAGATCTAGTTACTAGGGCGACCAATATGGTTTAAAATAACTGTAATCTGTACGAAATAAATAAGTGTGTTAAAATAAATCTATTGTAACAAAGTCTGTGTAAATAAACTGTATGGCTAACTTGTGTTGAACTTGTGTTTTAATTAAGGACCCTCGGAAGAAACGTAACAATATATTCTTAGGTAATTTCCTTTTAGAATCTAGAAAAAAAGATTTTCCATGTAAAGCTTATTTTTTCAGAAATTACGTAAACAATAATTGTTAAGTTGAGTATTGTGGTTTTCAGGTTGTGTCGTCCCGCCGATGAAGAATCGATCTACGCAGAGGATAGTGATGCACAGCTCGTCTCTCGCGAGTCATGAATATTGAGAATCGAGATGAAACCGCTGAAATGTGAAGCCACAGCTATTCAGATTTATTTGCCTTCTTTATTGCTATGAAATATCATCGCATGAAGATGCTTGGATACTTTCACATACTAAGTGCGTTAAAATATTATACATTTAAGCGAATGTAGGTAAATAGGAAAATAAAGATATGAAACTGTTCAAAAATCATGAAATGGTATGTTGCTTCAAAGTTTTAAATTTGAATAACTGATGAACCAGAAAACTAGAGAAGAGAAGAAAGAACACACTGAGCTAAAATATCAATATTTTAAAGAGAATCCCCTTTTACATTCTTCAACTTATTTTTCATTATTTTCACTGTTTTTTTTTCAATATTGTTTACGTGCTACAGAAAACGATTATGGATTATGCATTTAAAAGCTTAATTTGTAAGGATTGTGTATTAAAATCAATGTAAGTTATGATATCTTTATCTTACATTCTAATTGACATTTATTTTGAAATCAAGGGTTTAATCGAATGAAAAGCGCAAGCGAAGATAATTGGTCAATTTTCATATTTTAATAGCGTATTACGGGCATTATAAGGATGGATGTTTTAATTGGTGTATTAGAATTAAAAACACAAGGAGCTTTATGATATCTACAAAGAGCTTGATGTGTCAGTTCTAAAATAGGATGGACGCTTACAGTAGCCTGATCACATAAAAATTAGAATGGACGATGCCAACCCCATCAAGCGCTCTCAGGCCGACGAAGACAAAGAAAGCCAAAAAATGCGATAGATGGAAAGTGTTAATACAAACGCAACCAAGATGGACATAAGTGGCTCAAAGTCAAAGGTGATGGACAGGCAAGAGTGAAGAAAAATCCCAGATTCAGACAATAAATCAAAGTGTAAAAAACTTGACAGAAAATATACATATTTATTTTGCTCTAATAATCAGTTTTTAATGTGTACGTTCACATTTATGAATGTAAATTCGTATAATCAGTGCATGTAAATATTTTGGTAGGCATTCTAATGAACGGTGCTCGAGTTAGGAATGGGGTTCGTGAAGGACGATCGACTGGCTTCAGGCTGTGATTGAATTCCAGGCATTCCAACCAGCCCCTGCCAGACATAAGGGGAGCTAATTACCCCTGCACCAAATCCATGTTAATCCTATGTGGATTTGTGGAAAGTTTTTATTAATCGCGTGGTTGAAACTGCAGATCGTATTACGCCAGCCAATGGAGAGCTGTTTACTGAAACTTTTCATTTGTATAATGTTTATATAACTTTGTAGTAGGCAACGATTTTGTGTACAGTGCTAGATTTAATTAACTCAGTATTTTCATACATGAAGTATTGCCTAACGCAATTTTAAACATAAAATTTCTCTCATTGGGTGTATTTATGTTTGCCTGTTTTTCATATACAGTTTATTTTGAAAACATACTTGTGAAATTTATTAACAAAAATGTATGCTACCAAAAAAAAACTACCAAACTCACAACTTAATGGAAAGGAAGATTCCAGAAAGAAATAAGCAGATGCAAAAGACTCTTTTCACGTTTTATTATTTGTTCCCTTTTTTGACATTTAAAAAAAAGAGAAAAGTATGCATGACAAAATTGATGAATGTCAAAGAGATGATAGAAGTGAACAAAAAAAACGGCCACCCCTAGCTAAATATCAATAGAAACTGTTATAAAAGAGGTGAGGTAAATAAATAATGCTTTGTTTTTTTTTAGTAGCATGAATATTACTTATGGAGAAGAAACCATTTATATTTAATTCATTCATTAGTTGCTTCAGTCTAATTTTTTAGGGAAACAGTATACTGAAAAGAACATTTTAACCCTTGCAATTATGATGATTTCACATAGAATTTTCCCGTCGAGCAGTTCATTGTGAATTAGAATCTTCGCAAATTGATGGCAACTCGTTGCTCAACAAAGCGAGTGGAGGGCCTAAAAGCCGAATAGGTAGGCAATATTAAAATATGCAAATGAAGGAAAAGCACGTTTAAATACGGGTTAGTTAGTGTGAAATAACAAAGTTTCAATTGAATACCTTTTAGTAGTAATAACACCACTGGATGTTAGACGGGGGTTAAGCTAGGGATGTGTAGAGATCAGAATACGTCAGTTGTGTTGTTGAAAGATCAGTAAGAAATTAGAGATGTTTGTAATTGATTGAAAATCATAAAACTGAATAAAATATGTACACAAGAAATAATTGGTCAAACTGGTGGTTGATTTTTCATTGTAAGATATTTATAATCATTGTTTTTAAAATGATATTAAATATTGTGTCGAATTATAATGTGAGCGTTGTAAAAATAATACTGAAAAATGTAGGACAAGGCAACATCAAGTGCAATCTAGATTATTTTGTAAGAAAGGAAAAAAGTAAGTAACGCTGTTTTCCTATTCACGTTATTTCTTGTGCTTTAAAAAAATCAGTCTTTATAGTGAGCAGAAGAAATGTTTTTTTTTAATATATTTTGTATGGTATGTATATTAATACTTTGAAATTTTATATCTGATCCTTATTAAATTTTATAGAACAGTGAATGATCCAAAACGTTAGTATATAATTGAAATTAAGTGAAAGTTAACAGTGTTTTTCCTAGAATAAAGATTCATTATGTTTTTGTTTTATAAAATTTACTAAGGATATTTTTTTTTCTTTAATTGAATGTTACATTTTTCATTCAAAATTTTGATATTGAAAACTATGAAGTCCTCGTAGAACAAAGGCCGTTGAAAAGTGCTTACCTTATCATTTCCGCACAATGCGGCAGTCGGTAGAAAACACAACATTACCAAGGCACAGTATTACAACCAAACATACACTAACTGTTATTATTTTACAATATAAGGTTGGCTTGTATGTATTAGCGGTCTGGCAACTCTCTCTCTCTCTTCTCTGTTTCCTCCTCTCTCTCTAATCCATTAGCTGAACTTCAGACTTCATTACTAGCGCGCTTCTAACGCACTTAAATTCTTAGCCTCCGCGAAAAGGAAATAATTTCATTTAGGACGTCGCACCGCAACACCAGCAAACAGGATCCCGTCGTCTGCGTACTACTCGTTCTTTACTCAATCATGCTGAAACTACCTTCACATTCTAAATATAGTCGTATGCTAAATAACTAGAAATCAATATTGTTTAGAAAAGAAAAACTTACGACGTGATAAGATTATAGGTATTCCCAATACTTTTTTCACAACAATCATTACAAAATAAATAGCAGTTATGCATGTAACTAAGAAAAAAAGGAAATTATGATGACCTTCAGGTACCCCACTTGATGAAAAAGAAGGCGGAGAATCTCGAGTATAAAACATTGCGTTAATAAAAAAAATGCATGAAAGATACAATAGCACTCCCTAGTGGAAAATTAAATTGTCATCCATTTTTAGGAGAATTTCCGCCATGTTTTATACTTGGGTACGTTCATACGTTTCCTTCATTGTAAAATAACAAGTATAAAATCCCCTAATTGGGTTCCTTTTGCACTGACCCTGAAGTTCTTATCAGGTTTTACTATACTAGGTAGTATATAAGTCTTCATTTTTATCATGACATTTCTTTAGTTTTAAATCTGATAATATTATTTACTTACTAAGATAATAAAAACTCTCACATAATAATATCATAAAACTATAACGTACAATATTATAGTTACAATAGTTGCAGCAAATGTACTTGTATTTTCCACAGTGTATGCGATATTTTCCATTAAGAACATCGTTTTAAGCACTCCCCCAGGCAATCAATATTCCGGGAACAAACTAAACAGTGTATGCAATATCTCAATGAGTATGATCCAAGGCCCGAAGGTTGGAATTCCTGTGAAATATGAAAATGATACGTTCTAGCAGCAGTTATTTACAGAGGCTCTCTCTCGATATTGCATTTTCACTCTTAGGGGCTTCGCAACGCTGCTCTCCTTTTATTCCACCTGTATCAACCACTATCACCCCCCATCTACCCTCCCCCCTCCGCTCAGGTGAACCGTCCAGCGTTTCCAGAAAACAGACCTACACCTAGTTCTGTACCCCAAGAATAAAAAATTGCATAAATCTCACATCGATTGCGTACATCTAAAGTATATGGAATACACGACGGCACTGCTAGAGAGTGATTAATTTGTCATACATTTCTTTGATTAACGCAATCGAGGTGACTTCATACAATGTTCTATACTCGTGGTACTGAAAAGCAATATTGACGACTATCATAAAATATTTTTTAACGTCAATGAAAAGTAGCTCCTAGTGACAACAGCGTGGAACTTAGATTCGTATCCTTTTCATAGATCATTTTTATTTGTGTGTAGTGAGAGTATTATATTGAAAAAATAAGTCTTGATTAGTGTGTTCAAAATACATAGCATTTTTTAAAACATAGCCAGTTTGTGTTTTCTTCATTAAATAGGTAATTGAATTTTGAATGTTTATAAGAAAGCAAAACTATTTACGTGTATTTTTATTTAAAAAAACATATTATTTATGTAATGATTGTTTCCAGATAGTCAATATTACGTTCATAATAATTTATGTCAATAATCAAAATGTCGTTCTTACTGAAACGTTATTCACTGAAAAAAATTATACTTGTTGTTAATGAATGTACATAGTATATATATTTTAAAATATATTTCATAGTCAAGTAAGCCTGTTCAGTGTCCACCCTTTTCCATTCTCTCTCCTCACATCCAGGATTGAATGCCGTTCGTGATAAGAGCGCATAATGTCCACGGACGCAGCCAAAAAAGGGATGAAACCATGTCCGCTTACTACCTCTAGTATAAAACCTTAACGATCAAAAATTCAACAATACCTTATTCCCAAAATATGTATAACAACGTAACCGCACACTAGAGGCCTGTTTTTATTTTTTATATGTATTTGATGAAACGCAGTGGTTAAGTTATAACGTAAAGTTGTATACTCGGGGTACTGTTCTGACTACAATTTACGCGTATGCAGGCTGCTCATACAAAATATGGAGAAGTGCAGAGTCCTGAAAAAATGTGTTACATGTATTGAACCATAGAAGAGTGGAAAATAGAAGGTGATGAGTCTTTTTAACGTATGTACATAATTGTAACTTTGTACTCTTCTATTCAAATAGCTAATTTTCTTGTTTTTAACAAAAGTTCTTCAAAACTTTCTGTATTTTAAAAACACCTCAGTGTTTAAGTCATCCCTTGAAAAATGAACACACAAACAAAAATATTTTTAGGCTTTCACGGCCGGATTCAGATGCTTGATTTTTTTGTTTCCGAGTTTTGACCGTAGTCCATAGTTTTTGCTTCTTTTCTCCTTTTTTTCTTTTTCTTGATTCTTCTTGAAGGCTTTCAGCTGACGTTTTGTCACCTCTGTGGGTGACTTCTTTGGAGCTCTGCTCTGAGCAAAGCTCATCAGCTGAAAGTCTTCAAGAAGTGTCAAGAAAGAAAAAAAAGAAGCAAAAACTATGGACCACAGTCAAAACCCGCAACCAAAAAATCAAGCAAACACACAAACATTTCTTAAATTTAAATTGGAAAAAAGTTTTTTTCTGATTTTTCGAGATAAATAATTGAAAAGAACCTTTTCTTTAAATATTTATCCTTCGTTTTTTATTCTTATATTTCAAGAAATAATCCCCTTTGTGAATATCAACATAAATTATAACACAAATATTCTATTTTCATATCAAGAACAAAAAAACTTTAAAAATATTTATTTTTTACATTGAAATAAATTGACTTACAATTGAATTCCTTCAGCTTTGACATTCCCTCGCACACACATTTTTTTTAATCATCATTTTTGAATAAGGGCACGTGTCCACGCCAAGCCTTTTCTTCCCTTAAGCCTTGCAGAGCCTCCCACCCTTGTGACCGCATCTGTATGCCACCGCCCTGCCGACCATCCGTCTTGCATTAGCTCCAGCAGTGAGAAACCAAAACCGCCTGACACCCCGAGTCAAGCGGATTAGGGGCGAGTAGCGAGCATGTAAATACACGAGCATACAACTTGCACGAAATAAAAATATGATATGTTTCTGGGAAGCTGTGACAGTATGTAAAATATCTAATGTTAAAATCTGCATAAATATTAAACAAAGATAAATATTTCATACTCAATATACAAGGCAATAATTTAATTAATCTAAAAATAAAAAAATAACAAAGTTTTTCCTCACGCGTTGATTTATTTCTTCGAGCGCTTTTGATGATATCACACCATTATCAAGAAGAGAGAACAAAATGGTGTGATAAAAAAATAAATACCTATTTCCTCGAGCGTTTTCGATGTTGATTGATTAATTCATTTGTTGATTTCCACTCACGAAGAAAAACTTTTTCACGAAACGATACATCACGAAATATTTCTTTAACTCATATTACTTTTCAGTCATTTTTAACCAAACGTTAAACACATCCTCTTGTTAACGTAGTACTTCAATTAACCTAGCTATTTAATAAGGTGGATCGAAATCGTTTTTTTGGGAATTTCGATTTCGCGTTATAACCAAAAGCTGCTCTATATCAATACAAACAATAAATTGTACTACCATAAGGTCGAAATATTTGATCTTATACTGCCCCAAAGACTCGAAAAGTTAATAAAAATCATAAAAACTGCTATTTACTTAACTTTTTTTTTTGTTTATTAAGAAAAAAATAATTGAAGTATAATGAAGTTTAAATTTAAGCACAAAGCATGATTTTCTATAAATGATAGAAAAAAGACCCTTTTATGGCAAAAAAAAATGAAAAAATGGCAATCAAGAGAAGTCTAGAAAAAAGTGATTTTAAGAGAATTGGTGATCTTTCTTTAAATTGAAAAATACCATTATTTGTCGTGATTTCAGGTTTGTTTTAATGAATCCATCTTTTTTGATCAGACCGTAAACAGCAGCTGAAGTTTCTGTTACAATTTTTACTAATCTTTCAGTGGCTAACGTGTAGCAAGGAAAATGGAAATGGCTTGAGATTAGTTAGTCAACAAGCAGTGGATTTTCTTAACAACGTGATGTTAATTCACCGTTCATAAATTTTGTAACAAGGGGCTTGGTCACATTATTTTCGTGCCACTTTATAAGGTTTTTTATAATTGTTTGCATCAAAATCAACTTTTGGCCGATCGTAGTTCGAATTCTCAAAATTGTTTCCTGTCGCGTTTCAATATTCTTCACAAGGCTAGAACTCATAAAAAGGCAAAGCAAGTAAGATGTTTTTTGGATGATTGAAATATCCATTTCTTTTATAACAGGATGTAGTATCTGCTTAAAATTATCTGTCAAATATCGCGACAGCTAGATTGTCTTGTGTAAGTGTCTAGCACCATTAATGCAATGTGGTTAGTTTTGATGTAAGACCACATAAGAGCATCCACTTTCATTATATAATTGATAATATTAACAGCTTGTCAGATGGTTAAAAAAAAAAGAACATAAAGCCGTAGTATTCTGTGAGCCATCTTGAATGCACTAGTTTTCCAGGGTTTCTTTTTAATAAGCTTTGAGAACAATATCCAGACTTAATAGTTATTCTTCGTCCAATAGGTAGATCACATTGGATAGTTAGAAACGAGAATATTGGAAGCTCTTCAAAACTTTTTAATACCTTTTCTATGGGTTCAGAGTAACTTCTTGGTCCACTTGTACAACCATCAATATATTCAAATAATTGGCGCGGCAGTTCGTTGGCATGGAGTTGACAAATACACCACTGCAGCGGTTTTACTAGATATTTTAATTTTTTGGAATAAATTTACCAATTCCATCTGTATTAACAATAGTTCTATCACGTCCGATTCCAGCAAAAAGGATGACATTGATATCTTTACTGATTAAAATATCCATAATTTTTCTTGTTATTATTGCTGCTTTATCAGTGCTCAAAGAAATATGACCAATGTACTGTGACATTGCGTCCTTAAGTAACTAATATGCTCCTCTTTAATTATATTTCTCTTATGATCCACCATATTTAAGGTTTTATTTTTACGTCCATCAAAGTATAAACCCAAATATTAGTAATCAGAATCAATGGTCACACCGCTGAACTTAGTTTTCTACTTTTCACGGACTCTTTTTATTTTATTTTGATCGAAAACTTTGGATGAATTGTTGTCTGAAATAATACCAACGCTTTGTTGCCAAAACAAGAACAGTTTCAGCCTTATTGGAAATGCCAAATTGATCCACAGGTGTTTCCAGTATGCCAAGGTCAATATTTTTTAATGAATATGAATACGAAGTTTGAGGTAGCATTCTCTGAAGTGCTAGTTTTTCTATTACTGTTGAGAGACATCAGTTGATAGGTCAGACAGATTTGGCAATAAGCTTGTAGCTTTTTCTTCGTATGGTTCATATTTCTGTTTCCGGTTCAGCTTTTTTTTAATTTCCCGCAGCAGTTTTCAAATCAACACTCCTTATGATCATTTATCTTTTGGTTCTTTGATCAATCAGAGTATTTTTCAGTTATGGGTACTTTAAGATGTTTTTCATAGTTAAATGAAGCCAATCTGTTGCATTAACACGCTGATATATTAAAACTACACTTAGTATCTCTCGCAAATTTGTATGCGCAAAAAATATGAGTAGCGTACAACTATAGTTACATCTCTGAGAGCACCAAATTGGTGACGCGCGTCTGCGCGGAGTAACAAAGTTAGGGGGTGCCCCCACCCACCCCTCTCAAATTACAAGATACCAACCACGTAATAATAACTATTTCATTCATTTTAAAGAAACAAAATTTTATTTCGTTTGATTTTATCTAATACTTGATTCTTAAACTCAGGGGTAAAAATGAGTAGTTTTGTGTATTTTTGTAATTTTTCTGATGACTTGGGGCAGTATAATTAATTAATATTTTGATAAGATTTTTTTTTATATCAGATACTCACCCCATAGAGCAACTGTTCTGCATAACGCAATTACGAAAAAATTATTTTTAATTTTTTCCATACATACAGCGATCCACCTTACTATTTAAGCTTACAAATATTAATTAATTTATAATCTAATAGAACTTCAAACATATTTTTTAGTGTTGATCTGTTAACACAGTGAAAGTCCATATTCTGCTCTTGAAGATGCCTCATTAGGCGAAAATTTCGAGCAAAAAAAAAAAAGAAAAAAGTGAATTAAAACAATGTTTTACCATTTATATTTTTAAATATTTATATTATATGAACTTCAAACACTTTTACGATTCCAAAAGAAAATGTTTGAAAGTAAGTACATATAGAAAACCATGTTCATACATCGACTGAGAGGGTATTAACTTTATACTCAGCCTACCAAACAAAGGCTCGACATTTTAAATTCCTCTCGAGTCCGTAAGTCTCTCGGCTTGCTTGAGTGATGACTCCTCTACAGTCTACCATCACTTTTTATGCGTATCGTCTCAAGTAGATTACTGCATTTTTTACGATGAAAATCAAATGAACTGGAGTGTAATGTAACTCTTTCTGAGAAAAAAATCATGGAACATTGTGAATTCTTTTGGAGTCATAATATCAACTGAGCTACGTAGACGCTGTAAAATTTTTTAGACAATCTGGAAAATGGTCTTCATATTTTATTTTTGCGTATAATTTATTTGTGGCTAGACTCTTAATATTACTTTTTACAGGTTTATGTTTTTTGTTTGTTTTATATACATAAATATTTTTTTAATTTTCATAAATAAGTTTTGTCTGGTCACCGTACTATTGATGTCAAATATTGAAACTCAGCTTTTAGGCTATTTGTCTTTTTTTAACCTGATATTTATCAATTTTTATAGCACATTCTTTTCAACCAGCAACTCTGCATTTTTTTCTGACCCTTCGTTTTTTTTTTTTTATTATTCTATTGTATTGTATGTGGTACGCGCTTCCTTCAAACAACTGTAATGTAATTAATATAACAATTATAGTTAAAAAAAAAACGTTCTCTTTTTCTATGTATTAGTCTATCTTTTTTTTCTGGAAATAACATATATATATATGAAAACTCAGAAAATTACATGACAAAAGAGTCTATGCCATTTATCCATTTTCGAAACCATCCTTAATTGACGCCTTCGATTGTTTTCTACATATACGTAGACAAAACAAAATGATCGTCTCCTTGTCATTGTAGAGCAAAATATTTAGTTATACTTACTTAGCTATTGGATGCTGAACCAGAGGCTCTTAATACTGTCAAGTGAAGTCAAGTTGGCTACAAAATTAGCAGGGGGCAGTTTCACTTTGTTTCCCAGTCTCGGTTTTGGCCCGGCCGTGACCGCTTCTGGTAATAATTTGTCAGGAGACAGGTTGATTGGCTGTAGCATGCGACCGCCCTTGCCTTAGCTTAGCCGTGGAAGTAAGGACCTTCGTCTTACCGCATCAGAGTGCACAAGTATGTATACATGCATTGTAGTATGTATAAAGTAAAATTAAAGAAAGATTGAAAATTAAAGGAAACCGATGCCATACTTCCGATTTACTGGAAATTGATGTAAATAATTCGTAAAGAAGTGCAATAAAAGAGCATGATAAAATTTTCTTAACAGAAGAAAATTTAAAAAAAAAATGTGTAGGTATAACAACAAGGTTGCTTAGGTTTGAAAAACATGTTGGTACGACGGAAAAGAACGAGGCAAGAAGTTATTTCGTATGTATAGCTTTATTTGTGACATTTGTTTATAGACTTTTTCAAATCTTCATCTTTTAAAAAATAGCCGTGATTTTTCAGGTAGAAAGTAAAAACAACTTTGTTTACGATTACTTTGAGTATATTTTAATTCCACAACCGGTATTGCAAACATCCGTTCGCATCATCAGGTGGTTAAATTGATGCCTGATGATGCGAACGGATAATTATTTGCGAAACCGATTGTGGAATTAAAATATACTCAAAGTAATCGTAAACAAAGTTGTTTTTACTTTTTATCTTTTAAGATGAACGATTACACAGCTAATGCCTATACCATCAATCAAAGTGATTTTTCAGTTTTATAGTGGTGTCTGTGCGTAACTAAGTATCAACCGATATTTTTTACTTATACATTAGGTACCTCATATGATAAGAAATATAAAGACAATGCTGTAAAGTCACTTAATTGATATTCGGGTCCACGCAAAAAAATGACTCATTCGTTATTTAACAGTCTCAGAGTGCACAGTGCACACACGTTTATTGCACATTAATTCTCATACTTAATCAATCCCAACAAGTATATACATAATCAGAATCAAAATATGTATTTATTAACAATGTGTAACCAAATTCTTTCAATAAGACTCTGTGTAGGTATTCCTTGCAATTAATTGTTTCCAATTATTTCCACTTCAACATCCTCAAACTTGAATAGCTCCGATATCCATTACAGCATCATACCATACCAGCCTTCTATATATATATATATATATATAAGTATATGAGGATAATTTATTTTTATTTAATTAATACATGACAAAAGAGCGCCGTTTTTGTGTGTGTCACACCTCAAGGATACATAATAAAAATAAAGTGACAATATTATTGTATACTATATAATGATGATGAGTATTTTGGTAGAACAATGCATTCATTGTCTTGGAAAATTTGTGTGCAGTCTATTTGGTACGATTTGCTAGAATACGGATTCGATCGCATTAAAAGGGTAAAAGTCAAGTAAAGACTCGACCCTTGCTCGCCGAGGGTCGTCTGGGCAGTTGGGGCTGCATAGCATTATACAATGGAAGGCTCTGCTCGACCATCAATAAATTATTGAAGGCATATGCAGGGTTCAACAGCAAAAGCGATTTTTCCACCCAAACTATTCGATGCCAACTAAATCAAATTAATAATCCATAAAACCTCATACGGGGCTATTCTTAGACATTTTAGTCGTCAGTTGAGCCCACGCTTTGACAAACTAATGATGCATTTGTATGAAGACCTGTCAATCCAAGATGGCCGCAAGTGAACAACTGATTTGTTTTCATACAAATATTACAAAATTCGGTAGGTAAGAATGACTGTGCTGATGAAACTTCCAGCGTAAGCACCATTAGTTTGTCAAAACGTGGGCTCAACCGACGACTAAAATGTCTAAGAATAACCCCGTTAGTAACCTCTGGCATTGAACTTTTGTAAAAAGAAACATCATTTTCATTTAAAAAAACATTTTATTTTTTATTTTTTTATGGCGTAGAAACACTGATATCGGAACCAAAACTTTTAATAGACTATCTGTGCTATTAGTGCCAATTACATTTTTTTACTGCAAAGTCAACACCAATATTTATTTTTTATTAAAAGCATTCAAAAAATTTCAACGAGATATGTGTGTATCATTACTTTTTTATTTTAGTATAGGCAGTGGACTATCTAAGAAGTATGATTGGGAAAAAACGAAGTGACAGGGTGAGGAATGATTTTGTAAGAGAAGAATGTGGTGTAAGGGAAAGTGTGAAAGTGAAGATTAAAAGAAGTATGTTAAGATGGTTCGGGCATTTGGAGAGAATGAGTGATGAAAGATTGACGAAGAAAGTATATGTTGCTAGAATAGATGGATGTCGTGGTAGAGGAAGACCGAGAAAAGTATGGAAGGATCAAATCTCTGAAATAGCGAATGAATGGGATATCCAGAGTCATAATAAAAGGAGGACTTGTATGAAAAAGGTTATGACTCTGGATGAAATGAAAGAAGTATGCAAGGACAGGAAGAAGTGGCGGCTAATCTGCAATGTTGATTTCTAATGTTGGTGTATTCATTTGCTACATTTTTTGCATAGGAAATTTTCGACTTTTTTTGTATAGATTTCTTTGTAAGGTTTGGTTCTTTTTTATATTTAAATGTAATTTATTATTCATATTCCTTGACTTATAGGTTGGTATGAGGCTGACCACCCATACTGTAAAAAATGGTTCACTTTGCCAATGTCACCTCTGTTTCAGGGAAAGTCGGCAAAAGTTGTGGGGCTTATGTTCATTTGAGGTTTGGATTTTATTTGTAATTACACTTTCAGCATTTGTAAGCGCGAACTACACTTGTTGGTTTGTGAGCATACATCTGAGAGCTTTCAATGAATATATCCTTGCAACTTAGATTATAGATTATAGATTATAGTGGGCTATGATAATCTAAGTTGCAAGGATATATTCATTTGAAGCTCTCAAATGTATGTCCAAAAACAAACACATGTAGTTCGCGCTTACAAATGCTGAGTGTGTACTTACAAATAAAATCCAAACCTCAAATTGCACGTTGTTGTTAAGCAACGGTGTAGATTGAAAAAAATAAAAATTCCCTGTCTTGAACACAAAGATGATGAGGAATATGAATGCACTTTTTAAAAGATGTCGACAAAAGAGTTTTTAAGTAATATTTAAAAAAATCGACTTCTCTGCAAAACTGTTCGAAAGTCTTTGAAATCGCTCGAAGGGTATTATTTCCCGATTTTTGTATGAATAATAAGTCGGTAATGGCTGCCTTTGTATATTCTATACATTAATATTCCCGTCCGCTTTTGAAACATAAACACTTGCATCCAGTCGCAACTCATTTGCATCAAAATTTCAAGTAGAATAAATTTCAAAGGCAAAGATATCAACAGAGCAGTCATATCAAAATCGTACCTTTAATTTTCCTATTTTCACCATTAAAGGCAGATAAAAGTATGTCTTTTTAAGACCTAATACGTTTATGATTTTAATGAGTATTATCTTGATTTTTTTTTTATTTGCAACGTATAACAACAACTCACTTTTGTGAATCGTGTGGGTAGTTTTTTTTATCAGTTTTAAGTCACATATGATAACGTCGAAAATATTGAGCCATAGTGGCTTTTGATTTTACAGCGTAACTTCAATACCAAGATATTATTTAAGTCGTATGGAATCAAAGGCCATAAATAATTGTTTTTTCGAATATGACATAAAGATGCCAGTAGAAATAATGAGAACATGATTATCTGTGTTTTCAATTAAGTATTCATTTTATTTTCGTTAAAGATACCAAGTTGCCGTCTTTGATTCTATACAGCTCATTTTCAAACACAGGTTTGATCCAGAAGTTTAAAAAAATGTAATATTACATTTTTCTTTGTGTTTTTACCATACGTTGAACTTCAACCCAAAACAAAACTTTTCTTTTGATGAACGTTTTCCTTTCTTATTAAGGTTAATTTATTCAGCAATTAAAATGTACCCCCAATTGTTTGGAAAATTGTACATAGTATTTACGATAGTTGACAATGTCATTTCTCTAACAGGGCAAATACGCTCTACAGCAAAAATATTCCCTAAAATATACAGCCTGGAAATGGTATAATTTCAAAATACTTGCACATTGGCAAGAGTGAGTTGCAATGCCCCGCCTTGTTTACGGGGTTGTCCACCCTCTCCCGCCCCCCCCCCCCCCACCGCTGCCATGGTGACCCCTCCCCCTCCTTCACCACCCCTCCCTCCATCAGGCTTGTTTCTGACGGTAATAACCTGTCTGTATAATATCACCGACAGCCAATGTTCCACTCTGAACTCTGTCTAATACGATCCAGGAGGGAGGCGTCTGGGATTAATACACTTCAAACTGTGCGTTAGATGTTTTGTAATAGATGATACTAATCTAATGTAGCTACATTGTTGGAAGGCCTATCTATAGCTGATCTATAATGCAATTTGCAAGTATGTTGGCTTTTGTACTTCCTATTTCAATCAAACATATAACCAGTATAAGAGTAGAAGAGAAAGAAAATCTTCAACATGGCCAGTCGACCTCTAGAACAGATTTAATAGAGATACTGTTACGAATATGAGTAGTGGTGTTTGTCTATGCTAGTGTAATAATAAGTCTCTCTTAAAATATAGAGACGCTTGGGGATTTAATTTGTATTTACTCGAGATTGTTTGAATCGAATGTTCTAGTAAAATTTAGCAAGTAGCAATTCCCCATGTTTCGAGAATGATCTTTATTTTTAATATAAATTAAAGACCAAAATTCCATGTAGCTTCAGAAATCATTTAACCGTCATACCATCCTGCGCAAACTCTGAACGAAAAGTGATAAAATTAATTGTGTAAAATAAATAAACAGCTGTTTTTATTGAATAGAACTCACGTAGAAACATAACATTTGGCGTCAGGTGCGTGGTTGATTAATTGAGGAAAAATAAAACAAAAAAGTAATATGGTTAAAAAAAAATTAACCAAATACACTCAGTTAAAAGTTGAATAGTGAAATTTTCGGTAATTCAAGAAATTAAATACTGTGTACAACAATAACAAAAATGCACAACATAAAAATATTATGAAAGTTTTTAGCGTCCAGAAGTATACTCTGTTTCCAAAAAATCCTATGCGGTCGACTCTCCTGATTTCATACAATTTGAAGGTCTACGTGAGGTAACAATTAAACTTGCTCTGTATGGAGTACATACGCTTGATTTTTAAAGTGATCATAATATGCAGTTGACCCTCTAGATTTAAAATATTTGGTGTTGAAGTGACACAGAAGTGTTGGTGCAGGTGAGGTCCTGATTTTGAGAATTCCTTTCAATAATTCAGCTTTTTTTAATTCGCAAAACTTGTTTATTTTTAAAAAGGTTCATTAGTATGCTATTGCTAGACGGAAATAATTAAAAATCAGAGAAGAACTTAAAGCAGCGTGAAAACGGCACAAAATAAAATGAAAATATCATTGGGAAAGTTGTGTCCGAGGAAAAGGAACCAATAGTTGCGAGTTAGTTTAATGAGATTCAGCACAGAAAGACAAATCGATTTTTGAAAAGAAACTTTCTTAAAATATTCATACGTGAAGGAAATAATTGAAATAGCTCGACCTGGGAGCTGCGCTGGGAAAAATGTAAATTCGAAAGAATGTGGAAACGGTTTTTTTAATTTTTTCAACCGTACCAAAAAAAAAATGTAGTTTAATCAAACTTTTTTGTCATTATCATTTTTCTATTATTTCAAGAACTGTGAAGAACTTTTGTGAAATTCAACATGGGCAAATAATTTCTTGGTGTCTCATTACGGATCATTTAAATTCAAACAAAGAAGCTTAATTTAAAATTTAAATATATTATATGTGAGAATTAAAAACAGTGTTTAAATAAAATAATAGTGTTTTTTCGAAAAACAAATCAATTAACATGAATTTTCACAGTGCTAATACACAAACCATAAAAAAATATAAAGAAGCTTGAAGTTCTAATAGGGGCTCATCTCTATTCAATTAACAGCAGCACTTTAAAATATATAAAAAAAAAACAGACACTCGTTATTTTGTTGCATCTTGTTGAAATATAAGTAATTTTTCAAAAGAATGTTCAACAACAGATATTAAAAAATGGATTTTCCATTTTTCTATAAATAAATCAATTAAGTTGATTTGAATTTGTGAAACCGCTATGAAAGTTCTATTTCGTATCCATCTTCGGTGTATTCGTTGATGCATTTTTTCCATAGAATATATAAAAAAAAATTGACCAGAAAATTACCATAAAATAACAACACGCCAAAAAATATGCACTGACAAAAATTCCGATGGTTATTTAAGCCAAAAAAACAACATGAATTTTTAGCTTCATCTGTATTTTCAGGGGCATCTTTTCCAGGGAAGGCTTCCGATGTAGCGAGCCTTCCGAAGCGTGCATCTGCCTGGAGCGCCACCCTCCACCCTCCCTCGCCCTCCTCCCCCCGCCAAGGGGGAGGGTAGGGGGAGGCTGGAGTATACAGCGTGCGGCATATAGCTTCCCACTGGCTACCTGGCAACGAGAGATAGCTACCGGCGACTCCCTACATGGGACGATTCAGCTTTCCCTACATATTTTAATGTTTGAATTGTATACATTCCATTGCGGTAAATTAAGGGTTTATCAAAAACGAGAACATATAAAAATGATTACAATATTTCCAAATGTTTCCAAATCATTTTTGAGAAAAAATTTAGAATGCAGCCTAAAGTTCTGTTAAACTGAATGGACTCATTACGGTGGAGAAACGTCATGGATCTTATATTGTGACTACGGTACTCAGCAACCAATAAAAATATATAAGTTTTCCTTTTACCCTAGCAACCTAGTTGTGTGATGTCACAATTAATTTGTCATCGGAATTTGTTCTGAATCCAGTATTCAAAGGATCTGTCTCTTCTATCCATCATTGGAGATCATTGATTTGAACTGCTCATTCACGACAATATTGCAATACCTCACACAAATGTTGGTAAGCCAGCATATTCTCAAGGTTTCCTTTACCTCGTCACCCTGAAACCTTTCCCCGAATAATGCCATTTTGTAAATGCCCATGATGATATCTTATTTGTAGAAAAAAACCTTTTGTTGCGAATACTGGAAATACAACTATACAACAAATTTAATAGAAGTTGTAGTCTTATATGTTGATCCTGGAAAGTCACTTTACGCGATCTGGTACCGTAGTCTATTGGAGCTGGTTCTTCCGGACGTTTCACCCATGCGGTGGAATTGGTGGTCAAATACCTCACAATTTGAAAAAGTGCTTAGATTCCGCTGTTCTTCCATACAATTCGCATGTAAAGTTCCTTCTTTATTCCGGAGTAAACTCTTAATTTATTTTTTTCATCGCCGTTGTCATAAGCATATAATTTTTACACTGAAGAAGACCATTATAGAGAAAATGAAATGTTCGGAAGTTTAAGTTCCACGGCAACAGATCTCCAAAAGTAACATTCCATAATTCAAAATTGGTCATTTAAAAATTCAATAGGATAAAACAGAGATTTAATTCACTTTTTATTTAATTTGTTAGCTCTAACGTTTTCGCCTAATAAGGCATCTTCAGGAGCATAATTGTTACAAATATTTGTTTAAAATAATTTTCAAAACAAAATTGGTTATTTTCCAGAATTTTCCGTTAAAAAACCGTCCCACTGTACAGGGTGTGCTGGGGTAGACTGGGAGCGGGCTCGCCGATGCGTAAAGTATGTTGATCACGTCGGCAGTAATAATATCAGGAATCATTACTTTTCACATATCGGCTTTGTGGGCCGGGCCGCGTGCTCGGACCACCGTTAAACATTTCGTATAAACCAATAAAAAATACCCTCCTTTAAAAGGATTCCTGAATTTTCATGAATTTCGATTTTCATTTATTAGTACCTTCATATCTCACGGTAAACGCCAAAACACCAATATGTATGAAACCCTGGACGTGAGGATTACTTTTATTTATATTTCGTTTCTTTCTTTTTGTTCAAGTTTTAATGAAACTTCTGCTTGGAAGTTTTTTTTTTCAACCCAATTCCTGTTAGTGAAATATTGGTTTTAATTTTCAAAATACCGTAGCTCTCACAGAAATTCACAACATTTTTATTTGTTGGGACCGATTCTTTAGTATTTCACTTGCCACAATTATATTTCTTTAATACATTTATTTTAAAAATATTTTTTTTCTCTCAAAATCAACCCAGACGATTAATACATACAAAAGAGTGTGTAAGTTTGTTTCATTTTTGTTTATTTTTTTTGCCATTAAAAACAACATACGTCACAATATAAAAACACACTATAGAATAGTCTCAGTGGGCAAGTAGATACTTTATATTTTAAATAGTTTACAGAAGTGTATCTTATCATTACTGTACTTCCTAGAGTAACTCAATTTCTAGCATTGACAGGCAATTTGTGTCGCCTATAGACAGCTCTATATAAATAAAATATCATGCCGTAGGAAGTGGAGATCGTCTGAGAAAACTATCTATAGACCTGTCGTAGCATTTATTACTCGGAGCTTGATTCAAATAAACATTTGAGACTAAAAAGGGAAACGTCTGCAAGGTACAATACAGAAAACTGTCTCGCCGGAAATATAACAAAAACAACGATGTTTGGACACAAAAATCATTGCTATTTTTCACTATTTATTTAACCTTCAAATTTATAATGTAGACTTATTTGATGGGAAAGCAAAGTGAAAAAATAACATAAACATAAGAAAGAAAAATAAAATGCGTAGGTAAAATCATAGATAACGTGTTTTTGCCTTTTTTGTACTCAACATTTTTTATTGAAAACATAAACAAGTAACAGTGCATTTTTTACAAGTATTTACATTATGCATGTCTGCTTGTGGGAATGCATTTAATATAAATCTTAAATGATATATATCTTTGCAGCTTAGATTAGATTAGATTAGATTAGATACATTACATATTATGTGGTCCAAATTTAATATGACCAAATTAATTAAAATAATATACCTACCAAGAATAGTAATCTTTTTGTCTTTGGTACATTCTGTTGGGTTGGTATTGCATTTCTGACAGATGTCACAGGCGCATTAAAACCTAACTTCCTTCTGTCTCTTCTGTCTCAATCGTCGACCTGGTAACTTGTCCCAACTGTTCATCTAATTTTATTCACGTAATCCTTTGTAAAAACCCCTTGTAATCTTTATGGAATAAAGGACCATTAAATTGTTTAACTAACTACATCTTTCAAGTCATCTCCACACCCCGCATCACCTCAAAACTAAAGTCAGCACCGAACATACAGTCCACGAGCAAAAACCCGACCATTTTTGGTCCATCGAGCCGCATCGTGACCATTTTTGGTCACTTCGATCAGGATGAGCGACCTTGTTGCTCCATACCAGCGGATTATTCAGTGAACTAGCATCTGGAGTCATCTGCGTCCACCGAGGACCCTTTTGTGCTCACAAAAAGCGGACTTTTACGCAGCGCGACGGAGAGGAGAGCACGTGGCCCCATACAGCGGGCGCACATTCATCAGCGGGCCGGGCAGAGGGAACCACTCCTTCTGACGAATGCGGAGCGCTGCTTTGTACAAGCAAGCGTCCCCACATCAGTTTGTGAAGCAAACTGAGCCCCACATCGACTGCGCAAGGGCCGCATGGCCTAGTGCGAGAGTCATCCTTCATCATCGGGCCGGGCAGAGGGAGCTTCTCCTTCTGACGAATGCGGAGCGCTGCTTTGTGCAAGCAGCCGCCCCCACATCAGCTGATTGCCATCAGTTGAGCCCATCATCGACTGCGCAAGGGCCGCATGGCCTAGTGCGAGAGTCATCCTTCATCAGCGGGCCGGGCAGAGGGAACCACTCCTTCTGACGAATGCGGAGCGCTGCTTTGTACAAGCAGGCGTCCCCACATCAGTTTGTGAAGCAAACTGAGCCCCACATCGACTGCGCACAGGCCCAGGCCTAGTGCGAGAGTCATCCATCATCATCCACGAGCAGGAGGAGCTTCTCCTTCTGACGAACCAGGAGCGCTGCTTGGTGCAGGCAGGCGCCCCATATCAGCTGACCAAAGCTGAGATCGACACCACGCACGGGCCGCACGAGCTGCCAGACCCAGTACGAACCACGGGATCACCGAGGATTCCTCCACACAGGCAGGCCAGTGTTATTTATCTATTTATTTGTGATTAGTGTATATTGTGTTTCAAAATGACGACTAGACTGTCAAATTGGACGAGGACATTGTCAGCTAGATTAGCTACCTATGAACAATATATTTTAAAGGAAAATTTAGAAATCTCACTAGTAAAATCAAAACTATGTCAAATCAGAGAAATAATAACAAAATTTAATGAATTGTATAACCATAATGTAGATGCTTTGGCCAATGATGAGGACCTACATAGAACAATGCTACACCAGGAAGAGGTCCTGGTGAATTTAATAGCAAAGTATGAAGGGTTCTTAGAGCAATCTGAGGCCAATAGCCTAAAAATTAATCATATAGTTAATAATGAATTCTGTAACCCCATGAACTTACCTAAATTGTCAATTCCGATCTTTGATGGAAAATATGACAACTGGGTAACATTTAGAGATTTATTTTTGGCCTTAATAGACAATAATGCAAACATTTCAAATATAGAGAAATTCATGTATCTGAAAAATTCGTTATCTCCTCAAGTACAGTCAATCTTAGACCAATTAGAAGTATCAGGGAAAAACTACCCCCTGGCATATAGTATTTTGGAAGCCAGATACAACAACAAGGAGATCTTAATAAAAACGCATCTAGATAACATACACAGTATTAAATTTAATGTGAGAAGATTCAATGAGATTCACAATTTCACCAACACTATTAGTAGTAATTTAAATGCACTGAACAGCTTGGGGGTTGACACTTCGAACTGGGATGAATTACTCATCTACCAGTTTCTGAAGCAATTAGACCCACCAAGCATTAGCGATTGGAAGTCCCACAAGGACTACAAATCGGTTAATGATTTTTTGGCATTTCTAAAAAAAAAGGCATCTCATTTAGAAATGTATAATCAATACACTCTCGAGCCCACAAATAGCAAACCTGCAACCAAGAAAGCGTTGCTTACAATAGAAGGTGTCAAGTGTCCGATCTGTAAAGGACCACATTACATTCACACATGCAGTCAATTCATACAGTTAAATGTTTCTCAAAGGCGGGATTCCGCAAAAAGTAATAGATTATGCTTCAATTGTCTTCGCATTGGGCACCAAGCATACAAATGCCGTAGCTCAAGCAAATGCAAAAAATGTCAAAGCAATCACCATACATTGTTACATACTATAGACCATAAGATTGCCTTGGCAGCATTTAGTAATTCCAATAATGTTCAAGCTATGTTAACAACTGTAAGCGTACACTTGTATGACTCAGACGGGTCGTCAAGAGCTGTACGAGCCGTTTTAGATAATGGGTCGCAGGCAAACTTCCTAACAAGGGAACTAGCTGACTCATTGAAGCTTCCTAAATCTACGTTAAAAATGCCTATTGAAGGTATTCAACAACAAACAAGTTATTCATCTGAAGCCGTTACGGCTACAATAGCTTCTCGATTATCTGGTTTTAAAACTGAATGTTCATTCCTTGTTGTAGAGACCATAACTACAAATCTTCCCCAAACCAGTTTCAGGTGTGAGCCGCCCGTACCACTGCGCGACCTGGCAGACCCACAGTTTGCCAAGGCTGGCGCAGTCTCCATGCTGCTCGGCGCAGACGTCTTTTGGAGAATCCTGCGCTGCAGCCGGACGTCGCTGTCAAGGGGAGGGCTCCGGTTCTATCCCTCACACTTGGGATGGTTGGCGACCGGTTTGGCACCAATGCAAGCTACCTTCGTATCATCGATGCTGACTGCGGCGTCTGGAGGATCCCGAAGGACGTCTGGGCCCAGCAGAGGAGCGTCAACCGGTCTTCACGGACTGGTAGAAGCTTTTTGGAAGTGTGAAACCATCGAGAATACTAAACATCAATCTTTAGAAGAAAAGGCTATGGAAGATCTATTCGTCCAAACCACAACCCGATCACCGCAGGGGAGATTCCAGACACGCATAGGTCTGAAGTCGGACCCTGGGGTATTAGGCGATTCATTAGCGCGAGCATCAAAATGTCTGATCTCGCTAGAATCCAAACTCAACCGCAATCCTCAGCTCAAGGCGCGGTATGATGACTTTTTATCCGAATATTTAGCTTTAGGACACATGAGTCTTGTGCCCCCACATAACACTCAAATTGCTTATTATTTTCCGCATCACGCGGTAATAAAAGAACATTCCACGACTACAAAACTGAGAGTAGTATTCAATGGGAGCGCCAGAACTACCTCTGGACTTTCGTTGAATGACATTTTAATGATAGGACCTACTGTGCAACAAGATCTATTTGACATTTTGTTACGTTTCAGAACGCCCAGGTGGGTGATGACAGCTGACGTGGAGAAAATGTATCGACAAATAGATATTCAGCCACAGGACAGACCTCTTCAAAGAATCCTATGGAGAGACAGTGTGACTCACTTGCCTTGCCAGTATCAGTTAAACACGGTTACATACGGAACCGCTTCAGCCCCCTTCCTAGCTACGAGATGCATCATGCAACTCGCTCAAACAAATAGGGACAAGTACCCTGAAGCTTGTCAAGTTATCGAGTCAGACATGTACATGGACGACTTGATAACTGGACACGACGATATTAATCAGCTCAATTTGATTAAAACCCAAATTACTGAAATATTTAATAGTGCATGTATGTCATTAAGAAAGTGGACAACCAATAGTTCCCTACAATTGCAAGAAAGTGTTTCATCTGTAAATTTTGCAAACCATGACACTTATAAAACTTTAGGATTAACGTGGCAACCTAGTACTGACACGTTGATATTCAATTTACACATTGAATGTAACGAAGCAAATTTAACCAAGCGATCAATTTTATCTGCGATAGCCAGAACGTTTGATCCTTTAGGGTTGCTCTCTCCCATTACTATAATTTCCAAACTCTTTATGCAACGGCTGTGGCAAGAAAGCAGTAAATGGGATGATGAGTTATCTACTCCAACAAAAACTGAATGGTGTAATTTTGTGCATCAGTTCAACCTAGCAGCCTCCATACATGTAGCACGGCATGTATGTGGAACAGATCATAAATCCTCCGTAGAACTACACGGCTTTGCGGATGCCTCTATACGAGCATTCGGAGCATGTATCTATTTAGTTACTCGCAACGAGTTGACTTTCGAAGTTAACTCTCAACTTTTTTGTGCCAAGTCAAAGGTAGCACCTTTGCAACAAATCTCCTTACCCCGGTTAGAATTGAACGCAGCTTTATTATTATCTAAATTATTTAAACGCGTTAGTGAGACCAGTAACCTGGTTATAACAAGCTCCACATTGTGGACAGATTCTAGCATAACACTTGCCTGGATTGCCAGTCAACCCTTTAGATGGACCTCGTTTGTGGCAAATCGAGTATCCGAGATACAGTCACTTACCACTGGAGCGGAATGGAAACATGTCCAATCCAAAGAAAACCCTGCCGACCTAATTTCACGCGGCATCAGTCCGGGAGAAATCGGTTCGAACAGACTTTGGTGGGATGGTCCTGCATGGTTAAAATTACCCAGTTCGCAATGGCCAGTAACCAAGTCGATAACGCTGGACAATTTACCTGAAACTAGGACAGTAAAGAAGGTATTTTTGATTCCAGAAGTTCCTAGCGATGAGTTTTTTGTAAAATTCTCTTCATGGAACAAATTAAAACGTATAACTGCCTACTTATTACGTTTTAAAACACAAGGGCGTGGCATTTTGACTGCCACCGAGATCAAAAAAGCTGAAATTGTGTTACTAAAAATATCTCAAAGGGCTAGCTTTCCCAGTGAGATAGCACAGCTTGAACGAAACACGCCTTTACCAAGGTCAAGTAGATTACTTAGACTAAATCCTTATATAGACACTGACCAGCTAATGAAGGTGGGAGGTAGACTAAACAATGCAATGATATCCGATGAAAACAAACATCCAGTAATTTTAGATCCATCACATCTAATCACACATTTAATCGTTAAAGATCAGCATCTTAAACATTTGCATTTGGGTACCTACAACCTGCTAGCGTTTATACGTTGGAAATTTTGGATTATAAGAGGTAGAAACTTGGTAAAGCAGATAGTCAGAGAATGTATTGTATGTTTTCGGCATAAACCACCAGTTGCAACCCAATTAATGGGACAACTTCCTGCTTCGAGAATCACTCCAAGTCGTCCTTTTAACACAACTGGCGTTGATTTTGCAGGCCCTATATTAACCCGCGATAGAAACCCTCGTAGTAAAAGTCGGTACAAGACTTACATAGCAATTTTTGTTTGCTTTACTACGAAGGCAATTCATATAGAATTGGTTACTGAATTGACAACCAATTGTTTTCTAAATTGTTTTAAACGCTTTATAGCTCGTAGAGGAAAATGTACTCACCTCTATTCCGACAATGGAACTAACTTTGTGGGATCAAAGGCAGAAATCCAACAGTTTCAAAACCAGCTCACATTGCAACAGCCACATCTCCAAGAATGGGCTGCCAATGAGGGTATATCATGGCATCTAATAGTGCCCAGGGGACCCCATCACGGTGGTCTATGGGAAACTGCTGTAAAAAGCGCAAAGCATTTATTTAAAAAGTTAGTGGGCAATCATACCCTCACTTTTGAAGAATGTTCTACTTTATTAATCCAAGTCGAAGCTTGTCTGAATTCAAGGCCGTTGACACCCTTATCAGACGATCCTAATGACTTGTTACCATTGACTCCGGGTCATTTCCTTATCGGAGGACCACTGGTCGCTCTTCCCGAACCAGATCTGAATCATATTCCAATCCATGCAGTTAATCGGTATCAACTGTTAAGTCGACTATTCCAGACCTTCTGGAAGCGTTGGACTAATGAATATCTCAATTCTTTGCAACCTCGCAAGAAATGGACTCAGTTAACGACATCTACACTACAAATTAATGATTTAGTTGTGCTTAGGGAGGATAATCAACCGCCCTTGAGATGGAGATTGGGAAGAGTAACAGAATTACATCCTGGTACGGATGGTATTCTGAGAGTAGTATCCATAAAAACTGACTCTGGTATTAAAAAGAGACCAATTCAAAAATTAAGTAAATTACCTATTTGGTAATTCCTAGCAGGATAAATGATTATGTACTTACCGATAATTATTTGTCTTATGTTATCTGTAACTTCACTTTATGTTTTATGTTACTATGCAAGAACTGATCACATTAAATTATGTATTTAATTAATTAAAAGGCTGAGTAATTATAAGTACACTTTATTGAATCCATGTAAATTTGTATGTAAATGCTTACCTACAAGGGTAACTCACCATATCAACTTAATTGAAGTATCATTTGTTGCTAACACAATTGACTACCATACATACAACAAGTAAGATTAATACTTAACTTTCAACTTCTTCAAGGTGTATAAGTCAAATAAATTATTTTCAAAGTCAGAATTCTATTGAAGTTTGTATGCACCTTACCATTGTTTTATATAATCAATGATTCTTAGATCTAAGTGTTGATTTCTACAGACAAGTACCAGTTATTGAAAAGTAAAAAGAATTATAAAATCAGAGTTAATCACTGTTAACCAATCTTATAACCACTTCAAATTACAGTCCACGATGTAACATTATGTAAACGAGCTATCATACATCATTGTGGAGATGACCTCTCTAGTAATATTGCCAAATAGTCACCGTTATAACACGGTATTTGCCAATCTGAGGCCCGCCAGTATGGTCCAAATTTAATATGACCAAATTAATTAAAATAATATACCTACCAAGAATAGTAATCTTTTTGTCTTTGGTACATTCTGTTGGGTTGGTATTGCATTTCTGACAGATGTCACAGGCGCATTAAAACCTAACTTCCTTCTGTCTCTTCTGTCTCAATCGTCGACCTGGTAACTTGTCCCAACTGTTCATCTAATTTTATTCACGTAATCCTTTGTAAAAACCCCTTGTAATCTTTATGGAATAAAGGACCATTAAATTGTTTAACTAACTACATCTTTCAAGTCATCTCCACACCCCGCATCACCTCAAAACTAAAGTCAGCACCGAACATACAGTCCACGAGCAAAAACCCGACCATTATGTGTAATACAACTGATCGATAAAGAAACAAATCTAATCTAATCTAAGCTGCAAGGATATATATCATTTTAGATTTATATTAAATGCATTCCCACAAGCAGACATGTATAATTTCGCGCTAACACATGCCGCATGTGGACCTACATTATAAAAACCCAATCTCAAATGAACATAAGCCCTGCAACTCTTGCCGTCCTTCCCTGAAACAGGGGTGACATTGGCAAAGTGAACCATTTTTTACAGTATGGGTGGTCAGCCGCATACCAACCTATAAGTCAAGGAACGAACAAAAGCTACGATAAACAAGAGCCACGATATTTTGTATTCGCTACAGATTGGGAAATTGGGATTCAGGTAGATAGTTGGCAATCCAAGATCGCCTTGACGAATGCAATGACATATTTTACGCGCGGCATTGTAGATTTTTTATTAAATGACGACTAATTTGTTAAATGATGATTTAATCATTATAAAAAAAATGTGATGGTGCAACTTTTTTAAATTGATTGTATTTTATGCTCATCTCATTGAATTTACAATACCTAATTAGAGTAGGGCTTGGAAAACATATTAAAGGAAGTACCTCTCTTGATAATTAGTTCTCAGAACCAGATAAAAGTTTTCCAGAAGGCGTCTACAATGGAGGGAAGGGGTGAGGGGAAGGTTTGCTGCAGAAAAAGAGGGGCGGATGTTTTCCTCGGGGTGGCCATTCCGTTAAAGGTGTGGCAAGGAAAAACTTTAGAATAATTCAATTAACACTGAGTTCATGGAGACTTACTTATCTCGCTGTATAGAAGAGTGCACTCAAATATTCAGCAGAGGAAAACAAACACATTCAAGAGTATCGCATTTTAAAATTCAATTATAAACTCTACGGCTGGGCGATGCTTCTCAGGTTCAATTAAAAATATTTCATTCAGATGCAGATATATTTATCTTGAGTAAATAACTATGGTGATACAATTTAAAATATTGTTAAAATTATATTGAATGAGTCATTGAGATTTTAATTCTGTGTTGTAAAAGAATTCAATGACCATGATTTAATTTCCAACCTATGTACATATTATGAAAATAATAAAAATATTTAATTTCGGCAAATCTTTTCATTTAAAACAACTTTTTTCATTTAATTTTATTTTTTATAATTGATTATTGAATATATTGTTACGAAATTAGGGTTCAATTGTCTTCAAATTAAAAACACACAGGTCTTCTTCAATAGTTATTTATTTTACACAGTTACAAAATTTATTTTCACACTACTTTCTCGATTATTCCATTGGTTTCGGTTCACTGATCAGATGGCTTCGATGTGTTTTTTAGTCGCTACGATACTGGCCCGCTCTGCAGGCCATTCGCACCTTTATACTCTTCAGAGCAGTATGATCCAGAACTAAAGTCGCCAGACGGTTCCAGAGTAATTATTACTTCTCGACGCTTCACGTACTACCTAGAGATACAACCAAAATCCTACCTACAAATGTAACACAGTATTCCTATAATTATAACAAATACCTACTTAGCCTAGAGAATTCTACACTTATACATAATTATCGATCTTACCTACCAATACTTTTGAGGATTCTTATAACTATAACTATCCATACTTATTTCAATATTTATATTTACATAACACTATAACTACCCATACTTATTTCATTATTTATATTTACATAACACTACCCCCCACCTAGACTGTTTCGTCCCGGAACAGTCTTGACTCTGTGTAGGTAGGGGCATGCTGATCCACGTCGACACCCTGTGGTCAGGAAGAAGTGGCAGTCCACGGATTTCTCCCCACTGGCTCTCGGCTGCGCTTGCTCGCAGCACACCATGACGCTGATGCCGACTCCCGAGAACACTGCTTCAATCATAAAAATAATAATAATAATATTAGGATGATTTATTTGGTGAGCGCTGTTTTTGTGTGTATCACACCTCAAGAGCCCTCTGCGAGCTTGGTCGTCGCTGTAGAAAGCGCCAATTCTCAAGCAAGACCCAGTTGTTGTAAGGTTGGATGGACCTTTCAGTGACCGGTCTTTGGTAAAGGTTTATGAATTTTTCAACCCAGCGAAGAGCACATTCAAAATATAAATGGTATATTTTGTGCTCTGCCGGGATCCTAATCCACAACCTTCCATTTACGAGTCCGAAGTGTTGCCACTACGGACTACGGACCGGTCCAAGATGCCAACGACACGTGGTGTACCTGAGCGGTTACCCACCCAAGCACTGTCCGCGCATAATGTTGCTTAACTTCGGTGATCTATGGGAACCGGATTATCCGCCAGTCTCGATTAGCGCGGCCGCCACCCATCTTCGGTATTGCCAGACGCGCCTGCTGATCCTCCAACATGTAGTCACGCAGCTCAACAAGGCCGTCCCACAATGCCTTGTAGTCCTCTTCCAGGTTGCTGGAATCCGGGACAACCAGGCAGTATGCTTGTTGACGCCCCTTCGGTAGTCTCAGAGCTCTTCCTTGCGGGCTGCTCGAGGGTTGCGGTTCTCCGAATTTGTATCGGAAGACCCGTGCAATTCCTCTAGACATATCTAGATCTTCCGGTACACTGCATGCCAGTGTGTGGTCCCTAGTGACCTCAAATAAGTCCTTGTGGACTTCTGTGGTCACTCCATGGCGAAACTTCTGCCCTGCCTTCGCGTTCTCCCAAAACGTCTCAAAGGCTGGTGATCTTTCGGATGCGACGCACTGTCGTACTTTTTGGGCTGGTTGGTCATCATTATCGCCTAGGTATGGTGAGAGGCGATTGTAGTGCACGACCCTTGGTTTTCCGTTTGGTCTCTTTTTTATGCGGTAGACCACATCGTTGATGCGCTCCAAGATCTCGTACGGCCCGTCCCAGGAACGCTGAAGTTTCGGACAGTATCCTTGGCGCCTCTTGGGGTCAAAAAGCCACACCCAGTCACCAGCTTTGTACCCCATGCTGTCAGCTCTGGTGTCATAGCGCTCCTTCATTTGATCGCTGGCTTCCCCGATGTTCATGCGGACCTGATCATGGATGTCATCCAGCCTCCTGCGAAGGTCTGTCACATAGTCTTCTCCGGCTAGGTCTTCACCTGGTTTGCAGCCAAATTTGAGATCACAAGGAAGTCGCATTTCTCGCCCAAACAGTATGCTGCTGGGAGTCTTCTTCGTCGTTTCCTGAACAACCGACGCGTAAGCCAATAAGAACAAAGGCAGATGTCGGTCCCAGTCCCGCTGATGGCTGGACACTACTTTGGCTAAGTACCTCCCCACGGTACGGTTCATCCTTTCCACCATTCCATCAGACTGTGGATGTAGCGCAGTGGTCCTGGTCTTGTAGATCCCTAGCCGCTCACACATTTGCTGGAAGATAGCAGCTTCAAAGTTCCTTCCCTGATCAGAATGTAATTCCAGGGGTACGCCAAACCTGCTGATAAATTCGGTAACTAGAACTTCAGTCACGGTTACGGCCTCTTGGTTAGGGATTGAGTAAGCTTCCACCCACTTGCTGAAGTAATCCATCACCACCATGATGTACTTGTTACCCTTCTCAGTTGTAGGAAATGGGCCAGCTATGTCGATGGCAATTCTTTCAAAGGGGCTGCCAACATTGTACTGACGCATTGGTGCTCGCCTTTTCCTTTGCGGTCCATTGGCCGTTGCACAGGTTACACATTTTCGACACCAATCTTTGACGTCTTCGCTGCAGTTGATCCAGTAAAATCGCTCTTTCACTTTCTCCAGCGTCTTCTTAACGCCTAGATGTCCTCCAGAAGTTCCTCCATGCAGCAGTCCAAGGATTTCCGGTACTCGGCTCCTCGGAACGAGGGTTTGCTTTCTTCTAAGTGTGCCGTCTTCCTTCTCGATCTTTCGTTTCAGAAACCCTCCTTCTATCACTATGGATCCCCATTGAGCCCAATAAGCCTTGACAGTTGGTGATAAGGGGGCGAGTTTTTCCCAGGTTGGCCTTTCTCCTTCTCGCGCCCATTCCATCACATACTTCAAGTCCGGATCATTCAGTTGGTCTTGCGCCAATTTTTCATCTTGCCAGTCCTCATCTTCGGTGGTCGTCCTTTGGACAATTGCTACCTTGTCCTCCATCTTGCTGCAATGTTTGCAGTCACTGGCGCATGGTCGTCTGGATAATGCATCCGCATTTCGATGAAGCGTGCCAGGTCTATGTTCGGAGTCATAATCATACTCCTGGAGCCTTTCAATCCATCTAGCCACTTGCCCTTCTGGGTTTTTGAATTTCAGAAGCCAAACCAGTGCAGCATGATCAGTCCGTAGTGTGAATTTTCTCCCGTACAAGTATTTGCGGAAGTGTTCCACTGATTTTATCACGGCAAGAAGCTCTCGTCTGGTCACGCAATAATTTCGTTCTGGCTTGGAAAGCACTTTACTGAAGTAACCCAGAACAGTCTCATGCCCATCCTGTATTTGGGAAAGGACGCCTCCTATCCCCACATTACTAGCGTCGGTATCCAGGATGAACTTTCCATCTTTTCGTGGGTAGCTCAAGATGGGGGCACTTGTTAATCTTCCCTTAAGCTCTTCAAATGCTTGTGCGCAGGAATCACTCCAATGGAAGCGAGTGTTTTCTTCCGTAAGCTTGGTGAGCGGTTTTGCAATGTCCGCAAATCTTGGCACAAACCTCCTGTAATAAGTGCACAGCCCCAGGAAACTCCTAGTTTCATGTTTGTCCTTCAGCACGGGCCAGTCTCTTACTGCCTTGATTTTGGCAGGGTCAACTTCAACTCCACGTTGAGAAACTATGTGTCCCAGGTAATTTACTTGTTTCTTGAACAGGTTACACTTTTTCGGGTTGAGCTTCAGTCCAGCGTCTTGTAGTCGCCCGAAAACTTGCTCCAGATTTCTCAACTGATGGTTGAAGTCCTTTCCCAGGATGATTATGTCATCCAAGTATACCAGGCAGGTTTCCCATGATAGTCCTCGCAGCACATTCTCCATCAGCCTTTCAAACGTGGCGGGGGCATTGCATAAGCCAAATGGCATCACGGTGAACTGCCAAAGTCCAGATCCAGTCGAGAATGCAGTTTTCTCCTTATCTTTGGCATCCAATTCAACTTGCCAGTAGCCACTTTTCAGGTCCAATGTGGAAAAAATGGTGCATCCTGCCAATGTGTCCAAGGTGTCGTCAATCCTTGGCAGAGGGTAACTATCCTTTTTCGTAACATCGTTGAGCAGTCTGTAGTCCACACAAAATCTCGTGGTACCATCCTTCTTTTTCACCAGTACCACCGGGGATGTCCAAGGGCTACTTGATGGTTCTATGATGCCATCCTTGCTCATGTCTTTGATGATCTTGTCAGCTTCTTCCCGCTTTGCAAAGGGTAGTCTTCTTGGAGCCTGTTTTATTGGTCTCGCTTCTCCGGTGTCTATGCTATGTCGCACTACCTTGGTTCTTCCCAGACGGCCATTAGAGTCCTCGAAAATGTTCTGGTAGCGGCAGATCAAACTCCTCACTCTCCGTTTGTTTTCCTCGGTTAGACCTTGGGAAGCGTCGTGGACCAGGGCTTCCAATTGTGTTGACAATTTGTTTCCTTCGCATGACATGTTTGTCATCTGTTGCACAATGGAAGTTATCCTCTCACATCTGCCCAAAACAAAACCTTCATTCATTTTAACTGGGTAGCTGTTCACATTCATGATCTTGACAGGAATGGTCTCCTTTGCGCGAATCACTGTTCTTGCCACCATGACTCCTTTGTTAACATTGTCCATGTTCTCCGGTTCTATCATACAGATTTGGTCATTTGTACTACTGGAATCCAGGCGGGCACTCACTATCATCTCGGATCGCCCCTTCACTTCGGTATTCTTGGCTAGGATAACACGTGCAGCCAGTTCTTTCCGTCTTTGCAGGATGACTTCTTCATTTCCAATTTTAATGGACCCTTTCTTTAAATTTAAACTGCACCCAAATCTGTCCAGTATGTCCATTCCCAATATAACGTCTTCTTCAATGTTGGCCACCAACGTCCGATGATCAAAAGTGGTGCTGCCAATTTGGAAGGTGGCAATCGTCTCCCCATACACCTGTGCTGACTCTCCCGTGGCGGTGTGCAGAGACCACTTTGTTGGTGCAATCTGCTTACCTCGTGCCACTATGTCGCGTCTCAGAATTGTCCTGGTTGCTCCCGTGTCCACCAGTAGTTCACGAGTTACTCCATCTATTATGCCATTGATAAAAATGCTGCTGGCTTTTCCTCTCACGGTTGCGACAGTAGCAGCAGATTTCAGGGCCTCTCCAGCGTGGGTCAACGGTTGCCCCTTCCCATTAACCCTTTCTAGTTTTCCGCAGCCTGTTTTCTGGGTTTCTGAGGCTTGGGACACTTGGTGCTAAGGTGGCCCAGCTGTCCGCAGTTCCAGCAGCGTGGGTCTCGTCTTCGAGGTCTCAGACGTTCCAGCACTTTTTCAATTAGCTCCTCGGTTGTAGGTAGCTTGACCTCCTCTGCCTCGACTGCACGAACCCTGGCGTGGCCCCTGATGGACTGTTTGACAGCCTCAAACTCGAGAGCTTGGCTGAGCGCCTCGTTCAAAGCCTTGGGATGGGCCAGTTTTACGGCTTGTTGCGTCTCCCATTCCCGCAATCCATTTAGGAACTTGTCCACTGCCAAGCTCTCACAGATGTCGTCGGAGGCTGTCGGGTAAGCGTCTCGTACCAGGCGGGCGATGTCCATTTCAAACTCCTGGAGGCTCTCGTTGGGCTTCTGCACCCTTGTGTTCAGCTGCGACTTGTACAGCTGCTCCAGGCACTTGTGGCCATAGCGCATATCCAAGCGCTGCTTCAGCTGCCCAAAGTCACCACGGTTGTCCAGGGGTATGGCCTGCAGAACCCTGAGAGCGTCTCCTCGAAGCGACAGGCTGAGAACCGAAGCCTTCTTCTGCTGGCTCCAGGCTCCCATCATGGCAGCCGTCTCAAAGAGGGTCAAGTATTCCTCCCACGACGTCTTCCCGTCGAAGGTTGGGAGGTTGTGCTTGGCTAGGGAAGGGTCATCATCCCCTCTTGTGATCCTGGTTGGAGTTGAGCATCCCTGGTCGGTCTCGTCGTGAAGGCCGCCTTTGGGGGAGATTCTGGTGGACTCCATCTGGCACTTGTCAGCCAGCTCGGCACGCAGACGGTCTTCCAGGTTTGACATCCGAGTCTCCATTTCCCCCTTCAGGGCCGAGAGGTTGGTTGTCATCTTCTCCTCTATTTCTCCTTTCAGGGTTGTGAGACTATCCGCTATCTCCGCCTTCAGGGTCCTGGCGTTGTCAGCCATCTCCGCCTTCAGGTCCGTCAGGTTCTCCTGCAGGGTCTTGGCGTTGTCAGCCATCTTCTCCTCCAGCCCGGTCAGGTCCTCCTTCAGGGTCTTGGCGTTGTCAGCCATCTCCCCTTTCAGCTTTTCCTCCATGGAAGTGAAGTTTCCGGTGATGCTGAGGTTTAGCTCGTCCAAGGCGCGGTCCCCTCCAGACGCCATGACAAAATATGCCGGGTCTTCGCCTGACTGTTCTAAGGCCTCCATGAGGCGTGCCTGTAAGGCCGCCTTCCCTCCTGAGGTCTCCAGGTCCCTCTCCAGAAGCTCATTTTTAAGCTCAGTGACTTTGAGGTCCTTGATGTTCACTTTGGTTGCCATTTTTTTTTCAAAATTTACTTCAAAACACAAATATTTTTAAATTTATTTAATACGAGTTTTGAGTTTTATATATATAGCTGTTTTGAATACGTACTTTAGCAAAATAATAATTTATCTGATTACACTGATTGGTAGGTACTGTCTTTTAATATTTATTTTTAAATCACCAATATTTTTAGCATAATAATGTCTGATAGTACATAATTATTTATTTCGTCTCAAGTCTTTCAAACACACAGGTAGGTACTTAATGTACATTCACACACTTGTAAACAAAGGATAGTTATTCAAAAACTTTTTCTCGATGAATCTGGAACGTTCTTTTGTAATATTTTTCAAGATTTTTATTTATTTATTTTATTTTTTTAATCACACACAATAATAAAAAAACTATGGTCCAATTTGATGACTTTCTCAATGCGGTAAAATAGTCATTATGTTATGTCCAGAATTATGTCCAGAATTATGTTCCATATGATGTTCCAGAATTTATAAGCAACTTGCTTTTGCGTCTTTTCTTTTAACAAAAATTTATTTAAACACTTGTTTTCACAAAAGTCAGTTCACACAAAGTTCAATTTGAATAAAGTTCATTTTAACACTATTTAATTTATTTTATTTATTTTTAGACAGAAGATCTTAATTTTTCTTGACAATTCCGCACCTGACGCCAATTGTTACGAAATTAGGGTTCAATTGTCTTCAAATTAAAAACACACAGGTCTTCTTCAATAGTTATTTATTTTACACAGTTACAAAATTTATTTTCACACTACTTTCTCGATTATTCCATTGGTTTCGGTTCACTGATCAGATGGCTTCGATGTGTTTTTTAGTCGCTACGATACTGGCCCGCTCTGCAGGCCATTCGCACCTTTATACTCTTCAGAGCAGTATGATCCAGAACTAAAGTCGCCAGACGGTTCCAGAGTAATTATTACTTCTCGACGCTTCACGTACTACCTAGAGATACAACCAAAATCCTACCTACAAATGTAACACAGTATTCCTATAATTATAACAAATACCTACTTAGCCTAGAGAATTCTACACTTATACATAATTATCGATCTTACCTACCAATACTTTTGAGGATTCTTATAACTATAACTATCCATACTTATTTCAATATTTATATTTACATAACACTATAACTACCCATACTTATTTCATTATTTATATTTACATAACAATATAATCAAAGTACATGTTTGAACATAATATGGAGGTATTTTTTCTTGAAAATATATTTTTTAAATTGATTAACAATATATCACATAGGAACGTTCATCACAACCCTGGTATGTCATATGTTTCTTTGCTAGCACACTTTTCCTGGAAATTTTAAGAACCTTTCAGGTGCATAAAATATCATCTCCCGTAAAAAGGTTTTGCTTGCATTCTTCCGTTGTTATAACAGCGAATACATGGCTTTGTCAGGGCCTGATGCGCATGGCTTTGCATATATGTTTATCCTGTTTACACACACATTGTGAAACTGGGTGCCAAAAAGAGATGGAATTTAAGCAAAGTTGGGGGTGAGAGGTGCCGAAAAAAAACAGAAGCTGAAACAACGGAATTTTTGTGTGGCAAATCTTTTAAAATTGAAAGAGTTACTTTAAAATTGTACGTTATTTCGATGCAGTTGTAGGTACGATATATTTAGAATATCTGAGTTTTTTTCAGGCAGAATTGATCAAAAAAATAATAGTTATTACTGCATTTTTTTACCAAGTGTCGGAAGTAATTTAACTTTTTGGTGATTTTTTTTAACCAAAACTGAAAACCACTACATGGGGGGAAAACGTGGTAAGATATTGCACTGTATATGCAAGTTAGTTGAGTAGTTGCGTTTCGTCTACCTATAGATTAAAAGCTACACTGTACTTTACAAGATTAACTGAACAAAATCAGATTAAATTTGCTATGGAAGCTAAATAACAATAAGTGTTCAATTTAATATTTCAAACGCACCCTTACAATAGTTACCCTAACGTAGACTATAAATACTACTTTAGTGTATAGTTACATAAATTGAATTTCCCAGCCACTATATTCTGGCTATGAGATTTTTTAAAGTTGACTTAAAATTTAATTCCCCTTTGAACCGTACCACCCGGGGTCGCTGCAAAGTGACGAAATCAAAGGCCGTTGCCCATTTTGCGTATGCTCTTTGCGAAAATCGCAATTTGATTTTGGGACCCTCCGCTTCCAATTTAGATCGATGCTGCCTTTCAAAATTATTCCGCCGACCATCAATACGCAGATCAAAGGTTCTCTTACCTGACTGCTTTCCCAGTATCAAACAGGATTTTGCGATATATGAATTATGAGGTATTAAACTCACCCCAAATACCCAAAAAAAAAAACTTTTTTTTCTGGAGAAAAATAATTCTCAAAATCAAAGAAATGACAGTTTTGATGACGTTAATTTCAGGTAGATTTCAAATTGTGATGTTGTTTGACGCTGTCGAAAAAAATGGAATATATATTTTTTTTAGCAGGAATGAAACCAATTAATTTTTCGATTGAAAATCTATGTGTTTGAGTTTTTAATCTAAAAATTGCATATTTTAAATTAAAAACCTGTCATAGTATATTCTGTATACGTTGATTACAGGCCTTGTATCTAGTTAGCGTCCTTTCATGTTTGATAATGGCCCAAATTGGTTTGAACTGTAGTCCCATTAGAGAAAATAAACAACACGCTTTTTTATCCGGCGTGATTTACTTTTATTATGTGAACGTGTAGGTACCTTGTAATTTGATTTAACGATAAAATGTGAAAAAAAACGCACTCTACGTTTTGTAGCCCTTTTTCATACTCCTTTTTGACTTTTGTGCACCAAAAGATTGGATAATTTTAATGGCATGTCTAAATGAACTTATTTATCACGCAGAGTTTTCAAAATTATATTAATGGAAAATGTTACATTTAATTCAATAAATCCGTTTTAACATGAATCCAGATCATGGGACCGACAAGAAAAAGCGTATACTTAGATGAAAAAAAACGAAGACTTAAAATTTTAGTCGCACTTAAAATAAAAATTTAATTTTGAAAGTTCAACCATTATTTTATTATTCCTTGACTTATAGGTTGGTATGAGGCTGACCACCCATACTGTAAAAAATGGTTCACTTTGCCAATGTCACCCCTGTTTCAGGGAAGGTCGGCAAAAGTTGTGGGGCTTATGTTCATTTGAGGTTTGGATTTTATTTGTAAGTACACATTCAGCATTTGTAAGCGCGAACTACACTTGTTGGTTTGTGGGCATACATCTGAGAGCTTTAAATGAATATATCCTTGCAACTTAGATTATAGATTATAGATTATAACCACTTAAAATACATAAATTTTTTGACCGGTCCGTAGTCTAGTGATAACGCTTCGGACTCATTAATGGAAGAAGGTCGTGGGTTCGATTCCCAGCGGAGCACACAAAATATGTTATTTTCATTTTCAAATCTGGTCTTCGGTGCGTTGAAAAATTCATACTCCTTTATCAATGACTTGTCACCAAAGGTCCATCCAACCTTGGAACAATTGGGTCTTGCTGGAGAATTGCTATCGATAGCGACGACCAAGCTCGCAGAGGGTTTTTGAAGTGTGATTCACACAAAAACAGCGCTCACTAAATAAATCCTTTTTTATTTTATTATTATATATCACGTATTGAGCATCCTAAGAGTTACGAAACGGTGCTCTAATGGAATCAACTCAACATCAGAGCACCGAAATGTTAACAAAAATTTCGCTGTACTTAATTTCTCAAGCAACATTATTTCTGATTCAAGAATGATTTGAGTAACCAAAATACTAAGCAAGGTGACTCATACCACGAAGATTATCACGACAAAATGACCTTTTTATCACGAATAAATCTTTTTAAAAATCCCGCATTTTATTATCACGAAAGCAATTATTAATTTCATACTTTTGTGTCATGTTATGGCGCAATTTTTCTCATTTGAAATGCTTTCTCTACATGCAGAAACAAAACAATAATTAATCCATAATTCTCTAAACGAGTTTTTATGAGCCAGCGTCTAGACACGCGCCTGAGACGGGATTGTGAGTGCTGCACAAAAAACTCAACTAATTTGCCTTTTTCGCAACAAAACCCCAGCGTTGGGGACGCAAAATAAATCTCAAATCTGATTTGAATCATGTTTTTACAAATGCAAAATTATTGCGTGGAAATAAATGACATCATTTTTCTATTTTCCCCTAACAAATCCTAGTTGGGAAATTAAAAAAAAAATTCTGCCAGTCAATTCTATTTTTAAGTAGGTATGTGAGTTTTTGGAAAAAATAAATTATTGTTTATTTCGAGTACTTGATTCGTCAGTTCATTTCATATTGCTTTAGATAGTAATATTGGTTTTTAATCTTTCAAATTTATACTCCTACAACAACAACAAAAAATATAAAAGTTCCTTTGTAAATGATAATGAGGCTTCATAACCGGCACAGTTAGTTGTAAAATTTGTTACAATCATTTTATGATTATTTTTATTTAACACAAGACATAAAAATAAAAAATACATTCGTATTTTTCAGTCGTTAAAGAACTCGTTGCCTTCAAGAGATCATAATCTTTGAAGTTTTACGCTAATGGTTTTGTTAACAGGGTAAATCGTTCTACGGGCAACGAGAACTCTCCTTTGCTTCGATTCCACATTTATTTTACGTATAGGGCTGTAAGCTGGAAGTAACGCTACTGCCAATAACATAAAATGCAAGCCAAATTGGCACTAGCAATTGATTCACTCTTTGATATAAAGGAAGGAATATACGCGCAAGAAATTCAATTGATTTCCGTTCAAATGGCACGCGGCAATTTGTGAAAATCATCAATCTTATTCATAGATAAGATAGAGAATGCAATGTTGAGCAAAGTACCAAAAGAAAATGTTTTTATAAGTCGAGTCGTGTTTCAAGTGTTCCCGATTTAAATGGCATAGCTATTAGCTATACATACTTATGTATATGTAGTTGATGAAAACATTTACAAACTATTTGAAATTAAATATATGTTTTTTTTTATTTTCGATATCATTAAGGAAACTTTTTGAAACTGACATAGAAATATGGTAGAAAAAAATGTGATTAAAAAACTGGTTTGTGCTAAAAAAAGAAAATAGGTAATCGTATGTATCTGTGCACGCGAAAATAGGTTGGCTTATTGTATTCCCTTTCACGGATAATAAAAAAATGTAAGATAAAAGAAGCACCTAATTCAAAAAATTATGAATGAATGATCTGTAATTCTGGCGGTTAAAGCTGAGGCTTTTAAAAAAAAAAATTTAAATATGTTTTGTAGTTTTTTAGAGTTTATTTGTTTTATATATTATTTGAATGTATTAATTGCTTGTATTCCTTGACTGAAAGGTTGGTATGCGGCTGACCACCCATACTGTAAAAAATGGTTTACTTTGCCAATGTCACCTCTGCTTCAGGGAAGGTCGGCAAGAGTTGCGCTTATGTTCATTTGAGATTGGTTTTATTATATTGTAGGTCCACGTACGGCATGTGTAAGCGCGAAATTTTCCGTGTCTGCTTGTGGGAATGCATTTTATAAATCTCAAATGATACATATCTTTCCAGCTTAGATTTAGATTTAGATTTTTTAGATGTCACGCATTTAAGCACCCGATATTTTGGACGATTGCATGCCATTTAGGGTTGCGTCGAGTGTCCACTGCTTTACCCTAGAACCTAATGCAGTTGCAGAATGTTCCTGCTATACGGAGTGAGCGCAGAGTATCAAGCAAGAATAATCTAATTCCCGATGCAAATCCCAAATAGAATCAACTCGCTGCGAGCCCGACACTGGTACGGCTGATCTTAATAGCAGATCCGTGTTGTTATTCCTGAAATCCCGTTTGTCATTTGATCCTGAATCTTATAGTAGCTCGTTACTGGGACACGAAGGCATGCATTTGCTGTAACAAGATAAATTACAGCTTTATTTTCTTATGTTCCGTGCATCTAAATCTCAGCAAAGTCATGCGAGGATACAGTATTGAATAAAATATCTTTTTTTCTCAAAGTGTATCACTATGATGCACAAAATGTAAAAATAAGTGTTAAAAAAACAATGGAAATGAATTTATTTCCATAAGCAATAATTGAAACAAAAATATGAAATTTGATTGATTATATTATTTTATGGGACCATAGTGACTTTGAAATTTTTCTACCTGACGATGATTGTAAATCAAAAACGTTTGTAAATTTAAAAAAACATTACAGAAGTGAAAATAAAACAGTATTTGATTCGAATCCTAAAAATTAACAAATTATGAAAAAATAGGATTTTTTTGGAAAAGCCCCACATCAAACTTAACACGAGCCATCTCGAGGATAATCTACACGTTTTCTGAAAATTCGGTCAGAATTTGTTGAGTAATGTAGCCAGGCATCGGTAACGAGTGATTTTAGTGGTGCCATTTTTATAAATGAATCGTACATAATCGGGTGGTAATCCAGAATTATTTTCGAAAACTAGATAAATAGATGAAAACTATGTAAGTCATCACTCATCATTTTTCTTTATTTTTCGAGAAAAAACTGCTATCTATCTATCTATAATCTATAATCTAAGCTGCAGGGATATGTAAGCATTTAAGGCTCATATGAAATGCATGCCTACAGACAGGCACATGTAGGTTCGCGCCTACACATTCTGCATGTGTGCATACAAATACAGAAAACCTCACATGGACATAAACCTTGCAACTCCTGCCGCCGTTCCCTGAACCGGGGTGGCATTGGCAAAAGTGAACCGATTTTTACAGCACGGGTGGTCAGCCTCGTACCAATATCAGTCAAGGAGCACAAAAAGCTAGATTAACAAAAATATAAATAACTTCACTGTTAGGTGATTAAACTTTTAAGATAAATCCTTATAGGAGAACAGTAATTCTCCTAATACTTAATTTCGTAAAACAGTTCATTTTCAGTCGTTATGCAAACAGGGTGCCTTCTTAAGACTTTGGATACGTCGAGAATTATGTAAGCTCTCCCATAATGGTTCGTCTAAAATCCGAAATAATCAATTATCAGTGAATTCTATTATAACTGTAGATATGCTAAATTACCTAATTTCTTCCTAAACTTAAAAAAAACTCCTAGTTTGCCGTATTTGGATCATATTAAGATTTATTGAAAAAACATTAGTCGATTTATTTATTATATTACTTGTAAAAATACGAGGCTCAAATATCAGTTTATCTGTGAAACAATACCATAACTTTTCCAAACAATATTCGGCAAAGTTGAACAACTTTTCCTTAACAAAGTCGAGATTTTTATGGCATCCCTGAACATTGCTAATAATATTATTGTGTTTTCCACTAAAACGGCATTTTCTTCATAGACATTGTGAAGAGTGTCTGCCTAACGATAAATAATATGAGGCATCATCAATCATCCCTTAACAAGGCGCATGGAATATCACCCCCAGAGACGCGAAGGCTTTCTTCATCTTGGAAAAGTAATGCATTTTGTAAGCAAGCTATTTTTAGATGTCTTGGAGATTATCTTTCATTTGCCTTTACCTTTTGTTTTTATTCAAAATTACAGATTTCCAATTTCATAACTTTTTTTCATTACTTTCATCTATAATCTATAATCTAAGTTGCAAAGATACATTAACATTTAAAGCTCATATCAAATGCATGCCCACAAACAAACACGTGTAGTTCACGCTTACAAATGCTGAATGTGTACTTAGAAATAAAATCCAAACCTCAAATGAACATAAACCCTACAACTTTTTCCAGCCTTCCCTGACACAGGGGTGACATTGACAAAGTGAACCATTTTTTACAGGATGGATGGTCAGCCTCATACCAACCTATAAGTCAAAGAATAATAAAATAAATGTGAAAACCTTGTAAAAATTATCTATTCTCATTTATACTTCACGGTTTGATGCAAAACTCTACCATCTTTCTCGCTCTTCTTTTTCGTCAATCTTTCGAAATCCCTTCCTGGACGTAGGCCTTCTCCAGCCTATTCGTGTCTTTATATAGGCTGCTATGTTCAGTCGTCCCCAGGCTGCAACTCCTTTGATGTTGTCTCGCAACCTCAGTTGGGGTCTCCCTACTCCTAGCTTAGACATCCTTTCTCACTTACTTTGTGTAATTACAATTTCACAATTGTAATTATAACTGTTGACATTAAATTAGAATTACGGTTGTTTCTCATACAAATTAAAGTATATTTTTTTTATCTAATCTAAGTTGCAAAGATATGTTACATTAGAGATTAAAATTATATGCATTCTCACAAGCAGACACGTACAAGTTCGCGCTTGCACATGCCGCATGTGAATCTACAACATAAAACCAAAAAAAAAACCGTTCAATTAGAATATTCATTCATGCTGTAGACTTCTGGAAGAAATTGGTCAATGTACCAACGTAGCGTTGGTAATAAATAAGGTTTTATACGTCATCTAACATGTAAGTAAGAACGTTTCAATTATTTCACTTTGGAACCATTATTTTTGTAATTCTAGTGTTACTCACCCATGAGTCGTCTCCACTTTTTGTTTCATCTCTACAAATTTTAAGTTTCCTTTTCCAATTTTTTTCCCATTTCTCGCTTTGCCTTGACACCATGTAGAGTTATTATTTCTTCTGATTCTTATCACAAAACAAAAGTGTCATCATGATCCAAACCTTTATTTGACTTTATAATGGTGTCAAAAACCTGCAGACCAACTCAATTTAGTAGTATTTTATGTCTCAAGTACTCAAGCCACTTTACCATGCATTTTACGGCGACACTAACTTTTTGTCTTATAATTTTCAGCTATAAATCTCCGACTATTTTGGCACTTTTTACAGCTCCCTTGTGACGAAATTGCATTGTTCAGACACGAATGAAATGTTGTTTTATGCCTTCTTATAAAACGGCACTACATGCAAATTGCATTAGGTAGGCTATAAATTTATGTAAGTAATATACCACTTTTTCATTCATATTTTGAACGATTATTACCAACTTAATGAAATTTATGCTGAAAAGAATCAAAACCAGAAGGTTTATAAAGCACAAAAATGACACGAAAGAGATTCATCTGAGGATAAAAAAACTCGCACAAATTTTGTGAGATTTTTGTACTTTTACCTTGATCTCCTAAAAATATAAATATTCTAAAATCCCATTATCAAAAAATGGTGACCTCACTCGGCTCGACTGCTAGGGAAAAGGCAAACTTATATTTTGCTATTGGTTGCTTTTGACCATAGTCACACGCAAGTGTTATGTTTGCCCGTCTAGAATAAATTGTATATCATGTTTTGAGCAGAGTATATTTGTGTACACTTCGAACTACATTCACGAAAAACGATTTCATTAGTTTAAAGGTTTATTTAAAAAAATAAAGAATATTTAAAAAAAAAAACAATCCCACTTTGTTTTTTACCACTTGAGTACATTTATTTCAAGAACGGTATCTCTACTATCTTTGGTTAAACTTACACACAAAACAAAGTTGTAATTTTAATTTTATTTTATTACTTTAAAATAAACCTTTATAATGGCTTACCACAGTGTTTTACTTGATGAATTGGAAATCATATTCATTAGTTTTTTTTTTTTTCTAACAAATACAACGTTTATAACAACTTGCCACGGAAGTCGTTAGTTTTGAATAAAATTGTCTTTATTTTCTCAAGGGAAAAAGTCTAGGTTTTCAAGGTTATGTATATATATTCAAGGTATGTATGTTGTTTGTCAAATTCAAATCCTCCAGAATATTTACCGACACATCTGAGCTGTCATGTCGAGTTGGTTTCCATTTCACATCGACGTCTCCCATACGAGTACACATCTTTCCCTTCTTCCTTTTACGACTGTCTTCTCTACCGCAAGTATTTTCAAACTTTCAAACTCAACCGTAGCGTTTTACGAAAAATAATTGAAAATTAAAACACTCAGAAAGAGACGCTGTTGACGCTTTAGTACTTTTTTTTAAAAACGCCATGGTTGAGTTAAAACGTATTTTTTTATGGTACTAGGGGTGTTCTCCTAGACAACGCCACGTCAAACTTAGATCTGCCAAGCGACAGATGGCGACGTGAATACAGAATAAATTATAAACAAAAGTGACAAAGTTCACCAACGTATGCAGCCAGTTCATGGAAGATATTGTGTGGAAATTAAGCTTAGAAAATTCTACAATCACTTCCATTCCGCATTTTTGTGTAGTTCATGCAATACCTAGTACAATTCACGAAGACAAATCAACATAAAGAAGATAATTTTATTTTATAGAAACTAATAAGAAATGTATCTACTTGAGTCGACGCTATGGCCGAGGGTAACAAGACGCTGGCAGACTTACTTTTTTTTTAAATAAAAGCAACCCTAGTTCGAGTCCATTCAGGCAGATTAACGGGAATATTGACCTCAGAATGAATAGATGTCATTGGATTATTAATCATTATATACATTAAATAAAATTGATAAATCATTCATTATGTTGTGTTTTTAGGGTTCAAAAAGTCTTCAAATTAAGAGAACTGGTCCTATTTACAGGATATTAATTTTGCACTTAGATTTATTTAACAATTCATATTTCTTTTTAAGATTATTTATTGTTAAGCAATTTACATTTATTTTACCGTTGGTTCACTTTCCCTGATACTGTCTTTCTTGGTCAAAAGCAAAGTGTCGTATCAAGACTGACTCCTGCAAGCCACCTGCCACCTTTTATATTGCAGCGACAGTAGTTACTAGAAACCAATTTTGCTGGAACCTTCTAGAATGACTAAAAGCTTCGAGCAGGTACACAATTAAACATCTCACTACCCTAGGTACCTATAATCATTACTCCACCTCTCGTCGGCTATAACTAATACACCTACCTACCTACCTACCTAACATTTATATGTATTTTTTATTTACATAACAATAATTTATCATGTAATACCTGTTTGTAAGTGAAGACTAACGACCAGACTCCTTGGCCATAACACCGACTTATACATGTATCCGGCATTTAAGCTTCCAGCAATTTATTTAGCAGTTATGGAAGCTTTATTTCAATGTATTTTAATAAATCTACCAACAATATTTAAAAAAAAAACATCATATTTTTATGTTCACAACTAGTGAAAAAATAACAACAATATCATGAAAAATAAACAGGCAGGATTAAAAAAGTAACCGTTAACATTTCCCCATAAGGACTTCCGAAAAAACAAACACAAAGAATTTTTAAAATTAACATTACATTTTTTCGGCAACTTCAAAAGCAGGTGGGAGTAACATTACAGGTAGAAAAAACTCAAAGGGGAAAACGCTCCGCGGTTTCACCAAGTTTCGGGGTGTTTTGTTCTAGCGAGAGGAAGAAGAGGTCTAAGGAGGGGTACAAAGCCTCCTAGGGAGGGGAGGGGGGAGGGGTTGCGGGTGGGTTCTCTACTTAACCTTGCCTTGTTGAGTTTCGGTGGATCATAGAATCGGTGGTAAAGTTGGCGAAAGTTTTCGTCAAAACAAGAAGCGAAAGCTGCTCGCTCGAGTCGGAGGGCGGGACGTGGCCCGGCTCGACTCTCTTATGTGGAATTTCCCAGCGATTTGATGAATAATTTTATCCCTCAAAGTACCCCTTAGTGGTAAATGCCAGATGAAATTTATACAATTAAGCCGCGATGATAAAAGGTACTCGTGCATTCAAATTTCCCCGTATTCATGACATACGCAGCTTTAGTAAGAATTTTATTCAGTCGAGAAATTTTCGTACAAGGAAAAAGGACGCAATTTTTACAACTATAAAACACAACATGCGATTTTAAATTATTTCGTACAAGCAATTTTCAAGCAGCTATAAAGATAAGCAAAGACAAAGAACAAATCATTAATTAATTATAATTAAAAATGGACTTTCACCGTGTTAATAAATCCACCCTAAAAAATATAACAAATCATTAGTTTCAGGGAAACATTAAGGTTTTTTTTTATATCAGGCAAGATTTCATTTCATATTATTAGCCAATATGTGTACACAAGTATTTTCCAGTTAAAATTTTATTAGTTTTTTGCGTGTTTAACAAGTAGTTCTCGTTATTTACACGTAAGAAACACTCAGGAATATTTCACCTTAATCCTTGGGTTGTAGGTTTAAAGTGAAATCATTGTTACATCGACTAGGCAAAATTATTACATATCAAATAACTGCAGTGGAGAGCGTATGAATGAGGCTTACCTCACTCTACGAACGTGTGAAGCAGACAGAACGTAATACGATTCCTACGTATTAGCGCGGCCAAGGACTTTACTGGAGAATTACATGCCCTGTGCTGTAGGCGACAATAGAAATGTCGATAAGCGTGCATTTTTATTGAGCAATGTAAATTTATGTTTTGCAGGGTAAAAATCCTTACAAAGAAAATATTGCAATTTTTAAAATATGAGAATGAGTCGAGTAATAATTTTCAATAAAGTTTTTTTGAAACGTTTTTTGGAAAATTTGTAGTGAAAATGGTATTTAAAAAAAAATTTAAAACAGTTTAAAAAAAGAGAGAATTGTGGCGTTATTTAAGTACAAAGAATTTTTTTTTCACACAAAATATTATTCTTCGTCTTCTCACAAAAGTGGTTTAGATATTAAATTACGAGTCGATAGGAACTTTACAATTTGACGAATTGTCTTTCACACTTTGTCTGAAAATTAAATAAACATAATTGAAAGTAAATATTTTAATTTTTAACTATTTGTAATCAGTTTTCAACGTATTTTGGGTAACAATGGCAAAAACATAACATGTTTAAATCTACCGAATTTAAAAGTAAACGATAGACATAAAGGGTTTCAAAATTATAGGTTACACGAGCATTTAACACCCAGTTGCAGGCTTTGCAAATCTCAGCCCTTCGAGTTGACAGCACAGAGAGCCCCTAAAATCGAATAATGCACCCGCTTGTTTGTGTCGCTGAGGGACAGGGGGGTGAGTGAGGGGGGGGGATGGTGATTACAGGGCGGAAAGGGTTGGATCGTAGGAAATTGCCGGAAGTCTCAAAACGCTCCCTCTACGGTGAAATCGTAGCCAATAATGACGAGTCGTAGCTGCAGTTGTAAGTTGGCAAACTAAAGCCTTGATGATGCCAATAAATAGCTTGTAAACTGCTTTGATTATTTCAAAGTTTGTTATAACATTTAAGTCTTTGTCTCCGGTCGTCGACCTCATTACTAATAATAATATGTTAATTTTACAATGTTGTTTTGTATTTTAACGGCAAGAAAACTATAGATTCAATATATAGATTCAACTAAAATCTAAAATCTAAATCTAAGCTGCAAAGATATTTATCATTTGAGATTCATATTAAATGCATTCCCACAAGCAGACATGCATAATTTCGCGCTTACACATGCCGCATGTAGACCTACAATATAAAAAACCCAATCTCAAATGAACATAAGCCCTGCAACTCTTGCCGACCTTCCCTGAAGCAGGGGTTACATTGGCAAAATGAACCTACTACTTAACATAAAATGCTTTTTAATTTGAAAAACACCCTCTACGGCCCCCAGCTTGTGCGGTAAGATCCTCCACAACAGGGGCTGGATTTGCAAAAGTCACGATCCAAATAATTGACAATTTAATCTGCCTACATCTATTGCGTGCACCACACATATGTAGCTCTGAGATAAACAGTGGCGCAGTGTTTTGTGTAGACTTAAAATACCGTCATGAAGACCTTGTACTCCACTTGATTATTGGGGACTACAACTCATCTTTGGGATTCGTTTCGGAACATATTCAATACCAAGCCACTGATCTAGGCATTGGTCCTCTTTTAAATGTTGACTTTCTTGAAAACTCGTGATATTTTCTGTACCAGGTTTCACAAATATTTCCACAAATATTTCCACAATTCATTAAAGTTTACGTGTGATGCGTCAAAAATATTGATGAACTCTTCTTTAACGTAATAGGTTGTGGTTTTTATCTTTCACATAACTATCATTTTTTTTAAAAGGACATAAAAAGCATGAAGCAAACATGAATACCTCTATCTTATAATAAAACGTTTCAATCGAGAAGAATATTTTTTACTTTCCAACTCTTTGAAACTAGCGCTCAAACCGTTTTTTATTCATGTTTTTTATTCATGCTACCTGCGATAAAAAAATGATAATTTCCTGTTCTTTGTGCGGCCATATATTTAAGTTGAGTTCCTGCTAGCGCCAGGAAAAGCTCTCGTCATGTTTGCCGTAAACTTTTGATTTCCTCGCTTCCGGCCTGGGAGGCTGCTGCAGAACCTTGGAGGAGGCTGCGAGAGAGATAGGGGGGGGGGGGGGGGGAGGGGAACTTGCGCCGCATCCGGTTGCACAAAATTGAATCAAAGGCAAGCCGTAGTGACGTCATCACGATAGAATTGTCTGTGAGGGGTTGTGGAAGGGAAAGGAGTAGATAGCAGTGACAAATCAAAATCTATTTTTCTTTTGCAAATGACTTACACACTTACGGTAAGTGTTTAGTACATTTTTGTTTTCAAATTATTTTTAATTAAATTTCAATATTGCTTCCTCATCTTTTTCTCTTATTCTAGAAAAAAAATGAGGTGAAATAAAGCAGAAGAAAAGATTTAATTCGTAAGACGTGATTATGTACAATTTACATGATATATTCTATAATCTAAGTTGCAAAGATATATTAACATTCAAAACTCATATCGAATTGCCCACAAACAGAAACGTGTACGTTTGCGCTTACAAATGCTGGATGTGTACTTACAAATTAAAACTAAACTTCAAATGAGTATACACCCTGCAACTTTTGCCAACCTTCGCTGAAACAGGGGTGACATTGGCAAAGTGAACCATATTTTACAGTATGGGTGGTCAGCCTCATATCAACCTTTAAGTCATGTCACAAAAGCTTGAATGTTTTCTTTTTCACATTTTTAGGTTTCAAATAATCGTCATTTGAATCCAAATCATTAATGCTTTTCAAAAAATATAAGTAACTCCAAGCTAAACTTTGATTTCTTTGCAGGTTATAAAACATATTTGCAACATTATTATATTTGATAACATAAACGAGTAGAGACGGCGTCCATCTTCGTTGTGTAGCAGGGTGGGAGGGCAAAGAAGGACGTTGATTTATTTCTGTCTCGGAGCAGAGTCGCGATTGCAGGAAGAAACGCTGCAAAGGTGAATTATGCATTGCGCTTTGATAACGGCGTCTCCAGGTGCAAACGGGTCGTCACAAATAACATCATTAAAGTAATACTTTCGTACCTGCAATTGAAGGTATCAGATGTATTTTAAAAATGCTAAACGTTTGGAATGAAAATGATTAAAGCTTTGCAAAAATAAAAACAAAAATGCATTCACAAGTTTACGTATTAAGAAACAAACCTTCACATGTGGATTATAAAAAATGGTATAAAATGAGTAAAACACATAGGTGTATGGCAGACGCGTGCAAAGGGTATAGGCAAATATATTTTAGAATAAATATTTTCTCCCATTCCTTTAATAACTCATTTTAAATTGTTTGAAGTGCTAACGATGGCTCCAATCGAACTAAAATTTTGAAATTTAAATCTCAATTTCAAGCTTATATGCGTTTTTAACATATTTTGACTACCTACAAGGCGCATGTGCCTGTATGGGATGTACGCCCCAGGTATATAAAAAAAAAACAGAAATTTCGATTTTTTCTTTTTCCATATTATATTAATCTCATTTTGGAAAACAATCGAAGGTTGCTGTCTTTGATTCTATACGACTCATACATGCAATATTTTGCCTATAGAAGGCTCAAATTTGACGAGTTCAACCTACTTACTTTTACAGGTAAGGCCTCAAGATTGATCCTTTCACCAAAAGTGGAAGTGGAAGTTTTCCTGCTTCCGAGGGAGAAAGTTCTTGGAGAATCATTAGGGTTATCATGGTTGAGAATCTTGCTTTGGCCGTTGAAAAACTACGAGTATAGTGACCATCGACTTGTAAGGACTCAACAAGAAGCAGTTTGAAAAAAAATGAAAAAAGTTAACAAGCTCACCTGTGTTGACTTGAAGATGCGTTGGACAAGGAAACCGGTGATCTGGCTGCTCTGCTTTCCGTTCTTGGGCTCCCATTGACGATGTACTCTGATGAAAAAAATACAAAAAAAAGTATTAGAACATTGCAGATTATTAACAGCAAACTATGGAGCACCTGCGGTGTTGTCCCTCCTGTCCGACAAACTGCTCCATGGATGATCTCTTTGCGGGAAACCAAAGAGCTGTAGACATTTCTCGTTACTGGGCCAATACGGTGTGAAGCTGACACGAAGAAGAAGTGCAGATTATTAATTTCCTACTTGTTGAAATAACAACGATTCAAAGTTTATAGGGAAGGCAGTAAAAATATATTTTTTATTAAAATTCATCAAATTTTGTAAGCAGTTGGAAGCGCAGAATGTCTATTTACTGTCCAAGAAACATTTTTAGAAGATATGAACAAATGAACCGTATCCTCAGCAAAAATGGTTACTGTTACTAAAAAACTTTGTTTATAAACATTGTTAACATTTTCAAAGATAAAGTGATAAATAAAGCTTTTATCTACGTGTTAAACGTACTTTTTTTTTTTTTTGGAAAAAAATAATCTATGCGTCAGCTTTTCCAAATATCTTTTATAAGTAACAAAAGTACAAATTTTTATATTTTTACAAAAAAACGTGACCTATTTCGTATTTTCCCCATATTTTCTTCTTACTCTCAACTTTTCGTTTGCTTTTCTTTTCGCCGTCGCGTCGCTTAATTCAAAGTCTTTCGATCGTTTGCGAAACGTATTTATTTGAATATCAAATGTTTTTACATCAATTCAAAAGTACACGAAACGAATTTGAATTTTTCTCAAGACATACCAGAAAAAAGCAACTCGTTATTTTGTCAAAAATATAAAACTTACTCCCCACAGAATTCATAGAATAACTTTTTTTTTGTCACACTTTTATAGCAAAATATTTAAATTTATTTTTTAAATTTGTTTTTTTTCAAGACACCAGCAACTATTAAAGCCATGCACAAAACTGAATAAGTCTGAATAACACAATATGATTTTTTTTTCTTCTTTCTCATTTTTTTATAGCTGACTTATGACAAAGATGTCCAGCTCTCTCTTCACCATTTTTTTAAGTCTGCTACTCTCTGGAAGTTCGCACTTCGTGATTTTTGGAAGCTTTGGGGGCTGTAAAACAATGCTTTTAATTTATTCACAAAATTAACCCATAAACTCTATGGATATGTGAGGGGAAAATTTCATTACAGAGTTTGCCAAAAAATCTGTGCATTTTGTAATATAACGGAGAAGATTATCAGCATCCTGCATTATTAATCTGGACCAGATTTCGTCTTTTATAAGAGTCGTAAAGCACGCTTGGTTTAGTGCTTGCTACGTTAGATTAGACCCTTATATAAAATTCTGACATACTTACAAGTTTATGATTATTGGAATACTAGCGAGAGTGACACTTAGCTCGTCTATATGGAATATAGTGGAAGATGGAATAGGGAGTGAAAGTCGAAAATAGCGAGAATATTTGAATAAACTTGGGAAGTTTGTAGTTTTTTTGTGGCTTCTTTCTTTCATCCATAACCCGTCATATAATACAATTGAATATTGAAAAATACCTCTCTTTTTTGGCTCATTTTTTTTAGTATAAAATAAAATACAGGCAGAAAATCGACCCATTGTGATCTTAATATATGCAATACTACAATCACTAGATCACATATCCACCTAGATCCCTTTAACTATTTGTTTATTGTTGCTGGTCAAAAAAAAAACATATTTTTTATTTTTTAATTAATATAAAAATGAAAGTTAAAATAAAAACAGTGTTTATTTATAAAAAAATGTGTTTTTTTAAAAAACAAATCAATCAAAAAAATATTGTTCATATAATGGTTACTAAAAATTCCGTGTTGTTCATGACCGTGCTTTTAAAAAAATCTTTAGAATGTCTTGACGTTGGTTAAACTTTGGCTAGGACTTACAAAATCTTGAGAATAGGGTGATTTCTCTTATGCGGTTCGTTGAATATCCAAACGGTGCTATTCTCAGGCATTTTAGTCGTCCGTTGAGCCAACGCTTTGACAAACTAATGATGAATTTGTATGAAGACCTGTCGATTCAAGATGGCCGCAAGTGAACAGCTGATTAGGCTTCATACAAATATTATCAAAATTCGGTAGGTAATAATGACCGTGGTGATGAGATTTTCAACCCAGGCATCATTAGTTTGTCAAAGCGTTGGCTCAACCGACGACTAAAATGTCTAGGAATACCCCCGTAAATGTTTAATGAATTAAAATTTGTAAACATGTCAGTCGACGGTAATTTCAGTTTATGTTCAATTTTTTTTATGTTAATTAAAATACTTTTTTAACTTTGTTACAATTCACTTGAGTTTTATTTTTTAAAAAACACAACCAGTTTCGGGAGAAGCAGTACCTCCCATCTTCAGGTGTAAATATCAAATATTTTTTTATGTTTGTTGTTGATCATAGTCCTTACGTGTTGTGAATGAGTTCTTCAAAAATAAAATAAAAACACTATTCAACATTCAAAATATACTTTAATGTGTAGAAAGTGACAGCTTTACAAAGCAGAACGACAATAAAAAACTATTTTTCTGAACAAAGGATGAAGATTTACTACTGAGATTTAATGCTGACAACATAAAAAAGAAACAAAGATTACACGTAAAATGTTGCCAAAAAAATGTTTCGCATTTTTTGTCTTAAAGAACGTACAGGAATCAAAATATGAACATTCAAGGGTTTTTAAAGTTTAAATATATAAATGTTTTTTGTTAGTTAGTTAATTCCGTGTGTTAGAAATCCATAATGATCATTAAAAAAACGGTTGTCTATAATTTACGCACAAATTTAATCAATTCTCTAACATATACTTATTCCTACGCTATAGAGTTGGATCGTTTTTTTTAAATATTTTTTCGAAATTTTGCTTTTTTTCTCGGCAGACAAACAACACATGTCTGTGTTAGTATGGCCCTTAGCAAGCAATAACAAATTATTATTAATCGGAAATTAGACGAACCGTTATAAGAGAACTTACATTATTCTCGACGTTTTGTTAGCGACGTAGCTAACGTCTTTACGAGACACCCTCTCTGCACGAAGACTGAGGATGAACAATATGTATGTTTTCTTCCCTTTTCCGATTAATAAATTTTAACTGTGTAGTTACTATCAAATTGTAAATATATCAAACGACCGTAATTACAACCTTAACCTAACAACAAATTATTATTTATTCTTTGCTCTAGCAACCCATCTGTGTGAATGTTCAACATTTTTAAGGTTTTAAAAGCCTGATCCTTCTTTCGAGAAGGACCAGGCAAATACACAAGAGACATAAACTATGATAGTTTGAGTGCCATATCCTAAACTATAGAAAATTACTTTCCATGGCTACACTTTATGACACAAGTGCCATCAAACATTTATAAACTCGTGACGTCATGTCATAACCTGCGAGGGGTGGTAGGGAGTGGGTGAGGCTAAGGGATGAAAAATATAAGAGGGGTGTTGAGTGTGACTCGGAAGAAACAATAAAGCTTCCATTAGTGGTGGGTATTTTTATAACTACAATTTTGTCATTTTATTAAGGGAAGGTGAAGTCGTAAAGTGCCTTGACGACCAAAGTGCAGGGAGAAATTATGAGAGTATCACAGAATTCCAGAGTGAAGCTTTTACGCGGATTGAAAAATGTCTTTAATCATTCCACGATTAATTGTTGAGAGTGGATGACTTTTCCCCTAAGTCAAATTTTTTAATATGAAACTAAATTAATTTTAAAGCCATTTTTTCATAATTTTGCGACAATAAATTCAAACAAAAAACAACAAAAAAATCTTGTAACATGTGTAGCACCTCACACGATAGCGAATGCTTGAATATTATACAGTGTTTATAATTTTTATGTGTTTCTCACATTTGTTTCAGATCCATATTTTCTCCTTGCATGTTCCTAGATTGTACCATAAATATGTATATTTTTTTATTTAACTAGGAAAAAAACAAGAAAAAAAACGTAAATACATACCTATCTACGTTAAGTGATTGTAAAAAAAATCTTTACACTTTTCTATTCAATTAAACAGATCATACAAATATTTTATAAATGTATCTTCAAAGTAATTACCAAAATAAAATAAGTAGTAGAGTGAAAATAAAAATGAAAACTGTACATAAGTTATTGTTACTAATACTTAAAAAAAAACAAATATTTTTGCCGATCTATGTCGATGAAAGTGCAGTGCATTTAGCTTGCATTAAAGACATATTTTTACTACTTCGCTGCGTTTACTTTGATTGCCTTCATTTATTTTATAGTAATTGATCCTTGAAGTATTTCCTCTTTTATACTCTCATTTTATTACACTACCGCTTACCGTCATAGTATTGCTTTTATCATTACAACTAACTTTTTTTCTTCCCTCAACTGTTTTTTTCATAAAACACTTTTCGTGATTGAAAAAAGTTGATAAACATGATGGGATAAATGTAGGAGTGGGTAGTTGGACTGACGTACTAGAGAATCGCGTGTGGAGGGCTAATAGGGAGAGGAAAAGCCGGGCGGCCATTAAAAGGGCTTCGGAAATCATTAGTTGCGACAGGAATTAGATCACTGTTACTGTGCCTTAACATGACATATTTCTGTTAAATTTAAAAGGGTACCTAAGTAAATCAATATTGTTACAAACGTTAGAGTTCGTGGGGTTTGCTTGTGTGTGTGTGTCCACCTCTAGTATAATGATTAAGTAGATGATAGTAGACTGGTATGGTACAACCCACTATAGTATAATATAGAACAAGCAAGAATGATCCCTTTCGTACCTATATAAGTGAGTCAAAATGGTACAGGGCAGAGTCGATTGTAACATTGAGCCGTGACATCGATAAGCCAAGAGCTAGAAAATGTAATCAGTACTTTGTAACCGACATTGTAAACAATAAATCTTGAAAAATAAATAAATTGCAGTTTGATTAAAATAACCCAAATAAAATCATAAGAATATAAACATTTCAAAAACACATGCATTGTTGGTACCTATTTTTAACTTCTGGGCGTAAAACTAAGCCTGCTTAGGTTAAAAAAAATATTTGTAGATATTACAGAAGTAGAACGAAATGAATTTGATAAATAAAAAAGTAGAAACGGTTAAGATGAATTGAACATATTATTCTTTTTGACAGATGATTTCCAAAAGAAATGGACGCTCATAGAAGGCAATAAGTACATACTCTATAATTTAACTAATTTAAATAATAACTGAACAACAACTTTGAGGTAGGTTTTCGCTTTTTTTAGAAGATTAGTGTTGAGTTTACAAATACTTAGTATTTATATCCCATTTAAATACAAAGAAGAATATTTATACGTTGAAGTTTATTTTAATAAAAAAAAACCTTAGGAAATTCATGCATTTTGCTTTTTAGTTTTGTACAGCTTACAATTCAAAACATTAAACGAAGCCAATAAAGCAAACAAAAATTCATCCAATTACTCATACGCGCAATATTATTTTCAATTTAATCCACCCTCCTACAAAGCACATACATAATTTTAATTTACTAACAAAAAGGTCTCTGCAATGCCCTTTTATCCAACCCCTCAAAGTTATGTTGTGCTAGAACGCATACAAAAAATAAAGGCGAGAAATTTCTTAAAACACTCTAATTCAATTATCAGCCGTGTCTAATCCACGGAAACAATTTATGGCGCGCTCGCATAGGAATGCTGTATAATTTGGGTGACGCATGTTTCTCGTTTAGTGCCAGCCAAATGTTTTTCGGTATCAATCCCCTACCCTACCTGCCAGCCATAAGGCAGAACCCTTATACGAATTTTTGAAACTTAATGTCGCAGAAAAATAATAAGATTTTTATTGCAGATTTTTGCTTCGTTCTTAATAAAGCTGTAAGAATTGTGACGTAATATCTTTTTTTCTTAATGATGTCAGTAAATTTTCTTTCCACAATTGATAAGGTCTGTCTTTTTATAACTTGAATGTATGTATTTTCAACTATAAATGTGGTTTATAATTTGCACATGTGACTTTTATATAAGCCTCTATTTATTTCAATCAACTTGATGATAGTCTCAATAAATTTATAACTTATAATTTTCATAAGAAAAACCTCTTTATTTAAATTAAGACGGTAGCTGACAACATTATCATCTGAATGTCTCGAGTTTTTTTGTTTTTTATTTTTTACATCGGATCATTTTTTTATTGATCTACTTACGTAATATTAATACATAAATTAACGCCCTCACTTCTTTCAACCATTTTTTCTTTTTTTTCGTAACATTTATCATCACCATTTCTATGCATTTTAGTTTCTGCAGTTCCTTTCTACGATTATTTTTCCTTTCTATTCCATCATTATTATGTATGCGACGTCAAAATTAACCATAAACCTCCAATAGGTAATTTTATTTCATGATTGGGATCTTGGCTTTATAGCAGTGACTTGGATTCGCATGAATGCTTCTTGAAACCCCCATGACTTTAAAAATTTACAATCCTCGGGCACAAAGTATAAAACTTAACTTTTAAGCTCAAAGATAGCGATTACCAAAACTCTACCGAAATCAAATCAACACCTCTAATGAGCGTATCTGCTTCCATCCGATTTCATTTTAACGCTACGTTTGAGTGTCAACGTTAAATTGAACACTTCCAGCCCCTGTTTTTTCGATCTTCGCATGCAATGTCCTGTGTACAAATGGACGCGGTACTTTGACGACAAATTGCCTTTTTTTAAACAAAAATGTAAAAAACGTTGCACCCCCTAAATAATGCAGTTCATGACATACTTTTAAAGCAGTCTTCTGTAAAATATTTTTTTTGGTGCATTAAAAAACTCGATCAGTTGTGTAGTTATTATAAACGATGAAATATAGGTAAGTATGTTATGTACTCGTACTTCAGGTTTGTTTTCCAACTTCTAAACCTTTTTTTAGTCACAAAAACAATCTTGAGTGCTTTCAATGCTTATGATAGCAAAAGAATAAAAAAAGCAATGACATATAGTTCAATAACAACAAAATGCTATGTGCCAAATTATCTCATTTCGTAGGATATAATGTTATCACTCTTTTGGTCGTCGCCATTTCCGGACAATACTAGTTTTTGAAAGATTTTTTCAACGGTCATAATTTACAGAAACCCTTAAATAATTATAAATTATTCTGACAAATTTGAAGAAAAAAAACGGGAAGGTTCAAAGGAATTTAACACCGCACAACATAAAAGGGTGTCGCGCCCTTAAAATAATTAAACTTGTTGTTGGAGACTCTATATAAAAAATGTCCACCCTATAAAAATTCCTTCCCGCAGGCGTTAAGAAAAGTGATGAAAAAAATAATTAGTGGCGAGTTTCCTTTTATTCTCGGACCCCCGCTGTCTATTAAATGTGGGACTCATTAATGTTTTACGAGACCATATCAAAATGTAGCGCTGTCTGAATGCAAGTAAAAATCCTTTATGGGCCCTTTCTCTGAGAGGATTTTTTTTATTGGCGCCAACACAAAAAAATATGCCATCTGGCACCTCTGTAAAAAATACATAAACTCAAAAATATGTAATTTGCGAAACATAGTCAGCTTTTACGAGGAGGCTTTGTGGAAATTACTTTCCAAAGGAATTAATTATTACGATTTTCCCAGGGTCTTTCATTGAGAGTTTTAATGATAATGATCCATGAGAAAATGTACCTACAGTTTCTTTGTACATTTAAAAATATATTTTTCATTGGGGACTGCTTCTTCAAATTTATTTACAATAAATTTTTGTCTGAAATGACTTGGTTCTATATTTTGAAATACAGATTTTAAAACTAAATACAATAACTTTTAACTTAAAGAATCATTATAACCTGTGTTTATTACAAACTGTAAATTCAAAGCCCATCCCGCGTATAAAGTGAATTTTCCATTCCATCCCCGTGACCCAGGGATCATCTTTTGATTAAATATTTGTGAATAACATTGTAAAAGTTGAAAGATGTGATGACTAAATCTAAATCTAAATCTAAGCTGCAAAGATATGTATCATTTGAGATTCATATTAAATGCATTCTCACAAGCAGACATGCATAATTTCGCGCTTACACATGCCGCATGTGGACCTACAATATAAAAAACCCAATCTCAAATGCACATAAGTCTTGCAACTCTTACCGACCTTCCCTGAAGCAGGGGTGACATTGGCAAAGTGAACCATTTTTTACAGTATGGGTGGTCAGCCCCATACCAACCTATCAGTCAAGGAGTGATGACGATGACCTATTTAAATATCCCGATTAATATAGGTTTAGCACGTTTGTTGTATTTTACATCATTTGAGATAAAAAAAATCTTATGGAAATCATAAACCAAACTTTATTCATACCAATTTCTTGATACGTTTATTTAAAACAAATTTAATTCAAATGTGTGACAGCAAATGTGCGTCGTGCATCCAAAACATTTTTTACTCGTGTGCTGACGTGAGTTTGATTATTTTTAGATAAAATATCTAACAAAGTATTCCACGACAGCCGCCGCATTTGACTGATGACCCGCGCGATACGGGGCTAAATTATGGGGTGTAAATTGATTTGTATTGATTTATGTATTTCATACAGGAAACTCCCCGGCTCCGTGGGTACGTCGCGTGTGCTGCAATATGTAAATATACAAACAACTGCAATTATACATGTTAGTATAGCCACTGTCATGCGAGCAGGGTCACTGAATCCGTCAACACTCCTTGTATTGACTACCTACATTCTCACATGAATAACACGCACACTGTCATTATCATTTCATATACAAGTTCTTTGTTTTTCTTCTTATGGAATATCAATAATATGTTGTCAATCAAGAATTGTCCTCTGGGAGAGAAGAGCACCATCCCTTTAGCGGTCTTCCTTGAAACGATGTCCTACAGGTATACTGTGGGCAGCCACATGAGGGATTCTCCAATTCATGTTGTCCTCGTGGTCCCTCCAATGCCACCGCCAATTCCTGCTAAAATCTGACGACGTTCTCTGTCTGACGCGTCTCTCTTATTTAAGAATTCTTGCTGGATTGTTTACTTTTATAATTATGTTTTTATTCAAATGTAATTAATATATGCATAACTGTTTGTTTGTTTAATAAATAAAAATAAATTTCTGACCCTGTCGCTGAGAGTCTTCCCTGCAATAGTCCGCAGTATTTCCCCTCAGACAATCAACGAAGGTTATTGGTCGTAGCTGTGTTGGCCCTGGTCTCAACTCGATTCTACTTTTTTTTAAAGCTAAGTTGCAAAGATATATTGAAATTTAAGGCTCATACTAAATGCATGCATTCATGCAGGTACATGCAAGTTCGAGCTTACAAATTCTGCATGTGTACATACAAAATCTACCAAACCTTACAAGAACATAAGCTTTGCAACCCCTGCCGCCTTTCTCTGAAATTGGAGGGGCATCGGCAAAAGTGAACCAAGTCTTACAGCACGGAAGATCAGCCTTAAACCAACCTCTCAGTCAAGGAAATATGTATCAAATGGTGTTAATATCATTAGAGGGTTATTTGTATAATGAACTCGGCACATTTAAAATGTGGGGAAAAAAGATCGTTTTGCCGAGAGTGTCATATTTTCAATACAATATCATGTAGGTATCTTAAAAAGTTACTTTAGCGCAACATGCTGCATTTAGCATAAATGTCATGTGCATACGTTTCACGATACTGGGATCTTGAGTGGCCTGTGTGGAGAGCACTCAAAAGGCTGAGAACGGGTGTTGGCAGAGCTCGCTGTAACATGGGGGCCTGGGGAATCCTTCATCAAGATGACACCACGCTCTGTGAATGCGAAGCCCAACAGTCAATGGATCATCTTCGGATCTGCCCGGCCAGCCCAAGAAGCTGCTCACTGGCTGACCTAATGGAGAGTAATAGTGAAGCAGTGGATGTTGCCCGACACTGAGCAGGGCAAGAGTACTGTAGTGTCTGACACGAAGAAGAAGAAGACGATACTGTAAAATAAAAAATCTCCTTATAATTGGGAAATAATTTCATATCTATGAGGGTGACATCACACAATCGAGGGTTTTTTATTGTTTCGAATCCATTTACGTTACAATTAATGGCAGTATGAAAAATTTGATTCAACACTGCACGTAATTAAATAGATCTGTTTTTCGGATACATCTGAAACGGAATTGTATTAAAACCTAGCGGAAATTCAATCTCATTATTTAGTTGTCGCCGGCCAGTGTTGTCTGTCGTAATGGCCGGCTTATCGTTATCTTGCCGCGCCTGTGTGTGTATACGGGGGATGATTAAAGCACCCTCAGGGCCGATACTGGGATCGATATAAGCCGTGAGGGGGAGAGAAATACCTACCACCCCTGCTGGATAAATCGCGCGTTAGATTGGATTTTTAATTTCAACAATAGAGAGGAGAGAATCTTACACCCTGGATGTGAGATTGCGAACGAGAATAATGTGATTTGTAAAGGTATAATGAAGGGGGATGACTTAGAAATGCTGAAGGTTGTACAATGATTTTTTTTTTATTATTCTCTCTATTTTTTCTCCATCTCTCGTAGACTAGTGGTAGCTTTTGAGGCGTAATCGAAAGGTTGTCGGTTCGATTTCCAACGGAGCACTACATGATAATCATGTAATTCCAAGTAAGCATCAAAGGTCCGGTCGATGTATCAGTTGGTAGAGTGTTTGCATACCTGAGAGTGATTGCCCTGAGAGTGATGCCGATGATAGCTAGCCGGAGTAAGTATCCTGTAGGTACATCCTGGAAGGTACCATCAATTACAAACATAACACACTGTTTCAGGGAAGGTCGGCAAAAGTTGCAGGGACCATGTTTATTTCAGGTTTGGATTTTAATTTGTAAGTACACATTCAGCATTTGTAAGCACGAGCTGACACGGGTTTGTTTGTGGGCATGCATTTGATATGAGTTTTTAATGTTTTATATAACTTTGCAACTTAGATTATAGATTATAGACACGAGTTAGAATCCCAGCTTTGATTTCTACATAGATTATTCTGCATTTTCACATCACCCTCGTCAGATTAAATAATTTATTCCAGAGCAAGATTTATAAAAAAATATATTCAATCCCACATTTGGGGCTTTTTTTGGAGCTGTACGTTATCTGTGCGATATTTTGTTACAACCTTTTGCAATAAAATCTGCTATCAAACGCACGACACACTTTCTCCCACATATTATTATTATTATTCGTGGGAGAGATTGACACGAGGGCCGTCCCTTTGGGTGTCCATTCTGTGGAAGCATTTACATTTCTATACCGCAGACCGAGATAAGAATAAATTTAATACTTTTCTTGGCCTGACCCTTATGTTGGTATAAACTCTGAAGTCGAAAATCCTGTGAAAAAGGAAAAAAAAAACGCATGATTTTTGGGTTAGTTGTACCGATGAGTATCTTAAATTACTATACGTAGGTTTTTGCGTAAAATTTTGAGTACGGCATTTTCAAGTAAAAGGGAAAAACTTGAATGTAGGTATGTATGTGATTTTTTTTAATATTCTGAACCCTTTGCATGACGTACTATAGCTGAAGAAGGCCACTATTGTCATATTTATTATAATAAATGTAGATTTTTTCCTGTTGACAAGATGAGATATAGAGTCAATGTTAAAGACGGAAATGTATGAAAAACGTGAGAGTAATAATAATATCCATAACTGTTTTATACCTCTTTCAATTCACTCATAATGAATGAGTTCAACGAGGTATAAAAGGATTGAAAGAACTGGAGGTTGTATGAAAAAGGTTATGACTCTGGATGAAATGAAAGAAGTATGCAAGGACAGGAAGAAGTGGCGGCTAATCTGCAATGCTGATTTGTAATGTTGGTTTATTAGTTTGCTTCATTTTTTGCATAAGAAATTTTTGTAATTTTTTTGTATAGATTTATTTTTTAAGATTTTGTTGTTTACTTAAATGTTATTTATTACTCGTATTCCTTGACTTATAGGTTGGTATGAGGCTGACCACTCATACTGTAAAAAATGGTTCACTTTGCCAATGTCACCCCTGTTTCAGGGAATGTCGGCAAGAGTTGCAGGGCTTATGTTCATTTGAGGTTTGGATTTTATTTGTAAGTACACAATCAGCATTTGTAAGCGCGAACTACACGTGTTTGTTTGTGGGCATACATCTGAGAGCTTTGAAAGAATATATCCTTGCAACTTAGATTATAGATAGATTATAAAGGCAGCTCTGAAGAGGTTCTGGCTACCTATAGCGGAATAATAAGATATTTGCAGTTACAGTTATATTAAAACTTCGATCGTGTTTTTCATTTTTTTTTCTTTTTATTTGCTTTAGAAGAAAAATGAAGCTAAAAAAATTCTAAAATTATTTGGAATATTCATTATTACATTTTCTTTTCTTTATGATCTTTTGAGCCAAGTATGTGCGTAAATGTTTGCTTGTTTCATATTATATTATCATTTCATTTCATGATACTTAACATTCCATAAACAAATCGTAATGCAATAAGTGCTCAGATAATGGCCGCTTTTTCTTACAGAACAAAAAAACTCTTGTAAATGTGGGAATGGTTTATGTCGTAGATATTCAAATTTCTTTAATGTTTCAACGAGCGAAAGAAAGCCCAACAATAAACAGATGCCTTGTTTTGTAGCAACCATGGCATTTAACAAAATAAAACAAAAATAAAGTAATAAAATAATAGCATTATAAAACTGCATTTGGTTTTTATGAATAGATAAACGATTTCTTGAAGAACTCATTTTATTTCTTAAGTTAATCAAAAAAAGGAAAACATGCGTTTGCTTGTGCATTAAGTGTGAATCGTAAATGCCTTAAAAATATCGTGACAAAATGATTATGGATAGGTACATTTGTGATTCACATAGAATTATTGGTGGCAATCGAGAAAATGGTAGGTATATTCTATAAGCATCATCTTATTTTAGGAAAATATCCGACATTGTCTTCTTTGATTGTACATATATGTCTTATAATTTTCATTACTCTAAAAAAGGGTAACAAGTAATTCGAATATTTTCAAAAGTCAAGGGCTAATATGTCTTTTCAAACAAAAAAAAAAAACAAATAATACGAATAATTATAATTATGCGAATAATTCTTATATACGAATAATTGAGATAAAGGCTGATAGATAACACTTTCACTAAAATTCAGTTGGAGTTGTTATTTTCATGTTGCTTTCTAAGATATCGGGTATCAGCTCCAAAGTATCAGTGACTGGCTGATGACAATAAATCACTGTTGTTTATAATAAACGTTCCTGCTACGAATGAGTGCCGGCCTGTCGCTTTCCATGGAGTCATCATTACTCAAAAGAAATCTGCTGACTCTGATATCTTGCTACTTCCTTGTCTCTTTAAAATTTGTAACGAAATACGAAAAAAAGTAATTTTATCTCTAAACTTTTTAACGTCACTACTTAAAATCTAATATCTAAAGACTCTTAAAAATTTGTTAAATTATGTTTTCAAATCTGACTTTTTTATCCTTCTGGTTCCTGGCTCTTTAAAATTTGTAGAAAATACAGATTTCAAATAACAATACATAAAACCTCATTTTGATATTTTGCCAATCATAGTTTTTTATTTATATATTAGTACAAAAAGAAGTGATTATCATATTATCAATCAAAAGCTAACAGTAAAGTTTACCGGCAAATGACATTATTAAAGCCCCTAGGTTTTTGACTGCCAGAATAACATATTATTGAAGAATTTACAGAAAATATTATCAGATTTGTGATGTTTTTCCTACGAAGAGGCTTACTTGCTTGCATTGGATAGGGAGAAGTGGAGAAAAATTTGGATGAACATTAATGCAAACCAATAAAATAGGATCAAACAAAAAAATATGGTATTTTTGCGTTTTCGATGCTCATATTGCTTACATAATTGTTTTCATACATATAATAACTGCAAATAAAGTAGATTTAATCAATGGTTCACTAAAAATAACAAGTTTGTTTTGTTTACAAGGCAATATTATGTACCTACCTTCCTGCAAAATAAAATAAAAATGCATAAAAATATTTGACGACATTCATAAATTTCGCTTGACTGCTACAAAAAAACGTATCCAAGTTTATTTATTACCCAAATATATAACGTGGCAGGCAAATAAGGTAGCAGCACCTCAACAAAAATGCAACCACAACAGAAACAAAATATCTTGCTCGTAGTATAAAGCTTTACGTTTTACAAAAATGTAAGTAAACTAATAGGGTTAACAAAAGTGCTCTTTAAATTTCCATACATTATTTGGTAAACGCTATGGTTGATAAATTTATGCTTGGGGTCCTGCTTTGAAATAGCGTCCATGCATTCCCCGCTATTTTGGTCTGCTCACCAATTGCGTTAATCCTAATTTCTCATAAATATTCGTAATCAAAGTACTCGTATAAAACTGCAGCATTACAATCAACAATAAAATTTATCAAAAAATAAAGAAACTTTGGAGAGGCAAGTTGTAAGTTTTGCCCCTCAGGGGGTATGTATATAAAATACAAAAAACAAAATGGAGAAACTGTAACGTATTCTCCAAATGAGGGATATGAAAATTCTAGAGCTACTGCCTAGATATTTTCTCCCTCGAACAAAAGCCAACCTTCAATAGGTGGCTTTCAATTTTGGACGACTTCCCGTACCAAAGAAGCGAAAATCAAAAGGACCACACTCACCTCAAATTGTGCGCTGGTCCAAGATGATGCTCGTTTCTCAGGATCCTATGGAGATGAGCTCTGTTCACGAACTGCCACACTTGCAAGTTATATGTAAAACAAACACACTCACTCACAGAATTTTAACGGTAAATTTCAAATCGCTCGCGAGACATATAAAAACGTGTCTACTTGCGAACACGACGGAAGTGGAAGTCATCAAATCTTGAGATTTCACGTTGGATGTCAAAAAAAGTTCATACCGACATCTTGCGATTTTTATCCGCACTTTTTTTCAGATTGTGAAAGTCCAACATGAAATTCGCTTCTTAGACTATTAATTAAAATTAAAAATAGATGACGCTATTCATGCGTCACCATACACCCCCCTTTGCAAAGACTTAAAGTTAAAAGCTTTGCAACACAAACCAGATATTCAAAGAAACCATGTCGATTTTTACAAACAATATTCGAGAAATGATACATAGGTATAATTACAATCAATGTTTGAAAATCTTAAACTAGAGAAACTTAATATAATTAATATAATAAGTATGCCTACAAGTAAGCAGGTTAGACACAAAAATACTTAAGCCAATATAATAAGCTAGATTTAACATGTTCTAACAGATAAGCTTAGTAGTAAAGCATAAGATTAATTCTAAACATGGTAAATATGTACAATGGTAGAGATCTACTAACTCAGTAGACGAAATTAAATAGTAATCTATTGTGTCGGCAATGGGTAGAGTTTGACGACCGGACGTTTGTAAAAACCTTGCTCAGTCTTTACTGTGGCTACTCGAATCACACCATCATCCCCAGGGAAAACCTTGGTGATGATTCCCAGAGGCCAGGACAAAGGAGGAGCGTCGTCTTGCCCAATCAGTACAACAGTCCCTACCTGAATTGCATTAACATCGGTTTGCCATTTTTGTCTGACCTGCAAAGTGTGCAGGTATTCTACCCTCCATCGCTTCCAGTAAGATGACACGATTTGATCCAGGAGATTTTTACGCTGAGTAATATTAACTGGTGTGTCAGGTAGCTCAGAAGCAGGCAGATGTTTTAAGGGAGTGGACATCAAGAAATGCGCAGGAGTTATAACTTCAGGGTGAGGATCAGAACTGATGACACTTAGTGGTCTAGAATTCATGATACTCTCGATTTGAGTCAACACCGTTTGCATCTCCTCATATGTGAGCAACTGATTCCCTATCACTCGATACAGATGAGTTTTCAAACTCTTAATATTTGATTCCCATAAAGCTCCGAAGTGAGGAGCTCGAGGGGGAATCATTTTCCACTCTATTTTATACGCCTCAAGTTCTCGCTTCATTCGGACATTATGCTGCGAATTTTGTAAAAGATTATATATCTCATCTAATTGGGCACGAGCCCCAACAAAATTTGTGCCGTTGTCCGAATACATAAAGGAAACTGGCCCACGACGAGAGATAAAACGCTTAAATGCAGCTATAAAACAGGCACTCGACAGATCAGTTGCGAGCTCAATATGTACCGCCTTGGTCACGAGACAAACAAACAGGCAGATATATGCCTTTTGAGCATGTTGTCCGCGTCGTCGCGTAAGAAGTATCTTTAAAGGTCCAGCATAATCTACCCCCGTATGCACAAATGCTTTAGCTTCTGTTATGCGACAGGCAGGCAAGTCCGCCATCTTTGGCGTAGGGTGTGACGGGTTCACTCGGAAGCAAATATTGCATTTACGAGTTTGTGCTCGTATAACGGTTCTGGCATCCAATATCCAAAACCTTTGTCGTATAATAGACATCAAAAGTCCTGGACCGGTATGACAGTTGGATTCGTGAAAATGTTTAATTATTAAGTTCACCACTGAGTCATGTTTCGGAAGTAAAGCTGGATGTCTAGCTTCAAAGGGTAAATCAGACCGTGAAAGCCGACCTCCAACTCGTAACGTACCTTCCTGATCCAGAAAAACCGATAAATTACGCAGTTTTTTCGATGGTAACTTGTTATCTTTTATCAACTTAATATCGTCCGAAAAATGAACAGTTTGTATTGTCTGTATTAACTTAATTTCAGCATGGGACATGCATTCAATAAGAGGCAACAGTGATTTAAATTTATTTATAAAGCGAAGGATGTAAACTGTAATTCGAATTAATTTATTCCACGAAGAAGTTCGTTGTGCTAAGTCATATAAAATCATAGAGTCGGCATGTACTACAATGGCTGTCAGTACAGTTGCCTGTTCAGGAATTTCTAACGCATCGGACGAGGAGAATCTTTGAATCGGCCATTCATCCGAAGGGCGTTGAAGCCACAGTGGACCATTCCACCATAAACTATGAGAAATTAATTGAGATGGTAACATACCACGTGAAACACAGTCGCTTGGGTTCTCGTCCCCTGAGATGTGATAAAAGTTCTGAGGAGGTAAATTCTCCTGACACTGAGCGACTCTATTTCCTACAAAAATTGACCAACGATGTGGAGAAGAGCAAATCCAAGCCAACGCAATCGTTGTATCAGAAAAAGCATATACATCAGTTATATGAATCCGATCACGATACATCTCGATCACAAGTTTTAACATCTTTGACAATAAAACAGCAGCGCACAACTCTAAACGTGCTAATGTCGTAATCTTGGTGGGAGATACCTTAGATTTTGAGCACAACAACCTGACAGAAATATTTCCATCCATGTCAGTTGTATGTACATATATGACACAACCGTAACCATTCAGACTAGCATCACAAAAACCTACTAATAATACTTTGGTTGAGCTAGTCACACCGATGTGCCTAGGAATTTTTAAAGTAGCGAGCAACGGAAGTTCTTGTGTTATACTCGAAAAACGTCGAATTATAGCATCAGGCGGAGAGTCATCCCAACCGATATTGGTACGCCATAGCTCTTTGATGAGAAGCTTTGCAGCCAGTATAACTGGTGCGACTAAGCCCAAAACATCGAACAAACGAGCTACAACTGACAAAATAGATCGCTTCGTGCATTTTTGCTGAGAGTCATTCGAAGTAAAGAAGAAATTATCCTTAACTGGATCCCAAGACAACCCTAATACTTTTAAAGTTACGCCTTTATCATCATCAAATTTTATGGAACCTCTATGTGAGTTAGGAAGACTATCTAATAGATAAGATGAATTGCTTGACCATTTTACCAGATCCATGCCACCATACTTGAACAAAGCTACGAGATCTTTTGCCAGAGAAACAGCCGAAGCCTCATCTGCCACAGACTGAACCAGGTCATCCATATAAAACCTAGCTCCAGCTACTTTGGCGGCTTCCGGAAAACGTTCAGCCATGTCCGATGCCAACTGACGCACAGATCGCATGGCCAAGAAAGGACTACACTTTAATCCAAATGGAACCCTATTAAATTGAAAGGTTCGAACTTTCTCCTTTTCAGAAAAACGAAATAATATTCTCAAATATTTACGGTGGTCAACAAATACACCAACCTGCAAATACATCTGCTGTACATCTGCTGTCATCGCGACAGGAAACAGCCTAAAATCTAATAAAAGGAGAAACAAATCAGCCTGTAAATTTGGCCCAGAATGTAGTACATCATTGAGTGACAACCCAGTATGCGTTTTCGCACTAGCATCTAAAACAATGCGAGGCATAGGTTTGTCTTGACGCACTACAGCGTGGTGAGGAATATAATATCCATGTTCACCAATATCTGACTCTGCCACTTCAGAGAGATATCCCTTTTGAATGTAGTCATTTATTACCGAATTATAATTCTCCTGCAGACTCGGTAACTGCTTAAACTTTCTTTCTAATAACAAGAAACGCCGAAATGCAGTATTTCGTGAGTTGCCCAAATTTTCAGGATCAGCATAAAAGGGTAGAGCAACAGAGTAACGACCTGCCTCGTCTTTAATCACAGAAGATACAAAGGAGTTTTCGCACGCTGTCTCATCTGGACTTAAGAACTTTTTCACTGGGATTTCTTCCAACTCCCAGAACTTGTGTAATAATAAATCCGCATCTTTTACAGCCAATGCAGAAAAAGATTCGTGACAACTGTCTGCAGCTGAAACACTCTTTGGACAATCTCCCATCAATACATAGCCAAAGGACGTCAATAATGCAGGTGGAGCTTTCGACTTTGACTCTATTATTTTACCCAAATAGATGAAAGGGAACAATTGTGCACCCAACACAATGTCCACAACTCCAGGGACATTCCAGGATAAATCAGCCATTGAAATGTCCTTTAAATAAGTCATATCACTGTTATCAATGTACCTAGAAGGTAACTGATCCGTGATCTGATCCACCACTAACGCGTTAACCTTGTAAGTATTTTGAGGATTGTACCTCGATTGTATTTCAAAATTGACACATCCATGTATCGGTCGTGCAGAAAGACCGATTCCTCTAATTACTGAATTATTTAGAGGAACAATATGTAAATTCATATTTCTACAACATTCTAATGTTATCAAATGGTTTTGAGAACCATTATCAACAAGACATCTAACTATCATCTTATTTTTCTTGCAATTTGACCAGGCAAAAACCTGTGCCGTAGCCAACAGCACCGTGCTCGCATTCACCCGAGCATTTGCACTTAAAGAAACCGAGGGCACACCCAACCCTTGCATATCATCACCTGAATGCGACAGCTGATGTCCCTGCTCAGCATTCTTGACTACTCGTCTGGCCTTATTCACATTGTCGTCAAAATGTAGAAGGGTGTGATGTCCCTTATTACAAATTTGACAAGTTCCTGTCTCAGTACAATGAGACCAGTGGGCAACACTCAAACAACGAACGCAACCCCGTTTTGATTTAATAAATTCATACCTTTCCTTAGGAGAATAGCTCTTAAATTTCACACATTTATGTAATTTATTATGGTCGTTTCGTTTACACAAAACGCAAAAGAGAGTGTCCCCAGTAGACACTCTACCACTTGCGAGGAACGCACGACCACTCACAGATTTTGTCGTATTATTCCTCACGCGTGTATTCGAATGGCAAGCTTCGGAAACCGACTTCGATTCATTTACGTGCGATCTTTCCAAAATTTTGACCTGTTGTTGAACAAAACTGATAAGATTCTGACAAGAAGGTATTTCGATGTCTTTCAGCGAAAGCTCGAAGGCCATAACTGTAGACGAATTCAATTTACGCAAAGCGCAATTAAATAAAAGAAAATCTCCCACATCTGTAATACCTAATTGTTTTAATGCTGCAATGGAAGCGGCATACTTCTCAATAAAGCCATCAAGACAGGCAGCCGTGTGATCGGCCTTCTTTAAATCAAGGATATTATTTATGTAATATGTTCCTAGCGCACGTTTATCCTGATATTTTTTAACAAGACTGTCCCAGACCACGTTATAGGTTTCCGCTGACGGTACAATTCCCGAAAATATGTTCGCTGCCTTTCCCGTCAAGTTGCCTGTTAAATATTGCACTCTTTGGGCGTCTGACAACCCTGTATTTAGATGGACGTTTGCCTTAAAGGATTCAAAAAATCGTGACCAATTTTTTGGATTCCCATCAAACAAAGTAATTTGTATGGGTGGTAATTTTACCTCATATCTAGGCCCACTTTGAGTCGATACATGTGGTGTTTCGGTTTTTAAAATTCTTTCCCTAACATCCATTATTTTACTATAAAGTTCTTCAAAGGCCATAAGTGATTGATAATTTACCTTTGCCTCTGGGTCTATCTCTAAAGAAAGTGCATTTATTTGATCTATCAAATCTTCGTACTTTTTAACCCAGCTTCCTGCTTCCTTGGAAGCCGATAAAAAAATACTATTTCTCTGGATGCAAAATTAGAAACATTTTTTCCTAGTTTATATAAATTATTTATTCTTTCAAAATAAACCTTTTGTTTCTCTTTCAATATAACCAAAGTTCTTGTTAAAGCATCCGCCATGTTTACTATTTAAAATAAACAATAAAAAATGAAGAAACGGTAACAAAATCGAAAAAACCTACTTTCAGTTCTGAAAGAAGAAATCGATTTGCCTCAAAGTTGAATTTATTTTATGTCAGTATGTATCACAATATTTACTTTCTCCAGACAGTTTATTTACTAATGGAAAAAAAAACAATAACAAACTTGTAATGACATAAAAATATAAACAAAGGTAGGTAGGTACCTGTAGACAACGCTCAGCTGTATGAATACCTAATCTCTAATGGATAGGTATCATTAAAACTATAAATTTCGCACCAACAAATATATGTACCTACTGTGTATTCAACACTTATTAAAAAAATAACTACCTACATACAGTAGAATATATGACACTCGTTAATTTTTGTACAGAATATAAATCATGCTAGAATATAGATTCTAATACAAAGGCATATAATATTATGTTCTTAACAATTAACTATCGACACAGTATCCTTGAATATCCGTTTCATGTCAACCATTCTGGTTTCGATAAGGTAACGAAGGACCAATGGGGTTCGAAGGACCAATGGAGGGGCAAGTTGTAAGTTGTGCCCCTCAGGGGGGTATGTATATAAAATACAAAAAACAAAATGGAGAAACTGTAACGTATTCTCCAAATGAGGGATATGAAAATTCTAGAGCTACTGCCTAGATATTTTCTCCCTCGAACAAAAGCCAACCTTCAATAGGTGGCTTTCAATTTTGGACGACTTCCCGTACCAAAGAAGCGAAAATCAAAAGGACCACACTCACCTCAAATTGTGCTCTGGTCCAAGATGATGCTCGTTTCTCAGGATCCTATGGAGATGAGCTCTGTTCACGAACTGCCACACTTGCAAGTTATATGTAAAACAAACACACTCACTCACAGAATTTTAACGGTAAATTTCAAATCGCTCGCGAGACATATAAAAACGTGTCTACTTGCGAACACGACGGAAGTGGAAGTCATCAAATCTTGAGATTTCACGTTGGATGTCAAAAAAAGTTCATACCGACATCTTGCGATTTTTATCCGCACTTTTTTTCAGATTGTGAAAGTCCAACATGAAATTCGCTTCTTAGACTATTAATTAAAATTAAAAATAGATGACGCTATTCATGCGTCACCAAACTTAATCAGTGCCTCCAGTGATAGTTTTAGTTTCCATATATTTTTGTTTGAGCGCCGTAGTTGAGTTGAAACGTAATTTGGCTTCGGATACTGATGTTATCTGTGCCTGGATTTGGGCAGAGGATGGAATGGCAGATAGCAAGCGGTTGCGACGAAAGGTCTTCTGCTGAATATGCAGGGAAATGACGGCAATCCGTTTGGAATGACAAAAAAGGGTGCGGTGAAAAGATTGACAAATGAAAGCAAATGTTGCGGTCCAGCCTGCGAAACTGAGAAACAAACCGTAGCAGAAAATTTGCGTGGTATTTTTTTTCTTCGAGCTAAACCACTTTTTTTATTTAATTTATTCATTAACTAACTTGCACTATTCGATCAATTTATTTATGGACACAAGTTGTTTATCCTTTTACTCAGACTTATAATATGGATTAACAACTTGAATTTCGCACATTGTTAGTAAGACCTTTGGGTCTATGAATTTAATGAAGCGTCACCAAAGTTACAATCTAATGATTTATTTTCAAACCGATCAGTCGCAATATTGATTGATCTGTTCAGATTCGTCTTGACACATGAATTTATTCACCTTTCGTTCCAACGTCCTCGGTCTCAAAGAACTGTTTTCCCTTTTTTTTCTTTGGTATTTATTTTCAAGTATAAAAATAGTAACTAGTCCTCTGGCCTGTATCCTCCTGCCTCATGATGGAAGAGAGATAGGGGACCATGGAATATTCAAAAAGAAAACTTCTGTCATCATTGGCTCGAGCGCCCTTGGAATGAAAGCATCACGAAACGAAGCTAATGGAAGTCATCAATTGTTTATCGGCATCATCACTCAATAATTAATGTAATTTTCTTTTAATTCCGTTTTTTCAAACACCTTCATTTGTATTTCGATTTTATTTTTATGCACTTTAATGTATGAAACAAAATCATGACACGTGTGAGTGCATGCATTTAGTATTTTTTGCCTACATTTTGTTCTCCCCCGCAATTGGGTGCGCTAATATTCTCCAATAGAGCTGTCGAAACATTTAACTGCACTAATTTACCCCGTTACAGCCAAGCGAGTGGAGCATATCCGAATGGCTTTTACAGTGAAAATGTTTGAAAAATAAATTATCATCGTTTTGGGGTAGTAAGTACCTGCCGGAAAAGGGGAGATTTTTCAAAAAAGAGGATTTCGATTATCTTTTTTGTTTACCATATTCATAAAATAATTTCAAATAAATCTATGCGAGTAATGAGTTGTTCATTTAATGTAGATAAAATAAGTAGGAAAACTTTTTGCTTACAATAGTCATCTGTACCTATAAGAAAACTCTTTAGAAAATTAATACTCCTGCAAAATAATGTGACATAATTCGCACGTTTAATAATAAAGAGCAATAACTCAAAAAACATGAATGTTGGGAAATCACGTTTGAAGTTCAGACAGCCAGTACAACTTGTATGGGATGAAAAAGGCGGCCGATGCTTTATCTCGGTTATCTTCGTCCAAATTGAACGGCTGTCGCATTCTACCTATTCTTCTCGCATTGTTCTTGCGTTTTATTACAAAATCTCGATTTTCCCAATTTTCGAGTTATTTCTCTTTATTATTAAACGTGCGATATGTAAGCAACATTGGGCGCGGATAGTACTTGGATGGGCTACCGCTCAGTCCAGTCCGTATGACCGGTCCGTAGTCCAGTGGCAGCACTTCGGACTAAACCTTTACCAAAGACCGGTCATTGAAAGGTGCATCCAACCTTACAACAACTGGGTCTTGCTTGAGAATTGGCGCTTTCTACAGCGACGACCAAGCTTGCAGAGGGCTCTTGAGGTGTGATACACACAAAAACAGCGCTCACCAAATAAATCAGCCTATTTTTTTTTTCTACTGAGCCGCATGAATGTTTTTAAAAAAGATTAAAAGAAGTTTCAGTTTTTCAATTGATATTTTCGTAAAATTTTCGTAAATACCATAGTGCATTTTTCTTCTTTTTCTTTAAACTACAACAAAAATAAAAATTTAAATTGAATCCATGTTCCGTGAATTATTAGAAATAAGTCTATGATTGAAGTTTAAGCCTAATTTAAAAAAAAACAATACAATTTGGTTTTCAATTCAAAACGTTTAGTTTGCTTTTCATGTGCTTTGATTCCAAAAACATTTATTCTATTTTCATATTTCTATGCGCATAATACCTACTCAATGATAAATTTGTACAGGAAAGAATATTTTAGGTGATACTTTAAAGGAAAGCAGATCAAACAAAAAAGATGATAGATTACTTGTTTTTTCGTCTCGAGGAGCGCTCTTAAAACGGCCCGTTGACAGGGATAATTACAGCGATCCATTCATCCCTCCGCCCCCTTACAAACGGCATATTTTGAGAAATGGCCTTTCTCAGTGTATCGAGTTGGGGTCATCACTCTTCGTTCGTGGGGTCGCAAAAACCACCCTCAGGGTGCCACGTGAGACAGCGGCAATTAGTAACACCGCTTCATTGTTACAGTGTATTGCTTGAATTCTTGTATTCGCGGCATGCTGTGCCTAGAATTAATGTTAGAATACACCCTGATTAACTAGGAGACTAGATAATCATTATTTGGTGCACTACTGGCTCGTTTACTTTTTTTATAAAAATAGGAAGAAAAGTACAAGCTTCAAATGATAATAGGTTGTGTAAAATCGTAAAACAAAAATTAGGAAGTGGACTAAATTGTAGGTAGTAATTTCATTCTCAAATAAACTCACCCCTTAAAAGTTTTGTGTTTTAAAGAAGATTGAAAAAGCAAAGGCGAAGGTACTTTTGTCAAATATTTTTTTTTTGCTTGGATGTGTGAACAAAAGTGGAAAGAAAAGTGCAAGAACGTGCTTTAAAATTTGTTAAACTAAGTTATTTATTGTAAAGAAAAATATTTACATCAGTATGTTGAAAAAAATCTCACAATATCAATCATATTTCCTTATAAGTTTTTTTGTAATTTTAACAATTATGTATTTAACTAATTCCAAGTTACCTGCCATTGTTTAAGAATCACCGATATGTCATCATTTTTCGTTCACTTGAAAGCTTAATACAAACCAGTATTTTTTGTAAGAATAAATGTTCTCAGAGTGTATCTTTAAATATTATCACTTGCTTAATGTGTAGATAAGTGTGTAACCATTACAAATAGAGAGCACTCTGCGGTGAGCTCTCCTTAAAACATCGTGTTGACATATTGATAAATATTTTTATCTTAACACTAAAACCCTACACGCTTTAAAAAAAACTAGAATACTTTCTTTATCTTTTGCTGCCATACATCACAAAAACTAATCGGCTTTTTTTGTAATACGTGCATTTTTACAACGTAATTTTTTGTATGGAAAGTCATCGTACTTTTGAAATGAACAATAAGTTTATTCAACATATTTTATATTTTTTCAAGTCTTGCAACCGGTTTCTAAAAAACATCTCTCGGAATTCTTCACACAACATGAAGCATTTTTTCATACAATTAAATTTTTTGAAAGGAATTCACGGCAAAATTTTAGTCTCTTTTGATTTAAATTTTTAATGTATTTGTAATTGCAAGATGTATTCATACTTCATTATCTATTAGAACTTTTCCTTGTTGTTTTTTTGTACTTAATTTTATTTCAATATTCTCAAGACCTATATTTTATGAATAAATTGAAAACGAATAATTTACATAAGGATCAGTAATTTTATCAATGTGTAGCTCTGTACGCAAATGTAATCATAGTACCCAGCATACGAGGAGATCCCAACTTCATGGTGGAGTTAGGAGTAAGCCATATCAACGCAAAACACCACAATTAATAAGTTGCTCTGACGTCACATGGCTTAAAACATTGCCAATTACACGCAAACGTTGCTCCCGACGTGGTTAACATCACAGAGCTCCCCACACGGCCGCCGCTGGTTCAATTCTGGGAACGAGTGTACTGGAAACAGCCCCTGGGTCCCTCGATACTTTGTCAAATTGACGTTGTGAATGTTTCATAGTCAATTATGTAATTGTGATTTCAAGTCATGCTGTAGGGTCCAATGAAACTCAATTTATGCTGAAACGAAATTTATTTCCATGAACAATTTTCTGTCGTTAAAATTTCTGACCAAATTGTTACTAAATAGTAAATATACTTTGTTTTTAACAAAACAAATTGCATTTAAAGAACATAAAATTTATTACAAAGTAATAATTTGTATCCCAGAAATATTGATTTGGTTTTGTAGCTTGATTTTTTAGACGACCTGTTTTCTTGTATTTAGATTATAAAAACATTTTTGCTGTTTAGTTTCATGCAATTTTGCATGTTTATGAGTGAAAGTTTTTTTTTTTAAATAACTCATCTATTCTCAAATATACACTTAGAGATACTCAAAACAACGGTCATAAAAAGTAATAAATGTCGCCCAAGGAATTCTAAAAAAACCTTTAATAAAAACACAGAAGTTAATAACAAAATTCTTCTCGTAAAATTACTCAATTCAGTCTCGAAGTGGAACGAGCTTCATAAAATTACAATTAGACCTTATTTTTTAGAGTTTTCAATCCAATTTATGGGGAATTCTGTAGCAAGGCTCCCGGTTGAGATTGGCGCCCTGGAGAGAATATAATTTTGAACTTTTTATCGAAAAAATGTGATTTTCCCCGCGACTGAACCCAGTAAACAAGGCAGCGCTCTTATTTCCGCATTTAAAGCTTCAATGAGTTTGTTCCTGAACGATTAGTGCACGGCTGAAAGAAGAAACTTTAGTAGTTGTAATCCTTCTATGTAAATATTGGCATTAAAAATATTTGACGAACCGCTATTGCATGACTTATTTTATTCTTAACATCGCGTCGTCAGGAGACACTTTTGTTATTAGAAGATGAACTGTTCGATTCATGATGAATTAGTTCATAGGTTAAAATGAATAATCAACTGAGTTGTAATTCACATTGAGTTTTATTTACCTCATATCTATGTACAGGTGTAAATTAAAACATCATCATTCGAACTTCATCATTAAGAAGTTTATGATTTTACAAGGGTCCCTTGTAAAGACGTTAGCTACGACGTCAACACGACGTCAATAGAAAGTTAGTTCTACAAAAAACATTTCGTCAAATATCCAAAGTTTTTCTTCAATACCATTATATATTTTTAGTTTATTAACATGTCAAATGACCATAATTTCAATTCAAAATCAATATCAGATAAAAATCTAAAATAATGTGCAACAATATTTCACATTGTAGTTAAATAATTACTTAAGCACACATGGGGTGCTCCTATCAAAAAAATATCGATTTTTCTAAGTGATCTACAAATTTTACTATGTTTGTGAAATTCCTGTGAATGGTAATATCAAATAAGTAATACAGCCAGGTTAAAATACCACTAATTGATATTTAATCAAAAAATAATCCAATGGTTAGCAAAAGCCATTATGAGAAAAAATCTTTTACAATACTATGATTATCTTTGCCAATGTCACCCCTGTTTCAGGGAAGGTCGGCAAGAGTTGCAGGGCGTATGTTCATTTGAGATTGGGCTTTTATACTGTAGGTCTACATGCGGCATGTGTTAGCGCGAACTTATACATATCTGCTTGTGGGAATGCGTTTAATATGAATCTTAAATTATATATATCTTTGCAGCTTAGATTTATATTTAGATTAGATTAGATGATTACAGCATTTCACAAACTTTAGCATTGGCATTAATCCGGTTTGAAAGAAAATCAATCTTATTTTCCCACCGACAAAAAATATAACACATACCTATGGCGCCATATTTTATTTTTTGGCGCAAATCACATTCATGACGTGAAGAATGAAACGGGAACACAGACCTTCGCATTTTTCACACCTCCAACACTTCCCGTTCCATCAATGAAATCCTTCATTTCCCACTTTTTTCAATGTGAAAACACCTGCTATCATAAAGCCCTAACAAGGGTCCGAGTTATTATTCGGAAAGGAGGCAATGTGTGAGGTCGGGAACGATTTGTCACGGTCGACCTGCTGGGGAAAAATTGAGGAGCTTTTCCAAGGAAACCGCAACTGGGTCATGGGGAAAATATCTTTGTGATGACATAAAGTACTGATCGTAAAACTTATGCAATTAAAATTTTTAATGGCGATATTTTCATCGGATTACTTTAGTTCTACAAAAACAAGCATAGTTTCAAAGATTTTTAAGCACCTTTTGTTTGTTTTCAAACGGTTTAACTCATTTCCATTTAATGGTTGAAAACATAAAAATACTTTAAGTTGATTAACAAATGTTTAAAGAAAAATTTAATGAGAACACCTCTGCGGCACTACAACAAGTGTCATAGACCCCTAGAGTCTCTAGAATCTAGGGAGTCTCCCGCACAGGAGTTCTTAAAAAAAAAAAAAAAAAATGAGTATTTCAAGCTTAAAAAAACATTCTTAAAATACAGTAAAAACTTTTTTTTTCAATTTCTTTGGTATCGAGAAACAATATTTTGAAAAGATACATTTTCATTGTTCCTCATAAATTAAAGGGTTGCGAAATGATTTTAAAAAGGGAGTGGGTAGTACAAAGTGGCGTAAAACTTTTCGTGTTTATATTTTGGCTTGCGGTTGAAGTTTGTACTTGTTTTTACAAATTTTCTTTGAATCTTCCCACAAAAATAAACTTCAACGAAAATTTCGTTGCACTTTTAATTTCAAATATTAAATTTTCTTCAGGACTTTTTCAGAACATCTTAGTAAATTCTAACTTGCTAGTGTACCTATAGGTATTGCGATCAAACATGCAAACGCAACTAATTAACAGTCCCCGAAGAGGGTCGCGTATGACGTTTTCCTTTTTTTATTTTCACAGATAATGGAGCCACCTATACGCTATCCACATAACTTGATATTACAGATATCTATGTTTTTTTTCTCAATAAAAATAGGTCACATAAATTATTTAATGCTCTCTTCTTAAATGAACTTTTAGCATTACTTTTATCTTGTTCACCGTTTTATCTCTTTTATTGAATTTTAACGAAACAAATTTAATATTGCATATCGTTTTCAGTTCTTTCTTAATAAAATATTTCCATAATTTTAATCCGTGATGTGGAAAAAAAATCTCAAAAATGTAAGAACATCAATATTGTGCACACCAGTGGCGAAGGGTGCCATACAACTCGATTCCCACCGGTTTCCCTTTTAAAATAAGGCAAAAATGATAATAAAGTAGACTGCATGGTTTCAATGGGGAAAAAATACATATTTTTATATAGTTGTATGTAAATGTAAATGTATTTTTTTACATTTTGCCTATATTTTTTAACTGTTTTGTTACCTCATTTTAAAAGGGAAGCCGATGGGAATCGAGTTGTATGGCACCCTTCGCCACTGGTGCACACCATTGCCACCTTTTAATATGATTTGTTCTAAATAAGGAAACATATATCCGTTTTTGTAACATCCATATAGAAGAAATACCTACATGCGAATTCGCTTTCCACTGAATTCACATGTAGGTATATGTTCTAACGTGCATTATATAATTCACGTTTGGTACATAATAAATAGTCGGAATGGGAACAATGTATAAATCTGCACAATGGCCGTTAAATGAACATGCAGGGGTGATTTAATTTCGCCAGCTAGATGGAAACAAACAGCTCTTATTGGTTGATTGAGTTAGGGGCGGAGTAGGGGGAGGAAGGGCGTTGCGACGCCAGAAGGACGCTCTGCAGGTGAAATCATTACCGAGAAAACTAACTGCATGCATACTGGTGTCTATAGTCTATAATCTAAGTTGCAAGGATACATTAACACTCAAAGCAAATATCAAATGAATGCCCACAAACAAACACGTGTAAGTTCACGCTTACAAATGCTGAATGTGTACTCACAAATTAAAATCCAAACCTCAAATAAACATACACCCTGCAACTTTTGCCGACATTCCCTGGAACAGTGACATTGGTAAAGTGAACCATTTTCTAAAGTATGGGTGGTCCGCCTCGTATAGTTAATTATTCAAAACTAAATTATAAAAGTTACGCTCGTATTCTATTATATATAATCTATAATCTAAGCTGCAAGGATATGTAAACATTTAAGGCTCATATGAAATGCATGCCTACAGACAGGCACATGTAGGTTCGCGCCTACACATTCTGCATGTGTGCATACAAATAAAGAAAACCTTGCAACTCCTGCCGCCGTTCCCTGAACCGGGGTGGCATTGGCAAAAGTGAACCGATTTTTACAGCACGGGTGGTCAGCCTCGTACCAACCTATCAGTCAAGGAGCACAAAAAATTATAAATATTACACCCAACAAATTAAATAAATCTTGAAGGAAACAAGACTTAAATGTGTCTGTTGAAACCTGTAAATATTTCGTTGCACATTAATTTTTCATGGAAATGGCTCTACCTAAAAAGTGGAACAAAATCCAAAAGTTCTTCTGTTGCCCCAAATTTCCCTTATAGTTGCAAATATAGCTGCTGTTTAAGAAATGTTTCCTAAAAAACACATAAAAGAGGATAATAAATACTATTAAAAACATAAAAGAAAGATAAAAGTGGTTGGATGTCAAATTTTAAAATAGATTTATCTGCCCAGCTGCAATGGTTGGACAGATTTTTTTTATTATATATTGAGTCACCAATCGTCTCCTTGGTGAAAAATAGGCCCGACTCCTTAGGACGTTGGATACGACTAGAAAATAAACGTTGAAAAATATGGCCATTTCAACATCACAGTTCGTAAAATCCGTTTTTCAAATCTAAGGACAGTGAATAGTGGTTGTCTAACTAAGGAAAAAGAGAAAAAGGAAAATCACAAACCATAATCTGAAAAATGCTAAAATTAGGTTGTAGTCTTGAAAACCCCATTTAAAATTCAAATTTACCTGATTTATCATTAAAAATGCAGTTCACAACAAGACAGCATCTAGTGCCGGCTTATTACCGGGAAATCTTGCAAGCGCTGAAGGAAAATATAAGTATTATTTGTTCGATTCTCAGAAAGCAATATTCCCGTCAATATTGAATACTTATGAAATGTTTTATAAAACGTTAAAAATGTCCTTTTTTAATATCTTATGGGGTGCATTTTTTCTTAGGCAAGAATGAATGACATACTAAGTAATATTGAATAACTATAAAAATAAATTTTAATAAAACCTAAGATCGATAACGGAGCCCAATAAAAGTTCATCTTGTTTTTTTGAAGAACTTTTATTTCCTATTATTATCATAGGTGTCACATCATTCTACATCAGGGTTTGGAGGTCTTTGGTTTATAAAAGATTCATGACATTTTATCCAACAATCAAAATTGAACGAATCCTATTTAGCTTTGCTCTACTAACTTTTAATTTAAGCTTCACTACTTTCTAAGCATTTAGAGTAAAATAACCAGTTTAGAAATTCTCTTATATATTTTTTTAAACGTTGTGATAATAGTAATCACCAATGAAGAAGTCCTCCGACGTATGCATACCACAAAGAAACTTCCACAAACCATTAGGAAAATAAATCTTAAATACTTCGGTCATTTTATGAGAAATGAGAAATACCGCTTTCTCCATCTTATCATGCAAGGTAAGATTGTGGAGAGAAGAACTCAGGGACAACGAAAGACATCGTGGCTGAAAAACCTGCGATATTGGTTCAACACGAGCATCAAGTTATTATTTACAGCCACATAATCCAAGGGGAAAATAGCCATAATGATCGCCGGTCTTCGATAAAAGTTACACCGAAAGAAGAAGAAGAAGAAGTGTTTGTATCTCAGTTGTTAGATTACTGTCGTTTGAAACAAAAGGATATGGATTCGACTTCTCTAACTTCCCCCTGCTAGTAAAGTGGTTGGCTTAAAGCTAGCCTCCTATCTTTGAAAATTAATTTATCCAAACGCCAAAAGATTTATACTTTGATAACATGGTTTTTATAGTCAAAACTTAAGACTCATTCAATGGACTTAGAAAGAATGTGCATATGTGTGAGGGTAGTTGGCTCAGCTAACAATAAACGATGTAAATAGTAAATACCCACACAGCGCGTGGCTCTATTCACCTCTCCTACATCAACAGCACTAATTATTAATTTTCAGGACGGTTACACACCAAACACATTCATATTTGGCTTTGAGCGCCCTACACCCCTTTCAGCTCTGGGGTGGCGGACTCTTAGTACCTACACGCCCCCAAATACAGTCAAGCCTAAATCAACGAATGATTTGGCATACGATATCTGAAATTCAATGCAAAAAAAGTCTAAAATGAGTAGTTTTTGTAAGTAACTGGTTTTGAAATTTTACAGCTTATATCAAAATCTTTTAAGACTTGGAATTTTCTAATTACTTACACCTATAAGATAGGCAATATCAAGATTCAAGAAGAATTAGCAAGAATCCAAAACAAAATTAACCATGAAATATTGGTCCAAAAAGAAAATTTCAGGTGTAATTTGAGTCATAGCTGGCACCTTAATTAATTTATTTTGTTATTTAGATTTTGGGCAGTAACTTTGTGAAAGCACATTTTAATTAATTAAAATACTTTTTTAACTTTGTTACAATTCACTTGAGTTTTATTTTTTAAAAAACACAACCAGTTTCGGGAGAAGCAGTACCTCCCATCTTCAGGTGTAAATATCAACTACAAGTTGATATTTACACCTGAAGATGGGAGGTACTGCTTCTCCCGAAACTGGTTGTGTTTTTTAAAAAATAAAACTCAAGTGAATTGTAACAAAGTTAAAAAAGTATTTTAATTAATTTATTTTGAGTGGTTGTAAAGCAAAAAAACCAAGTATATATTTCGAAAACTTCTTTTCTTCTACCCTATACACGTGCCTGGTTTCTTTAAACTACTATCTGATTATAATAATGGAGAAGATATAATTGGAGAGCGATTTCAAGGTGAGCGTGAAGTCATCATAACGACCGAGGAGTAAGTGGTTCTTTCTTAGCTCTACGACAAACGTAAACGCAGCTAAACTCCACATATAGTCTAACTTCTTGCCACGTTATCCCCAAAGGGATCGCATGCGGCGATTGGGACCTATTTTATTTAGGAACCAGAAATTGAAAAACTCTTATGGGTGTTTTATTATTGACATCCACGCCAAGAATCCAGATAATAATAAGAAAATACTGATCTTTGATTGTTATGTGTTTATTTTTCTCTCTCGATTGGAAAAAAAACGGTACGTATTTTGTAATGAGCACCTTTTTAAGTGATCGTCTATGGAAAACTTTACCTTCTTTTACTTTACTCAATACATATAACTGAAAAAAAAATTGTTCTTCTTAAGACCTTTACGATATTAAACAAAAATAAAATTGTATCAAATAACGTATTGATTCCAGGATTGAACTTTGCAGTGTCCGCCAGTAGAGGTTTGACTATAGGTCGTAGATGTAGGGCTGAGCCATGCATTGTTAACGCGGTATAATTTATTTATCCGATCCGCAGTCACAGTTGAATTCTGCGGTATGACGGATGGGAAAGCGGTCTGCACAGGTAAAGCCCAGGATTGTGTTTTAGTCTCAATGTGTTATTCTGGTATACGAGTACAACATGAAAAAACAACAATAATATTTGTAAAAAGGGGTTGAAAACTCTTTAAAAATTTAATTTTAGGGCATTTGGAGTTTTGGATTTGCATTTGGAAGTTTAATTAGCGGTTATTTACAAAAAAAAAGGAAAAATTTCATTCTTATTTGGACATAATTTCAAAAATTATTTTGTTTTGGATGAAATGATGTCTTTCGGTATATTTTTTGTAAGCCTGTGAGTGATAAAATGAAAAAACATATTACAAAATGTAAATAACCCACATAATAAACGAATGCAACAAAACAAATAAGTTAAAAAGGAAATTTATTCAATCACAATAATTATTGCATTTAAACATCCATTTAGAATGCATTACTTCGATGTATAAATCATTTCTACCATAATTGCTTCCTCGGCACCTTTCAAAATATTACCAGCACAATTTCGTTATTAAATTTAATACAACATTGATTGCATCTGATAGCTGTGCTCTTGGACAGCTGATACTGCACGTGTAATCGGAAATGCATCCCCTACTGTACCTCTTCACCTTCGGGTTGTTAGTTTGACCCTGTACCCCAAGAACAAAACTTCACGTGCAAACTCAACAATAACGTTTCACTCAAGAAAATACATAGAAACTAAAGCATCCCCTCTAGTCGAAGTTTTGGTTTTCATTTATTTTTAGTGAAACGTTTTGGTTGAGTGTAAGCGTTAAGGTTTAAACTTCAGCTACGTGAGGTGAAGGGTGGGAAGGCTACAGGACGTGTGGGAGGGGATGGGGGAGTATCGATCGCCACAGATGCGCCCCTGACGGCAAATTTCTGCAACATCACAACAGAGTGATGCTTTGGAAAACAAAACGTGATCAAATGTTACAATTTTTCATTTCGGATCCGTCCTCAAATAGAAAAATGTTTTCAATTAAAAAAATACAAAAACTGCAACCGTTCTTTTTATTTTCAAATATAATGTTTTGGAGAATATTTTATGCCATGTTTATGAACGCATTGCAATATGGCAGCAACAAATATGTGAGCATGTCAATTTTGTAGTAATTTTGTTGGCTGCCTCTAGCGTCGACAAAAAATTATAACAGATATATAACAGATATAAAGGAAAATATTCTGAACGCAACTTAAATATTTCATTTGAGGTGACCCTTAAATTGACCTGTGAAATAAATAAAGTGGTTCTACAAGTCTATTATTTTATTTTAAGGATACAGCGATGATACAATGAATGTAAAAGATAATAATAATATAAGGATGCGCCGATTCTCAAGCAAGACGTTGCTGTAAGGCTGAATGGGCCTTTAGTGACAAGTCTTTGGTAAAAGTATATGAATGTTTCACCCAGCGATGGGCATATTTGAAAATATAAATGGTATATTTTTTTGTGCTCCGCCGGTATTCAAACCCACAACCTTCCATTTACAATAAGTGTTAACTAGACTATGGACCGGTCAAAGATCCTAGAAAACAACCCTAAATGCATAAAATGGACCGTTTTTCTTAATTTAGGATTTCAAATAAAAAGGTTTAATTTTGAACTTAAGAAATTAAAGTCAAATTATTCGTTTTGGGTGCATTGATTGACAAAAATGTTAATTTATATACTTTTATCAAAAACAAAAATATTTCCAATTACGACTTTGTGAAATTTAAATTTTCCCAATTTTCAAAATCCATTACTTGAAGATTGACGTTCTCTTTCAAGGTTTCCTTTCATAACTTTGGTATCGCCTCGGAACGCACAAGTTTTTATCGTCCTGCCTGCCATGGGAGGCCCGAAATGAAATTCTTCGGCCGATTTGCGGGGCCGCTGTCTTTCACCTGATTTGTGCCGAAATATGTTAAGAAAGGGAAAGAAAGTTAACGAAAAGAAAAGGGGGCTCGTAAAATAAGCGTACTTTAATTGAAATGGAGTCTAGTCTGTACCATGCAATAACTTCCGTGTTCCGCCGACATTCTTTCACTCTTTGTTATTATTGTTTGACCCTGTAAGCCTGGAAAGACTTGCACACCGGCAACACTATCATAGATATAACATTTTTCTACAGAAATAGAAATAGAATCAAAGAAAAATTTACGAACCGTGCTGTAGGAAGGATGTGGCCATAACCCATGAACCGTTTATCTCTATCGTTTTGTTTTCTATGTAAACTAAATAACGACCGTTATTCAAATTTAATATCAATATTTTTTTTCTGCAAATATACTTTCCTTTAAAAGAAATCACCGGTTGTGACTACAACACGAACTTAAGTAATGATATTTTCTAAAAGTATTTTTGTTTAAGATTTCATTTTTAAGAATAAATATTTGAATAGTTTTAAGGATATAATACAAAAAAAAACACAGCATTATCAATGGCAAGATGTGTGTTTATATTATTTGTTATTATACTATTATTGTTAAACTTTGTTTTTCGTATCAAATCTTATCGCAATTAAAAAGTACACATTTTGCTCACCATACACGAGCTTAGTCTCTTTTTGGTGAGATAAAGTTTATAAATCAATTGTTACGTACTAGAAAGTCGTACGAGTTTTTTCAAAATACTCGAAGTATGTATTCGAGAAAAATGTAAAATGTAAATGTAAAAGTTTCTAAACTTGTTTCGCCAGAGGTGGTTTTCAAGTTCACATAGGTACGTTTTTCTCTAATACTCAATACTTCGAGTATTGTGAAAAAACTCGTACTACGGGTACAGAAAACTAAGTATTGAAACTGTATTCATTTTAGAATATGAAAAAAATACTTCTTCAATTTCAATTTCTTTTATCTTCTAGTTCTAGTTGCATCTGCTCTAGTTTCCACCGTTCTAAATTTTGAGCGCCAATTTAGGTACTCTATCCTTAAATTTGTTGTTTTTATTTTCTTGAGACTCACAAAATATCTATATTCCCCCGGATCATCCCATTCCTAGCATGCAACTCTCCAAATGATTTAATCGTAGGTAATGTTGGGCGTTATGCACCACTCTGTGGTAGAGGCCAGTACCCAAAGTATGAAATCTACGTGGAAACTAAACCATAGCGTTCATTAAAAACCGCACAGAAACTAAAACAATCAACTGAGACGTTAATTCATTTTCAAACACTTATTGGTAAACGGTATAGTCGAGTTTAAGCGGAAAATTTTGTACTTGGAATTCAGTACCTAATGTGGATGAACAAAGACCTCCCTAGCGGTGGAGTGGGTGGAGCCGCATTAGAGATACAATAAGGCTTCATTATGCCTTATCAGGAAAATGGATTGTTTTTTTATAAATATAACATTATCTACAAGCTAGAAGGTAAATGTTTTTTCGGTTATTCTGTACTTAAATATTTACCGTAAAACAGTTTCGTAAAAAAAATGTTATCAAATCATGTCAACATTTCATTTCCTTTATTTGTCTGATGATGGGTGAAACATTTTTTACAAAATATACTGATTGGTGAAAAATAGTATGTTCTTGGAAACCGATGCTCATGAAAAACACAGCTTTTCATATTGTCAAATATTGTCATTTTGCAAAAAAAAGTTTATTTTCCTAATTTATCAATTAAATTTATCAATGTTACAGAAAATCAATTTCAAATGTCGGTGTTATGGCCGAGGGGGCCAAGCCGTCTGATCTTTCCAGCGTATTTGGAAAAGAATAACGTTGGTTCGATCCTCACCTGGGTCATTTGGCCATAACTTTGACCCTGGTTCAACAGATGTTATTGGGTATTTTTTTATTAATAATTCAATAAAAACAAACAATAATGAATTATTAATTGATGATATGAATACCTGTTTCTGGCCAGGCAGAATAGGTTGGTGAATTGCATTCCTCTTCACAAATCTATTTTTAAAAAAAACATTATTTATTTTCAGTTTTTGATTCAGCTGAAGTTACGAGTATCTTGCCGTCAGTCAAAGAAGTAACTTATCTCGAATATCTTGGCCGTTAAAGGGAAGAATTTGATGGCCCTCTCTGATAGTCATTTGGGGGAGGCGATCGCCAAACCTTACAACCAAGGGTGCCTGACTAATGTGTACCTCATAAATTAAGCTTTCCGTCCAATCTGGGACGATTCAAGTTCTTAATCTTCCCTGGATTAACCGGGAAATGTCCGCAGGGACGTAAATAGAACCAATCTGCGTAATTAAGTACGAGATTCAGAGTTTAAAGAAGCTTTTATGCCGATGGAAAAACACAGAGAGTTTTATTCAGTATTGACTCACCAGCTCAGGTAGTTTTTTTTTCAACAGATGAATGTGCACTTAAACAAATCGATGGTTTTATTTTTTGTTTGCACAATTAGCAGCAAAGCGATAAAAAAGTAAAACTTTATTATTTTACAAGCGTGCTTTCGTGAGAATAAACCTTTCAATCAGTCAACTATTCTACCGAGAAAATCATATAAACCAGTGGGTATCAGTGGCGAAGGGTGCCATACAAGCCGATTCCCATCGGTTTCCCGTTTAAAATGAGGCAAAAATGATAATAAAGTAGACTGCGTGGTTTCAATGGGGACATCATTTTAAAAGGAAAGCCGATGGGAACCGGCTTGTATGGCACCCTTCGCCACTGGTGGGTATTCTAAATATTTTCCATCGAAAAATAACAATGGCCTTTTTTAGTAGTATGATCTCTTTTTTTTAATGCAAGCACTCCTATTTCAAATTACAAATATCACAGAAGCATATTTTTAAAATAGTTTACTTTCTAGTCAAAGTACCACGTATGTAAGTGAATTTTTCTCATTTTGGATGATAAAAAATATGTTTTTCGTATCGAAATTTTATATAATTTGTCACTTGTATTGAATACCTGCAATATAATGCCATTTCTTTTACGCGATGAAATATTCCCTCTCAAACTCCTCACCCTCTCGTTATACCCCGCAATGGTCCATAAACAGGGGACCAACCCGGAAAAACATATTTAGATAAAAAAATATATTATAATCTCTCGGACTGACCATTACGCACCCTTCTCTTATCAAAGAGGATGGTGGGAAAGAGAGGAAGAGTTTTTCCACTCCTACCTCTCTTTTCTACCTCTTGTAGTATTAAAACACACATCTAAATAAACACGTGAGTGTTATATGATGAATATTTTTTTAGTCCAAATAATACGTCTGATTTGATTCCAGTTTGGTTTAAACGAATTATGATGTGTTTCTTTTAGTATACTTTGTATGGTGTGTGTATTAACACTGTGAAAATTCATATTTGATCCTTTGTTCATTTTATAGAACAAAAATAAGATTTATCTTTATTTTATTAAAACACTGTTTATTTTCAATTTATTTATTAACTTTTTAACGTTTTCAATCACTCACGATCATCATCAGGCACAACAAAAATCCATAAAATACATCACAATGTTTTTGAAATCACTATTCAATTCAAGAGCTTATTTTGTGGTACCTATAATAATTATATTAGTTCAATCTTGTTTATTGCATGTTCAATTCGCTTTGCTAATACTTCGTTGTTTTAATTTAATGGAACACTTATTTATCTAATCCAACTTTAAAAAAATAACACAAGTAGATAAAAACAAAATTAAAATTAAATCTGTCATTTGTTGAGATCTCTTAATTTTATTCTTTCTAATGAATAAGTTAACGAGTTTTGTTTTTAATTGCATTCTTTTTTACGACTTTCTTCACTTGTGATTAAATTACTTTCGGAGATTTCGTTTTCATTATTTTTTATCTCATCCAAAAATAGATAAAGATTTGAAATCTTTCTTTACGTTTGCTCCGTCCGTATGCTAATGCTTCACGATTTGCACTCGGAGTCTAAAGGTGATAGGTTCGATAACGGGCGGAGCACAACTTTTTTAAATTTTGAAATATAATTTTATTTACATTTGAGGAAACCACATCATAGTACTTTATCCCAAAATAAATGTATGAACACACTTTTAAGAGCGAGGCTGATTCATCTCAATTTCATAAGGATCGAATATTTTTATACAATAAAAACAGAACAAGCCTACTTTTACAAATACCTGAAGAAACTATCAAAACAGACAACCATGCCAAATACTATACGCTTTCCGATTAGAACGGATAATCTTTACCACCTTAGCTTTCGATTGGACATATAATTGGTTTATTTTGTTTATTCTCGACATGTTTTTCCCTCATCATAATCTAGGAATTTGGTATAACTCAATAATAAAAGTCATGCGGGGTAATAAGTTGGCTCTGGAGGGAGTAGTCTCCGTGTGCTCCGCTAGTAACTTGTCACCCCATACGTCGCCCTTACCCCTCACTCCCTTAGATTCCCCCTAACACTTCGTCATTGCAATTGCTTAACTTTCATCATCTCATCTTTCACCTAGTTTGTACAAACACTTTGTCCAGGACTGGAGCCAAAGCTTACACACAAGATCGATACAGTAAAATTTACAAAAATCGACATCGATTTCTCTATGATCTATTTATTTCGTCATACGAGTTCTTGTCTAAACAGCATTTAAAGTTTTCATTTAAGGCTTAGGCTAAAAAAATACAAGTAATAGCATCATTGGAGTATCTGTACTAAGTGGCTTTTGATCTCTTTTGAAATGTTGACGTTCAAAATGATTTCATTTTTTAAATTTCAGCCATATCTGAATGGATTTTGTATGGATCTCACGAGCAAAAAAGTTGTTACATCATACAAGTTGCTTGAAAAAAGACAACAAATTTTTCGTCATTGCTTAATTCAGGTCAATGCAACTAAGATTACACCGTAGAGCCACGGCGCCCTTGAGATGGTCTGTAATCATTGAACGGCGCCACAGGAAATAAATCATCCATCATCATCATCTCGTCACATATGCCTGTGAAGTTAACCCGCCTACAAAAAATTCTTACTTCAGATTTTGTGCAGAGTAGATACAATCATCGCATTTATCATTTAAATTGTAAAGCATTTTCAACAAATTATCTTTTCAAGCAAACTTCAAAATAAATTTTCGCTTAAAAGCGCTTGTATTGTCAAATATATTATGAATTTTTCATTAAAAATTGTTTCAGACAAATCTTACGGCCCTGTATTTCCTTGCACCCCAGTAATACTATCAGCAATTTATATATAACCTAGCACCCTGTTCCTAGTTAGTTCAGTATCTCATCTTTCACGCCGTGAGCCTCGGCCATATGCACTTCATACATCTGACCCCACATTACTTATTTATCGAAGAATCGGAGATTTTATTTTCGATCCTGTAATGGGAGGATTTTATTTTCCCTTCGACAGGCAAATAAAAAAACTAGCAGCGGGAGGGCAAGGAAATTTATTGATTTCAAACAGTATCAGAAGGGATGAAAACTTCAACATTTTTATTTAAAAAATCGAATCTTTGTGGATTATCTGTCAAGTAAAATGAATTTAGCATACAGAAAATACGATGATGCATGGATAAACTTCGCGTTAAAGTGTTACGACATAGCAATACGAGATTATGAAGTGTAAACTGGCGAACATTTCAAGAAGAAAAAATACTTTATTCCTGATGATGCTTTATAAGGTGAGAACGCGTTTTAGCATACAAACATAACAATGAATTGTTAAAATTACAATACAATAGTGCATTTTGATTTAATGACATTTATTTATAACTATTAAATAAATTTCATAGAAATCAGTAGATACAGTTCAGAAAATATTCTGAAAAAGTTTTTTTCCAAAATTTCCGCAAATAGAAATGAGATTACAATATTTATAAAAAAAATGTTCTTATCAATAGAGAAATCTCTCAGTCACGAGTGCGTGTGTATGGAAAGGCGACCCAGTTTTATTTGCATACATTTTGATGGGATTTTTTGCGATGGATTCTGAGTTCGCGCTCCCTTTTGGAATATTTGAGTTCCATTGAAAAATATGTAAATAAAACTGGCAATACTTTTTTTTCGATTCGCCTTTCAGACCCGATACGTGGCTGGGAGGTTGGAAACTTTTTTGATAAAAAATAAGTCGTGACTCCAAAAAAAACTCCGAGCTACAAAACCCTGTGTGGCTGCTTGGACCTCAAGGAACCTTTGAAAATCAAAAATTACTCCGAAAATTTCATCATGCCGAAGTTGTTCCAAGTTAACTTATTTTTCTTGGGGACAAAAAAATCAAATACATATTTGAATTTTATTAATTAATCTTAATCTTTCTCTCGCTTAAATATAAAGGCATAGGAATAGAGTAATAAAAGTCGAGAAAATGAAAAAATTGTGCCAGGTATTTGCTACCCCTAACGGAATGGTCGCAGGCAACAGTACAGAATAACTGTTTTACAGAATAATTGCGCAAAACGTTATTTTTTTAACAATAAAAATTGACAACGTGCACAGTTCACAAATAATATCACACAATTTTTTCGATCATATATTCAACATTTGTCCCACATTCAACAGCCAAAACATCTCGAAACGTGACGCTTCAAGCAAAAGCGGACCATCTCGTGAATATTGCATGGCGTGAATATTATGCTTCCTTTTATTTTTATCAGCCCGGTGATAAGTGCACCGCGCTTGCTTGTATCTTACCATCGCAATCCTCTGGGGTCACTTTTAGCAGGAAAATTGTTTTTCACCGCCTAACTACTCGCCCGGTCACGGATGATTATTTTTTCTGTGTCGCCCTTTTTGTGCAATGAACAAAATTAAATTTAAGGTTAACACTCCATTCACAAGCTTTTGTTTTCGATTGTTTTTTTTACACAAGTAGGTTTACAAAAATTATATATTTACCTGACAGGCTCTTTCGAGACATTTTTTTTAATGAGATAAGAATTGATTTTCATATTCTTCCAATCCAAGTTGTTGTAACTTTATTTGATGGCTTTTTTTTTCAAAAATTTTACATTCTGTCATCATAAATGACATTTTAAACAGCTTTTGTGTAGTTTTGAGTTTCTTTCGTATTTTTTTAAAACAATGTTTATACAAAAGAACTTTATGTGCTAGGAATCAAGCCTTAATTTTTAGTCAATGAAATGAAATTACTTAACCAGTTCATCTTTTTGATCTGCAAGAAGATATCCTTGAAATTTTTATTTTCATTTTTCAAGAAAAACCAATAAGCTTATATATTTAAATGGATACGAAAGTTCAGAATACCTTAAATGTTGCTATCTTCTCTATAAACTTTGATTACTTTTCCTCTTGCTTTCCTTTTTTGTTTCCCCAGCTAATGACGTGCTGTGTATGGAGAGATAGTTTACTTCGGTTTCACCAACCAACAATCTTCTTATCGTTTTATATTCTGTTTGAACAATCTCAATAAAAACAAAACTTGATAAAGCAGAGTCACTTTAAAGTTTCCCCATTTGCAAATTGCCGTTCTAAGTGGGTGAACCACAGAGAGCGCTCTTCGCTTAAGATTGGAAAATCAACGTATGAAACAACCAAGTTTACAAGGTATGAAAAATCATAAATATTCAACACCTTTTGACCAAAAGGGCTTTTTGTATTGCGTCTTTTAATACATTGGGTTTTTTAACCAACGTAAATAATATTTCTGAATGTAACCTTTTTTCAAAATAACTAGTTAAATGGAATCTGTATTTTTCTGTTTCAAGAAAAGGCGGTAAGAACTGCTAAGATTTTTTTAGATTTGCGTTTTTTGTACACATGCAGAAAGTATTCACAATTGTCAAATTACACGTGTTTACTTATAGGTGTGCATTAAGACGCGTGAATCTTTTATTTTCCCCTGTAGGTCTATGATGAATTAAAGATTTAAAAAAAATAGGTATGTAATCTAGATAAAAATCAAGAATTTTAGGTGTCAGAAATAAAAAAAAATAGTTGTATTTTTTTCATATTCATAATAAATATCCTTTTTAACCATCAGAATTGCTTATTTACAACCGAAGTTTTTCATAAAAATGCATACAAATAAACAGTTGTACAAATTGGCAAGCAATAAAAGCATTTATTTTTGCTCTTACGCAAACCTTTTTCAGTGTTCGTAATTAAAAGTATGTATTTATGCTCACAAATTGATAATTCAATTTAGCTCAACTAAGCACTTTTGCTGAAAAACTTGATGACGGGAAAAAATGCGCAGACTTTAAGGCCAGCAAAGAGACAACAAAAGTTAATTTAGAAATAAGAACAAAAATAAATTCACCTCCCCCGCTGCGCCGGGTAATTACTGGCTCGGGGACAGCCAGACTTAGGTGTGTAGAAAGCACTCTGTATTAAAAGATGTTAAACAGGCAATGAATATGCGAACACACGGATCAGCCGGAGAAAGTATGGGAGGGAGGACGTTGCGAGGACGCAGAAGGTATTCTTATGGATATTATTGTGTCTCTGCACTCTTGCTACGAGTGGAAGCGCCCGAAGGGATGGTAGTCAAATGTGTTTGCACTGGTGGCAATATTGTCAGCCAGCAGTTTGCGTTGGAGAGTGTGTTTTTATCTAAAACAATTGAAAACTTGAATCTGTATTACGAAAGATCTGTATTCTGAAAGGTTGAATAAAGTTGAATTTAGATAAAATACCAAACATATTTATTTAAGAATTAATGAAGCCTTTTGATATCATTTGTTTAATGGGTTTCATTTGAATGCAGAGCCTTCCAATTTTTGTTACCGCTTAAAAAAAAAAAAAGGATTTTATATTCTAAAATAGGTGTAATTAGTTAAAAATTCAAATGGGTAAAACATAGTTTTAATTAACTTATTTATTTCTATTTTGCAAATTGGTTACAAATATTTTCATAAAAATAATTTGCTCCTGAAGATGCCTCATTAGGCGAAAATGTTCGAGCACAAAAAAGAAATAAATAAGTGAATTTAAACTATGTTTTACCCATTTGAATTTTTAACTAATTAAAAATTGACTTTCACTGTGTTAATAAATCCACACTAAAAAATATAAAATGTGTGTTTTTAATATTATCATGCAACATTACTTCCTTCATATTAAGTGTCAATCTATTCACACAGTGAAAGTCCATTGTATTATTTAAAAAATCAATAGTAATAAAAATATAATAGTAAAAAAAATAAAAAGTGAATTAAAACTCTGTTTTATCCTTTTGAATTTTTAAATATTACTTCCTTCATTTATTCTTTGATTTTTGATATTACCTAAATAAGTTTGCATCTATAGTACGTACTCATTTATTGGTGTCTTATCTATTGGTAAGAAGCTGACAATCTTTTGTTTGTATAAAATTGGTTCACTTTTTACAAAACATATGTACATGTTTCAGGGAAAGGCAGCAATAATTGCATGCTTACGTGTGTACAATACCCGTATATTAAATATGGGTACTGGTTTTGTAAGTATACGCATGCAGCATGAAAGCATTATTGATTTTTTCTTAATATTCCATTGAAATCCAAAATCGCACAAAATTGGAGTAACAATAGATTCACTTGATTTATTTCAAAAGCCATTTGCTAAGACATTAATTGATGGGACAATCCCGCCAAATCTGAATGTTTTACCGCCCTTCAACACAACTCCATTAAATTGACGATTCACGATTTAAATGTTTTGCGTTGTAGCATCCCTCCCCGCAAAGTGCATTCGCATCCCTCAGACGTGACCATCAATTACTTTACCCTCTCGACCACTTGAAACTCAGAAACAGCGGGAACTGAGAAAATAAACATTTCAATCAAAACACCCGTAATTTACAAACAATTCTACTCGCCAATTCCGCATTTACAATGATTAATCGTAGACTTAATGCTATGATTATTTTACAAAAGATCAAAGAAATTCACATTGTTGGACAAATCATAAGGTACAAATTCTGAAAGAGCTCTAACTTCTGTTTTCTTGTGTGACTTTATGTGCCTACTTAAGTGTTTTAAATAAAAGTTTATGAGAGCATGGAGATTATTCAAATGAGAACCAGTCATTGAACTTACAATTTGAAAAAACAAATTAAAATTACTCTGAAAATTGTAAAGTTGACAAGCTAACAAAATTCACGTTTTATATTTCAAAACTTCTATGCTGATTAATTATTTCAAATAAAAACTTATTCAAAATATTCCACCTGAACGTCAATTTCAAACACTATATCATCTAAGAGAGAAACTCCAAAATTGAGGTATTGTAAAAATATTTTATAAACTTGGCTCACGAAAAACATTTTTTTAAATATTTATTTCACTGCACTCTTCAGGCTAACTCAGGCCAAGTGAGGTGGTTGTGCTTTGTCCAAACCAGGGTAGTGAAATTAATGATTTAGTATGCAGGGGCGGCTCCGGGTCAGGAGTATATTTGTCACCTTCACTGGGATTCGCAGGGCCCGTGCCTGAATATGGTGCCCAGTTGGTGTTAAACATTTGTCTTGTTTAATTGCGGACCTGCACAAAAAGTCGGTGACATCCAACAATGACCAGCATATGTGTGGGAGAGATTTAAAAGTTTCCGTCAAAATGTGAACATCAGAGATAAACTTTACAATCGTAATTTTTATTTTTTAGGGTTAGGTACGTTTTATTTTTATTTTTAAAAAAGGATGAAGAGTTTTAGAGTTGTTTACATTTAAAATAAATGAATAAATAAATAAATGAAAAATTAAATTAATTTTTACTGTGTGAATACACAAACCCTACAAAATCTATTGGTTACAATTTTTTTATCACTTTTTTTAACATTTTAGATAAATTTAATGAAAGACTAAATTTGTAAAGACGCCTTACTCAATTTGTCAATTTCACCACCAGTTGTTTTGTATGGAAATTTCCACAACCACCCAAAAGTTGCATGCAGTACTACTTTCTTAATACTTTTTTTTGTTGCCTTCTTTTATTTGTGTTCAAAAAAATGTAAAGAACGTTTTCATACTATTTTGAAGACCAAATGTCTAATTTTAATACGAATAGTATTCCGAATCCGTAGAACTGTATGCTAATTTCACCGCGAATTAATCACTTGTCAGAAATGTTGGCCTCGGAGCTGATCGGGTTCGGCCAACATCGGAAAGTTCACTTCGGGTCCCGGTCGGAAAAATCCGTCAATTAATCGACGTGCCCTTTAAGGGGGGACAATTAAACCACGATGTGCCTTTTCCCAAATGCGCTTCGCCGGCAATTATAGTGCCTCCCTTCCGGACAGACTCTGGTCATTTGAATAATTGAATAAGGCATAATTGAAATTGACCACAATTGAATGGTGCTGGTAATGAATTGTCTATCAGCTGTTGCGTCAACCCTTAATTTTTAACAATTAAACTATTCGATTAAAACTTTTTTTCAAAGCATGGTTATTTTGGTGTACAAATTGAATAATGTGTTTTAGTATTAAATCAATTAATAAACAGGTGTATTTGGGTGCTTATTTTCTAACGAAATTGATATGATAAATGCAGTAGACAACTCAGTTTGTAGAACGCTTGCGTTTAATGCCACGGAACTAGATTTTGAACCCTACCTAGGGTGTTAGACAAACACTGCTTTGTATTATCTAGGTTTTTAGCAGTTACTTCGTGAAAGTTCATTTTAATAGATTAAAATAAAATATTCTTTGTTACAATTCACATGAGTTTTTTTTTTTTTTTTAATTGCAACAAAGAATATTTTATTTTAATCTTTTAAACAATGCTTTGGTTTAATTTCAAAACCAAAAATCTTTTAACCGGTAAATTTACTCAGCTTTCAAAATAAATGGAAACTCACCCCACAATGGGAACAGGGAAAACTCACATTTCGAGTGAAGTTGTTGACGTTAGGCTAGCATTGGTCTCCTTACCTGTGAAAATAAAAAAAATGTTCTCATCACATTCCATCAATTTATACCGCTCAGTATTTAAGCTCATGTAGTTCTGTTTTGCGTTTATATATGAGAGTCTATAGTGGTTAAAGTGTCAAGTAAGCTTTTTTTCTTTATGGGCTTTTTTAGACGCAACGCTTTCTGCATGAATTGTTTATGGATTACCAGACAAACTGTGTGAAAGCTTCCAAAAATCTGAATGCACGTCTGACTTCTGACCCAGCGCCGGATAGAAAATAAATTGTACAGTGGACTGCACAGGACTTTATAGCACTAAATACGGTCATGTTTAGGTCATAGCCAATTTTCATAACAAAACATTTAGTTGTGTGTAAGTAATGAAGCTAATCTTTTTAAGCAATCGTCTTTTTGCAGTATTATCATTGATCCCGTTTGTATCAAAACTAACACTTTGTTTGGTGGGTACCTATACTTTTCATTGACATTTTGGAAAGTTATGATTGATTATAATATGGGTACAACTTATTAGATTGTAAGACTCGTAGCCTAGTATTTTATATTAGGCGTTTTAGTACCAAGAATATTACAATTATTTTTGTATTAAAATTTGTCACTTTGTATGGTGGCTACACCTTATAATATTTATTTGAAAAAATTAATGATTAATGTATGTAGGTATGTATAAGAGCTTTTAGTTAACCCGTTCTCTGCCGGGAAAATTTAAAATATTGTTTTCTTTTGTATGGCAACCCCCAAAACAAAGAGTATTAAGAGGCAATGCTTATTGTTGTAATATAGCAATTGATTGAGCGAATTGTTATGTAGGTTTATTTATAGGTATTAGACGTTTTGCTACCAAAAATATTACAATAATTTTTTGTATGAAAATTTGTCACTTTGTATGGTGGCTATACTTTATAATATTTTTTTGAAAAAAGTAATGATTCATGTATGTAGGTATATATAAAAGCTTTTCAATTGTCGAACATTATTTTTTTGTTAACCCTTTCTCTGCCGAGATATTTTAAATTATTTTTTTCTCTTGTATGGCAACCCCCAAAACAAAGAAAATTATGAGGCAATGGTTATTGTTGTTACATAGCAATATTATAATGACGGTTATGCAAAAAAAATAAAGAAAATCGTAGGAGCCGTTTTTGGGAAAATCTCATTTGAAATTTTCAGCTGTTCGGAAGCCATCTTGAATTTTCTAAAATTTTAAAAATGTTTCACTATGAATTATAGTGATAAAAAAGTTTTCTCTGATAAAGTTAAGAAACATAAAAGTTTTTTGCGTTCTGATGGGTTTTTGTAGCCTTTTAATTTAAATTTTTGATATCATGTAAATGGCCCTTTATGTTTTTATGTTCAAAAATTTTATTTAATTTTTATATAGAATTTGATGTTACGTATAATTTTGCGTAACATTATTATTTTGTCAACGCTTTCACTTCTGAGAAAATCACAATTGTTTATTTTTTTCATATGGCAACTCATAGACGCAGATTAGCAAAAATGTTGCCATAACTAAATTTGATAAGAATGTATCAAGCAACTACTTTACTGAAAATTTAAAAAAAATCGTTCGAGCCATTTTTGAGAAAATCGCATTTGAAGTTTTCTCCTCTTTGGAAGCCATCTTGAATTCTCAAAATAGTGAAAAAAAAATTATAGTACAAAGAAGTTTATAAATTTTTCTTTCTTGTGAACCTAAAAAAAGTTTTACAAAATTGCGTTTTTATGGGTCTTTTTAATATTTTCGATGAAAATTTTGAGATCGTGTAAACGGTACTTTAAGTAAAAAAAAAATTAAAGTATTCTTTAAATTTTTGTAGAATTAATATTGCGCGTAATATTGTAGAACATTTTTTTTTTGTCAACCCAGCCATTTCCGAGATAATCACAATCGTTTTTTTCTTTCATATGGCAACTCATAGACGCAGGTTAGAAAGAGTGTTGCCATAACAAATTTTCTTCGCAACAATTTAAGAAACGACCACACTGAAATTTTAAAGAAAATCGTTAGAGCCATTTTTGAGAAAAGTGCAATTTTATGTTTTTTTTTGTATGGCAGCCATCTTGAATTTTCAGGTTGGTGCCATGCCAGTCGGCCCATTAAAATCTGTGGTTGTCAATTCTCTAAATCCAAAACTTGGTGTCTCTACGATCAGTAGTTCCGGCTGGGACATACATACATACATACATCCATACGGACGGACGGACGGACAGGTTCGACAAATTAGGTATTTTGGCATGTCCTGGTGCAGGACAACTCATTTCCGTTGAAACCTCGTTTTTTTTTTTCGGACGAATACAATACTTTATAACAGTCCTTCGGACTGCTATAAAGTAAAAACATAGAGAAGGAAACGTGTTGCATGAAATGGTTTTAACTATTGTAAAGCTCAAATCATTCATTGTGACAGTTTCCCGATATATTTTTATTTTCAAATAATTATTTGTAAACTCACAAGTCCAATGGTGGGCCATTGTCATCGGTAATCAAATTTAAAAATAATCCATTTAACGAAAAACACGGCGTTTCTCATCGGTGATGGCGGTAGCGTACCACAAAGCGAAAAAAAATGTTCCAAAAATTAACATTCGTAAAATATGCAAATGCCTCGTTTGAAATTCAGCGGCATTTCCTAAACACTTATTAATAGCCACAATTAAGCCGGAGAAACACCTTTCGAGATTACGTGACGACCTGGATGCTCTCGTTTACTCTAGGCACATTTTGAATGGGCAAGAGGGGGATGAAAATATTTGGCACAATCGCGCTTTGAATATATTTATTTTTAATTCAAATTGTGTCCATCGAAAACTTCCGATCGAAAATTGATGTAAAGGGAAGTGAAAATTCGTGGTGATTTTTTTAGGCCATTTTTTTAAGGCACACTTTTTTTTTCTTTTTTTTCAAAAACTCTTTCTTTAATAATTCTTGTCCACAAGGAGGAAACCCTCCTGATATCGAAACATTGAAAGACTGATAAAACTCAATTTAGTAAGTTATTGTTGTCTAGTCAAATACAAAAACATTAATAAATTTTAATGCACCGATTTTAAACGCAATGAGTTATTTTTGTAAAATACCCAGATACATCTGTTAACTCAAAAACAAGTCTATCCTTACAAGACCCCCGTGGGATTCGAACTGGTGCCGTTTTAATTCAAACAGTTCAATTACCACATTCTGATGTTTTGAAACACATTTTTGTTTTAATTCACAATATGTACAGGAATCTTAATAATGATATTAATTTTGTTTTTAGCTTGTTCTCTCCATTAAAAAATCTATTTACCAGTATATTTTTTGTCTTTCTATATAATCTTTTTTAAGCCATCACAAGTTTGACCGGAAAATCTTTCCCTTCAATAAACATTTCACAAAACAAGTTTAAATCGGGAAAAGGGTCAAAACTTGATCGCTTCAACCGCCAAATTTCGATAGTTGGAATTTTCTTGGCCCACAGACTTAGATTTCCAAGTCACCGGATGCTTTACTTTAAAGTCAACAAAACTTGGAGGAACTTGGGAGCTAAGTCTACCACGCTTCAAAACTGTGTTGTCAAGGAAAGTTTCGGAGGATAATAGATGTAACGGAATTGTATTGAAGCCTTAGTCGTATTTTTTAATCATCTGTAACTGTAACTGTAACTCCGTCACCATTCCGCTAGGAGTGCCCAGAGCCTCTACAGAGTTGCCTCCATTTTTTTCTATCCTTTCTCTTTCAATTCCTTCATATCCATCACCTTTTTCATGCATTTTCTTCTTTTACGCTCACTTTGTATATCCCATTCTTTCACAATCTCCTCAATCTGATCACTCCATACTTTTCTCGGTCGTCCCTTCCCTCTTTTTCCTTTCACACTTTCTTTGTATACATACTTTGTCAGTCTATCATCATTCGTTCTTTCCACATGCCCAAACCATCTCATCACATTATTTTGTGTTTTAACTTTCACATCCTCTTTCATCATCATGGTTTCATGGTTTTGTATTTTAGTTTTCGCAATGGCTAAGTTTCTATTTTATCTCTCATTTAGCTTTACGTATAGACGAAGTTCATTATGAATGTAATACGCATGGTTTTATTGTGACGCGACTATCCATGGCTTCGCAGTAAAAATGATTAAAAGATGTGCTAGGAACAATAATAAAAAAAATATTTAGCTTTTTGTGAATTCACTCATAGGGCATTGCTAAAAGAGCCAAAGCATCTCCTGAACGGCCATACAATCAAACATGGCTGAAAGACATTTGAACTTTCTACAACCCTCAGCATTTGCGTTAAGGTATTTCACGATGGAGAATCGACAGGGCGAAACGCTTGATTTTAATAATAGGCATACCAACAAAACTAACAATGTCACAATATATTAGAAAATAGTTTTTTCGCTGATTTACTTCTTTCGTTTGGTCAATTAAAAAAAGTTAGACCTAGCTCTTTCATATATGATTTAGCTCATCATAATCACCATCCTCATTAGGTTGATAGCTTGATTTTTTTGATTAACCGTTAACAAAGCTATCTCTCCGATACCTATGTACCTCCTGCATTCCCTCCATTTTGTCATAGGTTACAAATCTAACCCAATCTATTCTAAGTTGCAAAGATATGTATCTTTGCATTCTTACAAGCAGACATGTATAAGTTCGCGCTTGCACATGCCGCATGTGAGCCTACAACATAAAAACCCAAAACTTAAATGATCATACACCCTGCAACTCTTGCCGACCTTCCCTGAAACAGGGGTGGCATTGGCAAAGTGAAACATTTTCTACAGCATGGGTGGTCAGCCGCATACCAACCTATGAGTTTTGGAACATACACAATTAATTTCTTATTTACAATCAACAAATAATCCATATACCTAAACACAAAAACAAATACAACATACAAAATTCTAATTTAAAAACCCTAGCCTTAGTTGCCGACATTGCAGATTCACTGCCATTTCAAACAAGTATCGAATCATCATAAAATAATGAGATTCGTAAAATATTTTAACAGAATGTTGCGCTTGACTTTCTCACTCTTCCTTTCAACCCCTATTCAGGAAGTCCTTGCCTCACTCTATGTACGTACAGCCTCTGTGGGGTGTGTTTGCGGGGCCTTCACAGGCTTTGGTTATCTCTATAGCGAATGCATCAGTCCTCAATACCTCTCACGGAACCACTTTGTTATAAATCCAGCCGCCTTTCTCGTCTTCCCCCGAGACATCTTTTCATTCTTCCACTCAATCGAGGTGCACCACTCTAAAGGCACAAATAAACCTTACATTTTTATACGTATTTGATAGGTAGTTTGATGATGATCCGCTAAAAAAAAGCGTAGCATCCAGGTCAAAATAAAAAGTCTACGTAGACGTTGCAAATTAATTACGTAAGTTTTGTTTGAAAGCAAAAAAGAAGAATAGTGTTTCTTTTGATGGACGCAAAATTTTTATTCTGGGCGAAAAGTAGTAGGACCTACTTCGATGTTGGACCGTTTAGAAACAACGCGCGCCATTGGTAGTTGCTGCATTTACAAAAAATACATATCATTATGCTAAACACGTAGCTGTTCTTTTTTATCTAAAATAAAGGCAAAAATTATGCCCTATACCCGGAGTATAATGTCTTGCATAAACTCTGCTCGATCCCGTCAATCGAAAAATTGTATGAAAAGTAAATCACTCATAAGGATTGCCGTCGTATATTCAATACATTTAGATTCACGATATCCAGGATGTTGATCATTTGAGGTGTTGTAGATAATCTTTACGAATACATACTTGTAAGTTTGTCAAATGTTTTTTTTAGTTTTCTTGCTCTCATAACGAAATTCAAGTCTCAAGCTTACAAATTATTCAACAATATAAAAATTAACTATAATTCATTTGAACACAGTTAAAATTCACACATACTAAGTATTTTGATCTAAAGGCAGCTTACCTACATATTTGTGAAACCGTTTTTTAAACCTTGTTTATTATTTCCTATATTTTACGTAAAAAGTAAGACATCTAAGCTAGGTAGTTTCAGTATCAACCACATAGGGTAAAGGAGCACTATCTTAGAGTCGGCCTCAGAGCTGCCGTGTTTGCGCAATAATATAAGAAGCGGTGTGTACAATCCAGACAAGATGAAGTCTCCCTACTGGCCAACCACGGTAGCACTCACCTTAACAACTACTTTCTCAATAAACACAAAAAGTACCCAACTAGTTTCTGTTGAGTTTACCTTTGAAATGAATCAATTGTAGTATAAAAATTTTAGTCAAATATTATAAAAAAAAATCAAATGTCTTTTCAAATTTGATTTGTTTTATAAATGGTTTATTTCAAAAACATTTTTATCAACAAAAAATAGCCTTTTAAGTCATTCTATTACATATGTTAAATTGATGAAAAACTCAAAAATATAAGTTTTAATCATTTTGTTTTTTTAAGTGTCTAATAGCAATCTGAATTTTATTATCAAAGAAAACATTAATTTTACTTTTCAAAAATCATTGATTACAAACTAATGTGTGTAAGAGTGATCCATAATATTATCAAGTAATCAATAGTTTTTAATTATATTTTGTCCAAAGAAAAATTATTATACATATAAACAATAAACATATTTGAAGGCAAAAAATATCTTCAGTTTTAAAATTAAACTGAAAACAAAGGTTTGGAAAAAAACAACATGAAAAGAAAAACAAACCACGAGCGATTTTCATTTTATGCTGAAAACTACCGGGAGCGCTTTGTTTCAGGTTTTTTGTTGATGCTTTGAACAATGGTGGACGTCCGCCCGCTCTCCGAGGGCGGTGTCAGTCAATCCAGATGCCAGTTTACTCAAAATAAGGAAAATAGGTTGCTTGGGAATGTTTAAAACTACCTTTTATATTGCTTACAATGGAAAGTCTTGAATGAAATGTGAGATTGAAGGACTTGTATCGTACAACAATTTTGGAATGTAATAAATATTTGTACCTGTATGTCCACATATTATGAGTCTGAGTATTATCTTTTTATTTGAATTTATATGAACTTTCTTCTACGTTGTACTTAAACAAGTGAAGATTTCCCAAGAAATAACGAGTGATAGCAAAATTTTACATGACAAAGTTATTGATGTAAAGAACGGTAGTGAAATGAAAAAAATAAAATATCAAAAGATGATTTTCAAGTCTAGTACGATTATGACTTTGATTTTCCTAAAAAATAAAAAATAAAATTCAGTACGTTTAAGTGCATGTCTCCAGCTTTTAGTGTTTCAAACTATCCTTTAAATTGTTATTTAAAATGCTTTTAGGCAGAATTCAAAATGATTGAAGCATATTTTCTGACCATGTCTTTGAGATAAACACCCACAATTATCTCAAAAAGTGTGAAAATCGCTAAAATTACTCGTTTATATCAGAGTGGTAAACAGAAGTGAAAATGGCGCGCTACGATTGCGTCGAGTGGACGATTCTTGTCTCAATTGACACTCGGGTTAATTTCACCCAAATCTGAGAGGGAAAATATTTTTCATTTTTTAACCATTGCCTTCCATCTTAAAAATTGAAAGCCAAATCTCAAGTGCTTCCGCTCTGCGAGTGGTTTTTAGGGATTTCGCAATGCCTACGGAAAATTGCCGAAGTTAAAATGCCATAAAATCAATTGGCCTTACTTTTCATGTATAGGAAAAAAATGTATTTTTGCCCTAAGACCTTCCTTTACAAAAAGCTTAAATTTTTCAAAAAATACATTTAAAAACAAATATTTCATTTGTTTTATAAAAAATTAAAAATAAATAATAGTTTTTCTTTTAAAGTTAAAATTTAATTTCTCTAGCGCTTTCGACGGTGTTGCATGGTAGAGTAAGTAAAAAACTGATTGTAGTTTCAATGTGTTTTTTTTTCTCTTCTTAGAATATAATAAGTACGAAAATTCACACTTTTTTTAACAAATCATACTTAATAAATTTTCCAAAATATTTAATACAGTTTAAAATTGAGTCGTATAACTGCAAACGCCGTCATCTCCAAATTTTATGATTTTTGAGATAATTATTGAATTTGATTCTGCGTAGAGTAACAAATCATTTGCTGTGTGCAATGTGATGAAAACCTCACTTAATCCTTCGTAATTTTAATTGAAAAAGTATGATTTCGTGCAAACGCCGTCATCTCCAACTGGCAAAAAATTGTGTTCAAAACACAAGTTTATTTTTCTCAAAATCATCGCGTAAGGAGTTGACGGCGTTTGCATTTATACGACTCAAATGTACACTTCGAGGAATTTTCGTTTTTTTCCTTCAGCTGTGAAAAATAGCTTCATGCGATGCGATGGGAGAAAAAATGAAAACATGCCAGAACCGTGTACCAACTTTTTGTCGTTCGTAGTTAGCAACAAGGCTACCTACGCGTAGCAAAAACTGTCAAACTTTAATTCTATAAAACGCCAAAAACAATATTGAGCTGCTTCGACAGCACACAACGCAGAGCCGACATGTGCAGAAAAAGAACCATGACAAATTTCCATACACGTAGACTACAAAGGCTTTTTCATCAAGCCTTTGTTTTTATTTTCAATATTCAAGATTAAAAAGTCATCATTAATATTCTTAATTATACAAATATAGTAGCGTTGGAGATAAAATTTTCACGTACAAGTTCATACTAAACCATGTGCGCTTACGCTATATTTTACTCATATTGCAGATGCGGTTACAGAGAAAATTCTCAAGAACATTGTCTAATCTAATCTAATCTAAGTTGCAAAGATATGTTACATTGGAGATTCACATTACATGCATTCTCACAACCAGACACGTACAAGTTCGCGCTTGCATGTGCCTCATGTGAACCTACAACATAAAAACCAAATCTCAAATGGACATACACCCTGCAACTCTTGCCGTCCTTCCCTGAGACAGGGGTGACATTGGCAAAGTGAACCATTTTTACAGCATGGGTGGTCAGCCGTATACCAACCTAGGAACTCTTGCATGATATATATCCATAATTAAAATAACATTGCGATCCACTTCCTCTTAGTGTCTCAAAACAAAGCAACGCAACACAACACACACCACAGCACTGCGCAGCTAACGGCCCTGCAACTGGATAAGACTGCCACATCACCAACACCTCTGCGACACTATAACAAGTGTCTAAGACCCCTAGAGTCTCTTGAATCTAGGGAGTCTCACACACAGGTTTTCTTAAAAAATAAAAAGTGGCCAGATGTGAACAGCTGATCGGATAGTCAAATGTGCCCCGTACTATTTTAATAGTATTGGCGAAAAAATTGAAACTCTATGCGGTGTTTAATAAATATCCTACATCTTCAGCATACGGATAAGGTTATATATAAAAAAAAAAAAATTAAATATTAAAGTAAGATTTAAAAAAAATACTAGTATTGCGTTGTTATTTCCAACAAAATCTTCTAAAAAGTGGTCGCTTTGCAACGCTCGCTAGTTAACGAAAACAACTTTTTGTACGGCGATACCGAATGAATAACGAAAACGTATTTCGTAATAACGCCTCGCATAACGACATATAAACATATGCACCTATGTACTTAGATAAATATGCATCCTAGTACTCGTATATATGCACATACATGGATACTTATGGGTATATTTTCCTCTTCGTTAAAATAGAGGATGGAAAGAACTTTTTTTTTTTTAAGAAATCCTGTGTGGGAGACTGCCTAGATTCTAGAGACTCTAGGGGTCTATGACACTTGTTGTAGTGTCGCAGAGGTGTACGAGCTAGGTCGTCGCTACAAAGCGCCAATACTCAAGCAAGACCCAGTTGCTGTAAGGCTGCATGGGCCTTTGGTGACCGGTCATTGGTAAAGGTTTATGAATTTGTCAACCCAGCGAAGAGTCAATTTGAAAATATACATGGTATATTTCTTGTTCTCCGCCGGGATTCGAACCCACAACCTTCCCATTTAGAGTCCGCAGTGTTACCACTGATCTACAGACCGGTCTCACCAGCACCAGCAAGTGTAAATAATGTTTTACTCCTTAAATGAAACCAGTGCTGTTTATTCTTTTGACAAAATGTTAACTTTCTTTCTCTTACTCTAATCATTTCTCTTAATTTCAACGCATATTTTCCAATAAGTTATTTTTCATTTCCCTAAAATGTTAATGTAATTTGTTGTGCATGTTCCTTGACTTATAAGTTGGTACGCGGCTGACCACAAATGCTGTAGGAGATGGTTCACTTTGCCAATGTCACCCCTGATTCAGGGAAGGTCGGCAAGTGTTGCAGGGTGTATGTTTATTTGAAATTCGGGTTTGTATATTGTAAGTCCACATGCGGCATGTTTAAGCGCGAACTTATATATGTCTGCTTATGAAAATGCATATTATAATGTGAATCTTTAACGTTACATATATTTGCAACTTAGATTAGATGAAATGAATTATCGTGGCATACCGACATCATTGAAATGAAAAGTTCACCACATTTAGTGCGCATTATGCACGCGGTTCTATTCCCATATCACAGGAACCAGCGCGGAATAATAGCCACAACAAATTACCTGGCGCAAATACGTTATAACGGGTATTTCAGGTTGTGACCGGAGCTTAGCAAACATGGGCAGTGGTTTGTTTCAGCGGGCCGCTGCGACATGCGGGCCGGGCCGTCTGCGGTCCGCGGGCCCGCCACTCAAGCCCCTGGCCGGACTAAGCTGCTCTTAATTACCCCATAACGTCCATAAACTAGCCCTGATATAACTAGCATACCTAATAGTGGTCCGACAAAGCCCGCCGTTTTATATTATCAAACGATGAATTCACGATTTTGATAAAAGCAACAAAAAAATATACTTTGTAATGGAGATTTTCAAACTTTTAACTAAAACGTTTACTTGTAAAACCAAAGGCAGCAATCGGAAATGTTTTTCTAAAGTAATAAGTGTATATGGAAATAACAAGGTACTGATTTTTAGTGTTTGCAGTCATTTATGAAATTTTAGAAAAAGATCCTATCCCTAATCTTGGTATGAGGCTGACCACCCATACTGTAAAAAATGGTTCACTTTGCCAATGTCACCCCTGTTTCAGGGAGGGTCGGCAAGGGTTGTGGGGCTTATGTTCATTTGAGGTTTGGATTTTATTTGTAAGTACACATTCAGCATTTGTAAGCGCGAACTACACTTGTTGGTTTGTGGGCATACATCTGAGAGCTTTAAATGAATATATCCTTGCAACTTAGATTATAGATTAGATTATAGATCCTAGATTTCCACTTTTGTTTCTGTACAGTACAATAACCAGCGGTAGACGTTAAGATTGCGATCAATGACGATTCTTCAGAAATATTGGAATCTACTTTTGAAATCATGTTGAAATATTTTGCTGTGTTAATAAACAATCAATATTCTATTTTGTGTATCTATATTACATGTAGATACACAAAAAACAAACCGATGAGTTAAAAACTAAATTCAGTTCTAACGAGCTTTGTCACTGTCTTACAATAGAAATAAACTTAGTGAAAAAATGCACGTTTAGCTTATCTCTTTGATTTTAGTTAATATTAATCTTTGTTAGAATAACAAGGTTTCTAGATCATGTTGAAATCCATCTATTTAATTAATTAAACGAAGTATGATAACAAATACGAAGCTGTATTTCGTGGATGACCTGCATCTGAGATGATCAGACTGGGGATGCAATAATTGGACTGCTTTCCTGCAAATGGTTGCACCTGACCACAGTGCCACAACTCAACGTTTCAACTAAAGAAGTATGGAAACTGAAACAGCGCATCTTAAAAGCGTTCAAGTTGACGGGCACTTATGTTGAACGCTATCCTTGAGTTTGAATGTTTAGTTTTGTACTTGGGACACAGGCCGCAGTAAACAGCAATTTGCATCGTTAGGGGAGGAAGTCAGCGAGTGTGGTGGTTCTTGTGGAAGTGAGAGGAAGGGAAGAGGAAGACCGAGTGGAGCGTGAAGATCCTGAGGGAGAGCACGGCAAATGGGCATTAGGAAACCAGAGGTCTGAGGTATCAGTATTGCGCTAGCGGGCCAGCAATTAAAACCACGAGGCTGGTTTACAGGATAGAAAAGCTAAATCTGTTAAACGCTAATATATATTTTTTAAATCTTTTGTGTAATAGTTATAGAGGAATGTTCAAATTTGAGGCCTAATATCTCTCTACATTAAAAACAGGCTGCTTATGTATCAAAATGGATTTAAAAGGGTAAGACAAGTAGTATAAGCGCGATTATAATCATTTTTGTAGCCAATAAACTCACACACTCGCTCTTTTGAAAGAGTACAGACTGCAATCAACCAAAACAGTCTAATGTACACACCTCTGTGAATCCTCTTTGGTAGGCATAAAGTTGCTTTGAAACCTAGGTCAAAAGTGAACACACGATAAAAGGGTATTTTTTACGGCATGCTTGGTCACACTAACGTTTATTTACTAGTTAGATATATTTCTTCGTAAAAGATTGTAAAATAAAATAATTTTGTGTTGTATATAATAATTTAATTTTTTTTACTTTTCCTCTAAATTCTGCCATGAAGATTATGAACGATTTTACTACTCTTAATTCAACAATTAAAGTGAAATGCATATTTAAAATATAGGTCAAACTAGAGACAACAAAATACTAAATAGGGTTGCGTTCATTATCGATTGCATTTTTAAAAGCCCACAGCACGCTCTCCTTACTATCTGTGGGACTTAACAATACACGAACGTAGTTTAGAAATTCAACGTAGACACGGAGGATGGCTTACAAAGCCGAGGGTCACGCGATCAGGTAATGACAATGCATTTTTGGTTGTAGCTTACAAGGTATTATGTTGTATTTGTTTTGGTTAAAAGCTCTTTTGATTAATGTTAGACCTTGACGTCACTAGCATATTTAATCAGTTTACTTGGAAACAATTATTATTGACCAAACAAAAACCCTAGCAATTAAAACGCTGAACATGTAAAGATCCAGATTTGTGATTATGATAAAAATGCGTTTCATTAATCTAGATGCTTATTGATGAAACGAGCACTAAATGAAAATCATTCATTTTAAAATGAGAATTGCCTACTGATTCTTTAGAAGCTCTAGGCACTTCTCATAAAGAAAACTTTTCTGTACATTATTTGTCTTTAAAGACAATTAACCGATTTTAAATCAAAACTTTTTTTTTTTCAAAACACAGTGAAAGTCCATTTTTTTAAATATTTAAAATTCTGCTCTTGAAGATGCCTCATTAGGCGAAAATATTCGAGCAAAAACAAAAATAATAAAGTGAATTAAAACAATGTTTTACCATTTATATTTTTAAATATTTATATTCCTAATCTTCTTTTGTGATCCTTCGTGACAACGTTATACTTTTGAGAGATAAGTAATTTAGTGTTAATGTTGCCCATGCCCCATGCATTATCTAATCTAATCTAATCTTTCTAATCTAAGCTGCAAGGATATATACCATTTAAGATTTATATGAAATGCATTCCCACAAGCAGACATGTATACTTTCGCGCTAACACATGCCGCATGTGGACCTACATTATAAGAACCCATCTCAAATGAACATAAGCCCTGCAACTCTTGCCGTCCTTCCCTGAGACAGGGGTGACATTGGCAAAGTGAACCATTTTTTCACAGTTTGGGTGGTCAGCCGCATACCAACCTATAAGTCAAGGAACATACATGACAAATTACATTTTTAAAATCACTAAATTATAATACATATGGATGGACATCAAAAACTAACGGAAAACAATTTTTAATTTAAAAAACCCTAGCCGCCAACATCACAGATTAACCGCCATTAGGTATTTACATATTTTCATATACATCAAATCGTCAAAAATAAGATCAATAAAAATATTAACAATAATAATAATCGTATAACAATAAGATTTTTGACATTATCATACATTTTCTTGTATTTGAGTCGATTCTTCAGTCCAAATACATATGTACATAGATTCCAAAATGGAATCTACCTATGTACGTTCCATTTCCATCTACAGAATCAAATATACCGTGCTGAGCCCAAAGAAAACAACTCGGATTATAAGTTGAACTGTAGCATTTACCAAAAAATGAACAGAAACTACGACAGTGCCACCTATTGAGTGTTTTTTCTTCCATACCTTTTTGTTGAACACTATCAGACTTAAAACGTAAAATTGTATACCTTCTTGGGAGAAATGCAACTGCATTTGTTACTTTAATCGTAGTTTTTATCTAAAAATATGCTGAAACTAAGATGATGATGAGTTGATGATTAATTTATAACGCCGTTTCGTGATGTAGTCACTCCAACGGCTTAGTTTATTTTTCCGTAGGTTTTTGGTGAAGCGCTATAGTTGAGTTTTAACGTAAAATGATATACCTACTTAGAGTACAGCATCTGCATTCATACGTTCAACCATAGTAATTAAGAAAAAATATGGAAACTAAAAAAGCATCTCCCAGTGAGCGTTTATTTTTTCATACCTTTTTGTTGAAAATGTATAGTTGAGTTTGAACGTACAACTTTATACTTTGGGTACCTCCTGGTCTCTATCATTTAATGTCATCTGCTTATCTGCATCTTGGGCAGGGTGGACCCTCCGTCTCCCGGTAAGCCGGGGTCTTATTGCGCCCTTTGTGCAGCGAGCAGGGGAGGAATTACAAAATGACAAACTGCAACGTCTTACCTGAGCCAAATAATCTACTTGCACGGAGCTGTAAGGAAATGTTATCCAGATTTCAAAGCTGTGATAGCAATCTAGTTTATTTCTTCCGATACTGATACTTTTTTGATCTCACAGGTAAATAGTTTTGATCAGTTAGTACAGAGCGTAATTTAGCTTTTATTTAATTCGACAACACCAATTATCATAATGAAGAAGTATTTTATTGAAGGTTTTGATTTACATTATGAATTGTAATAGCGGCTTTGATGTTATTTTAGTCAATGTATTTGATAGCATTGAAAATGTTAAATTTTATTCACAATGTTATATGTTTTGGATAAAAATTATAGTGGCAGATTATTGTACTGAAGGAGTAATGGGAATAAAGGAGAAAGGTCTAGCTCTAGGATACTCACTCAGTAAACACTCAGTACTGGCAGATTTTGGTTAAGAAGGTCAACACATCTGATGCAGATGATGATATTACTTTTCGGATAAACTGATATCTTTTGGATATTTCTTATTGAAATCACTCACAAAATGTGTATTTATTACATAACAACACCCATCTTTTTACTACTATCAAATTATTATACCAAGCCAATACATCCCTGCTCCTGTACAGATACCCATTTCATCACAGTACCCCTCAGGAACAAGGGACGATGTTCACTTTTATCCAGCAGATATGATCAGAGCTTTACTGCTCCTGCGGCATTATTCTCTCCACATCATTGTCTGACCCAGGAGCCATTGAATTAATATTCCCTGATCGCAGATTGTCCACGAAATGATTAAGATAATAATTTCCTATTCATTTCTGATCCCATGCGACATATTATATGATTTGGACGCTTTCAGATACATTTTGCATTGAAATCACATTAGTTTTGGACTTTAAAGCTATCATCTTTTATTTGATACTCCTTAGAGTCCAAAGTTTCATAATTTTTGTAATAATCGTCTACGTTTATTGGACCTAAGAATAAGTAGGTTTAGGAATAAATATTTCAATATGATTTTTTATATTATTGGTGCTAACTTGATTTTGAGCTACTTAACATGGAATTTTTCTTCACAATAAAAAAACCTTAACAAACTTACCAAATTACCGCTGAAGAAGTGTTAGCCCTTAGCTCTTTACATTCATGGTTTATTCCTTACCTGAAACAAAACAAAAAAAAATAACATATAAATGAATACAATATATTTTTCGAGACACAATCTTACTACTTTCTTTGATAAACCACTAGGACCTTTTGCTGGTAATTGCAAGTATTTTGTCATCTATAACTCTTATTTTCAAAATTATTAATCACTTAATAAGAGTATTTTTTAAAATTGGACGCTAAGGTAAATTTTGTATTTTTTTAACAAGAACCTCGTCAGAACCATCTTTACTCATATATATCTCAGCACACTTTTTTCTTTCAGCTCATGAACGCCAATTTTTTTTCTTAATATCCTTGTAACAGGAAATAATAATAATATTGTGTAAAGATTTTACGCATCTATTGGATGATTCTTCGTGCAGCAGTAATGATTAGTATTCACATCCACATTTTGCTTCATCATATTTACCACCCCAGTCACTAGTGTATGATTATTTCAGTTCAGGGGTGAGAGAGATTGCGTTATGGGGTCGCCATGGTTTATGACGTTTGCACCGAGAGCTAGATTATAATATTAACAATGACCTATCCGGTATTAGTTATTGAATTGTGATTAATATGCATGGACAGTAGTGGGTTGCCGCGCCCTCTATTAGACGGGGCTTGTATGTTGCATTCATAAAAGCTTGCTTCACGTGTAATACTATTTAATATCGTAGTACGGCAATGGTTTTGATTGTATGAATAATTTTCAGTAATAATTGCCATATTCATGAAGGGGCACAAATAAAATGTAATTCAAGCATCTATCGCACTAGATTAATTCAGTATAGTTAAGCATTCCTAAAATATTGACGTTGAATATTAAAATTTAAAAATTTGAAAGTAAAATTTTCAGAACCATCTACGGTCGGGGGAAAAATAAGTCTTTGGTACAAGATTTTTTTTTATAATATCTGCAAAGAGCCCGATGTGATTATGTTGGTGCAAATAGGGTGCCTACAGTAAACTGGTCACATAATTAGAAATAAATGATGTAGACCCCATTAGGGGCTACTCACAACAACTCAAGGCTGAAGGAGACTAGGAAGGTTAAAAATACGATGGATGGATAGTGTAAACGCAGATGCAACCAAGATAGATATACGTAGCTCGAAAGCATAGATAATTGGCAGGCCACTGTAAGCAGCCATCAACAAAATCCTTTTGGCATTCAACTATATTTGGGAATCGAAGCATGTTTCCTTAATCATCCCTCATCTAGTGCTGTGGGTCCTTCCAACACATACATACAGGATGGGTATGTACGTGTACGGGGTTTGAGAAAATTACAAATAAAAAATCAAAAAGGCCGCTTAAAATAAGAAAATAAACATGTATGGAAGTTCAGTGGCGTTCGATAAGGTGGTTCTGGAAGGGCCGTTCTAATTCCTCCAACCGTTCGACTATTGATCGCAATGTTTATTGTGCCTATATTCCGTGATCTGTGATTCTACCCCAACTCATAGTCAAAAATCAAATAAACCCAATGTTTTTTTGACATATCTTTACCTATGCGTTGAAAAATTACCATTATCGTTGCACGAAAAATTGCATCGTGGGTCTTGTTTACGTTTACCATGGACGTTTGCTTCTGTAGCGTGGCACAAGTGCACAAGATTGCGGAGATAACGAGCCGGCAAAGCCAGTTACTGTGAGTGCATTAGCAGGGAGATATTAGATTAATGTCGACTGGCTGGGCAGGGCGACTGCGAGAGCACCCTGGACACAACGCAGAGAGGATGCGCTTGATTTTACAGAATTGCATCATCGTTTCTGTATCACTAATAAACGACATTTTGAAAGGTTTTCTATGTCCGGTCGATAGCTCAGGTGGTAGAGTGCTTGCAATCCATGCCGAAAGCTCGGGTTCGAATCCCACCGACGGTGTCAGAAATGATTTCCAGTTTCGGTGTTTATTTCTAACCCCAAATAAAATACCGGCAAGGTTTACTCAGCCTTCACAAGAAATAAGTACTAGCACTCTCGGGAGCTGGGAAACCTCCACTTCAACTGAAGTGGTTGGCGTAAGGCCGGCCCCCTTACCTGTAAAAATAAATAGGTTCAACTCACCACATGCGACCCCTTCGGGGATAACGCGGCAAGAAGTTACACTATATGTGTAGCTTAGTTGCGTTAGTTGCGTTGCGTCCTATAGTACAGTTCGGTAAACAGTGAAACTTGGATTCACACCTTCAGGTCCGAAAGCTCAGTTGATAGAGCGCTTGCATTCCATCCAAAAATGATTTCCCGTTTCAATGTTCATTTCAAAAATCTAAAATAAAATACAGATTTATTCGGCCTTCACAAGAAATGAGTACCAGCCCTTTCGGGAGCTGGGAAATACCCTCTTTAACTGAAGTGGTTGGTTTAAGGCCAGCCCCCTTACCTGTAAAACAAATAGGTTACAGTAGCCACATGCGAAACCCTTCGGGGATAACGCGACAAGAAGTTACATTATGTATATGTGTGGATTTGCATTTTTTTGCGTTTTCAAGGGAGCAGGTTCACACGTTTTTTTAAGAATAGAACTGGAAAAAAATACCGAATCAAGAAATCATGCCTTGAGTGTGGCAGGGCTCAAATCTTATTATTCTTACTTTCAATGCAAGGGTTCAGAAAATATAAAATTTGGAAAAACAAGCGGATCAAAGTGAATATCTATACCTTTGCTGGAGCAAAAAACAATGTGTGAATGTGCAATTGTCACCTTTTCTTATTTTGAAAACCACATTATATACAGGTTAAATTTAAGAAAAATATTTTCTGAACTTCGATTCCCAAGAGTATTAAGTATACAAAATTATCGTATAAATATAAGTGTAAGAAAAAGTTTTTATAGTATTTCAAACGTTAATCAATTATCTCAGTACAATAATAATATTCATATTAGGATGATTCATTTGGCGAGCGCTGTTTTTTGTGCGTATCATACCTCAAGAGCCCTCTGCGAGCTTGTTGTTATTGAAAGCACTAAATTCTCAAGCAAGACCCATTTGCTGTAAGGCTGGATAGACTTTTAGTTGTTGGTAAAGGTATATGATTTTTTTACCCAGCGAAGAGCATATTTGAAAATATAAATGGTATATTTTTGGTGCTCCGCCGGTATTCAAACCCACAACCTTCCATTTACGATTCAGAAGTGTTAGCCACTAGACTATGTACCGGATAATTTAACAGTGTCCATATTGCGCCCGAAATCTAAGACAAACAATAAATCTACGTAATCTCAGCGTAGCAGAGCAAATAGCAGCGGTATTAATGCACATAGTTGTCACAGCAGCGGATACATACAAACAAGCCATCATTATTGATATTGTAACGGACAGTTTGCTCATAAGGCAAACACGGTAGGTAACTATTTGCCGTGTAAGAGGAGTCCAAGAACAAGAGGGAAATCAGAATGTGCCAATAAATATAAATGTTAGGGAAATAAGGACGGTTTGTCATAAAAGCCAAAGAAAACGTATGACTTTAGAGTAAAATTGTATATTTATTGGTATAAAAAATTAATCTTAGAATATTGATAAAACATTAAATGGATATATAAAAAGTCGTGCAATGAAAATTGATGAAACTGGAACTTAGAAATCACAATTTCCAACAAATTTATGAATAATAAACACGTGTAATATGGTAGCGCAAAAATAGTAGAGATAAAATAAAATACGTTCACATGAAGTCTGAATCTATTATTATGTATCTATTTTGTTCCATTTGCATCTCTACTTTGGAGTTAAGCATTTTTTTAACTCACTTTTTCTTTTTTGCAGGATAACATAAACGTAATGAAAAATTAAAACAGTTCATTATAAAGAACCATTTTTACTCACTATTTTAAATTATTTTTGTTTTATTTCGTTTAATGTCAACCCTGTCAAATGAAAATCAAAAGACCCCGGACCTACTCCCTGCGGCTTTGCCTGTAGGGGCCGCGTGAGTGAGTCTCAGGCCGAGGTCTCCCAATCATACACTAACCCAATTCCCAAGCATAATCATCGGCTGCCCGTACATCCACTAGCGAGTCATCAAGATCCAACACGACAGTGTACAATCGCGAGGGTCCCTGGAGACCCCAGCAAGGTATAATCACCATTTTTGAATTCATATTATAAACGTTTTACGTGAAAACATAATATTTATATTATTTTAGTTATGAAGTATTTTGCAACTAATGTAGGTACATATAATCTAAAATCTAAATAACAAGGATACATAAACATTCAAAAACTTATCAAATGCAAGCCCACAAACAGACACGTAAGTTAACGCTTACAAGTGCTGAATATGTACTTACAAATTCAAATCCAAACTTCAAATGAACATAAACCGAGCTTCCCTGAAACAGGGGTGATATTGGCAACTGAACCATTGTTTACAGTATGCGTAGTTAGCCTCATACCAACCTATAAGTCAAGGAATACAGAAATAGTATTGAAAACAAAAACTACTTTTAATAAACCGTTTTAATTAATTATTATACATTTTTGTTTGAAATTGTAACTTTTTTTCAAACGGTTGCATTATTTAATATGCACCGAACACTTTACGGAATTTCACTTTGCCTCTTATAGGATTGTAGTGTAAAATGAAATCCGTGTTTTTTTAATTAGAGTTTCTGGAGTCACATGCAGTGGACAGGGAGGCTTTGTGCGTAATTACACGGGAAGGAACGGAAGAGGAAGTAACGTGTAACAAGAGAGCGGAGGAAAACATTCCACGAGCACTGTTTCAATAGAGACAAATGAAATCGCGGAATACGTGATGCCTAGGAAAATTAAGTTTTCCCAGAGCAACTGTAAATCTTTTTGTGCAAAAAAAAAGACAAATGGGCATTCCTATTACATTTTTTTTTTGAGAAATCGAGAAGCTGCGTTGAAATTACAAGTACATATATCTAGAACTCATACACCCCTGTTTCAGGGAAGGACGGCAAGAGTTGCAGGGTGTATGCCCATTTGAGATTTGAGTTTTTATGTTGTAGTTTCACAGGCGGCATGTGCAAGCGTGAATTTGTACGTGTCTGCTTGTGAAAATGTATATAATGTAAATCCCCGATGTTACATATCTTGGCAACTTAGATTAGATTAGTTACACCCATATAATTATTTGTGCTTTTACAAGCTTCACGATGTAGATTAATATCAATGTCAGAGGTGTTTTTTTTTTTTCGACAATTTGACATTGCGAGTAAAAGCGGAACATGCATTGTAAGGAAACAAATGTGTGAGAGATATGCATGTAGCTTGTTATCTAAGCCAAAACCAGAGGAGTTCAAAAATTACCTCCATACACAGTTTGTGTAAAAGAAAGACAATGGAGTGACATAGATTCTTGGTGGTACGAATTGTTTTTTTTAATGAAATTTTAATGAAACCACCGATATTTATTTTTAAGAAAAATATGACAAATTTGCATGATAACGTGTATACGATTCGAATTCCACAAAAAATAATACAACACTTTACACAAAAAGTTATGTTGCATATATTACACAAAAGCCACAAATATCAACAGTCCCTTATCTCCCAACAAAAGTTTTACCATCTCTAACAAAGTAACGTAGATTAAGCGTACAAACTATGTGTAATTTCCAGCCTTACTTCTATTATATTCATTTCCATTGTAACTTTAACTCTCATTACTCCGTTACTTTTTTATCTTTGCAATTTTCTATAAAACTAGCAGACTGACCGTGCTGCGCACGGTTGTCTGCTAGGCCCTTCGGGCAGTGTAAGTCTGGCTTCGCAATAATTTTTCCTCACACCTCCTTCATAGTAATTAAATGCTTTAAGAAGTAATTTGAAAAAAAAATTGCGGTAAAAGGGTTATTTAGTTCTTTCATGTTCTGAGTATCTTGTATGAAGCATGAGGTATGAGGCTGACCTCCCATACCTAAAAAATGTTCACTGAACGAATGTTTCTCTGTTCCTGAAAAGGTCGGCAAAATTGCAGGGCTTATGGTCAAGAGAGGCTGAAATTTTTATTTGTAATTACACATGCAGCGTTTGTAAGCGCAAACTCACTCATGTCTGCTTGGGGGCATGCATTCAATATGAATTATAAAATGTATGTATGCAACTTAGATTTATATTCTAAAATTAAAAACATCAAGTGCCACAATTATATGTTAGCGTGAAAGAACATTTGCCAGCTTGTGGGTGTGCATTGTATTTGAATCATCAAAACTCTTTTTGCAACTTAAGATTATAAATTAAGATAACCGTTGTTTAAGGATTTTTCAAACCCAAACTCCTTGACCTAAGGGTTAGTATGAGGCTTACCACCCATATCGCATAAATGGGTTCACTTAACTAATGTTCCCCCTCTTTCTGAATAGGTCGGCAAAAGTTGCATGGCTTATGGTTATGAGAGGCTGAAATTTTTATTTGTAATTACACATGCAGCATTTGTAAGCGCTAAGTCACTCATGTCTGCTTGGGGGCATGCATTGAATATGAATTATAAAATGTATGTATGCAACTTAGATTTATATTCTAAAATTAAAAACATCAAGTGCCACAATTAAATGTTAGCGTGAAATGACATTTGCCAGTTTGTGGGCGTGCATTCAATTTGAATCATCAAATAACTTTTTTTGCAACTTTAGATTATAAATTAAATTTAACATTGTTGAAGGATTTTTTAAACTCAAATCCTTGACGGATAGGTAAGTATGAGCTTGAATACCCATATCGCAAAAAATGGTTCACTTGACAAATGTTTCCCCTGTTTTTGAAAAGGTTGGCAAAAGTTGCAGGGCTTATGTTCATTAGAGGCCTTAATTTTAATTTGTAAGTTAACATGCAGCATTTATAAGCGCGAACCCACTCATGTCTCCAGGGGGGCATGCATTGAATATGAATTATAAAAGTTATTGTATCTGTGCAACTTAGATTATATATTCTAATATTTAAAAAAAAATCAAGTGCCACAACTATATGTTAGCGTGAAATGACATTTGCCAGTTTGTGGGCGTGCATTCAATTTGAATCATCAAATAACTTTTTTTGCAACTTTAGATTATAAATTAAATTTAACGTTGTTGAAGGATTTTTCAAACTCAAATCCTTTACTTATAGGTAAGTATGAGTCTGAATACCCATATCGCAAAAAATGGTTCACTTGACAAATGTTTCCCCTGTTTTTGAAAAGGTTGGCTCTCCGGTCGATAGCTCAGGTGGTAGAGTGCTTGCATTCCATGCCGAAAGCTCGGGTTCGAATCCCACCGACGCGACGGTGTCAGAAATGATTTCCCGTTTCGGTGTTTATTTCAAAACCCAAAATAAAATACCGGCAAGGTTTACTCAGCCTTCACAAGAAATGAGTACCAGCACTCTCGGGAGCTGGGAAACCTCCACTTCAACTGAAGTGGTTGGCGTAAGGCCGGCCCCCTTACCTGTAAAAATAAATAGGTTCAACTCGCCACATGCGACCCCTTCGGGGATAACGCGGCAAGAAGTTACACTATATGTGTAGCTTAGTTGCGTTGCGTTTGCGTTTTTGGCAAAAGTTGCAGGGCTTATGTTCATTAGAGGCCTTAATTTTAATTTGTAAGTTCACATGCAGCATTTATAAGTGCGAACCCACTCGTGTCTCCAGGGGGGCATGCATTGAATATGAATTATAAAAGTTATTGTGTCTGTGCAACTTAGATTATATATTCTAATATTTAAAAAAAATCAAGCGCCACAACTTTATGTTAGCGTGAAATGACATTTGCCAGTTTGTGGGCGTGCATTCAATTTGAATCATCAAATAACTTTTTTTGCAACTTTAGATTATAAATTAAATTTAACGTTGTTGAAGGATTTTTCAAACTCAAATCCTTGACGGATAGGTAAGTATGAGCTTGAATACCCATATCGAAAAAAATGGTTCACTTGACAAATGTTCCCCCTGTTTTTGAAAAGGTTGGCCAAAGTTGCAGGGCTTATGTTCATTAGAGGCCTTAATTTTAATTTGTAATTCACATGCAGCATTAATAAGCGCGTACCCACTCGTGTCTCCAGGGGGGCATGCATTGAATATGAATTATAAAAGTTATTGTATCTGTGCAACTTAGATTATATATTCTAATATTTAAAATGGGAGAATGATGAAGTATGTAAGAGATGGAAAGAATATTTTGAAGGGATTTTTGGTCGTGGCGAAAGAAATTTGTTTAGAAAAATGACAGAAGAGAATGAATTTAGGATTTTGAAAGAAGAAATAAAAGTATCTATTGAATGTTTGAAGAATGGAAAGTCTGCTGGGTTTGATGGAATAAATGGTGAAATGTTGAAAGCAGGAGGTGAATGCGTGATAGATTGGATGTACGAATTATGTAAGCTTTGTGTGAATGCAGGAGTAGTACCGATGGATTGGAGGAAGGCAGTCATTGTTCCCATTTACAAAGGTAAAGGGGACAAAAAAGACTGTCAGAACTTCAGACCAATCAGTCTACTCAGTATACCAGGAAAAGTCTTCTGTAAGGTGATTATAAAAAATGTGATTCTGACTACTAGTGAAAGGATTTCCGATATACAGTCCGGCTTTATGGCCGGTAGAGGCTGTGTTGATCAGATTTTTACTCTACGACAACTTGTTGAAAAACAATTGTCGGTGAGGCGGAAGCTGTTCACGGCCTTTGTAGATCTGGAAAAGGCTTTTGACTCAGTGGACAGAGGTATGTTATGGGATGTTTTGAAAGCATACGGAGTGAATGGGGCTCTCCTTGGTGCGGTGCATGCAAACTATGAAAATAGTAAGGCATGTGTCCGTATTGATGGTGAGTATAGCGAGTGGTTTGAAGTTTATAAGGGTGTGAGGCAAGGATGTGTGATGAGTCCATGGCTATTTAACATAGTTATGGACAAGTGTGTCAGGGATGCTAGACTTAATGATTGTGGATTGATGATAGGAGAGAGCAAAGTGAGTGTTCTACTGTATGCAGATGATGCAGTTCTTGTATCTGATTCTGCAGTAGAATTGCAAACAATGCTCTCTAGATTGAATGAAGCTTTGTTAGGTAACCATCTGAAGTTGAATGCAAGTAAGACGAAAGTATTGATTTTTGAAAGAGATGATGAAAGTATGAATTATGAATTTAAAATTAATGGAATGAATGTTGATGTCGTAAATGAGTTTGTATACCTGGGAAGTAAGTTTGAAAAAGATGGAAGAATGACCGGTGAATTTGAAAGAAGAGTAATGAAGGGCAGGTGTGTACTGGGTGCCACAGCTTGTATCGCCAAAAATCAAAACATATCTAAAAATGCTCGATTGGCGGTACGCAGTGGCATACTTTTACCCACCTTGATGTATGGAAGCGAGGCCTGGACGGTGAATGAAAGTGAAATTAGTAAAGTCCATACTGTTGAAATGGACTTTCTAAGAAGTATGATTGGGAAAAAACGGAGTGACAGGGTGAGGAATGATTTTGTAAGAGAAGAATGTGGTGCAAGAGAAAGTGTGAAAGTGAAGATTAAAAGAAGTTTGTTAAGATGGTTTGGGCATATGGAGAGAATGAATGAGGAAAGACTGACGAAGAAAGTATATGTTGGTAGAATAGATGGATGTCGTGGTAGAGGAAGACCGAGAAAGGTATGGATGGACCAAATATCCGAAATTGCGAATGAATGGAATATCCAGAGTCATAATAAAAGAAGAGCTTGTATGAAGAAGGTTATGACTCTGGAGGAAATGAAAGAAGTGTGTAAGGATAGAAAGAAATGGCGGTTGATCTGTGATGTTGGCGGCTAGGGTTTGTTAAAGTAAAATTGGTTTTTATGATTTAGTTTTTTATGTCCATGTATATATTATAATTTATTGATTTTAAAAATGTAATTTGTCATGTATGTTCCTTGACTTATAGGTTGTTATGTGGCTGACCACCCATACTGTAAAAAATTGGTTCACTTTGCCAATGTCACCCCTGTTTCAGGGAAGGACGGCAAGAGTTGCAAGGCTTATGTTCATTTGAGATTGGGTTTTTATATTGTAGGTCCACATGCGGCATGTGTTAGCGCGAAATTATACATGTCTGCTTGTGGGAATGCATTTAATATAAATCTTAAATGATATATATCTTTGCAGCTTAGATTAGATTAGATTAGATTAGATTAAAAAAAATCAAGCGCCACAACTATATGTTAGCGTGAAATGACATTTGCCAGTTTGTGGGCGTGCATTCAATTTGAATCATCAAATAACTTTTTTTGCAACTTTAGATTATAAATTAAGATTACCATTGTTTAAGGATTTTTCAAACTCAAATTCCTTGACTTAAGGGTTAGTATGAGGCTTACCACCCATATCGCATAAATGGGTTCACTTAACAAATGTGTCCCCTGTTTCTGAAAAGGTCAGCAAAAGTTGCAGGGCTTATGGTCATGAGAGGCTGAAATTTTTATTTGTAAATACACATGCAGCATTTGTAAGCGCAAACTCACTCGTGTCTCCGTGCAGGAGTGCATTGAATATGAATTATAAAATATGTTAATGCGTCTATGCAACTTAGATTGTATATTGTAATAATACTTTAAAAAAATTAAATGCCGCAATAAGTACGGTTTCATATAAAAAGTTGACCGAATCGATCGTCATTATTTCTAAAAAAATACATGTTATAACTGGTTGAAGTATAATTTTGAAATAAATAAAGAATATAGGTAGGTACTCAACGGAATTCAACCGAAAAATAATCGACTTGGCAATGGCAACGATGGCAACTTTGAAGCCTGTTGAAGTGCTGGCAATTTATTTGAAATTCGAATGTCAAAATGAGTTTTGTTTCTCGCATAGGTTTTACATAAAAAGGTGTTGTGATTGATCATGTTTATTTATTTAAAAAACAACAATTTAAAATCTACTAATGATGAGGAAGCACATCCCAAGTCCTGAACAATATTTGTTGTGAATATGACGTGCATCTGTTTAGGAGTTCTTCAGTTTGAATGCCATTAACGCACAACTATTTTGTATGGGGAGGCCGTTGCATTTTATAAAGATAAGGGATATGCACGCAAACTCGCCGGCATCCTTTTGCCGAGTATTTTAATTGTTTTCCTCTGTACCATTGCCCTACTTCCAGCAGCAGCCGCACCGAAAAACATAAAAAAAACGGACTGCCAAGTGAAATCATTCAACGCGAAAGTCGCATAAAAGTGAGCCATCAAATATTCAGGCTCTCTTTCCTGGGCTTCAGGTACCGGTGGGAGGGTTTCCTGAAGCCATTGCAACCCCCGAGAGAGAGGGACGGATATAGCCAGCGAGTGGTGGAGAGAAAGGGTGAGGTGACCCGGTCAATAATTCCCTAAGGTTTGGATACGATAGACACGAAATTAAACTCGTATGAAATGCTGTCACTTTTTCAAAATAAATTGAATTTATATATTGATTTTTTTTTAATTGAATAAATATTATTGTTACGAAATTAGGGTTCAAAAGTCTTTGAAATTAAAATACACAGGTCTTCTTATACAGTTGTTTATTTTACACTTTTAAATAATTTATTTTCACAAAGCTTGCTCGACTATTCCACTTGGTTTCTGTTCACTGATCAAGTTAGTTCTATGTGTTTGTAAATCTCGTATGATACTGCTCGCCCTGCAAGCCACTCGCACCCTTTATACTCTTTAAAGCAGTACAATCTAGACCTATAGTTGCTAGACAGTTCCAGAAAGGCATAGTTATTATTATTTCTCGATGCTTCACGTATTTTATTCAATGATTCCTACCCACACAATACAATACAGAATTCCTATAACTAATACCTACTTATTTTAAATATTTATATTTCATATTTACATAACATTATTTTTCATAATTTGTTAAATAACAAGTGTACCAGTGCACAATTCATAATTCTAAATTACTATAGTCCGGTCCGGTAAATTATAAGTCCGGTCGATAGCTCAGTTGGTAGAGTGCTTGCATTCCATGCCGTGAGCTCGAGTTCGAATCCCACCGAGGGTGTCAGAAATGATTTCCCGTTTCGGTGTTTATTTCAAGCCCCATAATAAAATACCGGCAAGGTTTACTCAGCCTTCACAAGAAATGAGAACCAGCCCTCTCGGGAGCAGGGAAACCCCCACTTCCACTGAAGTGGTTGGCGCAAGGCCGACCCCTTACCTATAAAAATAAATAGGTTCAACCTGCCACATGCGACTCCTTCGGGGATAACGCGGCAAGAAGTTACAGTATATGTGTAGCTTAGTTGCGTTATTTGCGTTTTAAAGCATCATTAAAGAAGTTTGCGAAGTATAAAACATCCTAGTTTTCACTCACATATCGTGTAGAGTAAAAAAAATAATGGAAATTCGTATTGTCATTTACGCTCACTGGAGGCGCTGTGAAATGACAGCGTTAATTACAACGTGTACTTTGATTCATTTTGTATTCCTTAAGACATGTAAGTTTTTCACAATAGGGGTAGAGGATACTTTTTGGATTTGATTTTTCTTGTTCTAAAACAATTTGGCTTTCTTCCTTTAGTCTTAATTTACATCCAAGTCATTTAAAATTGCATCTATTTACATAAATATGTAGATCCAAGTTGACTTACAAATTTTCCAAAAAAAAAGGTTTTGAGATTATTTTTAACAGGGTCCGATTCCTTAGAACTGAAACTCTTTAAGAATTGAAAGGTATTAGGATGATTTATTTGGTGAGCGCTGTTTTTGTATGAATCACCCTCTGCGAACTTGGACGTTGCATCGCCATAGAAAGCGCCAATTCTCACGCAAGACCCAATAGTAAGATTGGATGGACCTTTGGTTAAGGTAAATGTATTTTAAGGAAGCATAACATTGTCATATATTTTCCTCTTATACATAAAAGTCGGTTTATTGTTATTTTTGTGTGAATGAGTGATGTTAAAGATACAAAATTCGCTGAGTAAATTATCACAGTTGCGCGCTACTGATCGTGCAGTTTACTCCATCTTTAGCGGAACTTGCGGCGCTGCAGAAGATATTGCATTTTATACCATAAGGGTTTCCCGTACCTCTTGCATGAAACATTACACTCAAACTAAGACATTGAATTTTACCAAAAACTGTATAGAATATGAAACAAAACCTCTATTGAACGTTTAAGTTTCCAAATATTTTTGATAAACTCTATCGTTGAGTTTTAAACTTCCAACCCTCAAGCGAGTCGCTTGTCACCCTCTAACACTTCACAACATTGAGGGTTTGATCAGTGCCCAAAGTGTTAACTTTTGCGTGTAAACTTATCTGTGGAGCTTACAAAAATACGTTTGGAAAATTAAACAGCATTCCTGGTGAGCGTTTTAGGTTTTATAGTTTTTCGCTGAAACGATATGGTTGAGTTACAACGTTAGGTCCTATATTTGGTATACAGGCATCGAAATCACAACGAATATATTCACAGAAACATAGCGCAAATATCTTATGCTTCCACTTGATACTGTATCTGATTTTAAAGTATAGTAAAATGTGTCAAATATAAATATAATATTTTCTTGTCCTTATTTCGTATTCTCTTTGTTTCGTGTTGCTTTTTTTTAGAAGAATGAAAAGTTCTGTACAAGATTTGAACAACACACCATTTATCTCTCTGTTTTTATTCAGATGTAAATGTTTTAACGCAACGCAAATAGGCTGTTTATATAGCGGAACATCTTACCGCTTTATTCCCGAAGAAATTTCCAGTGCCGAGGGAAACTATTTATTTTCACAGATAAGAGGACCGGCCTCATGCTAACAATTTCACTTTTAACTGGGAGTTGTCTAGCTTCTGAGGGAGGTGGTTCTGATTTTCTGTGAAGGCTGAGTGAACCTTGCTGATGATACTATTTCAGGTTCGAACAGGAAATCATTTCTGACACCCTTGCTGGAAATCGAACCATAACCCTCTGACATGAAACCGTAGCATTCTTCCAACTGAGCTATGGGCCGGAAGTAAACATGATGATTCAAAAGTACAGAAAATGTAAAAATTACAAATTCACGGAAAATATACCGCGTTTTCAATTCACACCAGCGATTTTATTCGCTCGACATCACGCCAGATTTTTTAACTCTGCAAATCATAAATTGAAAAAAATTCCGAGATGGAAGAATATAATTGAATTGGCTGTCTTAATTGGATTTTATAACTTCACGAGATATGCCGTCACTTTTATTGGACGCAAAAAAATTGAAAATATTTTTTCACACTAAAATTTTGTTTTTGGAATAAATAGATTCATGCTTCGCTGTTTAGTGGAGGTCGGCAATAGTGCAGGGTTTATGTTAGATTCAGTTTTGGGCTTTTATTTTGTAAGTACACGGCATGTGTAAAAAAAAAAAAAAAAAAAAAAAAAAAAAAAAAAAAAAAAAAAGAAAGTCGCAAGTGTGCACACAATAAAATAAGAATCAATGCATCTTAGATTATACACTTTCATGGTGAAGAATGGCGGTTGACTGTCGGCAAGAGTTTCAGGGCTTATGTTCATCTGAGATTAGGTTTTAATAAACTCACATGCGTCGTGTTACAGCGCAAACTTATACGTGTCTGCTTGCGGAAATGCGTTTAATATGAATCTCAAATGTAATGTATCTTTGCAACTTTAATTATAGTTTATTATTATGGTATATTGTTTAGAAAAAATCCGAAATAGCGGATATTAATAATGTCAACATTTACCGTTTTAAATAACGGTTTTATATTTTTTGTCAAGTTTTTTTTGTAAAAAGATGTTCACAACATTTTCAGAAATAAAAGTAATTTTCCAGACTAGATAATGGCATCTGATAGCGCGCCATTATTACCTACGTCTGTTGTAAAGTTTCCCAATTATAATTTTGTTTTCCGGACATTTTCCATCTCCCCCACTCTGCAGCCTTACAATGGAGGATTTAAAACAAGTCCAGATTATCATCTAGGAAGGAATTGTGTACATTATTTCTATTATAACTTTTATTCCAAAGCAGATTATCAAATATTTTTCATGAAACGCCAGAAATAATTGGTCGTTGTTTTGTGATTGAAGCGGTGATCAGAATGTAAAAAAGTTAGTTTTATCGTCTTAGTACACTTTTTCTTTTAAATTTGTTGTAATAAGTTTTCTCAAAACCTTATAAATATTAAATATTGGGGAAATTTTCCCAACTTTTTTTTTTTCCCCATTTTTAGGTTAGGTTAGGTTTTTCCCGACTTTTGGGGAAAAAAAAATTTCCCAACTTTTTTTTTTTTTCCCAGATTTGAAAGTGGGAACCATGCGCAGGGGGATAAGTGGGAACAATGCGCAGGGGGAAATTTCCCAACTTTTTTTTTTTTTCCCATTCTTAGGTTAGGTTAGGTTAGGTTAGGTTTTTCCCGACTTTTGGGGAAAAAAAAATTTCCCCACTTTTGGGGAAATTTCCCAACTTTTTTTTTTTTTTCCCATTTTTAGGTTAGGTAAGGTTAGGTTTTTCCCGACTTTTGGGGAAAAAATAATTTCCCCACTTTTGGGGAAATTTCCCAACTTTTTTTTTTTTCCCATTTTTAGGTTAGGTTAGGTTAGGTTAGGTTTTTCCCCGACTTTTGGGGAAAAAAAAATTTCCCCACTTTTGGGGAAATTTCCCAACTTTTTTTTTTTTTTCCCATTTTTAGGTTAGGTTAGGTTAGGTTTTTCCCGACTTTTGGGGAAAAAATAATTTCCCCACTTTTGGGGAAATTTCCCAACTTTTTTTTTTTTTTCCCATTTTTAGGTTAGGTTAGGTTTTTCCCGACTTTTGGGGAAAAAAAAATTTTCCCCACTTTTGGGGAAATTTTCCCAACTTTTTTTTTTTTCCCCATTTTTAGGTTAGGTTAGGTTTTTCCCCACTTTTGGGGAAAAAAAATTTTCCTAACTTTTTTTTTTTTTTCCCAGATTTGAAAGTGGGAACCATGCGCAGGGGGATAAGTGGGAACAATGCGCAGGGGGAAATTTCCCAACTTTTTTTTTTTTTCCCATTTTTAGGTTAGGTTAGGTTAGGTTAGGTTTTTCCCGACTTTTGGGGAAAAAAAAAATTCCCCACTTTTGGGGAAATTTCCCAACTTTTTTTTTTTTTCCCATTTTTAGGCGTAAAGTAAAAGTTACTGGGTTGTTCATTTTAGATTTGGATTTTAAATTATGAGTGGGTACACATGCAGCATTTGTAAGCGTGAACTTACATGTGTCTACTTGTGAGCATGCATTTTATATGAATCTTTAATGTAAATGTATATTTGCAACTAAGATTATGTATTGTAGTTGAATATAATGGTCTTCTTCTATTGGGTGGTTTCAAAATTTACCGACCTCGTTGCTGAAATATCGAGAATTGAGAACCACTGTTTATTTGATCACCATCAAACTTCACAGGATTCGTTCTAAGAATATGTTACATGTTTCCTGAAAATTTCGTCAAAATCGGATGAGCGGTTTATGAGTCTATAGGGGACATACATACATACATACATACATACATACATACATACATACATACATACATACATACATACATACATACATACACACATCCTTCTTTATAGATATAGATAGATTCCAGCCCAAAAGATCATTCAAAGATAAACATGTAACAAAAAGGATTTGACCGCAAAGTCATCTTACAATTGATTTACAATCTCCGACATTTTGTGGTAAAATGTAAAAAGCTCTCATTCCTCTAACAAACCTATAATTATAAAGAAAAAATATTTCAGTCAATTTTAACGCCTAAACTATTTTCGTCAGCTGCTCTCTCTTAACTACCGATTATAATCGAAGATAATTATCTTACATATTTAATTTTGTAAATGGCAAACATCTTCAATCAGTACTTTTTAATGCAAGGATATATGAACGTTACAGATAAATATTAAATGCACGCTCACAAGCATTACATGTAAGCAATTAAATGCAAGAATAAACGTCAAGACATTAATATATTCCATTTTATAAAATTTAATGCAGGTTTATGTAATGAATAGTTTGTATTTTATTTGAAAAACCGATGATTTTTTATGAAAAATAGGCTGTTTTCTAAAATGTAAGGACGATGAGCCTCACCTTAACGTTATTTTATGAAGCTGAAACTCCGTGAATATTTTTTTTAGTCAATTGGCAAATTTTAGAGGGGGGCACTCATCATTAAAACAAAAATAAAAATATTCATACATCTAAAAAAACAGTCTAATACGCATGCTTTATGAGTGCACAAAAATAAAATCCCAAAGCAATAACTTGTAAATATATGTAAGTCCTACAAGACTCGTTTACCCAATCTAAGATATATATATTTTTGCAAAAAATATTTTTTTTAATACGGATGGTCAGCATAAAATACCGATTTTGAGTTTCTAAATTTCCGAATCATTTTTTTAACTTCAAAGGCCGACATGGCTGTGAATCCGGAATTACCCGAGTACAAACATCTCTTGTTGGACGCCTCCCGGACTGTCGCGATGACAACATAGAATTAAAACAGCATTAGTAGCGAGTGTCGAGTCTACTCCTCCACTCCACGGCCAGTAAGTAGACTGTAATTATGATGTTCCCAGGCAGACAGTATAGCCGGCCATTCCACCGCGGCAATCCATCATCTGTGCAATTATGCTGCACCTTACCTCGAGTATACAGCGTTGCGTAAACTCCCCTCGATCGCGTAATTATAAAAAAAAAATATATCAAAAGTAAATCATTCACTAAGGGTGTTGTAACATCCCTTTGGAGAGAAGCTGCATTCAAGAATATAGTAATGGCAGCTCACTGTGCACTACATGCGTTGTTTATTATTTATGTACATGGGGAAGTTTGTTCTTAAGTAGCTTTTTTTCAGTTGGTGTTTATTTAAAATTAATGAATACATAGATTTGGGTGACTAGACGGAGTGGGGAAAGGCTGACATATTAACTAATTTATCGAGTCCCCAAGGACGGTGGCTGCGATTAATCAAGGTGGTCAAGAGCCAGCCTAGAAACTTGTTCATATAATTAATAATTTATCTGAAATAACAAAGTTACAATACAGGCCAATCTCAAAAAATACAATTGATTTCATATTTTGAAAAACATTACCAACGCAATGCATAGAAACACTAATCTGTTTTTTTTAGTATGCATCTTTTTTCCAGTTTTCTCGGACGAGCTCGCATTCAGCGAATGGAATTCATTGAATTTAAACAAGGTTAAGGGTAAGCTGCCTGACACCAACCACTTGGGACAGCTACTCTCGATGGTGTAGGTTTTCATTTCATGATAAGCCTTGTCTTTAGTATGATTTGAGAATGAAAAATACACCAAAATGGGAATTCATATTAGTAGAACCTAACATAGTGGAACCCTAGCGCTCTGCTTTTACACGCAGGCGCTTTGCTAACTTAGCTACCAACCAGACCAACAATACAGCTTTAATTGTAATCATTTATCTCATCACAACTTTTAAAGTATAATCTATTTCTGTTCTACAAATATATTTCTATAGCTTCTTGAAATTAACTTTAAGTCTTAAAGTAATATTAGACGTCGTTTTCTCGTTATATGTTAAATAGTAAGATAATTAAGTTTCGTCTCTAGTTTCCATAAGAGAGGAAAAATTTAAATGGGTTAATTTTTCCTTCTCTTCAGTACGTGCCTCTGTCAGGAACAACCCTCTCCCCCCCTTACTCTAACCCTCTTATTCTCATCTCACCAGCTCTTACATTAGTTTTCTGTGCCAGAAAATACAATAATATCCACGACTTACAAACTTTCATAATAAAATTGTTTTGTATCCACATTTTATTATTGTATCCACTAACAGCTAGATTTTTTTCAAATCAACGCTTTATTTACCATAACTTCACTGATAAGTTAAAAACATCGAATATTTATCGAATAAAAGGGGTGGGCAATATCTATATCTATTTTATATTGTAGGTAGCATATTTAGCTTTCTGTACAAATTTATCTAATACTTTAGTTAATTAATACAGTCATAATTTTTAAAGATTTTGTTTCAGGTCAACTTAATAGTCTTAATAGGGAACAAAAGTAAAGGTTAGTTAATATTATTAATTTAATTCAAATTACATAAAAATGCACCATCAATTAAAGGAATGTACTAATTCTATCTTAGCGATATAATGTACATAGATTCTCATTCCATTATTCGGTCATTCATCCCCTCTCGCGCGTCCCTTCACCTCCCCGATTGTCTTTTTCTTCCTCCCTCAAGGATAGTCTTTCTTTCTCAAAGCTTTCATTACCTAATTACTTTAGTTATAGCTGGCAGGGCGTGTCTATATCTTAGGAGTCGGTGCCCCAAGTATGAAACCTTTCGGCTTTCGTTTAAATCAACCAAAGCGTTTCACCAAAAAAGTATGAAAACTAAAACGCTCACTGGAAGCGATGTTTACGCGATGGTTGAGTTTCAACGTAAAGTTTATACTAAGGGTTCTGTTCTTAACCAAACGAGAGGAGGGTCCATGCCAGACATTAATGGTGCCACTAAATTTCAGCTAAGTGTATTTTGTATAGATCGGGAGTGGCTTTTTATTCTGCTTAAAAAAACGTTAATGATCCGTTTTTAGAAAAAAAAATTGCTTAAGCGGATAAATATGTAAGATTCGGTACTTGCTTACGATTATTCCAATTAGGTTAGGAAAATGTAAGACATATTTCCATTATTTGGGCCCCATTGAATTGTCTAGAAGCCCTGCAAAATAGGGGCATTTATGTTAATGTATATTGGCAGAGTACCTTGTTCTTAGTAGTACTTAGTAGTACTTAGTTCCTTGACTTATAGGTTGGTATGTGGCTGACCACCCATACTGTGAAAAAATTGTTCACTTTGCCAATGTCACCCCTGTCTCAGGGAAGGACGGCAAGAGTTGCAGGGCTTATGTTCATTTGAGATGGGTTCTTATAATGTAGGTCCACATGCGGCATGTGTTAGCGCGAAATTATACATGTCTGCTTGTGGGAATGCATTTAATATAAATCTTAAATGGTAAATATCCTTGCAGCTTAGATTAGATAAGATTAGATTATACCTAATAAGACGTTAGACATGCTTCACGTTTATTTAAAAATAAACATAATAGAGAGTTACTTACCTTCATATTTTTTTTTTGTTCATTCTCATGGGTTAATTATGATTGATGATATGATATGATAAATACAAAACATGATAACTTGTTAATTTTTATTTTCGTGGTCTGCTTATTATCAAAATTCTTACATGATATTACTTCTGACTTTTTCATGTTCAAAAATCTGCGTAAACAGGTGAATTCAACTCACGATTTATTTTTCTTTTCTAGTGTATTTCGAAATTCTCAAATATCCCTGTAGGTATTTCAAAAGTTTCTATCGCCCCAAAAGAATATCACCATCGAACTGTTAAAACAACCGGGTGATTCCATGAAAGAAAATCTCTTTGCCAAAGTCGAATTCAATAAGTTTTATTCCCACTGCACAAAAAAACTCGACTTACACCATCGCATCCGGGCGATAATATTATTTTTATCAGAGGTTTTACAGCCTGCATTTGTAAGTAGATTACTGCGGCGCTTCCCGATTCCCCTTCGTAGCGAAAACAAGGTGAGATAACAGAGTCTCTCATTGTATATTCCTTATGGCAGAGTTAGAAAAAATGGCGGGAAATTTCGGGGCAGTCATAACTCAAGCGGGATTACAAAATAAAACCGTGGAGACCGTGATATTTAACAAAGGAGTCGCGGGCACTTGTACTGCGGAAGTTTTTTTTTCTGTTTTGAGATATCTATTCAAATCAAGATCCTCTGAATGAAAATGAACTTTATAAAAAGAGAAAATGATAAAGAAAAATGCATTTTTTAAAAACAGTTTTTGAACAGGTATCCGAAAAAAACCTCTTTTCTTTTATAGACACAAACAACTCTATTTGTTAATTCTAGATTTTACTTATTGTTATTTAGAAACTGCCCAAAAATCCAATCGCTTAGATGTTTGGGGTGGTCATGCACCCATTGCTGCGAAAGCACTAAAAGTACCTAAACAATGTCTTAAAAAATAGTAATTTTTCAGTGTTGACCTGTTAACACAGTGAAAGTCCATTTTTATAAATATTTAAAAATATAAATGGTAAAACATTGTTTTAATTCTCTTTATTCTCTTTTTTTTGCTCGAATATTTAATAGGTAACCATTCTGCTCTTAAAGATGCCTCATTAGGCGAAAATTTTTCGAGCAAAAAAAAAGAATAAAGTGAATAAAAACAATGTTTTACCATTTATATTTTTAAATATTTATAGTAATTTTTCATTTTTTAATATTTTCAGTTCCAAAACAGTACAAAAAAAAAAAAATGCAAATGTGGCAAATTTTATCGGATCTCATCAGTTGTACATATACAGTATCTTTCATCGTTATTCTTCGCACATCATATTTTGTTATTTGTTGTAAATCTCCAATAAATGTTGGGGATTACGTTTCTTTTGTGAAGTTCCGTAAAAATATTCAAGAGCAAAGATTCGCTAAAAAAAATATCACATGTTTCTTTTCTAAGCCGACATAAACATTATTAAGCAACAAATGTATTTAGTCCATAATTGATTTGTAAATATTTCTTTAGCGCCCTCGGTCATTGCCTCCCCACCACGCTTCCGTCCATACAGCCATCATCTACCCGTCACTCCCTTGATCCGTGACTTGTCACCTGAAACTACCCTTCTAACATTATTGCTCTAAGTTTCTATGGGCTTTCTCCCGCGGCAGATCTGTGGGGGTTCTTTCACAGTAAAGGCGCTAGACCTGCCATCAATCATTTACTTTTCAGACACATTTTTTCTTTGCCGAACCTTTTCATTCTGTGACGTCAGACGGTCGTAGGCTGCTCCCATAAATGCTGGAACGGGTTTTGAAAAAGTTCTTCACATACCTACTCACTACACAAGGAACTGAATTTCAATGTTGACGCATAAAAAAAAAATATTGGTGGTTTGAATATTTAATGTGTAGGTAGTTGGAGATCCAAGTAAATTTCGCAAAACTCATTATAAGAGAACGTTTCTTTTGAGAATACATAATATAAATAACAAATAAAAAACTTAATGAAGTGGGTTGTTGGATAAAAAAGCAAAAATATAAGTCTCTAGATTTTATTTTATTATTCTTATATTTGAAGACTCGCAAATTAAACAGTTTTATTTCAATTATAACAAGCATCCCCAGAATTGAATAACAAAAGATTATTTTCTTAAGTTGATTTTCAGATAAAAAAAAGATTGTATTCAAACAACTGTTAGTTTTCACGATTTCTGATGAATTAAAAAAACACATTCACTACGATCGAAAGACATGTTTGCGGTAAAATACATTTTCAAAATGTTCCACCCTCTACGACCCAACAGTGATGCATCAAAATCCTTTCAAGACGGAGTGCACAGGCGAACATGATCTCCCGGGGTAAACTTTCAATGGGTCTACAAGGCGCTACGACGTCGGCCAGTTTGCTCTACGATTCAATACATCTACGACTCCAATGGGCACATGAGGCGCCGCTTTGTAAATGAACGGTCTAGGATATATTTGTGAAGCGATGCATTTACATAATTTGACAGATAATTTTAGAAAAAATTGTGTCAGAAAAGAAATGTATAATATGCTACAGAATCCCGTAAAACCATAGTAATCATCTTTAGCATTTTTGTTTTCTGAAAAAAAGTGAAGACACTGACGTACTTATTATTTTAAAAACTTGTAAGTATCGAAAAATAGGAACAAATAAGGTCTTTTGCCAAACGGGGTGTCCAACCTTAAGATACCATTATATTATCCGGTTTATTATATAACCGTGATACATTTATGCTTCTTTATAATTTCGATAACGAATATTCTGGAACCTTAACTAGAAAATCTATGGCACTACGGTACATCAAAAAAAGTGGATTACACTCGGCATTCACCTAGCTTTAAAAAAAACGCAACTAAGCTACACATAAAGTGTAACTTCTTGCCGCGTTATCCCCGAAAGGGGTCGCATGTGGTGAGTTGAAACTATTTATTTTTATAGGTTAGGGGGCCGGCCTTACGGCAACCACTTCAGTTGAAATGGGGGTTTTCCCAGCTCTCGAAAGGGCTGGTACTCATTTCTTGTGAAGGCTGAGTAAACCTTGCCAGTATTTTATTTTGGGGTTTAAAATAAACACCAAAACGGGAAATCATTTCTGATACCCTCGGTGGGATTCGAACCCGAGCTCACGGCATGGAATGCAAGCACTCTACCAACTGAGCTATCGACCGGACTTTCATCTTCAAAATATATTTTTTCAGCAGAACTAATTCGAGCATTCATGTCCCTGGATTTTATTTCCGTCAGTGTTACGCTTAATGATTTATTTATTTTTTCACAAAAAAAATGACTGAAGTTACAAAAAATAAAAACCCTATTGATCGAAAATTAACCCAAATTTTCATTTTCAATCACATGAATAATTTAACATACATAGTAACCTAATTACCCATTATTAGGTCACCTAAAATTACATCACATAATTAAGGACTGTGTAATTTAACTTAGGAGACAATTACTCCGCCAAGCCGCCGTTCCCTGAGTTGTAACGATTGGCTAATATCCATTCCTTATCCCTCCCTCACAGTAATGGCCTCCTGATATCCTGCGGTTCACGCTCTATGCGGCCCACCGAGATCCCCTCTACGATCTTTGCTACGACGAGCCTAGACGACGATCGGCGTAGACCTGAGAGGTCTTTATTCATGAAAACCGACACAAGGGTACAGCACTATTCCATTTGAATACTTGTTACGACCATATTTTGTGTTAATTTTCAACACCGACAGATTAAATTCTTGAACAAAGTATTCACAGTTTTCTTATGATAATAAGATATCATAACTTCTATCTTTAAATAAAAATATTGAACTTATTTTTATTTTTATTACAACTACAACAATTTGTACCACTCTCAACAGGGAAGTCTAATATTTAACGAAATTTTTACACTTATTTTAATCATTCGTATCATTTTCGTCAATTGCCCAATGCTATATTTTATATTGGATTTATTTTAAATTGGACCAAGAATGTGGCTTTTTGATTCACACGATATAATAAATTGTACACGAAAATACTCACTGAATAAGTAGACAGTACAGAAACGCAGTTCTTTTTCTTCTATTTTAACTCTAAGATTGCAGAACTATTCATAAATATTGTTCGACATTCCTACACATCTAAGGCATTTTCTTTAAGCTCTCCATAGGAGGAAAATCATTTTTACTACGCTCTGAGTATTGTCGTTTTCAAGCATTTGTCCTGTTTTTGTTATATGCCAATTTGATGTCCAGTTCATAGCTCAGTTGGTAGAGTGCTTGCATTTCATGCCGTGAGCTCGGGCTCGAATCCCACCGAGGCCACGCGGGGGTATCAGAAATGATTACCGTTTCGGTATTTTTTTTTAACCCAAAATAAAAAAGGTTTACTCAGCTTTCACAAGAAATAAGTACCAGCCCCCTCGGAAACTGGGAAACCCCCACTTCAATTAAAATGGTTGGCGTATAGCCAGCCCACTTACGTGTATAAATAAATAGGTTCCACTCATCACATACGACTCCTTCGAAAAATACGCGGCAAGAAGTTACATTTTATGTGTAGGTTAGTAGCGTTTTTAAGCGATGTAATTTATCTGAATAACACAATAGAAGGAAGACTTCACTCTTACCAAACGCGGCCTAAATGTCTTGTTCTGCACACACAGTGTGGCGCTAATATTTCCCATGCAATACGTATGGCGCGCTCTCAAAGGCTGGGCGGTGGATGTTGGTGGCATTTGCATACTCCATGAATACTAAGCAGATTAGCCGTGAGATGTCGTTTCTGGCGCCCGCTAACTGCTCATGCGTGCCGCGTGTAATTGGCGAGGTCCCAACTCTGGCGCTGTAGCTGGTGGAAGGAGGGCAGGGTGGACCAATGGCTATCTTCAAACTGAACCTTCCTACCAACAAAATCATCTCATCATTTTTTTTAAATAGATTTGTGAAGAGAAACCCAATTCACCAACCCATTCTGCCAGAAACAGGTATTAATATCATCAATTAATAATTAATTATTGAATATTAATATTTATTATTAATTAATAATAATCACCCAATGAGATCTTTTGAACTAGGATTAAAGTTATGGTCAAATGACCTAAACGGGGATCGAATCAGCGTTGTTATATTCCAAATACGCTAGAAAAATCAGCCACTTGACACCTCGGCCATAACACCGATCACTTCATAAAAGTTACAAAAAAAATACTATGCAATTGACACTCGAATGAAAAGTATACTTACAACTTGAGAAAAAAAAAATCTTAAATTGTATTGTCAAAATAGCTTATCTTCTCTTTGAAAATATAGTTAATAAAAGTTTCCAAATCCAATAAAATAGATAAAATTTTAAAGATAAAGGTTTTTTAACCACGGTTGAACAATATTTGACACATAAGAAATAAAGTGGTAAAAATGATCTGAAAAGACAAGGAATTAATAAGGTGGGTTTGAAATTAACTCGTGAACTAGAAATAATTTCTGACACCTACAGTGAGTATAAGAAGAATATTAAATAACTTAATAAATTATCCTTTGCAGGCTATATCGTCGCATACGGGATAAGTTTCCTTTGGTAGCGTGACACAATTAATGGGATCCAATGTCCATCTTTAATCTGGGCGTAATCCTCGTTTGATACGCGATCCGAGAGATTTATTGTAATAAAGGCTGCATACATTATAACACTTTCCAACGCGCCAGGAAATTCATTATGAACCACTCAGAGGAACAATTTATCGCCTGAGAGAAAGTACTCAAAGAGGTTTAGTTCATTGTATGCAAATAAGTATGTATTTCAACTAAAAATAGATTGATATGCTTTTAAATGCTATTAAAACTCATACGAAAAATCAAATAAGATTATGAAGTACAAAAACTACGTTCATTTTAGTACAGAAATATATCGACGGTTAAAAGGCAGTAGGGCATAAGCAACATACACTAAATTGTTCAGGAGAGCAGTTTAAAGTTTGAGATTGCAGAAAAATGGCATAATTTTTTATTTTTTATCATATCGTTAAAATCAAAACCGCTCTAAAATTAAAAAAAAATAAAGGCATTTATTGGCATTCCTATTAATGTGGTTTTACGATATTTTATGATTTTTTATGTCACAAGCGCCTTTAGGACAAAAAGGGCCAAAATCTTATCGGTTACATCAAAACCATACTTCGAAAACTCAGTTGTTTGCTTGGGCATAAACAACACAAAAATCATCGTAGAGCTATGTGAGTTAGTGTATTAGAAAGAGCGGAAATTTTCAAGTAGCATAGCATTCATAACTCATTTTTGACCAAAATGACGCTTATTCTACTATAATATATTATATATTAGAAAAAAAGTCTTTTGATATCCTTTTATCATCACATGTCTCTTTCGACATACTCGTCACAATTACAGCCTAGCATGAAAAGTAAAAACCCATTGTTTTTTGTTATGTGGAACAAAAATAGTGAATACTCCACGTTATCATACAATTAGGGGAGATATATGTAGATAAAAACTCAAGAATATTGAACGACATCGTGAATAAAAAATATCCTTCAAGATTTCAACCTTAGCTTCAATTCCCTTTTTTGATTTCGAAAAAAAAAGGCTGATTTATTTGGTGAGCGCTGTTTTGTGTGTATCACACCTCGAGAGCCCTCTGCGAGCTTGGTTGAGACCCAGTTGCTATTAGGCTGGATGGAATTTTTGATGACCGGTCTTTGGTAAAGGTTTATGAATTTTTAAACCCAGCGAAGAGCAAATTTGAAAATATAAATGGTATGTTTTTGCACTCCGCTAGGATTTGAACCCATAACCTTCCATGTACGAGTCCGAAGTGTTACCACTAGACTACGGACGGGTTCGAACATTTAAAGGAAAGGAAGTAATGATGATTACCTACCAATCTTCCACGCAAACACAATTTAATCAGTGAATAAAAGGACTTCTTGCTTACACTTACAAATTTCAGGGATGCATATGATAATAATAATACAGACAATATGCCGTTTTGTGTCAAATCACTGCAAGGGCACTTTTCAACTGTAACATATCCGAAACTAATATGCCTTCAATCCCAACCTCAACGCACTTGCACTCTCTGTAACTCTCAGCTCATGAGATTAGGATATTCCACAATACAGGGCCAGCCATACAAAAGGGACGATCCAATTACTTTTCTCTAAATAGATTATAAAGATATAAATGAACCCACAGCATTTGGATGGTCTAAAGCTCTCAAATACATGAAGAAGAAAGACCAAAAATTGTTCACTTTTATTATAGTCTTTAAAACATTATTTACGAACATATTATGAAAAAATAAAACTAAATAAAATAAACGTTTTTATTCTTACAAATAGCTAATAATTCAAATTATAAAAGCGCGGCGTAGAGCTCTTTGTGTGCGTCTCTTTCTTAGAGAAATGTTTATTCTACGTCACAACGCGTGCTTTTCTTACCTCTAGTATATGAACGCTTTGTTTTCTATTCCCGCTAACTGACTGGCTTGTTTCTTATGTAATTATTACAGCGTTTTCTTTGTAGCGTTCTTCATGAGAGACTTGGCGCAGAATTAAACCACCCTCAATTCCTTTTTGAAGTGATTCCAAAGATTATCCACTTTTGTCTTTAACAATAATTATTTTACTTTAACGCTTACGATGTAACTTATCTGTTTTACTAAGGTACAAATGATTACTTTTTATCGAAGCTATACTTTTTTCACCTTTGCCATTTGATTAAAAATCTCTCTAACTGGGAAATGTTTTGTAATCATTCAATATTTTAAGCTATCCTTTCTGATACGAATCAGTTTTGAACACAGGCTTCCGTTCAATTATTAGGCAATCAACCATAAGGTCAGCGAACTTTATATCATACGAAATTCAGGTTTTAAAATATAAAGACAAATCTAAAATTTGCGTCTACAACAAACAAAATGTTAACGTTACCATAGCAGCCCGGCAATCATACGTCATGCTTTTTCCAGCATTTCATTACGCAAATCCTCCAATCGTTTTGTTTGGTATTTATTTACTTTTTTCTAATCGAATATAAAAAATGAACTTGGAAAATAACAATCTATACTCTATGGGTGATACATATATAGTAAAGGGAAGAGGGCTACGGTAGACGCACTTGGTAACAAAATTGAATTTGCTTCGTCTTCTGGGAAGCACTTTGCTTCTAACCGCGCACTCTTATTGTGCCCTGATATTGGGGGATTTTTTTTAAAGTGAACCTCTTTGAGAATTATTCCCACTAACTAGGAAGATCTTCCCTTCGGAGAAGCAACATGGTTGGGTGACAGTATGCGTGGAATTATATTTTTCAATATTTAATTTTTTGCAATAATTCATTAATCGATTAAGTACTTTTTGAATCATCAATTTCATTTCAATGAATTTAAATATGGGTTCATTATGTATTTTGTAAAGCTTATGTCATTCTTAAAAACACAAATGTGTATTTTAAACAAGAATTTCATAATTTTATTTGAAAGAATAATATCGATCATTTCAGCTCAGTTAAGGTAAAAAAGACCAGTCCAGTTTTCATATCCCTTATTAAAATAAAATCCTGACTTATAATACTAACTTTATAGTAAAAGGACAAAAAAAAATTCGTTTCAAAATAAACAAGGTAAAATTATCATTTGTTGAAATTTTTTTTTAAAAACAAAATATGTTGTATATGTATATCTTTTTTTTTTAAATCGACAAGAAGAACTTTATTAATACAATTAAACTTTGACGGAGCAAAAAAAAAATCTTTCAAAAAAGTACTCATTCATAAATGAAAAGAGAGTCTGGAGAATATTCCTCCAGACCATTTATTCATACGACCGCCAGTAACGTTTTATTGGGGTAAAAAGCTTCTACAATCCGTAGCACGGTGGATGGCGTAGAGCTCGTAGAGGACAGACTAGAAAATGTCGAAAGATTTTCCTTCCGTCCGGGTATATGTGAGGGTATCACATATAAACTTCATACATTTTTTATCAAACGCATTTCATTTTCTTTCTCAAGAAGATTTTTCTGCCAGACATTTTTTTTGTGTAAATACAACAAAATTTTGCTTTTAATTATAGATGAGCACATGTGAAAAATATTTAGTACCTACTTAAAAAATTCTTAACCAAACACTTCACGTTTAAATTTCATTAATGTTGGTTATATGCTAGCAATACTTGTAGAGATCTAAATATAATTATTCATTTTGTTTAAAAGTATTTTTAACGGAACTAATCATTTATTTTTCAGATGAAAGAAGAATAACTGAAAGTATGATAGAAAACACTTTTTGATTTGGCGATCTCTTAAAAATGAGGAAAATTATTTGTTTGGCTTTATTTGTTTAAGTATTTTCAGACGTAGAATATATTGTAAATATGTGATTCTATTATGAAATATAATTTGAGTAACATTAAAGATGTATCGTTGTACAGTAATAATTCACAAACTTTTGCTGGAGTACTCCACCACTAAAGAAAAAACATTAAAAATTAACAAGCTAGTCGGCGTCTTGGGTGAATGTTCTTCGGTATTGCTATGAAAAATACATCATCTTTAGTGCTGGTAGACCGGTAGGCTTATTGGGGCTTACAAGTTGGCTCGATGCAGCCGCACTACTTGACAATAAATTACTTAGTGCGTCATTACACCGCTGGGCGGCGTGTCGGATGCCAATAATGTGATTGCCAATATATTAAATTGGCAACTTTATGCGGTGCATTATTATGAATAGTCTGTAACGCAATATGCATTAAAGTTTTAGTTTATAAAAAATATTGATGAAAAGTAATTCATCGGAATGCCCTGCGTCAATATATTTTTTGAAGCAAAGCTGCAATGAATTATAAACAAAAGGTTAGTCATCAAAATACCATTGGATTTCCAGGGAATAAGCAAAATAAAACAATGAGCTGCAAACAAAATCTGACTACCTAAAATAAAATAAGAGTCATAATAATAATTTCTATCGGTGCTTTTCTTAGACATTTTGGTCGTCCGTTGAGCCCACAACTTGACAAACTAATGATGCCTGGGCTGGAAGTCTCATCACCACGGTCATTTATACCTACCAAATTTTGGTAATATTTGTATGAGTACTAATCAGCTGTTCACTTGCGGCCATCTTGGATTGACAGGTCTTTATACAAATGCATCATTAGTTTGTCAAAGTGTGGGCTCAACAGACGACTAAATGTCTAAGAATAGCACCGTTAAAATTCAGTATGGGTCTATGTTATAATTTCGGTGCCTCTAATATAAAGCACAGCGTGAAACTCTCCTCTATTGCGTAAATCGAAAAAAACATGAAAACTCAATCGCCCTTTAGTAGTGCCGTCGCGTCGTTTATTCTATACATTTTTTATTTAGGCAATCGTGGCGAGTTGTACGTAATTTTTCATACTCAGGGCACTGTTCTTCAAAGATCACATTCTTACTATCAGTTATGGTTTAGGATAGGAGTAGTGAACTTCGGTAATCTTAGTTATATAACATTTTGAGTTAGTCCATGAAAAGAACCATTTTTTCATGAAAAAGATTTTCTTTCAAAGTAGACGAAAATCTCTATATTTTGTCATTATTTTCACACCCTATGAAATACTGCAGCATGTTTAAGTTTTAGAACACTTTATTTAGTTTTATAGAATGAATTACTTTAATAGCTTATTCCATATTCCTTGACTTAAAGGTTGGTATGAGGGTGACCACCCATACTGTAAAAAATGGTTAACTTTGCCAATGTCACCCCTGTGTCACGGAAGGTCGGCAAAAGTTGTAGGGCTTATGTTCTTTTCACGTTTGGATTTTGTTGTTGGATTGTAAGTACACATTTACTACAGCATTTGTAAGCGCGAACTACGCGTGTTTGTTTGTGGGCATGCGTTTGAGAGCCTTAAAAGTTAAAATATATCTCGGCAACTTAGATTATTGATTATAGATTATTGTTCCATAAGGCATTTAACATAATAATAAAATTATGGTATCATATGCCATCATTTCTAACTCTAGAGAACATTACATTAATTACATAGTTTACCATTTTTTACATAATTCAACCAATAAACAGATTTAAGCCTTTTCAACTCAAAACTTGCACCTTTTTGAATAAAATAAATAGTTAAAGGACCTATTTGATAACATTACCTTTTTCTCTGGGACTGGAACTTTACCATATAAACTCTCTCTTTGCATTCTTATCTTAGATAAAAAAAACATATTTTCAAACGAAAAAATGCTGGATCTAATGTAATCTAATCTAATCTAAGTTGCAAAGATATGTAACATTGCAGATTCACATTATATGCATTCTCACAAGCAGACACGTACAAGTTCACGCTTGCACATGCCGCATGTGAACCTACAACATAAAAACCCAAATCTCAAATGGACATATACCCTGCAACTCTTGCTGACCTTCCCTGAAGCAGGGGTGACATTGGCAAAGTGAACCATTTTCTATAGCATTGGTAGTCCGCCGCATACCATAGGACCATACCGTAGGATTATTATTGACAACCTATTATCATATTGTTATCAATAATTCTTCTTCTTACCTTGATTGTAGAAGTTGTTTTGCTGCTCCATATTCTGCGCCCCCGCCCCCTGCGCTGCCTGAGCCGCCCTTCTGAGGGAGGGGCCCCGAGGGGGAACCTCGGGGGGCGCGGGCTCTGGGGGGGACTCCTCCCCCGATACTGTAAGCACATCAAAACAAAGGAATGCTTAATCCCTGGCATAATTTGTACCTGAACAATGATTGCAAACGGTGATCTTTTTGAGGAGGCACTTTACCCACCTCCACCCACCAAGTTCATACAACTCATGCGGAGTCGCTTCACTTGGTGATACTTCACTTGCAATGTTTTTTTGGCGGCGGAAGGCCTTCCCGTTGAAGTTAATCAGCTAAAGTTACTCTACTCAAGAAAGGAAAAAGAGGATCCTCAAATCAGGGGCTAACGCATGACTCTAAGAAGTCCCACCCTCCCCAGAACGTCGAGGTTACTGAAGCTAATGTGCCTGACGGGAGCCCTTCATTGACGTGTATCGAACGAGTTGCCATCCGCGCTGAGCGCAGTAAGTTATGGGTGTACATACGTCAATATGTATGGGTGTCGCGAGGACTGACTGAGGGCTAATGGTCACCTCTGCCCAGTCTTGAGCCCGCGGCTGCGAACTCGTGCCAGGACTGGCAGAAGCGGCGGAATGCAAGGTAGTTGGCTCTACTGGCAACGAGGTCCGCGTAGCCGACCGGTCCGGAACCGGCCGGCCGGACTGCGTCGATGAGGAGCTCTCGTTGAGAGTGCAGCAGAGGGCAATCCCACAGGACGTGCCGCACGTCCTGGGCAATGGGTCCGCACAAACACTCCCCTCCAACCTGAGAGATGACGCCCCGTTCTAAAAGGTAGTGCGGAGGTATAATCAATCTAAGCTGCAAAGATATGTTAACATTTAAGGCGCATATTAAATGCATGCCCACATGCAGGCACATGTAGGTTCGCGCCTACACATTCTACATGTGTGCATTCTTATAAAAAAAACTTCACATGAACATAAACCTTGCAACTCCTGCCACCTTTCCCTGAAACCATGGTGGTATTGGCTAAAGTGAAACAATTTTTACAGCACAAGGAGTCAGCCTCATATGAACCTATCAGTCAAGGAGCACAACCAGACAAAAATATTAAAGTTACCATTTATGCAGAAATACACTTCTTCTTTATCTAGAATCTAGATATGGATCTGAAGCAAGCATGTAGTATGGCCCGGTATTTTCAACGTTAGTTGATGGTACTTTAAGCTTACAAAAAAAAAACTACCCACATTATTGACATAAGTGCATTCTTTTCATTCAGTATAAAGTTTCTGTGCTAAATTTGAAAATACTGGGACTAACGGCTAGATAAGTAAAAAGTTTATTTGCATTAATACTCAGCCTAATAGCACTAATGGAGGAAACTCTGGAAAGGCTCTGGTTCATCTTTTGATGCATATTCTCTCTGCAAACTTTGTTACCTCCTTAAGTCTACCCAGCACTACTCATTCTAGCTTATTTTTTAGCTTATCTAGATTGTTGTGAAGCCCATAGTAATTGAAAAATATTTTCAAATCATGCCAATTTTGAATTGCGCAACTCTAGAATACTACTTGAAGATTCAGTAACTACCATATTTATCAAAAACACCGTTAGCAGTAAACCCCTTCATTCTCAACTTCACGTTACATGGTTTCTAAGCTTACCGTTTTTGTGGTAGGTAAACAAAAATACCAAAAAGTCTGAAGGGAAAGTTTTACAAAATATATAAAAGTCATATATTGCAGCATTATTAGTTTTTGAATCGATTATTTTTGTCTCATTCTATACTTACCTAATATTTAGTTTTACTGGGCATGTTCCGCCTTTATATTGTTGCAAACTTGAAATACGTGCGCTTATAATAATAAATAATATTAATATTACAATATTTTTATAGCGCCTTTTCATGACTCTTGGTCATCCCAAAGGCACTTGCTCATATGAGCGCGCGAACAGGTGGGTCTTCAACCCCTTTCTAAAAGTACTCTCCATATCCATTTTGCGCAGGTCATCTGGGAGGCCGTTCAATATCGATGGAGCAGCCACCTTCAAGGCTCGATCTCCAAAAACGGTCTTCTTTTCCCTTATTGGAAACTCATACATCAAAGTGACCACGCATACACCTATGCACGTACTATAGAACCATCTAGTACGAGAAGACGTTCTAGTGATTGTGTGTGTAGGTACCTAATGTTCTGGTGTTGGAATTATCTGGTAAGTGCGAGAAATACCTCTCTGAATCGTTATAAAAGAGATCAAAATGATTCGAACAAGGAGTCGCAAGAAAGTTATTCGCTAAGTAACACCTATAAACAGTGACTGTCAAGTTGTGAAATAAATTGTAAATTGTGAAAAATTAATTCTGGCTTTTTAATTAAAAAGAGAATCCAGCAGAAAATGTAACAATATCAACAGTACTTTTAGTCTTTCCCTTTCCTACTATATATACATAACACGAGGGTGTGTCTGATAATACTCCCGGCACATCACTTAGTCCCTGTTGATCATTACCTGTACTCAGTTACATAATGGCCAGTTAGCTCTACGCTGCAGATTATCCAGTCGGCTTGGCCGTTCCCGTGAACTCATTAATTTCCCCGTTTGTCTGTTTCCCGCCATGTCGGCCAGTAAACAAGATGGCCGCCCAGGGGACGTGTCACGTGAAGTCCCACGTGGACGCAGGCGGGCCACTGACCTGAACAAGCACGAGTCACGTGGCCTGGTATGACAGGGAAATTTACACATATCGTGTGCATATCCAGAAATTCACGTAACATTCGATGTAAAGTAAGTTGTACATAATATCTGAGGACAGAACGAGTTGAAGGCATATTATGCTTCAGTATACCAAGATAAAAACCATCGAACAAGTCATCACTTTGAAATTTAGTTTGAATTTTGGTTCTGCTAATAACGATTCAATCAAAAAACAGCATGCGTGAAGAATCTCCATTCTTCGATGAAGTTACAATTGTACCTAAAGTCAAACAGGCAATGAGTAGGATATTTTCAATAAAATAGTCAACAAAAATGCTGTGAATGAAAAAGTAAAGACCTTAATGAAAGAGTCACGTTCTTGATGTGAGATGTTTTAAAAAAAATCGTTTTAAAAAATTACATAAGGTCCTTGAAAACATTTCAAAAGACGTTTAGTAGTATGTAAAGTAAAAAAATATTGAAAATGTAAGTAGGTACGTGGAGTATTGAAGTATCTATTTTTTCTTCAAGTATCTGGGAAAGTGTGAAAGTGAAGATTAAAAGAAGTATGTTAAGATGGTTCGGGCATTTGGAGAGAATGAGTGATGAAAGATTGACGAAGAAAGTATATGTTGCTAGAATAGATGGATGTCGTGGTAGAGGAAGACCGAGAAAAGTATGGAAGGATCAAATCTCTGAAATAGCGAATGACTGGGATATCCAGAGTCATAATAAAAGGAGGACTTGTATGAAAAAGGTTATGACTCTGGATGAAATGAAAGAAGTATGCAAGGACAGGAAGAAGTGGCGGCTAATCTGCAATGTTGATTTCTAATGTTGGTGTATTCATTTGCTACATTTTTTGCATAGGAAATTTTTGACTTTTTTTGTATAGATTTCTTTGTAAGGTTTTGTTCTTTTTTATATTTAAATGTAATTTATTATTCATATTCCTTGACTTATAGGTTGGTATGAGGCTGACCACCCATACTGTAAAAAATGGTTCACTTTGCCAATGTCACCCCTGTTTCAGGGAAGGTCGGCAAAAGTTGTGGGGCTTATGTTCATTTGAGGTTTGGATTTTATTTGTAAGTACACATTCAGCATTTGTAAGCGCGAACTACACTTGTTGGTTTGTGGGCATACATCTGAGAGCTTTAAATGAATATATCCTTGCAACTTAGATTATAGATTATAGATTATAGATCTGACTTTGAGGCGCTATGATTAACATTTTTGGCGTCAAACCATACTTAAAAATATAATACTGAAATTGAAGCGTAGATTGTATTGAATCAAGAACTAAGGGATGCTGATAATAATAACAGGGATATAAGAGAAAAAAAACATCTTCCAAAAATAAGAAAAAAAAATCTTTTCATGGCACGAAAATCCACCGAACATAGCGTGTTACTTAAATAACTAATTTTGCATGTTTGATTACGGCCCGTATTTCATTTCTTGAGTGGTACACTCTCGGTCAGATCAGGCACGGATCCAGGTTTACGACGCTCGTCAGCCTTCACCCTGGTCCCCGCCGCACTCTGGGATCACGTTAGACCCAAGCCCAGTACCTTCAGTTTTGAATTCCACGTTTAAACTCATCCTTATCGTTAACTGAAAATGAATCAAAACATAAACAACGCCTATAGGGAAGTTTTTAGCTTCCATTCATTTTTGTTAAGAAACTATGGTTAAGTTTAAATGTAATGTTTTATACTTGGGGTGTAGGTCCCGGTTTACGAGGGCCCCATCCGTCCGCGATCCCTAAATAATACAATCGCGCTTTCAGAGGCCTGCACAAAACTCCTCAAGAAAAAGTAGCACAGTCGGGCTAATAGCTGAGTTGCTAGAAGGCGTACGAATAAACCTAAAGGAGATATGGTTCGATTTCCGCCAAGGGTGTCAGACTTGATTTCACGTTTCGATGCTGTTTAAGAAAATATGTAGGATATTGTTGACTTCATTTTAGTAGCGACAACATACCTATAATCAAACTTGACAGGTGCAATTTTTTGACTACTTGCAACTTTTTCAGAAATATGTTATAGGTGCGGGATTTTTTTTTATTTTTTCCGCACTTATAAGATGTTTCTAATGTGCTGCTCTTTTGATAACATTTTTGTATATTTTTAACAATTTCGCCAAAAGTACATATTTGCTTTACTTTCAATTTGGTGGTAGTTGCAGCACTCCTAGTGAGTAATTTAGTTTCATTTTTTTTATTTACGTCATCGAGTTGAGTGTACGCAATGTTTTACACTCGGAATACTGAAGTGCTATGATGCTAAATTTTTTACTTTCCTTAGGCGACGAAATAGCGATTAGTGTCCAAAAATAAGGTGTACCTACTGTGTTTTTTTATCTATGGAGTTCTTGTGCAAGCGCTAGCAAGTTCCGAATTGGATTGATATCTAAATTGTAAGGAATTTAGCTAAATAGCGCTTTTGGTTTTAGGGGCGTTGTTATTTAAGCATTCGCCAGGTTGGTTTAAGACGCCAGGGCCGGCATAATGATTGGGGCGCCCCAGGCAAGAGCGGTAACTCTGGCCGCGCGACCGTACATCGCCCAAAAACTCGTAAAATTGTCTCAAACTTCCGTGAGAAGAATATTACGCGAGATATATGGCCGGTTTTTTCTACATTTGGATCTGGCTTACAACTAAGTAGGCCACATTACGTCTCGGAAATAATCCTCAGTTATTGCCACTGGAATTATTGTCATCTCGGCAGAAACTGTACCTTTAGCGCCCTTGGAGTGACATTGAGCTACGAAACGGCGCCGATAAAGAAATCATCATCATCATCATTTAGCACCTTTGGCACTAAGAGGTATGTCATATTTTGTTATAACCTTAGGTAATATGACAAATTAAATTTTAATGTACGGTAACTGTTACTGTAACTCTGTCGCCATTCCGCTAGGGGGAGCCAGAGCCTCTGCAGAGCTGCCTCCATTTATTCCTATCCTTACATACCTCTTTCAATTCATTCATGTCCATCATCTTTTTCATGCATTTTCTTCTTTTACGCTCACTTTGAATATCTCATTCTTTCACAATCTCCTCAATCTGATCTCTGATTTGATCCTCACTCCATAATTTTTTCGGTAGTCCCTTACCTCTTTTTTCTTTCACACTTCTTCTGTACGATAACTTCCCTAAAAGTCATTGAGTGTTTTTGAAATCATGTTATCTGGAATTGCGCATTTAAGAGTTACACATACATCCGTACAATTTCCAATAAATCTGTTTTTATTGACCGACCTACAAATTGTAACATGTGATACAAACTCTAAGCCTGTTTGTTATTCAACATAGGAAATAAATCAGGAAAAGTTTTTTGCATTGAAAAAATCCAATTCACGTTAACAAACAAGAATGTAGCAAAAAAATATGTACACACATCTAAGCACGGGTGTAATTTAAATGTGAAAAAGTGTTCATACAATGTTTGTTATTGTATTGTGTATTGTATGTGAGAAGAGTGTGTGTTCACATGTTGAAAGGTTTATTTATTTTCTTTTCAAACTGGTCACAATCAAATCTGAAATTTTTCATAAATTGGAATTCCCAGCGAGCTCTCGGTGTTTTGTAATGTTTCGGGCAGGAGCGCTACATCATTATTTACTCCAACTTTCGAAAGTATTCAATAACCGACAAGCCAGGGAGTGAAAGACAGCTTACAAAAGTTGGGTAATTTTCGACTCAAAATACTTTTACTTTTTAACATTTTATACTTTCAAAATTTCATTTTATACTGTTTAAGAAGGTACCTATATGATTTAAATGTAAATATTTATACTCTTCTTCATTTTAATCATTGGCTCATTAACATGTGAAGTTCTTAATTAGTATTACTCATAAAAAACCATTCAATAAGATCATTCACGGATTATATATTTTTTTTGTACAAGAAGATGTGAATAACACCGAAAGTAAATTCAGCATTTTATTTAACGTAGGTACATTTTTTTCTTGACTTATAGGTTGATATGAGGCTGACCACGCATACTGTAAAAAAATCACTTTGCCAATATCCCCCTGTTTCAGGAAAGATCGGCAAGAGTTGCAGTGATTATGTTCTTTTGAGATTTGGGTTTTTATATTGTAGGTCCACATGCTGCATACGTATATTATCTAGGTTTTTGGCAGTTACTTCGTGAAAGTTCATTTTAATAGATTAAAATAAAAAACTTCTTTGTTACAATTCACATGAGCTTTTATTATTTTTTAAACACTACCGGTTTCGGGAGAAGCAATACCTCCCATCTTCAGGTGTAAATATAAACTTTATATTTACACCTGAAGATGGGAGGTATTGCTTCTCCCGAAACCGGTAGTGTTTAAAAAATAATAAAAGCTCATGTGAATTGTAACAAAGAAGTTTTTTATTTTAATCTGCATACGTAAGCGAGAACTTATACGAGTCTGCTTATGGGAATGCATTTAATATGAATCTTAAATGTAATATACCTTTTGTTATGTTATTTTATAATAACATAAAGAACAATCCCGAAGTGTGCAGTGTAATTTTGTGGGCCGAACGGAGCCGAACGGTCACGGAAGCGGCCGAACTGCACCGTATGAACTAATCAGGCCGTCGTTCGTTAGTTCCCGGCGAGATGTGAAGTGAGTCAGACGTTAGCGACCAAGCACCAAGCGGTGCAAGAGGGGGCACTACGATGGAGCTCCCTCCCCCTCCATCTACTTGGATTTCCTGCCAGCAAGGCACCCGCCTTGTGAACCAGAGGCATAGGAGCGCCCACCCAGGGACTCCAACGTGTGGAGGCGTCCGCCTTGTGAACCACCGCTAGCCTGGGGCGCTGCCCCAGGCCTTCCGTTTAGAACTCCAGCCAACGGAATAGGGAGTGTTCTAGTGACAACCTGTAGGTCCGGCCAATCCCTTATTTCCCCTTTTCCCCCCCATATTAGTACAGTAATAAACCCTTATTTGTTCATGTCAAACTTATCTTTTAATTATAAAACCCTTCCCAGGATACAAGTAAGCAATGCCAAAGAAAGAGCCCCACGCCCTGAGAGTGATGCTGATGAGAGCTAGCCGGATGTAAGTATCCTGAAGATACCTTTCAATCTAAACATAACACTTTCCAACTTTGATCAACTACATAAACATTAATAAAAAACAAAAAAAAACTTAAATCACATCTGTAATGGTTCTCAAAAAACATACACATGTTAACCTTCAACGTGATCACTTAAATAAGACATATAGTTATGTAAGATACTTAAAAAAATCTGTACAAATGAATATCACTTTCCTCGTAGCCTAAAAAATCTTATATCCTTTTTATCAACATAAAATATAGCTCTCATAAACTTTATATTAAAAATGAGGAGTACTACAAAAAAATACAAATAGCATGTTTGGCTCTTGGACCACGAACTCAATGTTGGATTTAGGAAGGTAACTTTTCAAATCGAATATGCAAACAGCAGTCGGGAAACATGAGAGTTCGTCTTACTTACCTACTCTCCCATACACGTTGAGCATATGCCCGCCGTCCTACATACTGAATACATATTGTGCTATTAGACTGGCCCAGCACCGACAAGTCTTGCCTTCTAGTTTTGAATTATCATCCTATAATGGAAAATAAGTTTTCACTAGGAAATTCCTGAATCGGTCATGAAGATTCATGATTTTTGCTATAAATGCTGTTTGGTTTTTCAAATTGAGGTGTAAGATTCTTGAATCTAATCTAATCTAATCTAAGCTGCAAAGATATATATCATTTAAGATTTATATTTAATGCATTCCCACAAGCAGACATGTATAATTTCGCGCTAACACATGCCGCATGTGGACCTACAATATAAAAACCCAATTTCAAATGAACATAATCTCTGCAACTCTTGCCGTCCTTCCCTGAAACAGGGGTGGCATTGTCAAAGTTGGCAAAATCATCAAAAATTATCAAAGATCACCAGGTTACAAATAAACCACAAAATTCCAACCCAAATAAGCTAAGCTAAATAGTTCTATCTTCGGTTGCTATCTTCCACATAAGTCAGAATCAGCTTAGGCAATATTTATTTATTTAACTGACCGACAGATGTTGTCCTGTCTATATTTTAAATAATCTGATAGGGGCATATTATTGGAATTTTGTAGGAAAAAGCTCTAAGAAAAATGTTCAAAAGAGAAGGAGGCATTCAAATTGGGTCATTTGACCATAACTTTGATCCTGGTTCAATAGATGCCATTGGGTAATTATTAATTAATAATTTATTAAAATATACAATGATGAATTATTAATTGATGATTAATACCTGTTTCTGGCCAGGCAGAATGAGTTGCTGAATTGCATTCCTCTTCACAAATCTATTTTTATTATACGTAATAAAAATCATTATTATAATAAAGGGTGCTTTGAAAATCTATTCTTAAGGTGAGCACGGCAGTCCTCACCATGGTTGATGCAGATCCCCGCCAGCCTCGGATCCCCGTCCAGGCTGTAGGGGTCCCTGGCGCCCAGCAGGGCGGGGTGCTGGGGGGGCGCGCCCTCCAGCCCGCTGCTGGCGCTACTGGAGGGGGTGAGACCTCTGCTGCGCCTGCCCCCCACCCCACTACGCCCTCCAGAGCGACTCAGGCTGCTGTTCGAGGGCAGCTTCTTGGGGTTACTGCTGGCGTAGATTATTTCACCTGCAAACAGATATGACTTTTTTGTATTCAATGACGTAAGACTGATAAGTTATTACCTATTCTCCAATTCTGCGATTTTGCTTCATCGATGATTTGGCTAGTAGCGTGATCACTTTAAAGGCGTTTTTAAATCGTGGTTACGTCGTATAACCTTTTGTTAAAATTACTGAAGACATGTAGTGTGGACAGATATAATTATTTATAATAATATTAAATTAAGATTATCGAACAAATCAAGACGAGTAATTGCTTACATCATTGGCGCAAGCTAACTTGAAGTGATCACACCAGAAAAAAGATGTTATTGGGTAATTATTATTTAATAATTCATTAATAATAAACAATAATGAATTATTAAATGATGATATTAATACCTGTTTCTGGCCAGGCAGAATAGGTTGGTGAATTGCATTCCTCTTCACAAATCTATTTAAAAAAAAAAAAAAAAAAAAAAAAAAAAAAAAAAAAAAAAAAAAAAAAAACGGCACCCTAAAGAAATTGTCAAATAATCGTGAACAAGCAAACAAATCATAATTTGAGCACAAAAGGCGTGCATGATATGCTATTTTTGTAAACTACGTACTTTTACCTTCAAAGAGACTTATTTTAAATTAAAGTTCTCAAATAATTGAAAAACTCGTTTTTTTATATTTAATCGAGCATTGTACTTTAGTTTTGAAACTTCGTACATTAACTCTTTTTTCCATGCATTGATCTTTATAGTTGAAAGCGATTAATGATTTATCGCTGCCTTAGTTCTTGTTTGCCGTATAGACCATTAAGCTAATTTTACATGAGCAATATTTGCATGTGTCCTGGACCAGTGTGTCATATAAAAACAAGAAATTGATTAAAAATTTATTTAAAATAACTCTCACATTATCGAGTTCTACGTTTTTTCCAAGCTCGGATTGTGTAGAATTTGATTCTTAAGAAAACTGCATTAAAAAGTCATATTTAACAAAATTGCTCTACACGGCAAACAAGAACCGGGGGAGCGTTATGTTGGCTTGCTTACCATTATTAGGTCTTAGTCTGTCCTGTGATGCAGCATAGTGCAGCCTCCTATTGGTGCTCTCCACTGGAAATGGCGATGACTGCCTCAGCTGCGGGGACCGGGGAGACCTCGGACCTCCTATGCCCGTCACTATGGGGCCGTCATCGCAATCAGAGCCGCGATAGGAACGGTGATCACCTGGGGACAAGAAAAAAATGTGATGAAAAAGTCTAAATCCTGAAAATACTGGTTTAAATAATTATACTTATAAATTTTTCCTTACAAATCTAGAACGAAAATAGTCGTTCTAGATTTGTAAGGAAATCTATAATCTAAATTGCAAAGATATATTACATTTGAGATTCATTTTTAATGCATTCTCACAAGCAGACACGTATAGGTTCGCGCTTAAACATTACGCATGTAAACTTACAATATAAAATCCCAATCTCAAATAAATATATAAGCCCTGCGACTCTTGCCGACCTTTTCTGAAACAGGGGGGCATTGGCAAAGTGAATCATTTTTTACAGTATGGGTGTTCAGCCTCATACCAACCTATAAGTCAACGAAAGGTCGTAGAAATTTCGAATGGACTGAATTGAGTCATTGCGGTCATTAAAATCATCCACATATTTTCAGAGACAAAATTATATATTATTGAATACATAAAAAAAATCGCCTTTTCTGTGCAATATTCAAAATTTCATCTGCAATAAACAAATTCAGAACAACCAATTCAACAACAAACAACAAATAATCTAATAATTTTTCTTCCAGGAATCGAATTCCAGGTTTCAGAGAATCTGTAGTGTTTAGAATTTGTAATCTGGGATCTGTTGACACAGATGAAAGCGCCGCAAAGGTTTTATTGATGGCTATGTGGAAATTGATTTTTTGGTTGTTGTAGCGTTTTTAGTACTTTTGTTTTATTTCTACCTAAATAAAATTGGTAAAATTGATTGTTTGTTAAAAAATTGTTTGAAAACACAAAATGTTAGGAATCCGGACGGGGATTGGGAATCACGAAAAAGGAGGCACACTGGAGAGGACTACAACTCGCAGAAATCACAGTCGTTGTTTTTAACACGACATATATTGGTCAAAATTTACACGCGCCAAAACCCAAACTTCTTGTTTGGAGGTCCATACAAAATAGAGATATTGCATAAATGACAGACGACACAGAAACGTCTTCTTTTTCTTTGATTAATAGCTACTTAATAAGCTTTCTTTCTACTTTAACAAACTGTCAGGATAAATTCATATCACAATATATTTACACAAAATAAAAAAAATACATAGACAATACAAATTATACAGAGAATATAGGAAAATTTCTGTCCTGTTCTTATGTGAAAAAAATATCATCCTATCCTTACTTTCAACATCAAAACCACTTTGCTGGAAGCTGTAAGGGTCAAGAAAATATTTTCCACGATTAATTTCACTTAATTTTTTCATAGCTCAAAACACTCAACGTAGAACGTACCCTACACTGTTTGTAAGTTGAGTAACAAAAAAACAGGAAGGGTATAAGAAAGTACTAAGGGCGGATGGCGCGGAGGAAGGGACAAGGGGGGCTCTCTGGGGCAAACAACTCAAGATTGAATATGAAAATTTAATCAGGTAATTTCATGGGGGAATCATGGCGAGGGGCGGAGGCCCAGGGCGCCAGCAATTCGGCTCAGCCTTTAAGAAACGGGGGTAAATATAATGATGAAATCATATTATGTAGTGCGTTGTATAGAAATTCTTTGAAAATATAGTTTGTTGATCAATTGGTTTTTGAAACGTGCATGGAAATTTTGTTTTTTAAGTAATCGGTAAAAAGTTTTTTTTTTTTAAGAAATCCTGTGCGGGAGACTTCCTAGATTCTAGAGACTCTAGGGGTCTATGACATTTGTTGTAGTGCCGCAAAGGTGTACGAGCTTGGTCGTCGCTACAAAGCCCCAATACTCAAGCAAGACCCAGTTGCTGTAAGGCTGGATGGACCTTTGGTGACCGGCCATTGGTAAAGGTTTATGAATTTTTCAAACCAGCGAAGAGAAAATTTGAAAATATAAATGTTATATTTGTTGTGCTCCGCCGGGATTCCAACCCACAACCTTCCCATTCAGAGTCGGCAGTGCTACCACTGAGCTACGGACAGGTCGCTATAGTTGAAAGAATAGTTGAAATGAATAATTTTGTTAAAATGACGGTGTTTTCTTCATGCGACAAGTTTCTTACTATGTCCAATTCAAAGAACTGTAACATGTTAGGATGATATTATACTGGTTTTAATTGGTCTTTTTTCTATGAAATTAAAGTACGTGCTTTTATTCCAAGGGGATTTTTCATTTATATTGGATTAAATTTATTGGTCATATTTAAGTTTTTTTTGTTCCTTGAGTAATACATAGGTTGGTGTGAGGCTGGCCTCTAATATTGCTAAAAAAAAATTCATTATTTCTGTTTCAGATAAAGGTGGCGAGAGTTGAAGGGTTTATATTATTCGATTACCAGAAACATATGCAGTATGCGTAACCGAAATCTTTTTTGTTATTCGATATTCTTTCGATTATTGCTTAGTTTTCGACTATTCATGATAAACTGTTGTAGTAATTTTTATGTTATAATTTACGAGAAAAGCCTTCGGGTAAAAAATATAATAATATTCCTGAAGTTGAATTCTATGAAAAGTTCATCGTTCTTTGAACTGAACCATCGGGGTAAACGTTTTTTGCGATATAGATTTAATTTTCAATTCCAAATCCAATCTGAGTATTGTAAATACACTCGGCATATTTCGAAAAGTATTACATGTTACGTCGTCTAAAAAAGTAGCGAAAAATATTGTACTGGGAAATTTATACGAAAATATATTAAAATGGATGTTTTTTTATAATGTACTTTACCTAAAAATATATACCTTCAAACGTGCTTATGTTTTATGGTGATTATAATTTGCTAATGATTGTACAGGGATTCGATTCCTTAATAAACTAGGGTTATGTATTTTAATAATTAAAAAAGGTTGTTAAAGTAATTTATACGCAAAGAAAACATGACGCAACGACTGATATTTAAGAGCAAATAAATGAACATTTACGAAGTAACTGCTAAAAACCTAGATAATATGCAAATAAATGAAGTTGGAAAAAGTTCCAAATTTTTTTTTTTTTTGACGTGGTGACGTCACGGGCTTAGGTAACTAGATAACACACATTCGTAGCCTGGATGCATCTTTATCATGATTCACGAAGTAATAGTAATATATTATATTTATAAAGAAAGGTGGCGTTTCAATATTTCTTCCCGACTAATTTTATATGCCGACTACAAATGCATTTGTTGAAAAAAAAAAATTATTGCTTTAAAAAAATGGTTTCACTTATGCATTTATTTTGCATGAACAAAGATGAACCAAGTAAAGGTGCTGTGCTTATACTGGCTAGTACTTGATTTTGACCAGAGGAAGCGGTCTGACCCACATACACACAAGTACGAGAAGATTCCAGAAGCCAGAGACGCTCAAGCAAGCACTAAGCTTTAACTATTCAGTGGAATGACTGAATATTGATGAGGCAAGGTCCTTATTGGCTTTACTGGCTGAGGAACACACCGATCATGATTACAAAACTCCTTGCTGCTGAAAATACAGCGTGCTTTACAAGACTTTAGTTTTGAAAATTGTGATGTCAGCAAAATAAAATTAAACCGAATTTCTTGCTTACCTTTTCTAAAACTTCTGAATATAAAAAACACGTAAGAAAAGGATTGGAAGTCAAATATAAAAACAATTCTAAGCTAAAAAACAAAACACAATAAATTTTAAAATTGTAAAATTATTGAGACACCTCACCAACAAATTCATTTTCCGCCTTATCTCTTTCGCATAAGATATTTAAAGCGCACAAATTTTCTTCGCAAAATTTTTCCCCATTAAATTTAATGAGTTTCCGAAAGTTTGCGGTGCCAAAAATGACAAAATAATTCGAGCAATAACTTAATATGTTTGCTTAAGAAAATGAAAATATAAAAAAACTCACTTAATATACAAACTCATTATCTTCTTTCTCCTTCGCACTTTATTTCATTATTATTTCGTTTCAAAAATTAACATCGACTCCTCTTCATACTATAAAGCTCTCTGTGAAATAAATAAGAAAGCTTTAGGAGGAGAAGAGCGTAAGTCTTTGGACGAATTTTGCTCTTGTGCCCTTTTGTTTTTTGGAAATTTCACCGCGGCGCTTTCCCCGAGGGATAAACATTTTTTTCGCTTTTCATTTTGTTGCTTCAATAAAAGGTTTAATATATCAAAGGGCCTCATGTACCGCGAGATCCTCAGGCGCTATCAGTAAAGGTCTTAGATTATGTTTTTAGCGGAGAAACTTTTCAACCAATTTGTATTTTCTTGAAAAATGACGGAAAATTTCTTCACCGTTTCTCACATTGTCTACGCTTGGAAATTAAACGCGTGAAATTGGTTTGCGGTAAGAATCAACCTTGAATGTTTTCAAAGCTTATTTCATACTTGTCTCCATTTATAAATTTATCAACCTTGAAATATATCTTAAACATTGAAGACACTCCTTAGTCCTGTCGTTCAGTTATTTATATATTTTTTTTATCTAAGGTGCAAAGATTTGATAACATTTTTGATTTTCAATTATTGCATGCCTGCAAGCAAGTGATTAACTATCGACAGGTTCATTCGAAGAATATTATCAAAATAAAACGTAAACCTCAAATGAATGTACATAAACTACGCTGCTCAATCCACTTTTCTCTAAAATAGGGGTGGCATTGTCAAAAAACAAAAATTAACAATGACTAGTGAATGACCAAAATGAGGTTAACTAAGGAAAATACAAAACTTACGTAATTGATATAAAGGTTAAGCTTGCAAGATTTATTAATATTATTAAACATAAGAGGAAACAATATTAACTTTTCACATTTTTTTACTGTAGTTCAAAAATCGTAATTTTTTGCAATAATTATATTTTTCATACAGCGGACATAAACTGATATTTCATAAATCCCTCTTCTTAATCAAATGTTCAAAGATTCTGTCTTTATATTGTTGGTTGCGTTTAGCTGCATTCAGAAATAATACCGCGGTATACGAATGACAAATTCTTTTCAAAACGAATCCTTCGCAGAAACGAGAAAAAGACACCAGATAGCTCTCACTCTGGCACACGCTTCCCTTCACTCGAGATAATTCCACAGAGGAAAAATTCATTCATTTTATTTTGCAAAACAACATCGCCTCACTCTCTGGACTTGGGTGAACATCATCTTCTTTGATATCCGGGAAACTCTCTAAAAGCGCATTGAAAAATACCATGATTATGTATCCGGTATGTATGTGGTAAAATTTAGAAGAATAATTTGAGATAAACAAAAATATAGCATCTATTGAATCAAAGGTATAGTCAAGAGAATGGTCAAGAGTGTCTGACGAGATTCATTGCACGTGTTTTATTTCAAACATACGCCAGTCAACTACCGCCCCCTTGCGCACTCGGCCAGAGTGCTGTTTCATTTGACCGGCCCGTAGTCCAGTAGTTAACGATACAGACAGATTGTAAGATCGTTAGTTATTTTCCTGGCGGTTTTGATTGTCAAATTTTTGCTTACCCCTGAGTTGAAAACTATATGTGCGTTCACCCAAGACGGTTACAAAAAGTCCATCTTGTCTGAGTAATTGGCGCTTTCTTTAGCAACAACCAAGCAAAACAGCGCACATAAAATAATTAATCCCAATTACTATCTTATCTACAATAAATGCTCAACTTAAAAGCGGATAATACAATCCTTACAATCCTTAATATTATCCTACTTCTTGAATTGGATTTTTTGTTGTAAAAACGGGACAATAAAATTTAGACCATAATTAAATATGAAACCATTAAGATTTTTAAAAAATCCCAAGAATCATTGGAAAACGTATTCTTTACTCAAGCTTTTCTTGCAGTCAAATAAAAAAGTAAGTGCTGACAGTTTTAACCTGAAAGGGTTGACTTGCGTAAGACAATCAAATCTAAAACACGGAGAATCCCTCATAATGGCTCAATTTTATTGACAGTAAACCTGGCCATTAAAAACATTTCCATTACAATTTAAAAGCCTATTTCCGAAGGAGAGAATTAAATTGAATCAAACGATTTCCCCGAAGAGATAAATAATACTACATCGATCAAATATAAGAATGCTTTGTTAGTGTTTTTATCGTGGCAATAACATTTTTTTTAAATACAAATAGAATTATATTTTTTAGTATTGATCTGTTAACACAGTGAAAGTCCATTTTTTTTTTAATATTATAACCATTCTGCTCCTGAAGATGCCTCATTAGGCGAAAATGTTCGAGCAAAAACAAAAATAATAAAGTGAATTAAAACCATTTTTTACCATTTCAATTTTTAAAATATTTAAAAAAAAACAAATAGAATTCGTTTTTAGGTATGTACGTAGGCATTTGGACCGATTACTTCTACGAGATATGTATGTATATACTCATATGTAGATCTTTTATATTTTGTTATGAAAGATACTTAATTTGTTAGTTTTTTAAACATGTATTTATTTCTTAAGTGTTAATGTATTTTATAATTTGTAATACTGTAAAAAATTTGTTCTTTGACATGTAAGCACATTTTGATGAAATTTTTATTTTAACAAAGAACTTCACAAAATATCGATTACTTATAATAAAATTAATAAATATAAGTAGTTATACATTCACATATCTTTTTACAATTAATTAAATTAATATATTTCAGTAAAATACAGTTAAAAAGATTATACATACAGTTGCTTATTGAATTTTTTATATACCTGCTAATTTCCCATAGATTATATTCAAATAGGCACAACCTTATTTTGTTATCAATGTTAAGAATGCAATATAGTTTAATGCATTTTTGTTTCAACCATCCAGTGTGGATACCTAAATATTCATATCAAAATTTTACGTCCCACATTTCTTCAAATAACGAAAAAGCCAACTGGCATGGAAATAATATCCGTGTATAAAATGTCGTACCTCCCTTGTACGGAGCATGAAGTAAACAAGGAAATAACAAGCGAGTAGGTTTGTATGCATTGGTAATACCGGGGTCTAGTAGAGAGGCTAGTGGAGGGTAATATAAGCGAGTACACCTTGCATGCGCGCGCCGTGAACTTTTATTGCTATTCAATAAATGTACATAAAATTTAATGACCCAGAACTGTAACGATTTGTCATTTTATTCAGTTTCCTTTGTTTTTGTTTTGGCTGAGTGTGTTATGGTCGCAATGCCGGACTTAACACGTTAAAACTGGTTCCTTTTGTTACGCGCTTGTAATGTATTGATATTTTGAAACATACAAAATAATATGTTAAAATACATAATCAAACGAGTATAACGAGAAGAAAATGAACAGATTTTGCTATACTTATGTGATTTTATGCGGTTTTTTTGTCTCAGAAATACTCGTTTTTTGTTTTTCTTCAAATTGCATAATATACTAGTACCTACCCCAAATATAAAGAGTTGCATGAATTTCTGTCGATCGCCTTAAAAGAAAACATATATATTTTAGAGACAACAGCGCTTCAAAGGAGTGACGTATTTTTCACACATTTTTCTATTTACGCGATAAAAAAGAATTTATTAACTAAGAATTAATAACTAAGGTTAAGTAAATTCATTCAGCTGCTTACCATTTCATATTAATTTTCAAGAGGCAGAATATAACATGTCAAACATAATACTTTTCACCGGTCAAAAGCTAGGAAATAGGAGTGTTACTTAAACCAACCATCATTTTTTTTTTTTTTCAGATTACGGTTTTCCTTGCATCTGATGCAGCAGTCTTACTTTTTAAAAAGGATGACTAATCCTTTGTAATGAATTTATTATGATGCTGGTGAGATGTTTTCTAGGATCTGTTGCCGTGGTCCATGGGAGCTGGAGTTTCCGGACGTTTCGCCTATTTCTACAATGGACTTCTTTAGCGCAAAGTATGATGATGACAATGATCTTGAAAATGAAAGCTGCACTTTTTATTATTTTTCTTTTAAATAATTTTTAAGGGTAAACTCGGCATTGTTTTCGCCACACGAAGCGCTTTGGTACAGCAGCGCACGCCCCTGTATGGCGCTTTCAGTCTTTACGCTCCACACAGGACGTGGGGGCCCCATTTTATTTCATGTAACCTGTTCGCATTCAGCTCTGGGCCCCCGACAGTTTATCTTCCCCCGCTGCGCCTGGGCCCCAAGCCCTCTGACGCCGCCCCTGTTGACGCTTTCATATTTACACAAAACATGCTTCCATCGCTCCACATACAATGTTTTGTGTGCGCTATTTGTGCAAGGTTGCCAACGCTGATCAAAGGTTATGGAAAATTGAAAAAAGAATGATGTGATACGTATATACGAGTACTATTTTCCAATCCTGATAGTTTTGAAATTTTCAATTTACAACTTTTTTTTACATGATCTTGATAGTAGAAGTATTTTTTCAGACAGATTCTCTCAAATACTTTTCTTGTAAATGCTTTATTGCCATATTTAATTCATTAATGTCAAAATGGTCAATTTGAAATCTTACCATAGCATAAGTATTGTTTAGATTTTAGACAATGTATTTTTTTATACGTTGTTTTTTGTGACAAGGTTATACTATACAATCGCATAAATTAAATGATGAAACCGGTAAACAAACTCTTGTCAATTTACGTTAACAAGTTACACGATGTAGAGGGCCGTTGACAAACATAAAAACGGCACTCTTGTATCATGTAAAAATAAAAACAAACATGCTCGCGCATACCTAACTTAATTGATTATTTTGTTAGCAATTAGTAGTACTTAAAAATATATTTAGTGGTATTAAACTATTCCCTACTTACAACAGGTACCTAGCAATACCTACCCATTGAAAACACCATCAAACACCATAATCAATTTTGTAAAAAAAAAACACTGTTATTTGTGTGTAATTATAATTAGTGTCAGGTTTATAAGTAGATACTTTAAGCTACTCGCCTTATCGTATAGGTTTAAAAAAAATTAGAAGTTGTAATAAACTAAGAACAAATGTATACATTATTATGTTCGTGCAATAAATGTACCTATGCATTCCATCGATAGAACTGTCAAAGTCACACACAAAATCTTGTGCTCCTTACAAATGGTTATAACTTTAGCTATTTTTAATCCTTAGCCCAATTTGGCTTTGAAATCTTTTTCCATATGTGTTCTGTGATTTGTGTACTGAGTGGGGTATTTATATGTGCACTTTTAACCACTTTTTTGACTTTTTAATATGTTGATTTGAAATTTGACTACACCCAACATTGTTGTTACAATTATGATATTATATTATAAACTAAATGTAAATATTTACACAACTAATAATCTACAATAACCAAAAGTGTTCAGTGTAAAAGGACCTGAATCTGAAAAAAAAAAAAAAAAAAAAAAAAAAAAAAATGAAGTGCCGTATATGCTCCGAGGAATTGAGCCCAAAAAAAGCTTTAAAATGCTCCAGGTGCTATGAGTCATACCACCACTCATGCCAGCGTCAAGCAGCCGAAAGAATGTCCACAAGGACAAGGTCGCAATTTATGTGTGACTCGTGCAGGCTAGAGGACCCAAGAACAGCAAAGCTGGGCCCCAACCCATCTTCCGAGGCATTGGCTCAACATCTCAAAAAGAGCAAGGGTGTATTGCCTAATCCACCCGTCCGGGCATCATCATCATCGTCTTCACCAACAATATCCCCCTCCCCAACCGTGGAGTCGCCTTCGGCAGACACACTCCTGCTGTTAAGGGAGATGAGGGAGCTGAAGGTAGAATTAAAAGAGATAAAGGAATCTCTCTCCTTCTTTGCAGAAAAGTATGATGAAATGAATTGCATGTACAAAGAGGTGGCGAAGCAGATTTTGGCAAATGAGAAAAAATTAGGCAAGATTGAGATGATGACACCGATGGTGGACAAGGTGTCGGAGGATTTGAAGGATATAAGAGATGCAGTGATACCAATTGTTGGAGGCAAATCTCAGAGAGAACTAAGTATCTCATCGAAGAATCATTTTGAAAAGCGATATACGATCATAGTGCGTGGTAGAGATACGCAAAAGGAATTATTACCTGAGCAGGTGGAGAAAATACTTAAGGACAAATTGGATGTTAAACTCCTAGGAATAGGAATTTGTGGAATGAGAAGGATAGGGAAGGGAAGTAAAGGAAGTAGTGGGTGTCTCATTACCTGTCCTTCAAAGTCGGATGCGGACATACTAAAGCAAATAATTCAAGAAAGGTTATCGGATAAGCTTACAGCCGAATTTTTAAAAAAAAAGAAACCTTGGATTGTGCTGAGAAACGTCAGTTCGGAGAATAATAATGAGACCCTATGGAATGACATTAAGATGCAGAATGGGGAATTGCAGGATATTTTGAAGGACCACAAAGACTTTGTTATTAAGAGGGTGATCAAGGTGAGAGGTAGCCCGGGGCTAGCGCATCTATTGGTAGAGACGTCTACTGAAGTGAGAAAACACCTCACGGAGAAACAGAAGATATTTCTGGGATATCAAAGAATCACAGTTGTGGATGCCAACCCAGTTACACAATGCTACCACTGTCTGAATTTCATGCACTCCGCCAACTACTGCACAAAAAAGGCAGAGCCGGCGAAGTGCTCTCATTGTGGGGGAAATCACAAATTTATAAATTGCGACAAACGTTCTAAACAAGCAGAGTGCATCAATTGTAAGATTGAATCGGAAAAAAGGGGGATAAATATTGACCATTGCCACAATGCTATGGACAAAAAATCTTGCCCATCATACGCTAGGGTATTGCAAATTGCAAAAGAGAAGATTGATTATTGACTAATATTTAATATAGTGTATTTCTGCTTTTTAGACTTACTTTCGTTATGTTGTTTTGTTTTTAAGGTATTTTTATGTAAAGCGCGTGATCGACATTTTAGTACAATGGGCCGATCTGTAAATTGCAATGGTCCCGTGTGTGTACTGTGCTATACGCCGTGTGCGGATACCGCCACTCGCTGCATATTTGTTGTGCGCCGTGAGCGTAGCATTGGGTCGGTTCTATTTCATTGTTTACTATTATTTCATAATATCATACATAACATTATATGTTTTGTGCTGCTTGAAGATGCTGTGACATCTGTACTGTTTGAAATAATGATGATTTTTATGTGCGATAGTTATTTGTGGTATTATGGGATACCCTGTAATAATGATGTACTTACTAGTGAACTATTTTATCACGAATCATGAATCCAGACTTTTTGCAAGAGGTGGATAATCAGTATAATATAGCTCAATACGAGTGTCACACGGCATTGGAGTGTAATGATGTTATAAATTCTAAATGTGAAGATGATGCTCTATTTATATTACAACAAAATATTAGGAGTATACGAAAGAATCTGGATTGTTTTCTAGTAAATTTGAGTTGTCTTAATAGATTGCCTGATTTGATTGTACTCTGTGAAGCGCATCTAAATGAGTGGAGTGAACCGTTTGATATTCCAAATTACTCATATTTCCGTAGTAATTATTATATAAATAAAAATAGTGGAATTGTTGTGTTTGTGCGCGGTAATAATGATAATATAAGAGTTAAAGAGATTATCATGAATAATGTTAATTGTCTACAGATTGATTATTATAAGAATAACGTTTTGTATCGCATAATCTCTGTATATAGAACACACCAATCAAATGTTAATGAATTTATTAACGAACTTAGGATGCTACTAAATGAATGTCGAAGTATGAATGTGATTATTGTGGGCGATTTTAATGTAAATGTGGCAAAAACTTGCATAAGTACTGTAAAGAATGAATATATGAACGCACTAGCAGAACTAAATTTTAAATTGTGTACAAATTTATATAGCAGAGAGGTGGATGGGCAAACTCCGTCCTGTCTGGACCATTTCTGGTCCAATACGCCACTGAGCAAACTGGAGGACATATGTACTGTTGTTTGGAAGAGTGACATTACGGATCATCACACGTCTTTGTTCATACAGAGATTGATGAATAGTAATAATGCATTAAATGATACTGTACGACATGATGAACCAATAAAAAAGATTAATTTGGAGGATTTGAAAATGAGACTGATGAATGAAAGTTGGAAGTCTGTTTATGATTCTTTTGATGCAAATATATGTGCTAAGAATTTTCACGATATTGTTGAAGATTATTTAGCGAGTGTTGAGCAAATATCCGTGCGGAGACAAAGCAACAAATCCTCCAAATATAATAGACTGAAGCCATGGATCACACATGGTTTGGTGGTTTCAATACGAAACAAAGAAAAGCTGTATAAGATTATGCGGAGACATCCTGGCGACACTAATGTCAGTGACAGGTACAAAAGGTATCGAAACATGCTGACACTGTTAATAAGAAGGGTCAAGATTGATTACTTCTCTAGGAAGGTTGAACAAGCTGGCAGTAATATAAAACATGTATGGCAATCCATAAATGAGATTATTAATAAGAAAAAGAAGAAATCACAGATAAAAAGGATAATTGTTGATGGTAAAACAATGGAACTCACACAACATCCAATTGAAATGGCTAATAGCTTTAATGAGTTTTTTGCAGATGTAGGTGAAAATCTGGCTCGACAGATAGATCCAAATTTCACTTACGGGGAAATAGAACCCGATTCTCTCATCGATCCAGGGTTCAACATATTTCAGCCAATAAATTCCGAGACGGTATTAAATATTATAAAGGATATGAAAGGAGGATCCTCTCCTGGCTATGATAGAATATCTGTGGATATTTTGAAGCAGAATTCAACATCTCTGTCGGGGCCCATCACGCACATAGTAAATGTCAGCCTGAATAATGGTGTATTTCCTGAGGTGTACAAAGTTGGTGTGGTGACACCAATTTTCAAGTCGGGGGATGCATGTAATATATCGAATTATAGACCTATAACTCTCACGTCCAATATCTCGAAAATCTTCGAAAAAATAGTGAAAAAACAGCTCATAGATTTTATTAATAGAGAGGGTTTACTTAATAAAAATCAGTTCGGTTTTAGAACGGGTGTTGGCACGGACGACGCCATATCAAGGTTGACTTCCATAGTGTACGGGGCACTAGATGCCGGAGAGAAATGTCTGGGTGTATTTATCGACCTAAGGAAGGCATTTGATAGCGTTAGCCATACTGGCCTATTGAACAAATTAAACAGGATTGGAATATGTGGCAGTGTGAGGAAATGGATTTGCAGTTTCATGCAGTATAGAACTCAGCAGGTACGCATTAATAAGATAGTAAGCTCTAGAAAAATAACGCGATTCGGAATTCCGCAAGGCACCGTCCTTGGACCAATATTGTTCATTATTTATGTCAATGAGATATTCTCTCTGCCGATCACATCCTCAATCCTGTCCTTTGCTGATGATACGGCTATGATTGTGAGGGGAGGGTCATGGGTAGAGGTGGTTCGCAGAACGAACGTGGAATTAACCATACTTAAAAATTGGTTCGACAAAAATTTCCTGTCTCTGAATACCGAAAAAACAAATTTTATTCCATTCTCTCTCTACAATAGGGGTCTTCCTTTTTCACTTAGTATAGCAATACATAGCTGTACTAACTTCTTGGTCAGTGGAACTGCGTGCTCCTGCTCATGCCCCCTAATTTCTCAAGCGGAAAGTGTTAAATATCTGGGTATTAAAATAGATTCCAGAATTAGATGGAAGGAGCATGTAGAAACAACTATTGAAAGACTAAGGAAAATTTACTATGTATTCCGCAAAATTAGAGATATTCTAGAGGTAAAAACTTTGAAGTCTACCTATTTTGCGCTTGGACAGTCATTGATGCAGTATGGAATGGTCGGATGGGGCGGCACATTTAAAACAACACTCGAGCCTCTTAGGGTGGTGCAGAGAATGGTTATCAAAATAATGTTAAAGAAGCCTTTCGACTATTCCACATTGCAATTATATCATGACTTTCCGGTGCTAACAATTGACCAATTGTATAAGAGAGCGGCTCTCTACCAAGTTCATAAGGATTACTTTATCCACGGATATAATCCGGGGGATATTGTAATCCCGAGTGGTAGATCGCGTAGAGAGTCGCTTCTAATCAAAGTTCCTAGAAAGAATACAGCAACCGGCCAACATCACTACGATTATTTGGGTGTAAGGTGGTACAATGCACTTTTTTCCAGGTATAAGCATGATAAGCACGCAGATCCTAGGGCCATTAAGTACATGATCAGCAAATATTTGAAAGAGGTGTAAATAGTTGAGTGTTTATATTTGATTGGTTTTTTGTATATTATTCTTATCATTATTATTTTTGTTATTTTTTTCATATATCTACATGTGTGTATATATGTATAATTCCTATTTCTGTATTTTCTATTTAAACATGTTACCTCTTTATGTTATTTTACTTTATTTTTTGTCTTTCTGTTTTTGCTGAGTAAATGACTAAATAGTGTATATATTATTTTTGTTTTTTATGATTTTTATCTATTAAGTGATTAATTTTAAGTTAAGATAAGTTGGAATCCTCCCCAAAACACAAGCTATGCTTACTTTGGGGAGTATTTATTGTAATTAGATTTTTAAAATTTATTTTTATTGTAATACTTTGTACATATTGATAAAAAACAATAAAGACCTTATGATTATATGATTATGATTATGATTTATTTCCACTATTTATATCTGGCGTGACACAGGGAGAATTTTCATTAAAACCTTCGTTCCATATTTCTTGCGCTCGAGAAGCAGAGAGGCCGAGGGAAGTAAAATCTCGGGCGTTTGCTTTGAAAGCGGGGACGCTTCGGTCTCAGTCGTTGCCCCACTGTGGAAAACTGTTTATGCGAGCATTCGGAATCGAGGACAACAGAAACGGATCCAAGATGAAACTGCAGAAGAAAAACTATCTCGATGATTAGTTGAACAACATGCAATTTGCATTGATTACAGATCTACTCGTATCGGTAAGTTTTATGAACCTGTATTGTAAGAAATCTTAAGAAGTCGATGAATCATGAACGAATGTCAAACGTGGAAGGGAAAGACCACCAAAAGAATGGATCAAATAAGCAAGACTGCAAATAACTGGAACCTGCAGAGTGAGGAAAAGAAGATAGCATGAATGAAGAGAGTGACGAATGTCTAGTAGATGAAAGAAGTGTACAATGACAGAACAAAGAAGAGGCACATCTGTGGAAGTGCTGGGTACCCCTAGCAGAATGGTGGCTAATGTATTTAAAATTGAATGATCCTTCGTAACTGATTTTGGGAAAAAAGTAAGTAGTATGTACGCAGATGAATGATCACTAGAAATAATTTATTGTTAAGAACAGAAAATGATATTTACAACAATATACCTACTTATGATTTATTGATAACCGTAAACTTAAATGAAAATATACTTGAACTTTGTTTTGTAAACTTTAAACTTTTTGCAATAATTGCTTTTTTGTGTAGCTTCTTAAGAAGCCACACCAAAAAAACAACTATCGTACATAACGTTTCTTCAAAAAACAAAACACAAGACAGGTAGATTTTAAATTCAAGTTTGGATCTGTTTTCCATACTGTATACAGCTTCAGCTATCCAGGTGTGGGCGGGTGGACTACCAGGGGTGGGCGGGGGATGAGAGGAGGTGGGCGGGCTGGAGGAAGGGCGGCTGATGAGAGCTCAAGCACTTCCGCCATAAACAGGAAGCGTGACGACCCAGCGCCGCCCAAATATACCAACTGCAGAATCACTACGAGCGCAGATACAGTCGCGCGCCTTGTAGAAGGTGCTGGAATACAAGACTTTTAGAGCTGGGTAGAGTTTAATATCTAAAATATTCCAGAAAGTTATGTTGTTATTTTTAAATAAATTTCACTCAAAATCCTTGATAAAAGTCGATAACGCGATAAGGATTCCAATTAATTTATTTTTGGATTTAATTTGGCATCTCATACCAATTACTAAATTTAAAAAAGAGAGATTCAACTAAAGCAAATGAGTAATACATCTGTTCTAAATCAATACAATTTGCTTAATTTTTTGCATTGAAAAAAAAACATTTTGAAATAAGGTTTGTTGCGTGTACATTTGGGGTGATTCCGTTAATCGGGGAGTCCCTAAAGTGAACAAAATCTATTTTTATATAGGATATTATTTAAACACAAGCCTAGACGTGATTATTTCTGGTGCTATGCGTAAGCAAATGTCTTATAAATAAGCAGATTATTTTCATCTTTGAAACTTACCCATTTACGTAATTATCGTAATAAACTTACATTTCTAAATAAAAAAACAAGTATTTTTTTGTATGTTCAATTTCTCTTAATCCTTTTGTAATAAATAATTCAGTGACCCTTTTTCTTAGAAAACTCTTTAAACAATCGAAAACAAATCATTTCGTATTCAAACAGATCTAAGTACGAGGTTGCAATTAAGGCGGTTTAACAAGAGGAATAAAAACTTGCCGTCCCAGTAAAGTGTGTCGTTTGAGTTGTTGGAGTCTCATTTAGAGGAACGACTGGAAAGGCACGTCTCTCAGTTTCTTCCTTCCCAAGTAAGTTTAAACTTAACCAAAAAATGCATGAAAGTAAAAACGATCATTTGAAGCGTTGATTAATTTTCCGTACATTTTTGGTAATCGCTATGATTGAGTTTAAACGTAGAGTTTAATACTTTGGGTTAGTGGAATCTGGGTCTGTGGGATTATGCGGTGCTATTAAAATGGAGCACCTTTACACAGAAGATGACAAAACTTTCGTTTTAACATTTCACTTCGAAACTCTGGTTTCTGCAATAATAGTTATGCTGTAGGTATATTTTTTACAACCATTAAGTTCTCATTATTATCAGATACTTCTGATAAAAAATGTTTCTAAATGTCACGCAAAAGCAAAAACCTTGAATCTTTCATCTGGCAGTTTTTTCCACTGTATCGGTCCCGCAATCCGGAAACCACGAACCCCACAATAAGTGCGTATTTGACTTCGAGACTGCATCAACCTGACGTCACTCGCACCGACGACCTCAGTGTCAGCACCCTTACAATCACCTTAACGGGGGAAAATATGTCTGCCAGATAAGACGAAACATTTGTTAATCATAATGCTATGTCTTCTTAAATTCTTTGTCTTCATAAATGCTCTGTACGGAATGGAGGAATGGGTAATCACACATGCACTGGAGAACCAATAAAAAACGTGTAAAATGAGTGCTTCCAGGAATATGCTACGGATCTCATGGCGTGATCGGGTCACCAATGAAGAAGTTTACCAACGTATGAATATGAGTAAAGAACTTCAGCCAAACATCAAACATACAGTCATAAACATCGGTCATATTCTGAGGAAAAAGAAATGCCGGTTTCTCTATCTTATCGTGCATGGAAATATCAAATATTGTTGGGAGAAGAACTCAAGGATGGCGAAAGTCATCGTGCTAAAAAACCTACGACAATGGTTTAGCAAAAGCATTAGATGCCTGTTAAGATCTGCAGCATCCAAAGTAAAAATTGCCATGATGATGGCCGATGTTTGTTAGAAACATCGTTACGGTCTTTTGACATTCATTTACAATATTTTTGTACAAAAATAACCACACAGTTAAAATATATTACTCGGATATCAGACAAACCGTTATAAGAGAATTTACATTATTCTCGACGTAGCTCGTATTAGCGACGCAGCTAACGTCTTCAGGAGCCCCCCTCCTTCTGCGAGGATGAACTGTTTTTTTAATAACAATTGTCACAAGTTGTCAATTTCATAAACGCTCCAATGCATGTCATGATTTGTGACAATTGTTGTTAAAAATCAGATCATCCTCAGTCATCGTGCAGAGAGGGTGTCTCCTGCAGACGCTAGCTACGTCGCAACGAAACGTCAAGAATAATGTAAGTTCTCTTATAACGGTTTGTCTAATATCACATCTGTGTAGTTATTATTATTGCAAGTAAGATGGATACCGTGATACACATACCTCCGTACTGCTGATGCGCCTGGGCCAGGAGCGCAGCAAACACGTGGGGGTCCATCCTGGGCGCCTCGTCATCAGAGCTGCTGCCCCGCCAGTCCCTCCTGCGGCTGCCGGTGGCGCTGCCTCCTCCGATGCTCTGCCCCCCTTGCGACCCCGCCCTGGAGCGCCTCCCGGGCCCGCGGACCTCTGCCCCGTCCATGCTCTACTGGGGCAGCCGGTGCATGTCGAAGGTCAGATGTGATGCACCACTGAAACAAGAAGAAAAAATATGTATTAATTTATCATCTTCACCTTATCAGGCCTTGCTTGTCCACCACTGGTTGTTTTTAAATATGGTTCATGTGTGTTACATTTGCCGATGCCACTCCGTTTTCAGGGAAAGGCGGCAGGAGTTGCAAGGTATATGTCCATGTGAGATTATTTTTGTATGCACACATACAGAATATGTAGGTGTGAACCTACATGTGCTTGTCTGTGGGCATGCATTTAATATGTGCCTTAAATTTTAACATATCCTTGCAACTAAGATTATAGATTCATAACAGTAGTAATCTATAATTAGTCAATAATCGTCTTGCAAATCGTCTTGATAAAAAAAACAATTCATACATACGTGTTTAAACTTACAACTTGTTTCCCGTAAGTATCTCTGCGTTTTTTTGCGAAAATATGCAAACTCGTACTTATTTTGTCATTGTTTTCAAAACTCAACATATGCTTGAAAAGAAAATTGAACGTCCAGTGTCAGTTTTTACTAAACGAATGAGGGGTTTTGGGATAGTGCTTCTATAATTTGAAGGCTAAGGGGAAAAACAAGGAATGTCAGCAAAATAATAAAAAATGTGTGTAAGAAAAAAAGTAAAATCAAGGGGCATATGAGTGTATCTAAAGCTTTGCAAAACTTGTAATGCAACAAGAGGCGCTAACACAGTTTATGGCGTTATTTCCGGGTGTTTTTGTGGCATGTGGCCGAGAAAAATATGAAGTGATCAGATTGAGGAGATTGTGAGAAGAAAATGCATGAAAAAGGTGATGGAAATGAAGGAATTGAAAGAGGTATGTCAGGATAGGAAAAAATGGAGGCAACTCTGCAGAGGCTATGGCCACCCCTAGAGGAATGGCGACAGAGTTACAGTTACAGTTACAGTATGTAACAACGATGATTTCAATTTTTTTTTAAAAGTTACTCATAATTTTCTTCAACTTGTTCTTCTCCTTGTTCTTCTCCTGTAGTCTTCATTTTCTCTACTTATGTATAACTTAGAATACTTTTTGATTAAAAGTGTTTATTCTATTTCATGCTTGGCGCACTGAGCTCCTGTTCACACAGGGTAATTTTGATTATTTTTACAACATTGTCCCCGTTATCAGGCTCCACTCCTCCGCATGCTCACATTGCGTCCCCACTCCCCACACTATCCGCGGGATTAGCGTTTCGACACGTACTTATCCCCACACCCCGACCCCTTGTGGGAAGCCACCACCCTCTCAACAAATGGTCGCTGACCATTCGACACTTTGTATTTTATTGCAAAAATAATATTTTATTTTCCCTGTCGGCTTTAATGCCATTTTCACAGCCCATCTCTAGAAAAAAAAAAATTCAATGGGCAACTTGGATTTGTATATTGATTATATTTATGTTATACGCTGCCTTTACATTTTTGAAACAACAAGCAATCAGCTATGCAACATCACGGGACAAAAAACGCAATTATACGAAGGTACGATAATTCAAAGTCGATAACGAGTATATCATATTAAGGATTATAACTTTTTTTTTATTACATGAGAACAATTCAAAAAGGACTCATCACTTATTTCTTTTTCATATATTTGTAAAAAATGTTGTGTTTCTTCAAATATGTACCATTTTATTTTGAATATTTTCATGACTTATTTGTAGGTTGGTATGAGGCTAACCACCCATACTGTAAAAAAATGGTTCACTTTGATGATGATGAGGTAATTTCTTTATAGCGCCGTTACGTGATTAGTCACTCCAAAGACGCTTAATTAACTTTGTCAATGTCACCCCTGTTTTAGGGAAAGTCGACAAGAGTTGCAAGGCTTATGTGTATTTGAGATTGGGCTTTTTTATTGTAAGTCCACATGCGGCATGTGTAAGAGTGTACTTAATACTTATACGTGTCTGCTTACGGGATTGCATTTCATATGAATCTTAAATGTTTTACATCTTTGCAACTTAGATGATATATTATAGATATGTCTGCATATTATGTATGTATATACTTGAATATAGTGATATGCCAAATCGTACCAAATTCTCATTAGTCTCGCTTCACAGTTCTGCGAATTGTGTATTTACACTTTGGTTTCTGAATAAAGACACGACTAGGACAGAACTACCGACAACCTTCTATACACGAAATGATATTGGAACGTGACGGTCTCAAACTACTGGCCGAGCACACATACTGAGAGAATAAGCTCTCAACGCCGATCAAATGCGCAATTAAATATTGCTTTTAGTTTCAAATAACTTGTGAAAGTGACGAGTTTTTTGGTTATCTTGTCTTTCTATCGATAATACTGTAATTATACTTTCATAATAATCAAGCTAAAAAGATATGTTAACATTTAAGACTCATATTAATTGCATGTCAACAGATAGGCACATGGAGGCTCGCGGCTACACATTCTGCATGTGTGCATACAAATAAACAAAACCTCACATGAACCTTGCAACTCCTGCCGCTTTCCCTGAAACCAGGATGGCATTGGCAAAAGTGAACCAAGAAGCAAAAAAAACACAAAGATACATAGGTTTTATAATAGCACTGTTGTAAAAATGTACAAGAGGTACAATATATCCTGAATTGCTAACAAAAATACACATTCAATATTTTTATGATCCTAGACTTTTTCTTATAAACAAATCTCAGCTTAAATGTAGCGAGTAAATATTCAAGGAATATTTTCTTTACTTTAAGGTTACTTTTACTACGCACTTAGTAAAATACACTTCGAAGACGACTGAAAAAAAGGAATCCCTTGTATTATTCTCTAGTAGCGCTACGTCATAGGTTGATCCTCCACTTCGGGCTTTCTCTTTGGATTTACATCAAATTTGACATGCAAAGCACTTCATATATTTTTCATAGTCACATCTTCGAGCGTCGCTTCAGAAGCCTAAAAAAATCAGTCGACAAGACTCCATTTTTCTTGCCATAAAACAAAACAATAATATTCAAAAAAACTTCTCCTCTTTTAGCACTTTTTTCAAAATAGTTAACATTTTATTTACTTTTTATTTTCTCTCACATATTATTCCTTCCTTCCTATTATATCAAACCTTCAAATTTACTCATGTAAATCAACTTTATTACATTTATTATCTCAATTTGACTTTTTCATGAATTCAAAATTCATGACTCTTTAGTTTTCTATAACTTGTATATTAATTTCAGTACCTACATGGGAAACTACTATATAAAGACTGTCTCGCACCGGTAAGGTATTAAAATGGGACGTCCAATATGGAAAGCAAATAATATTCAGTTAAATTGCCCCCCAGACCACTCATTGTATTATACACAGTATCTGTAAGACCAATGTGTGTACACAAAATGTTTGAATTGTGTTTTGAGCGCAATTGTCCCCGCCACTTATCTAAAACAGACCACAGTTGTACGCGGCCGGTCATCAAACCCAGCATTTATCAGGTTGTATAATTAAATTTAATGTATTTGCGTTTGCACCCTTGTCAATTGACCCCACACCCAGGTTAGGCTGCATTATTTTGTAACATGCATCCCTCCCTAAGCTGGTACAATTTCCATTTTACATATTTTCAAATTACTCCACTAGCCCTTGGCCTACCCTTAGGGATCAACTGCCAGTCCAGTTATCCCTTCAATTGTTGGGTAGTTTATGATGCATTGAACTCTGGGATATTATTTTACTATGGGTTATTTTATTATCATTCATTCATCCATTAGAGGTTGAACTCAAATTAAAATAAGAAGCATTTTTTTTGTGCATTTTCTTGCAGGCCCAAAGGGTCAATAAGAAAGCATTATTTAAACATATTTAATATTCAGATTGACTTTTGGTATGTCTGTAACAAAAGCCTAAAAAACATAAAACATATAAATCCACAGACAATTTTTAAGTGAATACTCAAAATATAAAAGAAAACCTTGTTGTGTTCAAAAAATCATGTTTGCTAAAGTCTGCCTTTCTGTGTATAAACGATGGACATTTTTAACAATTTTTTTTAGAGCTACGCATGGAAACAATTAAAATTTAGGAAAGCTTTATTAAAGCAATTTATTGAATTATTGCTTAGAAACTTATTATTATGCCCATTTCTTGTAATGTCATCTAATAAACATGACTTTTAGCTAAAGACTATTTAAAAGCTAGTTAGCGTCCAAGCACTTTTTGAAGTACTAAGTGACCAGTAAGAATAGCGCATAAAACCCCATCATATCAATTGTTTTTTATGAAGATTTTCCTGCGCTGGTTTCATGAAATGTTACCTCGCATGCAATGCTTGGGCCGCCGTATCTTTTTATTAACACTGACTTTGAGTGGGGCAGATGGTTTGTCCTCCCCCTAACCCATGCGGACAGTCTCAGACGATATTGCCTTCACTAAAATCAAACATCGACCAACAAATGCTTCGATTAACGAGCTTTTTAAGTCACATGTAAACTGTAAGTTCTAAGCTGCGTGTCTGTTCTAAAGTAAATTATTTGCAAGATAGAAAATACGCTACTGACCATTGAATTAGGTTTTCGAAGATGCTTAAATGAGTACACGTTTGATATAACTACTTTCCATCAGTTTGGAGCATTTTTTTGTCTCTTATTTATTAATGAGAATATGATAAAGTTTAAGCAATATTTTTTTTAATTCTGCACTGGAAACTTCCCTGATTTCAGGGAATCTGTAGCCTTACTGTATAACTTACTGTAAATTTGTCCAGTGATATCACTTCGGACTCGTAAATGGAAGGTTGTGGGTTCGAATCCCGACGGAGCACAAAAAATATACCATTTATATTTTCAAATTTTCTCTTCGCTGGGTTGAAAAATTCACAAACCTTTACCAAAGACCGGTCATCAAAAGGTCCATCCAGGCTTACAGAAACTGGGTCTTGATTGAGAATCACCGCTTTCTACAGCCACGATCAATCTCGCAGAGGGTTCTTGAGGTGTGATACACACAAAAACAACGCTCACCAAATAAATCAAACTTTTTTTTTTTTTTTCAATAACACTTATTGAAATGCCGCTAAGTGTGCGTGTTCGTTATTTAAAAGTTGATCCTTTTCAGCAACAGTTGTGTTTAATGTTTAAATCATGAAAAACTGATTCATATTTTAATAATTTTAATAATTCATAATCAAAACATTTTTTCCAGATAGTTAAGTATTTAAAAAGACAGTTTAGTGTTCATGTGTTACTTATCAAAGCCGAAAGAAAAACTTTCAGGACACTGAGACTACAAAACATCATCCTAACAACAACTTCGAAAGATAAATTATAGATATAAACTAGTGCTTAGATAATTTTTAGTATCTAAAGGGGCTCAGGCATGTCATGGATGAGAATCGAGCTCTAGAGTCACCTTACAAAGTCAACGCCTCACAGAGTCGTAGGCAACTTGATGGCGCTATTCATGCATTCAAGGCTATCACAACATCGCAATATCTTTAAAAGATGATGATGGTGTTAAAAATAGAACATGTTTTGTACCTACTCGTATATTGAGGTTTGGCCGTATTAAAGAAAGTTCTTTACTCCTTTCGTCCGGCCACACAGCCTGAGGGGAGGAGGACTGCATACGCACAAATGTCCCCACATCTGGGCTTAATTAAAGTCATTCCGGCGCCAATGACCCTTTATTAAGTTAACCCTCAGGCGATAAAGATGTACCCTCATCATTGTCCGGTAAAAAGCGAAAACAAATATACCTAACGAAATATATTGCCGCGTTAAAAGCATGCGGAGCTACAGCGACTGGAGGAAAATAAACATGTTCTTAATATACATATATCACTGAAAATCTATGGAAAAAATCATACTGGAGCTTTTTTTAAATTATGAATTTTAGACAAGATTAACAATGACGACGCTTTCAATTTTTTAGAACATAATATGAATAACTAACTAAAATAACTTGTCACTTCTTTTACCATTTCACTACAACTTTCAAAAATTTTGTTTCGACAAAAAAACTTTTTCCATGAAAATTATGAGGATTTTTTTTTCATGAAATTCCTTTTAGCCAACATTTCTATTGTGTAGGCACAAGTACATAATGTTTTACAGAATCTTTTTAAAAAGATAATCATAAAGAAGAAGATTTCAGTAAAACAATAATATAATCTCAATCTTTTTCCAAAGAAATATTTAATACATCGCTGCTAAGCTTTTTAAATACCTCAATAATACCAAAAAATAAAACGTATATGATCAAAAGACACAAAGTCGTGCACGTTTTATTTATCCAGCCAATATTGCTTTATTCACCATATTAAAAAACTTATGCATTTCCCTTAAATATTGGCATATGAATTGAAAACATTTGAATTGAAATATCGCAGAATGGCAAAATAAAGCAATCAACATGTCTCGGCCATCCAAACAGCACAAGTTCCTGTAACTTTGGCGTCTGTGCAACAGTTGTCGCTGTACAACTTCCGACTACGTGCGCTTCCTGAATCATTGCGATACCTGCAGCGTCCTCTGTATCCCAAGTATAAAACTGTACTTTACTAAAAATGAGTAAAATCTGAAGCACTCACTAGAGGCACTGTTTTGATTTACATGCATTTCTGTAAACGCTACTGATGAGTTAAAAGGTGTGTTTTAAACTTGGAGTACTGAACTCGTCTCTCTGACAAAACAAACGCTCTGAATTATAGGCCGAACTCTGATATATCTCCAACAAGCTGACTTGCTTTTATTAGCGCTTATGAGAGATCGGTAATATTCCTGTACATATTATGTATGATACTAATAATAATAATTATTATTAACTAAATTTATCTGCGCCTTTTTGTGATTTATATCACTACAAAGGCGCATGTGGGCTCTAGCATAAGTACATATATACAGGGAACTACAACATATGTGAATATTCTACGAAAAATTAAGAGTTTTTATGGAAGTGTGATTTTTTCTTACTTCTAAGTAATCTAGAATTGTGTTAAATAAACGAAAAAAAGCATTAATTGTTTAATCACTTCTCACGTTTATTTTACAACTCAAATATTCTTTAACAAAATCATCATCATTCAAATGTCAATTGAAACTTACAGCATTATTACTTCAATCAACTTTAAGTGATCCGAAAGAAGGAAAGAAAAAAAAATGAACGTTTCAAGAGAGCTCATAATTTAAATTCTAAAATTGAAAAAAAACGCTTCCCTGATTGTACAAACAGATGAGACAAATCATTTGACTTTTGCCTCGCAGGTCGCCCTGCTCACTAATACCCTGAAATTGTTAACTAATGACTCGAAAAAATTGCTAAGCTAGTCGGTTTTCCAATAATTGGAAAATATTCCGAATACCTTTCTTTCTTTTTTGTCGCCGCCTAGGGAGAGTGAGGCGATACGACGGATTGGATTCAAATCAATTAGACATTCATTGACAAAAGGGATGAGATCGTATTGATTTTCTGTCGCTCTTTACCTACTCTGTATAGAAGAATTAATTTACAAATCTCACTAGTAGGTATATATATCACAGCTTCTTTGACAACTTTCACAATAGACGTTCATTTTAGGTAAAGTCTACAGGAATAAAAAAAAATATGAAATAATCTCTGCGTAGATTCCTCTTTTACTTCCTTTACTTGCACACCTCTCCCAATTTAATAATATCCATCACCTTTTTCATATACGAGTATATTATCTTCTTTTACATTCACTCTGAATACCCATCTCATTCTGTCACAAAATTACCAATCTGAACCTAATGATTTATTTTTTAATTAACTTAATCGTGATATGAAGATTAATCTATACAGAACGTTTCAAATGATTAGACGAGTTACATGGGATACTGATGGTGAAATATAGAGTGAAAGATTTAATTTATATCGGACCGATCAAGAAACAACTAAGAAGGGAACATACTTTGTAAATGTAAGTAATCGTAGTCGTAAATGAAAATGTGTACGAGTGTATTAAAATATCTTTTTACATACTTGAAAATACGAGTACGTTTACAGCTAATACAGCTTTCGATTCCGTGACCATGTAGGTATCTTTACAATTTTTTTTACACATGAACATAAATTTGCAATCTTTTTCTGAAACGAGGGGGGGGGGGGGCGTTGGCAAAAGTGAACCAAATTTTTATAGCATTGGGGTCAGTCTCATATCAAATTATAATTCAACGATCCACGATTTTCAAAATTGGCTTTCAACATTCATTAGTCTAATATTTTGAAAAGCTTAAGCCCGGATGGTATCAGTTACTGTTAACACGTCGTCTTATCTCCCGCCTAGGGGAGCCCTACAGTTTTATCTGATCTGAAAGCACTTAGCCGTGTTGGCGCGGAATGTCTGCGCACCCATTGCTGCCATTCTTATCCGAGTTAAACAAAAGCCTCCCGCCCAAATAATAACGCTGATACTGCCTACATCCGATTCTTTTCAAAAGCTTCTCGGAAAGCTGCGCGGAACACGCGTGTTTTGAGGTTTTTCAAATTGAAATTCCAGCGCTTCCGGTAGGCTTCACCGCCCACCGAGGAAGCCTTATAAATAAGAGACTTCACTTCCGCCCTTTTGTGTGGTCTATTTTGAAATCTTTTTTTTTCAAATTAATGTCGCTTGATTTTATCATTTGATTTTTTACTGTATGGAGAAAATATTACTGAATAATATTTCTTCTCATACTTTCCTTTATAATCTTCAAATGCCAAGAATTTCTTTTTGTTCAAATTTATAATCCTCAAATGCCAGAGAATCTTTTTTTTCAGCGTTTTGAGATGCTGAATTCATCTGAAAAATAACACGTCTTTTTTAAGTGTTAAAATAAAAATATTTCAAGATTCCTTTAAAAAGCATACAAAAATAATACTGAGAATCCTAAGAACCACCACTTCTTTCAAATTTTTTTTCTCGATATAATATTTTTTTTGTTAGTTTTACAAGTAAACGTTCTAAGCTACAATTAAAAACAACTAAGAACATGTCGTAAGAAAACAATATCATCTTTTTAAACTGCACATCTAATAGTATGCATACCCAGAAATGAAACACTTCAATAAAAAAGGCATTAAAAGAAGAAAAAATAAGGGATAGTATAAAGGTAGATTTCAACAGAATGTTAAGGAATATAAGACGCATTAAGTTAGTTGAAATTTATTTTCCAGACGCGTGTAGAAGAATGTAAAAACAATAAATCAGCGAGTGAGGCGTGGTGTTCCTCTCTAATATACAGTTTGAAGTTTTCTGTTGTTTGTCACGAGACACCGAGCGGCTCTTAATGTCATGTTATGTCGAATATTATTCTCCTCACGAAAACTAAAAGGTTTTTTCTCCGGAAAACGGGAATAACATTTTCTTGAGACGAAAACAAAAACATTCTGGTGAGTATGAATTTTGACTGAAATGAAATGATGACTACATATGTGACTGTAGATTTTTTAAAGCTTAGTATATTAGCTTTTGAGAATCTTATTATTTATTGAGAGTCTACCCTATTACAAACATAATGTACTAGTTTCATCAAAATTATGTCAAGATAAATGGTCAGGATTGAAGTAAAAAAAATCATTAATTGAAATTTTTAGTAATCTCACTGAGTGTTTTTTTTTGTACTTGTTTTTGTGTATGTACTATAAGCCTACATTTTCTCGCAATAATAAAAAGTATAAATAAACCCTATATTTTATTTAAAAGCAATCTGAGATTAAAAAAACGCACTAATCGGATTCGAAACCAGGCTTTCCGTTCGGCAATTGGACGACAGGACAACTGCAAGGACGATAGGCAACCCGCATGGGGCAAGAAAACCTTTTGAATTTTACAGGTAAGGAGGCCGGCTTCATAGCAAACAATTCACTTGATATTCTGATACTCATTTCTTGTAAACGCTGATAACCTTGCCGGTAATCAGCCTTCACAAGAAATTTGACACCCTCGGTGCGATGCGAGATCCAACTCTGGCATGAAATGCAAGCACTCTACCAAATGAGCTATCGACCAGACCGGACATATGTATGAAAAGGTATGTTTACATAGATTCATGCTTAGGTACCCAATGCCTGCCAAAGGAACGGTTAGGTACTTACAAAATATAAACCGTGTAGAAACCTGAACCTCAAATGAATGTAATTCCTGCAACCCTTGACAACTTTTACAGAAACAGTGTTGGCATTGGCAAACGTAAATCAATTTTGAATAAATCAAATTTGATATGAGGCTGACCACCCATACCTACTGTAAAAAATGGTTCACTTTGCCAATGTGTCAGGGAAGGTCGGCAAAAGTTGTAGGGCTTATGTTCATTTGAGGTTTTGATTTTATTTGTAAGTAGGTAGGTACTCATTCAGCATTAATTGTAAGCGCGAACTACACGTGTTTGTTTGTGGGCATGCATTTGATATGAGCTTTAAATGTTAATATATCTTTACAACTTAGATTATGGTGGAACGCGACGCATCAACCTACATAAGTATAAGTAAGTCAGGGAGATATTCATGAATAAGTCAATGAAGTTGACTGTACTACATTGAAAGAAAATAAACGCAACTAAACGCAACTAAGCTACACATATAGTGTAACTTCTTGCCGCGTTATCCCCGAAGGGGTCGCATGTGGCGAGTTGAACCTATTTATTTTTACAGGTAAGGGGGCCGGCCTTACGCCAACCACTTCAGTTGAAGTGGAGGTTTCCCAGCTCCCGAGAGTGCTGGTACTCATTTCTTGTGAAGGCTGAGTAAACCTTGCCGGTATTTTATTTTGGGGTTTGAATTAAACACTGAAATGGGAAATTATTTCTGACACCCTCGGTGGGATTCGAACCCGAGCTTTCGGCATGGAATGCAAGCACTCTACCACCTGAGCTATCGACCGGACTGTTCCTAATAAAATAATTCCTAATAATTGATATAATAGTTCTATTTTGTTGTTTTCATAAAGTAATCTCACTCTGTTTAAATAATTAATAAGTATGTACCTACCTCTAATCTAATCTAATCTAATCTAAGTTGCAAGGATATGTTACATTGGAGATTCACATTACATGCATTCCAGACACGTACAAGTTCGCGCTTGCACATGCCTCATGTGAACCTACAACATAAAAACCAAATCTCAAATGGACATACACCCTGCAACTCTTGCCGTCCTTCCCTGAGACAGGGGTGACATTGGCAAAGTGAACCATTTTTACAGCATGGGTGGTCAGCCGCATACCAACCTATAAGTCAAGGAACACACACACACGACAAATTACATTCTATACATCACTAAATAATAATATCCAAATACAAAATATCCATTTACAAACAAAAACAAATTCCAATTTAATAAACCCTAGCCGCCAACATTACAGATCAACCGCCATTTCTTTCTGTCCTTACATACTTCTTTACATACCTCCTCGTATAATAACTCAATATGTTTTTGCAGGTTTCTTTGCGAATTTTCTTTGACCTTTGCACAAAGCTATGCGTGGTGTAGACTTGTGCCTCAAGTATAAAACATTATGTAAACTACCTACGATTACGTAAATCGAAAAAATGTATTAAAACTAAGTAACTCACTGGGAGTGCTTGTGTATATTCTATACATTTTTGACTTACGATATCGATGGGAGATGTATTAATTATTCTCGAGGTACAAGTCTTGAACTCAGCCAGGCACGACAATACATTTAAAAACACGTAAACATGTCACTCCTGCCCTTACTAAACCTGGCAAGCGTGAGACTAACGCAACTGTCGGTAAAAAAACTTGACTAATCCATCACAAAGCTAACCAAACATTTACAATCTGACGACATAATATAGAGGTCACGACAGTAAAGGAATAATGTATTTTATGTTTTTCAATAAAAGAGGACAAATTAAAATCAAAATGTATGTAAGTATATTGCCTTTGGAGCTCTAAAAAAATCAAGGGAGGAAAAATTATTGACAATGTACAAAAGGCTTTGAAAAAAGGTTTGATAATCTTTCAAAGTTTTCGAAATTTTAAAAAGCGCTCTCTTGCTTTTTCGTTCTAAGCACAGATGGCGCGAATAAGCTTTATTTTATTCTTTTTATTTGGTTTGCTATTTTGTTGTGTTACTAATTTATATTTTAAAATAACCATTTTGATATAATATTATGAATATCAAGTGATGTTTGGATTAGTCTGACTACATTTTTTTGCGAACAGGCTGATTTTTTTAAAGGTTATAAATATCTAATAGGTACATTATATCCATTAGCTATACTTTTCTATAAAACTTCATACTTATAATATTTTTGAGCTTGGTTCTCTAGCTTTTTTTTTTTACTGATAATATAAAGCAAAACACTGTGAAAATATAAATTTTAAAAATACAGGAAAGCTTTCACAAGAAAGATTGTAGAATACGAGGCGCTGCCATCTAGCGAACCACGTCTGAAGCTGTCAGTTAGCTTCTCGGCTAACTTGTTATCATGAACATACTTTCACAGATGGCAGTAATAGCAAACGGTTAGCACGTCAATTCACGAAAGGGCAAGAAAAAAGTCTTTGCAATAATAATTCTAAAGTAATTTGGATGGGAAAAATATTTTTCAATACAAATGTTATATTGTAAGTGTCATTTTTTGGGTTATCTGTAGTTCATTTCATTTATAAGAAGCCATATTTGTATTAAATAGATACCTATTATGAACTTGATCTAATCTAATCTAAATCTAAGCTGCAAAAATATGTATCATTGGAGATTGTAGTGTTGGCAAGACTGACTATTTGGAATATTATTCAGATTTGAATAATTGATGTTCCACTGTCGATAAACAAGAGACCGGACAGTTGAACATCGACCTTCTTGTTGTGAAGTGACATATTGATAATGGAAAAGAAAGAAATGGAAAAAGACTTTAAACCACAAGCTATTTCGTCTACAAGACTCGCGGACGTGATGGAGCCATTTGTCGGCGGGGAGTTTGACCCGTGGCTTAGACGTTTGCGATTGATGATGAAGTTGTACGGGGAGACAAATCTTTCTCGTTGCTTGGCATCTTTCTTGAGAGGTGCGGCGTTTGATCGGTTTGCTGACTTGCCAGAAGAGACACAGGGTGACGGGGAGAAGGCGGCTGAAGCACTCAGCTGTGTGTTTGGTGTCGGACGCTTCTCAGCTTGGAGTCGTTTCTTGCAAAGGCGCTGGCAGCCAGGAGAAGAAGTCGACGTCTTCGTGTCGGATTTACGGATGCTGGCTTCGCAAGCCGGAGTTAAACTGAGTGATAACATCCTCGCGCTCTCGTTGGTCGTTGGGATGCCCGAGTCCGTGTCCAGGGAGCTCCGCCTTCAATTGGAATCCGGGGATGGATTGCCACCGCTGCCAACTATTGTCGCTAAAGCGCGATTACTCATCTGCGAGTATCGCAGCCCATTTTTTTCATCGGTGGCTGTAGAAAGAAAAAAGCCCTTGAAGTGCTACAGGTGCGGAGGTCCGCACATGATAAAAGACTGTTTGAAGCGTGGGACGGACACTACCGTCACCTGCTGGGCCTGTCAGGAGTCTGGCCACGTGTTGAAGAATTGCCCAAAGAAGGGAAACGAGTGGAAGGAGGCTTGTGCGCCGGCAGCCTCCATGGAAAATTAACGGCGCTTCCTGTGGTGGAGGCGCGGCTACAGGGTAGGCGCGTCAGAGCCCTAGTGGACACGGGCTGTTCGAGGTCCATTGTCAGGGCGGATTTGTGGGCAGGAGAAAAGTCGGCGAGGCCCTGCGAGAGCGTCGTAGCAGTCGACGGCTCTCGAATTTCTTGTGCAGGACGGGCGGTCGTTGAGCTGGAGGCGCTCGGAATGACCGTGAGCTTGGATTGTTTACTCCTGGAAAAGGTGTTTTCAGGGGCTGACATAGTGTTGGGTATGGATTTTATTAGTGTGGCGGGGGGTGTTTGTGTGTCGAGTGGAAAAATTTTTCTCGCCAAAAATGAGTGTGGTGCAACGGTAGAAGGGACAAAGAACCATCACATAGAAGATAGAGACTTTGATGCCGTGTTCGATAGAACACATGGACGCTGGAAAGTTGCATGGAGGTGGAAGGTGGGGCCGCCAGAGCTAACCAACAGAGTCGCCACGTATAAAAATAATTTTGATAAACCAAGTAAGGAAGCCTACGAGGACGAGGTCCAGCGATGGATTGAGGAGGGCTGGTTGAAGCCGACTTCAAATCAGGCGCAAGCAGGATTGCTGCCTCTGATGGCGATCGTCCAGGCAAATAAACATAAAGTTCGCCCTGTGTTGGACTATCGCGAACTTAATAAACATGTAGAAAGTCGGCCAGGTGTTGATGCAGCTGCATGCGATCAATCGTTGCGAGAGTGGCGGCGGATGGCAGAGCCCCTCGTGTTGGTGGACTTGAAGTCTGCTTACCTTCAGATCGAGGTGGACGAAACTTTATGGCCGTACCAGACGGTGAAGTTCCGAAATCAGACTTATCACTTGACTCGTCTCGGGTTCGGGCTTAATTGTGCGCCGAGAATAATGAGTCGGATCCTTGACTATGTTCTTAGTTTGGACGAGGCAGTTGCTCGGGGTACTGCTAGTTATATTGACGATATTTTGGTGAGTGAATGTGTAGTCAGTGCGCAGAGGGTGACGGAACATTTGAGGAGGTATGGCTTGGAGGCTAAGGTTCCGCAGGCGCTGGATGGCGGACGTGCCCTTGGGCTGGCAATCGCGCGGAGAAGCGATGGCCAACTGGAATATCGACGAGGGAATGAGCTCCCTTCACTTGGGGATAAGGCTCTTTCGAAGCGAGAGTTATTTTCCATTTGTGGTCAGCTTGTGGGCCATTATCCGGTGTGTAGTTGGCTGCGAGTAGCGTGCAGCTATGCTAAGCGTGTCGGTGAAGGCGAAGGTTGGGAGGATCCTGTTGGCGCAAAAGCAAACGCCTTCATTCGTAACATTGTGGCAAGAGTGCAGTTAGAGGATCCAGTGCGTGGTATTTGGAATGTGCCATTAACTACCTGTGGCAGAGTTTGGACAGATGCTAGCTCTCTGGCGTTGGGAGCTGTCGTCGAGATTGAAGGCGTTGTAGTAGAGGATGCAGCATGGCTTAGAAAAGGTGCCGATCTAGCCCACATCAATATCGCCGAGTTAGACGCTGCCATTAAAGGTGTTAACCTTGCTCTCAAGTGGGGTTTAACTAAACTTGAGCTTATGATTGACTCCAAGACGGCCGAGCGGTGGTTAAGGTCAGTCCTTGTTGGAGATTGTCGAGCCAAGGTGTCAGGAACCAGTGAGATGCTGGTCAAAAGAAGACTTGGCCTTTTCAGTGACCTCACTCGGGAATGTGCACTGGAGATCACCGTTACTTTTGTGCCGTCGGAGAAGAATAAGGCTGACGTGCTGACTAGGGTGTGTCAACGGTGGCTGGCAAAGGAGTCACTGGCATGTGTGGCCAATGTGGAGAGTCTTCACGCTATGCATCATTTTGGAGTTGATCGCAGTCTTCAGTTGGCCAAGATGGTCGATTCCTCAGTGACAAGGGCTGCGGTTGAAGACTGCGTGAGAGCGTGTGAGCGATGTGCGTCTATCGATCCAGCACCTACAACGCACGAAGAAGGAGTATTGTCTGTTGAGAAGACTTGGAGTAGATTGTCAGTGGATGTGACGCATTATGGCAAAAGCCGATTCTTGACTATTGTTGATTGTGGTCCAGGACGATTCGCTGTGTGGCGGGAGATTAAAACGGAGAGCGGATGTGAAATTTCTGGCAACCTTGACGAAGTGTTCCGAGAACGTGGTCCACCTGACGAGCTATTGATGGACAATGGCACCGCATTCCGCTCGCAACAGGTTACGGCATTGTGTGAGCGTTGGGGAGTAGCGCAGCGGTTTCGAGCGGCCTATCGCCCATCTGGAAATGGAATTGTCGAGCGTAACCACCGAACAGTAAAGCGAGTGGCAGCCAGAAGTGGTATATCCCCACTGATGGCAGCTTTCTGGTATAATTTGGCTAGTGAGGGGACACGGGGCCGAGACGCGCCGTCGTCAAGTGTCTACTCATACAAATGGCGGCATCCAGCGTCCTTACCAGTGGTGAAGGAAACGGAAGAGTCGTGTCGTTATCGGGTGGGAGATCGGGTGCTGGTGAAGCCTCCAGGAGCGCGCTGCACCACAACCTGGGATAGAGGTCATGTTGATGCCATTGTTTCAGATAATACTGTACAAGTGGATGGTATGCCAAGACATGTGCTGGATCTGAGGATGGCGCCGGGAGATGAGCTGATTGTTGATCAGCCATCATCAGAAAACCTACAGCTTTTGTCAGAGTTGCCCCCATTAGAGCTGGATCCAAGACCTCAGAGAGCAAGAGTGAAGCCGCGTTGGCTCCACGACTATGTTTAATGATGGTAACATCATGGGGGCGTGTAGTGTTGGCAAGACTGACTATTTGGAATATTATTCAGATTTGAATAATTGATGTTCCACTGTCGATAAACAAGAGACCGGACAGTTGAACATCGACCTTTTTGTTGTGAAGTGACATATTGATAATGGAAAAGAAAGAAATGGAAAAAGACTTTAAACCACAGAGATTCATATTAAATGCATTCCCACAAGCAGACATGCATAATTTGTGGACCTACAATATAAAAAATCCAAACTCAAATGAACATAAGCCCTGCAACTCTTGCCGACCTTCCCTGAAGCAGGGGTGACATTGGCAAAGTGAACCATTTTTTACAGTATGGGTGGTCAGCCATAAACGAAATATGAAGAATGAAAATTTTAGTATTAGGATGAGCGATACATTGACATTAATTGGGTTCTATTTTGTACCTAAGCATACATCTATGGCATACTTGCAGCATTCGTAACCATTAGTTTACACGGCGCGGGCGTGTCTGCATAATATATGTAGGTATGAATAAATAATTATAGTTTGGAAAACGCAAAATTAAGAAAAAAGCGCAGATTTTTTTTCTTTATTAGATATAAAAATCCCTAAGAGATAAATTTTATTAACGTAATTACGCTGGTTTAAAATTTTACTACAAGGTGCAATTTTAACAATCAGCACATATTATAATCTAAGCTGCAAATTTAATTTACAAAAAAAAAACTCCTACCCATTTTACTCAAAGCCCCATTTATGTACGTAGTTAGGTACTCTTTGCATAAATTACCATTTCCTCAGAATGTATCACAAGCAGAAGGCTAAATAAATTACCCCACTCAGCGATCAATTGATGAAAAATGGACACCAGCCCGTTAGCTTGACGTACACAAGGTAATGGAGATGTCGTGTTGCCTGCAGTCCTAGGAAAACAGTCCTACCTCGAGTATAAAACATGCGTAAATTCCCCTCGACCGAGTAAATAAAATAAATTTATGGAAGCTACTACAGCACTCCTGGTGAGTGACAAAGTTTTCAATGCACTCCTAGGTCAACCAGCCCTCCAGTAGGTACCCCAAGTATAAAAACCCAACACCGTATACAGAAACTAAAAATATGCAGAAATTAAAACAGCGCTTCTAGTGAGCGTTTTATTTTTTATACATTTTTGGTGAAAAACAAATATCTTACGCAGGCTTGGCGTGATATTTCCGATAGACCTTCAAATATTTATCGAGTGAATAATTAGCCGCTACACCTTCGTCTCGCTTAGCACTGATTGAAGTCTGGCAAATATAATTTGTAATTATTTAAAAGCTGATTGGATGGCTGTATTTATGTACGTTTTACTAGGAAAACCTTTTTAATGGAAATATATTCCGTGGAATTGCGATTTTTGAATTAAGTTTTTTTTTTCAATTCGCAGAAATGAATCCAATGCAGGCAAGCAAATTTATTTGTTTGACGTGATTGTTTAATTTCATGAAAATATATTTATGAATATGAAGGTATTTAATGACGTCTATTAATTAAGATCAAAACTATAACTAGTCAAGGGATCTGACGGGACACCATGAACACGCATGTCATACTCACCGTCTGGACACACTTGGAAGTTGAGCTGACAGTTATTTGACTTCGCCACTATAAAGGTTAAACTGACTAAGTACTGATACACAGCTGATTTGAGAAATCGTGAATAAAACAATTTATGTTAACTTTAGTAATTTCTGATAGTAAGTAAAGTGATTATGAGGTTCAAATTTTTCAAGCGAAACACTGGTATGGTAGCCATTATCAAATGCACGTTTATTTATTCCAAAATAGTTGATTTATATATTTAAAAAATAATACAATTACTTTCAGAAAAACAAACAAAATTGGACGTTGTTTTAAACCACTTTATATGAGTACATTGCAATGTTTTTCTGAAAATAATTGTATATTTTTAAATACATTAATCAATTCTTTTGGAATAAATAAACGTGTTTTAAATTATGAGGAATTCTATAATCTATAATCTAAGTTGCAAAGATATAGATTATATTATTTAGTCCGCACGTGAATTGAAACATACAAAATTGAACCGGCCAGGTTGATAGGAAAAAAGCAATAAAATATTTTGTTATTGGTTGCTAAGGATGGCAGCCCCATACAAGACTGACGTTTGCTTACCATCAATTTTTCTTTGCTCAATTCAAAAATGTTCGGACTTGATTCGGAAATCAGGCAGGTGTATCAATTTCTATACCTAATCCATAATCTCACCCTGTATTTATAGTACAGCTTTTGTAACGGCTGCGTACTCCGGGTAATTGCTCCACAGAGACAAACCTGGTCAATTTCCTTTGGGCAATTAAATAATAATTTGCTTTGTATGCATTAGCCGGCGAGTTAATTAAGGTCGAGCGTGGTAACCAGGTCAGAAAACCAACCCGGTACAATATGTAAGAGAGACCGCAAGACTAATGCATAGTGGTTTTTTCCATCAAATAGTTATCCTCAAATTTTTTAAAGAACAGCAGGGATTTTTGTGTTTTATTTCTCTTCAATTTAGAAAAAAAACAATTAGGAAAATTCTGTGGAGTAATGCAAAAAAAAAGATTAAGTGGTTTAACCTCTTAAATTATATCCGGTGGTATTAGTGAATTGAAAAAAGTTTTCAGTGTTGCTGAAATAATGCTTAAATTATTTTTTTAAATAAACAACACGGCAATATTTAATACTTATACAGGTCAGATTTGAAGTTTAGGATGTTCGCTGGATTATAAAAATCGTCTTCCTTTACTTACTTAGTCAGCCACTTCTTGTCCACTGCTGGACATAGGCCTCCCCCATATCTCTCCAGGCGTCTCTGTCCTGGGCTTTCTACATCCAGTCACCGGCAACTCTTTCTTTACTACGGTGTCCAAAAACCTGACCACCCTTTAAGAAACTGGATCTTGCTTCTGAATAAGCATTTTTTATAGTCACGATCAAGATCGCTCATGTCTCCTGAGACATGATTTACACAGAGGACTATTGAGGTGTGATTCACATTGAATAAATCATTAATTCAATAAACATCAAATAAACTAAAAATTACATCATCTTATGACATAGAAAGGCTTCACAAATTAAATAGTCAGTTTTCATCTTTCCTGCTTTTAAGCTGTCAAGTTGTTTATGATGATTTAATATTTAAGTAGAGATCTGCGTAGAGGCGTAGAAGCGTAGCAAAGTAACAGCGTAGCACCGTAGACTGATAATATTGTGAGGTTTACTTAGCGATGGATAATCTTTCATAATTGAAAGGATGGGGCCGCTTATAACCCTGACAATGCTAATAGCCTTTAAGTATTAATGAACACTAAAAATCCTTCAAGGAATAACGTTTGCTACAGCTGATGTTATTACTTGAAAAATAACAAGAGACATCCAAAAAAAAATGTTAACATGTGGATTTAATTCACATCTGTATAACCTCATTTTTATCCTTATCTCTTAAAAACCACAACTTAAGTTGTGAAGATAAAGTACAAAATAAAGTCTGCATCTTCATACACAAAAGCAATAGTAAGCTAGAATCAACCAGACCACGGCTACACAGCCCGAAAAAAGTGGTTGTTGTGTCAACCAGAACCGGCCGTGAAAGCTTCAATGTACAATAGTAAGCTAATTTTAAAGTATATCAACATTTGTGTAGTTCAGGCTTGTATTATTATTTTCATTTTTATTTTACCTCTGACTCAATACCCAAAATAATTGTAAGATAAATTATTTCTTTTTTGCATTTTCTTAACAGTTTAAAATTTCCAAAATGTTTTTATTTAATTTAAATATCAATTAATATTATAAATGTATTTTGAAAATATCTTAGTATTTTTTCATGAGCAGACAATCTTTAATTACATGTTTCTATTACAAAGCCAAGTTTAAGTATAATCTCGCTCATTCGCGTTTCCGAGTCCGCCCCAAAAGATGGAAAGATAATTGAAATTAAAAAGTGTTTACTTCCTCAACTTCTCAGGGGCATAAATCAAAAACAAGACGATGATATTATTTCTTCACTACCTAGGACCTCTTCCCACTTTTTCAAAACTTAGCCCCTCCTTCCCTCACAGGCTTAATGTGAACCTTTAATCAAAGGAAATGTAAAGTAAGTGAGAAAATTGTCGGAAAGTTTTTGGTGTCATAACTCACCGAGTTGGAGATTTTTGGTTCGCTTGGATACAGATAAGTGATATGCAATGCAAGGATCGGATAATGATAAGGGTGCTAAAAACAGAAACAAATTATAAAAATTTAATTCTAATAGCTTTTAATTTTATATTTTTTTGACATCTATACAATAAATGAGAGTCCGTGATTTTCTTAATCAATTATTGGCTTCAATTTTGATTTAATTTGTTTCATTCATTTCTATTCTACGAACACTTATTTATCAACATTTTATTTATTTTAGCTTTTAATTCTTAATTATTCCAACCAGTACTCTCAATTGATTTAAATCTGTCTTTTATTCATTTTAATTTTGATTTTCGATTTTCTTCAAATTCAAAGACTTACCTTTTTCTCTCTTGATTGCACTGATTACTAATACACAAAATGTTTTCAAACTCATTGATATGTATTTTAACACATAATTTTCGTAGTATTTCACTTGCAAGCTCATACAATGCGGCTCGCTTTTGCTCGCTGAAGCGGCATCTCCTCTGCTTTCGCCATCTGAGAGAGCTAATGACGTAATCTCCTTCACTATCATAGCACACTCGGCTGGTTACTCACTAATACTCGCTACTTACGCCGTATAAACAAGCCACAGAAAGAGCAAAATTATACGATCGCAAACGCGGTACAAAATTTAATGTAATAGTTTCTCTCATAATTGAATACATCATTTTTATAGTGATTTGTTTCTTTAAATCATGGAATTCACGTTCCAGGTATAATCAATTTAATTATAACAATAAAATATAGAAACACTTTTCCCCCAAATATAAGACATTTTTGTCGATCGATAATGTCTTCCTTGACTTATAGGTTGGTATGAGGCTGACCACCCCTACTGAAAAACTGGTTCACTTTGCCAATGTCACCCCTGTGTCAGGGAAGGTCGGCAAAAGTTGCAGGGTTCATTTTCATTTGAGGTTTGAATTTTATTTGTATGTACACATTCAGCATTTGTAAGCGCGAACTACTACTTACCACAAGTGTTTGTTTGTAGACATGCATTTGATATGAGCTTTTTAGATGTTCATATATCTTTGCAACTAAGATTATAGATAGATAGATTATAGATATATTTTGTTGAACGTTGTAAATATTTGGAAATTAATTTATAGTTCAAGAAAAACGTAAATGATTGTTAAATGCACTTAATTATCAAACATACGATTTCGATTTGAATATGACTTTTTACCGATTTATTATAATGATCTTTATCGGAGTATAAATAGAAAAATTAAGAAAATGATTGGAACTTTGATGACATAACAATACTTTCAATACGTTCAACCAAAAGTGAAAACTCAGTAGGTAAAATAAAGTTTATTTTATTCGTAGCACAAAAATCAAATCATCCAGTCTATGTCCTTAAAAAATATTATTCCAATAAAACCCACTTTGTTTTTATACCTCGCATTCACCCTTGTAAGTTTTTTCTTCGTCCTTATAAAAGCACATCTCACTCGGTCAGCGCTTTCTCGTCACCAAATAAAATCCTGGTCGAAAATAAAAATATCCGGGGACGTCCTGAATCTCTGAGGAGAGGTCCTTGGAAAGGATTGCGAACACGACCCTTTGGGCCCAATATAAAGTATAAGGGCATTTTTCAGTTACCAACTACTCGCAAAAACTTTTGTCACAGCCATGTCTGCATATTGTTGGAAACTACGTTTTACGTTTGTTTTATTCAAACCATAAAAATATTATGGCTTGATGTTATTTGTTGCTAAGCATATTCTCTTTAATTTTTTTCATCTAATCTAATCTAATCTAAGTTGCAAAGATATGTTACATTGGAGATTCACATTACATGCATTCTCACAACCAGACACGTACAAGTTCGCGCTTGCACATGCCTCATGTGAACCTACAACATAAAAACCAAATCTCAAATGGACATACACCCTGCAACTCTTGCCGTCCTTCCCTGAGACAGAGGTGATATTGGCAAAGTGAACCATTTTTACAGCATGGGTGGTCAGCCGCATACCAACCTATAAGTCAAGGAACACACACACACGACAAATTACATTTTATACATCACTAAATAATAATATCCAAATACAAAATATCCATTTACAAATAAAACAAATTTCAATTTAATAAACCCTAGCCGCCAACATTACAGATCAACCGCCATTTCTTTCTGTCCTTACATACTTCTTTCATTTCCTCCAGAGTCATAATTTTCTTCATACAGGCTCTTCTTTTATTATGACTCTGGATATTCCATTCATTCGCAATTTCGGATATTTGGTCCATGAAATAGGGAAAATTTTGCCACCTACAAATCTGTGCAAAAAGGGAAAAAGTTTATGAAATAATACCTGAAATTGAACAATAAAAACATGTTTTACTTGAAACTTGATTCACTCACAACAGCCTATAAGGTCGTCTCATTGGTGTGGTTAATTAACTTTCTTTTTTTAGTTATACTGGAGGCAGATCTGCAGAGGCTTTGACCACTCCTAGCGGAATTGCGACAGAGTTAAAGCTACAGTTACAGTAAGCTTCATGATGGTCTGACAACCAAAAGTATTTGTTGTTTTTAATAATTATGTATACAAAAAATATTAAAAATAAAAAGTGTTACAAGTAAAGATTACCTTGATTTTTCTTCATATTTTTTTAAAATAAAACTGATCACATTTCACATTATTGATACACAAAGCATTGGAAATTTCAACAGTTGTATTTGTTTGGCTCCTTAAGCTTGATAAATTCTATTACTTTCAATCGGGTTTTTCTTTCAATAAGTGTAGTAAACATAATTCCTTACTGTGGCATTAATATAGCCAAATATACGTAACTGAAAGCATTATAGAAACAATAAATAATATTTTAATTTGTTCTAACCAATAAAAATGTTTAATTGTAAACAATTTCTTTCGGATATAATTTAATTAAAGTGTACAACTTTATCACCAAAGTTTTCCAAATAATATAATATTATTCCCGCTTTTATATGGCACCAAAATAAAGCAGATTTGTAGTAATAATAAGTAAACCGAAATAATAAAAAAAACACATAAAATTTTCCCTTGAATAATGCCAGTCATTTTTCTCAATTTCTCGCGTAAAAACTTCTTCCTTCAAGATATGGCGACAATGAAAAAGGAAAAAACAAAAACAAGAAAAATAATAACATTAAGTTGTGTTTTATGAAAAGAAAGGAGGTCGTGTAATAAAAAGCCTGTCGCCGTTTTGCACCTAAAAAATAAACTTGCTAATCGTATTCTAAGGGGGTTGGGATTTCCTTTATGCCTCATCCACACACGAATCTTTTTTTTTTAAATAAATTTGTGAAGATGAATTCAATTCACCAACGTATTTTGCCTAGCCAAAAACATGTAATACATATTTACATTATCAATTCATAATTAATTTTTCAATATTTTAATGAATTATAAATCAATGATTACGCAATGTCATCTGTTGAACGGTAGTCGAAGATATTGTCGATAAGACACGGCGCAGGCAAGGTTCGAAACGTTGCTAATGTCAACAACGCAAATTCGAGAGCCAACGCCTTGTCCCTTTGACTATTCCAGCTTATAATATATTGTTATAAAAATCGGAAGCACAAATAATTTTCACGAAACATATTTAAAATCATATTTCTTCTACCTTATTTAGTTTGTTATTTCATTTTGTGAAGCGGCAAAAATTTGGCTCGTGTATTTAAATCACGAACATGAATTACCTACTGAGGAAAATTTTTAGATTACCCTCATCAGCATAATTTATGGATCTCAATTGACTCACAAATACTTAACAAGATCTGATTACAGGCACCTGTAGGGACTTAGAAACAAAAGGAATGAAAGGAAGAAAGGAAGATTTACCACAAACAAAGAAGAAAAGAGGAATGAAATGAATAATAAGTGAAATACAAAGAATAATGAAGAATGAAAAATACCGCCTTCTCGCTCATATCATACAAGAAAACATTGAAGGGAAAAGAACTCAAAAACGCCGAATGACATTGTGACTGAAAACCCTTCTACAGTGGTTATGCAAAAGCACAAAGTCCCTATTCTGAGTCTCAGCATCTACAATGAAAATAGCTATTATGAAAGCCGATCTTTGTTTGAACATAACACTGAAAAAATATGTATATTTCTAGGCTAAGGCTAGCGCGAGAACCAAATTTCTCCACATTTTTATCTAGATCATATTAAGAACGAAAGTACCTTGTTGAAACTTATTGCAGCATTATATTCTGAAGGCGTTTTTATTTTTAAATGTTGGTGTTTACATGAAAACTTGTCTTTATTAGATCAGTTTGGACTGCTTCTCTTTAATGTACTTTTGCAACTGGTAAGTAAGTCTGCCGATAAAACGATCACCTTAATGTTGAAATATACTTTGAATAAATTCAAGTTGTAAGAGTGTAATCTAAATTTAGATACCTTCATGTTAGCAGGTATGAACGCCGCACTACCGGGCAAAGTAAGCAACTTAAATCACCGGCAGAGTATTTGATCAGATTTTTGCTACAAAGCTTGTGCCATTGTATACTCGGGCTTGCTGTCGGCCCGGGAGAGATATGTGTTTTAATATCGCCTCCTGTAAAGTTGGCCGGGCGGGCAGAGTCATAAGGTAAAAGTTGCCGTGGTCGGATGTGTTTATCTGGAGCCGCAAACAGAAGCGCACTACCTTCATTGCACAAGAAATATCAACTTGATGATGCATTGCAATAATCTATTTTATGCAATCAAATGGATGTATGTATGTTTGTCCTGTATGGACTCCTAAACTACTGAACAGATTGCGATAAAACTTACATGAGTGATTCGTAACTTGCCAACTTAGTCTTCTGTATAAAAAAACTGGAATAATCAAAGAAATGAGGCATCATTAATTGATGAGGCATTCACTTTGTAACCTTTCATTTTAAAAAAAATTAAATTAAAAATAAAAAACAAATTGTAAAAGGTTACGGGGCGAGTAAAATTTAATAATGTACGACCGGTTTCGGAAACAATGTTTCCATCGTCAGGTACAGTTTAAATTTGCGCTTACAAATGCTGCATGTGTATTGTGTACCTACTTACAAAACAAACCAAACGTCTTTTTTTGTCAACGACGTTGGCCATGTTGAAAGCACCGGTTCCCATCGATCACCGAAGTTAAGCAACATTGGGCGTGGTCAGTGCTTGGATGGGTAACCGCTCAGGTACACCGCGTGTCGTTGGCATCTTGGACCGGTCCGTAGTCCGTAGTGGCAACACTTCGGACTCGTAAATGGAAGGTTGTAGATTCGGATCCCGGCGGAGCACAAAAATATACCATTTATATTTTGAATGTGCTCTTCGCTGGGTTGAAAAATTCATAAACCTTTACCAATGACCGGTCACCAAAGGTCCATCTAGCCTTACAGCAACTGGGTCTTGCTTGAGTATTGGCGCTTTGTAGCGACGACCAAGCTCGTACACCTCTGCGGCACTACAACAAGTGTCATAGACCCCTAGAGTCTTTAGAATCTAGGGAGTCTCCCGCACAGGATTTCTTAAAAAAAAAAAAAAAACACACGAAGAATAAACCTTTCAACTCCTAATGCCTTTCCCTCGACCGGTGTGGCATTGACAAAAGTGAAGCAAGGTGGCATGAAATAGTAACTGTAACAAGACGAGCCACCACAAGGGGTGGCAGGGTACAGCTAGTCCACTTATAAATAACGAAATATATATATGAGGATGATTTATTTTATTTTCTACATGGTAAAAGAGCGCCGTTTTTGTGTGTGTCACACCTCAAGGGCTCTACAAAACATATTTCAGAGTTTATCAATATACATTTCAGGATGATTTATTTTGTCAGAGCTGTTTTTGTGCAGTCCTTTGAATACCTCTTTATCACTAGTCAGGACTAATTTTGCATGGAAAAAACACACCTTGATTAATTTTTGTGACTGATTTTTTGCTAAGGCAGATATTTTTTATTCAATCAGCAAAGTGTGTTTATGAAAATAAAATTGTGTTCCAATGGGAATTAAGCTCACTTAACTTCGGACAAATCATATGTTTAAATTTGATTTGTTAAAATGAGTAAAACTTAGATACCTAGCACATTCAAAATACACATCTATTTTTCTGTTATCCATGCTATTATAATTCAGAGGTTAATTTACATTCAAAGTTCACATATTCGTAGGTGCATACACAAACAGACACGTACAAAATATGTACTTTAGCTCTTACCATATTTCCTTCAAATAATATATGAGTGAGATTTGCAAAGTGCACTTATTTAACATTAAGAGTAGTCAATGTATTCTACACTAATGAAATGAAAATGGGCTGTACACGACGTTTGAGTATTTTTAGTACAAAAAAGATTTTTTCATTAATGTGATTTAATTTTTAATCATTTCATCAAAGAAATGATGTTCTTATTTTTTCCAATTCAGCAAAATTTTAAGACAATGACAGTAAAAAAGCCTGTCTAATCTAGGTACTTGATATTCACAAAACTCTGAATAATTGTGAGATTAAAGCTTAGTTACAAACATTCAAAAGAACAATAACCATTATTGTAAAATGTCTTGTGTTTTCAGTTTTAATAAAATGAATTTGTAAATCTAATGTATATTTACATAATGTAACCTCAATGATGTTTCTCTGCCCTCTGAATCTATTAAACCACCCACGCAGTGCTTCCATGGATAAAACTATTTGTGAAGTTGGGATGATCTTAGAAAACACTTTCAGCTGTAGATACACCACGATTATGGGTATCGGAAAACTATTATTTTTCAGGCTACTGAATACAAGAGCAAAGTTAAATAAATACGTAATTTTATTTCATGCATTACTATTGAAATGGCATATAAGTTGTGAAATTTCCGGATACGTAGAAAAGAAAAAAAAAGGTGTAATTATAAACTAAATAATGACCAAAAAATAATTATGTGTAAAACACAGGCTACGAGTAAATTAACGTAGATTTTTTTAGTTTTAAAAATGTAATATTTTTTTGTCTGTGATATGATATTTTCATAAGTTGCGCTGTAGTCTACATATAATTTATGTGAAAACGCATCAGAAAATCGTTGTAAGATTGGTTGTCAATGAAGAATGCCAATATTAGGAGAAAAATTGCAAACCTCCTTGAACACCCGTTAATTGATCACAAGTATAAAGTTTTGATAAATACACGACTATCGCGTAAGTTGAAAAAAATATTCAAAAATAAAACACGCACTTGAGTCGCTATGATAACTTTCATATTTCTTTCTGTGTTCGCTATACTTAAATATCTACGCAACTTTGTAGATTAAGAGTAGTTTGAAAAGCGCAAATAAATTTTTTTTTTAAATTAACTATTTTTTTAATGAAATGTTTTTTTTAATCAAATTCGATTATTTATTTTTAAAAAAGCTAATAAAACCTTTGATGAAAAATAAACAATGTGGTATTTCAACAATTTACAAAATATTTCAAAAGTACTTCAACCAAAATATTACAGCCTTCCGAGGCAGGAGTACGTAACTCTCACACGTTTACAATTTATTGTCAAAATGTAAATAAAATCCATTCCCAGGCCATTGTAAACATTTGCGTAGGCCGTGAGGGAAAGGGGACGAGCGATGTGGAGCAAATAAATTAAACAGGGATGACAAACCTCCCGAGCCCTGCGATCGTCAAATTTTCATTAAGGTTCAAAACACCTCGATGCGAGTAACAGCCATCGTACGTTTGCTCCATGTCTGACCCAAATTTCCCCTCGGAATCATTTCCCTGGGTTTTCTCTGGACTCAATCTCACGTTTAAAGTTCAAACGAAATGCGTAGAGCCTTTAAAACCTTTACGTTATTTATGCCTACACGGAAAAGCTTTACCTTTCCGATTCCAAACATATTTTTTATGTTTAATTTGCTTACCGTGTTTATTTTTTTTGCGTGTATCGGTTTTTTTTAGATGCTTGATATTTTTGTGTACATTAAATGAAGCCGCAGATGAAAGTTAAAGTAGGTTGTTAGGATTTTCGTATTTGAATACATATTTCAACCATATCTTGTAGCACAAACATTGTTATTTTACGTTGTTTTGTCAAGAATAGTACATATTTTTTTAAGACACAGAAATTTTATTTTATTTAAAGTAGCATACCAATAGAATCTAATTAAAAGTGGTTCTGCGTCAACTTTTTGAGTGAAGAGACTGGGTTCTGCATGAAACTGATTTGAAAAAAATTATGAATATGCTTCAACTATAGTTTCAGTACGAAAAAAGTGAAAAAAAGTTAATTAAAGAAATAAAACGCTATTCTCTGAGAAAAATGTAATACAAAAGTTTCCATACAGCAGCACTATGACAGAGGATATGTAAAATGATTTAAGTAAATTAGTATAGATGTATAGTAGTATGCAAATCGTCGATCCATCTTTGCCTAGCCTGAAACAGGGGGATATTATATAGTTCAATAGTTTTCGTTAAATGTTCAATTACTTTTTAATTACTGAATAACATCTATTGACTTACGGCTATCTTTAAATGAGATATGAAACTGACATTTTTAATTTTAAAAAACCATGCTGAACTACCACATTTTTATCCGCTCGGCCATATAGCAGATACCATCTGTTGACTCATCTTAAATGGGAAATTGAACTGACACTTTTTAATTTCAAACATACACTGCTGAAATACCACATTTTTATCCGCTCGGCCATACCATACAAAACGATACCACACGAGGATGAAAGTTGCATTCTTACAATGCAATTTGGATACAGACCAGTAACTATTGAGTAATTTACAATTTCAATAATATTCCACGCAGTACCATGATGGTATTGGATGGAACCAATGCCGTTTCACATGTATCCCATTTAGTCGCACACATTCAAAGTAAGTGCGCCACAAAAGAGCGATAGAGCGCATCTTGCCGTCGCCATTCTGTTCAAACACAAAAAAAGGCAACGTGAAACGAGCTTTGTCGCTGCGAAATCGCTGCCCAAGGTGGGAAACGTTCTGGGACATAGCACAGAATATGCTTTGCGGAATGTGCTTGTAAACAAAGGAAACACGGATGAATACTGGATTTAACCTTTAAGATTCCATGCCGAAGAGATTTTGAAAGGTGCAACAACAAAAACGCCTTATTTTATTTTTAATGTCTATCAATACCACATTATTGTCTTTTTATAAATGTGTTTTTTTAGGATTATGTACATTTTTTAGTACACATTTCATTTAATTATTACTCGAAGGTGGATATTAAGGGTGATTGAGAGGTCAGCGCGCCCAACTTTGATGACCGAAATAACCCATATTTTCAATGGTAAGGTAGCATTTTTTCTCCAGATTAAATTAACACATAAAATTAGGTATTTTTTCCCATAAAACACCAATTCAAAATAATTTTATTTACGGAGATACCTTAAATGGAGATTTCTACTGTTGTAATGAATAATTCATAACTTTTTTTTATTTCAAAACATTTATTTTGATTAGTTTTATTTTTTCTAGATGAAAATTATTTTTTTATACTTTTCATTGATTTTTTATAGTTATTTAAAAAGTACACAAATTTTGCATACGATCGTGTAGGTAAATTTGAAATTGAATGGTATATTTTCTTTTTAGGATTTGAAGTAATATTTTTTATGTTTGTAATGCAATACTTGTTTTATTTTTTCTCCCCCGATTTCTATTTATCATGGAAAAATAAAGATTTCCATACACAATTTTGACTGATTTCAGCGCCATGCGGCCGCTTCGGGAACCTTAGAAAATAATAATTATTCACTGAGCATGGCAGAAGAGAATAAAATGTATTTCGCTGGCTTTAAAAAGTTGAAAAGCAAATTAACGTTGTTACTCGAATAAATCGTTTTTTCAAAATATATCAAAACTATGACGCAAACTTTAAGCGCTGTATAAGTCCTAATAGGTTTTTTGTTTACGTTATGATTGAGTTAAAACGTGGAGTGTCATACTTGGTAAGCGCTGTATTATGTCGCATATTGACATAATACAGCGCTATGCTAACATGGGTTATTGGATATTGAACGTAAAATATTACGTTTTAAACTCGACACTAGTGTTTAAAAAGTGTATAGCAACTGAGACGCTCGTAAGAGGTGCTGCTGTGAGTCAGATACATTATTTGTATGCGCCGCGGCATAGTTAAAGCGTTGACATTTATACTTGGAGAAGGAATTCGTTTTTTTCGGCACACGCAAGATGTACGCACGCTTTACAATAAAGAGCCATAACTCAAAAATTGGGAAAATTGAGATTTTGATGAAGAACCAATGTTAAGAACGCAATAAAATTGCGAAAAGAAGGTAGGAGTTTTTGATTGTTGTTTTTGAAGTTGATTTTGTTGTAAGCTCCAGATCTCAACTGTTATAAATTGCCTAAGCAAGACCTCCTTGACTTGTAGGTTGGTATGAGGCTGACCACCCGTGCTGTAAAAATCGGTTCACTTTTGCCAATGCCACCCCGGTTCAGGGAACGGCGGCAGGAGTAGCAAGGTTTATGTTCATGTGAGGTTTTGTTTATTTGTATGCACACATGCAGAATGTGTAGGCGCGAACCTACATGTGCCTGTCTGTAGGCATGCATTTCATATGAGCCATAACATATCTTTGCAGTTTAGATTATAGATAGATTATACAAGACGTAAGTTGAAGAGTCCTTACTTCATTAAGACTCATTTAATTTGAACTATTTGATTATTGTATTTGATATTGATAAGTATTAAGATTTGAATTGCGCGCGAAGATTGAAATTGCGTGCCTACCCCCCCCCCCCCCCCCCCCGGTCAACAGAATTATTATGGACATTATGAACTTTTAAAATTGCGTGTCTACCCTCCTCCATCAACAGAATTATTATGGACAAAAGTACAACAAAAAAATTGTAACGATTTTGAGTTGGATACCCCTGTGCTAGAAGTTTCTATGTTATTTTCATATTTTTTGTTACCTTACTAGTTTCTGTCTTTATGTGCCAAACTTATGTGTGTCGTCTAGAACATGCTAGCTGGACAATATTAATCCATTAGACAAAATTTTGTCCAGCTAGCATGTTCTAGACGACACACTGTGCGCTTGACTTGAGATGGGTTGGCAAGCGTGTGGAAGCCCCATAAGACTGAAAGTGTATTTTGATTAAAATAGTATCCAAGCCAAGTCCTTGTTTTACTTTTCACTGTTTTTATCATCACTTAACTAAAATAATTACGTGAAATATTATTTTACATTTTCCAATTATGTTTTCAAAAAAAGTGCAATAAAAAATAATGGATAATGTTATGACATAATTTTCTGTATTTTACGGATAAAAGAGAAATAAGTCAAATTTATACCAATGATATTTTTTTACAATTTATACAAAAGAATGTGATGAGATGGTTTGGGCATGTGGAAAGAATGAATGATGATAGACTGACAAAGTATGTATACGAAGAAAGTGTGAAAGGAAAAAGAGGGAAGGGACGACCGAGAAAAGTATGGAGTGATCAGATTGTGGAGATTGTGAAAGAATGGGATATACAAAGTGAGCGTAAAAGAAGAAAATGCATGAAAAAGGTGATGGATATGAAGGAATTGAAAGAGGTATGTCAGGATAGAAAAAAAATGGAGGCAACTCTGCAGAGGCTCTGGCCACCCCTAGCGGAATGGCGACAGAGTTACAGCTTACAGCTATTTAAGTTTTATTTTAAAAGAAAAGAGAACTATTAACTTGTGTCATGGCTGATGTGGGCTTTAGTGCGACAATTAATTAAACATGCAAAACTTCCAACGCAACTTCCCAACCTTCTTAATATTTGAGTTATTGCTTTTTTTTATTAGGTGTGCGATTTATAAAAAAAAATACCCACGTTCATAATATACAGTGTGAGACAGACGGAATAGTACTTTTGCACGCCTTTGTTATAACAAAAGATATGCTCTGCTCACAACAAACGTTTGAATTCAAGATGCAAAAAAAGTTAAATAATTCTAACATAGAATAATACTTGTGTCAAATCATTTCTTTTTGCAATTTTTGATGCATAGCTTACTGTATGAGCCATGCGGTCGTAAATACTCAACAATAGCGTTTAAACACTAGTTTATAAAAACTAAAACGCTCGCTAAGAGCGTCAAGATAATTTACATTATTTTTTTATGAAACGTAATGCTTGAGTAAAAACATTAAGTTATATACTTCAGAAACGCCATCTAATCATGATGAGTCAAAGTTATTTGACATAAAATTACGATTTTAGTTTCATAAAACAATTAAAGAGGTTCTTTAGTCCCGATATTAATAATCTTCTTAAACTCTCGTATAACCTTAAGTGACGTACATGTAAAGTGAATATTTGCAAACATAAAAGCTAACTGATTGTTTTTAAAAAATTGATTATTTTTCAATAAAAAATAAAAAAATAAAAGAAATTAAAAACTTTGTTTTATTCCACTTTTATTGTTTTTGAGTATGTTACAAACGTTTTCGGAATACCTTCCATCATCGGGTAACAACAATTACTAAAATCAAACTTAAAAATTAAGACATGGGTGTGGGATCTATTGGTGGTAAGGGAGGGGGTAGCAAGGTAGGTATGTGGGAGGGAGATGGTGAGTTTTGGGGCGGAGCTAATATTGTTAGGAGAGGAGACGTAATGGCGGCATTACGTCTCCTCTCCTAACAATATTAGCTCCGCCCCAAAACTCACCATCTCCCTCCCACATACCTACCTTGCTACCCCCTCCCTTACCACCAATAGATCCCACACCCATGTCTTAATTTTTAAGTTTGATTTTAGTAATTGTTGTTACCCGATGATGGAAGGTATTCCGAAAACGTTTGTAACATACTCAAAAACAATAAAAGTGGAATAAAACAAAGTTTTTAATTTCTTTTATTTTTTTATTTTTTATTGAAAAATAATCAATTTTTTAAAATGAATTTCCACAGTGTTTCACAAAAATCTTTTCAAAATTGATTGTTTTTATTTATTTCAAAGTATAAATTTAAAAAAAAAAAAAAAATTACCGCATTAAGTGTTGTGATTGAGAAAAATATTTATAAAAAATAATTAAGATTTCTTTCACGATAGTAGAGAAACAATCATTCAACATACCAGTTACGTTTTTCTTTTAAAAAAAAATGTGTAACTTTTAATTTAAAAAAAAAAACATTTTCTTTGTATCGGATAGACTATATATTTTTTGTAAAAAAATATAAATGAGCCCATTAGATCCAGACACTCTAATGCGTATCATTACATTAACAACAACACAACAAATATTTCATTAGACACATTCAATTTACTAACAGAATAAAAACAATACAATACTATTTTTTAGTGTTGATCTGTTAACACAGTGAAAGTCCATTTTTATAAATATTTAAAAATACAATACACTCCATTATTTGCTTTTTTATGTCCGATATCTGATAGAGACCCATTCCTCACTAATTTCCCAAACATCTTTTACCAAAGCCCAATCAGGCTTCACTCATTGTCCAGAGTTGCTTAATAAATCCCGAGATCTCGTTATATCGTCTTTCCTTGTTCCTGGGAGAACCCTTAACAAAAGGCTTCATCCCACCCGAGCTTATTCATTTCCAAAGTGTAATAACTAAAATTATTACCCAGTAGAAACAGTTACGCTACATTTATGGGCATGGTACAATTTGATCAAAATGCTTTTGTACGTGGATTAGTTGAAGCATGTTTATTGCGTGAATAATGTTGTTTGCTTGTTAAATAATTACAAACGCGTTAACATGTACTTAAATTCAATGTTTTGTGTTTTTAAAAACTCTCCTTATATACTCTTAAATATGTGTCAAAAATTCATTCATTTCTTTAGCATTTTTGGTGAGTTATGTTTTTGTACGAATCACTCCTCAAGAGTCTTCTGCATGCTTGTTCCTATGGTTGGATGAACTTTTAACCTTGGTTCAGGAAAAAAGTATTTTTTTCAACCTTGTAAAGAGTAATTATTGAATATTAAATTAAGAAAATTGGAGTTTGCTGGAAATTGAACACATTATCTCCCGATTACAAGTCTGTAGCATAACTACTAAAGTATGACTGACTAGAGCTGGTTTGTGTATTTTTTTTTAAAGAGTCTACATCCATAATATGTCAAATAACTTTTCAAAAACAATTATGATTCTAACAAATATGATCTGGAACGTTAAAAGATTATAATCCTTTTGCAATTTCTTATCAAGAATTATAAATAAGAGAGCTTTGAAATATTGAAGAAAATGTTATCAGAAAGGAAAGGGCTTCATAAACAAAGTCGTTCCTTGTTAAGATACTAGTGGTATATTGCTTCACAGAAGGGTATCAGAAGTATTGTACTATATTTTTTTGTATTTTCGTATAAAAAATTCTTGGAAAGCTTCAAATTGAAAATATGAGCAAAAAAATAAAAATAATCATCTCATATAAGTATAAGCGTCATTGCACATTTTTATTGAATTAAAAACGGATTTTACCAATCACGATGGATAGAAGGTCGGATTTTTCAACGATTTGGTCTTGACAATACCATGTACGACTCCGACGAATCATTGAGAAATACAACCTTCTCCACACCACTATTCATTACATCCGTTTGTAATTCAGTAAGTATACAAGGAATAAGTCTGAAATAATAATAATATTTATGCAAAAAAAAAGGTTTGTGACGGAGCACTATATTGATATTTTAATTATTATTTAAATACTACTAGATATCAGAAGCTTTCAAAGTACACATTTGAACAACGAGTTCAACTTCAAAAATCATATTTTGTTAATCAGATCACAAGCGCAGTAAATTTATGCAATCATGTGGGTGTGCTTAATTTAGTTCTTGGAATTTCAACAGTGAAAATATGATGTCATTAAAATGAACTAAATGAATTAATTTTCAGCTTTTAAAAAGTTGGATTTGCTCGCAGCCGGAGCCGCGGGCTGCATAGTAAATTACCGCCGTGGCGCATGCGGTCACGCGAGCCAGTTTCTTTGTCATGTTTACATGTATTTATACTTAACAAAAAATGTGAAAACACAACTTTAAGTTTTCGCGATTTGTAATAAATTACAATGTGCTGTTTTTTCACACCTCTTTGTTTCATTTTTCTTTTTCAAAAGGAAAATTCCTTGACTTATAGGTTGGTATGAGGCTGACCACCTATACTGTAAAAAATGGTTTACTTTGCCAATGTCACCTCTGTTTCAGGGAATGTCGGCAAGAGTTGCAGGGCTTATGTTCATTTGAGGCTTGGATTTTATTTGTAAGTACACATTCAGCATTTATAAGCGCGAACTACACGTGTTTGTTTGTGGACATACATCTGAGAGCTTTGAATGAATATATCCTTGCAACTTAAATTATAGATTATAGATATGAAATGTAGTTCGTGAGTTTATCCCTGCTCGCTTTAGAAGGGGATAAAAGACACTATTTATCTTAAAAGGCTTATGGATTGTAGTTCAACTAGGGAATGCGGTTTCCTTATCGGGCAGTAAAGTAAGTTGTATGGAGCTTTTTTGGCAGTACGATTAGCTATCATGTCAATCTGATGATTTCTAAATTGTTGTATTCTCATCAAAGCCTGCTAGCTCATTTTTTTCAAAAAAATATTTACTTCAGTCATAACATTGTTACGATTGTGTGTGATTACTTGTGATTGTGTCTCTGTGTGATTTTTTACTTGCGTGACTTTATTTCTAGATGTAGGTGTTTGCCTCATTGTACTAGTATTTGCTCGAAGGTTCTAGCGAAGTCTCACATGCTCCGGTTTGTGATATTTCAAGAACCGTCCTAATGTCATACTATATAAGGGCTAAAATCGTATGAAGCGCAGACTAGTACCAAAGCCGCTGAGCAAAACAGTAACAAAGTTAACGTGAACCTAATGTAAACGGAAGCTTAAAATAAATTGTGTGTCATATATATACCGATGTTTTTATTAAATTTAACCAGTACTTATGGGCAAACCTATTCAACCAAAAAACTGGTTTTCTTCTCAAGGAAAACAAAAAAAACTTGGGTTGAAATTCGATATTTCTTTTGTTAGAACTGACCTCAATATTATTGCTAGAATCGTCTCGCCAATCGCATCGTACATAATATTGTTATGTAAATATAAATATTGAAATAAGTATGGGTAGTTATAGTTATAAGAATCCTCAAAAGTATTGGTAGGTAAGATCGATAATTATGTATAAGTGTAGAATTCTCTAGGCTAAGTAGGTATTTGTTATAATTATAGGAATTCTGTATTACATTTGTAGGTAGGATTTTGGTTGTATCTCTAGGTAGTACATGAAGCGTCGAGAAGTAATAATTACTCTGGAACCGTCTGGCGACTTTAGTTCTGGATCATACTGCTCTGAAGAGTATAAAGGTGCGAATGGCCTGCAGAGCGGGCCAGTATCATAGCGACTAACAAACACATCGAAGCCATCTGATCAGTGAACCGAAACCAATGGAATAATCGAGAAAGTAGTGTGAAAATAAATTTTGTAACTGTGTAAAATAAATAACTATTGAAGAAGACCTGTGTATTTTTAATTTGAAGACAATTGAACCCTAATTTCGTAACAATATGTAGAAGGTCTTCATATAGGACAGTGGATTTCTACAATTTTCTCCGGCTCCCAGATTTCCACAAGCGACTCAGCATTACGTAGAATTGCCAGCAGAGCCGAGAGCTCATTGGGAAACAAGCCACATGGGCCTGATCTGGTCCCGACAACTCTTGCAATCCTTACGTCATATTAAATTAAGTATTATTATCAATTCCAATCAACAAACGTAAAAGATTTATGATGGAATAACGGCCGTTTGGCGTAATTAAAATTATAAAAACTACGAGTTCATGCTCCGTCGTCGTGCAGAGAGGGTGTTGTTTGGTTGGACGTTGGTTGTTGGTTGTTGAAGAACGTTGGCTACGTCGCTAACGAAACGTCGGGAATGGTGTAATTTCTCCCATTATGGTTCTTTTATATCCAAAAAGTTGAATTACCTAACTGGGTAGTTATTATAATTGTAAAAACGTGAAATATGTCGTCTCGAAAATTTCAAGTAATCATTGTTTTGGTATTTGAGTTTGGCCAGTTGTCTTCATGCGAAAGCAGAAGCGTGTGTGCGTGCAGTGACATCTGTTGAACCAGAGTTGAAGTTATGGTGAGATAAAACCTGCGTTATTCTATTGTAAATACGCTAGAAAGATCAGCCAATTGACGTCCTCGGCCATAACACCGACTATAGTCACTTTTTTCTGTAGAAAAAACAATGTGAAAAACTAAGCCTAGTCTTTGTTTTCAAGGAACCGTCGCGTTGACAATGGCTTAGACGTGTGCTACGGGCTTTAAATGCATAAATACTATAGCTTTTAAAAAATCACAGTGGTGGTCACGGAGTATTTTATTAAATTTGACAAAAATATGTTCTCGAACTACTTGAGTTCACACTCTACACAGCTTATAAGCAAGAAAACAATCACACTGTATTGCTTCATTTCTCAGAACAAAAAGCTAGTTTTCTTGCAATTGGGAAACAACCTCCACGCAAAGCTCGGTGTAAATATTCCCGATATCCAATCGCCACCCCCCCCCCCCCCCACTCCCCCAAGGGTAGACAAAACCCTCTCCCTCCCACCTCCCCTTCTTTGTTTTCCCCACGTGACACTCCTAAGAGAGTCAAATCTATTGGAAAGCGCCGAACCAGGTCCCTGATCGGATGAGGGTTTCGACTTTACCCTAGACTTACATTGGAATATAGCTTGATTTATTTATTTGACAGGATAAATATTATTGTAGTAAGAAACTAACATTTTTCTGTTTCATTGTTTTATCTTTTTCGGTTGGTATGACGCTGACCACCAATACTGTCAAAAATGGTTCATTTTTCCAATGCCACCCCTGTTTCAGAGAAAGTCGGCAAGAGTTGCAGGGCTTATGTTCATTTGAGATTTTGTTTCATATTGTAGATTCACATGCGGCATGTGTAAGCGCGTATTTATACATGTCTGTTTATAGGAATAGATTTAATATAAATCTTAAATGTAACACATCTTTGCAACCAAGATTATAGATTATTATATAGATATACAGAGAAATGATCATAGGTTTTTTTTCCACAACTAAGGCTTAATTTTTTCTTCATTAGACATTTCAAATTTGAGGAATTACCTGAAAAGCTTAAAATATTGCTTGCAGATAAATAAAAAAATAAAACTAGCTAAATTGAAATCTCTTTAACAAAAAATGTTTTGGTGTAACTTTATGGTTCATACAAAAAACAGCACCTCATCAGCTTTCTTTTCGACTGCTTAAAAGTTTTGTTTCGAGATCAATATTTATTAAGAATTCACCTGAATTAATACAATAGCCACAAGCCTCACTTAGTAATAAATTGCTATGTTTTTGTTGTTGGTTGCTAAACAAAAGACGAGGCATCCATTGTGAAGTCACAACCTTCCGCCCGGTCGGCGCCCGCCTGACATGAGGAGAAAATTAAAGTTAGCCGAGTCGCCCCAAGGCAAATGCACTCAGAATCCCAAGTAGTTACAACTCAACCATAGCGTTTCGCCAAAAAAACATAGAAACTAAAACGCTCACTAAAGGTGCTCTTTTAGTTTTCATACATTTTTCGGTAAACGGCTTGGCTGCGAAATTTTATGCTTGAGCTACAGAATCCCAATGCGCTGGTAAGGGATTCCAACATGCATCACGCAAACTAGCAGAGGGACTTTTCGGAGTGAAAATTATTCATCATTCAATTGCATATTACGAAAGAAATTTTCAGAGAGCGTTTTCCGAAAATTAAACTATTTTAGGCGGTGATAAAGAATACTTTTCTGATAAAAGTTTCGAATTCCAAAAAATCATGTTTGATTTTTTTTAAATATTTTTATTTAAAATTTAAATATTTAAATATTTTTATTTTTATTTTTATTTAAATTTTTTAGAAAAAATGAAAAAAAAAACCTCGCACCACCTGAAACTGAAAATCCTGAAGAAATAATGTCAAATGAATCTTATTGTTATTATGATATATTAATTTTTGAAGGATTGTTTCTGTTTTGCTATTATGTTGATCTAATACATTAACGACTTTCTTTCAAAAAATTGTTATTTTTTTATTGTAGAGCCTATGTTACATTTATTTTAATACAACTATTTCTTCAAAGCTACATTCCAAAAATAAATGAAAAAAAATACAGAAATTTAAGAAAGTCAGTAATAAAAGCCCGTAATTACTGAAATATTATCACAAAGTCTTATAAACCTAAACATTACAAATACTCGTAATATCAGAGCAGCGGGTTCGTTAGCCTTTATAATGATGAAATATGATCGAAACGCATATTTTTTCACTAAGCCTATTAGCGGGGCTCCAAGTGTATGGGGCCCTTCAATGGGGTCCATAATTAATACAATCCATCAAGTCTTCAGGGGCCCGACTGAAAATAATGCCGGATTTTCTTTCATGACGCCAACTAGACTTTTTGTCGGAGTTTCCGCAAATTAACCAAAATCGCTCCGAGGCACGCAAACAATGGGAATATATCTGCGAATAGGGAAACGGGGTCAACACCACTCATACTTGAAAACACTCGCTGAGCACCTTTTTGTAATTTTTCAGCTGATAGATCTTTATCTATAGCTAATCTATTTAAGTAATCTAAGCTTCAGAAGAATCATATTAATATTCAATGTTGAAAGTGAGAGTAAGGTCAAAAATCTTATCCATACATCAGCACAAACTTTGAAACTCTTTTCCTGAAAGGTTGCCTGTGAAAAAAATATCCACTTAGGTAAAAAGGAACGCAACTGAGGTACACATATAGTGTAACTACTTGCCGCGCTCTCGCCGAAGGGATTGCAAAAATTCAAATATCTATACAAAGTTTGTACTTCAAATATCTTCAAAAAATATCTACTTACAACGCAACGCAAGTAAGCTACACATATAGTGTAACCTCTTGTTGCGTTATCCCCGAAGGGTTTCGCATGTGGCGAGTAAGCCTTTACAGGTAAGGGGGCCGGCCTCACGTCAAACACTTTAGTTGAAGTGTGAGTTTTCCAGCTTCTGAGGGGGCTGGTACTCATTTATTGTGAATGCTAAGTAAACACCAAATCGGAAAACCCGACCTCTAGGCATGTAATGCAAGCACTCAACCAACTGAGCTATCGACCGGAATAAAATAGGCACTTTTTAAATAAATTTGTGAAAAGCAATGCAATTTACCAACCCGTTTTGCCTGACCAGAAACAACTCGTAACATTGAAAAACATTAAATTATATTTAAATATTTTTAGTTATTAGTAGTTGAAAAATATTATATTATAATTAAATATTTTTATTTTAATAAATTGTTAATTATTCAACACCTAATGGCATCTGTGAAACCAGTGTCAAATCTATGGTCATGGGGTCCAACGAAAATCGAACCAGCGTTTTTTTTTATTTCAAACACGCATTGTGGAGACTATTATCTTGACACGCTTGACCATTGATAGCTCTGACTTGATTTTTTATAATAACACAAACATTAAAAATAATTAATTAATAGATCCACCCTAAAAAATACAAACATTGCAATGTTTACAATTATGATAAATATATAAATATAAACAATAAACATCAACACACAACATTTATGAGGGAATCGATTTCATGAATCAATGTTATCAATGCTTGATAAAAACAGAAATAAATCTATACAAAGTTCTTTGTCTCCTAGGTTGTATCTCTCATTACTATTTTTACTTTATTTTTTTATTGTCTTTCAACTTTGTTTAATTATGTCTCCCATTACTATTTTTAGTTTACATTTTCTTTCTATTGTTTTTTTTAATTTTGTATAATCTCTTGTAATACTCTTCTCCTTTGTTTAATTTAAATTGTCTCTATATGTGAGGACCTCTAATTGGCTTCTTGTGTCTACTGTTGCTTTAATCCTGTCTTTTTAACGCTGTTGGTTTTCCTAATAAATAAAAATAAAAAAAATAAAAATAAAAACAAATGCAAATGTGATCAACCAATCAATATCCTTGAATGTTTTTTCCTAGTAATCTAATCTAATCTAATCTAATCTAATCTAAGCTGCAAAGATATATATCATTTAAGATTTATATTAAATGCATTCCCACAAGCAGACATGTATAATTTCGCGCTAACACATGCCGCATGTGGACCTACAATATAAAAACCCAATCTCAAATGAACATAAGCCCTGCAACTCTTGCCGTCCTTCCCTGAAACAGGGGTGACATTGGCAAAGTGAACCATTTTTTACAGTATGGGTGGTCAGCCGCATACCAACCTATAAGTCAAGGAACCTAGTACATAGTTTGAATTTCTTTCACAAGAAAATAAAAACAGAAAAACCGGAGACCTTGCGTTACTGACGACTGATATAAATGTTACAGTTCTCCTCAAATTATGTTTGTTATTTGTCATTACATAGTAATTGACATGTCATTATCTACACGTTACAATATTTTCTATGTATGATTATCTTCGTTCCCAATTTCTTTCTTATAAAAAATAGATTTGCAGCTGTCCCGTTTTCACAGATTCTACATATTAATAATGTGTTTACTCTATTAGTATTGTACATATTCTATTAGTTATTTTTAAAGAAACTTTATTTCAGTCCACAAAATTCATATAACATTCGTTTTGTTTTTAAGATAGAAGACACGATAAAAAAAAATCTTTTCAATTTTCTTCGATTTTTATATTGTTGTAAATTGTAAAATATTTCATTTTCTTTTAGTACGAAAATGTCCACAATTTTTTTGTTATTCATGCTTTCAAAATCACAAAGTATATTATTTTTTACTGCCTATATTTTGATGATGTCATTATCTGATAGGAGAATGAAAATTTATGTCGCAAAAAAGTGATCCCTTACTTTTACACTTCCTATCCTTTCCTTTATTGACTTTTTATATTGGGGCCCTTATTTTTTATTGATTTTTATATTTACAACGTGAATCTAATGAAATATAAAGGTACAGAAAATCTTTGTAATTTTTCAAGATGAAAAATGAAATCACTGGCAATGTATTTTTTCTTTCTTTTAAATTCCTTATTTTTTTTTTCATCTATGCAAAAATACCGCGTAAGGTTTACCATTTTTAAAGCTAAACTATTGAGTATTTTGTTGTTTTCGTTACGTAAAAAAATCTTTTCTCCTTTATTTGGATCTAAAAAGGATTTTTCTCCTTTCACAAAACTAAACTTGATCAATCAGGTAAATTTAATGTTTATAATAATGAATTCTGAATGAATTGATAAAGACAACATTGTGAATTCACACGATTGGGTTATTGAGAAAAAGTGAGTAGTCCAATACAAGTGCTGATCAAATCAAATCAAATGTAGAATTTTTCTGCTGAGTTCATTACTTTTTTGTTTTGAGTTATTAAAGTTTTTTGAAAATACCAAAGTAGTGTAGACGGACTGGAGGAAGGCAGTCATTGTTTATGGCACAATTTTTATTGTAGTTCTAAAACATGTTTTTTTTAAAACAAAGCACACTTTTTTCTCTATTCGAATCGTTTCCCCAGATAATCGGCCTCTTAGTTCTTGCCCCCACACTTTATGGCGCTTATACTGTATTATTTTTGTCTCGGCTATTTTCGTCCTCCCTCGTATCGCATTTCGACTTTCTGCCTCGCCCTTCCCTTTGCAAACACAACGGTCGTTATTTCCTCCTCCGGAAGTATATATGAATATTTATTATTTTCTTCTGTTGGGAAGGCTTTGCCGGCACACAATATTTTGACAACATCGTCCCGTCATTCTGTGATATATCACGTTTTGCAAAATAATCTTTTTGAATAGAGCAATAAATCTGCGATACAATATAAGAGTCTTATTACCTATGTTACATTGTAGAATATAAAAGTATTGTTATGCTTATTGTTAGAAATATTCGTATTTTAAACATGATGTCATCTTTGTCCCAGGAAAGGGCAACAAGAGTTGCATAGCTTACGTTCATTTGATATTCGTGTTTTATTTTGCAAGGATACATGATTCATGTAAGCGCAAACTTGCACGTGTCTGCTTGCCCACGGAACGGTACGTTCGTAACAGTATCTCTTCAAAAAAAGAGTTTTCATTGCGATCTCTATTCATCCGTATGATACATGACTTAGTTGTTAAAGCACTTACGTTCAAAGCCAGAAAGAGGCCTGGGTTCCACCAAGGGTGTCAAACATGATTTTCCACTGCCGTATTTTAAAAAAAAAAAAAATTTGTACCAGCAAATAAAGCCAACTTTTAAAAGAAATGATAAACAACTTTTTTAGGAAAAAACAGGAAAAATCTTTTGAAATGAAGTACTGCCTATAAAAATAAATAGGTACTACCCAACAAGCAAACTAGTCATATAAAAAAACCGTTATACGACTTTAAGTCATATAAGAGTTGTATAGCAGTTATTAAATGACCTGTTCGTCGTATAGACGTTGTACATCCGACTGTTAAGTCGTCTGACTAAATAGTCGTATTACACCGTCTAATAAACGTTTTAACAACATAATTATAAAACTATCACATAATGGTTTTATTAAAACGTTTACTCAACACAAACCTAAGTCGTATAAACATTTCAGTCGTATAAAGGTTTTTTTAAAGACAATTTTGTCGTGTAAGAGCATTTGGATAACATCTATACAACTTGTTGGTTTTATAAACGTTTTAAAAAAACCCTTATATGACCATTATAAAGTTTTTAGAAATTCTAAAACAAAAAACAATATGGCGCTCGATCACGCAGTCTTTCAAAAACGTTTATTCGACCAAAGGTTATATAACAGTCGTATAACGGTGTATCGATGACTTGCACTAAAATGGCTGACCATAAAGATATAAAATGTTTTAAAAATGTTTTTAAAAATTGTCAAAAATTAGATTATTCTTAGAGGGCGACAGTAAATAACTTAGTATCATGATATATAATACCAATGAAATGACATTCCCATAGAAATCCAGACGTAATCCAATCTTTACCATATACTCAACACATATTCAATATTAATACTAATAATAAACCATTTTAACTTACCTTATTGTCTACTTTGTCCAATTTTTGACACTAAAACATATTGGCCATTTTAAAACCTTTATATGACTCTTTGGTCATGTAAATGTTTTCTCTGTACTCTTATACAACGTTTTGGGATTTCTCTAACCTTTATACTATCTTTACTCAACTATTTGTTGTTATCATAAAACCTTTATTTAACCATTATACGACCAATAGGTCGTATAATTTGCGCCACTTTCGCATTTTATAAACGTTTTCGTAACGTTTATATGACCAATCTTATCGGACCAGAAGTTGCAATAAAACGTTTTCTCAACTTTTATACGACCTTTTTTTGCTAGTTGGGTACTTGTTTGGTAGTAGCTTCTAGAATTAAATCTACATTATAATAAATAGAAGATACTGCGTTATCAATTACCTACTTCCTGATATATAACTTAGTAAGTTTTGATGATCTTCCAAGAGCCACTACCACGTGTTTGTAAATTTACGGAGCAGTTTGTTAATTAAACTCCATAGAGAGATAATATTCTCAATTCCTGGGGAAAGAAGCCATGGCTCAATATCAGTTCCATCGATTCTTGGAATTCGTGGTTCATCTTAAGCCATTATAACATTTTTTTTATTTATTTAACAAATTTCATATATTTTAAATTATGTCATAATAATAATAATTGGACAATTTGTATACAGCGCCGTTTAGTGGCACTAGCCACCCCAAGGGCGCTTTTATGTGTTGAAGCTTCTGTTAAACAAATGTGTCTTAAGCAACTTCCTGAAACTGCCAACACTGGTCTCTGTTCTCAACTCCAGAGGTAGACTATTCCAGCAGGATGGACCAGCCGAACTAAAAGCCCTGTCTCCGAAACCAGTTCTGTTCCGTCGAAGAGGCAGTTGAAGCCTGTTTACGGCGTCACTCTGTGCAGAACGAAGAGTGCATCGTTTTCCACCTATCTGGTCGACTCTGCACAATTCACACAAGTACGATGGGGCAACTCCTCTGAGGGCATTAAAAACAGAAACACATATTTTGTACTCAATCCTCTCTGGGACTCGCAGCCAATGAAGGCGCCGCAACAGAGGAGAGACATGGTCAGTTTTTCGTCCTCCTAAAAGTAATTTGGCTGCAGCATTAAAGACGGATTGCAGTCTAGACTGCTGAAACCTTGGAAGACCCCAGAACAGACCATTGCAATAATCCAGTCTCGACACAACAAAGGACGCAATGAGAATCTTAGCAGCTTCGGATGTCAAACAGTTTCTGACCCATCTCAACTGCCTCAGGTGAAAAAAACAGGAGCTCACAGTCGAGCTTATTTGCGTACTCATGGAGAGAGTGTTGTCAAGATGGACCCCAAGAAACTTAATTGAGCTAGATGGATATACATCCAGGCCCATTACTTTAATTGGTGAAGAGCCAAGCAAGTGTTTCCTACCAGGAGACGACATCCAGATGAATTCTGTCTTGTCTGGATTCATTCTAAGGCGACACCTTGCCATCCACTCAGCCACCACTTCAATGCACCGGACCATCTCAAGACTACAGGCATCTGTCATAGATGGCTGACAGAAACGACAAAGTAGAATATCATCAGCATAAGAATAGTAGCTGGTGCCGTTCATCAGTACAGTGCTCTCAAGATCATTTGTGTACAGGGTAAAAAGTAAAGGCCCGAGCACAGATCCCTGAGGCACACCACAGTCCATGGGCATACCTGATGACTCACCATCAACATCCACAGTCTGACATCTGCCTTTCAGATATGAAGATAGCAATTTAGATACTCCTCCTCGGACTCCGTACAACCTATCAAGCTTAGTGATGAGTATACTGTGATCAACAGTGTCGAAGGCAGCGCTCATGTCAAGTACTGCCACCATGGCAAGAGCACCGTCCCCAACCGCAGCTATCACATCATTCACAATGCGAAGTAAGGCAGTCTCAGTGGAATGAGCTTTTCTATATGCTGACTGAAACTTAGACAGATATCCGCCTCGCTCCATGTGCTGAGTGAGTTGCCAAACAACGGCCTTCTCAATAATTTTCGATATAAAAGGAACGGACGACACAGGTCTATAATTTTCCACAGAATCAGCTGGAAGGCTTGATTTTTTGAGAATTGGTGTAACAATTGATTTTTTAAGTTCCGTGGGAAAAATACACTCTGTAGTGAGAGACTTGTTGACCAATGCTGACAGAATAGGTGCCACCTCACTTAAGCATCTTTTGACCAGCCATGTTGGAATTGGATCTAGTTTACATTGCTTGTTTGGACATGTGAGTACAAGCTTAACAACATCATTCAACAAGACAGGCTTAAATGAAAAAATAACATTGCAACAATTGTTTGACTCTGGGGGATTAAAAATGGTCGCTGCACTGGATTCTCTTATTCTTCGTAACTTCTCTGAAAAGTGACGAGAGAATTCACTTGCAGGAAGCTCCGGATGCTGAGTAGAACTTTTTCCCAGGACAAAGCTCATCGACTTCCACAGCGCCCTGGGGTTCTTGGCTTCGGTCTCCATTTTTCTGGTCCAGTAGGACGACCTTTTCCTCCTTATCAAAGTCCAATAGATGGTCTGGGCATTCATCCAGGTTGCACGTGCAGTTTCTGTGCGACACCGTCGATACCTCCTCTCAAGGCGTCTCATCTCTGCTTTGCCACATCTGCATTCCTCATCAAACCAGCACTCAGATCTTCTCTGTCTCCTGATGGTTGTTTTGAGAGGAGCGTATTTGTTGATCAGCGAGAGCATGGTGCTATTGTAAGATTTGATAAGTTTGTTCGTGTCTGCCGAGGCAATAAAGTTTTTGTTGCAGATGTCGCTTCCAGACAACTCACATTGAAACTGCTCAACATTAAAATTCCGCCAAGGTCTGTTTGTGATACGTTTAAAAATTGGTTTTGGAGGGTTGAATACCGTAACTGCGGTTACTAGGCGATGATCCGTGTGGCCAATGTCAAGGACTTGACACTGTAGCAGAGGATCACCTGCATTACAAATCACAACATCCAGGATACCACCTGCATCATGCGTCACCTGGTTCACCCGCTGATGAAAATTGAAATCATGCAACATACATAAAAACTTGGTGCTGTGGCCATCCTCCGCTCTATCAAGTCGGATGTTCATATCTCCCACAATAAACACTAGCATGGAATAGGTTGTCAGGCGTGTCAAAAGCTTCTTGAATTCATCGAAGAATAACGTACAGGGAGGCTTGGATCCAGGCCTGTAGACATTCACAATCAACACTGATGATCCACGAGACGTAAACACGCCAGCAATGCACTCAAAAGAAGAAAATTCAGGAACACTCTGTATCTGAGAGACCCTAAAACCATTTTTTACCACTATGACCACTCCGCCATGGTTAGTTATGTGTGCAGATTCAGTGGGTGGCATTTTTCGAGCCTTTTCTATGACAGAGTATCCCATGCTGCGTAGGCGCTTAATGCTGAGGTCTTCACTACCCTCGTGCCAGGTCTCAGTAAGAGCCAGGATGTCTATGCAGTGCTCGCTGATCACATCATCAACAATATCAACTCTCCTTGTTAGTGATCGGCAGTTCCATGTTGCAATCTTCAAGTTACGGTGACTCTGCGTTGAGTGACGACCTCTATTTAACTGACAAAGTTTGACCTTTCTTCCGGAGCGCTTGCCCCGAAATCTTGGTTTAAAAGTCGAGAGTTTGACAGATTGATGCAGGCCATTTGCTGTCAAAACATCAACATCAACAGTGGAGTTCCAATCACGCCAACTTAACAATTGTTCAATGCTGTAGCTGATCATTGGTAGGTAATTTGCACTTGACGCTGGCGCTCCTGCTCTTTAGCAAGATTTAACACATAGAAGAAGAAGTTTGCGCTCATAAATAACAGTTTGCAACAATAATAAGTCATTTTAAAAGTAAACAATTAAAGTTCGCAAATCAGTTATAATAACACAAGAAATGCACTGCAAAAGTCACAAAAAGCTCAAGCAACACAAAAACAGCAAACTATGACACAACAAAGACAAATTTGCCAAAGACTCGTAATTTTAATTAATTTTACAAGTGCAGCAAGCAACAAACACACCAGGCAGCTACAAAGCGCCACCGTCATAATTTGTTAGGTGAACTTAAAATGTAATTTTATATACCCATGCGTTCTGTCTGTCGGTTACATTCATCAACCGATGCGTAGAGTCGTAGCTAACGCCTCGGTTTCGTAATTGAAGGGTTGTAGGCTTTGCTCTTGACGGAGCAAGAAAAAAAATCCTATTCGCTGGTTTACAAAAATCCTCTATCTTCTCCAAAGATCCATCACCTTCATACAGCCTCACGGCAATGGGGCTTTGATTGAAAATTGGCCCACTCTTCATCAACGACCACACTCATCGAGAGGGCTTTTGAGATGTGATACATATAGAATATACTGCTCATTAAATAAGTCATTCAAATGTTGTAAATAAATAATAGCTTACTGCTCAGAAGGTGCACGCTATATCTACATAATGTAAAAAGAAATTTCGTCATTTATTCTTCTACATATTTTTAAATCTATAGATTATTTCACTATAAAATATTTCTGACTTGTATTTTTTTTCTGCAGTTAAAAAATCGTAAAACCTAAGTGACCTCAATACTCCAAAGTATTCCACTAAGAACATTTCCATGTTACTTTTCAGATGCTTTCCAATGCTACAACTTACTTTCAAGAAATTCATGAATATTCATCCGCGGTCACCAGATAATGGAGTTTTACTGTTCCCAGCCATGCATGGAGTAACAACCAAATCACTTTATAATAACAACCTCAAAATTTAGTGAATTGATTTCCAAAACATGAGCCTTCAATGCTTGGCCACGAACGGGGGAAACGGGGGTGGTCTTAAACCCCCCCCCCCCCCCCCCTGTAATGCTCAAACTTTCCATAACGAGCGGGTGAATTTATTAATAATATTATTATTGACCCCAAGGGCGGAAGAATTCATAAAGCATTTTCCATTGAAACGTAATACTTTCCGGGAAATTAACTAATGTGATATACAAACACAAGTTTTATCTACGTCGTAACAATTCTGACCAACGAAACGAAGCCTACTCTTGGGTAAAAATAAAAAAAATACATATTAAATTCTGTCGACTACTTAAGAATTTATGAAAATGTTTAATATCAATTGGTTTATTAAAATTTATTGGTTTTAAGAATAAAAAATAAATTTCAGATATGAACTCTACTGGTTTTCTGAAAACAACATCCAAGAAAGTAGGTAAAAAAACAAATTGAAAAAGCGTTTCTATAGAAAATGCTGATTCTAAATCTAATCTAAATCTAAGCTGCAAAGATATGTCTCATTTGAGATTCATATTAAATGCATTCCCACAAGCAGACATGTATAATTTCGCGCTAACGCATGCCTAACACTGCATGTGGACCTACAATATAAAAACCCAATCTTAAATGAACATAAGCCCTGCAATTCTTGCCGTCCTTCCCTGAAACGGGGGTGACATTGGCAAAGTGAACCATTTTTTAAGTATGGGTGGTCAGCCGCATACCAACCTTATTGTGTGAAATAAATAAATTAATAAACTAATCGCAATACTTTATTTCTACATAACTGAAAATATCCATCCATTATTTTATGAAGTTATTAACAACCTTTAATGTATAAAGACAAAAAAATATTGTTTAACTTTATAATATGTACGTATTTATTAATGACTGTAACATTAAAATAAACTTCTTGTTTTTCATGGAAAAATTCATAAACAACTTTGCATAAACTCTGTTTTAAAGGGTAAAATGTGAAAACGTTACAAATAAACTACTTTGTCTTTGTTAGCAGAATTCTAGAAAAAATACGCAGCAAAGGAAAAACCTTCGTCGTAAAATTATCATTTTTCTACCATCAATACTTTTAACTTGGCGACTATCCATAAAAATATTATAGAAGAGAAAAACTAACTGAACGACAACATTATTTTTTCTTTATTGTTATTTGTGTTTTATTTCATGTTTTTATTCCTTTCAGATACGTCATTTCAACATTTAAGCATTTTATTTTATGACAAAATAAAAGTAAGAAAAACCGAACGCGTACCGAAGGAAAAATAATGCTTAGTTCTGACTTACATACAAGTTTTGTGAGTTGTGAATTTGGGAAAAGGGAATTCCTATTTTTTTAAAGATAACTATAGCCAATAGGAAAACGTAGAACCAAAAGAAAAAATATTTAAAAGATGCTTAAAATTATTTTCTTACTAAGTTTTTTAATTTCAAGATTTAAAACTCAACATTTCAACAAATTGAAAACTTAAATACTTCAAATATTTGCAAGAAAAGGCTTCGTGTTTTGGTTATTCAACATATTGAATTGGCAGTATATTTATGGGATGTCATTATTGTCAAAATTCCAAAATAGCGTAATATTCATAAACAATAAAGTCCATTGAATTTCATACAATTCTCATATAAATACCTAGAAAATTTAACTCACTTTATACATAACAAGCATTTGTTATCACAAAAGGATGCAGTAGAGAATATTCCAGAGAAGTGGTACTGAGAAATCGCGCTTGGACTGAAAGACATGTAAGGTCTTCAATCTTCAGAATGACAACCAAAGACATGGAGAGAATATACTTTCAGCGCAGAAGCAAATATGAGGAGATTTTTGTAACTAATAAGTTCCCAAAGAGAAAAACAACTAAGCAATCCATTTCATCCTAGACAGAAACAGGTATTTGCACTAAAAATAATTTTACTTCATTGAATTATTCATAAATACACAACGGCATTTGTTAGCTCATAGGGGCCGGTCCGTGGTCTGGTGGTAAACTTTGGACTCGTAAATGGAAGGTGGTGGGTTGGAATCTCGGTATAGAATAAAAAAGGTACCATATATTTTTTTAAATAAGCTTTTCGCTGGGTTGAAAAAATCATATACCTTTACCTAATGCCGGTCACCAAAGTTCCATCCTGCCTTAGAGCAACTGGGTCTTGCTTGAGAATTGGCGCTTTCTATAGCGACGATGACCAAGCCCGCAGAGGGCTGTTGAGATGTGACTCACACAAAAACGTCATCCTAATATTATTATTATTATTATAGAGCCAGTAGGAGATCAATCCAGCACTGATTTATCTCAAGCCTACCCGGCCATAGCGGCGACATGATCAAAACATCAAGAAAATAAAAAATAAAATGCTTGCAAAAAATAAAGGATGTCTTCCAAATTCCCGGTATTTACATTGTTTTTTTAGGTACATCCCGAAAATATATTTAAAAATATACGAGCATACTTTATTCATTGCCCTCACTAAAGAATCAACATTGCTTCGGCGTCTCCGATAATAAAATAAAAGAACGCGGGGAATGCAAATTAAAAGACGTTAACATTTTGTCGGTTGTACGTAAAAAAGACTTAAGTCATAAAAGACAATGTAACGTGAGCTGATCGATCTACGGGGCTTTTGCCTTACGAGAGGCACTCGACATGATGGCTCTGACACACACATACTCGTATAAGCGAGTGCTCGTACAAGCGGGTGTTCGTATGTGGGAGAGACGGGGAAATGTGCTCTCGGAATTGGTGATCATGTAAAACTAGAGACATTTATTTTGAAGACTTCGATAAAATTACATTATCCCCGGATGGATTTTGTTGTAGGAAATATGTGTGAATTTCGATCGAATTTTGAGTACATTATTTTGCACATGCTTTTGTATTAGATTTGAATCGATCATTGTGCAATATTAAAATTACAAAGTGTATATTATTCCTCAGTTTTAATTTTGAGTTTGACTACATCGTCGCTTATTTACATTTCGATAGATTAATATATTGTATTAAAAAATATATAAAAAAAAAAAATCTCGTTTTTGTTATTTCTAGACTTTCAGTTCCATAATATGTGCTTTTCCCTAGTAATAATGAATAATTTTAATAAATTACTATTGAATAAAATAAAATTCAATTAAAAAAAAAATAATGGATTAGAGAGTAGCTTTCCGGGATCTGTTGCCGAGGTCTGTGGGAGCTACGTTTCTACCATGTCTCTGATGGACTTCATCAGGATGGAAGTGATGAAGATGATGATGATGAGAGTGAAACAACATCACAGTTTTATCGACATTATCTTCACGCTGAAGAAGGCCATCGTAGATATGGGCGAAACGTCCGGAAGCTCCAGCTCCCACAGACCACGGCAACAGATCTCGGAAAGCAACTTATCAGCATCATCAGCCGGCCGTGTAAGCCTTAATCATCTATTCAATTCATGGATTATCAGATTTCCTAAAATTCTTAGATTTGTCAATAAACTACATATGTGCGTAAGCTTGCAAGAAAAACGATGAACTATATTAACTTGTAAAATTGTTTTTTATTGACACCCTGAAGTATTTATTCAATAGTTCAACATTTCCCACGTGACTGGTTAAATCCAAAGATTATGTTAATCCTTGCTATTCCCCAAACTTGCGTGGTTATATATTATTTTGGGAGTATTCTGGAGTCCCATCTTTCGTTGCCAGCCTCCCAGATTAGCCCTCTAGTTAAACTCTGATGATCTTCATTTAACCCCAATCACCGGCGGAAACAAAAACACTCATTAAATAGATTCGGCAAAAGTTCGCACACATAATGGCCGCCCTCTCTGCTACGGCTACAGACAACCTTTCAGCGAAGGAAATTTTGAACGCAGCCAAACCAAAAGCACGAATATGAAAACTTATATTTTCTTAATATTGTTACGAGCGTGTGGTAGCAAGAACAGTCGAGAAACGTCCGTATGAACGTATAAAAATGTAAGCCGAAATTGTGTGCAGGCCAGAGTGTCGATTGGAACACTGAGACGTGAAGTCAAGAAAGCAAGAGCTAGAAATCAGTAGGTACATCGTAAAGTGTGAAGCATACCATGTAAAATAAATTCTGTTAAAATAAATAATTGCAGTTTAATTAAAAGAACCCCAACTAAAATCATAAAAATATCTGAGACACATTAAGAAACTAAAAACACGAGCTTGTCTAATTGCTGGAGAAGTCTACTTTTAGAGCTAGGAACAGAAGCCATTGTTGACAGTTTCAGAAAGTTGCTTAAGAAAGATTCGTTCAATACATATAAACTTCAACACAAAAAAAGCGTCCTTGAAGTGTGCCAATAAATGGAACTATATGGACTTTGTTTACTTCTTATACCATTACCATACCAATAGTGGAATATTGTGCGACAGGTGTGTGAGACTGGAGAAACATGGTATTGGACAAGCAATGCTGGCAGCAGTTGATCAATGTATCCAAGTCCTATTCCGGGTTTTTGTGACGGCGCGGTGGTGATAATACTATGTACATGTTTGTGAGGCAAGTTCCTATTCAAGGCAAGAGTTCTTATTACAAAAGGATCATGATCTACATCGGACTTTAAGCAATTCTTAAACATCTAAATCCAACCTTAAAGGTCCATTAATTGCATAAACGCATCTAGGCTGCACATTGTATGCAACTCCTATCGTAAATATCTTCCTATCCTATATAAAAAAGTAGGTGTGCCTATCTAATGATTCTCAATTTTTTTTTTTTTTTTTTTAAGAAATCCTGTGCGGGAGACTCCCTAGATTCTAAAGACTCTAGGGGTCTATGACACTTGTTGTAGTGCCGCAGAGGTGTACGAGCTTGGTCGTCGCTACAAAGCGCCAATACTCAAGCAAGACCCAGTTGGTGTAAGGCTGGATGGACCTTTGGTGACCGGTCATTGGTTAAGGTTTATGAATTTTTCAACCCAGCGAAGAGCACATTCGAAATATAAATGGTATATTTTAGTGCTCCGCCGGGATCCGAATCCACAACCCTCCATTTACGAGTCCGAAGTGTTGCCACTACGGACTACGGACCGGTCCAAGATGCCAACGACACGCGGTGTACCTGAGCGGTTACCCATCCAAGCACTGACCACGCCCAATGTTGCTTAACTTCGGTGATCTATGGGAACCGGTGCTTTCAACATGGCTAACGTCGTTGACAAAAGCACATAATTGTAAGGGGACAAGAGGTTGACTAACAATTTTTTTTTTAGGAATCCTGTGCGGGAGGCTCTCCAAGTCTTGGGGGTCTATGACACCGTGGGAGGGTGCCGTAGAGTTGTTGCTTGAATTGTTGAATTTGTCATGAAAAAATCTAAGCATTCTTAAAAGAAGAAGAGCTGTAACGAAAATATAGAAAAAATAGGCGGTCTCTTTATTTTATTTTGTCGTGTTACAACTTTCTCCCTACGTTGCTGTAGGTTTTTAGGGACGTAATACTTTTTACAACATTCCACCACGAGTACAAACAGGCTCGCGCGTAATGGTGAGAGAGTTAGCGGCAACCCTGTACCCTGTACACTCCGGCCTGAGCTCTGATTTAATATTTTATCAGTGATCCCCGCAAAGTTGGCAGTGATTGGCAGAATTATGTGCTTTTTACTGGCATGTGCTATCCACCCACCCACCCACTCACATGTACCTGCTAATATATAGAACGCACGTGCGGGAAAAATATACAATATTATATGTACGCACGTAAAGAATCATCTTATTTAAAATGTATGGAGTTTGCGTTACATGCATTTTAAGCATGTGAAAATAAATTGTAACCTTTCGGAAGAAACAATTAGTTTTTGAGTTATATTTTATTATCTATCTATCCATAATCTATAATCTAAGCTGCAAAGATACGTTAACATTTAAGGCTCATATTAAATGCATGCCCACAGACAGGCACGTGTAGGTTCGCGCCTACACATTCTGCATGTGTGCATACAAATAAACAAAACCTTGCAACTCCTGCCGCCGTTGCCTGAACCGGGGTGGCATTGGCAAAAGTGAAAAAAAAATTACAGCACGGGTGGTCAGCCTCATACCAACCTATCAGTCAAGGATCTATAAATATACATATTCAGGTTTTCGTCTTTTAAATGAATTGAACTTTTTTTACCAAACTGTGATACGTTAACCTCAATTTATGAAACACTTGAAAATTTTAAAAACACTGAAACACCACAAGTAATGAAACTAAGCATCGAGTTAAATTATACTTAAAAATATAGAATCAGTGAGAAGATATAAAAAAAACTTTAATTTAAATTTATGGTTGTAAATTCCACACAATGCCTTTTCTTTTTACACAATAGTAAATCAATCGCAGTGATTTTATAATGGGCTGTGACAAAAAAATAATGGTCTATTAGCGCTGCGAGCGCTTTGTACCATTTGCTACAAAAAACGTTACGCGATTCTCCCTCGTCGGGCACAATGGCGGAATCATTATATGAGTCTATTTCCTTCTGTGCCGGCTGCAAAGCTGGAAAAGTCGTCAGAGAAAAACATCAGGTAGGAAATTTATAACAAGATAATTTCAGAAGACGTGAAACCGCACCGGAGCACAGATTTGAAAAGCACAGTTCACATAAGGCATCAACTTTTTGAATCGTTGTTAAATGTGTACAATTATGTATGTGTGCTAATAAAACATTATATTGCTTACTAAGTTGACCTTTTCCTATACAGTTATTAAGAGTTGTATTTATTGTTGCTTGACAAGTACTAAATGCGGACATTTATCAGATATATTTGGTAAGGAAAAAGATGATGGCTAAATAAAAAGGGGTTCGACAACTCAGGTGTGAATATTGTTAACATATGTTTTGTCTTTAAACATACATAGAGATAAATCAATAAATAGCAAATGACGTCTTGAATTTGAAAGATTTTGATTGAATATACTTGAAAATTAGAATGTTACTGCGCATAGACAATATGATTAGAATCAACAAACTCTTGAGTCTTTATGGGGACAAATAAAATATCTTTAGCAGTATTTTGTTCGTATGAGATATCATCACTTATAAATTTATTGTCTCTGAAGCTTTAATGAAGCCATGACCACCTTTCTTTAGGATTGCTTATCCTTAACAACTCACTTTTATTTTGCCAAAGACCCGTAAATTTGACTGTGTTCCATTGTTTTCTGTAGGAGTATTCAAGGAGTCTAAAAGAGTCACAAAACAAGAAATAAATTATGTAAATCAAGAACATATGTAGCTTATTTCATTTTGATTTTTTGACATCATCAAAATGGTACAAATAATGAAAAAATTAAGGTAGTTTATTTGACCAGGTTTTATTCATTTATATTTTGAATGGCTTCTGTATTAACACTGTGAAAATTCATATTGATCGAATACTTTATTTCAACTAATAATTACTAGCGTTTTTGATGATATCAATCATCTTCAGGTAAGAACTTTTTCATTTACATTTATTACAAAAACTCAGGAAAGCTTTGAAAACATTTGATTTTATTTGAAGGGTCTTTTCAAAATATGATTTCAGGTCACAGCAGCCACTTGGCCGCTTAATACCAAAAACGAGATCACGTCGCCCCGTACTGATGTCGTCAAGAAATCGTGTGGCTTTGTTTCTCTTACTTAACAAAACTTTCTCTCAAGAATCTTTAAGCCACCCCATCCCTCCCCCCACCATCATAGGGGTACACGAGCCTCCCCCTCGGCTGAAAAGAATTTCTCGATTGCAAAGTAAATTTGAACATTTTCTGTAAAGTAATTTTAAACATTTTATTGTGGCTTTCGACGGAGGCACGGCCACAAAGTGAATGGTTAACATTTCAAAGTAATTAAATTACTCCCCCATTTCAATTTTGGCAATATCGAAAAAGAAAGTTTTTGCAAGATTAAATTGTACGATTTATGTTTTGAGTATTTTGCGGTATTTGATTTTCGCTAAGACTATTACTTTCTTTCTGAAGGAGTTTTTCATAATACCTCTGAGCAATTTAATTGTGATGAAGTTTACTTAACTTTGTAGGTTCTGAATCAAAGAGTCACTTTAACGCATAAAAACAAAATAAATACATACAAGACAAGTAATTAAAAGCATGAAATGTTCCTTGACTTAGACGTTGGCAACAGAACACCATATTTTAAAAATTCGTGCACTCATGCCAGTTTCACATCTGTTTCAAGTAAAGTTGGCAAGAGTTGCATAACTTTACGGCTCAGGTTTAGTCCTTATTTTGGTAATACAATAATAATCTATAATCTAAGTGGCAAAGATTACATTTAAGATTCATATGAAATGCATTCCCATAAGCAGACACGTATAAGTTCGCACTTACACATGCCGCTTGTGGAGCTACAATATAAAAAAACAAAATCTCAAATGAACATAAGCCCTGCAACTCTTGCCGACCTTCCCTGAAACACGGGTGGCATTGACAAAGTGAATATTTTTATACAATATGGGTGCACATAGTAGACATACAGCATAATCATGTAAACTTAAATTTTCACTTCCTTTTGGTGAACATTCATTTACATGAAATATAAAAAAATGATTATTTTTCAATAAAGAATTAAAAAATAAAAGAAATTAAAAACTTTGTTTTATTACACTTTTATTGTTTTTGAAATATAAATCTAAAATATTTCTGTCTACCCATACTATGGTATATCAATTATAATTGTAAATCTAGCTAATTGTTAGCTACCATTCATGAAATCATATTTTTTGTCAGTACCTAATGATATTTGTACATGAAAATTTAATTGGCTCTACTAGAAATGTGCTTTCTTTTCAGGATATATTTTTCATAAAATCAAACGCACAACTTTATCAATTTAATGATACTAAATTAAGTTTCTGCAGCGAGTTTCCCTCGGTAGATTTTTACGAGTATCATACAAATTGGATATTTATTATAAGGAGTCGTGTCATAAATACAAGCCCACCTCGCAAAGTTTCTTTGTTATTTTCTCCGTCTGCAACGTCTCACTGTTAGGAAATACGTTTCGATCTGGGGCAGAGAGCGTCAACTTTTCCAAAGGCCTAATTGCAAAAAAAAACTTTGCTAATGGTCATCGCAAATTCCGATAACGAGCGTAGGTACGTAATAATATACGACATGAAACAAAAAGTGTGCTAAGATAACACTCTTATTGATAGTTCTGTGAGTAAAAGCCTACTTTAAACTATTTATGTATAGCATGAAAGAAGTATGTAAGTATAGAAAAAATAACGGTTCGTATCTAATCTAATCTAAGTTGCAAAGATATGTTACATTGGAGATTCAGATTACATGCATTTCCGCAACCAGACACGTACAAATTCGTGCTTGCACATTTCTAATGTGAACCTACAACATAAAAACCAAATCTCAAATGGACATACACCCTGCAACTCTTGCCGTCCTTCCCTGAAACAGGGATGACATTGGCAAAGTGAACCGTTGTTACAGCATGGGTGGTCAGCCGCATACCAACCTATAAGTCAAGGATATTGGCGGTTGATTCGTAATAATGGCAGCTAGGGCTAGATTTTTCTAAATTAAAATTTTGTATTTGTTTTTAATGTTTGTACATATTATTATTTGTTTTTTAAAAAAATGAAATTTGTTGTGTATTCAGGTAGGGTCTAAGTTGCAGGTCTTATGTTCATGGAGTTTTATGCTGTAAGTCCACATGAGGCATGTGTAAACGCGAACTTATATACGCGTCTGCTTGTGACAATGCATTTAATATCAATCAATGAAATTTTTTGTTACAACTTTGATTATAGACTTGTAACTTCAACTGAGAAGAGAAACAACAGGTTTTGTTTTTTTTCTTGCCGGCTGAATGCCAAAAAACAAAGTCTTGTATAGTGTTAGGAAAAGAAATATTAAAAAGGTTGAAAGCATCTGCCTTTATCCCTATTACACTGAACAAAAAAGTGTTATTATGATCGTGTGTGATGCAGCACCAGTCAGGGGCGGATTTATTCCCTGGACAGGGCCGTACCTGGCCCAGGGCCTCGCCCCTACAAATAAACTTCAATTTTTCCAAGGGCCCCCGCTATTGTTTTTCGATTCCCCGGAGTGACCTTTGGACGAGCGCTACTCGTGTATAGTCAAAAATTTATTGCTCACATAAGCCGAGTATTTTTGTCCAATTTATGGCAGTTTTATTTTGTTGTTGGGAGCCGTGCTGATAAAGCGCGCCAATATAGTTTTTGGCTCCCGATGCAGCGGCGCATAGGGTCCAACGCGACCAGTACCTCGAGTGTAAAACGTTTTCCTGATTGCGTGAATCGAAAATATACAGAGTATACGACGGCATTCCTAATGAGTGATTTAGTTTTCATACATTTTTTCAATTTACGCAGTTGAGGGGAGTTTACGCGATACTTTATATATACCTTTATAGATACCCGGTCGATAGCTCAGTTGGTAGAGTGCTTGCATTCTACCCCGTGAGCTCGGGTTCGAATCCCACCGAGGAGGGTGTCAGAAATGATTTCCAATTTCGGTGTGTATTTCAAACCCCATAATATAAATACCGGCGAGGTTTACTCAGCCTTTACAAGAAATGAGTACCAGCCCCCTCGGGAGCTGGGAAATTCCCACTTCAACTGAAATGGTTGGCGTAAGGCCGGCCCCCTTACCTGTAAAAATAAATAGGTTCAACTCGCCACATGCGACCCCTTCGGGGATAACGCGGCAAGAAGTTACACTATATGTGTAGCTTAGTTGATTGATTGAGTTGATTGATTATGCTTGGAGTACAGCACTCGATTTTAGAGCATTCATTTCGGAAATGAAAAAACTATATTCCTTGTAGATAAAGTTGCACCTGCTAAGCGATATCACTTTCAGTAAAATACAAAAATATTTTTGTAGACGTGTCGATATTTTTTTATTAAATTATTTCCATAATAAACTCCTATCATGCTAATTTCAACGATGCCTTAGTGCAAGAGAATAACAACTTTAATTTTGAAGGCAGAACAATTATACGAAAGTTTTTGCCTGTAAAAAACATTAACCAGTATAACACCATTTTCATGTATTGAAAACTTTCACATTTAAGAAATTATCTCTCCTGAGAAAATCTAAAATTTCATTTATCACAAATCATGGTAGGTTCTTTGAAATGTTGGCCGATACACATTAAAATTAGTTTGCTACATACGCTATAACATAAGGCAAACTTTGTTTTTTTTAAAGTTCTCCATATTGGACGATTGCTGCCATGTTACAAACATAAATATGAGGGTAAACTTTTATTATAAGAGAAATTATCTATTCTTGACATTGTGTCATCATTAATGGACGAAATTTTTTTTTTTTGTAAATCGATAAAGTTTTTTTATTTGCCACCAAATTTTTTCATTTGAAAATCAAAATAACACACATTAAAATACATCAATTAGTAAAAAAAATCATAATTTTATTTGACTGCATACTACTAGATATAAAATATTAAACATGACGTTACACAATACATCCGCATGCTTTATTACCTTGTACCTTTGTAGCCATAAGCCAACGGTATACCGTCTCAAGTCTCACTCCCAGATAGCAGCGCCATCTTGCAACGACAAACACATCCCGAAGTTATGCGAGTAATACATTATATGTGTGTCACTTAGCTGATTGTAATTCTGATATGCATCTCTGATATGAAGATGAAGACAGATACTGTTATGAGGAAAAGGTACGCCAGCTGGAATATACTATTTCAAAGCTCGAATAATACAAAAGAGCTTTTCTTGAATTTTGAATCTTTCACATTGTCATTTTTCACGACACAAGTATGATTGAAAAACGCCTTTGAATATTTTTTAACCAAATAAATGATGTAGCGTTTCAGTAGCAATGCACTTTGACAAAATATCTTTCAAAATATATTTTTTTGGATATCATACAAAATCAAATAAATGATAAAAAAATATAGTATTTCGAAAAACATTGGGGGCCAAAATGAAAGCGCAATGTCTTTAAACTATTTGTGATATTTTCAATTAATCGGGGGATTAAATGAAATTCACATATTTTATTCAATTTTTTTCAGAAACATTTATTACAGGAAAAAACAGTTATGAATCGTTTGACGTTACGGAATTATTTATCAACAATAAGTGAATATTACTGTACCTCAGGGGAAAAAATTGCCGTAAAGATGTATTGAGTATCCAACCACTACTGTTTTTTTATGGAAATATTGTTATGATCACTTAGCCATAAACTGATTATGATATTTATATTGCTATACTTTTTTCACGCCTTCTTTCAAAAGTTCTTGAGCTCACGCCCTACAGCTTCGAACGATTTTTCAGAGCACTTGATGTTTGAATTATATAAAAATTAAGCTTAGAAAATAAATAAATTGGTAATCTATTATTTCACAGTCGTATGTAAATTTTGTTTAAGATAAAAGTTAATCATTGTAGCAAAATTCTCCACAGATACAGATTTGCTTCTGTATTCTAGAACTCCGAAAATACAAAGATCTTTGCGGTTACTTATGCTCATTGAGTTAGCAAAGCTTAAAGTTGTATTGAGCTCTCCAGTAGAGTGTTGTAAAGTCCCAACAATCAAAGTTCGCGTCTCCAACAGTACGAAGATTCACAGTCAAAACAAAATACTGGCGCAAGAATTGTGTACCTGACATTGTAAGTTACCGGTAAACTTTTCCAAATTTTTCTTGTTACTACTTGTATTTTTATACAATATTTTAAAAGAAAAATATGAATTTAATCAATATTTTCTATTTGTAAATAAAATTCATTCGCTATCTTTTTGCATCGTTGGGTCTTTTAGAGCCTAAATTGAATTTGATAAGACTATACTAATTTAAAACTTGTAGAAAGAAAAATTGTAATTGTTGTTTTCAGTTATTTAACTTTAATGGTAAGGACATTCCTAAAGTAACAAAACATAAAAATTATCAATCAAGTTTTTTCACATGTTGCTATCATTCTATTCTGAAGTTTTTTTTGCAATTATATATTTTTAAGCTTCAGCGTAAATGAATTACCTTTTTTGCAACTCTTGATAGTGTGATAAATCAACTTTAAAAACATGAGTAATAAGTGTCCTACTGAATGACAAAACTCTGTTATCTATTAACTAACAAGCATTACTTCATAATTAAAATTCTCCTTCACCTCTTTCTAAATTTGCATGCAAAAATATTCACATAATGGGATAATTACATTTAAATAATCTTATTCCAAGTGTGTGTACATTTGTTTAAGAATAAGCCAAAGCGACAATAGGTTTTTGTATGTACTTAGAACCCGAGCCGGGTCGTAGCGCTACGCCGAGTCGTAGAGCTCTACGCTAAACCGTAGCGGGGAACGATACTGGCTTCCCACCGCTGCCGTACATCACGGAGCGGAACGGTTCCGTAGCGAGTGAAAGCTGACGTCAACCAGAGGCTTAGTTTTTTTATTCGCAGATTTCTTTCTCGCAAAATACATACGTCCATGTTCAGGGTGTGAGAAACCATAGTCAAATTGAAATTAACATTCTCTTGATGATGTCAGTTACATTAATTATTAACCAGTATCCCCACTTTAATTTAAGTGATTGGCGTAAAGCTGACCCATTTACCTGTAAAAACAAATAGATTCTTCATGCCGCTGACGACCCTTTGGAAACAACGCGTTAAGAATTGACACATTATATGCAGCTTAGTTATCCGGTATCCGGTAATATTTTGAAATCACTTACAACTCACCACTATTGTTTTTTATTTAACATTCTTAATCAATTTTTTATTCACAAATTTTACAAAATGACGTATTATCAACGACGTTAGCCATGTTAAAAGCACCGGTTCCCATAGATCACCGAAGTTAAGCAACATTGGGCGTGGTCAGTGCTTGGATGGGTAACCGCTCAGGTACACCGCGTGTCGTTGGCATCTTGGACCGGTCCGTAGTCCGTAGTGGCAACACATCGGACTCGTAAATGGAAGGATGTGGATTCGGATCCCGGCGGAGCACAAAAATATACCATTTATATTTCGAATGTTCTCTTCGCTGGGTTGAAAAATTCATAAGCCTTTACCAATGACCGGTCACCAAAAGTCCATCCAGCCTTACAGCAACTTGACTGGGTCTTGCTTGAGTATTGGCACTTTGTAGCGACGACCAAGCTCGTACACCTCTGCGGCACTACGACAAGTGTCATAGACCCCTAGAGTCTTTAGAATCTAGTGAGTCTCCCGCACAGGATTTCTTAAAAAAAAATATATATATATATATAACTATTCTATTATGATTGATGGAACTTTATTCAGTGACCGTTGAAGACTATTTTTCTTCATTTTCAGGGTTTTATAGGTGATGAATATCGATTATTCCTAAATCTCACGGACATGTGTTAGCGCGAAGTTATACATTTGTGGGAATGCATTCAATATGAATCTCAAATGATTTATATCTTTGCAACTTAGATTTAGATTTCGATTAAGGTAAGATAACTAAAGTAGTTCAACAGTTAAGTATTTAGAATCCAACGTATTTCGCAAAGAATCTTTTAAATCAAAAATACATTTTTTTTATATCCCAATCAAATTGTTGCGCTTCACTTGTTGCTCTAGACAGCACTCGAGTCCTGTGAGCCTCCACATAAATATTTACCCTTATCTCAGGACAACGAATATACGTATCAATTAGATTTAATACCAGCTCGTGCGAATTCCCTGCAAACTCCAACCTCGCAGCGCCAACTACGCCCAAGCTTAATGTTATTCCAATTTATTTGAAGCCTTAAATGATTTCGTGTATAAGAAAATTCACTCGTTTCAATTATTTATTAAGCAATCGGGAAAATGTACGAGAAGCTACTGGGAATTTGTTTCAATGTAATTAAAAGCAAACTTCCAATTGCGTCTATTTGCGGAAAATCGATGCTTTATTTGCGGGATTGTTTTCTTTGCGAAATTTCAAATGTCAACAATTTTATTGTTGAACGTTTATTTGCTGAGGAGGAATGTTTCAGTCTTTGCTTTGCTCTTGCAGGGTATATGATATCAATTAAATCACAAAACGATTTCAGTTCTCCAAAAACAAGAATTCAAAAATTAAAATTATTATCAAACATCTAAGCATAGTAAAAAAAAATTTAAAGCCTGAAAATTTGGCCAAAAAAAACTCGTTTTCTTTCTTTATCTTCTTACGAAAATAATAATAATTACGTAGTTTTATCATAAATATCATAATTCTCGTCAAAATCATCTTCATCATCATACTTCACGCTGAAGAAGCACATCGTAGAAATGGGCAAAATGTCCGGAAGCTCCAGCTCCCACAGACCACGGCAACAGATCCCGGAAAACATCACTCCAGCATTAATAAATATCATACTTACCTTAATAAGTAAGACTTTCACAACTTTTGTGCGTTCAAATCATGTTTTCTTTCTTTCTCCAATTCTTTGTTAAGGTACATATACAGTGAATTTGCATAGGAGTATCTAGGAAGAATTCGAATTTTCACAGTTTATCTATAAAAAATGCATCCATATTCTGCATAAAGCTGTAGATAAAAGTGTATATTATATGTTGGAGTATTGTTCTGCGCTATAGCAATCACTTCAACTTGGCGGATGCAGAGTCCCTTTGTGTTTGACAGCTGAGGTGTGACGTCAGAGGAACAGAGAACGGGTTTTATTTTACACAGGTACCTGCACTCACAAAATACAGCGGGAAGCGCATGCTCTAAAGGAGATAGAGATAAGAGAGAAAAAAACGATGTGAAAGTTCATATTTTTAATTGCATTCTTCTTATAAGTAAATATATAAATTCTGCTCAACAACAAAGAAGTATTGGAGTATATAACAACAACAAAGAAGGACTACGCTTGATAGTTTATAGTTTTTCCAGAGAAATCTTTTTGAGGTTAAAAGTGGTTAATAAATAGATATTTTCTATGTACCTACATGGCAATATTTTTAAATATTTTTTTTGTGAAGCAAGCTTGTACTTTCAATTTATGCCTTGATTTCATTGCACCAGCATACCATCAAAAACTAGCAGTTAATGAAAGTCTTGTTTAGTTTCCCTAATCTTAAATTTTATCATACTGAAATCATGAACAATAATAATAACAGATCAAATTTTCTTGTTATCTCATTAAAAAAAGAGGAATAATTTACGTTACACATTTTTTTTTTCAGCTTACATTGAATAAAAAAAAATTGTGGCTATTTCAAATAAAATAATTTTTAAAACACGTGTTCAAACACCACGGTTTCAAATGTACTTTCCATGCATTATTCCCAAAATTAAAATATTGCGAATCAAGTTCAGTAATTGCTTTACCTTATCTAAAGGCTGCGTTCAAAAGCGTAACTTTAACCGTTGAGCTTTTCATTAAAATGAGAACTTTTATATTAAATAGATTGCTTCATCACAGTGTCGCGAGCTTTATTATTCTTTGTCTCCAATATTGACTTGTCGTAAAAATTAAACGGCCATAATTTATCGCAGAATTATTTTTCGTGCCGAAAATGCTTCTCCTGGGAAGAAAGACACTCTTCCAGCCTATTAACTTCGCCTCTTTCTAGAATATCCTTATCGAAAAACGAGTTATACGCTCAGCAGTCGCTTAAAATACTTACATAATAAATTCTATACTTATAAACTTTTAATTAAGTCAAGCAAAGATTTTAGGAATTTGTAAAACCATTATCAATTTGTGTACGTAAATAATGTACATTACAGACTTATATATCTTGGGTATTTATTGGTAATGGGTTCTACAAAATAATTAAATGTGTACAATGTTTTCCTTTGCATTTGACATTTTATTTGAAACACCGTTTAAAAGTTTATAATTTTTTTATGGAAATAAAATACCGTATACGGACAACTTAAGGTATATTTTAATTATCAATAAATTTCTTAACATCTTACAGAAATCTGATCTTGGAAGTAATGGAAGCAACACAATAAAATAAACTTTGGTTAGAAAATTCAGAAAGTAAACAAAACCAGTATCGGTAACCGACACTCCCATAGCCGACCTATTTGGGGGGGAAGTCTGTAACGATGGTTTACAGGCGAACCCCGCCAAATATCCAATATCGTTTCATAAAAATAAGCCATCACCTCGTTTGTGTAAACTAAGACTCGGGACCGCTTAATCAGAAACCTTTTATGGTCGTCTTTTTCGGAAACAGGTCAAATATCCACTTCGGGCCGAGCCTGCCATTAATTTACACCTAAATTGTGGGCCAGTTTTCCTCGGCCCGCCCCTAACCGAGGGAAAACTTCTCTTTTTCCGCAGTTTCGCCGAGCAGTTTTCTACTTTATCGGCTTTTGCACTTTGGCAAGGAATGCTGTTTTAACGAGTCAGTATCGGGTTTCTTACAACCTTTCTTTACAACTTTTTCTCCTATTTTTACTTTCTTGTTATAACAGGAATATTTTTTTTGTTATGACGTCAAATAAAATGGATGTGCACTTTCATTATATTTTCAAGTAAAGTTAAAATTTTAATTAAAAAACTGGCAAGTAAGAGAATCACACACAAACATGCTGCTTAAAAACTTTGATCAAGGTTAAGCTTTCACTTTTGATATTGTTGAAAAAATGTATTTGTAAAATTTGATTTCAGTTACTTGAGAATAAGCTCAATATTTAAAAATATGCTTAAGCATAACAAAATAATAATAAAATTATGGATCCTTATCATTTTTAGTGTACGGACATTGAAAAAGAAGGATCATTTTTAACGAAGAATTCAAGATTATAGACTGGAAGAATTGAGGAGTTTCTCGTGTGATAGTCAATATCGGAGGACATACCAGGACACAAAAAGATCAAGAAAAGGAATTGGTTTATTTCATTAGGTATCCGCGCAATGTCCAAAATTTTCTTCTTCTCTAATGGCACTGCGAATATTTAATTTGATTTCATTCAAAACAAAACACATTAAAAGTAATTATGTAAATAGCGCTCTTTAGAGAAGCCGAGAAGGCTTTTAAAGAAATCCAACCGGAGAGGATTCCCATTTTATGGCCGCCACAATCTACTTACACCGTTTATTAGCTTTTAATATTTCACACTAATGAAACTGGATTTTAATATTTAAAGAAAACGAACCCAAGTAGCGCTCCAAGGGCTGGTATTTTAATCATCCCTAAGCGTCAGATTCCACCATCTGAAATAAATGTACTTCTTTAAATTTTATTATGAGTAAGATTATTTCAATAAGAAAATAATTTACGAACCGTGGTGAACGGCAAAACGAATATCTTAACGTTTTGTTTGATTCGTATGCGGCATCATCAGAAAATGTGTCAGACGTGACAATTTTTTTTTTTGATAGTTAAGTTTGTACTTCTTTGGCGTAGAAAAGACTATGACAATGACGACGATGACGTTGGATACGACTCCGACGAAACATTAAGATACCTGTTCTTCCTTACACCACGGTTCGTATAGTCCATTTTTAATGCTGCATAAAATCTGTAACGATCGCAATTCTAATGGAAAATCCTGAATTACATTTAAGACTCCTTATAATACCAATCCTCAGCGTTTATCTAAGAAACTGGGCAGTTAGTTTCATTACTTGTGAAAGCAAGTATGTATCTGTTGTCATTCACATATTCAGTTTACAGTTTTTAATACTTAATCTCCAAAATGTTAATATGAAACTTTAGGGTTTTCCTGGACTTATAGGTTGGTAACTCTCACCCATTCTGTAAAAAAATTATTCACTTTGGCAATGTCACCCCTATTTCAGGGAAGGTTGGCAAGTGTTGCAGGGCGTATGTTCATTTAAAATAGTCTTTTTTATATTGTAAGTTTACATGCGGCATGTGTAAGCGTGAACTTATATGTGTCTGCTTGTGGGATTGCACTTTTTTATGAATCTTATATGTTATAAACGATTGCAACTTAGATTATGGATTAAAGGGTCTGTTAAAAATAAAAAATAAATTTATTTCAAGGGCCTTCCAATGTTTTGGTCACGGTTCAAGAAATTCAACCAAAATGAATGAAGCGTGACTTTTTTCAACACATTATCAAAAAACAAAACAGACTTCTACATGTAGGTACAAAATGCTTTTGATATCGTGAAATGTATTTTAATATTACACACAAAAATAATGTTTGTTATGCAAAGTAAGAACTCAATACATCGAAATGCTTTCTGACGGGGTCGTATACAATATTACATTCTGAAAAAAGTTTGGGGGAAAAAATACAATGTTTTGATATGCCAATTTATTACTTCATGCCAAAAATAATATCTCAGCGTTGTTTATAAACAAAATTTCATTTCAGAAAAGTTTTTGCACCTTTTCCATCACGTCAAAATATTAATCTTATTCCACCAAGTCGAATCCCAAACGCGCGGGCAGAACCATGTCTACTCTCAACTGACTCGTAAACAGGGCTGGAACTGGATTAGAATACATGTTTCATGTATTAGATACCACATAGGTATTCAGTAGATTAAATACATGAAAGATGGATAAAAATAATAGAAGGCTAGTTAGTCCGTCAGCATCAAAAGAGAGAACAACTTCCAAAGCAGCATATCAATAAAATAACATAAAAAAGGAGAAAAATTAATTTGATTCTAAAATTAATTTGATGCTAAACAATCAATCCATGGATATTTATTTTTGTCATTTCAACCAATAACCAAAATCCTTGCGTCAAGAATTAAAAATAAACATCAGAAACGTATTATTAGCACGATTGTAAAGAATGGGTCACTTTGCCCACCTCTTTCTCTCACGGTCTGTGGAGTAAGGGTTTTGAGGATACTTAGATGATGTCCATGTCTTTAATGAGGTATATGCATCAATATAAATAAAATTTAAACTAAAAAGAATTTATATAAATATATTTTATTTATATCGATGGATATATGTTTAAATCTGCTCCAAAACTAAAGCCGTAATCAGGAGATTTCTTCATCACTAATCATTGTGACTCTTGATAAAGCGCTGAGCGCGAGGACAATATCACTTATAAAAGAAGACAATTAACCAAAACTTTAAGACACTTTTATTTTATTCACCATCACAATTTTTACAGAACACAACAATATTTGTAATCAAAATTTACACAAGCCTGTGGCTCTTTCTCGCCTTATCAATCATCTTTTTTGCCTATTATTTTTTTCGTCACAGGATCTTATCTGAAGACAGATGATCAAATGGAAAACATATAAATAGTTAATACGCATTTAATGTGTAGGGACACCTTATTCAAAGTATCTCATCCAGGGAGATGGAATATTTAGCAAACAGACATCTCTACTTGTAGTTGCCTGACGTACATGCCAGTACACTGTAAAGTTATATACGCGAACACACTGACAACAGATAATATTGCTCTTTGTAGTTCGGCCAAATACAATCGCCAGAGGAATTCGTGGTACAAGTTTATGCTAAATGTGATTGTAGCCATGGCGAATTAATTTCAGACAGACAGCGCACTAATTGAAATCCCATAGAATCAAACGTTATGAGTTATGGTCGGCAATTATAGACAATATCCATGGGACATGATCATCGGAACGCAGACATACTATTTGACTTTGAAACTTAAATTAGAATCAACATTGATGCTAAGTTTTGAGACGGGCATACAAACTGCATAGACACAATATTACCCTCCAGAGATAGGGTCCAATTATAAACCGATTGAGACAAAATTGGTAATAATTTAATGTGCGGTTTGGCCATTAATAAGAGAATTTTATTTATCGATATTGACTATTTTGAAATTCTATTTAGTATAGAATGGTTTTACTCGTAATTACACAGACATAAATATTTTTTTGCTTTCTGATTAGAAAACCATTATGAAAATTTACGGAGCTTGAGAAAGGATTTTCTGTTAAGATGCTTGATAATTGAGAGCTTCGGCTCTTTTCTGATGTAACAGCTCCGACAAGATTTCCTCAACATACATATGAACACAATATGTCCAAAAAGCAAACATTATTTATCAGACACTAAAAAACCTCCGCTTTAATCAACTGTTTGGAACCATCTGTAAGAAAATCAATAGATTCCATGTGGAAGCGCCACTCCACCTAGAATTGAGCTGTTAGAAGCTGTGCAACTAAGTGTTCTTAATGTGCAACTAAGGTTAATTAGATACATGTACAGGATAAGTTGTTCTACTTAAGTTTAGCTGTACATATTATTGAAGCTTTCAATACTACTATCTCAGAAGTAAGTTGGGAGTAGTTGAGCACGGTTAATATTTGACTTGAAGTAAAGTAAGCCATGTAACCTGGCTGAACATATGGAAGTAGATCGTACAGTAAATTATACATACAAAAAACTATTTTCCGTGGATCAACTACGGTTTAAATGTTTAGTGAACAACACATCTAGAGATCAAGAGCACACTTGGAACTATGAAATAAATACTCCGAAGCCACAACAACAAAGCATCCGTTAGTGTTTTACTTAGCTGGATTATTGTTGGGAAACTAATTATTTCAAAGGGTAAATTGTTGCTGATGCTACTAGAAATTCGTGAAATTTAATTAACGCTGACTTAAGCTCTCAACAACTAACAAAACATTTAATAGTAAAAATATAATCAATACTTTCTTTATAATGTATAATATTCAGACATAAATTCATTAAAAAATTGGTGGTCACAAAACAAATGTCTTCAGTGCATTTTAGTATTTATTCTAGGCTTTCACATTCAATGCAACACTTTTTGCACGAAAAACTTTTAAGAAAAACTCCAAGATACTCGTACATAAAAATTTTGGTTAGCTGTATGACCTACAATTGATTTTTTTTTAAAACTAAAAATATATTATATTTTTTAGTGTTGATCTGTTAACACAGTGAAAGTCCATTTTTTAAATATTTAAAAATTTGAAATTGAAAAAAAATTTAAACCATTTCAATTTTTTAAATATTTAAAAAAATATATATTACTTGGAATCTTCTGATAATAACTGATAATAATTTTTAAAACCCGCTGACTTTTTCATGGACTTTTTTTTACGCACACATTTCAAGCTATCGATTAAATTTTTAGCACTCGCTACAATCTTCCTTTCATGACACAATTAGAGCTTAAAACCACGACGTGAAGGCTTTTACTCTAATTAACTCGGGTGGTGCAGGTTGTAGCAGATATTGGCGTTGAATAAACATCATAAAATCTCGTCTCTCATTATGTACCGCTCAACACAATCTGCCGAAGTCATACATAATTAGAGCTCGCATGCAAGATGAGACGAGACACAGCTTAGAGGTAATATCCCACCGTATTATGCAACCAAACAGCACAAGACCTCAATATAGGAATGACTCGAGAAACATTTTGTTTTTTTTAAATCACTTGATAAAATATCCTTGACTGATGGGTTGGTGTAAGGCTGACCCCCGTGCTGTAAAAATTGGTTCACTTTTGCCAAAGCCACCTCGGTTCAGAGAAAGGCAGCAGGAGTTGCAAGGTTGATGTTCATGTGAGGCTTTGTTGATTTGTATGAACGCATGCAGAATATGTTAGCGCGAGCCTACATGTTCCTGTCTGCGGTCATGCATTTATTATAAGCTTTAAATGTTAGCACACCTTTGCAGCTTAGATTATAGATTATAGACATCAAACTAGGTATTGTCCAAATGTCCATCCAGCTTTATTACAAATGGATCTTACTTGAGAATGGTCGCTTTCTATAACGACGACACAGCTTGCAGAGAGCTCAAAAGGTGTGACTCACACAAAAACACCGATCGTCAAATCAATTTTCTTTATATTTATTTTGATATTTGCAGTCACTTTACTAGATCTTTTACTAGAATTTTAAAAATCTTTGGATCAAGAGTAAGTATAAAAACAGATTTTTTAAATTAAGACAGTTAATCTATTTGTTTTTTTTTTGTATGAAAAACGTAAGGTTTGTGTAATGCATTCTGCTGTATATTTTTTAATCCTGTGCGGGAGATTTCTTAGATTCTAGAGACTCTAGGGGTCTATGACACTTGTAGTGTGATTAACTTAATTCAAAAGCAATGTATGGAATTACCGATACCTACATTAGTTTGTAATAAATTTAATTACAATTATTTACCTACGAGTTTGTTGAGATAAGCGTACATAAAAATTTCCATATTTTTAACATAACCAAGAATGAATTTTTCGTAAAAATGATTAATATTAAAATAGCTACAGAATTTTATGTTTGTATTATTTTTCAAATAAGATATTTACAATTGGGATTGTCCTGAAGAACGTTAAATTTTGAAGAACGAATATTTCAGCTTACGAACACAATCATTGCATCAAATTCGTTCATCAGTCGAGGTTTTACTGTATTATTATAAATGATGCGAGTGAAATGAGAAAACTTTGCGTGTTTAATATGCGGAGCACTCTCTGGGAAAACAGATGTTAATAAACCCCGGGCCCGAGTGAAAAATGCGACGCGTGCGGCGTGCAAGACACGTGCGACGTGCTGACACGTGCGAGACGCGTGCGGCGTGCGAGATACGTGCTGCGTGAAGAAGCAGCACGTTTGATTTGGAAATCTATCAACCTAATCAGACATGTACGGCAGAATGCAGGCATTACACAAACCTTACGTTATCATGTACAAACAACATGGAAAAAATCGTCTCAAAAAATTTTTTTTTTATTTGTAATGAAAAAGACACGTGGTCGTAGTGGACATTAATTTTGAAAGACTAAGTCATCTTAAATCATTAATATGGATTTCTAATTAAAAAAGGCTCATGCTGATCGGGAATCAAATGGGCATTCATTTTATCAGTCTTCAAATATTTTCAAAAAAAATCATTGTCTTTTACATACCTTTTAAAAAATTCCATGAATTCCGTATTAAGAAATTGAAGCTCCGCTCACCTGAAAAAATAAGAAAAAGTGTGTGAGTCAACAAAAATGGAAATTGCAGTAATTTTCAGTGAATAAAAAAATGCAAGTATGCCGAATATAATTTAAACTTAATGAAGACAATGAAAAGGTGAACAAATTAAAAATACAGTTCAATTAAAAATCTAAACACACGTCACACGGTCGAGTTGCTAGAGAAAAGGCAAATTAAATATTAAATTGGCCGTAGCCCTAATTAAGAGTAACGTTTACCTACTGACAAAAAAGTCCATTTCATATAAATATTTTATTCAAAAAAATAACTTTTGGGGAAAAACTTTGTTTTATTCCACTGTATTTGAGTACAAAGTGTTTTAAAAAGAAAATCATTTAATTCTTTTTTCAGAAAAACTCAAAACCAATGTAATTTGAAAAGCCATCTCATATGGTTTTTTTATCATATTGTACAAACTATTTGTAAAATATTAGTTATTGATTGTTTGAGACAAACATACTTTAGTTTTTTTCAGTATTCGCTCAGAGCGAATGGCGAGATTCGCAAAAATAAATCTGGCCGTACAAAAGCTCCGGATGTATAATAAATTCAGTCTGAGGGACCGCGCGAATTTGATTATGGAATTTTTCAATAGTCTCTGATTAAAGGCGCTGCGTGGATTTTTGCAAACTTTTTTACATATTTTTTCATTCATAATATTATTATCTTTTCCACCGGTTCGCACGGCGGACACGTTCCAGACATTTTGATGGATCATATTCAAGTAGGATTTCTAAAAAAATAAACTAGTTTTTGTAAGAGAGTATTCTAAGCGTATTTTATATCATAAATGTTTTTAAAGTTAAAAAGAATGTTTGTTTACCTTCTGAAGTCCAACGGGGCTATTCTTAGACATTTTAGTCCTCGGTTGAGCCCAAGCTTTGACAAGCTAATGATGCATTGACACAACAATCACTTTTTTCGGGCTATGTAGCCGTGGTCTGGTTGATTCATTCCGGACAGTTTCGCCCATTGCAACCGAGCGGTTGGCTAGTCGCTGTGATCTTCTTACAGGATCTGGTGTTCTGGAAGCAACGCTAGCCTTTTTGATAATTTAGCCTTAATGATGCATTTGTATGAAGACCTGTCAATACAAGATGGCCGCAAGTGAACAGCTGATTTGTCTTCATACAAATATTACCAAATTCGGTAGGTAAGAATGACCGTGGTGATGAAACTTTCAAGCCAGGCACCATTAGTTTGTCAAAGCGTGGGCTCAACCAACGACTAAAATGTCTAAGAATAACCCCGCAAGTTTCCAAGAAAAATTGAAAATATTTTTTTTGACAAAAAAGATTTTTTTTTTGCGGGAGTTGGATTAACTTTAGAAATTGAACAACAAAAAATAAGGAAAAATAACCGCTAGCATTGCTATTCACAAAGCATTTGATCCATAGCGATCGACGGATTATCGATTTTGTGTATGGAAAATTTATGTCCGTTTACTAACTATTCCATTACTTTTCTTCATGAATACTGTTGCAACTGTTTGTAAAATAGTATAGTAATTTTTCAATACATTTAAATGTAACTTTTTTCATAGATTTCGTACTATTTTACTCATTTAAAGCCCATCCTTCTTTAATCTATCTATCAATAACCTAGGTTGCAAAGATATATTTCATTCAAGAGTCATATTCAATGCATTCCCATAAACAGACACTTATAAGTTCGTGCTTACACATGCTGTATGTGGACCTTAAATATAAAAACACTGCAACTCTTGCCGACCTTCCCTGAAACACGGGTGATATTGGTTAAGTGAAGCATTTTTTACAGTATGAGTGGTCAGCCTCATATCAACCTAGAAGTCAAGGAATCCTTCATTTTTTCTATTGATTTATTATAAAAGGTAGAATACATTTTTTTGATTGATTACATAAATTTGATACCGTAGATTTTTTTTGGTTTTCTAAAGCTAAAAAAATCATCTATTAAAGCAACGCTAAATAACATATCAATATCATCATCATCACCATTATCATAGTAGTAATAAAATTATTTTCGCTGCATTGCTGATAAATTTAAGTCAGCACAGCACGAAGCAAAACAATATACGTCATCTCCAAGTTGGAAAGTTGCGCTAATGAAAGATAAACTTTTCCCAGCTTAGGACAAAACATTTCCGTCCTGTTTACTGCATAATTATGTACGACTCACAAACTTTTGTTCCGTTCCCATACAAAGCATTCTCCTGCAAGTGGGAGCCAGTGTAGGGAGGATTGTTGTACAACAAGAAAATGCAATGTACTGTCTTCTGACACCTTATTACGTACTTGTTTTTTTCGTTTTTTGTTTGGAAAGAAAAAAACACCCTATTGTTCGAAAGAAATTTGTACGTTTATGATTGTGTTCTGTTTACGTAAATATTGTTATTGCTTCAGTTACATGTAATGATGTGGATCTCAATAAACAATTTTATGAAGCTCTTTTTGTTAAAATTTTATACATTGTCAATCAACCGAAGGTGATAGTGGTTTTATTGGTCTTTAATTTTGTTAAGCAGGTTTCACCATACTATTTTGGTCAAGCCAGAAATAGAGGTGTATTGTTCTTTATACATACGTACAGTATTTTTTTTATTAAGTATTTACTTATAATGCTAGTGCTGCTCAATCCAGCGGTAGGTATCTTTTGTCTATGGGCCATTAATGTATCATAGCTGTCAGATTGTTTGATGTAGGAATTGAAAAAGAAGAATATAGAATGACGTGTATTCAATCAGACTTATTGTTCTGTCAACCATCTACAAGAAAGTAAAGTTTGAGATCATCGATATTCTTTTCGTCATTCAAGGTATTCTTTACAAGTTTAAATTAACTAAAATATTTTACACCATCTGTCAACTCAAGTTCAAAGCTATCGTCAATAGAACATGACAAAGATCTAATCAACTCAGTTTTATCTCAAAACGCCTTATCCGCTCAGCCACAGGTTCATTTTTTTATTATGTTGCTTATTTCATCAAGTTAACAAACATTATATTGTTACGAAATTAGGGTTCAATTGTCTTCAAATTAAAAATACACAGGTCTTCTTCAATAGTTATTTATTTTACACAGTTACAAAATTTATTTTCACACTACTTTCTCGATTATTCCATTGGTTTCGGTTCACTGATCAGATGGCTTCGATGTGTTTGTTAGTCGCTATGATACTGGCCCGCTCTGCAGGCCATTCGCACCTTTATACTCTTCAGAGCAGTATGATCCAGAACTAAAGTCGCCAGACGGTTCCAGAGTAATTATTACTTCTCGACGATTCACGTACTACCTAGAGATACAACCAAAATCCTACCTACAAATGTAATACAGAATTCCTATAATTATAACAAGTACTTAGCCTAGAGAATTCTACACTTATACACAATTATCGATCCTACCTACCTATACCTATGAGGACTCTTATAACTATAACTACCCATACTTATTTCAATATTTATATTTACATAACAATATAATTATTTATATTGCTTAAACTTCGTTTTGTACTTTTTTTTAATATTCTGGTTTCAAAGATTTATTTCGATTATATTCTTTAGTTACCAAACTTTGCTGACACGCTAAGTTGGTCTTGTGTCTAACTACCCTAAAAGAGACGTTTTTGTCCTTTATGGTTTCTTATAAGATCTTTTTCGAACATTCACTAGTCTGGCTTCTTATACAGCCTGAAAGATTATGTGCATAAAATTAAATGTTATCGCGTTTTTCTTTTGCAGTCTAGACTGCTGACTTTGTTTGATCGCGTTTTATTCTAAATATTTTTTACTTTCATATTACATAAATAATACTTTTAAGGTGTGAGGTCTTTTTTTTCATGCATAAATAAATTACTATCCCAAAATTTTCTCGTTAAGTACTTGTTGTAAGTCTTCCCCCATATTAGGGAAAATTAATAGGTCTTAATTGCCACATGTGCCCCAAAAAAAAGAAAAATAATACATGTACAAAATCTCTTACATCAAGCGAATAAATACTTGGGTTATAGTATGAAGTATTCTGCTTCACGGTAACGTATTCATCCGTGTGGTAATGAATCTCACATCATATCGTATATTTCACATAATCCCCGGAACGCTGAAGTTCTCTCACGAAATTCCGGAATTTATCTCAGGACGATGTAATCAAGGGAAACAAGCCAAGTATACAATTAAACCAAAACATACCGCCGGTACTGCGAGGTCAAGAACTGAAAATACTCGTACAGATGCTCAAAGGGGTTAACTAGAATACTCGTAGCTAGCAGCATACAGAAAAATAATACTTGTGCAATATGTTCGAGTTTTGATACTTCGAAGCTTGAGATTTTTTTTCGATTTGTACAATACTTTGGAGCAAAATAAGAAATGTAATACGGTATCTAGAGAAAATCAATGAAAATAATCATTTTTCATCAAAATACATTACTTTTGCAACTACATTTTTTTAAGTTTTGAAGGCCTCTAACAGATCTTAGTGTAGACGTGGTGTAGACTCTGGAGGTTAATGATCATGATGACTGTGCCTCAATTTTTCTGGGAATTACATCCTTTTTTTCTTGCAAACCACAATCAGTTTATTTATTGCCATCAACTTTTTCATAAAATTGTGTCTTTAAACTTCAGTCTCTAAATACTTGTATTTGAAAATTTAATTCTATTTGATCAAACTAACCCTACTTTGATCTGACAATGATTTCCTTTTTTTCTTTACATTTAACACCTTCAATTTATTATCAAAAAAAGATATATGTTCCATAAGACTTTGCATTACTAATAAAGGTAAGGCCCGGTATATTGAACTGTAGTAATATTTTAGTTAACTATTACTTGAACTTTTATTCAAAATACTCAATCTCGAGTTAACTAAAACCGAACATTGCCGAAGTATGAAGCCACGCCCCCAAATCTTGGAAATAATTTAAATGGCATGCAAAAGCTTTAAAACAAACTACTATTCATAAAAATCATATCCCTAACCTTCATTAAGCTAGAAAACGAGACAAAAAATTTTCGCAACAATTTTGATGTACATCCTTACATTAAAAAAGAACAGCTGCTGTCAGTGAAGCGCCGCCATCTTGAAAATCGAAAGTTAAAGTTACTAAATATTTACTGGCGAAATTCGGTGAGTGAAATATTATGATGATTTAACTAAAATTGCATTTTAGTTAACTTTACGATACTTCAAAATACCGGGCCTAAGAGTCCAGATTAACTGATAAGTAACAATACAAAAATATTTTTAAAAAAATCATGGTACCTCGTATAAAGTTTCCCATCACTTTATATGCAGCTCTATTGCATTTTTAATATTTCTCCATACGAATTATGCATCTACTTCCGTGTATATTTTCAGTGAATATAAGAGCTTTGAAAAATTCAAGACAAGAATATCGCAAAATGCTCGTCGGGAAAAATCATAAATCGGCGCGCCATCTTATGTGAATATTCCCATTACAGCGCGAGAGGGAGATAAGGCATTCAAGGCATCTCCTGGCTTCACAAAAGGAAGGTAAGAATAAGAGGAGGCTGGCCCGCTCTGGTATAATGTATACCGAGGCAGCAAGCTTCTGACCCGCTCGCCTCTTTTATCCCTGTAATGTTCCACAGTCAACAGTTTTATGACGCTCAAAATTTAGCAGCTGTGATTTTGTCACTAAATCTAAAATTTAAAACACATTTTACTCTTAACTCATTGCGTCCTATCCATTAAAAAAGTATTTATTCTCTTTATCTTGAATGAAACGGGATGATTAGAGGTTGACCACCTTAATGTAGAAACTTGTTCACAATTTCCAATATAAATGTGTTTAGTGTAGACTTATTTGATTTATACCTACATAGCAAAAGAGCGACGTTTTTGTGTGGTCACACCTCAAGGGCCGTAAAGTATAACTCTTGTTTATGGGAATAGCAACAAGAGCTGCTGTAGGATTAATTTTCATTTGAGTTTTAGCTTTTATTGGGTAAATAGGTGAACATGCAGTGCATTGATAGGACTACGGCTTCAGTTTGAGCTTTTAAGTCATACACATCCTTATGTGTTAAAAGTATCACTACTATAGCTGAGCGGTCAAGATGGTGATAATTTGTCTGGCATTTTTTAAATAAACAATGCTGGTTCGAATCCCGTCAAGCCTCTTCCACAACAGATTTTAACCTGAGTTAGAAAATGAAATGGGTTAATTAATAATTAATATTTTTTAAAAATATGTAATATACGCAACGCAAAAAAACGCAACTAAGCTACACATATAGTGTAACTTCTTGCCGCGTTATCCCCGAAGGGGTCGCATGTGGCGAGTTGAACCTATTTATTTTTACAGGTAAGGGGGCCGGCCTTACGCCAACCACTTCAGTTGAAGTGGAAGTTTCCCAGCTCCCGAGAGGGCTGGTACTCATTTCTTGTGAAGGCTGAGTAAACCTTGCCGGTATTTTATTTTGGGGTTTGAAATAAACACCGAAACGGGAAATCATTTCTGACACCCTCGGTGGGATTCGAACCCGAGCTCACGGCATGGAATGCAAGCACTCTACCAACTGAGCTATATCGACCGGCCTTAATAATATTGTAATATTGATTGATAATTTCAACACAGATCTGTTTCTGGTCGGCAAAAAATATTTTTAATCTAAAAACAAATACTTTAATTAAGTTGTTACTGTTTTTCATAAAATTAAAATACATGAAAAAATGTATTTTTTTCTACTTTAAAAAAAATATTTTTGAGCTGGAAAAGTATAAAATTTTACTTTTGAAGGGTTATATAAATAGCCACCGACAATATCGCAGGAAAATCGGAAAAACACCTAAAATATCGATTCACCGGGCCTGTGGCGGTTACCGGGGTATGTTTTACATTATGTCGGGGGATATACCGGAAGCCGGGATTGTCGCAACGAAAAGACATCCGGAAGGCGGCTGAAAAATTGACCGGGCCTTTCTTCACGCCTTGGCAAATCTGATGGTGGGTCCGCACTTTCTGTGACACGTCAAGATTGTGAGATCCCTCTACGAGTATATATATTTTTTGTGTGACTGAATATCGTTCTGACCTGAATTGTTTTTTTTTTAAATAACCTTTAAAAGTTTATCATAAAAATACAAACCACAGAACATATGCTCCGAAACTCTTACCGTCTTTCCCTGAAACAAGGGTGATATTGGTAAAGTGAATATTTTTTTTACATCATGGGTTGCTATGGTGAGGGGCATACTGAGCAATTTGGTTGAAAAGAAGAACAATAGAGAAACACAGATTCTCTACAGTACAGGTAAAATAAAAATAAAAATGTATTAATACAAAAACAATCTTGCTAGCCTAAAAATCCCCAAGAGGACTTTTCTTATAATTGTACTTATAACTGGACTGTCTTTGGCATGGAATAATATTATCCCAAATTACAAGGAAATTAAATGATTATTTTTGTATCATAAAAATACATAAAAGCACAATTAAGAAACGTCTCATTTGTCTCAAGGATCCTTTAAAAAAAAACAGTTTTAATATCTAAAAGTTAAGGATTTCAGATTAGAGAATAAAAAACTTTAAAGCGTATTCCTTTATACTAAATAAGAGCGATGTTTGTTTTTCTCGAGAAAAAAACTAAAGTGTACAGTTTATAGTGAAACTATATAAATCCTGACAGCCTTCCTTTTTCAGTATCAAGTAGGAACACTATAACCGTCACGGGAGGAGTTGCCCGGAGTGTGTCACGTTGCCTAGGGAGGCGACAGGCGGAGTGAAAGGCCACGTTTGTTACCGAAGGACGTGTCGCTCACTCCGCAACCAAGATGCGCCACTCCTTGACTTGATCTATGCCTTGGTTATCGTATAAATATCGCATGAAAATTATAAACTCTTAATTTTCTGAAAAGAACACTTTTTGACACATTAATGTAACTTGAGCAATCATGAATTAAAATTTACACTACGATGGTGTTTTATTACAGTCGCATTCATTGATTTAAAATAAGCATTGAGATTTTATCCAGATATTCGGCAGTAACTTTGAGAAAGTTCAACTAATAGGTCACTCAATTAAATACGTAATATTATTTGTGATATCTTTGATTGAGAAACAATTTAATGTGTTTGTAAATAAAAGCATGTACTACTATTATGTTAACAAGCTATGAGTTTTTTTAAACCCCTTTATAGAAAAAAATATTTGTGAATGATAAAACTTTAATTTGAGTAACAACGTAGCTCAGTGCAAAATAAGACAGGGATTTTATCGAAGACTGTTATTTCCAAAACAACTCAGAAATTACCACTTACTGAAAACGCTTAAAAATTTAAGCTATAAACAAGAAATTCTAGAAATTGTAACCAACAACTGAAAGTATTGCTTGCTGCTTTAGTTTCTGAATAAACGTTTTCTTTTAAATACCGAGATCTTTTTGTCCATTACAGGGTACAGCAAAGTCTGGTATTAGACTTATCTCGGGTCCCACTTTATATGGGGATATAAAACGGACGTAATACCGGGCCGGGATGTTTTCTTAAGAGTAAAAAGTTGTTCCGCGCTATCTCCCGCGCTTTTTTTGATGATCCTCCGCAACGTCAGGCGAGGCAACAGCTTGGGTACCAGCGAGATCAGACGTTAAACGTGTCGCCTACTGAATAATCTAAAAAAAATACTTCTTGCAACTTTCAACCGCTGTACGTGCATGGTATTAAAGAAGAGCATTCTTCTTTTTTTGTGCCTTCTTTTTCTTTCAGTGAAGATTTGCACGACATAAGAATCATGTGTTTCTGCCGAACCACTGTCTCAGGTTCTTTAACCAAGATGGTCTAAAGGAGAGTATTTGCATGTTCAAACTAAATTATAATAAAAAATGGAAAAATATGTCAACATTTGAGATTCATAACCCATGACTACAAGCAGACACACAAAAAGTTGTATGTATACAAGCAAACTAGAACCCAAATCTCAAAAGACATAAACCTTGCAACCCTTACTGCCCATCCCTTAAACAAGGGTGACATCGACAAAATGATACAATTTTCACAGTGCGGTTGGTCATTTTCATACAAGCCAATATAATTAGTTTCTTAATTTCTATAGGCAGTTTTCCGAAAAATTCCTTTACGGACGTTGTGCAAAGTGGTTGGCGTAGTGATGAATCCTTTCTGTAGAAAAAAAAATATGTTCCATCTATAAATTGCATACAATGTGCAGCTCAGTTTCGTGGCTGTGCTACGAGCTTTCTATTCTCTAGATAAAGAAAATTCTCATTTTTTATTTATCTGATTTTATCTTTCAGAAACATAGACCTTCGTTTCAAGAAGCAAGAAAGCACTGTATCAATGGAATCGGAGGCTTAAGGAAGCTCATTCCATCAAAGGCTGACGTTTAGCTTTTAGTATAAAATTGTAGCTCATATGTTTTGTATCACAAATAGCACATAAATCGATTAAAGACAAAATATGCGCGTTTTTTAAGGACAATGGTTAGAAAAAAAAAAAATTACAAATCCAGACAAAGTCGTAGTTATCACATTTTACAACGGTTTTACAAAGATATCACATGTTATTCCTTGACTGATAGGTTGGTATGCGGCTGACCACCCATACTGTAAAAAATGGTTCACTTTGCCAATGTCACCCCTGCTTCAGGGAAGGTCGGAAAGAGTTGCAGGGCTTATGTTCATTTGAGATTGGGTTTTTATATTGTAGGTCCACATGCGGCATGTGTAAGCGCGAAATTATGAGTGTCTGCTTGTGGGAATGCATTTAATATGAATCTCAAACGATACATATCTTTGCAGCTTAGATTTAGATTTTAGATTTTACAACGGCTTAAAACTAACAAATGAATCGATTTGTATCTCTTCAGTTTTCAATAACAATAAGAATTTCGCTTACATTCGTTGTGATTTTTATTACACAACCTGAGATTTGCATAATTGCAATAAAATTTGTACCCTTTTCACCCACTCTCAGCAATATTCCGACATTACTCTCCTAATTATTCCACCTTCAATTATAATTATTGTAAGAGACCGCCTTAAGCCGTTAAGCCGACCCGCGCCGCGTACATTTCGTTTCATTTCAAAAATTTACTCAGCCCAAAAGTGGTTTGCCCTTTTATTTAGGCCACATTATCCGGCTTTATATGTGAGCACAAAGCACAAACATTTGTGATGTATATTGTATAAGTAAAATAGAACACAAATGTAACGCTTAAAATCAAATTTTCATAAAAGCAAGAATTTTGCATCGATAAAAAATTTAAGCGATGTCAGGCTCTCAGCGAGTTTTTTTTTAATCTAAAAATATAATTGTGTTTATTGGGCATTGTATTGAAAACCTACCATTAAGAAACAAAATGGTTTTATTCATCAAGAAATTCATTTTTTTAATCTATCTACTATCTATGTAAGTAGCATGCATTAATAATGAATTAAGTCGGTTGCAGTCAGTAATGAATGCAGGCGCGCGGCTTATATTCAACCAAACCAAACGCTGTCACATAACTCCGCTTTTGGAGCGACTCCACTGGCTGAGGTTTCCTCAACGCGTCAAATTTAAACTTGGCCTTATCACATACAAAGCTCTCCATGATGCAGCTCCTTTCTACATCCAAGAGCTGATTGTCTCAAAAGTCCTGAGCTCAAGGGAGCAAACACTAAGATCAGCAGAGAACGGAGCGGAAACCCTGCTAAATGAACCTAGAAGAAAAATTGCCACTGTTTTCGGAGACCGTGCTTTTGCGGTGGCCGGCCCTGCGACCTGGAATCATCAACCACCAGAAATCCGGAGGTCTAAGACGATTGAGGACCTAAAAAGGAGGATGAAGACATTTTTCTTCGCCCAGTAAATTACTAAGCGCCCTTGGAGTGACATTGAGTTACGAAACGGCGCTGATAAGGAAATCATCATAATCATCATCATCATCATCATCATGCATTCTTACGATAAAAATGTACAATATTTCATTGTAAAAACCATCAATGTAAATAAAATATTTTTTATTAATATTGATGGATTTCTTGACTTATAGGTTGGTATGAGGCTGACCACCCATACTGTAAAAAATGGTTCACTTTGCCAATGTCACCCCTGTTTCAGGGAATGTCGGTAAGAGTTTTTTTTTTTTTTTTTTTTTTTTTTTTTATCTTTATTAGATACTACAGCATTTTACATTTTTACATATTATAAGTGATTATGATAATTAAGTTTTACACCGCCAATTATAATATCTATACATTTATTCATAGTAAGTTAAAAATTTAAGAATTGAAGAAGTGGAGGGAAGATAAGAAGATGGAAAGGAGAGGCAGGGCTTATGTTCATTTGAGGGTTGGATTTTATTTGTAAGTACACAATCAGCATTTGTAAGCGCGAACTACACGTGTTTGTTTGTGGGCATACATCTGAGAGCTTTGAATGAATATATCCTTGCAACTTAGATTTTAGATTTTTTTTAGATGGTACAGAGTCACAAACTCACACGGATTTAGAGAGAGATTTTTTTACTGCATTGTTGTGGCATTTATTTTCGCAGGTAAGTCAGCCGCCTTACGCCAACTACTTCTTTTGAAGAGGGGGTTCTCCAGATCCTGAGGTGGCTGGTTCTTATTTCTTTGGAAGGCTGAGTTATGATTGCCGGTTGTTTGATTGTGGGTTTGAAATAAGCACACAAACTGTAAATAATTGCTAAATATTTTAGTGGAAATTGAATCCTAGCCCTCTGGTGTGGAATATAAGCATTGGACCAGCTGCGCTACTTACCGGACATGACGTTGTTGGCTTGGCAAGTATTCTGTATTTAATACTCAGATTCGCCATAGCAAAAAAGCTCAACTTAGGAAATAAAAAATACTCTAAAACACACGACTGAAGGTGTAATTATTGTCAAAATATAAAAAAACATCTTAAGATTTAATCAATATTTGAAAGGATCGATTACGCAATTTCAGTGATTGTCTCACATAAATCAAAAACACAATAAGCAAAACTTAAACGTAATTTGTATTTTTCATAAAAGAATCTTTGTTTGTTTACATAATTCTCTAAATTGTTTGCCACCTTATCAGGTGTGGAATGGTGTTAATGGGAGGAGCTACATATTTTCCCCGCGGTTGTCACAACCGCTTTAACAAGATCACCACCGCATCGCGCCGCACTCACTTACGTGGTGGTGGTCATTTGTCCCTCGTTGTGTTGCGCTTACTGCCAGACTCAGCCGGACAAACAACGAAGAAATTCTTACATGCATTCGTTCAAATTAATACAACGAGTGACAAAAAATATTTTTTAGAAAGCACTGTTGTGACAGTTTCTTTTAAGAGCACACAATTGCTAGCTTGCTTCATGGAAACTCCAGAAATAAAGGAAACTCTACAGAGGCTCTGGCTCACCGTTACGGAATGGCAATAGGGTAACAGTTATATGTCATAACTTTTTGACTTATAATAGATTATAATTTAATACGAATACAATATATAATTCAATATACAATTTGAATACAAAATACGTCAATACTAAAAAGAAATATGAACGAAACAAAATCGAGACAAATGTTTATTAATCACATAGAAGAGGTAATGTAAGTAACTTACACATGTCTATTTGTGGGCATGCATTTGATATGAGATTTAAATGTTAATACATCTTTGCAAAATACATTATAGATATGCATGTGCATACTTATCTAATATATACAGTAATTATTTGTTTCTCTCGTATCGAAGCTTCAACTGGCGTCATGTTGAACGTTTTTCTCAGTTCAACACCTTTCACTCTGTTTGCCTCATTATCTTCACTCCACTCGGGTGTTTACCCCTCTCCTCCTCGCCTCCCAACTCGGACTTTCCACCCCCTTAAACCTCCCAACCCCCCCAACCCTGCGTGAGTTTGTACATCACGATTGTATTGTGAAAACATAACTATATCACAGTCACGGGTTTATAGAACCTCAATTTAGGGCTTGCCACAAACAGCAGGTACTAGAAATTTTTCAGGAAATGTAATGTTAGGAGAATATTCAAAAAACGATGATAACATATTAAAAGCGTGAAAATCTCTGATTCACTTAGTCTTTATGGTATAAGTAAAATGCAATTCCTGACTTTTTTTACAACTACAATAAAATAACTTCACTACCCGAACTACAATTCCTGACTTCATGTTTAAGGCGTTTTTACGTATTATCTACGAAAAACTTTTTGAAGCCTTCTTAATGGTCATAATTCTCATAAATTTGAGGTTCAAATGAACAAATACTAATCATCAGCTCGACAGTCCTAGGTGTGCCTTGGCTGAATCCAGGAATCTCATCCACTCTTGCTTGTCCATTGCCTTTGCTCTCCAGCTACGTATTTCTGTCCTGGCGACAATTGCGTTGACACCGTTCATTCCTCGCATTTAGATCTTGCTTGTCTCTTTTTGGCTTTGTGGTGCTGAGATTTTGATAAAACTGATGCTTTGATAGACTCTTTGTAGATGTCAAAGCTCTTTGTTACGCATACCCTTGTTATCTCTTACAGGACAACATATTTACCTCCAAATTGTTGCAATCGAGGTCTGAGTTCTTTTTTGACGTACCCAGGTTTCATAACCGGAAAGATATTGTGATTTTCATATTCAAAAAATCCTGGTTACAATAATGAAATAAAAGCATTTCATCAATAATGCTAGAATGATTATCAGCATCAGTTTTTCTGCCTCACATAAAAAACTTAGACCCAAAAGAAAAAAAAATCCTTTGGCTCTAGTCCGCGATTAAGTCTCCCTGAGCCACGCGTTAGTCCCTCCGGTGAGTCCATACCGCTGTATATCACGACCTCTGGTACATAATTCATGAGGCGCCCAGAGTAAAGTCACAACCCGAAACTGCAAGGTGGCATGACGCTACAAATAACCAACATATTTCCACAACTGCTACGTATATGCTATCACACGTGATATGCTGAAAGAAAAACTTTCCGCGTGTTATTTTTCATGGGTAATTTATAAAGTATCCAGGTTGCCCGGAAAATTGTTTAGCAGTGAAATGAGTTAATTTTGTTATGAAATATTAGGGATGGAAAATTTTAAAATATACATATATATATATTGGAGGATACCTAGTGTTTCTACATGGGACTACACATTTTTCACTAGGGGTATCCAAAGCTTCGGTAGAGTATCCTCCCCTTTTAATCCTGACATACTTCTGTCATTCATATACTTTATTATTATATCAGGCTTATTTATTTTAAATAACAAATGATAAGAGAGCGCCGTTTTTGTGTGTGTTACACCTCAAAGGCTCTCTCTGATCACGGATAAGACTTTCTAAAAAGGTGTGTCTTGAGTGCTCCGCAAAATACCCCCAATTTATTGCTACTTTTAAACCACAATATCGTTAAAAATTAATTACAATAACATACAAAACGGTATGTAGATAACCTACCCAGGTGTTTTCATTGCAATTTTTGTATGCACTAAACAGTAATCTTTTAAAAAGATAAAAAGTAAAAACGACATTGTTTGCGATTACTTTGAGTACTCCACAAAGTATTAATTTAACCACCTGGTGATGCAAACGTGCTGTGTGCAAAGCCGGTTGTGGAAATAAATGTACTCAAAGTAATCGTTATCAAGGTTCTTGTTACTTTTTATCTTTTAGATTTGAGATTAACGATTACAAAGTTAATGCCTCTACAATCAATCAAAAAAAGTTATATTGTTATTCACCATTGTGAAGACTATGGATCAGTTTTTTACGCTATAAATATAACTGTAACTGTAACTGTAACTCTGTCGCCATTCCGCTAGGGGTGGCCAGAGCCTCTGCAGAGTTGCCTCCATTTTTTCCTATCCTTACATACCTCCTTCAATTCATTCATATCCATCACCTTTTTCATGCATTTTCTTCTTTTACGCTCACTTTGTATATCCCATTCTTTCACAATCTCCTCAATCTGATCACTCCATACTTTTCTCGGTCGTCCCTTCCCTCTTTTTCCTTTCACACTTTCTTTGTATACATACTTTGTCAGTCTATCATCATTCATTCTTTCCACATGTCCAAACCATCTCATCACATTCTTTTGTACCTTAACTTTCACATCCTCTTTCAAATTAAATTATTCTTATAAATATAATATTCAATTTTTCGTGTATGAACGTAGGTGGCTTCTTTGTTTTTGCATATTTTGAATAGAGGGCTCTTGAGGTGTGTTACACACAAAAATAGCGCTCACCAAATAATTCACCCTAATATTAATATTATAACATAATATTATTAAATATCGACACTGGCAAAACAAAATCAGCATACGATTTTGTATTTGAGGTGAAATGAACCATAAACATCCTCTAGATATAACCTTATTAATTTCAAGTAAGGAATATAATAACATTGTGGCGTAATTTCATAACAACATGATAAGTAAGGGGGCGAATGAATCAGACTTGAATAATTAAATGAAGATGAATAGAGTTTCAATTACATACTGAAAACTTATATATTTTGAGTTTTAGGGAATAAGTTGGAAATATAATTCAAGGTTGTCTTCTTGATAATGATGTAATAACATCGAAAGTGCTCGAGAGAATAAATGAACTAGTGAGAAAAAATCGTGTTTTATTTTTACATTATTAATTTAAAATGAGTCTTCATAATGTGAATCCACAAACCCTTAAACTTTTTTATAATTTAAGTTTGAGTGTATTAATGAAGTCTGATTTTGAGTTTGAAAATAAATTAATTGTGCGTTTTGTTTTTGAGTGATCAACTTGAATCTATGGTTTTAGATTGAATCTAGATATTCAGTTAAATTTTAATGAAAATTTGGGATCGTTATTTTAAGTGTTAGTATAAGTTGAGTCTTTACTAAGAGTTTAAATATAAATTAAGTTTTTACTTCGAGTTGGATTTCATAACATAAATCTATTCAATATGTTTGAGTCCACATATATATTTTTTCAGTTTTACAAGATAATTTGAATTTCTTGTTTTAATTTAAGTATAGGTTAGGTTGAGTATGTATTTTGAGTTTGAGTATAAGTTAAATCTTTACTTTGAGTTCTAGTGTACAGGATGAATCTACACTTTAATTTTAGTGTATCGGTTGAGAAGTTATTTTGAGTTGAGCTTACACTTATGTATATATTGAATCTATACTAAAAGTTTTAACGTATAACTTGAATCTATACTTACTATAAATATTAGTGTATCAGTTGAGAGGCTATTTTGAGTTGAGTTTAAGTTTATATCTTGAATCTATACTTTTAGTTTGAACGTACACCTTGAATCTATGATTTAAGTTTAAGTATAAACATCAGCTACGTATATATTTCAAGTTTGCGCACACACACAAACGGCGTCGGAGAGACGAATTCCGCTCAAGTGAACAAATTGAATCCAGAGTCTGTGAAGTGTAAATCTAATCTCGCGAGCCGTGACTATTGATCGGTCTTGCATTCGGGACGAGTGCACCTGAAGCCTGTGTGGACCACCACACCAATGTATGCGAGAATGTGTGTCAGAATCAGAGACAAATGTGTAGGAGAATGTGTTGCAGAATCAGAGACAAATGTATGGGAGGATGTGTGCCGGTGACTGGGAGAGTCCGAGAGCTGTGTGTGGATGCGGATTAGTTGCAGCATGTGTGTATGTGACAACGAATACAACGATGAGCATCTTATTTAACTGCGGACTAATCTCTAATCTAATCTAATCTAAGTTGCAAAGGTATTTTACATTGGAGATTCACATTACATGCATTTCCACAACCAGACACGTACAAGTTCCCGCTTGCACATGCCTCATGTGAACCTACAACATAAAAACCAAATCTCAAATGGACATACACCCTGCAACTCTTGCCGTCCTTCCCTGAAACAGGGATGACATTGGCAAAGTGAACCATTTTTACTGCATGGGTGGTCAGCCGCATACCAACCTATAAGTCAAGGACAATGAAAAAATTGCAATTAACAAAACTGATTACAGAAAGTGCTCGTGAACAGAACGACGTAGGTATATAACAAATTTAGATTTCTATTTTTGAAAAACTAAAATGTCAATTGAATCTTTAACGTAATAAGTAGAAATATTAAAGCTTGTTATTTTAAAAAGAAAAATTGCGATGATTATTTAAGAATTATATTACTTTTATTGTAAATTGATGAACATTTCATTTTCATCTCTATTAAATTTTGTAGAATCAAAACAATTTAAGTAAACTTTCTATAATTAGATTGTAGATAATAGAGACAACAGTTTTGATATAACTTACATTTTCATCGCTTATTATCATCAAATTTACATGGAACTTTTGTAATAAAATTTTCGAAATTTTCAATTTATCGAGATGCAATACTTTTAATCTTTGATGTCAGGTTCTATCAAATATTTAAACCACCAAATTTTTTTAAAATTAAAAATGCATTTTTTTATTCAATCGTAAAAATACGGGTATGTTAAAGTTTGAACTTTTACCTTATTAAGAAACAAATTTTCTTCAGTTTTTTGCTAGCCTCAGAAGTCAACATTGCCCGTGTGTCATAAATATTTAAAAGGGCCGGGCGAAACAAAACGGTGCGGCGTCTTGAATTTTTCAAAAATAATAACCGACGCGCTCACCTTTCTTTACCAAAAACAAGCCCAAAATTTGCCTTTCTTTTACGTTTTTTCCACACAGCAATTTGCATGCTTTTATATTATATGTACATTCGCTAAAACCCTTTTTTGTAAAAAACCGTTTTGATGTACCAATTAAAATTCAAAAATTGACAGTAAGTAACATAAAATTAAGAAAAATATTCGTAGCAACACCGATTATGCTTTCAAACATTTTTTTTTTTTTGAAAAATCCAGGAATTACAAAAGTATGAAGGTAAAAAAAAGTCCACTTACTTTACTAAGAAAATTAATATCGTTTGCGTTTTTCATTATGCGGAGTTTAAAACTTTAATAATTTATTGAAAGTATATGTATGTCAAACTAATCAAGAAGTGCTGATATTTTGTTACCATAAGTCACCATAGTTACCATAGTCGGGGTTATAGCCGCGTGGGCCAAGAGGGCTGATCTTTCTAGCGTGTTTCGAATGGAACAACGTTGGTTCGATCCCCGCTTGGGTCACTTGACTTTAACTTTGACCCTGGTTCAACAGATGTAATTGGGTAATTATTATTTAATAATTCATTAATAATTAACAATAATGAATTATTAAATGATGATATTAATACCTGTTTCTGGCCAGGTAGAATAGGTTGGTGAATTGCATTCCTCTTCACAAATCTATTTTTTTAAAAAAAAAAAAAAAAAAAAAAAAAAAAAAAAAAAAAAAAAAAAAAAAATAACATATCAATCAATAGTTTGTGAGTCTTGTTATGCAAGTTTTGTAGTTAAGCATGGAAATTTCCATACAAATTTGTTACCTGTTAAATTATTCACAATGGGAATCAGACAGCTGTTGGCGCTGAAACTTTTTACGGCTTCGCGTAACAAGTATGAAAAATGAACAGTTAATTATGCAAACGGTCGGCTTCAAATGTGACCCGAAAAATCAGATAAATACGCTGTGAAAAATATTATGACATCAGTTATTTGGTACATGCAGGTTTTGTGTGAATCAGACCTGCAGAGTCCTCTGCGTGCTTGCTTGTCTCTATATGAAGTGCCAATATCTCAATACAATGCTTTCATACTTGATAATCCTTTTGTGAACAAGTTTTTTAAAAAGGAAAATAATTTGTTCAACTCTTCGAGGATTTGAGAACTGATATTTTTTGTACTCTGACGAGAATCGAACGCCTTTCGTTCCCGAATCCGAAACGTTAACCACTACGCAACACGATGAACCGGTCACATATGAATGTAAATTTTAATGGCATATTCATCGTAGTTTTTTTTTATATCACTAAAATGGCTTTCGTCCTTTTTCAATTCATGGAACTGATTTCGTTACTTTTCTATATTTCATGAAAAAACGCCATCATTCTTATTTTTTATCACATAAATTTCAGGATTTTTTAGTGATAAAGACTGTTGAGTAATCAATGATAATATACCGTTTTTAGCAGGTTCAATAGATTTAACTAACTTGTTTAATAAAAACGATGCTTTTTATTTATTTAGATTTATTTTCTGTTCTGTTTTACAATGTTCAGTTAGTACTTTACAGGTCGATGCTGAATTACAGAATGCCCGCATATCTAATCTAATCTAATCTAAGGTGCAAAGATATATATCATTTAAGATTTATATTAAAAGCATTCCCACAAGCAGATATGTATAATTTCGCGCTAACACATGCCGCATGTGGACCTACAATATAAAAACCCAATCTCAAATGAACATAAGCTTTGCAACTCTTGCCGTCCTTCCCTGAAACAGGGGTGACATTGGCAAAGTGAACCAATTTTTTACAGTATGGGTGGTCAGCCGCATAACAACCTATAAGTCAAGGATATATTATCTATATAATTATATAATTATCTATATAATTGTTCTCGAATAATAATTATTGTTATAAGTACTTAGTCTAGAAGCACTAGTCGCTTCGAGGATATTCCTTCACACAGCATAATCGTTACAATAAGAAAGACAGAGTGTGTTTTTTTAAAGTGTAACTTAAAAAATATATATAAAAATTTATAAAAACTTAAAAAAAAATACCTTAAATTGTCCTACTTAGACAAAATATAATTTTCATTAAAAACCTTGTACAATTTTTTTCAAAAAATCTCCTAAGTTACCTTATATATTAGTGTACACTACTTTTTTAAGTTTTGACAGAGTAAGTACAAAAAATAATACAACTCTCCGTAATACAACAGTTGCTAATTTCACCTTTTAAAAAATTCATCCTGTTTTAATTTTGTAGTCTATGAGGGAATCAACAACATGACCTTTAAAACCACAAAGGATTTCGTTTCATGCGTCTCAAGTAAACACGGGTGTTTTTGCATTGTACAAAACCAGGGGCTGAAAATCTTTTGTCGTTTCGTGCAACTCTTTAATATTTGCTTCGGCGAACCATTCCCTGTGCCCAGGCTGTAAACAAAATTCCCGCCATACATTATATCGCGGACAGAAACGCCGAGTCATAAATCTTTTTCCAGCTTGCGATTGATACGAGCCACGGTGTATATAGAGTACGTGAGTCTAATGGAAAACCGACGAACTTCTGAAATATTTACGTGCTCTGACAAAACAAACAAAAAAATATGTTGATAGTGAAAACAATGACATGAAAGGTAAGGTGTTTCGAACTAAGCTTAAAAAAATTAACAGATCAACACTAAAAAATATTATTAAAAAAATTGTATCAAATGAAAAAGAAAAGCTTAAATAATTGTCCAAGTGCACTATTTTCATATCAAAATCATATGAAATAAGTTTGCAACACATATGCCTGTAGTCTCGTCGTATTGATAGATCTGATAGGTCGATAATAAGTGATCCAACATAGCCACGCGTCAACATCTCGTGCGTTCCATACAAACTGTATAAAGCACATCTACCTGTCCAAGCTGTTAAATCGTAGACATGTTGTATTGTTTGTTATCGATCGATATAATATATCAGTGCGTTGAGACTGCATGCACTGAGAGGTCTTTCAACGTAAGTTCGTGTGACTTTACTTTTTTTTCGGTTTTCAAAAGTTTGTCCATTTCATCCAGTATAAGATCGCGCATCTTAATTTGAAGCAGGGCCTGAGCCATTGCAATTTCTTTGTTAAAGTTTTTTTTTGGTATACAATCAGATCGTACAATTTGGTTTCTCCTTGAAGTGATATAAATTTCAAAAGCAATTGAGGTTAAGTAATTAAAACTAACATATTACTTAGTATTTTAAAAATTAAAGTAAAACTACAGTTTATGTTTAAAGTTGTTATCTCGCATTCAAATATTTTTTCTTAGAATGCACTTATTAAATATTTCTTAAAACAGAACAGTTTTTAGCCAATAAATCATTTTTTTCACATAAAAACCAACTAAAACTCGAAGTAACTATTTTATATATGTTGAGACTATATAATATTCTTAAATCCCACATTTCTTGACATGCATAAGCGTAATTTTTCTCAGCGTGATATTGTTTCTTATTCATCGAGTTTTTCGTTCCACGATAAAGGGCGCTCCACCTCTAACTTGCCACTTTCAGCGCCTGAAAACGACACTTTTAATTCAAGTCCAAAATTTTGCTCTAAACTGAACAATAGCGTTAGGAGAATGAAACGCACACTCGAAGTGCTTATTTCTTTTTCATAGATTTACAAAAAACGCTTTCATTGAGTTTCAACGTAAACTTAGGGTATCAGAATGTGTAACCTACTTTAAAGGCTTCAAGGTTCTAGGTAGAGCAAAGCGGAAGTATTTCATAGACCACGCGACGACAAGCTGACATGAAAATGACAACCAGCAAAATTACAATTTTTTTAATAGTAGGAGCAATATGAATAACTTAAAACTCGTGATATCGCTCCCCCAGTTCTTGTTTACCGTATACGCCAATCTTGTCAAATATGACTTTTTCATGCAGTTGTCTTATGAATAAATTCTACACAATCTGAGCTAAGGAAACCCGTAAAACTCGATAATGTGAAAGTTCTTTTAAATATTTTTGAAATAAATTTCTTGTTTTCATAAGACATTGGTCCAGTACACATGCAAACATTGCTCATGTAAAATTTTCTCAATGGCGTATACGATAAACAAGAACTAAGGCAGCGATATGTCGAAAATAAAACAGATTTTATTTTTAAGTCGAAATTTACTAATAAGTTTTACTTATAGCTCCTTGACTAATAGTAAAAATGCAGTTGACCCCCGTGCTATAAATACTTGGTTACTTTTACCAATGCCACCCCGGTTTTAGGAGTAAGGCGGCAAGAATTGCAAAGTTTATGTTCATAAGAGTTTTGGTTTATTTTTTATGTGCACATGCAGCATGTGTAAACTAGAACTAACAAATGCCTGCTTGTGGCCATGCATTAAATATGAGCCTTAATTTTCATTTAACATTTGCATCTAAAATTAAAGATTATAGAATTTGATCACCCTTTAAAATCTGTTTGCTAATCTCCGTTTTCGAATGAATTTAGTGACTATCTTGAAAAAAAATCACAGAAATGCAGATTTTGAAAAATAAAAGTAAAATTTTGCTGCTCCGCGGGATTTGAATCATGTACATTGTTAAAATAAATATGATAAGATAACTACCGTATTCCGACTCGATGGAACTTATATTTCTACACATTAACATTCTTACATCGATAATTCTGGTTTTTGTTTATCACAGATTAATGAAAATAACAATTAATAAGGAGAAACATGAAAAATGTAATCCTTTTCGCATATTTTCTTTGATCTTTTTTTTTTAAATCAAATTCATGGAATGATGAAAAATGTCAGGTAAGACGAAAGCAGAAAATAGCTTGAAATGTTTCAAATTCTTTGTCAAAAAAAATTAAATTGAATATTGTATTTAAAATAGTACTTGAAGCAATAATAAAAAAGGGTTCGAATAAGTCTCCCAGAAAAGAGGTTTATTCACTCGAAGGCCGGCGCGAGTATAAGACTTTCATTTCATGTAATATTTCCGTAATACTTTCCGGCAAAGTGCCTGCGTCCAATAAATTTTATTGGATTGATCCCCCTTCCCCTTTTTCCCGGTAATTCCTCAACTTTTTGGGTCCTTTGCAAAACAACACTGAACAGAATTCAAGACAATGTATCAAATTGTTTTATATTTCTTTTCCCGAAAGTGCTCTTTGTCTTTTTTCATTAATTTGAAATTGTTTCTGAAGCGCGTCACGTATTTTGTTTTTCGGAGGTAAGTATTTTATGATGTAACATTTAACCTTTCTTCTATAACATTTTATTGCATGTTGTTTGTTATCAATGTAATACTTACAAGTACATTCCTACAGATGCGTTACTTCTTTGTTTTCGGAAACTTTTCAAAACTTAACGCAAAACTTTAAAAATTTATTGACTTACCTACAAGGCAAACTTTTCACGAAAAGTAAGATTTTCTTTCAATACCGAATTACCAAATTTACATTATTTTTGACGATGTAATGGATTTTATAAAGCTATACAAAATCTTAACTTTAATAAAACTTGTTGAATTTATTGGACTCAAATCAAGGCTTCCTTTGTAATTAGAAAACGACTTGATAAATAACAACTGGTCATTCTAGACTAATAGGTTGGTATGAGGCTGACCACCTGTACTGTAAAAATGGTTCACTTTGCTAATATTATCCCTATTTCAGGGAAGGTTGGCCAAAGTTAAAGAATTTATGTTCATTTGAGGTTTGAATTTTAATTTGCAAGAACACATGCAGCATACGTAAGCGTGAACTTACACGTGTCTGTTTGTGGGAATCCATTTAGTATGAATTTTAAATGTAAGGACATCTTTGCAACCTAGATTATACATTACAGATCTAAATATACTCTTTAAAACAATTTTATCTATTTTAGTCATCAAAATTTTATCTGCCTTTTTCAGTCATCATTTTACTATCTTACAATGTCACATACGAGTATTTGTCTAACGTTTCACATTTGAGTCGCATAGAATCAAAGAGGGCAATCTAGATTTTTATTCTAAAATGAGACAAATCTACAAAAACACTGAAAATCACTGACTATGCATTTTTATGTATTTTTATTATTTTTAAAAAGAACTAGATTGACAGTTTTGGTTCTTCACGTTTCGTATTATTTAACATGTACATGTATTGAACATAATCAAACAACCTTTCACGAGTCTGGCTTTAGTCTTCAATACCAGCCAGTGAGCTTTATGTACAACAGATCCCCGTCGTGTATATTAATTAAACTCGTATCATGGTCCTCGTTTCTGCCTTGTAATTAACACAATATTATCTGTAGCATCAACATTCATAGGGGAGACTAAATCCGGGGGAGACCATCCCCTAACGTGAAAAGATACGGCTACGTTTAGGGAAGCTTTGTGCTCTAGACAAAATACAAAACCCCTCACGCAAAAGTTGCCGGGAGAGAACAAAGCCTACGCTGTCGGGGAAAAATGTGCCACACGTGGTGTAGCGTTTCAAATTGTAGAACCACACAGTGCTACGACATACTGCAAGCAAATTCTAAGCCTCAAAGTCTACGACTGAAATGGAAAAGCATTTTTTGTTTGTCTTTTTATGCATTCGCGGGTTAATTTTCATTTTTTGTACTTTATGAAAAGAAAAATACCTGACAGTTATGAAATCGTTACCTTAAAGGTAAAACTGAATAACTGACGTATGGCATAGCCAACATGGATTTCTTTGATAAATGCAACTTTTTCCTATTTCTGACGAGAGAAAACACTAAAGAATTGTGGAAATCCTGTAGCGTAGAACTTTTTCATGAGCACTGCCTTATTACTATTTCACTTACTATGAAAAGTAACACATAATAAAAAGGTTTAATCCACGGTTTTCAAGTCAGTGAGTCTGTACTTATCAGTGGCGAAGGGACCCATACAAGCCGGTTCCCATCGGCTTCCCTTTATAAATGATGTAACAAAGTAGTTAAAAAATATAGGCACAAAGTAAAAAAATACATTTAAAACCAAAGAAACAATCAAATCAAAACAAAGTATTTTTTCCCCATTGAAACCATGCAGTCTACTTTATTATATTATCCTTTATGCCTCATTTTAAACGGGAAACCGATGGGAATCGGCTTATATGGCACCCCTAGCCACTGGTACTTATTCAGTTTTGCCTTTAAGGTGGTGAAATGTTAAATCTTTATTTATGTAGTTGTTAAAAAGACAAAAATAACTCATTTTATTTTTTTACTAGAAGTAGAAGTAAATTTAACCTTAATGGCAAACCAAAAACATTGTTTTTTTCAGTCATTATTTGTTTCATACCAAAAAGGCTTACTATCAAAATGCTTTGTAATTTAGCAGATATAATAAAAATATATTCTTTGCTGTATTTAAGGCTCAATACTGAACGGATGCCTTTGACATAGAAGATACAAAAATGGTATGAAAGTAAGGAAGCTACACTTTTTCTGGATCACATGTAGCGAATAAATCATTGGAGTCCGGAAAATATAGTTGTGATGACTCAAAAGGGCACAGGGCAGTAGGAGCACCCTGATCAAGGTGCTTGTAGACTATCGAATGGTAGGAACATTGGACTGGAGTAAATAGACGTTAGATTGGCAGCGGTGGCTGTGGTTGATCAATGAGGACAAGTCCAAGCCTGAGTGTAGTGCCATAAATTATGATAATTAAAAGATTTTTTTTAAGGCTTAAATGACAAGTAAAAGAATGTTCTTTACGAAATGAAGATATTATTGACTTAGTTCAATAAAAGTTCAATTACCTAAGTAAAAATAAAAAGTACCTACATTTCATGTAACAAATTGATAAAATCCTATAGTTAGCATGTACAAAATTATATTGCTCTAATTTTAGTGCTTGGCATTTTCAAGTCTGAAACATTTTATCCGTACATCGTTTCCAGTCACTCGCGATGCTTCCCTCTATTTGATATTTGATGTCCTACATGACGTTGTAATCAATCCAAGGAGAGATATTGTAAGTCCGCAGCTCGCGACTGAGCGTGCTCGGAATAACTGACCACTTCATACGACTGTACCACAAGTAAAACAAAATTATTTTAAACTCAACCATTGCGTTTTACAAAAAGATGTATGGAATCTAAGACAGCACCTCTACATACCGTACATTTTTTGGTAAACGCCAAAGGTAAGTTCAAGCGTAAAAGTTTTATTCTTTAGGTACTGAAAGAAACAAGTGATCACTTCCAAGTTGATACAATATTGACCAAGTGAGAAAAAAACATGATTTACTAGAAAATACATTTCTTTACTTTTTTCTATTTCCTCAATAAGTACCTAAATACGATCAAGAATAAAAAAAAAGTTTACGATCCTTGAGCATCGTTTTGCAGAAGATTTTTTAAATGAAAGCATTTAAAGTTTCCTTTTGTTAACTCTACTGTATAAATTATTGTACCTTCACTAGTTTTTTCTAAGTATTGCTAACATATTTTCATTCAAACGTAAAATCATGAATGTACCTATGTTTATTATCCTACTGATATTTTTTTTAGCTTAAAATTTAAATGTCGCCTTGAAAGATTTATATGGTAACTAAATATAGCGTTCAAAGGCATATAAGATGCATAATCATAAGCAGACATATGCTACAGGCTACAGACTAAAAGATGGAAACCATTAAAATACGCGTATTTATGGTGATTTTCAAAAGAATATTTTTTGTACCGTCTTTAAATCGATGTATGCAAATCATACAGTCAACAAATTACTCTTACAAAAATTGATAATTAACATAAAGGATTACCTGATGATGACCTACTAGGTCGAAAACGTTTGTAATTTTTTTTAAAGATTTTAATCTTTTTAAATAAATTTTATTGTGAAAATAAACAGTGTTTTGGTTTGAATTCATTCAAAAAATTATAAATTAAATAAAGGATTTGTCTCGAACGGCGGGGTAATTGTATTAAAATTTAATTTTTCATGACGTTTCTCGTTAATTTTAAATTGCAGTATAATTCAACAATCAAATTAGGGTCTCAACATAAATATGTAAAGCATTAAACACGACAGCGTTGCAACAAATGCCACGGCCATTTCAAATCCGCGAAGATAGAGTTTTGCAATTACCGAAACAAATTTACAGAGCCTCAGCATGAACAAGCCATCAAATATTTGTTTAACTAAATAGAATCAAGAGTGATTGCGAAAATTTACACAACAATAATGGTGTTATTAAGTCAATCTGACAGCTCCTTAATGAAACGTTCCGGCTACGTTTTCTGTGAGGTCACAAGAGAGGTTTCCAGCCCCCTTACCTCTCCTTTCCTTCCACTCACAGCCTGAAGCCATCTTTGAAATATTTACATTGTACATAAGTCATCAAAGGATGTTGATGTACTTGATTTAAAATGAAATACACATAAAATACTTGAGGTGTCGCTTAGTGAAATATCAGGATTCGATTATTATTTTGGAATCTCTATTTCTGAAAGCGGGGTGGCATTGGAAAAAGTGAACGAAGTTTGTACAGCATGGGGGTCAGACTCATACCAACCTTTAAGTCAAGGCAGTAAATTGCTTTGTTAAAAGTACTGTTTGTTACTGATTTTCATTTTGGATGAATAATTAAAAATTGCTACAGGTTGTTGTCCGTATTACAAAATTCACCCTCTTTGTTGCTTTATCCTTGTAAGATGATTCCATATTGCAACCTCCATATCTCTGCGTCGTGCCAAGCCATGTGGAATTTGCCCCATCCCCTGTGATCCTGTTTGCCCTGCAGCTGTCCTATTTACATTTTTAATTTACAACTGCCTTAGAGTCATCCGAGCTATTGCTCACTTTAAGCCAGATTGCACTGTGGACAATGTGACACCGTACGAAGTTTTTCAAATATTTTTGATACAATTACTTAATTTTTGTAGATTCATTGTTACAAAAAAAATCCCGGCGTTTAATTGTAGGTACCTACCATGTTTTTTTTTTATTTCAGTGCCACTTATAACGAAGATCGACAAACATCATGGCTATTTTCGTGCACATGCTAAGGCTCGAAATATAGGCTTGGTACCTTGTCGAAATTTTGTATTAATATTTTTTCTATGAGAAATAAAGAATTGACATTTGTGTAGTATTTTTCCTTTTTGTTTGATTGTTGTTATCTACAAAATTTGCCTTCGTACCTATCATACATATATAGTTTATGCTAAAGTTTTAGAATATTAAATTTTTGGTGTTTAAATATCATCTAGAGGTTGAAAACAAGAGAAGAGAAATTACTTCACGGGGCTTTACTCAAATATTTACATCTTGTAAGTTTTTTCTTAATTTTATTAATTCTTAGTATCATTTAATCTTTTACAAGAGTAAAGTTTTTACAAATGTATTCCAGATATAAAATCATATTTCATACTATACAACTAACATTTTTATCCAACGGTTTCTTAGTTCGTAAAATGCTTACACTCAATGATGCCAGGGGGGCAGTATCCCGTCCCCAATGACCGTGTCAGAAATGTTTGATTTTTTATTTCGATGTTTATTTCAAACTCAAAATAAAATACCAGCAAGTTTTGCTCAGCTTTCACAAGAAATGGGATTCAGTAGACCACGGGAGCTTGGAAAGCCTAAGTGAAGTTGTTGGGGTAAGGTCAGTCTTTTTCCTGTTACAAGTAAATATGGTCCACATACCACATGCCACTCCTTCGGGAGCATCGCGGTAAGCAATTGCATTACATGTGGAGCTCAGTTGCGTTTATATGAATTGTTGTACACTTTGCTATGACTTGCTTTAGCGACTAAAGACGCTTGCCCCGAAGCTGCGAGTTGAAAATTTCATAATACTCGTTTTAAATTTATATAACCAGGAATATTTTAAGTGGCTTAGTTTGTTGGCTGGAGTAGCCCTCGTCTGTAGGGCTGCTCGCCATATTATTCTGCATTTTCTGCACACACAAGTGTAAAATGTAAATACAACAGTTCTCTAGTTCATGTTCCATATATAAATATTTATTTTCATGTTTCATAAAAAAATAATTATGCAAGTAAACATATCGCCAGGTATAACTGAAAGAGATTGTGGATAAAACCTTTTATTGGTTGTAACTTCACATAGTGAGTGAGCCTATTGTAAGGAAGTACTCACAAACACTTTTTAACTACAGGTTTTTCACACCATTTTAGTGTTTTCTGTCGTAGAAAATAGGAATAAAGGTGCATTTATCTTAGAAAACTGTGTTAGCCTCTTATGTCACTTATTCATTTTTCTTTTAAGGTATTGACATTATGATAGACGATAATTTTGTGTATATGGGGATTAATATTACTAGAATTTTTTTAAATTTTATGTAATAGCACATTGATGTTAAAATTATTTCAATACTGCTTTTGGCATTTATTATTTAGAATATTTACCAAACAACTCATTCAATTTTGTAAGTAAAGATTATTTACATTAAACGCTCATTTAATTTTTTGAAATACAAATAAATTATTTTAAAAAAATACAAATATACTAAAAATAATCAGTTGTCTTAAGTTACTGTGACAATAACCAAATTTTAATTAAATAACTTCAACTTATTAATTTCAAACATCTTGTATTAAAAGCCTCTGTATGTCCATCTTCCCAACAAAATCTCTATATTATCTTACAATTTACAGAAAAGTGTCACGACTTTCTTGTTCGTATAGTGAGGTTCTTGTGGAGTTGTCTGGATATATCTATCAATATTCATGACGTCATTTCCTTTGAAACTCCGCGCGCCAGATTACGTTTTGTCTCCCAGCTCCTCTAGTAGGTAATTAACGTGTTTTTAAATGTCCAAAGTTGCGCGCCGTCCCGTTGGACTCCCGACGACTCGCTGAAAGTATTCAAGTTGGCAACTTATTCCACGGACCATCTCATTATTAGCCAAGCTGTTTGCTCTTTCACTTTTAGAATATGATTATATTTTATTACATCCTTAAATAAATAAAAAATATAGAATTTAAGATGTTAATTTAACATTAAAAAATCATAATTAATTTGATTAGTTTGTGTCTTTGTTTACTTTTAAAATATCCAATAAAGCATCAAGTTGGGAAATTATTTCATGGAGCAATTCATTAGCATAAATTACTTTTGCTACATTTAAATATTTTTTGCCCCACATTCACTTGCGGCATGTGCAAGCGTAAACTTGTAAGTGTCTGCTTTCGAGAATGCATATAATGTGAATTCCGAATGTTACATACCTATATTTGCAACTTAGATTAGATTAGACTTCCTAGTAGTACCTATAAAATTTCACATTGATAGGTTCTTGAAAAGAAAAATAGTCAATATTTTCATAACAAAAAAATTCTATTCTGCGATTTTTTCATTCACCCTTATTCTCAATGTTTTTTTTTTCATTTTCAGGAAATGGCTTTTACTTTATATAGATTTCCACTGAAAAATATTGACGTATATGAAATTTGTAATATGGGGTACAACAAAAATAAAATATTGAAAAATGCGAACTAAACAAACTTTACTTTGTTGTATGAACTTTCCAGCATACAAGGAATGTTAATTTAGTACAATTCACTGTATATTATTTCTCAAAATTACGCCCAAATTCAAGAAATGGCCCTTTGAAAAGCCTCTCTTGTACAGGGTCCGGAAGTCAAGGATACGTAACTGGGCATTTAGGAATTCATTCTGAGAGGAAAATTTACACTGTTGAGAAAATTTTAAAGCACTCTGTTCTAGATTACAGTTGGCTACATGTCTACGGACAAAACAACGCGACTAAATGCAGTAGTCATAAAAATAATTGCAACAATTATTTTAGAAGTGTATTTCGTATTTACAGGGCGTTGAATAAATTTAAAACAAAACTTTTAGAGTGAAATTTATTTTTAGACATCAACAATTTTTGTTTGCTGTGGTCGTATTTTAAATCCAAGGCTTTTATGTCAACTTAAGACTCAGGCTTGATAATAACTCTACTAAGTACTTTTATAAATAACACTTATTTTCACTTTTCAAACCAAACAAGATTATTCATTTAAGCACTCAGGCTTTTCATTAGTTGGTTACTTTATATTATTGTTAGGTACTTTAATGGCTTGTTAATTAGGCCCACAAACATAACTTTGTTGTATTGGGAAACTCAAAGTATCGCACACGACTTTGGTCTGTAAAAACACGTGACCCGTCGACCCACAAATAACCTCAAGACAAAAACCAACTTAAATCAACAATATCAGAGTACTCACTTAATAACATCTCGCAAACAGTCATAATTCACCGCTAAATAGTTGCTCCAGTTAATTTATTTCTGCTTTTGCAGGCGCAGGTCTCTCAGGCATCTTTTACTAGTTTTTCAAGCCCCAAAAAAAGGGTTGTTTTATCAGAGAAAATATTCGGGTGCTATTTTTAGGAGAGAGGATTTTCAGGGAACGCTTTAAAAGGACTAGTTGAAAAGCTGTATGCCTAGATGTGTGCGAATGACACTGCTCAGAATTGTTTGAGAGAAAACTGTAACCGGTTTTATTTTTTTTTTCGTTTATTTTTTAATACGTTACATCTGAAAGGATGGAAATACATTTTTGGCGTTTAACAAAAATCTATAGTTTTAGGGTTACGTGTACATTAAAAATAAACTTACAGCCAAAAAAGATGTTGTAAAATGTTCATTCCGTAAATTTTTGTGTTGTGTAGTTTGAAAGTAATATATTCTTTACCTGTTACAAAAATATGACTAAAACTTTTTTTCATTCTGTATGTTCCCTCTCCTAATTTTTATTTTTTCAAGCATTCAATAAGTTATTTTTAATTTAACTGATATGATATGTTGTTCACCATACAAATAATTAAAGTCGGAAAAATATTTTCAATCGAATTTTAGTTAAGCACAAAATAGTTACAACAGTAAAAAAATGGCACGCAATCCTAGAATTCAAAAAGGCATTGTCAAATAAAATTACTTCAAATGGTCACAATCTTCCTAGGATATCCTCACTTCTGTAGGTAGGTCCGCATAAGGCGGTCCGAAGCAGGCACTGTCCCAGGGCGCCAAATTAAGATGGTGGCACAATCAAATAAAGGCTGCGCGAGAAACTTCGCTTTCCAAAAGGCTCTCCGGCCTTATTATTTTCATCACGGTTATGCTGTCTTATCTAACTGAATTTTATACGTAGTGGAATGTTTTCGGACAACGCATTTGGTACAAAAACAATCAAAAGGAAATTGTGAAAGAGCCTGTTGGAAATAAAGTTGAACAAAGAACGCTTTCTTTCTTGATTCCTAAAATCTTACAGTAGAAAAAAAGAAGTAAGTCGATAACCAATGAACAAATGTTTTTTTGGATGCAATCAAAAACTTTTTTTAGTTTGTAATAAAAGTTCTGTATTTTTTTACTCGTGTTTTATGCGAATTTACAACGCGAAAGATGCTAAACAAATTATCATTTGTATTGTTATGTAAATATGCAATATAAATATTAAAATAATTATAGGTATTAGTTATAGCTAATAGGAATTATTTATTGTTTTGGTGGGTAGAATTTATGATTGTGAGTAAATAGAGAAGTCACTAGATTATGTGCCTCGAGAACAGTCTAGCAAAAATGTGTTCTCGACAGTTCCACCTTCTTAGTATAAAAAGGGTGCAAATTGCTTGCACTGGGCAGTTGGTCTTCAAGTTCTCACAAATACAGTCAAAAAATTTGATCAGTGAATCAAAACCTGTTAAAATAAATCCAAGTGTAATGAAATAAATGAAAGTGTCTTTGTAAAAAATAAATATAAACGTGTAAAATAAATAAGTAAAAAGAAGAGTAGTTTTATTTGAAAAGTATCCGAACCAAAAATCGTAACAGTATTAAGATAACTATGTTCGCCGTTCTCGTTCAGTTAGGAAGCACAATAAAATAAATTTAAAAAAAACAGGTTCATTTTTAAATTGGGATTTTTCATTTACATACCAACAAATAAAAAAGTTTCTTCAGGTCGTAGTCTAGACATATTTTATATGAAATGTTATCAAACTTTTTCAGCATATTGGTGATTGTCAGAACTATGAATGAAAAAAGTTTTTCATTCGGTTACCGAATTTTTCATATTTTATTCAACCGAAAAAATATTTTGAAGGAAAAGTCTTTTTATTTTCAAGACATATTGGTATTTGAATAAAATTTGTCAAAAAACATGAGCTTTTTTAATCATCAAACAATTTTTCTTAATTTTTTATTACTTAAAAAAAAAAAAACAATGTTACATGTTCATTAAAAAATGGAATCAATTGATTTCTTGGAAAGAACGTTATATTCCGTGATCTGTGGAAAGAACAAAGCGTGTTTCAAACGAACAGCAAGTAAAAAACTTTCATTAACCTAAAAAATTTACATAATATTTTATGAAAGTTCAACAATGAGGAAGTTACTCACTTTATTTAAAAAATACAATTGAGAAGTATAAAAAATAATTTTCACTGTGTAAATACACGAACTTTAAATGTATCTACGTATTACAAAATAATAACAATGTTGCCAATGCCACCCCGGTTCGGGGAACGGCGGCAGGAAATGCAAGGTTTATGTCCATGCGAGGTTTTCTTTATTTGTATGCACACATGCAGAATGTGTAGGCGCGAACCTACATGTGCCTGTCTGTAGGCATGCATTTCGTATGAGCCTGAAATGTTAACATATCCTTGCAGCTTAGATTATAGATTATAGATTAAAAAATTAGCAACAAATTATTCTCGAAGATCATAAGTGTATAGTTTTACTCAAACGTGTAAACATTCTCACAGAACTATTTTTTAATATATCTGTAAGACATTGCCAATGCAAGCCCGCGCTTTCCTCAGCTTGGCACACTTTTCCCGGGTAAAAATAATCCTAGGCTCCATGTGGAACACTGGGGTGAATAGGGGGAGATGGTCGAGGGCGCCAACACCCTGGAGAATGATAATTTTCTTCTATTCAGCACAACAAAGGGCCTGTGCAGGAATATAGCGCCTTAGGCACAATCTTCCAAGTAGTAGGAACATGATACATACAAAAACATATGTACATGACAAGAAAAAAATAATCTTTTTTTTTAATGACAGTCTTGTTGCTGAGACATTCAACCGATAACTTTGTTATTTGATAATAAAAACTCATTTTTTCTTAGAACGAACATTCGATTACAAAGGTCTCATCATCTTGTTTAAGAGTGAATGTTAACCCTAATTTTGTAGGAGGAAGGGAAAAATCGGTAATATTCCCAGATTTTTGCCATTTATAGAGGAAAAACAGGTTTTTGTTCTCGTAGAACAATTTTACTGATATATTTGGTCATTAAAAACCTTAGTCTTAATAGGTAAAATATTTAAAAGATACAAAATTTATCATTTATACTCTTCAAAATGACTGTCATACTCAGATATTGTTTTTTTTTTAAGTTCATTAAGTGCTTATTTAAACCAATGCACATAAAATGCAATCTGAGGTACGTTGACAACAAAAAGTTTAGCTATCGGTTTGTGTAAATGTTTATAATGAAAAAACTTAAATGGCTGCTGTCTTATCTCGCAGAGGCGTCCATCGGTTTGCCGGAGTGTCCATTAAGGAAACAAATTTAAGCAAGGCGCTCAATTGCAAAGTTTGCCGTCTGGGCGCAGAGAAAAAGCGGTTCATCCAGTGACGACAGGCTTGGTCACCCCCTCGCACCCCCAGCCTCCCACAATCCCTCCGACTTAACAGCATTTAAATGCATGGGAAAAACATTGCTCCTAGTAGCCCGCTTCCGAACCTCCATCTCGTAATGTAACGCACATTCTTACGGGATTATGAAATAATGCTGATTGAATTAAATGCAGTCATAATTTGTTTCATTCAACCAAATCGATAGACTGCTGTTGGCAAGGGGTCGTAACGGAAGATCGGGAGTTAATTTCAAGCGGAGCGTGAAAAAATCAAACATTCTTTTCGCTGCAGGTTTTTTCAGGTTCACTTTGCCAATGTCACCCCTGTTTCAGGGAAGGTCCAAGGGGTCGTAACGGAAGATCGGGAGTAAATTTCAAGCGGAGCGTGAAAAAATCAAACATTCTTTTCGCTGCAGGTTTTTTCAGGTTCACTTTGCCAATGTCACCCCTGTTTCAGGGAAGGTCCAAGGGGTCGTAACGGAAGATCGGGAGTAAATTTCAAGCGGAGCGTGAAAAAATCAAACATTATTTTCGCTGCAGGTTTTTTCAGGTTCACTTTGCCAATGTCACCCCTGTTTCAGGGAAGGTCGGCAAGAGTTGCAGGGCTTATGTTCATTTGAGATTGGGTTTTTTATATTGTAGGTCCACATGCGGCATGTGTGAGCGCGAATTCATACGTGTCTGCTTGTGAAAATGCATATAATGTGAATCCCCAATGTTAAAAATCTTTGTGACTTAGATTGGAGTAGATAAGATAAGTATTTTTTAATTTAATTAAAGCACTGCTTTATATTTGACTCTTTTGTATTCTTTAAACCTAACGTTTTCAATCCTTGGATTATGTGTGAGCGCAAAATTAGCGTGTCTGCTTGTGGGAATGCATTTAATATGAATCTCAAATGATACATATCTTTGAAGCTTAGATTTAGATTAGATTTAGACAGCAACAAGCTGCTTGAGAGTTGATGCTAACTATGCTGACGACCAAGTATGCAAAACAGCGCTCATGACATAAATCATACATATGTAGATCATAAACATCAGTTTGTTATTATATTTATATAATAAGAGAAAAACACAAATTAGAAGGGTATGCTATGGACTATTTGATTTAAATTCAAACTAATTTACTATACTTTTATGACAACTTAAATCTGCGTAAGAACGTGCGATTTCAAATACGTAGCCATTTTTTTTTTAATTCTCACCAAATCCACTATATAATGAACAATATTATTTAATCATTTGAAATAATAACTAGAGTGACTCTGTTAATTTCTCGTAGATAAAAAACATCACAAAAATATTTTCGTCAGTTCAGAATGCAGCTTTTATAGAGAGCACTTGCCCTCTTGCCCCGTACACACTAACGAAGTAAAATTAGAACCGTAGCCCGCCACGTCGCAGGCTGTGCCGCTAACCCACCGCAGTCCCAGAGGGGGTGAGAAGAAGACGAAGAAGTGCCAGCAGGGGATGCTCTTTGAATACAGATGTTTTTGTTAGAGCTTTTCGCGCCCGGCGTTTTGTATTTGTAGAAATACTTATCGGCTGGCTCGATAAACGCTTCCTAACGTCGGTTAGCTTGAATGGAAAATTGGTGATGCTTGTGAAGACGACTTGATGGTTTATAAGAATTAAGGAAAAAGCAGTTTTATTGCGAGACCATGAATATTTCATTGGTTAAAATCATTTTGAAATGTGTGGCTTTTGAAAATCAGAACATTCCTTGTCAGTGTATAGAAGTTAATAAATAAATTTACGAATCAACTATCATTTATTGTCACCCCTGGTCCAAGTAAGGTTGTCAAGAGTTGTAGGGTGTATGTTCATTTGAGATTTGAGTTTTTGTATTGTAATTCCACATTCGGCATGTTTAAGCGCGAATTCATACGTGTCTGCTTGTGAAAATGCATCTAATGTGAATCCCCAATGTTACAAATCTTTGCACCTTAGATTAGATTAGATTAGAACAAGTAAATTCTTTAATTTAATAAAAACACTGTTTTATATTTGACTCTTTAATATTATTTAAACCTTACATTTTCAACCCTTAAACCATCCTCAGAACGCTATTAATTTTTACGCTCAACCGTTCTCGCCTAAACAGGCATCCTTAGAAGCAGTGACAATTAAATGACTTTCTTTTATTAATTTTGCTACATTCTCTGTCTCATAACATTACTCAATACACAAAATTTATCTATTTATTTTGCAACACAAACATCGTTTCATAAATTATGAAGAAGCGTTGAAAAACGTAAAGCAAAAATATTTTAAATTTCAAAACAAAATTTTGATCCTTGGATGAAAGATCGAGGGAAAACGAGGTGACGGCAAGACAGATCTCATGGCTCGGTAACATACGAGATTGGACGGGAATAAAAGCGAGAGAAGACCTTCTATTTAAGTTACGAGAGATAGAGAGACATTCTCGCAAGTGGTCGTTGACGTCGACCTGAGAAGGCACTAGAAAAAAAAGAAGAACGACACAATATTTTAAGAGGAAAAAATCTGGTGAATAAGCTTGGCTTATACGTTAGCGAATAGCCATATACTCGTATCTACATCATGTACAGAAGTTTGTTTATAAAGAATTTAAATTCTTTTAAAGCTGACATATATCGTCGAAACATTGATTTGATTGTGCCAGCCATCGCATTTGTAAGCGAAGTACTCGTGGATTGTTGTTTTCCATTACTGTGGACCCGCCGCTCTCTTAACTAAACTATGTCAAACGCATAAAACATTTACCTCACAGGGGATTCGAAAACTACTCTTAATGTAGGTGGGTTTACAATCCGCCTCGTGGTGACTAACTCTCGAAACTTTGTGCAATTTATTTTTTTCACGAAATTTCAAAAAAAATGTGGGAAGCCCATATAAAGTTCGCATTACTTAATAACCTCTTATCATCATGTTTTTTTTTTTTATATAAAAAAACCACAATTTTACTTTTAGTATATTTACATAAATCAAGCTATTTAAATTAATATATCCTTGCAACTTAGATTATAGATTATTATTATAGAAGCTACATATTGGACTAAGTTCACACAACTTAAATCCGCCTGAGCGTCTCTTGAGCAATCTTGGTGGAAATAAAATATGACGTTAGCCATCTACACATTGCAAACAATCACTATGAATTAGCATACCTTTCTTTAAAATAAAACATGAATCCTCTATTATAATGTCCTACTTGGTCGTCAATCGCTTCGACTTTCAAATTTTAAACATTCAAAATGTCTCGCCGCGAGAATCGAACCCGCATCTCCCGGGCGGAGTCGCCGAGCGACCCGGTGGGTTAGCCGATTACGCTAAACCGGCTGCTCGACAGTGCGTGAAAATAAAATCTATTTAAACAATACAAACCTCATATTTTATGTATAGAAACTGTAATTATATAGAGGCGCTATCCTATTTTTAAACAAATATTTTGTACATACAAAACTATGTACATAAATTAGAACATAGAGGCGCTAAACATTAACTCAATTCATAACAAATATAATTTTTGACAAAAAAAAACTGATGAACATTATGTAGTTCGCGAAAATAACAGTAAACGATAATAAATATGCCTGGAAAAACGTTCTGAATATGTACAACAATTTTCTCACTACCCCGCAAGGGCGTCGTGGGCTAGCGGTAACGTCCGCGTCTTTGATGCAGAAGGACCCGGGTTCGGGCCTGGAGATGAAATGATTGTTTTTGTTTTTTTTTTTTTGTTTTTTTTTCTTTGTCCCTTTTTTTTAATAAATTTGAAAGGAATGCAATTCATCGATCTATTTTGCGTTCTCTAATAAATAACCAGTTTTTAGAAATACAGATCATGGCAGAAGAAGATTTTGCATATAATTTTTCAACAAAATTGTCAGTAATTATTTTTTCTCATCAAATATTTTCAAATACGTATAAGCTTTTTGAGAGATATACCTACTACCTAATACCTATATAATCTATTATCTATGTCGCACAATACATTACATTTGACATTCATATTAAATGCATTCCATTTTTGTTCACAATCAGCCGCCGAGCGAGGAACATCGCATCGCTGTAAATTTACAGCGTCACCAAACGCGTGTTCGCGATGTGTTTCGAGTAACTTGAGTGACTAAATTAAAAATTAACACAGATTGACGGAAGATGACGAGAGCAAACAAAGAAATGAAGGAAGAAATCATGGAATTCATGGAAAAAAAATTCGCCGATATAAAGGAAGAATTAAATGGGCAATTCAAGGACTTAAAATCACAGATAGAAGAGTGTAGGAAGGAGATACAAGAATTAAGAATAGAACTAAGAGGAACAACAAGTGGACGCAAAACATACGCGACTGTAACAAACTCTACCAACACATTTATAAAAGATAAAAACAGAGAAGAAACAAAATATGCAATACAAGTAGAATCAAAAAAAAACACATTAAAGGCGGACGAAATGAAAACAAAAATTAAAAATAGAATTGATGTGACGAATTTAAAAATTGGAATAGCTGGAATGAAAACAACAGGTGAAAATAAAATTACAATCATTTGCGCTGAGAAAAAAAGTGCAGAAAAATTAACTAAGGAAATTACAAGTACACTTGGGAAGGAAATAAGGGCAGAGGAATTTAAAAAAAAGAAACCATACATAGTACTAAAAGGACTTGAAAGAAACCTTACGGAAGAGGAAATCATAATGGGCATTACAATGCAAAATGAGGGTATAGACGAAAGGGAAAGAAGCAACATGAAACTGATAAAAGAGCTAAAAAGTATTGACAAACAAAGTGGAAAACAGAGAGAAATGACAAACTACATCATGGAAACCACGGGGGGACTAAGGAAAATCCTCCTAGAAAAAAGAAAAATAAACATAAAATACAATAGAGCGCTAGTTGAGGACTGTAATACTCTGGTGCAGTGCTACCACTGCCTGAAGTTTGGGCACACTGCACTAAGATGCCTGAGCAGGACACGGCCCCCAACATGTCCTCACTGCGCAGAAGAACATACGTATGACAAATGTACAAATTTAAAAAACACACAAATCTGCAGCAACTGCAATTTTTTGAATATTAAATATAAAACTAAAAGTGACACAAACCATAGAACAACCAGCATAACATGTGGCTACAGACAAAAAATGATTAAAAGAGCAAATGAACGCATTGATTATGAATAATACCTAATATATGTTTATCCAACCTTAAAATTAAAAAATGTTTAACTTCGAAGATAATATTCTTGATAAAAAAATGAACATAGATGAACGGGTTTTTGATTCGACTAATGACATAAACATAAATTTACATAAATCTGCCAATACGTTATTATTATTTCATATGAACATAAGAAGCATCGAAAAAAATTTTAGCGAATTTGTACTAACATTAAAATCATTAAAATGTTCACCGGATGTTATAGTGTTAACGGAGACGCATAGCGCAGGTGAAATGAACTATAATATCCCTGACTATAGCTACTTCACAACACTAAACAAAATTAATAAGAATAGCGGCGTATCATTATTTCTATCACAAAAATGTAAAATGATTAGTTTTAAAGAAATAAATGACATAAAATATACTAATATACTTAATATTGAAATCAAGGTACAAAACGAGATATTTAATATTTTTGCCATATATCGAACCCATGCAACAGTCTTATCCCAGTTTGTTAACGAATTAAAAAGCGTATTAATTAGAAATAAAAACAAAAGATCTATTATTGTAGGCGATATCAACTTAAATATAGCGAATGATTATTCATCGAACGATAAAGACAACTACTTAAATATGCTCGCCGAATTAAACTTCTTATCTTGTATAAATTCTTACACTAGAAACATCAAAAATCAAAGACCTTCGTGTATTGACCACATATTTACAAATATTCCGGAATATCATAATATAATATCCGCAGTCATACATACAAACATTACTGACCATTATTCTTGTATTTTAAAATACAAATTAGATATTCCAAGTAAAACAAATGATACAACACAAAAAAACTTAAAAACCATGTTTCTACACCTAGACATTTTAAAAAATAAACTACAAAATGAAAATTGGTCAGAAGTATATAAATGTAGTGATGTAAATGAAAGCAACAATTTATTCAACATGAAATTAACTGAAATCATTAATGAGTCAACAAAGAACATAAACAGAACAAAATCTAAATATAAACCTATCAAAGCATGGATCACCCATGGCCTAATAGTTTCAATAAGACATAAGCAAACACTTTACAAAATAACCACTAAAAGACCAAACGATGAAAGCATATACAAACACTATAAGTTGTACAAAAAAAAACTCACGTATTTAATAAAAACCACTAAAGAAAAATATTATGAAAAAAAGTTAGGAAACACCGAAAATGATAACAAAAGAGTGTGAAAGGTAATAAATGAGATAATTGATAAAAAAAAACAAAAAACCAATGTTATAAATGAAATCACATATGAAAACACAAAAATAAGCTGCGAATCAAAACCCACTAAAGTTGCAAACATTTTTAACAATTATTTTGTTAATGTAGGAAAAAATCTTGCTAAACTGATACAAACAAACACAGTCACAATGCCAACAATAAAAACAAACACAAACAAAATGGAAATCCTTAACAGCTGTACTGAACAGGAAGTTGAAAAAATTATTGACAATATGAAAGGAGGATCAACTCCAGGATTTGATGGCATAACTATCGATACACTAAAACACATTAAAAAAGAAATTTCAAAACCACTAATGTACATTATAAATAAAAGTTTTGAGACTGGAAAATTTCCAAATATATATAAAAAATCCATAATAATTCCAATATTTAAATCTGGTGAACAGGATGATATAACAAATTACAGACCTATCTCTATAATATCAAACATAGCTAAAATATTTGAAAAAATAGTTAAAAGAAGAATCAACGCATATATAAAAAGCAATAATATAATAAATGAAAACCAGTTTGGTTTTATGGAAAATAGAAGCACACAAGATGCAATTGCTAAATTAACTAGCTATGTACTGAATGCACTGGACAAATCTCGTAAATGTATCGGTATATTCATAGATTTAAAAAAAGCTTTTGACAGCATATCTCATTACAAATTGACTTCAAAATTAGAAAGTATCGGTTTCCAAGGCAGGACACTCGAGTGGATAACAAGCTATCTATATCAAAGACCTCAAGTTGTCAAAATAAATGAGGTGTACAGCCAAATAGAAACTAGTAATTTCGGAATACCACAGGGCACAGTATTAGGCCCTTTATTATTTATATTGTATGTCAATGATGTATTTACACTGAAACTAAACGGAAAAATAATATCCTATGCCGATGATACAGTTATTATCATCGAAGATACAAATTGGAATAGTGTCACCAATAAAGCAAATGTTGACATTGACAATTTAAAGCACTGGTTCGACGTGAATTTGTTAACACTCAACAGCGAAAAAACTTACATTGTCCCGTTCTCTATTAATGAAAATAAATTAAATCTAAATTTAAACGTATTTATTCATCAACAAAATAAATGTAATAAAACGAATTGTAATCTAACCTGCTCAATACTAAAGCAAACAGATACTACAAGATATTTAGGAGTTGACATAGATAGTAAATTAAAATGGAAGGAACATACTAGTAAACTGATAAAACGAATCAGAAAGTGCATATACATATTTATAAGACTTAGAAATATACTCGGAATAGATAACTTAAGAAGAGTCTACTACGCAATTGTGCAATCTATATTACAGTACGGCATTATAGGATGGGGAGGGTCATACTTAAACACATTAAACCCTGTAAAAATAATTCAAAAATTAATCATTAAGATAATTTTAAAAAAACCATCGAATTACCCGACTGAATTAGTATTTAAAATATTTAAAGTTCCCTCAGTAGATATCATTTTTAAAAAAAACGCCATATTGCAAATATTAAAGGAAAAACAACAATTAAAATTAGAAACAAATCATTCAACAAGATACAAACATAACCTCAAAATGTCAAAATTTGACACAAAACATTATCAAAATAGCTTCATTTATGTTGGTGTAACAAACTTTAATAAATTACCGACTGAACTAAAAAATATAAAAGATTATCATGTATTTAAAAATAAACTTAAAAAACATTTCGAAAAATATTAGATTTATATACCAATTGATATTATTGCATGTGCCTTGTATTTTTTGTAGTAGACCTCTATAAATCATATGTATGTATGTTTTTATTTATTATACTTTGGTACCTACTTGCCTATATTATCTATGTTTATATATTTGCATTGTTTATTATACAGTTTTTTTTTTTTATTTTAATTTGATTTCTCCACATATCAGATCTCTTCATTCATATTGACTAAATTAATTGTGAATCCCTCACCACACACAAGAGCTTTGACTCTTTTTGGTGAGGTATAGCATATAAAACAAATGAATACTATGTAATAGAAATAAGTTTGAAAAATGTAATGTATGTACTTAAAATGTCTTATATTAAATAAAAAAAAAAAAAAAAAAAAATCCCACAAGTAGACAGGTATAAGTTCGCGTTTACACATGCCCCATGATGACTTAGAACATAATAACCTTATATCAAATTAACATTCGCCCTGCAACTCTTGCCGAACTTCCCTCAAAAATAGGTGAAATTTGCAAAGTGAACCATTTTTTACAGTATGGGTGGTCAGCCGCATACTAACCTATAAGTCAAGGAAATTATTTAGTTTAGGTCTATATAATTTGAGTTGCAAAGATATATTAAATTGAGATTCATATTAAATGCATTCCCACAAGCAGACCCGTTCCCATAAGTTCACGCCTGCAAATGCTAGATGTGGACTAACAACATAGAAACCCAATCTTTAATGAACATAAGACCTGCAACTCTTGGCGACCTTCCCTGACACAGGGGTGAAATTCGCAAAGTGAATCATTGTTTACAGGGTGGTCAGCCTCATGCCAACATATGATTCAACGAAAGTTGCAAAGGTATTGTACATTTAAGATTCATATTACATGCAGTCCTACAAGCAAGCACGATCGTGTTTACACTTAGTGCATGTGCACAAAAAACAAACCTCACACGAACCGCCCTACGCCCTTCCCGGAAGCCAGGGTGGCATTGGCAAAAGTGAACTAGGTGTATAGAGCATGGGGTTCAGTTTCATACCAATCTATCAGATTTCCGATATATTTTTAATGGCATTCATATATCGATGTGCCTTCCTATATCGAATCGATATTTTCTAACAGTGTCGATTAACTTATTCTGATAAAATCTATAACCATTTACGGTGCATGATAATCCCGATGAATGACAGATCATAGGGTGGGCAAATGAGAATATAGAAATATTGATATTAAATCAAGATTTGCATACACTATTGTTGTATCTATAACAGTATGTACAACCGTTTACAATGCGGGATAATCCCTGTGTCTTTTAATTTTTGAATGGTAAGCTTCCGTAAATTTTATTTTATCAAAGCCTACAAAATTTAAATTTTCTTTTACAAAAACTGCATGTTTTTATTTTACATGTTTTTTTAATATTACGAATTTTAACGTGAGTAAACTATGCGCAATATACACATTCTCCAAATGTTAAGGGGTTGGGCTGCGTAGCAGCCAGGGGCGTAGCCCCTAGTGTCTATTGAATGCATGTGATAGGATATCAAGATGAATCGAACTGATTCATTTTGGTATCCTATCTTTTTTCACAACAATATCAATTTCTTCTACAATTAATATCTTAGATATGTTTTTTTTATTAATTCTTAATATCCTTGGTCATCGTTCGCTCATCAATGTTCTTATTAAAAACACTCTTTTCCCGTAATGCAGCAATACGAATCTATCTTTTTAGAATTTCACCCCACGCTTTTCTGTTGACATGTTTTCTGTTCACATTTTTTTCCTTTTCCTGTTAGATTTTGCTTTGCCAGCAGACGAGTTATTCCGTGTTGTCAAAACTAGTGTATTTTTCAATGTTTTATCCAGATGAATATTAAAGCGAATGAAAACGTCTCTTTTTTCATTTGATGTTTCGTTATTCTATACGCTTCGCATTGAATCATCGTTTCCTGTGTGTACGAAATCCGACGACGAAAAAAAAACATAAATCAGATTATTGACTAGCTTTGTAGCTATTTGTCATTTTTATGTTTTGAAAACAAACAGGAACGAAATGAAATACTCTCTGCTATAACTGGAAGAAAACATTAGATGTTGTATGAAATCAAGTTACTCGCATTTTTATTTTATGCCAACAGACTCTTGTTTTTTCCTGAAACGAGAAAAAATATTTAAACAATGAATACGTCTTTTTTTAATGTGGTTTGTTTTGAGATGTTATAATGTAAAAGTAACCAGAATACTGATGTTTTGTAATGTGGTGCCAAAGGTAATCTTTTTATGCGTATCACAATGACGGTATATTTTTACTTTATGCTCACGTTTTCTTAAAATGTTTTTAAACAGTATATTTCTTCATTGTTTTGAAACTAATTCGAGTCTATAATTCATTTTCTCATCTATATACACGAGTCTATTAAAAAAGCAAGGTTTCCTTTGATTACCCATTAAAATAAAATAAAACGTCTAAAACGTAAAAGGGGACGTTACTTTACTGAAAAACTTCATATTGGCGGTAATCTAGATTTTTTCCTGAAAATGAGAAAAATAAATAGAAATAGAAAATACAGAATATGACATTTTCAATACTTTCACATATTCGAAAAACATCTCGATTGTTGCCTTTGGTTCCATACGATTTAATAATTCTATGGAATCAAATAAGCATCATAGAAACGTTTTGGCGTAGCACATTTTATCGTTTAAGACTTTTTCTATTGTTATATTCATCCTCATCTCTTCACACTATCAGATACCTTAACAATATTTTCACACAATCCATAGATATCCGTTGTTATTTAATTAAAGTTGAGTTAATGGAAAGAAGTGTTAGCATGCGCTGGATGTTCGTAAAGTTTTCCTCCATTAGCCCGTATGAAGCACTCTCTCCTTTAATTAAATATATCATCCAGGAATAACCGTTGGAATGTTCGCGTGCTGCCTGGAGGTACTCCAGCTCACATACGAGCATTAACCGGCAACCAAGATTACAACTTCAATTCAGTTTGCAACGAACTTAATACTCATATAATTAAATTATTACAGGTATGTAAGGGGTTAATGTGTACCAAAGAGCAAGATTGAATTACGTACTACTTTTTTGCAGCCGTAACAACGGATAACATTAAATGCCATGTGAAATGCCAAAAAAAACGTTAGTTCGCCGCCTTATGACGTTGGCATACTTTCTTCCATTTCCGGCACTTGCAATCTTTCTCAACTAGTCGCTTGGATGGTCAAGGGGATATGGCGTTGACACTGGAATCTGCGTTATTGACACTAAAACCGGTTCGAACCCCGCCTACGTCATGTCATATCGACACTGTAAAGATCTGACTCCATCTATATTCGTTTATACATCCGTAATTCTATAAAAAGTACCTAATATATATCTTTCTATGGCACTTTAAAACTTGAGACAAAAAAAGCTACCCTAATAAAAAAAACCTTGAGCTGTCCTTTGACAAATGCGTTACTGGGTTGGATTCAGTTCTCGTTCTGAATCCGTGGGTGACGTAACTCCTGTGTAAGATCATTAGATAAAATCTGAAAATTGCTGTTTAATATTTGATTTGTGGGTGTTTGTGTGGGAATGAAGCTGAAATGGACCTGAGATGCTGCCGGAAGAAAATAATTAAGCTGATTGCACTAAAAATAACTAATGTCGCGACAATTAATACAAACTTAAAACCAGTGGCGTTCCTGTCCCGTGAGTAAAGCGGTTTGCACAACTATTTTTATACCATTCGAATTCCGATTGGTTAAGACATTATTTATGGGGCTGTGGAGTGGTCTTTCGTAGTCTGTACTTCGGGTCTCCATCCATTGAGGTGTACCAGGAACAGGTTATGGAGTAGATATTTTCACAAATATTGTTTTGCCAGGTTTCCTTTATTTTGGCATCTGTCTCAGGTCTACTTGGCCGGACTTGCTGAGTATCAGACGGTGCCATGGTATTGCGAATTTTGGTGGAATGATGGGGTAAATTAGAAGCTGTCTTCCCTAACAAAAGCAGCTTGGAATAGAGTATGGAGTAGGCGCGCGTTAAGTTTTGGTAACGGGAATGCTGAAATATCCGACCCAGCGGGGTAACAATTAGTCGAAGCTGGTGACAAGACTTCCTTTCTTTTTTCCAAGAATTAGCGTGCTAAAGTCCTGTGACGTTTCTTTGGTGAAGAAGGGGAGCGTTGATCTTGTAATTCGATCGAAGAACCCTACTCCAGAGGTCGCAAGTCCACTGGCTTCTCCATTGAAGCTAGCAGGCAGATTTTCTACTTAGAGGTGGGATCACCAACTGGGGTGCGCAGCCACAAGTAATACGTGTAACTGCAATGGCTTTGTGTTTCTCAGCCGGAGAGTATGCAGCCCCTGTATGGGAACGCTCCGCACATGCGAAGCAAGTTGATGTCGCGCTGAATGATACCTGCCGTATTGTATCAGGATGCCTCAAGCCAACGCCCACGGGGAAGTTATATCCTCTTGCAGGCATAGCCCCACCCCACATCAGACGCAAAGTGGCTTCGAGAGTCGAGAGGCAGAAAGCTCTAACGTGCACACAGCACTGCATTTACGGAAGTGGCTTTTCATCACAGCAGCGCCTGAAGTCGAGACACAGCTTCCTTAGTTCCGTGCAGCCCTTGTCTTTGGATCCAGTGGCGGAGAGATTACAAATGTGGAAGGAGGAATGCCCGGAGAGCTTTGTGCAGCCTTCAGAGAGCCTACCCCCAGGAAAGAACCTCGAGTGGCCCGTATGGAGATCCATGAACAGATTGAGGACCAATGTTGGAAGAGCCCGGGCCAGCATGCTGACCTGGGGATTTCTGGGAAGGGAGGACTCTACACTATGTGAGTGTGGAGCTCAGCAAACAATGGAGCACCTGCGGTGTTGTCCCTCCTGTCCGACAAGCTGCTCCATGGATGATCTCTTTGCGGGAAACCAAAGAGCTGTAGACATTGCTCGTTACTGGGCCAATACGGTGTGAAGCTGACACGAAGAAGAAGGTGGGATTTTAATTCAAGTAATTATGGGGTGGGTGGAGGTAGATTTTGCATAATATCATTATAAATATATCATACGTTATACATTTAGGCGCAATGCAATTTATTCATATTGTTATTATAATGTTATTTTGTAAATTTATGTAATTTGTCAAATAAAAGACTAACAAAATTAACACATCAAGTAACCTTTCGCGATTTGCGTCCCCCCTTTTTTCCTTGTTCCCCATCTTGTATACGCCTTTGAATACGTTGACTGCCGTGTTTTTTTTATACGCCGTGGTTCTAGTAATTTCACAGAAAACAAAATCCCATTACAAATGAAAGTCACTTGTTTTAAACTCGGTTTTAATATCATATGGTCATTTTGCATTACACGTAACTTAAATCTCGTAAGCTTTTTTAATTATAATTTTGAATTTACAATTTAGCTAGAAAATGCGTATGTTCCACACCAAACGATAACGAATTTGGGTTTGCCACTAAAGTAGATTTTGAAACGGTAAAACAAAAAATCACACAACGTTCTGTTTCATTATCTTCCACACGACAAAGATGTCCTACCCTTAACTAGACGATCACACAAATGGCCAAAACTACGATGCTTCGAGGAGGCAGTGAGGGATATTCCCATCAACGAGGGATTACCAGCACCAGCATTACCAGTTCCAGTACGAGCAGTACCAGCATCCACAAGGATTCCAAGATTTCTGATCTTTCTTCATCAACCAGGAGTTCATCATTCACCAGGAATCTTCAACAATCTCTCTGAGAGGGAAGATCTCCCCATTTCTATTTCTTCAGGGGGGGGGCGAACACTACAACACTAACTTCGACCCTGGTGCAAAAGATGTCATTGGGTAGTTGTTAATCAATAATTCATTAAAAATATTAAATTATGAATTATAATGTTAATACCTGAATCTGGGGTTCAAGGGTGCAGATGCGCAACACAATGTAATTATGCAAGTTTAAACATATTAGCCTCTCAGCAACAAATCCACTCCCACCTACCTGTGGTGAACCCTGTTAAACCTAGCAACCCAGGAAGAGATTGCGGTAACCAACCCCTTTGGAAGCCTGGGAAGGTGAGCAGACGGGAGACGGGGGTCTGGGGTGCTCGCGTCAGTACTGAACTGGCGAGGAGCTTTCTGGATGGTACCGGTGCAGGCCACGTACCTGAGGATGGTGATTGCCAGGAAACTGTACAGCCGGCGTCCACAGCCCGAGTCAGCTGGGCTACTGCACTGATGGAGGGCAGCAGTATCCATCACAACTGGAAGTAAGCGGAGGCAATGGATGCCAGAACGGTTACTTCACAGACTATTCCAGGCGCAGCTGCAACAGCCTCAACGACTGGAATACTGCGGTGCAGAAGGCAACGGGAAACCACTGCACTAATTTCCCAAGAAAACCCAAAATGACAGCAAACCAATCAATAGGAAGGCCGTCGAGCGATCCGGCTGACAACCGGCGCCTCTGGGGGTCCGGGCCCCGAAGTGGGAAATCGGTGACCGGGCACATCGGTGTGACGCACCAGGCACCATGTGGGAAATGTGCGACTGGTGAGGCAAATTCCTTTCCAAGAATGTCCGTGCGTGACAAACACAAAATTGGCACCTGGAATGTCCGAGGACTACGCCTGCCAGGAAAGACAGATATTCTTGAGAATGAGATGGACAACCACAGTTTAAACATACTCGGAGTCTCAGAAACACACTGGACAGAAAATGGACACTTCACAACAGCCAATGGCAATACCATCTACTTCTCAGGCAATGCAGGTGCAACATTTAGCGGGGTAGCAGTTATTTTAACAGCTCAGTTAAATAAGTCTGTCATTGGATACAATCCCATTAATGACAGAATGATCCACATCAAACTGAACACCCAACCTTGCAAATTTAATATTATACAAGTATATGCACCAACTGCCGATGCCCCAGATGAAACCATTGATGATTTTTATACCACTCTCAAGCAAACACTTGCTCAAATACCAAACAAAGAAATAACGCTGGTTATCGGAGATCTCAATGCAAAAGTTGGATCTAACAGTTACCTTGAGGACACAGTGGGCCATTACGGTGTTAGCATACAAAATGACAGAGGTGAACGACTGATCCAATTCGCCATAGAGGAAAAAATGACAATCATGAATACCTGTTTTAAACAGCATATCAGATGCCTGTACATATGGATATCACCAGGTGATAGATGTCGCAACCAGATTGACTATATCATGATAAAAAACCGCTGGAGATCTTCAATAGGCAGTGTTAAAACGTATCCTGGTGCTGACTGCGGCTCTGATCATAATTTGTTAATTGCACAGATTAGAGTCAAATTTAAAATCATCAAAAGGAATGTGTTTAAAACTTTAAAGCTTAATGAGCAAGAAATAAAATGCTTTGCAGTGGATATTAGGAATCAAGATGCTGATTTCCAAATAAACTCTCTCAATAATGTTGACCAGTGCTGGAACAGCTTCAAAGACAAAATTGTCCAAACTGCCAAGAAACATCATAAACCCAGAAATAAAAAGAGGAAGTCTTGGATATCGGAACCCACATGGGACATGATATCAAAGCGGAAAGCTATGAGAATAACAGGGAACTCATCCGCAGAAACAAAACAGGAATACTCTAGAGTCTAGACTTAATAAAGAGGTACAAAACTTTGCAGACGGGACAAAAATAAACAAATCTCTAATATCTGTGCTGAGATAGAAGCAAAAACAAATAGTGTCACAACAAAGGATTTCTTTCAAAAGGTCAAACTCTTAACCCACGATTTCAAACCTCAAACATGGGCAATAGAGGACCACAATGGAAGCACTTTGACGGACATTGATAGCGTCTTAGAGAGATGGCGAGATTACTGTTCTGAGCTATATACCGACCCCTTAATAGCTGCAAGTCCTATTTTTGATGGTCAAACCATGGAACCCGATATTCTGGAAGAAGAGGTTCGAGATGCACTAAAAATACTAAAATGCAACAAATCCCCCGGCAATGACTACTTACAAGCTGAACTTTTAAAAGAACTAGGGGATAAGGGCATAAAAACAATTTTAGATCTCTGCAACCTTGTATGGAAAACGGGAATATGGCCTCAAGAATGGACAGAGTCTGTATTTATTCCTCTTCACAAAAAAGGATCATGCTAAAGGCGCGTTTGCACAGCTATATTGGATGGCAAATTCCTAAGGAACAGGCTGGTTTTGTGAAAGGAAGAGGTACAAGAGAACAGATTCTCAACATCCGTCAGATTATTGAAAAGAGCAGAGAGTTCCTGACGCCAGTTGTTTTATGTTTTATTGATTACAAGAAGGCTTTTGATTGCGTGAAGTGGGAATATTTGTGGAAAGTTCTCAAGGAAATGGGGGTTCCATCCCATTTGATAAAACTCATCCACGGACTTTACACTCCTAGTAAGGCAATCATAAGGATTAATGGCATGAACACAACAAGTTTTCCCACAGAAAAAGGTGTAAGACAGGGATGCATCCTCTCCCCTGACCTGTTTAATATCTATGGGGAATACATAATGCGCAGGGCTCTGTACCAATGGGATGGTGGAGTGTCTATTGGTGGCGTAAAGCTGTCCAATTTAAGATATGCGGATGACACAACACTTTTGGCCAAAAACCCGAGAGAGATGGCAGATCTCCTTAAACGAGTAGAGACCGAGAGCAAGGCACTGGGACTCGAGATCAACCAGAGTAAAACCAAGCATCATGACCATAGATCGATCAAAAAAGTTTGGTGATCTGGGAAACTCATTTCAAGGTTTGGAGATCATAAACGAGTTCCAGTTCCTTGGATCTCAAATTAGTAACGAAGGATCTTGCGAAGGAGAAATTAGACGCCGTATCGCCATTGCCAAAAGTGCCATGTCTAAGCTGGACAAAATATGGAAAGACCGGGGTGTGAGTAACAGCACCAAGATTAAGCTTGTCAGGAGTCTGGTCCACTCTATTTTTCTCTATGCTGCTGAAACATGGACCATAAAAGCAGTAGAAAGAAGAAAAATTGACGCTTTTGAAATGTGGTGCTGGAGGCGCATGCTTCGAATCCCATTGACGGCTAGACGCACCAATGAGTCTATTCGTCGGGAGCTGCGTTTGGATGGCTTGACTCTGGCCAACATGTGTACACGCCGTATTCTTCAGTTCTTCGGACACGTTGTCCGTGGCAATGAGGATAGCCTGGAACGACTGGTTGTGATCGGTAACTTGGAGGGGAAGAGAGGAAGAGGTAGATCCCCCACACGATGGACCGATCAAGTGAAGACAGCAGCAGGCACCTCGGTAGTTGGAGCGTTGCGGGCAGCGCAGTCGAGGGAGAGCTGGAAAAGATTGGTTGCTTTCACAAGGGTCACAACCCTCAGTAATGAGGAATAGGATTAAGAAGACCTGAATCTGGCCAGGCGAAATAGGTACAAGATATTTCGTGTTTTGTTAGGAAAATTTAGATGTTATCAAAACACGTTAATCGTTTATTTTTATTTCATCTAAAGCAAAGGATCAGTACTTCAACATCGCTTCAATAATATGCGTACAAATACATAAACGAACACTTCTCTATCTATTTCAAATCTTTCAGTCCTTTGTTACCCGGACTTTTTACCTTAAAGCTACGACTTTTATGTCCATTGTAAGATAAAGATCCAAACAACCTCGTACGTCAGATCCCTAATGTATGCTAGATCAATAGATTGACAGCTATGATATGTATGTGGGCAGAAACTGTAATAATAGATGACTAAGGATTGTGGTCTTCAAAAAGAATTTAAAGCCGCCTAGCTGGGCCTTTCCATGTTTCTTCTATTTCTTTGAGTGAACACTTTTATCGAAGATTGACGATCATTGTAGCTTTTTGTAAATTATCATTTACACCATTCTTGGAATTATTATGAAAATACCTTAATCAGAGGGTTTTCTTTTGCCTTTGACCATTTGATGAATTGATTCTTCCGAATTCGAAGATGATTTTTCACCTCTTATACACAACATATTATTTTTCTTCTTCTTTATTAAGATCATAAATCTGTTTTATTAGAAAGCGAGATTTACTTTTCGCAGGCTGAAGTCAGAGGCTGAAAACCTATTATTATAAAAAAATAACTTTTTCATTAAATTTTTACAATCGTTCTGACTCACCACGTTGTAAAACTTGGTTCACTTACAAATGCCACCCCGGTTTCAGAGAAAGGCAGAAGGAGCTTAAATTCATGTACGGTTTGGTTTCAAAAAAATCATAGAACTTTGTAAAAAACAAATCATACAACTTTACCAAAGACCAGTCAACAAAAGTCCATCCAGCTTTACAGCAACGTCAGCAACTGGGTCTTTCTTGAGAGTTTGGGCTTTCTATAGCGATGACCGAGCTGGCAGAGGACTCTTAAGGTATGATTCACACAAAATAGCGCTCAGCAAATAAATCATCCTAATTTTATTATTATTATAACACTATAGACAATAACCTATCTTGAAAGAAAGTTGTATGCAAAAGCTTTTTCCATAAAAAAACGACACATACAAATATTAACTTTGCCAAATATTTAAAGAACAAAATTTGAACATCCACTTTACTCTCATAATTATATGTAAGTACGGCGTCTAATAATTTAGAACTTTGCTCAACTAATTCAACATCACGTGTTTTCATATAGTTACCTGTAAGAATAATCTAATTCTCTTCTTTGCTCAGACCAAACATTGACTTTAATTTTACCATGGCGCTCTCAAACAGAGCCGCGAGCTTCAGCAACTATTTTCACTTCACCCGTTGTAGATTATTTTAAACTATTTCATCCATATATAATACATACCGGGCTTTATACTTTAAAGAATAAATGTTTTATTTTTGGAGCGGGCCTTTACAATCACGATAACGATTTATAACGAGTAAAATTAAAATTGAACACAAAAGAATATAGGTACACGTACAAGGATCTTTTAAGATATCGATAAGAAATTAAATGAATTTGTCATTTCGTGACTTATATATATATATATATATATCAGGTTTATTTATTTTGAATTGCACATGATAAGTAAGCGCCGTTTTTGTGTGTGTCACACCTCAAGGGCCCTCTCCGATCAGGGATAAGACTTTTTGAAAAGGTGCGTCTTGAGAGCTCCGCGAAATATACCCATAGATTTGGAGTTCTTCACTCCGGGTGGCAGTCTGTTCCACTCCACCGAACCTGTAACACGGAAAGCACGGTCTTCAAAATTTGTACGGATCTGACGGTGCGGCTGAACCAAATTGATTGCACAATCACCCGCGACTGTATGTTTATGGACTTTTTAAAGGCTTGTTTAATTACATCAATTTAATGGCTTGAAAATAAGGACACAAGTTTTTCATAACTTATATTTCATTTGGTTTATAATGTGTCATCTAAATTACATCTTTATTCAAGATCACAAGCACTTACACATCCTGAAAGATTATTTACAAAATAAAAAACAACCCTCAGATGCACGTAAGCTTGCAACTCCCGTCGTATTTCTCTGGCACATTATGGGAATTGGCAAAATGAACTTATTTTCGAGCTTTATATCTGGAGTATTGTTTTACAACGAGTGAAAAATAATACTATGACTTTATTAGAATCCTTACATTAAGCTCTGTAAAAAGATAAAGAAAAATGACAGTTTAATTTCAGGGCAACTTGTCAATCTTTCATTTTCAACACTAGAACGAAAAAAACCGAAATTATATATGCGATAGTTTTAAGAAATAAAAATTCACGACATATTTCTACAGAGTTTGTTATTTTGAATCACCTATTCATCGCAAAGTCTCTCGTTTTACAAGTTACAGCATGAATGTTTGTGGGAACAAATAAACTGCAAAGTCTTCACGTGTCAAACAACAAAAGAGTTCAGTTGTATTAACGACAAGCGACTAACAAGGAACAACCTGAAGCTACCTTCACTGAGTCAAAGTCGCATGTCTTTCAATTAGAACGAAAACTGGCAACATTGCATGTAGTCCGAAAGTAACATTTACTATATTTCAACATTTTTATCAAGAAACCAATGCTCATCAAGGCAATTAGGAACTATTTTTTTATTTAGAATATGTTTGATATAGCAGTTTTCTATGAAAAATAATATTCTTAGACATTTTAATGGCCCGTTGAGCCCACGCTTTGACAAACTAATGATGCATTTGTATGAAGACCTGTCAATCCAAGATGGCCGCAAGTGAACAGCTGATTACAGTCTTCATACAAAAACTACCAAAATTCGGTAGGTAAGACTGACCGTGGTCATGAAACTTCCAGGTGAGGCATCATTAGTTTGTCAAAGCGTGGGCTCAACGGGCGACTAAAATGTCTAAGAATAGCCCCGATAGTATCTAAAAAAACGTTTCCATATTTTTCACTGTTAACACGGGAAGAGAAGAGTATGTATGAAAAAGGTGATGAATATTGAGGAAATGAAAGTGGTTTGTAAGGACAGAAAAAAGTGGAGGCGCATCTGCGGAGGTACCGGCCACCCCTAGTGGAACGGCGGCAGGATACAGTAACAGTAACACGGGAACAATATTGAATTATCGTTCACAAAAACCTTTCTTTTTTTTACATGTTTATGGTTTTGAACCACGGCTTCCAAACAAAACCCCCCAATTTGTAAAAGAATTAACATACATTTAGTGTTAAGAGGGCTTTGTAGGAAAATATGGCAACTTTAAAAAAAAACTGAATTTTTTCTAACACTAAGAAATTTATTTTGTATCGAAAAACAGAGTCCATTTTCTTTCTGAAAAACATCTTTGCAACATCAATTATTTTTAAATTAAAAAATATTTTGTTTTTTAGTAAAGAATAGAAGAAGAGTTCAAAAATTACCGTTAGTTGAAATATTTTTTTTAACAATTTAGAACATTAACTACAATTGCGCTGTTGCCAAATTAAATTTTCCGGCTTCCAGAAGCTATAGCAGGCTTCGTGAATGTACAAAACTACAAAGTTAAGAATTCACCATGGTGTGCTTAGCGTGTCGTGGTCGTGGGGACGTGCCGTCATTTAAATGATTGTAAGTATTACGAGTTATGAATTTGATTTGAATAACAATTCAAACGTGAATTGTATGAAATCCGCTCCCTGCTTCCTGCCCACGAAGCTATTTTTTAACCCAGGTATTTTTTCACCTGAAAGACGTGTTAAATAATCGGTTTACAGGTTTTAATTCCATCAGCGATAATGTTACAACTATAATAAAAAAATGCTGTTGTTCTTCCATACATTTCTCAGGCATTCAAATACACGAGAAGTGCCGGTCTTTTGCATTTTTTTTTGTTAATGTAATTTTCGCTGACTAAGAAAATCTTAAACAGAAGCTTGTAGATACTGAAAACATTGACAAATGGAGTTGGAAAAGAAGACGGTTTTGGATCCCTCCAGAACCACGTGGATGGCATGGATGAAAGAAAGGGTGTCTCAAACCAATATACATGAAATCCCAAACGGTCTACGTCTACCAGGTAAATTCCCTAGAAGATGGAAGGAACACTGTTGTTATCGATCAAAAGAAGGGATTAATCAAATCAACAGATCTTCATTACAAGACAAATAAGTTGTTTTACTTTCACCCAAAATCGTACATACAAGTCTTTAGAGATCCGGGTATTCACTAATTACTTATTTATGGTAAAATGTGAAAAAAATTGTACTTACATCATATTATTTGTTTCAAGTAAACACCAATGAAACAGTTGGACCGATATTTGTAGATGAAAAAAGTTATACCTGAAACAAAAGAATAATCATAGATATTATTGTTGTAGACATTCAGAAATTGCATTCGCTCCTAGTTATTCATCAATTCTGAAAATTCAAATTCAAAAACTAAATTTGCCATTCATACCGTTTCATCGCTCATAACATTCAATCGTGGCAAAATATTGAAGATTTGCAAAATCCAAGAGTTTCGCTCAAGTGGCGGTGACTCCTTTCACGGAGTTAATAGAATTCAGAAGCTGCGGTTGGCTGAAAATTTGAACCTCCCTCCCAATAGATACGACACACTTTGCCATCCGAGGCTCTCTGCGCTCCTGTGATCGAAATTGAATTCACGGGATATTTATTAGTCAGCAAATCTGAGACTATTCTCGGAAAAGTGTCAGATGTGCAACATAAAACATTCCTTTGTACATACATAGCAATCCAGTGATCTATTATTTCCACAAAAAAGTCAAAAGCAAAGAAAATTTAGTCAATTGATCAAGTATAAAAAGCATTCATTAGTAAGCAAACCCCTTTGATTTGAGATGAGACAGTGTCTAACGCGATAGTTTTGGTATTAACGGTCTTGTGGTCAACGGACTCGTAATCTAAAGGTTGTTGGTTCTATTTCAATCGGAGCGTGGTGCTCATCGCCGTGTTGATAAAATTACTAATTTTATCAATGACCGGTTTCAAGGGTTCATCCAGACTTCATTTCCTTGACTTATAGGTTGGTATGAGGCTGACCACCCATACTGTAAAAAATGGTTCACTTTGCCAATGTCACCCCTGTTTCAGGGAATGTCGGCAAGAGTTGCAGGGCTTATGTTCATTTGCGGTTTGGATTTTATTTGTAAGTACACAATCAGCATTTGTAAGCGCGAACTACACGTGTTTGTTTGTGGGCATACATCTGAGAGCTTTGAATGAATATATCATTGCAACTTAGATTTTAGATTATAGATCGAGCCTTATATTATATCCTAGTCCTGGTTACGAAATTTGCGCTGACTAGTGACAAAAAAGAATGTAAAGGGACTTTTGAATTATTATTTACGAGATAACAGCCACCACCAAATAAATCAACTTGAAAGTTTTTATTTTTATTTTTAAACTTAATCACAGATAAATTGGTCAATTGAAGCCTAGATAGGATTAGGTTGGAATTACGGTCGTTTGACATATTGAGTTTATCCTCAGTCGTCGTGCAGAGAGGGTGTCTCCTGAAGACGTTAGCTACATCGCTAACGAAACGTCGAGAACAATGAAAATTCTCTTATAACGGATCGTGTAATATCCGATAAATTTTAACTGTGTAGTTATTATTATTGTAAACTAGAACATATACTCTTTATTGATGTACTTTTACATTTTTTTCCCAAAAAATACTTTTCGTGATAGAAGTAAACATATTTAATTCATTTTAATACACTCAATATCAAAGTAAAAGCCACGTCAGCTTAAAAACAATCCATTGGCACAAAATAAAACAAACATAAATTTCAATCCGAATCTCGCTCTTTGAAAATTTGATTGTGGCTCCAAAGGCTGAACAAATAGCAAAAGTTAGAGCCAATATACCTTTGGTTTGCTTAGTCCTTTGCCTCGAGCACCTTCCCTTATTGACCTAAGGGGTCGCTGGCACCCTAAGCACAAAACGACCATCACCTTTCCAACCCTTCTGAGACAGGGATATACAAATAACTGAGGGAAAACAAGAAAGTTTCATTGGACGCCCGGTCAAACAGTATGCTGTAATTTCCTATAACTTCCTTACACATAAAACACATTTTTTCATTTAATGTAGTTGGTCGGGTTTTGCTTGTGGACTGTATTTTCGATTTGGACTTTAATTTTGAGGTGATGTGGGGTGTGGAGATGACTTGAAAGATGTAGTTAGTTAAACAATTTAATGGTCCTTTATTCCATAAAGATTACAAGGGGTTTTTACAAAGGATTACGTGATTAAATTAGGTGAACAGGTTAAGACAAGTTACCAGTGCGACGCTCGAAGAGAAAAGAGACGGATGTTGGGTTTTACACGCCTGAGGCGTCTGTCAGAAATGCAATACCAACCCAACAAAATGTACCAAAGACAAAAAGATTATTATTCTTGGTAGGTATATTGTTTTAATTAATTTGGTCATATTAAATTTGGACCATACTGGCGGGCCTCAGATTGGCAAATACCGTGTTATAACGGTGAATATTTGGCAATATTACTAGAGAGGTCATCTCCACAATGATGTATAATAGCTCGTTTACATAATGTTACATCGTGGACTGTATTTTTGAGGTTGTCATAATATACTGGTTAACAGTGATTGACTCTAATTTATAATTCTTTTTTGTTTTTCAATAACTGGTACTTGTCTGTAGAAATCAACACTTAGATCTAAGAATCATTGATTATACAAAACAATGGTAGGTGCATACAAACTTAAATAGAATTCTGACTTTGAAAATAATTTATTTGACTTATACACCTTGAAGAAGTTGAAAGTTAAGTATTAATCTTACTTGTTGTATGTATGGTAGTCAATTGTGTTAGCAACAGATGATACTTCAATTAAGTTGATATGGTAAGTTACCCTTGTAGGTAAGCATTTACATACAAATTTACATGGATTCAATAAAGTGTACTTATAATTACTCAGCCTTTTAATTAATTAAGTACATAATTTAATGTGATCAGTTCTTGCATAGTAACATAAAACATAAAGTGAAGTTACAGATAACATAAGACAAATAATTATCGGTAAGTACATAATCATTTATCCTGCTAGGAATTACCAAATAGGTAATTTACTTAATTTTTGCATTGGTCTCTTTTTAATACCAGAGTCAGTTTTTATGGATACTACTCTCAGAATACCATCCGTACCAGGATGTAATTCTGTTACTCTTCCCAATCTCCATCTCAAGGGCGGTTGATTATCCTCCCTAAGCACAACTAAATCATTAATTTGTAGTGTAGATGTCGTTAACTGAGTCCATTTCTTGCGAGGTTGCAAAGAATTGAGATATTCATTAGTCCAACGCTTCCAGAAGGTCTGGAATAGTCGACTTAACAGTTGATACCGATTAACTGCATGGATTGGAATATGATTCAGATCTGGTTCGGGAAGAGCGACCAGTGGTCCTCCGATAAGGAAATGACCCGGAGTCAATGGTAACAAGTCATTAGGATCGTCTGATAAGGGTGTCAACGGCCTTGAATTCAGACAAGCTTCGACTTGGATTAATAAAGTAGAACATTCTTCAAAAGTGAGGGTATGATTGCCCACTAACTTTTTAAATAAATGCTTTGCGCTTTTTACAGCAGTTTCCCATAGACCACCGTGATGGGGTCCCCTGGGCACTATTAGATGCCATGATATACCCTCATTGGCAGCCCATTCTTGGAGATGTGGCTGTTGCAATGTGAGCTGGTTTTGAAACTGTTGGATTTCTGCCTTTGATCCCACAAAGTTAGTTCCATTGTCGGAATAGAGGTGAGTACATTTTCCTCTACGAGCTATAAAGCGTTTAAAACAATTTAGAAAACAATTGGTTGTCAATTCAGTAACCAATTCTATATGAATTGCCTTCGTAGTAAAGCAAACAAAAATTGCTATGTAAGTCTTGTACCGACTTTTACTACGAGGGTTTCTATCGCGGGTTAATATAGGGCCTGCAAAATCAACGCCAGTTGTGTTAAAAGGACGACTTGGAGTGATTCTCGAAGCAGGAAGTTGTCCCATTAATTGGGTTGCAACTGGTGGTTTATGCCGAAAACATACAATACATTCTCTGACTATCTGCTTTACCAAGTTTCTACCTCTTATAATCCAAAATTTCCAACGTATAAACGCTAGCAAGTTGTAGGTACCCAAATGCAAATGTTTAAGATGCTGATCTTTAACGATTAAATGTGTGATTAGATGTGATGGATCTAAAATTACTGGATGTTTGTTTTCATCGGATATCATTGCATTGTTTAGTCTACCTCCCACCTTCATTAGCTGGTCAGTGTCTATATAAGGATTTAGTCTAAGTAATCTACTTGACCTTGGTAAAGGCGTGTTTCGTTCAAGCTGTGCTATCTCACTGGGAAAGCTAGCCCTTTGAGATATTTTTAGTAACACAATTTCAGCCTTTTTGATCTCGGTGGCAGTCAAAATGCCACGCCCTTGTGTTTTAAAACGTAATAAGTAGGCAGTTATACGTTTTAATTTGTTCCATGAAGAGAATTTTACAAAAAACTCATCGCTAGGAACTTCTGGAATCAAAAATACCTTCTTTACTGTCCTAGTTTCAGGTAAATTGTCCAGCGTTATCGACTTGGTTACTGGCCATTGCGAACTGGGTAATTTTAACCATGCAGGACCATCCCACCAAAGTCTGTTCGAACCGATTTCTCCCGGACTGATGCCGCGTGAAATTAGGTCGGCAGGGTTTTCTTTGGATTGGACATGTTTCCATTCCGCTCCAGTGGTAAGTGACTGTATCTCGGATACTCGATTTGCCACAAACGAGGTCCATCTAAAGGGTTGACTGGCAATCCAGGCAAGTGTTATGCTAGAATCTGTCCACAATGTGGAGCTTGTTATAACCAGGTTACTGGTCTCACTAACGCGTTTAAATAATTTAGATAATAATAAAGCTGCGTTCAATTCTAACCGGGGTAAGGAGATTTGTTGCAAAGGTGCTACCTTTGACTTAGCACAAAAAAGTTGAGAGTTAACTTCGGAAGTCAACTCGTTGCGAGTAACTAAATAGATACATGCTCCGAATGCTCGTATAGAGGCATCCGCAAAGCCGTGTAGTTCTACGGAGGATTTATGATCTGTTCCACATACATGCCGTGCTACATGTATGGAGGCTGCTAGGTTGAACTGATGCACAAAATTACACCATTCAGTTTTTGTTGGAGTAGATAACTCATCATCCCATTTACTGCTTTCTTGCCACAGCCGTTGCATAAAGAGTTTGGAAATTATAGTAATGGGAGAGAGCAACCCTAAAGGATCAAACGTTCTGGCTATCGCAGATAAAATTGATCGCTTGGTTAAATTTGCTTCGTTACATTCAATGTGTAAATTGAATATCAACGTGTCAGTACTAGGTTGCCACGTTAATCCTAAAGTTTTATAAGTGTCATGGTTTGCAAAATTTACAGATGAAACACTTTCTTGCAATTGTAGGGCACTATTGGTTGTCCACTTTCTTAATGACATACATGCACTATGAAATATTTCAGTAATTTGGGTTTTAATCAAATTGAGCTGATTAATATCGTCGTGTCCAGTTATCAAGTCGTCCATGTACATGTCTGACTCGATAACTTGACAAGCTTCAGGGTACTTGTCCCTATTTGTTTGAGCGAGTTGCATGATGCATCTCGTAGCTAGGAAGGGGGCTGAAGCGGTTCCGTATGTAACCGTGTTTAACTGATACTGGCAAGGCAAGTGAGTCACACTGTCTCTCCATAGGATTCTTTGAAGAGGTCTGTCCTGTGGCTGAATATCTATTTGTCGATACATTTTCTCCACGTCAGCTGTCATCACCCACCTGGGCGTTCTGAAACGTAACAAAATGTCAAATAGATCTTGTTGCACAGTAGGTCCTATCATTAAAATGTCATTCAACGAAAGCCCAGAGGTAGTTCTGGCGCTCCCATTGAATACTACTCTCAGTTTTGTAGTCGTGGAATGTTCTTTTATTACCGCGTGATGCGGAAAATAATAAGCAATTTGAGTGTTATGTGGGGGCACAAGACTCATGTGTCCTAAAGCTAAATATTCGGATAAAAAGTCATCATACCGCGCCTTGAGCTGAGGATTGCGGTTGAGTTTGGATTCTAGCGAGATCAGACATTTTGATGCTCGCGCTAATGAATCGCCTAATACCCCAGGGTCCGACTTCAGACCTATGCGTGTCTGGAATCTCCCCTGCGGTGATCGGGTTGTGGTTTGGACGAATAGATCTTCCATAGCCTTTTCTTCTAAAGATTGATGTTTAGTATTCTCGATGGTTTCACACTTCCAAAAAGCTTCTACCAGTCCGTGAAGACCGGTTGACGCTCCTCTGCTGGACCCAGACGTCCTTCGGGATCCTCCAGACGCCGCAGTCAGCATCGATGATACGAAGGTAGCTTGCATTGGTGCCAAACCGGTCGCCAACCATCCCAAGTGTGAGGGATAGAACCGGAGCCCTCCCCTTGACAGCGACGTCCGGCTGCAGCGCAGGATTCTCCAAAAGACGTCTGCGCCGAGCAGCATGGAGACTGCACTAGCCTTGGCAAACTGTGGGTCTGCCAGGTCGCGCAGTGGTACGGGCGCCTCACACCTGAAACTGGTTTGGGGAAGATTTGTAGTTATGGTTTCTACAACAAGGAATGAACATTCAGTTTTAAAACCAGATAATCGAGAAGCTATTGTAGCCGTAACGGCTTCAGATGAATAACTTGTTTGTTGTTGAATACCTTCAATAGGCATTTTTAACGTAGATTTAGGAAGCTTCAATGAGTCAGCTAGTTCCCTTGTTAGGAAGTTTGCCTGCGACCCATTATCTAAAACGGCTCGTACAGCTCTTGACGACCCGTCTGAGTCGTACAAGAGTACGCTTACAGTTGTTAACATAGTTTGAACATTATTGGAATTACTAAATGCTGCCAAGGCAATCTTATGGTCTATAGTATGTAACAATGTATGGTGATTGCTTTGACATGTTTTGCATTTGCTTGAGCTACGGCATTTGTATGCTTGGTGCCCAATGCGAAGACAATTGAAGCATAATCTATTACTTTTTGCGGAATCCCGCCTTTGCGAAACATTTAACTGTATGAATTGACTGCATGTGTGAATGTAATGTGGTCCTTTACAGATCGGACACTTGACACCTTCTATTGTAAGCAACGCTTTCTTGGTTGCAGGTCTGCTATTCGTTGGCTCGAGAGTGTATTGATTATACATTTCTAAATGAGATGCCTTTTTTTTTAGAAATGCCAAAAAATCAATAACCGATTTGTAGTCCTTGTGGGACTTCCAATCGCTAATGCTTGGTGGGTCTAATTGCTTCAGAAACTGGTAGATGAGTAATTCATCCCAGTTCGAAGTGTCAACCCCCAAGCTGTTCAGTGCATTTAAATTACTACTAATAGTGTTGGTGAAATTGTGAATCTCATTGAATCTTCTCACATTAAATTTAATACTGTGTATGTTATCTAGATGCGTTTTTATTAAGATCTCCTTGTTGTTGTATCTGGCTTCCAAAATACTATATGCCAGGGGGTAGTTTTTCCCTGATACTTCTAATTGCTCTAAGATTGACTGTACTTGAGGAGATAACGAATTTTTCAGATACATGAATTTCTCTATATTTGAAATGTTTGCATTATTGTCTATTAAGGCCAAAAATAAATCTCTAAATGTTACCCAGTTGTCATATTTTCCATCAAAGATCGGAATTGACAATTTAGGTAAGTTCATGGGGTTACAGAATTCATTATTAACTATATGATTAATTTTTAGGCTATTGGCCTCAGATTGCTCTAAGAACCCTTCATACTTTGCTATTAAATTCACCAGGACCTCTTCCTGGTGTAGCATTGTTCTATGTAGGTCCTCATCATTGGCCAAAGCATCTACATTATGGTTATACAATTCATTAAATTTTGTTATTATTTCTCTGATTTGACATAGTTTTGATTTTACTAGTGAGATTTCTAAATTTTCCTTTGAAATATATTGTTCATAGGTAGCTAATCTAGCTGACAATGTCCTCGTCCAATTTGACAGTCTAGTCGTCATTTTGAAACACAATATACACCAATCACCAATAAATAGATAAATAACACTGGCCTGCCTGTGTGAAGGAATCCTCGGTGATCCCGTGACTCGTACTGGGTCTGGCAGCTCGTGCGGCCCGTGCGTGTGATGATCTCAGCTTTGGTCAGCTGATATGGGGGCGCTTGCCTGCACCAAGCAGCGCTCCGCTGGTCAGAAGGAGACGCTCCTCCTGCTCGTGGATGATGATGGATGACTCTCGCACTAGGCCATGCGGCCCTTGCGCAGTCGATGTGGGGCTCAGCTGATGGCAATCAGCTGATGTGGGGGCGCCTGCTTGCACAAAGCAGCGCTCCGCATTCGTCAGAAGGAGAAGCTCCCTCTGCCCGGCCCGATGATGAAGGATGACTCTCGCACTAGGCCATGCGGCCCTTGCGCAGTCGATGTGGGGCTCAGTTTGCTTCACAAACTGATGTGGGGGCGCTTGCTTGTACAAAGCAGCGCTCCGCATTCGTCAGAAGGAGTGGTTCCCTCTGCCCGGCCCGCTGATGAAGGATGACTCTCGCACTAGGCCATGCGGCCCTTGCGCAGTCGATGTGGGGCTCAGTTTGCTTCACAAACTGATGTGGGGGCGCTTGCTTGTACAAAGCAGCGCTCCGCATTCGTCAGAAGGAGTGGTTCCCTCTGCCCGGCCCGCTGATGAATGTGCGCCCGCTGTATGGGGCCACGTGCTCTCCTCTCCGTCGCGCTGCGTAAAAGTCTGCTTTTTGTGAGCACAAAAGGATCCTCGGTGGACGCAGATGACTCCAGATGCTGGTTCACTGAATAATCTATTCACTGCATCCGCTGGTAGAGAGCAACAAGATCGCTCATCCGGCTCGATGGAACAAAAATGGTCGGGTTTTGCTCGTGGACTGTATTTTCGATTTGGACTTTAATTTTGAGGTGATGTGGGGTGTGGAGATGACTTGAAAGATGTAGTTAGTTAAACAATTTAATGGTCCTTTATTCCATAAAGATTACAAGGGGTTTTTACAAAGGATTACGTGATTAAATTAGGTGAACAGGTTAAGACAAGTTACCAGTGCGACGCTCGAAGAGAAAAGAGACGGATGTTGGGTTTTACACGCCTGAGGCGTCTGTCAGAAATGCAATACCAACCCAACAAAATGTACCAAAGACAAAAAGATTATTATTCTTGGTAGGTATATTGTTTTAATTAATTTGGTCATATTAAATTTGGACCAGTAGTCAATTGGCTGCTGGTAAGACATTGTAAGTGAAAATTGCTTTGTAAGTGTCATGTTTTAATTACTGAGGCATGTTAACCTTCACATTTTCTTTCACATTTTACCTTTAAAATAATGAAATTTCCGTAAATAGTTTTTTTTCTATCTAACCTTTAAGACAGCAACGTTGTTTTTGAGACTTTCTTGTAGTGTCAATGGCCGCAAGCATTAAAAAATCAGAAAAAAATTGTCACAGTTAAATTTTAGCTAGAATAACGGTCTTATTATGTGTTAATTAAAAAATCCTCAACGAATCATTATTAGAGAACTTACATTATTATTGGCGTTTCGTTTGTATTGAAACCAGCGTCATCAAGAGACACCCTTGTTGTGCGGTAATCAAGAATGAACTCATCCTCGGTGTCCGCACAACAACAGTGTCTCCTGATGGCATTACTCAATTTAAATGTTATTTTAATTTGCCCATTATGAATTTTACTAAAATAAATTAAATTAATACCATACACTTTTTCTTTCACGTTTATTTTGATGGATAATGCTTAAGAAGTTTTTGGTTGGAAGTTAAGCCCACAAAAACCACTATAAAATATCAGGATTTCCGGGTCAATAATCTGGGGACAAAAGCCGTAATTCCCAACCTGGAGCATCAAGTAGCGCCGTTGTTTGTTATTGAAGTTAACCTCTTACTTAGAAAATATCTTGTTTTTAGTTTTCACGGAGAGTCTTGACAGCTTTTAGAAGTTGAGAGTTGTACGTAGCTTCTGGGGCAAACTGCTCTTTTAATAAATAAACATGTCATTGCAGTAGAACAAAGTGGTGTTGAAACTTTGTACAAGTTTCGTACAAGATCAACAAATAACAGCAATGTCAGCTTTATAAGAAGTAGTTATACAATATACATGTATGTACAATTATTACTATTATGTTTTTAAATATGTTCGTGATGTGGAACGCAATTCACATCTTAAGCAATAAACAAATATGTCAACCTATAGTTTTCATTTAATAAATTACTGATTGCTCCTTGACTGATAGGTTGGTATGAGGCCGACCCTTGGGCTGTATAAATTATGTCACTTTTGGCAATGCCACTCCGGTTTCAGGGAAAAGCGGCAGATATTGCAAGGTTTACGTTCATGTGACGTTTTGTTTATTTGTATGCACAATGTGCATACAAATAAACAAAACGTATGGAGAATGTGTAGGTTCAAACTTACATGTCTGCGGGCATGCATTTAATATGAGCCTTAAATGTTGACATACCTTTGAAGCTTGGATTATAGATAGATTATAGAGTAACAATTCAAATCCATATTAATAAACTTTGCTAATTCAGGGCTATAAAGCTCACATTTCACCTCACCAAACGGGGGTCCAACTGACGATGTTTTATTTAAAACTAACACCAGAACTATCGCTGTAAACAACTCTACAATGTGTGTGTATGTGTTATGTGAAATTATAATGAAAATCATACAAATATGCTATAGCACACGATGCAAACAAAAAATCGTTAACAAACACATTTTTTATGAGTTGCATAAATTTGAGTCACACAATATTGCTTTGGGTTTTTTGCAATTTAGTTGAGGGTTATTTTTATTAAATTACTAGTTTAATTGATAAGAATGATTAGTGTTTTTTAGGGTTGCACAGCAATAATTATATCTTAGCAAAATTCTTATAAGCATTTAAAAGCCTACGCGGCGTAGACGCTTCACTTTTGGGTCTACAGTAATTACTTAGCTACATACTTTCGGAATAATCTTAAGATATTGGGTAAAATATTACAGCGAGTCTCTAACAATAAAAGCCTCGGTTTTGCGATATTCCATCTGAATGGCTCCCTCAAGCGCTCTTAAGCATTTAATGGTAATGCCTCCTCCACTTTGTGCGCCCCTAACATTCCGTAGGCATGAAATCCACTCATAAACAATCAATTTACCGACTACTGAAACATTTTAATCAATAGAATTGTAAACAAAGAAGATTACTTCATTTTTTATTTGAAGCAGAAACAAGGTATTCGATTTAAAAAATAGGAAAACAACTTTGTTAGGAAAAAAATAAAAAATAATAATCAGTTGCTATTTATGTACTCGTGGAAAGCAGTTTTTTCTGAATTCTTAAAGTTGATCCCGCATAACAAATGAGTTTTTGATGTCATTTTCTTAGAATTTACTTGTTTGTTATATTCGTTTTAAAAGAAAAGATTTGTTCCTTTTTAAAGAAAGTGTATCATTTCTTGAGCAAAAACATATATTTTTTTTAAATATTTAAAAAATTTAAATGGTAAAACATGGTTTTAATTCACTTTATTTTTTTTTGTTTTTGCTCGAACATTTTCGCCTAATGAGGCATCTTCAGGAGCAGAATGGTTACAAATATATTTTTATTAACAGATCAACACTAAAAAATATATAATTTTATTTTTACATTTTTAGTTTTTTTGGGGAAAAAAGTCACAGGGAAATATGTGCAACAGTAGATTGACAGTTTATAAGTCCAGGAAATTTTCCACTGTTGATTGGTTGCTAGCGTTTCCCACCAGGATCACAGATTAATTTTTATTACAATTCCAATTCAAAATAGAAGGTGACCACAGAATGGTTAAAATTTGATAATACTTAGAACATTAAAAATAGACTACATTTGGTCTATTTTATGTATTGTATGTGTACTCATTGGGCTATAATCAGAGAGACACATGAAAAAAAAAACACTTTTTTATGTCTCCATTCATTTGTCCAGAATATTTCATCAGCCGCTTTGTACTTCATACATTTATGTTTCAATCTCTAAGTCCTGCCTGACATGTGTATTCCACACGTCTCTACAGCCTTCAACTTTTCCCAACATTTCTCGCAAGTCACGGCCCGTGGTACAATAACCCTAGTATAAAACCTTACATTGAAACTAAACCATCCCTTTCGCCAAAAAACACAAAGTTACAAAAATAACACTTCATGTGTGCGTTTTACTTTTATACGTATTTGATGAAACGCTATGATCTAGTTTAAACGTAGAGATGTATATAAATTTTACACATATTATACAAACACTGGAAATGTTCGAGAATTCTGGGCTCGTTAGCGACCAGACCCGCTGACTCCTCCGTAATATGGAGGCATTTTATGAAATCAAAAGGCTGATCACGTCATCGCTACGTCGAGTTTAAAATCAATCAACATTAGTGAATCATTGTGGGGAAAATCTTTAAAAGTATACAAAATAGTACAACTAAATGGTTGATGCAAAGATGTATACATAATTTTAAAAATTCTACGCCACGTAGATATAAATATGTCAGTGTTTCTTGTTTGTACTAATGGTGATTAACCTGGATTCATCGAGAAATCTCTTGGAGAAAGGGAATTAAAGTATTTTAGTGTCACGGTCCCTTCATATACTATGAAGCTCTTTGTATCATCCATATTCACCTAAATAAACGCAACTAAGCTACATAAATAGTGTAACATCTTGCCTGTGTTATCCCCGAAGCGGTCGCATGTGGCGGTTGGGGACCTATGTATTTATTATTGGTATATGTTTTGTGCTCCGCCAGGATTCAAACCCATAACCTTCCATTTACGAGGCGAAAGTATTATCATGGACTACGGACCAGTCCATGATGATCGAGAAAAATCTGGATGATTATAAACCCATTCAGCATATAAATGCTTAACAATATTTATTTTTTTAGGAAAAAGTTTTCTATTTTTTAGAGAACAAATATATTTCAGGTTGATTTTTTGAATAGTGCTTGGGATTCATATAATTGGCATGTGTTTGTGAATTGAATTTACAAGAAAATAATAATTAAAATTTTATGAACACTTTTTCCAGAACAATGTTTGAGCAACAAAAAATATTATTTTAATATTTAGTATGTTAACGACAAAGTAATGTCTTATTTTATTATGAAAATTTTCCAAATGTATCGTCACATTTCTGATTAACATAATTCTCAAATTTAGGACGCAAACAGTGCGATAAGAAAAGAAAAACAAAACGTAAAAGAAAAGCAAAAATATTTGTATTTTTACCATCTGTGTAGATGGTCCCACACTTTTGGGCTCCACAAAGAATCGTTTATGTATATTGGTGAAGACTATTCGAGATGTTTTTTGGCAAAATCGGATCGGCCAATCGAAATTGCCAAGTCTGCCATTTTGTACCGCCAAGCTGGTTGAAACCGCTGGAACAGGAATAGGGTCAACCAATAATCCAATATTGGCGTTTCTTTTGATAAACTTAACGATGCTAGTTTCCCGTGAAACTCAGTCCATTGAAATTGTTCTGTTTTATTTTTATTGCGTTTTAAAAAGTATAAAATATTTTTAAGAAAAGTGTTTCAAATAACAAATAACTGGTTCAACAGATGCCATTGCATCCACACAAACTTCTGCGAAGACAACTGGCCAGGCAAAACAGGTTGGTGGATTGCATTCCTTTCCAATTTTTTTAATAATAATAATAATGCAGAACTTAAACCTTTGGATGCATTGTTTTTAAACATCAATGATCCTTTATTTAAAATAAAATCATTTTTTTCTTAAACGTAGTTTAATTTTCACAATAATATTTTATATCTCGATATTAAATATTACTGTGAAAATTAAACTACGGTTAAGAAAAAAATAATTTTATTTTAAATAAAATGAATTTTCACTGTGTGAATACACAAACCCTACAAAATCTAATCAATGATCCTCACTGTGTGCATTGGCGTAGGTCATCTTGTTTTTGAAACGTGATCAATGATGAAGATGATAAACGTCACTTTTTATTTCTACTTACCTTCTGTGGCTGATCGTTTTACGCTAGTCGTGATCTAGCAACAATCCACCAGAAGTGCCACCCGAGGTATGCTATTAGCTTCAGTAACATCGAACCATTTACTTTCAGAGTCATGGGCACGCCTCTGACCTAGAGGTTCTTCTCTTGTCCTGCCGTTGCTTTTAATTCACGAGAAGGCCTTCCGCCACTTGACAAAATGTATAGCTTTGTATGAGCGTCCATGTGCTGTGTGTCTTTCTGACACATACATATGGGTACGAGGAGGGTTTGAGCATACACCGTTCTATGACTTGAGATTAGTGAATAACATGCGTCATTTCATCAGTCAGAAGATATATTACTTAAATGATGGCTTTCGTTATAAAAACATAAACTGATTTCTTGTAATACTTAAAAAAATCTCAACCAATTTCACTCAGACGCACATGTATACGGATTCCTTTCAATTTAGTTTATCATGACTTGACCTCGGCCTGAAAGTAAACAGATCCCTCAGCATTTGATTGCTGCTGCCAACAAGCCGCTCCTGGACCCCACGGAGACTAATTGAATTCCTGTTTAGACCTCTGCACAATATACGGCTGTGAGAGCCCAGGAGGTGTGCTAGGTACCCTGTAAACCTCCTCACTGACACATCCACAGAAAACTTGTTACTTCCTGAGCAAACTGCAAATCTGATCACGATTTACTTGCGCGACCATGGGCGTATAACATTTAAACTTTGTTAGTTTTCTGGATCGCAAAAAATTCTATGAACATTCAAACAGTTTTTAATCTGGTGCAGTCGGGTCAAATGGTTATTTGTTGACTAGAAGAAATATATTATAAAGAATTTATTTGCAAAAATACGTAGGTGCGTAATCATAGCTTTTGACTTAAAAAATGATGTAATTGATCTGTTACAATTCATCGCTTTGAAGGCGTGAGAATTTTTATTTGTCATGTTATTTTTTTTGTGGTGAAAATATCTTCTGTGTGTGGTAAATAAGTCATCACGGTACTTTAACACCATTTTTTAGGCAGGTTACAATTCATAAAATATAAATAATTATTGTCGTCATTTTTTTTGGTTCAAAAATATAACTGATTGACACCACAGTCAGCAGTAAAGTAGTTAAGAACCTTGTTATAAATTTAAATAGATCAAATTATTAAGAAGTTGTTATGTTTGTACAAAATAATCTTTTCATAAACCATCAAATTGTATTAATACTTACGTAGTCACAAAGTAGACAAAACTGACGGAAAAGCGACACAAAAAAATTCAAAACCAATCAAATTTGACACTATAACTGTGGGCCATATTTCACGTTTGTTTACGATACACGTGTACGTACATATTTTTCCTCTAACAGTAAAATAACAAAAAGTGACATATTTTGGTTACTACCGTGCGGCTCCCGGCAAGGAAGTTTATACGAGGAAAGCAAACGTAGGGCGGAACAAACACCCCGCCCCGCCTATGCAAATGTTGGGCCTCAAAAATGGTTTTCGGAAAGCCTTTCGCGTGGTGTGGCGAATGCCAATGTTTGCCTGTAAATAAAATGTTTTACAAAATAATAATATTATGTAGATTTTTGGCATCGGGATGCAAATTCGCGCGGGAAATCGGCGGTATTGGTTTCACGCGTTGCCCACAAGGCGTGCCCCACAATGTTAATAGTGTGATTTTGAGTTAAAATAAATAGTGGAGATGCGATTCGAATAAATGTCTGTTGTACAAAGATAGTCCATCTAGCATGGAGATAGGTAGACGGGTGATGCTCATGTGGTTTTACGTGATAACCTATCAGAGTTGTGTAATGTATTGAAAAATTATTACTGCCTTATATGTTCTTAAAATATTGATGCATTATTTATCAAATACATTTTGTGGTGAAATTTGGTATACTTTAGTTTTCCAAGACGTTGTTTTTATAAAACTTCGGAAAACAGCACTCAAAAAAACAACGAATTAATTTTTAATAATACTTATTTTATTTAAATCCCTGTGAATGCTCATTTCCTGTAAATATAAGTTAAAGATACTTAATAAAACTTATTAACAGTGACTATTGCGTTTCCATGATTGCCATATTTATCAACAGGGGCTGAATTGGGTCAAGATTTTACGGTAGAGGCAAACAGCCTCACACCAACTTACTTAACTAAGCTAAAAAAAACAATTTCATCCCCAGTACAAGTATCGCTGGCATATTATGAAAATTATTCCTTGTATTTTCAATTATTTATCGTAAAAGTCAAAATATTGTTTCTCTTTTGTAAATGAGAAAATAGCATTTTTTGCGTGCTTAAAAATTGTGCGTGTAAAAAAAATTATCGTGCTTTTATTTCAAGATACAAAACGACCGTGTAAATTTTATTCGATCATAAAAAATCATAGTTTTTCATCGGGTTTCATAATTTTAGTGCGGAGCATTACAAAAAAAAAATAGTTTACAACAAACCTCGTAACGCCGAGTTAATTTTCACACTTGGCCAATATCCGGCGAGGCCTTCAGCATACAAACATAAAAGCGTCCCAATTAAACATAAAAGTGTCAGTAAATTTTATACGACTCTCCTAAAATATAATGCCTGCATAGAAATTATTACATTACGCGGCAGGCTTGAGAACGATTTTTCTCGAAGGTTACCTTGCATGGATACCTCAGTTACGGTATGTCTTGGCTTGCGTAAGTTCACCCACATTTATTTTACTCGGATCTTGCATAAAACATTTGCGATCGATTTTGAATGTTAATATTTTTAATCTGCCGTACAAACCTCACAATAAAACAATAAGCATGTCAAACTGGATTGACAAGAAATGTCCAGAGAATGCCGTAATTTTCAACATGAGAAACCTACATACCTAGAAGATACGTTTTTTAGGAAGATAAGGTTTGTATTGAAGATTTACATTAAAAAATGGAAAAATCGAACTAGCAACTATATATAAGCAACGGTCCCTCCGAATATTGAGCAATACTTAAAATATGTTTATCCAAGTGAATATTTTTTAGAAGGATGAAAATCAGATAAACAGCGTCTACACGATTTTCAATATTTTTAGTGCAAGATTTGAAATGCTTGCTGCTAATATTGCGCATATATTTTAAGATTAAAAACACAACCAAATATTCCTTCAATTCCGTTTGGTTTCATATGGAACTTTGTATACATCTAAAAATCTTAATCTAAGCTGCAAAGATATTTATCATTTAAGATTCATATTAAACGCATTCCCACAAGCAGACATGTATAATTTCGCGCTTACACATGCCGCATGTGGACCTACAATATATAAACCCAATCTCAAATTAACATAAGCCCTGCAACTCTTGCCGACATTCCCTGAAACAGGAGTGACATTGGAAAAGTGAACCATTTTTTATAGTATGGGTGGTCAGCCTCATACCAACCTATAAGTCAAGGAATATAAAGTAATTTTAATACCTTTATGAAATCTATCGCACTATTTGAAGTAAAATTTTGACGCGTCGCGTTGGTTTTCGAATGAGGAAGTACGAAAGTAGAGGTATCGCAGCTGTATGTTCTTAGTCATAAACCAGGCCCGTGTAGAAGAAGCTCTAAAACGTGCAAAAGAAGTCGAATTATACTACACGCATGTCAGGGGTAGTAGCACACAGCGGGTACTCATAGTGTAAAACTTATCTATGGAAGCTTCAACGTTCACTATAAGTACAGTTTAAGTTTCTATACGTTTTTTAGTAAACGCTGTGAATGGGTTTAAACGTAAACTCTTATACTTGAGGTACAAGTACGACAGCGTATGCGGTAGTCTATTAAAACGTGATGCTTCTTCACAAGTTTTGGGCTCAAAGAAAATTTACTCTCTTGGCTGTTACTTTTCAGGTTATTAGACGTAAAAAATAAAAGTATGCAAGATGCTGTGAATAAAAGACACGTCTCGGTCCATCTTGTTTTTGTGAATTTCTTTTCATCAAAAAAAGTTATGAATTTTAAATACGAAGCTAAATATTTTCAATTTTCCAAGGTTTGTGCGAAAGTGAAAGTTGTGTTTGGAGTGAAAATTCATTTTTAATTTTAATTAAAATTAACTTTTTTATATAACATAGTTTTATTTTCACTTTTATTGCCTAAAAGCTATCGGAATCTATCCGTCCATCTTCAGAGGCTAACTGAGGAACAAAAGGAACCAAATTCAAGGTAGGAAAAAGGAAGTGGGTGGTATTTTTCGAGCAGGTATTGTTAGTAGGGGAGAAGGACTAGTTATTTGCGTATTAATAATATTATCAATACTGTTTCGAATATCTAGGGTTTCAACGGCAATAAGTTGTCTGTCTTTGCATCCTGAGTGAAGGACCTTTACTCCTGTTGTATCAAAAGAATGTTCGTTTTCTATGCAGTCATCTCAGAGTACCCAGTCAGGGGTCTGAAAATTTAAAAAATAATGGAAAATAATGTAGGTGGGTATTTTAAAATAGAATAGGCAACAATGACACAGTCGAGTAATTATATTAACTACTGCTCTGTAAAAATATCAAATTGTATACGGACAAAAATAAGAAATACGAGCAACACGTGTTTTCCCTTTGATACAAAATAAAGAAACAAGTTAATGGTAAACAGAATAAAAATAGCTCTCAATGGTTTCATCTTTTGATACAACGTTAAATGATATTTTTATACGAAAACAGTATCTAATAATACAGCGCAAAGTAATATCAAACCGACAAAAAATCAGCAACTTGAACGATATTATTGTGACAGTAATGGTGTGTTTTATTTATTAATGGCAACAATACAGTAACAAAAGTATAAAACATTCCGTTCAAACTAAACAATAGCGTTTCAACAAAACTATATGAAAACTAAAAACACTCACTAAATGCACTGTTTCAGATAGTAGCTAACTCCTTGATGAAGTTTATACGCGAAAATTTATACTTGGTGAACAGAAGAGGCTTCGAGCACTTCATCTTTTTTGGACAGCCCATTCACGAGAGTTGGACTCGATCCAGGTCCCTCCGCGCCGGCAATCATAGGACATGAATGTCTTAATAATTCAACAAGTTGCATGCTGTACAAAAGTGGATACTCGTATAATGTTGGCGTCTCGGCCATTCTCTATTCTCTCTTTTATACTCTCGCTAAATTATTTACATCAGTTTTGATTCGAAATTCAAGTTAGGACTTTGTATTAATGGTAATAGAGATACAAAATCTTCTTCTTCTGTATGGCGAATCCCGCGGAGAGCAGGGGCGCCAGTGTCAAGTATACACACAGAGTCTTAACTGAGTCAGGATAAGCACAGAGTATTAGTCATATTTTACATGTTTTTTAGGTTAATGTTATAATTGTTGCTCTTTTTTTTCAGTGCCCAAAGTCATCGCTAGTTGATGTCGTCATAAGTTCTTTATAAACCCGCATCTGTTTTTGAACCAGATTGGAAAAATTTTGAACTGCATTTTCTGCAACTGCAAAACGTATTTGGAAAATTAACTCTTCACTCTTTCATGATCATTATCATCATCGTAATAATCTAGACCAGTGATTCCCTACCTGGGGGCGATGTCGTCCAAAGAATCTACCCCACGCCCCCGTTGTTTTCTAGAAAGGTGATTCTACCCTCCCTCCCCCCCCCCCCCCCTGTCGACAGATATCATTTAGGCAAAAGGGGCGATGGGCTTAAGTATTACACATAAAAGGGCGATGGTCGAAAAAATGTTGGAAAACACTGATCTAGACAATACTGACTTACTTCATCAGTCAGTTCTTACACTTTTCTATTTTCATGCATCTTTCATCATCCAACCGACATCAACCCTGAAGCAATCCGTGAAACCCCTGACTTTTTTTTACATTTGAAAACATTGTAAACATCAAGTCAAAACATTCTTTAAAAATTACAAAAATAAACAATATTTTTCAATATTCTCTCTGTGGAAACAATTTCCACAAATTACGCAGTTACCGCATTGTCATTTCCCGCCGAGCCGGTCCGGAAAAACCCGATCCCGTAATATTGATATTCCCGCTAATGGTTCAATCGACATCATAATGTTTCTGTTTGCTCACAAATTGAGTAATATGTAATTCTATATCATGATTATATCAAAACATCGAGGACACAAAACAAGCCAGATTAAAACGTAATACAATACCAAGGGGGCTCTCTGTTGCCACCCTAACTGCGGCAGGGGGTGTAGAGAGGGAAGGGGGTAATGATAGTTAGCCTTTATTGCATCCCCATTATAATAATTGTGTTATGAGACAAAAATTATTGGAACAAACAGGGAAAATTCTGGGAGTTATCAGGCACACCGAGTAAACAATTTCTGTTTTACTGGGAGCTGGGTAAAATTTAAATTACCATGTTTGCAAAACGTTTTGGGTTATAACGTTCAAACGGGCACAATTATTTGTTGTATTTTTATTGCATCTCGAAACCGAATTCCATTTTTAAGAGGATTTTTGACTATATTATTGTTCCATCAATGGCTCAATGGTTAAATTTCCACATGTTTATAAAAGGGCATTTGTAAGAAACCAATGAAAATCAGTAGTGTTTTCCTGTTTTAGTATTTCTAAAATAAATTTAAGTTCATCTGGAGCAGTTGCGTTGACTGCTGTGTTTTGAAGGTAAATAAGTTTTTCTTACTAAGACTCACAGCGCTTACTATCCTTTCGTATAAAGATATACTTTTTATCTTATTTTTCACACTTTACTTCACTTACTTAAAGACGCAACAAAAACATATCTATGCTACATAAATAATGTAGCTTATTATTGCGTTGACGCCAGAATGTGGCGATTGGTAACTATACATTTTCATTTGTCCGTCAATCACTTCACTTGGAGAGCTTTCTCTGCTTTCGAGGGAACAGGTTTTTCATTACTTAAAAAAGGCTGCGATGATAAGAACTCATCTCTAATAACCTTAGTGGGGATCAAACCCTAGCCCTTCTTCTCTGTACACATTCTACCAGTTCATATTAAATTAAATTAATTTTGTCACAGATTCTTAATAAATTTGAACTTAAAATTTAAAAAAAATTGAGGTTATATTTTGATATTATGAAGATTAATTTTAAATTAATATTAAAGAGCTAAGCACATTTTTTTTCTTCAGGAGTTGATTTATTTTACTCATGACAATGATGCGATAACATCAAAAGCGCTCGAAGAAAATAAGTCAACTCGTGAAAAAAAACTTTGTTTTAAATAATACTATTAGTTTTTTTTTTGCAGAAGTAATAAATGTTAAGCATAAAAATCATAGAGCTCACTGAAAGTAATACACTTTAGCCAGCAGGCTAAAACTAACGTGTTTAAAATAAACACAAATAGCGAGAACATGTAGCCCAGAGCAGTGATTCCCACTTGGGTAAATGTAAAACTGCCCAAATAAATGAAAACGATCAGATTTTACGATAAAGTTTAATGTTAGCTCGGAGGTGAATGTTTACCCGCTTTGAAGCAAGATTATTATGAGCACAACCACAAGTATAAAATGTTACGTTAAAAACTCACCCATAACGTTTTACCAAAAACCATAAGAAACTAAAACTCTCAAAAGAAGGTGTGTTTTTGATTTCATATTTGTTGTTGATTGAATTTAAATGTAGATTTTTATACTTAGGGCATTGAACGTGCTCACGAATGAGGAAAAACTGGAAAAACATGTCATATAATTTATCGGATTCGCAAGACACCAAAGGAAAGCTTTGCGGTCTCGACTCCTACAATTTTCGTTTGAGATCAGAGGAAACCAAGTATAAGCGATTGAAGGAAATCGTTAATGTACTTTATTTATTTTTTCGTATGATGACATGAATAAAAGAAACTGGAATTGCTATGTCTTATAAAGTAAGACGAGCTTGGTTATGTTTTTCGATTTCATCAAAAGAGTATATTTGTTTCATAGATTTGACATGAGTTGGTAGAGAAAGCAAAGTTATTGCTTCTTATTATATTCTTTGACGTATTGCTTATTGCAATAACAAAATCCCTGATTTCTTGAATGTGTACACACGTTTTTATTTTTAAATTTTGTACAACACAATAATCTATGTGGTCTGATCGATTATGGTATAAACGCATAACAAGAAACGCTTTAAAAGCAACAAGATTTTATTAGTCAATCTTTTTTCAGCGGTCCTTTTCTTGACCCATCCATTTTGAACCAATATTGATCAATTTATTCGTTTGAACATAAATAATTTCATATTTTAATAAATAGTATCAAACATAAATAGTATCATACAAAATACCGGATATTGTTTATCATTTCTCTTATGAACATTAATATTTCAGGATGAGGAATTATCTAATAATCTTGATGTAATATTTTATTGCAAGATATAGCTGTAACTCTGTAATCTTTCATCAAAATATCGTACAATATAAAAATATGGTACCCTTGTGAAAACACAAGTGGAAAAAATATATTTTATTTTTGCTCGTATATGTTTTTTACATCATTTTTATGTCTTCACTTTGCTCAGCATTCTGAGCTACTCGCGTTCTTTACTTTCCAACTTCTTTGCTTCTTATTAAGTCGGTGTCGTGTTACGCGATCACTTTTATTGAAGTGACGGTATGTAAGAAGAACGAAGAAAAATAAACGAGAGAGATGGCAGTCATAGAAAGTGTAGGTAATAAAACGCACTGAGTTTGCGTAACTAAAAAGAAATCGAAAAAACCGTGGAGTGTTAATACAAAAGCTTTCTTTTCAAGAGTTTCATAAGTTTCGATACTTTTTTAATGTTATTTTTAATTTTTATGCACTTTATTTGACGCCTCTGGAGTTTTGGTACATATTGTTGTTTAAACGTTGTACTTAGCGCCTTTTTTATTTGCCAAAATCCAACTCGCTGAGCTTAAACCAGTTATAGCACATTATAAAAGTCAACGACGCGACGTTACCATGTTGAAAGCACCGGTTCCCATAGATCACCGAAGTTAAGCAACATTGGGCGCGGATAGTACTTGGATGGGTTACCGCTCAGGTACACCGCGTGTCGTTGGCATCTTGGACCGGTCCGTACTCCAGTGGCAACACTTCGGACTCGTAAATGGAAGGTTGTGGATTCGAATCCCGGCGGAGCACAAAAAATATACCATTTATATTTCGAATGTGCTCTTCGCTAAGTTGAAAAATTCATACACCTTTACCAAAGACCGGTCACTGAAAGGTCCATCCAACCTTACAACAATTGGGTCTTGCTTGAGAATTGGCGCTTTCTACAGCAACGACCAAGCTCGCAGAGGGCTCTTGAGGTGTGATACACACAAAAACAGCGCTCACCAAATAAATCATCCTAATAGTATTATTATTATTATAAGGTTTTTCATGGGCTGTGGAGCATGTTAAAAGTATTTGCTTTGGTATTTTTTAGAACCAATCCGTATACTTTATACATACTTTTCTACTTAATATTTTAGTACTAAGAGCCTTATCAACTATTCAAATCTCCTTGAAAAAATAAATACAATCAACAATGGCCTTATTTTTTTATAGGTACATAATATTATATTACAGTTTTATCCGAAGAAGATTGTACCTAAACTTTTAAATAATTAAATTGATGGATATTCAATTTATCTACTCTTGAACGAAAAAATGGACCTCCTTATTTGTATTTATATTCTAATAGTGCAAGAAGCCTATTTAAACATTTTGAGGCAAGATTTTTCTGAAAAGACCAAATAGCTGCAGGAAAGAATATTCTAATATCGAACGGGAACTTTCCACCCCCTTCGTGTGTCCATAAAAATATTAAGGGATCATGTCTGGGGCCATGGGAAATCAAACCTTGATTAGTTTGAAAGCCTCCACGTATAAGAGGCCTTCTGAAATTAATCAAGAGTAAAAGCCTACGTTGTTTACAGATTTATTTTTACATCATGAACAACTAGAGTAATGTGTACAAAATTCCAAAAATTTTGCTCTGGTTTTTCTTATTGTGTCCAGCTGTCATTACGCTAGGGGTGGTCAGTACCTCCGCAGATTTGACGTGAATTTATGAAATAGGTATCTTATATTGGTACAATGTAAAGAAAACACAGAATAATCAACTTTTTTTCTAAACAATTTCATTGCTCCAAATATGTCATACAAAACATTGAAAGTTACCAGTATTTTCAGTAGAGTATATTAAAACAATATATTTTTGCAACAAAGAAAAATTTCATGTTCATTTACTTTATTTCAAAGAAAAGTTTTCAATTAACTGCAGATTTAGTGAGATGTAGGTTTGAAATAAGTTTGTTTTGTATGACGTCAGAACACTAAAAATAACTCAATTTGACGGACAATAAAAAAATAAAAAATAACTTATCTCAAAAAACTTTGTTTATCCTATTTTAGAAGAGGCGTGCCCTGTAATTGCTTTGGCGCTATTTTAAGCTTTGCAATGAAAAAAAACCCACAACTTTATTTCTCATTTCACACACAAATGGGTTTTCTTGAAAGGAAGGTAAAATTCAAAGCTAACATTTTGCTGAAACAGTAAGTGAAGAAGATACAACTCTAAATTATATGAGTTTTATTAAAACGTTGTAAAGTAGATGTGATCTGGTCTTTAATTAAAAGTCAGCAGACTACATAAGTTGTGAAATATTCAGCGAGTGGATCACTGGAACACCTTATTTGTTTCTTCCTTATAGATCCGATGAATCTGTTTGTGTGGCTATTTGCATCTCCTTTGTTTTTGGATTATTGCGATTAAGGACCCAGATGGATGCATAGTCTTCAGAAAACCTCGGGCAAGGTGGTTGGATAGATTGAAATGCAACACAAGTGTGGGACTTGAAAACAAAGTCATTATATGTACAACGCTAGCGCACAAACGCAACGCAAAACGAAACTAAGATGCACATCGAGTGCAATTTCCTAAAGCGTTGTCAACGATGTGGTTGCATGTAGGGATGTTATGACAGTGATGTTCCAGACATGGATACGGATGGTATACGAATTATTTTGGATAACCGCTACTTTCAATTAGTTTCGGTTACGGATTTTAGATTTGTAAGAAATTTTAAAAGCGTTATACCTACAAACATAAATTTGAAAGACTTTATTTCTAGGTTATCATTTGGTTTTTCAATCAGTAAATATCACAGTAATTAATTTAACAGTGAAAAAATGCTAACATGGAAACATAGTATAACATTCGTTATTTCTATTAAATTATTCAATATTATCCGAATTTTTTATTTAGGTTTGGGTTATTTTTTCGGATGCAATTATCCGAGAGTTTTGGTTACGGATATGGATATCTATAACATCCTCGATCGAATGTGGTGAGTGGAATGTTTTATTAACCCAGGTCACAGCCAGCATAATACCAGCCCTGCTCACTAAGGCTGAGTAAACCTTGCTGTTACTGAGCTTTGTCTTTAAATAAACATTGAGGTCGGAAATTGATACTGACACCTTAAATGGGAAAAGCAACAAAATGATACTGTATTACGACGAAATTTGCAGAAAAACAAAAAGGTGTCTAATTTGGCAAGAACCTTTTTCATCAACTGTAAGGGGGCTATCCTTAAACCAACTTATGATTTTCATTAAAATTTCCAATGTTGTAATCACACAAACAAAAATATACAGGGTATCCGAACAACAATTTTAAACTTATACACAAAATCAACAAGTATTTTTACAACCCTCGTTGAGTGTGTGCATTCTTTTATTTTCATTTCACTATTCACTGGCTCGCTCCACGTTCAACCGTGTCACTAAAATTACACAAATTAAGCTCTGCGCGGACAATGGGCGGTGAATTTTCATAAAAGGGGTCCACTCTGGTTGGCGCATAAAAGCTCTCGCCGCAGTGGAGCTTATTCACAGCGTCAGGGGCGGCGCCGCGACGTCCAAAGCTCACGGCGCCGCGACGCCCGGACGCGGTACTCAGGCACGCCGGATAACAAATTCCAGCGCAATAGTTAAGCAATTTTATATTAACTTATATATTTTAGTGTTGATATGTTGTTATATTAACTTTTTTATTTGAATGAGTCGGTAGTTTTTTGTCATGTTTCCTTTCAAAGAAAAATAATATTTAAGATTTTTAATTACATTCATTTAACTGGAAATGAACGTTTTTTTTAATTAAGTTATAGACGCATTTTACGCTCAATAAATAAAATGGTATTGGTAAAATGGTACAAATACGGTATTTAATAGCTTTGTCTTAAAAAAATATACAAAAAAACTAGATTGCTGCTTTTGATTCTATACGCCTGCATAAGCACAAAAAATATTAGAGTTAACATTCCTAAGCGCTCGTTTTCTTTAAAAAAAAATAACAAATGGAAAGCTCTGGAATAATCAACACCAGTTCATAGTCAGGACATTTATTCAAGAAATGCGGATTAAAATTTTTGTAATTAAAAAAATATAATATCATTAATTGATGAGGCATTAACTTTTTAACCTTTAATTTTTAAATTAAATATTAAAAATCAAAATTAATTCATATATGGTTACGGGGCGAGTAAAATCGAATAATCTACGACCGGTTTCGAAAACAACGTTTCCATCATCAGATAAACATTAAATTTTACTCGCCCCGTAACCATAATCAAATTGTTTTTTAATTTTAATTTTAAACCTTTTTTTTCAATATACTCGTAGTTCATCAAACAACAACAAAAATAAGTCTGTAATCATTTGGTGGTGGATGTATAACTGCTAAGTCCAATAAAAAAACTTGTCCCTTAGAAGTGCGACTCTGACCAACAGTGCAGTGGTGAGTTATTAAATGTTCCCGTGGTAATATTTTGTAATCCCCTTCCAGAATGTTCCACCCTGTTCCCATGCCAGCATGTACGAGTATTATTCCGCCAGCGCCCCATTGTCCTGACGCCCAGCATTATCGTCTGCCATTACCGGCCCGTATTGTCCGGCGTCCATTATTGCAACTTAGAGTACACTTGCAGTGCAGTTTAACGAAATTAAAGAAGTGATTCCGAGTTTCAATTAATGCTGTATTTGAATGTTCGTAGAAAATTATTGCTTCCACAATTATTAACAAATTAACGCAACACAAAATAATCAGTGGTCTAATAATATAATAATATTAGGATGATTTATTTGGTGAGCGCTGTTTTTGTGTGTATCACACCTCAAGAGCCCTCTGCGAGCTTGGTCGTCGCTGTAGAAAGCGCCAATTCTCAAGCAAGACCCAGTTGCTGTAAGGTTGGATGGACCTTTCAGTGACCGGTCTTTGGTAAAGGTTTTATGAATTCTTTAATTCTTTAGTTTTATGAAACTCAGCGAAGAGCACATTCGAAATATAAATGGTACATTTTTGCGCCCCGCCGGGATCCGAATCCACAACCTTCCATTTACGAGTCCGAAGTGTTGCCACTACGGACTACGGACCGGTCCAAGATGCCAACGACACGCGGTGTACCTGAGCGGTCACCCATCCAAGTACTGTCCGCGCCCAATGTTGCTTAACTTCAGTGATCTATGGGAACCGGTGCTTTCAACATGGCTAACGTCGTTGACTAAATCTAAGTCTAAATCTAAGCTGCAAAGATATGTATCATTTGAGATTCATATTAAATGCATTCCCACAAGCAGAAATGCATAATTTCGCGCTTACACATGCCGCATGTGGACCTACAATATAAAGAACCCAACTCTCAAATGAACATAATCCCTGCAACTCTTGCCGACCTTCCCTGAAGCAGTGGTGACATTGGCAAAGTGAACCATTTTTTACAGTATGGGTGGTCAGCCGCATACCAACCTATAAGTCAAGGAAGTGGTGAAACATTAGTAATGGCAAATAGTTGTTGCCTAATTTGGCTAATAAAATGGCTTAAATGCTGTACACTGCCCTGAAAAATATTGCGTATTTCACTCTACATTTCAAAATAAAACAATTACAAACCTTCCACGTAGAAGGCAAGTGCAAAAAGTTAATTGAAAATTATTTGTTTGTATAAATGCAGTACCTAAAAAGTAAAATGTAACCTGTGAAATTAAACCTTTTTATAATCGATAATACTTTTTAAGGTTCTCACACCATTTAACTACTGAAAGGGAAAACAATTAAGCTGCCCATAAAGTTCAACTTCTTTCCACCTTGTCCCTGAAGTTGTGGAATGTGGCAAGTGTATTTATTTCCACCATATCGGTCGATTGGTCAGTTGGTAGAGTGCTTGCATGTCATGCCGCGAGCTCGCGTTCGACTCTCAATGAGAGTATCATAAATGTTTTTTTGTTACGGTGCTTATTTCAAACCCCAAAATAAAATACCTGCAAGGTGTACTCATCCCTCACAAGAAATGAGTACCAACCCCTCGGGAGCTGGAAACCCCCACGGCAACTGAAGTGGGTAGGCCCCCTTACCTATAAAAATAAATAAGTTCCATTAGACAAATGCGCAACCCTTTGGGAATAACGCGGCAAGAAGTTACACTATATGTGAAGCTTACTTGTGCTTTTTAATTGCGTTTATGTGTTCCAGCATAACGCTTGTAGGTTCTATTTAAAACTTATTTTTAAAATCTTTGTCATTTCTATCCCATTTTATCTGTTTTTTAATTAAAGACGAAGCAAAACTTACGGAATAAAAGATATGAATAAAAGCACGCAAGGATACCCAGTCATAAATAAGTTTACACGACTCCTAACCCACGCTTTGCGTAAGTCAAAAACTTACACATTTCAGAGCTGTCACAACTTTTTTCATCTCACCATCCAGGTGTTAAATAAATAACACTCCAATGAAACGTTCCGCGCTCTCAAAAAATCAACATCTTCAAAGAACCAGATAATTATTATATTTTAAACACGCAATAAAAGTTTTGAAATAAGGCAGCCTGTACGTAGTGTATTTTAAGTTGTCTGCTAAACATTAAATATCATTAAAAAACTACACAATGTCTGTTTTAAAAAATTATATTGATCGGAACATTCAAAATAAAAATATTGTTCGTAGTAGGTTTTTGAAAAAAAAAAAAAAAAAAATTATTCTGTAAATAAAAAAAGTATATGTAAACATACATAGATTCATTATTATTTTTTTTTTTTTTAAATAACGTTGTATCTTATATCTGTTCGACTATCTTGCAAAGCTTATAAAATGAACAAAATTTTATTGTTTCCGCAGTTTTGTTTTTGGATGAGCTTTAGAAATTAATAAGCGAATAACGTGTGCAACTCAATTTATTTTGTAGTTTGAAATAGCATGTAAGTAGACATTTTTTTCTATGATTTTGAATCATCATTGTCTAACATAAATAGGAAGTGGAAAATAATTGCAAAATCAAGACTTATCTCATCCCATTTTTTACGTCTAGTTTGCCATTTAAATATACTTTTTAAACTTACATAATATATTTGATTTTATACTAAATAAATAAAATTAAGTGTTCCCATAGGACAACCGGGAAAAAGTACAACTCAGCATTCGTTGGATGTATATTTTTAACGACACTATTTTGATTCCAAAAATAGCAAACATTTCAAATTCACTGGATTGCCCTGCGGCGCCATCCAGACCAGCGTGGAACAACAGAGTTTCATTCAAATATTACTATTTTGCTTTCCATGCAAAACTATGGCATATTAAAAATTGGTTAACTGAATTGGAGATCAACGCCAATGTAAATATTAGTATCGTTTTTCTGCCAATTATTTACTTTTTTAGCGAAAAGTGTTGTTTGTATTTTTAATTAAAGATTATGCAAGCTGAAAATTTTCTAATAATAAAACTTCAAGATACTCCAGAATAATTTAACTATTTTCTTGTTCTTTACAAAGCTAAGAAATACACTTGACCGTTTTATAATTAGTGATAAGGATGGTAGGGGTTTTGATTTTTGGCGGACCACAATTATATAAATATTAATTTGTTTTCAAACACTTTAAAAAAATCATCTGCTTTATCAAGGGTGGGTCACAAAGCTCCATTCAAAATTACAGAAGCTAGGTATTGCTTGAGAAATTGACGGTGACTAGTGACAACTAAGCTTGCGGAGGGTTCTTAGGTTTTGGTTCACACAAAAACAGCGCTCACAAAATTGGGCGCTAGACATTTTTTTTATACATTTAAAATTTTCATCCTTGCATGATGAAAGAACCATGAGGGTCTTGGTTAACGAAAATGTTAATGCTCAGCGTACAAAAAACAAATCGCCTGGGAATCACATAAAATGTCTCATTTTTTTGTTTTATTGAGGACAAATAATAATAATAATATTAGGATGATTTATTTGGTGAGCGCTGTTTTTGTGTGTATCACACCTCAAGAGCCCTCTGCGAGCTTGGTCGTCGCTGTAGAAAGCGCCAATTCTCAAGCAAGACCCAGTTGTTGTAAGGTTGGATGGACCTTTCAGTGACCGGTCTTTGGTAAAGGTTTATGAATTTTTCAACTCAGCGAAGAGCACATTCGAAATATAAATGGTATATTTTTGTGCTCCGCCGGGATCCAAATCCACAACCTTCCATTTACGAGTCCGAAGTGTTGCCACTACGGACTACGGACCGGTCCAACACAAGATAGAAGTGTAATCATTTACAACAATCAGTTACAACTCCCTGATTCTGTAATTTCAATGGTACTAGTAATCAATAATCTCTACAGAGCCAGCCATCCATACAACTCTCATCAATAATGCATCTAATCTAACAACAGCTTCCTTGTATTACCATGTCCTTGTCTTTAACAGTATCCAATACGCATGCCCCGTACAATTATTACAGAATATTGTGTTCAACGTGGATTTGTCCTTACAATGCTGTTACTGACAATGCTGAATCTAACATTCATCTGCTCTCCTAGAGTTACTGTATAGGTATAGAATATTCCTGTGCTCTTACAGAATTTATTCAAAATAATGTATTCAAAACAATTTTCTCAATTGGTAAAATTCTTTCTAAAATTCAAAGCCAGAACGCTGGAGACTTGATCCCTACAAAAGTCAGTTTTTTTCTGTTTTTGCGATAGCTCTAAGTCAAAAAATGTAAGTCAGTGAGTTTTTTTTTTGCTTAAGGTGGATACTTTTACCTGTAAAAATAAATACGTGCTTTTTCTCATGCTCTTTTTTTTGTAATAATAATAATACAGTATTTTTATAGCGCCTTTTCATGACTCTTGGTCATCCCAAAGGCGATCGTGATTATAATGATTAAAGAATACTGTAACACACATCCAAGTTTCCTTATTAACTTATTACAAAATATTGTACGTAACATTCAATTACTGCTAATATAAAATTATTGTCACTGAATAATACATTATATTTACAATATATTTTCTCATGTAATTATAGCAGAATATATAATCTATCTCAAAGAATTATTAGAGAATATTGTGTCCTATAATTATTCTCAACCATTATCCTTAGAGACCCATAGAAGTGCTATAATTCCACAAAGCGACTAAAGAGTATTCTGTCTGAATGGCTCACGTGCTTAGAAGTGCACGTTGCGAGCTTCGGAATGGAAAAAAAACCGCTCTGGGAACTTTTTTTCAGCGACAAAGCGCGCTCGTACTAATGGGACGGGCGGAGTCTTCAAATAAGCGACCGATGACTAATTATGAGCTACATCAGTAGGCGTAACTACGCCAGAGACACCCAATCATAAAAAATAAAACGAGTCGACTCTTTCCCCATTTAAAATATTCAAGATGGACTCTCGTGAAAAATTAAGTGAGATTAATTCTGTTAATGGTTTATTCGTGGAATTAAAATTTTCACTGCGTAATAAATCAGTACCGTGAGCACAAAACATCACGTTAATACTCATCCTTTACGTAAACAAAAAATGTATACATAGAAGATAAAATAGCGCCTTTATTGAGAGTTTTAGTTTTCATAATTTATTTTTTCTTGTTACTAGATGGCTGAGTATTTACGCGATGTTTTTAAACTCGACGTACTAGCTGTTGATGGATTGCTATGAAAGGAAAAAAATGACGAAGGTATTGAAAGCTTGTTACAAATGAAAAAAAACTTTTCGGATGCGATAAAAAAATCATAAATTACTGCTGATCTACAATCTGCGGTGAACACGTTGTTGGGCCACGAAACAACAAATTAAATATTCGCCGAGTTTGTTACGACGTGAAAAGTAAATATTTTAATTTTAACGTGTAAGCTTTTGATTTTATAATTTGCTCGAGTAGGTGCTGCCTATTTTTAGAGCAGTCAAAATTTGTAAATACACTCATTTCACCCTCTTGGTAATTTAAAAAAACGTGGAAATTTGAATTTTATTTGTACACCTTTTATTTTTAGTAGCCAAGCGTAAGTCGTGGCTTAAACCCCTTTTTTGTTAAAAAAAATATACATTGTTAAAGTTGAGTATAATATACGTTGAATTATTTTGTCTTCATTTAGAAAAAATACGGAAATGGAAAATAAATGATGGCTGACAATCTCAGACAATGATGTCTGGAAAAATTGAAAGAAGGTAGGTATATGAAATAAACGCTTTAGAATTTCAGTGTGTACAATGAATGCAACTCAGGTCTCTCTAGTCTCGGCACAATCCATACATCTTATAATATGATAACAAAGTGATTTAACATGGACATGCATAAGCAGCTGATTGAACTTTCAAATTTACTCCATACGAATTGTATGAAACACATTTGACTGTCGATCAGCTGTTCACGCGCGGCCATATTGGATCGCATAGTTACCGTGTGATGGCTGACAATCTCAGACAATGATGTCTGGAAAAATTGAAAGAAGGTAGGTATATGAAATAAACGCTTTAGAATTTCAGTGTGTACAATGAATGCAACTCAGGTCTCTCTAGTCTCGGCACAATCCATACATCTTATAATATGATAACAAAGTGATTTAACATGGACATGCATAAGCAGCTGATTGAACTTTCAAATTTACTCCATACGAATTGTATGAAACACATTTGACTGTCGATCAGCTGTTCACGCGCGGCCATATTGGATCGCATAGTTACCGTGTGATAATATATATATATAATATATATATATATATATATAATATATATATAATATAATAATCTATCGATTTGTTGAGACTACATACCTACCTAAGTTCAGAGCCATGTATTTTTTCAACATTTCCTGGAAAACTTCATCGTAACAAAAAATAAATCAATGCTGATGGATTTAAATTAAATAATACATTTACCTACTTTCAGATTTAAATTGAAAAATGAACAAAAATATGTTAACTTTGCTTAAAAAGGTATAAAATTTTACGGCCGCAATGCACAGATCATTTAACCGCTCACATCAAAAACAAATTAAGGTAACAAAATCAATATTTTTTCAATTCTCGAAAATTAATTCAGCTCAATAAATAATTCGTCCGATAACATCATAAATCACCCCGAAGCGTGGCGGGGAAGGGTAGGAGGGAGAGAGGATGGGGGTAAGTTTTCCCGAATTGAGTCACCAATGGTATTCTCCATAATCCAAGCCTGATCCTTCTGCGCTCATTTATATATATGTAGCCTAAGTATAAGACTCCATGTTATAACTCAACCAAAACGTTTTACAAAAAATAATTGAATTTAAAGCAGTGCCCCTGGTGAGCGTTTAGGTTTGTGTCATTTTTTGATAAGCGCTGCGATTGAGCTTCTACGTAAAATTTAATACTTGAGGCACTGAAAACTTGGGATGGTAGCTGGGTGGAAAGAGAGGAATAAAACGTTGGATTCGACACAGTGAAAGTTCTAATGGATGCCGATGGACCAATCGACAAAGAAAACCTAAAAGTGAAGACAACCTGGAAAGGTGATTCGATTAATTTACTGATATCTTAAGTGCTGATATTTTAATGGGTAATTGAGAAAAAACTGGTTTATCAGGGGTAGAATAAAATATTTAATTTCCACGAATTTAGTTTCTCTAAATGATTCAAAAGACCAATTCTGGATTGTTATGTAGTAGTTTACATATTTTTTCGTGGTAAAATTAAATTCAGCAATAGATGGATTCTGATAATGTTGAAAGCAAAATGTATTTGTTGATACAAGTATTTCGTATGAAACAGCTTTAATAGCTATTGAACAACAGTTATTTAAGAGCCAGCTACAAGTCTCTCCTATTTATAACTTAAACTGAAAACCTTCTTACTCCAATCGTTTTTGTTTTATGTGTTAGCAATCACTAACACCATTCCACAATCTAACTTTATTTTTAGCAAATTCGACACAATGCCGTTTTTTTCCATTCCTTTACTGCAACGACTATTTTTCTCTTGCTCACACGAGTCTTACAGCTGTTTTTTGTCGTTATTAGTTTTCGACTTTTCGTCTGGCGAACCAGCTCGTTAATCTGCACCAGTATTTGCCCAGCGCCCCACAATGTCACCCCTGTCCCACAAGTATAAAATTCCAACTCAAACTCAGGCATAGCGTATACCCAAAAATGTACAGAAATTAAAACAACCCCCGTATTTAGTGTTAAAGTTTCCATGAACTTCTGGTTGAGTTTAAACGTCAGTTTTATACTTGGGGTACAGGTTATTTTTTACACTCACATTTGCTAAGATTAATTATTCCTCGTGGGACAAAGTACTGCAGCCGAGCTTACCCCCGACAATTAAAATGTAATTAAGAAGCTTACTGAAAATGCAGGCTTCATAAAAATTTATGATTTTAGTGTTTAATCGTCTCAAAGATATGAACGATTACAATTTTTAAATCACTTTGTCTTTTTTCAACCAGGTTTTTATCTCATTTTTTTCGAATTAATAGCATGAATGCATTTTTTTACCAAAGCTGAATGTTGAATCCATAGAGTAGTTGAATCTAAAATAAAACAGCCAAATGGAAATAACAAAACTTGAGTTAGTACTGAAACCCGCAATCTTTCAAATTCTAGGAAAAACATTTCAAATATCAGGATTTTTACAGAAAATAAAACAAGTACTTATTGCCAGCATGAAAAACAAATTGTTAGTATTTGTATCTACAAAAGATAAGAAAATAAGAAAGTATGAGGAATCTTTTGATTAATCTATGAAGTTTATAATATTTTTCAATAGTGATGCACAAAGTTTGTAAACCTACAAAGTAACTCAACGAAAAACTTAAATATAACGTGATTTTAATCGAGCAGCAAAAATTCTAAATAGATTTATCATTGCTAAAAGATTTTTACGTTTATTTGCCATTTGCAGCACAACGCTGCCCCCATAGGAGTATGTGGCTGAAATAACTATTCTCGCAATAATATGACGGTAATTTCCTTTCCTTTTATTTTCATTTGTACCGCCAACCTGGGAATTTTACCTTGCTGTGTGTTTTTTTCATTCGAAAGCTGTTTACAATTGCTAATTACGGGCAGCCGCTTCGAAAACTGCACAGATTAAGTATTTTCATATTTTTTTTGCTGTGATTTTGGGTGATTTAGTACATGACACTTCTAAATGATCTATTTTAAAATCAACATAAAAATGTAGGATTTATCGATGTTTTTCTCATAAAATCCGATCCATAGATGATGCATAGATTAACGTTTTTTGTACGGAAAATAAACGGTAAGCTGCGGATGCGCCATGGTTTTGCTGTGTATGAATAACACTTTAAGGGTTTTGATATTTTATCGACATATTGGCGAGACATTGACTTTGTTTAGTTTTATGAGCATGATTAATTTTATTTCATCCTATAATCTATAATAATAATCTAAGTTGTCCGGTCGATAGCTCAGTTGGTAGAGTGCTTGCATTCTACCCCGTGAGCTCGGGTTCGAATCCCACCGAGGAGGGTGTCAGAAATGATTTCCTATTTCGGTGTTTATTTAAAACCCCATAATAAAAATACCGGCAAGGTTTACTCAGCCTTCACAAGAAATGAGTACCAGCCCCCTCGGGAGCTGGGAAACCCCCACTTCAACTGAAGTGGTTGGCGTAAGGCCAGCCCCCTTACCTGTAAAAATAAATAGGTTCAACTCGCCACATGCGACCCCTTCGGGGATAACGCGGCAAGAAGTTACACTATATGTGTAGCTTAGTTGCGTTGCGTTGCGTAAGTTGCAAGGATATATTAATTCAAAGCTCTCAGATGTATGCCCACAAACAAACACGTGTAGTTAGCGCTTACAAATGCTGATTGTGTACTTACAAATAAAATCCCAAACTTAAATGAACATAAACCCTGCAACTCTTGCCGACATTCCGTGAAACAGGGGTGCCATTGGCAAATGAACCATTTTTTAGGTATGGGTGGTCAGCCTCATACCAACCTATAAGTCAACGAACCTCAATATTGTAAAGTACCTACTTGTTTTCGTATTAAAATACGGACGAATTTTTCAAGGATGAACCTGATAACAAATATTTAATGCATTTTTAATTTAAGTATTTAATAATATTATCTAATCTAGGTTGCAAAGCTATGTTAACTTGGGGATTCACATTATATGCATTCTCACAAGCAGACACGTCCAAGTCCGCGCTTGCACATACAGCATGTGAACCTACAACATAAAATCTCAAATGGACATACACCTTGCAACTCTTGCCGTCCTTCTCTGGAACAGGGGTGACATCGGCAAAGTGGGCTATTTTTTACAGCGTGGGTAGTCAGCCGCATACCAACTTATAAGTCAAGAAATATACACAACAAACTACATTTTTGAAATAAACAAATTAATAATAACATGCACAAACATTAAAAACCAGTACAAAATATAAAATTCTAATTATAAATTTAAATAAATTATAAAAACCCTAGCCCTAGCCGTCAACACTCAAAAAAAAAAAAATGAATTGAACAAAAATGATGATATGACAGCAAAGAAAAGGAAGTCAAAATATAATAATATCTAAGCAATTAGTGAACAAAACAAAAAACCCAAAACATTTCTCATAAATTAAAATATTACTCATCCGGTATGTCTAATTTTTCATCTTGGATATTTTTCCTGAGAATTTTTTAAGTCTTTTCAAACAAGCCGCAGATCAAGAGCAAATGAAACGGCTAACAGATCCGGAATTCTGGGTGGACATTTTTTTGTCATCCTGCCAACGAAATAAATCGCCTGGAGAGTGGAGAGCATTCGGAGGGAATGATTTATATGCTCGCGCCTGCGCATTATGCTTAAAGCAACTCCTGCGGTTTCCCATACAGGAGATGAGAATGCAACCTTATCCTCAACTACACAAATAAAGAAGAACCAAGACACGTATTGTATACATTCCTAAACTTCAAGCTACAATTTAAGTTCCACGAAAGAAAGAAATGGCGGTTAATCTGTGATGTTGGCGGCTAGGGTTTTTTAAATTAAAATTGGTTTTCTGTTAGTTTTTGATGTCCATACATATGTATTATAATTTAGTGATTTTAAAAATGTAATTTGTCATGTATGTTCCTTGACTTATAGGTTGGTATGCGGCTGACCACCCATACTGTGAAAAAATGGTTCACTTTGCCAATGTCACCCCTGTTTCAGGAAATGATGGCAAGAGTTGCAGGGCTTATGTTCATTTGAGATGGGTTCTTATAATGTAGGTCCACATGCGGCATGTGTTAGCGCGAAATTATACATGTCTGCTTGTGGGAATGCATTTGATATTAAATCTTAAATGGTTTATATCCTTGCAGCTTAGATTAGATTAGATTAGACGAATCACTATCGGTGATATTCTCAGACATTTTCATCGCCCGTTGAGCCCACGTTTTGCTTAATTTTGATTCTTGAACATTTCTGAAGGAGTAAAACTCGTGTCCTGAGCTCAACTCCCGCTCAAACCTAACCTCCAAATGTATGCGAACTTAGGCGGACACAAATCCGGCTCGGAGACGATTTTAAATGGCAGTGGATTTTGACAACTGTCGTATTTAATATTAAATCGTAAATATTTTCTTTATTACTGTTTTGTTTTGCGATTAGTTTTTGTCATTTTGGTCAAATTGACAGAATTCAGCACCTTTTTGCTAATCAATCGCTTTGTGACGCACAAAACACAAAAAACAATAAGAAGCAAAAGAAATCATTTGAAAGAATGAATCACGGCTCACTGCAAATTTCTAAATATTTATATTTTTTTCGTCGAATATAACTAAAGATCTAAAACTTTGACTCGTGTTAATTCAAAATAGAGGAGTCCTGAATAAGGAAACGGAAGTTGTCTACACATACACGCAAAGTTGCAAGTATATACTTGCATGTGTGTATATGTAAAACGTATGAACGATTTCAATTCATGAAAATGCTTTTAGAGATAATACACACTCACTATATATCACGTTGTATGTAGACACATATACGCACGCATCTAGATTTCTGTGCCTTTTCTCTCCCTTAAAGATTCGGTAAGTAATCAAATAAAAGCAATACATCAGTTTAAGCCCTTCAGGAAACGCTCCGTCTTATCTCCTTCCTAAGGATAGGTACCAACCTTTTAAATTTTGGATGGATTTTATTCTCTAGCAAATATTTAAAAAGAAAACACACAAAAAAATAGTTTTTTTTATTCACTAATATTAATTCATTCTCTATGTTTAAATATATTTATCACATTTTTGGAAAAATCCAAAATTACCGCATTTGTTTATATATTACTCTAGAATGAAAGCAAAAATACGGTCAAGGATTTTAAAATGATATATATATATATATACATGAAAAAACAGAAAGTTACATTGCCTTTGATTTCACTTTTTTCTTATTTTGGAAAAAAGTCTATCTTTGGCTATATACGACTCAGTTGCTAAAAATTAAGTATTTTTTACATTTGACTTTCTTTGTCGTAATTATTCAAAGAGAGACGTTTTTTTTCAGTGTGGTAAGTATGTATATTTTTTAATTAAAACATCTGTAAAAAATATATTTAAAAATAAAAGGTACTAATGAATATAACAACCTTTTTACACATAGTTAAATGAGAATAGTAATTGTTCTTCCATGTTATTTGTGCAAAGCTCGAATTCGACAGAAATGCGAATTAAAACTTAAAATAATTGGCCAATTTTCCATCGATGAAATTACCGTGCATTTTCATCCACACAGCGTTGTCCTATGACCATTATTAGTGTAAAATTTGAAACATCTCTGCTTTGAATTGAATGCAAGTTATTTGTGCTGATGTGATTATATTCGTACATACACCGAAACAGTACCCCAAGTATAAAACATTACGAATAAACTCAGCCATTGCGTTTTACTAAAAAATGCATACAAACTAATACGCTAACTAGAAGCGCTGTTATATTTTCGGTTTGAGTTCATACGTGAAGTTTTCTGCTTGGGGTACAGAAATATTCCGCCGTTCTAATGAGTGACTCCGAATTCAGCGAAATGTATGCGAGCCACCGTTTTGGCGGGATTGCAACATTGCATTACTGGCGGGCCCGGAAACGGTTAATGTTATTCATTGGGTAGTAATAAAGTAGGTGGTGGGAAAGTGGAACTCTTGTTTTAGAAGAAAATTATTCGAATTTTCACGATGATAAGAATCAGATCCAAATCACGACAAGGTAGCAAACAAAATATTCATGTGATTATAGCTGTTGAGAAAAATTATATAAAGATAATTATTATCATTGCATGTGCAATAACACATTCAGTTCCTTGCATTTCATACCGAGAGCTAAGGCTCAATCCCATCGAGGGTGACAAAAAATATTTTAAATGTTTTCAGTGTTTATTTCAAACCCGAAATAAAATACCGTCCAGACGTAAACAACATTCACAAGAAATGAGAACCAGCCCCTCTGGAGGTAAACAACCCTCAACTTCACAGATTTTTTTAGCATAAGGACGATTCCTTTACGTGTAAAGATAAATAGAAATCACATGTCATAACTCGGTTAGAAGTAGCACTTTATGTACACTTGACTTGTTTTTTTTCAATGTTATATTTTAGAACAACTAACCTTTCGAACGTACATTTATTTTCTAAGTTTCTGGTAACATCTCTACGCTCTCTCTGCAAATGAATATGTTACCTTTCAGTGGAGCTGCTTCGGTCACAAGAATTATCTCTGAAATGCTTTTAACTTGCACACCAACGCAGCAACGGTCCCGGGGCAGTTTTTAACATTAAGAGAAGAATATTTAGTATTCATAAACAATCTGATGCAAGCTTTGAGTGTGATTAACTGTCTTTGTGTGTACAAAAAGCTCTACACTACATATAATCACCCAATGAATGTCAAAATATGATTAAAAAAATATTAGATGTGTTTTAATTTTGAAGAGTAAGCCTTATGTACCCATTTTTTTTTTCTTTTCCGCTTTGATATGGAAAATAAAGATCATTTTCTTTAATTCATTCTCAATTCACTGATAATTAAATATTTTTTGATACTTAGATATATAAAAAATATTGAAAGTAATCTCACTTATAGGCGGTGCAAATAGGAAAAAAACATGTAGAAATACCATTTAATTTATTAATAATATATTGGCGATGCCAAGACCTCAATTTTCCAGTGAGTTTTACAGGTCAAAAATCAATCATCCAGCTTGTCACCAACTGGGTGAATTGGCGCTTTCTATAGCGATGACCAAAGGCTCTTGAAGTGTAATTCACACAAAAACAGCGCTTACTCAATAAACCATCTAATTTTTTATTTCATCACAATCTTTCAAGGTACAAAAATTAAAACCCGGCAATATAAAAATGAAGGCAACAAAATAAATCATTTTCTCAGAGATTTTTTGTATAAAAATCAAGAAAGCTGATAAGTTTATACGCAATTTCGGTAAGCCTTAATACAAACACAATTTAAGAGGATGATTCTGTTTTTTAACAAAATATTTACAAAAAACCTCTGAATATTTCCCCCAAACAGCGTAAAAAATCAATCTAATTCCTTTGGCGTCTTATGTAGGATTTAATTTATTTTTAAAGTCGGCTTATCGGTAGGTGGTATTTTACAGGCTTTTTAAATCAATCTGAACGTTTCCCGCCAACGAGAGCGCCTACTGCGAGCGATTCTTTAACGTAAAGACGGCTTGAGGATTTTCCCCAATTTCTTTAAAAGTCTTAGCATAATTTATAAAATTTTCCCAACGACCCATCAAGTTTTTCAATCAATACCGACTCTGATACACATTTGCATGGAACGAAAATTTGCGGAAAAAATTGGAATGTCAAATTGAGTGTATTCATTATACTTTGTTCAAGTAAGTGTATACCTTCAACAATTACATTATATTAGAAACTATAAAAAAATTAAGAATACAGAATTTTATTTTTAAGTAGACTTTCTAAGAAAAAAGGACCGGCGCCTAAGTATAATGTATTGTTTTAATCATCATACACAAAATTCGGTCCACATTTCCAAGTGATCCTTCACCATTTTCTCATTTACTTAAAATTTCCCAACCAAATTTAATCACTTTCATACAAAGTGTGTATAAACATCGAGTCACTTATAACTTTCTCGCAAGACTAATTAAAATTTCCCCGCACACACTTGTACGACATCAAACGATTCAATCCGAGAGTGAACTTTGATCGAGCAACAACTTAAAAGTATCAATTTAAATTACCAACGCTGCGAGAGATTAAACATTCAGAGCTATGTGTTCCGTCGACTCGTATTTTCATCCCTTTTGTGGTTGAAAATATCAATTTAATAATTTGAAAGCCTTTTCTCTTTGTTTTTGAAATGTAAAGACGGATTTATATTTTGGATACGAATTATTTTCAAAAGGTGAAACTTGCATTTTATCGAGATTGTTTTTAACTTACTTTTGCACAAGTGAGATATTATTTTCTTGAATAAGATATGCCTAAAAAGAGTTGGACCAATGAATACCAAATCTAAATAGAAATCTAAGTTGCAAAGATATGTATCATTTGAGATTCATATTAAATTCATTCCCACAAGCAGACACGCATAATTTCGCGCTCACACATGCCGCATGTGGGCCTACAATGTAAAAACCCAATCTCAAATAAACATAAGCCCTGCAACTCTTGCCGACCTTCCCTGAAATCGGGGTGACATTGGCAAAGTGAACCATTTTTTAAAGTATGGGTGGTCAGCCTCATACCAACCTATAAGTCAAGGAATAAAAAAAGGGAAACAAATTCCTATTTCAGTTTGATTTTAATGTAGACAATGGACTCCGCATAGTCAAAAAATCCCTCGGCTATGTATCATCACGTATAGTAAATAAAAAAAATGGTGGATCGTTTTTTTCTCGTTAATAACATTTTAAAAGAAATTAAATTGATGATTATGCTAAATGAAGTAGGTACGTTGAGCTTTACTGTATTTTCAAAATACCTACATAATTTTGTAAATATTGAGGCTGGGGTCTTGCATCTAACCAAGCCAAGTGGCATTACAATTTCCCTCACATTTTAAACGTGAAACGAACTTTAAAAAAATATTCTTACCATCATGATAGTATTCAATAATATTTGTAATCTTTGTTCACCCTCGCAATAAATATTCATACACCAGTAGCATTGTCGTTTCATTATTGCGAGTGTACCTTTTGTCTCTCCGCCATTATTCCCTCTTACCTCACAATCTGTGCGAAATAAGTAATGATACACTCTGTTGGGGCTTCCACATGTCAACTACCCCCAGAGGGTCACCCCGTGACCTTTCAACCCCCGCCCTCCACCCCTCATCAAATCCTCCACCACCCACCCGCGTCTGAAAACAACCCCCCTCCGTTGTATGTATTTGGCTTCTTGAATATTTTACTGAAGAGCTGGATTGTTTTAAAGACTTGAAGAAAAAAAAGTCTTTTGATGTTAAATATGTAAGTCTTCGTGTATAATTATTAATACTGTATTAATTGAGATAATTTTTAGGGAGAACGTGGGGAGAACATTTAACAGAGAAATAACTGTTTGTGTATTTTTATGTTATTTACAAGAGTTATTTATGCATTCTTACTGCTTCTTTTGCCAAGCTAAATTTAAGTACTCAAGTTACATTTGAAAACACGTGTGATTTTCTTTAATTTGAACAATAAAGTTAACTTCATTGAATCTACTTAATTTTAAACGTTTGAGAAGGTTTGAATTGATAATGTTTCCTCTGATTCATGCATCATTAATAGAAATACATTTCTTGCAACATAGACCTAGGTACGAATCCGTTTTTAGTTGTTCAATAATAATAATAATATTAGGATGATTTATTTGGTGAGCGCTGTTTTTGTGTGTATCACACCTCAAGAGCCCTCTGCGAGCTTGGTCGTCGCTGTAGAAAGCGCCAATTCTCAAGCAAGACCCAGTTGTTGTAAGGTTGGATGGACCTTTCAGTGACCGGTCTTTGGTAAAGGTTTATGAATTTTTCAACTCAGCGAAGAGCACATTCGAAATATAAATGTCATATTTTTGTGCTCCGCCGGGATACGAATCCACAACCTTCCATTTATGAGTCCGAAGTGTTGCCACTAGACTACGGACCGGTTCAATGTAATGTGTCAAACAACCGTAATTTTAATTTAAAAGCATCAATTACTTTTATACCAAAGAAAGCTTTAACATCATTTACTTACATTTTTGTGTGGTTTAATTTACTGCTGCCTTTCAGGAGTAAACAAAAAGTGATATCCGTAATATGTTTGCTTCCAGAGCAATCCAGACGATTCCAGAAAGTTCGCCGAGACAAACATCAAGCACGTAGTGTTCTGTATGTTTTCAATAACAACCCGCCCACATAAGCACAAGTATGGGTCAGCCTAGCCGGAGAGAGCAACTTCGGGTTTCAGTTCGAGTCTCGAGAGGCAAACTAATAAATTTCAATATGTTCTTTCTCAAATTCAAATATTTGAGTTTGTTCGCAGATGGTGGCTCGGCGGTACAAAGTTCCCGCCAAGTGCCGGGCCACTTGCTCTGCGGCCAAAGACACAAGACTACTTCACTGGCTTGTGTACCAATAGAATACTAGCTGGGAGCTTTCAAATCCCGCTCGTAAATTTCCAACCATAAGTAGTAAGTTGTTTCTTTTTTTTGAACACTTACATAAATAATATCAATAAAAAGAAAAAGGTGTTTGCAGAAAGACTGATTTATTTATTTATTCTAAATAAGGGTATTTCTATCACAATTGGGCTATTCTACCTGTAATTTTTTTGATTTTATAAAAGGATTTCAAAGAAAGTAGACAGAAACATGATAAAAACACTTAGATATGTATATTGTTATGTAAATAGTACTAAATAAGTAGTACTAAATAAGTAGTAGTATAAATAGTACTAAGGTATAAACAAAATAAATAGGGTAGGTGCATATAGACTCTAGCTGTAGGATGAATTATTATTAGGTACCTAGACTAAGGAAATATTATATAAGTAATAATTGTATTGGAAGCTTTTGGAAAATCATAGACGTTTCCAGACGAAATTAATCCTAGAAAGTTTGATTGTTATAGCTATAAAAGGCGTGAATTGCCTGCAAGTAGGCAGTCTCTCCAAATGTTAGTACCCGTTACAGGCCAAGTCAACGAAAGTCAACCATACATGTGAATTGTAAAATAAACTGTGAACCAAAATAAATTACATTTAAATCTCCGGCAGTTTTAATCAAGAAGACCAATATGTTAAATTTTTAAAACATTAATAATCTAAGCATTAATAAAACTAATAATAATCTAAGTTGCAAGGATATATTCATTCAAAGCTCTCAGATGTATGCCCACAAACAAACACGTGTAGTTCGCGCATACAAATGCTGATTGTGTACTTACAAATTACATTAGAACCTTAAAAACACGACAATATAGTACTTAACTAGCAAATTTTTCAATTATTTCGTATTTTTAGTAAGTTGTTTGATTACCAATATATAAAGCAAGAAAAAAGAAAATTCCACGAGTTGTTTGCTCAAACTTAAGAGACATATAAAATGACTTCTTCGAGAATATCAGTGTTTATTTTTCATAAAAAAGCGTCAGCATAATTTAACTTTGAAAGCACAGTTTCGATAGTTCAGGAAGCACTTTTGTATTGTAGCTTTCCGTTGAAATAAACCAGCCGTCGCTCGAGAGCTTTCCACCGCTCACGGAGCTTCTTCAACAGAATGCTTATCGCGAGCTTCTGGAGTGGCGAAGCGTCTAACACGCGGTGGGAACGCGAAAACAATACTGCCGTAATCGTTATTTCAAGCTTTTGTTATAAATTATCGTTCTAAAAATATTATTCTCGAGTATCTTTTGAACCGATTTGCAAATTGTATATGAAATGATAAGATTGCGCTGAATAAGATAAGTGGGATGAACATGTTTCTACAAAATACAACCTCCTTTTATTCTGTACAGAAAAAAAATGTAACGAAAATTTATTTTTAACTATCTAAAATCTTTGTTTTCTTCATGAAAAATAAAAAAACATCATTGTATTTTATCTTATCATTTATTAATTTAACTGTATTATAAAAATTACTGATTACTGATTTGAATTATTGAACAACGACTGACGATGAACATATTGTGTCCATCTTCAGTCATCGTGCAGAGAGGGTGCCACCTGAAGACGTTGGCTACAACGCCAACAAAAAATCGATTATTCTCTAAGTTCTTGTTTAACAGTTCGTCAAATTTCCGAAAAGTTTAAGTATTGATTAAGTACGATTGTAAATATTAACAAACAATAAACAAAATAAACGATACTTGTTTTGTTTTTCAACTTTTGGCTTGATGGTGTATCAAATAACGAAAACAAAACATTACAGCTCTTTGTAAAATTAAAATAATAACCGTAGCTTGTAATAGGAGTTTTTTTTTGTCAAACACTCTGAATTGTAGGAATTACGGATAAAAAAAATAATATCTATAGGCTAAATACTTTATTTGCAAGATATAGTTCAACACTTAGTAAGATAAAAAATAGCCATTATCCGTTTAAATATGAAAAAAATTATAAATTTTGATAACCGAGATATCTGAAAACTTTCACGAATTAAAATTCAAATGAGCGTATCTCTGCGGCAAGCAGATAGAATAACTTCACGGCGGTGAAAGAGGTTCTACAATTTAATTCAGAACTTTATGGAGCCAACTGAAGTTACTTATGTAGATGTATAATATGAGGTAGGTATCCAAAAACGGGTGGAAGGCTTCGGCGCCGAGTAGACCGATCAAGAGGAAATTAATTTCCTGAAGAGCTTAAAGCTTCCAGATACGTTATATCGCCTATCGGTCAAATGCATCTACGTTCAATGGCTTTTCTCTGGAGCTTTTCAAGAGCCTACAAAATTCCCATTTTAATACTAGTCCCTTCAGTTTCTACGGATTTCGTTGCATAGGAAATTTATCGTTTTTTCTTGTCTTTTGTTTTTGCTTTTGTAGTTTTCTAAAGTGTACAACAAAAACTACAAGACAGTGTACAAGAAAGTTCATTAATTCATTTAAAAAACTGATAAATTATGAGTAAAAGTTTTAAAGAAAAAAAAACGGAAAAAAAGGAAATAAATTATTTTGTTCTATCGACGACCAAACCAAAGTCAGTGATCTAAATCAGTTTCACATACTAACATAGGCCCGGTATTTTCAAGTTTAGTAAAATTAATCAAAATGCTATTTTAGTTGATTTTTCATAATATTTAACACACCGAATTGCGCCATTAAATATTTAGTTAGTTAACTAACGATTTTTAAGATGGCGTCATCTTCACTGACAGCAACTGTTTGTTTTACATAAGGACTCATCAAAATTGCCACCAACGAAACATAATTTGTGTTGTTTTCCATTTATTTAGTGATGTATAAAATGTAATTTGTCGTGTGTGTGTGTTCCTTGACTTATAGGTTGGTATGCGGCTGACCACCCATGCTGTAAAAGTGGTTCACTTTGCTAATGTCACCCCTATCTCAGGGAAGGACGGCAAGAGTTGCAGGGTGTATGTCCATTTGAGATTTGGTTTTTATGTTGTAGGTTCACATGAGGCATGTGCAAGCGCGAACTTGTACGTGTCTGGTTGTGAGAATGCATGTAATGTGAATCTCCAATGTAACATATCTTTGCAACTTAGATTAGATTAGATTAGATTCCAGCTTAATCAAGGTTAAACATCTGATGTTTATGATCAGTTGTTAAAATCTTTTGAATGGCATGGTAATTATTGTAGTGATTTTGGGGTGGGGCTTGTCACTCTGGGAGTTTTATGTTCAAGTTAGCTTGAACTGGAGTATTTTGAGTAAAAGTTAACTAAGCTTGAAAATACTTTGCCTTTAAAAGTGATTTCTTATATTTTGTATGGGAATACAAATCAATTTCGTACAAAGCGAATTTTCTTTGAAACAAATACTGGTTTACGGTTCAAGCCATGTGGTAAAGAAAAAAGGTATTTCCTGAAAAATTAAATTAATTTTCGTATTTCATGTACATAAGTTTAAGATACACAAAATCATTTCAAACACTTTCAGTCATTCGAGAAACTCAAAAGTTCGCTGCCTTCCTCACATCAAGTTTCCTGAATGTCACATAATGCGACTATTTCAGTTCACTGCTGATACGTTTTCATGTCCTGAATATCAATGGCAGATCAAAGAAAAACAAAGTACAGCCTCGCAGCATTGCCTACCTGCCTGATTGTATGCCGCGACGCCACATTGTCTTGTCATGACGGAAACAAGAACTGTAATAGCACATATTGAGACCGTTGACAATAACTTTCAATCAATTCTCAAAGGAAATCTCTGAAAGATATCAAGAAGTAAAATATAAATTACGATGTATTATATTGTGGGCGCTGTTTTTGTTTTAATCACATCTAAAGAATCCTCTTCAAGCTTGGCCATCGCAAAAGAAAGTGTTGATTTTCAAGCCAGGCACTGTTCCTTGACTTATAGGTTGGTATGCGGCTGACCACCCATACTGTAAAAAATGGTTCACTGTTTTATGTTTAATGGTTCACTGCATTTAATATAAATCTTAAATGATAAATATCTTTGCAGCTTAGATTAGATTAGATTAGACATGCGGCATGTGTTAGCGCGAAATTATACATGTCTGCTTGTGGGAATGCATTTAATATAAATCTTAAATGATATATATCTTTGCAGCTTAGATTAGATTAGATAAGTTGAACTTTTTATGACCAATTTTCAGTACAACCAGTTGTTTTCTTTAACGCAGTAACTATATTTTGTAGGGTCCTCAGTTAATCTGAGCCACTACCTTCCGATATCAAATCCAAAGTTTTTACGACTAGACTATAGATCGGTCAAGTTGTCTTTCTAAGCATTGCTTTTTGAATTATTGATTGAAAGCTATTGAATAGAATTACGCCAAATTTAAATCTATGTTTTTTCCGTGTTGAAATTCCAAAATATTTTGTACTTTTAATTTTACACTTCACAAAATTAAACTTTGAATAATTAATGGTAGAAGGATTAAAAGATCGGGTAATAAAGTTTATTATTAAAGTCAGATTCATTGTACGATTTACTATTTTGCCTGTTTATATCCATCAAATATTGACGTGGTTTTCATATTTGAAACTCACGATTAAATCCACTATCCTCGGGATTTTATATTAAAATTTCAGTGAAATTCTGGTACTTGGACTTTTTCAATTACGCAGAGGTCGTCCAAAAACCTGACGCTTTAAACTCAATTAAAAGTTTTTTACTTTAATTAAACACTTTTAAATCGTACACCATTCGCAAAAAATAGTGAAAAACAAAATTTTAAATTCAATTAGGTAGCAAGAGCGGGACACACAATGTAATCGTTTTCGCGAAACTTGAAAGTTTTCTTACGTTACACAAAGTGGTACATTTTAAGTCTAATTCGAAATCGTTTATCACCCTGTAATGCGCGCGGATTCCACCATACGCCGCCATCTTGATTTATAATTCCTTGCGAAGGTAATAAACCCAGAAAACTTTAAAATACCTCCGGTCTGCGGTTGTTGGGAGGTTCCCCGGTGGATGGAGAAATTGCATGTATGCGGGGTTCTACAAACAATGCATGAATAAATTTGGAATGTTTCATTTCGCTTTAAGAACTAATGGGTGTTTGTATGTGTCATAACAATTAATTATGTATGTTCTCGTACTGTGCATTCTAACTGTATGATTATGTCAGATTAATCTGACATTTATCATTATTTTAGAAGAAATTATTAAGTATTAAAATAAATACTGACATATCTTCGATAAACGTTTATAATGTGTTAAAACTGGCTTGCAGAGCACTAATATTATAAAACGGATGTTTGGTTGTACACAAGCATTCTATTTTTTATGATTCAAAAAACACAGCTTGATCTGGCAATCATGATGTAAAATTCTAGAAACACATCCTTGGTAATAATAATAATCTATGATTTTCGCGGGTTCAATTTTATTTCAATGGCGCTGATTTACGTTTACACAATTAACTTCAGATTCGGTTTACAAACAGAATCATTTTACAATGCAACGTTCAGTTGACTTCTAAAGCACAAAAATTTTTTGCCCTTATCTAATAGAAAAAATAAGAATAATTTTCGAATCATTGAGAATTGTAAGATGCGAGACCTTACTAATACATGCAACCAACACTCGAGCAAACATGAAAAATACAAAAACAAAATCAAATACAATTATATAAGTACCTTACATATATTTATTTCTGGAATAAATTTACAGACTTTATCACTGACACTAAGAGCCCGTTCCCACTTGTCGGGTGTCGGATTCGTATATTAATCGGAGGTACCAGTGGCAGAACATTATGTATGGAGCTATTCACACTTGTCGGAAATCGATTTTGTCCAAAATATCCTGCAACTGGAACCTCCGATGAATATATGGATCTGACACCCGACAAGTGGGAACGGGCTCTAACGTTGACAAACCAAACACACAATTACATATTCCTAAAATACATTATTTAATTTACTTGGTCAAAAACCTACCAACAAAACTGCACTAAGAGATAAAAATTTATTCCTTGAAGGCCAATTATATTGTGGGCGCTGTTTTTTATTTAATCACATCTAAGGGTTCCTCTTCAAGCTTGGCCATCGCCAAAGAAAATATTTATTAAATAAAAACGATGTATCTAATAAGATACGTTGCCAAGTTAAGGGTTAATGTACGACCGGTTTCGGAAACAATGTTTCCATCGTCAGGTACAAAAACCTAACACAATTTGTTTTTATTATTAATTTTATTTATTTTTAAATGAAAGGTTACAAAGTGAATGCCTCATCAATTAATGATAAAATATTTATTTTTAAGTAGATTTGTGAAGAGAAAAGCAATCCACTTACCTATTCTGCCTGGCCAGAAACAGGTATTAATATCGTCAATTAATAATTCATTATTGTTGTATTTTATTGAATTATTAATTGTTAATTACCTACCCAATAACATCTGATGAACCAGGGTCAAAGTTAACGGATCGAATCAACGTTGTTCTATTCCAAACACGCTAGAAAGATCAGCCCACTTAGCCCCCTTGGACATAACACCGACAATAAAGTAATATCTCTAATAGTAAAGAAAATATGTACAATAAATTTCAAATGATGAAAACTATGAAAATTATATATTTTTCAAGAATATGTGCAATCTCTCCATTGCAACTACAACAAACTTGGTTGCAACTATGAAACTAACAATGGGAGGTATCTCCAACTTTCCCGGGTTTTTTGTTTACCTGTGTTTCGGGCCAAGTTTCAGGTTGCGTTTTACTCCGAAACCTCCACGTGTTTCTCAAACTTGTTTTGACATCTCGGCTCCTTCAACTTTTCCGAAGATTTAATATTTCTCGGTTTCATTTTTCTTTCCACTTGTTCTTGCTCGTGTACAAGTTGGAAGGAGATATAACTTACATTAAAAAATAAACGGAATTATATCTCGTAGCGAGCTTTCGTATTCTTTGATACTTTTTTTGTAGTTTTATTATCCATATATTTTTTCAACTATCAAGGCAACCATCAGCTTTAATAACACAGGTGTGCTCAAACCTCCTCATACCTGTCCTGTATGTATGTGTCAGAAGGACCCACAGCACTTCAGTGGCGAAGGGTGCCATACAAGCCGGTTTCCATCGGTTTCCGGTTTAAAATGAGGAATAAAATGATAATAAAGTAGACTGCATGGTTTCAATAGGGGGAAAATACGTTTTGTTTCTTTGGTTTTAAATGTATTTTTTTTACTTTTTGCCTATATTTTTTAACTACTTTGTTACATCATTTTAAAAGGGAAGCCGATGGGAACCGGCTTGTATGGCACGCTTCACCACTTAAGCACATGGATGCTCATACAAAGCTTTATATTTCCTCAAGTGGCGGAAGGCTTTCCCGTGAAGTAAAAGCAACGGCACGACATAACAAAAACCTCTATGTCAGAGGTATGCCCATGGCTCTAAAAAGAATGGTTCGATGTTACTGAAGCTAATAGCATACCTCAGGTGGCACATATTAACTATAGTCACAGTTGTAAATATATGTAAACATTTAAGGCTCATATTAAATGCATGCCCACAGATAGGCACATGTAGGTTCGCGCCTACACATTCTGCATGTCGCACGCTTAATCATAAAGAGCAATAACTCAAAAAATAAGAATGTTGGGAAATCACGTTTGAAGTTCAGCCAACCAGCACAACGTGTATGGGATGAAAAAAGCGACCGATGTTTTATCTCGGTCATATTCGTCCAAATTAAACGGCTGTCGCATTCTACCTATTCTTCTCGCATTGTTCTTGCGTTTCATTACAAAATCTCGATTTTCCCAAATTTTGAGTTATTTCTCTTTATCATTAAACGTGCGATGTGTGCATACAAATAAAAATAACCTCACATAAACATAAACCTTGCAATTCCGGCTGCCTTTCCCTGAAACCGGAGTGGCATTGGCGAAAGTGAACCAATTTTTACAGCACGGTGGGTCAGCCTCAATCCCCACATTTTGATAAGAAAAAAATACACTTTTAATAAACTGATTATTCTTAGGTAGGTACCGAATTATAAATCTGTACGAAAATTGGTTCAACATGCCAATTCTACCCCCAATACAACAAAAAATAAATATTTAAGCATGCAGATAATGTTTTTGTATTGTATTATCTACCTACGTACATATTTGTTATTCAGAATGCAAGACACTTTAAGGCGTCCAAATTTCATCGAGAATGTGTAAATTTGCATTCAATATTTGTTATCAGTAAACAGTCAACAAAATCATCTGCGATACATAAAATTACATTGTTACAACCTCGCGCACCTCATCTCAAGATAATCACATTCGTGCGTGGCATACGAGTATCTCGCGTATATAAAAATATATCTTCATTGATATTGTTACCTCTGTAGGCGCAAAGCTAGACTACTTGACTCGAGATAACAGTCCCATTTCCTCGCAAGGAAATGCTATCTGAGAGTATTGTGTGTATCCAAAAATACGTATTATAAAGGGATACCTCAATAGTCGACTTTCTTTTGCTCTAAAAAAAACTCTTTTTCGAACAACGTGTAACGAGATGAGTTTGTTTGTTTGGTAGAATGGAACATTGTATTTAAATTTGAATGGAAAAAGGAAAACAAAGGAATGCAGAATGAGAAAAAGAAGCTTGCCTGGCGTGAGAGCCACAAGCATGTGTAATTAAGAATAAATAATATTATTGTGCTGTGGTTTATTGTGTATACATTGTGAAAGGAATAAAAGTAAACATATTAAAGTGGCTGTTACATTATTAATTGTTTCAATCAGCAGGACAGAGGAAAAACCCTCACAAACGATTGTGAATTACCACTGGCACAAAGTTGCTCATTTTCTGTATTTTAAGATAAGTAGAACTTGTACTTTAACCTTTTGTTTGCCAGTGTTTCTTTTGCTCTGTCATACAATTTTCGCTTTTACATGTTACACATTAACTAAGCAATTTTTGGCTGATCTTTTTTTAAATAGGGGTGACGTTGGCAAAGTGAACCAATTGTAATAGGCTATCAAGTAGATTATCCAAATGATATGCAATTGAAAATATTTATTTTATGAATATGTCTACTACACTATCACTTTTTTTCTCAAAATACACACTTTTCCACCAATTTATTTAGCAATAACATTAATCAGATTGTACGATTTCTGAGTTTTCCCTGTGTGCTATATTCATAAGTGTGTGTGTGTGTACATTGTTGTAAGGCTTTAGCGGCCTTATCTCTCTGGGAATGGGACAATCGCAAACCAAGCAGTCCCACTTTACCGCCACAGCCTTTATGGGGGCCCGATCTCATTCCCGCCAACACGCACGCATATGACCCGCAAAGTAATCTCTGCTGTATTATAACGCTTGTAATGTAGATGCATACATTTCTTGTGTTTTGATTATTTTTCCAATCATCTGGATTATATCATTTAAAATAATCGTAATGAAAAATAGACATGGTACAAACAGGCATGGTAAAAGCAGATATGTGATGGCTGAAATGTTATTTTACCTACCCACCACAGTTCATTTTAAAATACCTCAAATTTCAATTAAATTACGTTTTTGCTGGACATACCACGGATCCTTTATAAATAGTCTGCATCTATAAGGAAATAAGTTTTTTTTTGTCATTTTTTGCTTTCTACCAAACTTTAGTGTTCAATGACACATCTTTGAGAGGCATTTTTATTAGCCTATTATTCTTAAAAAAATATTCTTTATCAAAGACTGAACAATCATTGAGGGGTTAACTCGCTGAATCAAAAACATATTTCAAATTGTAAAAAAAAAACACGGGAAATTTTTTCAAGAAATAACACAAAATTAAACACCTAATGAAATTTAGGCGAAAACACAAATAGCAATTCATAATAATTTTATAAATATTCCATTATTCCTGATTTTATCTCAGCTTTCAGTAAACAGGAAGTTACGAATAAAACGAACACACAATATACTTTTCAGGCATCCACGCTTCTACAAGCAGCCTCCAACCGTATCTAGAACAGAGCCTCAAGTAAGTACATTCAAGTTCTACCATAATGATTATTTTATAAATGTATGTAAACTAAAAAAGCGCAGCTAGTGGCGTTTGCATTGCCTTAAATTTTGCACTATGGTTGAGCTTAAACGTGAAAGTTATCCCTTGGAGTACAGCTTTTTCCTAGAAGCCTCCTCCAAAATAAAATCCCCCTCACATGTTTGCTGTTCTGCTCTTGAGAACACATGAATATTCATCTCGCTAATTCCACTCTAACGACACGACTAACGCCAGATTTTATAATACTTTAATACATTTAATTACAATTCATAATTGATTCTTCAAACATTATGTGTCATAATACTTGTAATACATTTTCCAATATCACATTAAAGCAGTACTATAAAGGTTAGTAAAAAAGTATTTGTACTTCTTATCTCAGATAATTAAAAAAATAACATTACCTTTAGGTCAAAAATGCTCAATAATATAATATAACTGAAAAAATTCAATACTTATTTTGTAATACAATCATATTGCTACCTAAAAAAGTCCAACCCGTATATTTCTAGTGCCATTTGACAGTTCTCCTTGATCTGAAACGTCAAAAAAGCATAATGTTGTTTTTATTACAAAACCCATTCAAGCTTTTTGGCATGGATAAAAAAATATATTAAAGATATTGAAAAAAAAACTTTTTTTTGTTTTCAGGTACATATTGTTGCTAGGAATCCTGTACGGTAGACTCTCAACAATGTATGTAACATAGAGGTGGAGGACACTTGCTAATGTGCTGCAAAGGCTTTTAATAGCTTTCATATTTCATAAATTTTCCGGTAGATGGAGTGTTTGCATTACCTTCCGAGAGCTCGGGTTCGAATACCACCAAGGGTGTGATAAATAAATTATCCTTTCGGTATTTTTTTCAAACTTAAAATAAAATAGAGTCAAAGGTTACGAAGCCTTGACAAAAAATAAGTAGGTACTAGCCCCCTCAGGAGCTGGAAAACCCCCACGTAACTGAAATGGCGTAAGGCTCCTAACCTGTAAATAAATAGATTTCACCACCTTAACAAATCGGAAAGAACGCTGCAAAAAGCTGCACTTTATTTTACCTTAGTTGCGTTACATGCCAATTAAAAAAACTCGTAACTGAAGAAAGCTCTTCTTTACAGAAAAACCAAGTAGCTACTAGGGTATGAGAAAAACAAATGGATTGGAAATGTCACAGAAAGAAAACGGCAATTAGTCAGTATTGGAACTACTTCCCAACAAAAATAAACCTTTAAAACATTAGTTAAGTGAGTTAGTTCAACCTCTTTTCTGTTTCTCATTCTTTTAATTCCTTCCCTTGTTTAAAAATGCAGCTCCGACTGCAGTTTCCTCGTCCAGTACTAATTATTTACAACAAAGTTCTTTTCAGGATGCAATGTTCATTTACTCGACGGTTGCATTCCACTAACTGCCTTTCTCACAAATGCATTCAAATAAGTAATAAATGGCAGTAAGAAATCCATTAACCTAGACCCTTCAATAATTATTGAATATCCAGATCTCTACTAAATACCTCGCTGGAAATAATGTACGTAGAAAACAAAAGTACTTACTTGGTACTTACCATACATACGAGTAGGGATTGCAATCCAGCAGCATTTTCAATCCAGCTGGATTTTTGCTGGATCAACATCATTCCAGCTGGATCCAGCGCGGATCCAGCAATTTATTGATTTTCGAAGAAATTTAACTGTTTTTTTTTAAATACTTAGGAAATGTGTTAATCACACATTTTAACAAAATAACAAATCACAATAATCAAAATTGTAACTTAAACTCTTACTTTTAGAGTAGACACACAGAGTAAAAGTTATAACAAAAATAAGTATTTTCTTGACTTTTTATTAACACAAAATTTATCTTTTTTTTCTGGTACCTAGATGATCTCAAGAAACAAATGGTATTAATGGTATTGTCTCCCAACCGGCTTCTTAATGAACTGCATATATTATATCCGGCTGCAGAGAAGGCCCTTTCTGCCTCTACGCTTGTTGGTTAGTTTCTGATAATCGTAATCTAACGTTAATAATCGTAAATTAAAGTTAGGTTGTTAGGTTTTCTTTCTCACATTTTAGCTTAATCCCCAGATCTTGTTTCAATTCAAATTCAGTGAATCCGGTTTATCCTGTTCATAGTTTTTTACTTCCATTATATCTTCTTGCTCTTGCACTGTTGATGGTTCCACTAAATATGCGTTTACACGATTCAGCATATTTTCATCTCCTGACGCATTGCATATTTTTTTGGAAATTTCTTCGTCATACTTCTTCGGGTTCTGTAGATAAATCTGCACACCTTTGACATCGGTAAGACGCCGTTCTTCGATTCTGTTGTGGAGTGCCTCAGAAAGATCTGCACTCAAGATTATGTCCTGGCTTTTTAGTTTGTCTAAGACAAATTTTAGGGTTGTGTGATGTGTCAGCAGTTATCAAACTCGGCTCTCTTCTGGAGAGAACTTCAACGACCAGCTTAACCGGTTGAAAACTGGCGTCCTGGCGATCAACTCACTGATTAGTGACCACTCGTCTGCTGAGAATTTAGTTTCTGCCAGTTTTCGAGCCAGTGTCTATGAAGGCTTTATCGATGCAAACTTTTCAACTTTCAGCAAAAACGTTCCAGCATGCTGAGCAAACTGTTCCACCTAGTGCAGCAGTCAAGAATCAGACTCAATTCTTTGCCCTTTGCTTCCTTTATATATTTTTGCAAAAACATCTCATCTTTGGTAGGTGAGCTTTTAAAAGTCTTTGCAACTTTTCGCATTTTATTAAAAAGTTCACTGTATCGCTGAATTACTTCATGTTCAGCTGGTGTTTGTTCAATTATTACTAATAAGCCTTCATTGGTGTCCGTGTCTTCGTCATCATAATAGAGCGGCGACATCACTCTCGCCGAACTGTAAAAGCATCTAGCAAAGCGCCAATGCTGGCAAGCTAGACTTTGCGCCATTATTTGGAAAGTTTTATACGTGCGGATCCGCAGCGCTGGATCCAGCAGCCGGGGCTGGATCCAGCAGGCCGAAAAATACGCTGGATCCAGCTGGATTGCTGGATGAGGGATCCAGCAATTGCAATCCCTACATACGAGGTCTGACAGACAAGATTAGCCGTGTGCTCTTAAAGGCTAATATCAAAACAACTTTCAGTCCTCCATCCTCCATCTTTCAAATGCTCTTTCAAGTGTAAAAGATGTACCCCGTTGGATTCTCCAGAAGTGTACAGGGTCCCCTGCGAATGCGGAGCGTTTTATATTGGACAAACCAAGCGCAGCATCAACACCCGATTGAAGGAACATATTGGTGCAGTTAAGACGAATAACCCGAACAAGTCTGTTATTTGTGAACATTCACAGAAAGGGGTGAATCCTCTTATCAGATTTGATTAAACAAAGATTCTATCTAAAGAAAGATTTCTCATCCCCCGACTTGTGAAGGAAGCAATCGAAATACACAGGCACCCCAACTTCAACAGAGATGACAGCTACAAATTTTTCAGTATATGGAGGCCAGTACTAACTTCAATGATCCACCCTTTCATTAATTGGACGATTTCACAAGAAGACATAATATCGTCCTTCTGTACAACTAGGGCTATTGCGACATCTATGGATGTATCACCGAAGGTTTACAAAAGTACCTACAACCTTCGGTCTCGATCAAACAACAATTAGTCAACAGTTCGTGGTTCCTCTTTGTAGAAGACGCACGTCTCCTGAGGACGTCGGATATGACTCCGACGAAACGTAGAGAAAATCGTTCTTCTCTTTTGCACGGTCAGTAAAATCCATTTTTTTTCATTCTTTAAAACGAAAAAGGTTTTTATTTACATTCTTATTTACTGAAAAATTTCCAAAAAAGGGTGAATAGGTGAAGCCTTCTTTTATTTTGTCTTGTAAAGTATCTCAGAGGTATACAACATTATTTTCTAGTTGCGAAATACTGCCAGCACATTGTTGACACTAGTTTCAGTTAATAAATACCAACAGAATGACAATTTGGCAAACTTTTTCCGGGCCGCAGATTTATTAAAGTGATAAAAGTGTCACATTTATATAAAATATATGTTGGATTATTGAGCCTAGGGGAAAACAAACACAGCGCAAACTTTTCCAACTACAAACCAAACGTACTCTTATATCCATCCAGCTACGTCGATAGTTTGAAACAAAAAAAAGTTTTTCCCTATGTATTCACAGGCCTAAAAAGTAGGTACATATTTTATTTTCTGAGAAAGCAAATGCTGGATCAATAAAATAGTCATGAAAAGATTGAAAGCGTAACAGGTCAATGAACACCCTTGAAATTTGTTTTGGAAAATTTTGTATACGTTTTTTGATTTTAATATATTATTATATTCAACATGTCAGATACCTTTTGTTGTTTGTAATCAATTTTTTTTTGTAATATGAATGCCTTTTTTCATTTATTAGTATATTTACATTATGTACATATGAGGCAAGGATGTGTGATGAGTCCATGGCTATTTAACATAGTCATGGACAAGTGTGTCAGAGATGCTAGACTTAATGATTGTGGATTGATGATAGGAGAGAGCAAAGTGAGTGTTCTACTGTATGCAGATGATGCAGTTCTTGTATCTGATTCTGCAGTAGAATTGCAAACAATGCTCTCTAGATTGAATGAAGCTTTGTTAGGTAACCATTTGAAGTTGAATGCAAGTAAGACGAAAGTATTGATTTTTGAAAGAGATGATGAAAATATGAATAGTGAATTTAAAATTAATGGAATGAATGTTGATGTCGTAAATGAGTTTGTATACCTGGGAAGTAAGTTTGAAAGAGATGGAAGAATGACCGGTGAATTTGAAAGAAGAATAATGAAAGGCAGGTGCGTACTGGGTGCTACCGCTAGCATCGCCAAGAACCAGAATCTTTCAAAAAATGTTCGACTGGCGGTGCACGGTGGTATACTAGTGCCCACTCTGATGTATGGAAGTGAAGCCTGGACGGTGAGTGAAAGTGAGATTAGTAAAGTCCATACAGTGGAAATGGACTACTTAAGAAGTATGGTTGGAAAAAGACGGAGTGATAGGGTGAGGAATGATTTTGTTAGAGAGGAATGTGGTGTAAGAGAAAGTGTGAAAGTAAAGATTAAAAGAAGTATACTTAGTTGGTTTGGACATTTGGAGAGAATGAATGAGTAAAGACTGACGAAGAAAGTGTATGCTGCAAGAATTGATGGATGTCGTGGAAGATGAAGACCGAGAAAGGTATGGATGGACCAAATTTTCGAAATAGCGAGTGAATGGAATATCCAGAGTCATAATAAAAGGAGGACTTGTATGAAAAAGGTTATGACTCTGGATGAAATGAAAGAAGTATGCAAGGACAGGAAGAAGTGGCGGCTAATCTGCAATGCTGATTTTTAATGTTGGTTTATTGGCTTGCTACATTTTTTGCATAAGACATTTTTTACTTTTTTTGTATAGATTTATTTTTAAGGTTTTGTTGTTTTCTTATACTTAAATGTTATTTATTACTCGTATTCCTTGACTTATAGGTTGGTATGAGGCTGACCACCCATACTGTAAAAAATGGTTCACTTTTCAATGTCACCCCTGTTTCAGGGAATGTCGGCAAGAGTTGCAGGGCTTATGTTCATTTGAGGTTTGGATTTTATTTGTAAGTACACAATCAGCATTTGTAAGCGCGAACTACACGTGTTTGTTTGTGGGCATACATCTGAGAGCTTTGAATGAATATATCCTTGCAACTTAGATTATAGATTATTATAGATTATAGATGTGTGTCTAAATTATGTTTCTAAAATATACCTACGCGTTTTCATTTCAAAATTAAAGGTTTTTTAATTTATAATTTTTTTAATGAATTCAAACAAAACACTGTTTATTTTCACAATAAAATTTATTTAAAAAGATTAAAATCTTTAAAACAAATTACAAACGTTTTAGACCTAGTAGGTCATCATTAGGTTAAAGGTTTTTATTTAATTAATATCAAAATTACAGGTTTGGTTTTATCCAACATAACACCTAAAATTAAACTTAAATTGATACACATACATCTATCATTTAAAGCACCTGAAATGAAATCTGATGAAAATTGCAGTTGTAAAAAAAGTTCAAAACGAAACATCGATTTTTAAAAATACCACTACGTTAAATGCCCACCATTGCTGTTAAAAGCCTAATTGGAAAAAGTTTAAGTGCTAAAAAAATGCATTTTTAATACTCATGCTAAAGAAATCCCTCCTCAATCAATAAAAGTGCATTTTCCAGTTATTTAGTATGCTTTTCTTGCACTATTCATGTTTTATTTACTTTGTAATTAAATTTTTAAGCTTTAAAAACCAAATAAATAGGAAAAAATGGAAGCAGTTCTGCAGAGACTCTGGCCATCCCTAGCGTAATGGTGACAGAGTTACAGTTACAGTACAAAACAAATCACAATGTCAAGAATTCTATTCCCGCATACTGAAAAAAAAATGTACATCTTCAGACTGCATGTGTGCTTAACTTACAAACCAATCTTAACAAAATTTCACTTTTTAAACTCTTAATGAGAGTCTTGTTTTTGTACTATTTTATTTTCGTGTCAGATTATGGGTTTCTAGTCCAAAATAACTCCACCCACCTCTTTCCAAGCTCTCATTTCCCCGTTCATCGCCTGAATTTTAAACTGATTCGTTGCTTAGTTTATTTATTTTTTTGTCGCTGCTTGAAATGCCAAACATTCCCGACTCATCAAGACGTTTTCATTGCATGAATAAACTATGCACACACACAGTTTACAGGAGACTTACTTTCCATGATGAAAAAATGGTTCTTGTTTTTTTAATGGAGTCCTTGTTTGAAAGAATTTAAGCCAAAAGGTTTTTAGCAATCAGATTTTTGTATTAAAGGATAGGTACTTTACGTGCTTTATACATGAACTTCCGCTAATCTATCGAAGCCACAACATATCTCTAGCCATAATGTATTTTTTTGGTTAAAGTAGAATGGCTAATGTAGGTACATTTTTACTTCATACATTATTTTGTTCAATACCCGGTTAATTTATCGCAAAATAAAAAGGCTTTATTGGGTGTATGGTTTGCTTAATATTTTTGTATCGAATAAGAGTTTTAGGCTTAGGTACATGGCCGGCTGATGATGCTGGAAAGTTGCTTTACTTTCATCAAAGTTTTATCAACATCATCTTCTTCAAAAATAAAATGATTTTTTCTTTATTCTTTAACGTAGTTTAATTTAGATATAAAATATTATTGTGAAAATTAAACTACGTTAAAGAAAAAATCATTTTATTTAAAAAAAAATGAATTTTCACTGTGTGAATACACAAGCCCTACAAAATCATCTTCTTCATTTCATTCTCACACTGAAGAGGCCCATCGCAGATATTAACGAAACGTCCGAAAGCTCCCACAGAACACGGCAACAGATCCCGAAAAGCAACTCTCCAGTATTTTTTTTATATTATCAGAGTACGTGCTCAGAGTTGGATTTAAAATTGATGTACGGATATTATACCTGGTTATAATGGTTGACAACCTCCAGCTAGGAAAAAAAATTCAGAACAAAAATTGTCATCCATAGGGCTACCATATAACGTCAACAGGAAGTGTGATAACTCTTCGAATTAGACGGAGCACCTCAAAAAGACGCATAAAGATCATCTGAGCACCAATAAATTGAGATCTGGTGATGTTTTGAAGTTCCACATGCCCCGAGTGTCATCATCAGATGTGAATCATGTATTTGTGAAGCGGAGATGACGGGTTCAACGCCCGCCGCATCCAAACCGACTTATTTCGGTCCAGAACCGAAAACACCGCTCCATCTGGTGACGTCTGAATATTAGGACGTTCTGCGGGTAAATGTTTATGGTATTTTAGCATCTGCTTAGTATTTTGAGAGGGCAATTTTTGTAACAAATATTTTTTTAATGAAAGAGTATGTTTTTTATGATGATGTTAATTTTAATGTCATAACATTATTTTTTATTTGTGTTAAGAGATGTGTTAATAGTTGAAATAGAAAAATGTTTATTCATCTATATGGGTACAGATTTTATTTTAAAGTCAGTTTTTGAAATCTTTATAAATTATAAGGTGTATAATAAAACATTTTTGCTAACAACGGTATAATATGATTGGATTCAAAATTATACTGGTTAGCCTGTAGGGGTTATCCGTTATGGCCAAGCGAATTAAAATTCCACCTTTGACTAGAAAAATAGCACTGGTTCGAGTCCTATCAGGCCCTGTGACCATAATTTTGACTCTCGTTTAACATAAGTCATTGGGTTAGTATTCACAAAACGTAAAAAATAACGAGGAATAAATTATTACCTACATGTTACTGGCCAGGCAAAAATAAGTTGGAAAATTGCATTTCTCATTACAATCTTAAAAACAAGAAAAAAACTTTGTACAAAATAAAATAATTAGTAAACTTATGCTTTGCTGAACCTTTAAACAATAACTACATCCTACACTCTGAGTGTTTTGGTAGACGTCTGATGGCTTTTGAGGCACTTCAGATCCACAGACACAGAGAAGTGGTCGTGAATATCCAGATCCCTCCTGTCTCCCCGCTGCTTATGTGCGAGGACAAGACCATCTGATTACATTGTTTATTATGTCCTTGTGTAGGATGACACTGGTTTACTGGTTTTGCTGTTTGATTTTTCGAGATGACTGGTGTAGTGGTGCATTTGTCTTTGTTTCTTGATTTTAATTGTTTTATTTGTTCCTTTTTAGCTTTTTCATTTTATCCTTCTGATGTTTTTTGATCTATTTTTGATAATTTTGACCGTTTTAGCCTCCAACTTTGATTTATACTTATTTCAATCTATCCTTTATCTTGTATACATAATGTCTCACCAAATGACGTTTAATATTAATTCTTATTCTTTCATAATTGCCATAAAACTAATTTAAAGTTAACAGAATTTTTACTGAATATTTTACCTACCAAACTGAATTTTATACCTTTTGACCAATTTTATTTTATTTATTTTTTTTTATTATTAAAATGGACTTATAATTAATTAATTAGTTATTACCTAATAGATCTTCTCTTACTTGTTTAATTTATTTAATTATTTCATTAATTTAAAATCTTACTGTATGTGTTTTACCTACCTGACATCATTTGTACCTATTGACAAAATTTCATAAAATAAAATTAATTTCTGTAATCAAATCATACCTGATGATGACCTTCTAGGTCGAAAACGTTCGTAATTTTGTTTTAAAGATTTTAATCTTTTAAATAAAGTCTATAGTGAAAATAAACAGTGTTTTGCTTGAAAAAATTTCATCCAAAAATTATAAATTGAAATAACTACATCGGTTTGACCCCCGATTTTTTACGTAATAAGTTATGAGAATGCAAATCTGAAATTATACAAACACTCATACTTTTCTACTTTTATTTTAATCATAAATACAATCCTTATTCAAAATTCCACTCACATACGACGCTTCAAAAGTATTATTTCAATGCATTCGCATAGCATTTCCACATGCATCGGCATTGAGGGTTCTTTTTTGCACACGAGCCTCCTGCAACTCCAAGTGCAAAATAAAATTACCCTGCCCCGGGCCTTCCACGATAATTTCATTTGCAAATTTTTCCCTATCCGCTTTCGTGGCCAGTACCTCAAGTAAATTACTTGACGTTTAAACTCAGCCATAGCAAAAAATAAAAAGAAGCTGATACTACGAATCTATTGAGCTTTTGAGTTTAAATGTATTTTTTTAAACGCTATAGTTGAGTTTTATACTTGGGGTACAGGCCTTGGGCGTGAACCCGACCAACTTTGGGCGAATGAATTACCAAGTTTCCGGATGAATTTGGTAATGCCGAGTGCATACTAACTACTGAATGTAAGTAAAAAATTTATACGTGAACTTTGAGGCAATTAAAAGATTTTTTTAACCTTTTTGTGAGCGGTGGAATGAAATACGTGCTTTTGGAACAGAGAAATGATCACGAAGTTGAGTATTTAATGTGATTTATTTCAAAGTAATCTGTGGAAGTGACTATCAACTTAAGCCTTTTTAACCATTTTTAATTAAATTCAAAATTCTTCTTCTTCTTTTTCATGTGCCCTGTAGATTACCCCAACGTTGGCTATCACTTCGGCAAACTTGTCCCTGTCTTGCGCCAAACAGCTCCTCAACGATTCGGATGCCGGTTCATTTCTTTTTACTTCGCACCCAGAACATCTATCTCCTACTGAGGCCTCGGTATTCTTCCATTTTTCCCTTCAATATAAGTTGGAGACGATGGTATTTTTCACTATATATAAGGCGTAGGTACACCCTAGATGCGAAATCTTCCGATTTTTATATTTGAACTGGAATAACCTGAGAATATTACGTATGTCCAACTGGAATATTAAAAGTATAGTCATTTAAAACATCAGTAAAGCATATTCATGTTATCATAAAATTCAAAAGTCACTTCGGCAAAAATGTTATTTTAAAAAAATCACTCGAGCTTCTACTAACTGATAAATGTCTCCACATTAAAAGTAATCCTTAGCACATTAAGCAGCTTCACAACAAAAATTGTTCTTAATAACCATTAACCTGATTAGTTATAATGCACCAGACGAAAAAGAGTGTGAGAAAATACTGAAAAATTCAAGTTTCCAATAGTAATGCTCACTTTTATTATAAACATTTCTCATTAAAAATAAAGTAAAACTAACGAGAAGATTATCATTTTAAAAAAAAAACAACAAAGTAAGCAAATCTTCATTTTGAAACAGTTGTGAAGATAATAAAAAGCGGCATTATATTAATATGTTCAATAATTATGTTTTATTTGAGACTGCAGACACTATTGTGCGCTGAATCTGGCTGGTGGAAAATTTCGCAGCGTCTGAAAATCCCGTAACAGCCGCAGCTTAACAGTTTGAAAGAAACTTAAGTAGATAATATTATATGAACTGCAGTCAGCGACAGAAACTGGGATAGTCTTTCCAACCGTATTAAAGCTCTTCACTACACCAAATATAATACCATTACGTTTAAACTCAATCACAGCGTTTCATCAAAAATGAACAGAAACTAAAACACTCTCTAAAAGCACTGTTTTAGTGTCTTTACATATTTTGTTAAACGCTATTTTCGAGTTTAATACTTGGGATACAGTATCATATAGAGCCGCTACCGAACAAACTCTCCTTATTGTGTCCGAACACAAAGAATGAAGCGACACACATGAGTAAATGCAAATGTATGCTCGTAATACTTGGACCGTGAGCTGATGCGGCCCAAGAGTTGCTAAAAATTACACCCATTCATGTTCAAAGCCTGTGTAAAAATAAGCAACGCTTTATTTTGAGTTTGAGCTTATTTTTGTGCTCAACAAATAAAAAATAACAAAACAACCTTTTATTGCAGAGAACAACAAAAAAATGCGTACATAATAGAAGATTGGAATGTATAGTACTTTTATGTAAGTAATCATACCAATTCTCTTAGCAGGATCTAGTATTTCCGCCGACCCACTGTCTCAGGTTATTCAAACAGTATGTTTTCCTTCGATCTATAGACTGTGGTCTCTTCAGTTTTCTTCTTGTATGAGATCCAAACGCCAATATTTTACGTTTGCCATTATGTCCATGAAATAAACCTATTTTTGTATTTTGATGGATTTCAAGGGGTTGGCTGTGATAAGTCAAGATTATTTGAAGAATCATGGAGATGAGGAAGAGACATGTATTTTGAACATAATTTACAAACATCCTTTGGTGTTATTTACACACAGAAAATGCGTGGCTCGTCTTTCACTGATATTTTTTTGAATACTAAAAGTGAATCATGGATTAAAAGTTTTGTTAATTACGTGCTTAAGAGTGCTGATTAAGATTAAAGTAATTATTATTTCCATACAACATGGAGTAAAAAAATACTTTTGAGTAAGAATTCACATTCATAGAATTATTATTAAAGCTGTGCATGGTTTCTTCATAGCGCAGTACCGGCTAAGTTGTGGAACATTAATTAGCCAGGAGTACGTTTACTAAAGAGGACGTAATACATCTGACTTCAAAGGAAAGCCAATCCTCATTTACTGAGATGGCTATCAGGACAAATGCCAGTCATGTCCTGTGACGTATCCCAGTCATATGCTGCAAGATGAATGCAAGCTAAATTGCAAGGTACACCAAGTAGAAAACTTTCCATTTAAACTCAACCACAGTGTTATACCACAAAAGACACGGAACGTAAAAGAGAACTCTAGTGGTAGTTTAAGCGTCTATGCAATTTTCATTAAACGTAATGGTAAAATTTAAATGTCAAGTTTTAATGTTAGGGTACTGAACTATCTAGGGAAGACTCTGGATGTAAATAAATTCTGAAATTATGAAGTTTTTTTTCATTATATTACCATTTTTTTTTAATCAAGCTTAGAGAAGTGATTTCGATTAATGTAACACAAATTTCATTGATTAACAGTGGAAAAAGTATTGTGATTATTTTCTTCAGTTATAATCTTAATCGATCACTACTTGAAGAAGAGTTGTCGGCATAGACAACGAATCAGATACATTTGCATTTGCTTCTACATAACTTTGATCCTAGTTCTGGCCAGGCAGAATAGGTTGGTGAATTGCATTCCTCTTCACAAATCTATTTAAAAGAAAAAGATAATCTCACTTTTGTTTTTGTTAATATTTGGATGTAAAATGCAACTGTGTTGCGGGTCCGGTGGAGTGGAACAGACTTCCGCCCGGAGTGAAGAACTCCAAATCTGTGGGTGTATTTCGCGGAGCACTCAAGACACACATTTTTAGAAAGTCTTATCCATGATCGGAGAGGGCCCTTGAGGTGTGACACACACAAAAACGGCGCTCTCTTATCAGTTGTAATTTAAAATTAATTAGCCTGATATAATAATAAATATTTTTTTCAACGGGGAAAAGGAAAATAACCATAAAAAAGACACTTAGAAGGAATTACACGACGCCAAAATATGTTTTTAGTTTAAATACAGCGTATCCTTTTCAGTGTATGAAAGACAGATATGGGATATTATCACATGGCGGTAGTTGTACATTACCGAGAAGCCTACAAAAGCAGAGCAAGCTAAATGCTTCTGGAACATTCGGATTCACAATAATTATACTTCCCAGACGTTTATGTGACGTAGAGGCTTTGACATTCAGGATACATACAATTATTATTATTATTATTGTTATGTACATTTCCGCATGTTTGACTTACATAATCCATGTGTACAGATGTTGGAAGAAGATAGAGAATTTGAGGCCCTGGTTGTACGCTAAGAACTCTAAATTTCGTATTTAATACTTGCATTTTTCCAGAAAAAATGGCTAATAAACAAAACGACATCATAAAAAAAAATACATATTGTTATGTAAATGGACTTAGGTATAAACAAAATAAATAGGGTAGGTGCATAAGTCGTAGATACCAATTCGTTTTTTGGCAACCTCAATATTTATAATATATATCTAGAAAATACAATAATTATTTCAATACTAGATCAGCAAATTCTATCTGGCACAAGAATCAATAATTACATAAATATAGAAAATTCTATCCATTGTTTGAAAAATGCGATAATTCTTGAAATACTATAACAGCAAATTCTATCGGGCACATTCTTTCATGACAAAGCATTATTTGACCAATTCAAGGAATAATTTTAAATAAAAAAATGATGTACGTAACTACATAAATGTAGCTATCTTCCTTCAATTCAAGAACAATTTTTGACGTAATATTTTTACAATAGTCATATACTCTTTTAATACAAAACCACACATTTTTATAGTCGCTCTTGAGATCGTTGAATTCATCTGACCAAACTCAAAAGAAAAGCATTCTTCGTACACGTATAGTTACTGCATCATCCAACTTTGGAGCCCAGTTAGACTAGCTTAGGCTATTTCACTAAGTCTGAAACTGCTCCCAGTACAAATATAGCCCCCATTCATTAAATACATAGTAACACAATGCTCCGTCTCAGATTCTATTAATCTTGTGAAGCAATAAAGCCAATGAGATTTGAATAGCTTAACTACACGTATTCTCCTCTTACATGAAAACAGATTGATTCCGTAATTTAACTAACTACTACAATTGAGCTAAAATGTAAATGATTTTATTGCTAGATTTCAAACCAATAAAGACAAGCGTTTTATCTCAAACCAATAGAACCCCATTGTGTGCTTATAAGTAAAATGAATATCTAGTTAAATAACAAATAAAAACACTAAATTAACTTGCCACTAAATTCAAGACTTTCACAAAACTTTGTGAAAAAATTAAATTCATTTACATCCATTTAAAAACGTTGCAAAGATTGCTTCAAGTTAAACCGTAAATTTATATTTAAAAAATCAACTACATGCGTAGCTTCAGTCTGTGACGTTTTTGACGCACAAAAGTGCATTTTACGTTATTTTCACTTATTTTGATGACGATAAAAGTCCTTTATATTTTTTTAGTTAATTAATATCGGTCCGTAGGCCAGTGGAACACTTCTGACTCGAAAATGGAAGGTTTTGGGTTCGAATCCCAGCGGAGCACAAAAAAAAAAAACATTTTTATTTTCCAATTTGCACTTCGCTGGGTTGAAAAAATCATAAACCTTTACAAAAGACCGGTCATAAAAAGGTCCATCCAGCCTTACAGCAACTGGGTCTTGCTTGAGAATTGACGCTTTCTACAGCGACGACCAAGCTCGCAGAGGGCTCTTGAGGTGTGATACACACAAAAACCGCTTACCAAATAAATCAGCCTATTTTTTTTTTAATCAGCTTATTCGTTTTACAATTATTATTAATACACAGAAAATTTTTAAAAGTATCTAAACAATATTTTCCATTAATATAATATATTTTTTCCATTAAATATAGGGGTTGGATTTCACAAAGACATGTTACAAAAATACAATTTATTTCTGCAATATGAACAACAAAGAGACCGCGTGAATATCGAAACGGCCAACTTTGATTGAAATATATTTCCCGACAAACTTTACATATTTTCATTCGACCGAAAAGAGATCCTACTGAGTGTGTTTTATGGGAGCGTGTCGGAAACTCTAGAGACGACCGAACTACTCAAGACTGTCCTATCAATACGTAGCAATATATGGCAATGCGCGCTTAAGACTCCTCAATGGTTCTGCAACCTACAAAATATTCAGTCCTGATATTTTTGTTTGAATTATAAATAAAAGTAACTAAACGCCACTAAGCTACACATATATAGTCGGTGTTATAGCCGCGGGGATCGAGACAGGTTATTTGGAACCGGATAACGCTGGTTCGAATCCCGCGACGATAACTTCGACCCTGGTTCAACAGATGCCGTTGCATCCTGTGGGACTGCGAAGCCTTGCAACCTGGTCGTGAGGCGCTCTTCAACGCTGTCAGACCGGCCATCGGCCCGATCGGATATGCGGACTTTGTGGCCAACAAATCTAACTTTGAGGCTTTTTCAAAGTTTTGTGCCAGCTATGGCGAGAACTCGTCGGTCTAATTAGACCGACATTCTTTCTTCTTTTCTTTATTCTTTCCCACCTCTATGGTGGTTGGCCACTTAGTCAGGAGAGCGCCTCCCGAACAGTCTCAGTAGTAACATCTCGAATTTAGGCCTTAAGTTATATGTTAAGACGCTCAGAATCACTTTGCATTTTTGTTTGTAAATTTAAAATCCTCGAGCCCTAAACTCTCACGGCTATAATCTTTCAGTGATTTCTGAGCCTCCTTTGCTTTGTGTAAACACTTGGGAAAGTGTAGCTTCACGGGAGGGCCTTCTGCCACTCGCATCTCACATAACTTTTGCATGCGAGTCCTGTGACACATCCCCGGATGGGATGGATATACAGGGCGTGGGTCAGTGGAGGGGAGATGCCGTTGCATGCACACAAGCTTCTGCTTTCGCATGAAGACAACTGGCCAGGTAAAATAGGTTGGTGAATTGCATTCCTTTCCACAAATCTTTTTTTTTTTTTTTTTTAAATATATATGTATAGTGTAACTTCTTGCCTCGTTATCCCCGAAGGAGTCGCATCTGGCGAGTTGAACCTATTTATTTTTAAAGGTAAGGGGGTCGGTCTTACGCCAACCACTTATGTTGAAGTGGAGGTTTCCCGGCTCCCGAGAGTGCTGGTACTCATTTCTTGTGAAGGCTGAGTAAACCTTGCTGGTATTTTACTTTGGGGCTTGAAATAAACACCGAAACGGGAAATCATTTCTGACACCCAGGGTGGGATACGAACCCAGGCTTACGGCATGGAATGCAAGCACGAGCTACCAACTGAGCTATCGACCGGCTTTATAAATGGTTGTGCATTATAGTTTTATCAGAAATAGTCAGGTAATATGTCAAACCATATATTAGTTAGTAGTGTGTATGAAAGAGTCCAGCAAGTGCTCGTATGAAATAGAATATTTTAATATCTAAAATATTCTAGGCCCTTTCATGTGCAGTATTAGCTCCAATACGTCGATAGCTTCTTGAAGGGCATTTTTTTATATATTAGTCACAGACATTGGCAGGAATATCTACAAAAATAAGATACTTTAAATAACAAAATTCCAAGAGAATACAGAATAAAATGAATTAACACTTAATGACTTAAGTGATAAAATTTGAGAGCTCAAAAACGCTGCAATATTCCCAAAAACTAAATAGAAAAAGAAGAGATGGATCTTTTTGTTAAGGATTGTTTATTAAGTTTCTGGATTTGTATGTGTGACAATAACTGGCAATTTTTATTATCTACAACTTAATGGAAAAACTAGAGGATTTTATATATAGGTCCAAAGACTTTTTAATACCGCTTTATTTTTTATTTATTATATTTCCTTGACTTACAGGTTGGTATGAGGCTGACCACCCATACTGTAAAAAAATATTCACTTTACCAATGGTAAGGGAAAGTCGGCAACAATTGCAGGGTTTATGTTCATTTGCGGTTTGGATTTCAATTTGTACGTACACATTCAACATTTGTAAGCGTAAACTTGCGTTTTTTCTTGTGGGCATGCATTTTATAAGAGCTTTGATTATTGATATATCCTTGCGACTTAGATTATAGAAGCATTTCAATTCATTTTCAATTCTGTACAAATTCATCTTTGTCTGACTTAAGCAGTATACTATTTTTAGATCATCATCAAAGAAATACACCAACAGTGTGGTTAAAAACCCACAGCTGATCCATGGATCATCGTTTTTTGTATCGAAAATTCACTTTAGGCGACAATAAGCCATGAATTTGCTGTGTGTGAATGACACTGCAAGAATATCTTTTGACCACAAATGCTTTAAGGAAATAAAACTAAAAAAAATATTGAAATATTGTTCCTTGACTTATAGGTTGTTATGCGGCTGACCACCCATAATATAAAAATTGGTTCACTTTGCCAATGTCACCCCTGTTTCAGGGAAGGACGGCAAGAGTTGCAAGGCTTATGTTCATTTGAGATTGGGTTTTTATATTGTAGGTCCACATGCGGCATGTGTTAGCGCGAAATTATACATATCTGCTTGTGGGAATGCATTTAGTATAAATCTTAAATGATATATATCTTTGCAGCTTAGATTAGATTAGATTAGATTAGAGAGTATTTCAGTAAGCCTTTTATAAATAACAAAATATATTGAAACGACCAAAAAATTAAAACCATTTTTAGATTCTTATTATCATTTCCGCCATCCCTCGCACATGATGCGTAAACAATATTATTTTGTTTATTTTATGTCGTCGCTGGCTTTATGCGTCCTTCCTTTATTACTATTGAGGAAGCCCCTACAAAGGCTGTTTCTTTATCAAATGAAAAGTGATGCCTACATTGTTCAACCAATTCTCATACGGTTCAATATTCATCTGTGTTTTCTCACATTTTTTGTGTGTTGTAATAAAAACATATTGTTACACAATGGGAGAATACTCATGAAGAAAATGTTAACCTTACAATAATATAACAATGAGTAGATAGATCATTTCTAATGTATTCGAGACAACAAAATAGTTTCGTAGTATTTAGATTTTGTTTTTGTTTCAATAAAATTGTTAAATTACTTGAAAATATATAAAAATGTGAATAAAAACGTAGAAAAAACTTTTTTGGATTGTCAAGGCAAACTCTTTCGGCTTTATGCATTTATTGTTAGTATCGACTATTTATTTTGTATTATACTAAGTATTGACAAAAATACTTAGTGATTTTAACAATGTCACTAAAATCGAATAAACTTTCCAAGTACTAAATTAATATTCTAGCACATGAATTATACACATATAAAATCAATCATATAAGGTGATAATCGCTTGGTGCAGAAACAGTGGATAAGTCCTATCTATCTATCTATCTATAATCTAAGTTGCAAGGATATATTCATTTAAAGCTCTCAGATGTATGCCCACAAACAAACACGTGTAGTTCGCGCTTACAAATCCTACTTGCATAAAATAACGGATTGTTATGATTGAACGGATTGAAGTTCGAAAACTAAAAAAGTTCAATGTAAAATAAATTAAGGAGTCTTATCTAATCAAATCTAAGTTGCCAAGATATGTTAGATTGGAGATTTACATTACATGCATTCTCACAACCAGACACGTACAAGTTCGCGCTTGCACATGCCTCATGTGAACCTACAATATAAAAACCAAATCTCAAATGGACATACACCCTGCAACTCTTGCCGTCCTTCCCTGAGACAGGGGTGACATTGGCAAAGTGAACCATTTTTACAGCATGGGTGGTCAGCCGCATACCAACCTATAAGTCAAGGAACATACACGACAAATTACATTTTATACATCACTAAATAAAAATATCTATGGACAACAAACAGAAAACAAATTCCAATTTAATAAACCCTAGCCGCCAACATTACAGATCAACCGCCATTTATTTCTGTCCTTACATACTTCTTTCATTTCCTCCAGAGTCATAACCTTCTTCATACAGGCTCTTTTTTTATTATGACTCTGGAAATTCCATTCATTCGCAATTTCGGATATTTGGTCCATCCATACCTTTTTCGGTCTTCCTCTACCACGACATCCATCTATTCTACCAACATATACTTTCTTCGTCAGTCTTTCCTCATTCATTCTCTCCATATGCCCAAACCATCTTAAAAAACTTCTTTTAATCTTCACTTTCACACTTTCTCTTGCACCACATTCTCTTACAAAATCATTCCTCACCCTGTCGCTCCGTTTTTTTCCAATCAAGTAAATCAATATAAACTTGAACAATTTAAAAAAATCAGATTATTACATTAAACAAAGTTTAAAGCTTTCACTTTCATGGCCGGTGTTAATAATAAATAAATCACTTTTGTGTTCTTTCGGGCTTGACCATGTTCTATTTGCAGCTCCCACATCTGCCGACGTTTCGCTTTCACGAGCAGAAAGCATTTTCAAGGCGAGTTTTCAAAGCGCCGTGGCGGTTTTCGTTGTCTTCGCGGACGCGCGTTGGTGTAAACTTGTTGTGAATACGTTGCGTTGTTCTTATCTTCCTTCGCTATCGGGGGGGTATCACCACCTATCGAAAGCGAAACGTCGGCAGATGTGGGAGCTGCAAATAGAACATGGTCAAACCCAAAAGAACACAAAAGTGATTTATTGATTGCATGTTTTGGAAGGAAAAAGAATATTTATTTAAAAGAAAACAATCTTTCATGAATACCTCATTCAATTACCAAACTTTATTCCTTAAAGATTCCCTTCAAAACAAAGCATAAAAACAACAACATGAAGGAAATATTTTGTTACAATACGTGTGACTTTAATGCCATCTGAAATGTTCTTCGTTATTCTCTTGCCGCTTCAAGTTTTGCGAGAATCGGAAAAGTTTCGGAAAAAGCTTTCAAAAAAAAAAGGGCGCAAACTTTTCTGTCAGCCTTCTACCTATTTACCCCTTATTCAATAACTGTTTTGTTATAGAAATCTTGTAAGTTTGTTTTTTTTTCGTGTGAAAGTTAGTGTGGTTGGGAAAGACATATAAAAGGTAAAGGTTGAAAGGTCTATGTACCTGGTTAAAAAAAATATGTACACAGTGTTCACACAATAACTTTTATTAATGTTATCATTCTGATGCAAGGTAAATTTAATATTAATTGAGATACATTGATTGAAATAAACTCTTTGTGCAAGAAGATACCTACATACAAACAACTACGTATAGATTTTGCATACGAATTCTGCGGGTTCACTTTCATACAAAGGAGTAAAGCTATGTATAACATAATCTAAATATAATGAAGTTAGTTACTTTCTTGGAGTACTACTATTAATGTTGAAGCAGCATGAAGTAGTTAGAGGCAGAACCAATTTATTTTAGCATGTTATGTAACCAGCATTACTTTAACCACTTTATGGGGAAGAAATTAAGTAATTTACTTGTTAGTTGACTAATAGATTGGTATGAGACTAATAAACCATGGTGTACAAAAATCTTTCGTCAATGTCACCCCTGCTTCAAGTAAAAGGGGGAAGAAATTTAGAGCTTATCATTATAGAAGTTGTTTGTTGTTGTAAATACGCATGCAGCATGTGTAAGCGCAAAATCATGTTCCTCTGGGCGAACGTGAAAAGTAAATCTTAAACGACCATTAGGTACAACGGACAATCACAAAATAGGAAAAAGTTGTACTAGATGTGTTGCTTACTCTCATAGTTGCTTAAAGGTAAATAATTTCCATCTTAGAAATTAGACTAGACAGAACTACTTTGACGTATATCCAACACATGAGAAGTCTGATGAATGCTTATTATATATTGTAAGTGTGTTTAGTATTTCTCGCAGACGCGGGTTCGTCTAGCGAGCAGTCTAAAGTGAATATCAATCTATTTTTACTTTAAAGTGTTCTATACAACTCACCTATTGAAGCTGCGAAATGTCCCCATTCATAGCGGCCATCAATGGACTCTGCTCACATAATACGCCTGCCAAGAAAATCGCAAAAGTCTGCCCTGGGAAAGTATGTAAAATGCACTTCACTTGACTTTGTGTTCAGTTCACTAGAATCCAGTTCACGGAGTGACTTCACAAACTTATTCACTTTTTTTCATTCAAAGAATTTCACTACACTATATTATTATATTTCTTACACTTAAGTTAGGGTTGAAGTATTTAATTGACACTTTATTTAAAAGTTATGTTTAAAACACTGAAAATTTAAGTTACAAATTGACAAAGATTTCTGTTAACTTTAAGCACATTGAGAATTAATTACATGCGTTAGAAAATTTAAATATTATATTCTTACTGCATAAAACTTACTAGAGTTATTTTTCACTGTGAACTGTCTTAATATGAAGTTTTTAGAGAACTCAACTCTCCTGAAAAAGAAAACAGAAAGAAACATTAAAAATACAATCAGTTTTACAAATAAAACGAAACAATTCTAAATGTCGCTGGGATGGTCGAGCGGATGGTCAGCGCTCGAATTCGCATTATTGGAGCTTACGCTGGTTCGAGCCCCGCCTGCGTCATGTTCTATCGACAATAACTTTGACCGTGGTTCAACATAATATGCCATTGGGTATTTGTTAATAAATAATAATTCATTGAAATATTAAATTTTTCTTTATAAATGGACAACGTTAATACGTTTCTGACTCGGCAAAGTAAGTTAGTGAATTGCATTCTTCTTCAAAAATCTGTTTAAAAACACAAATTACTCTATATAAAATAGTAAAAATTACAATTTCGTCATTCTGCAAAATAAAACCATAGTAAATGAATGCAATATAATTCCATTCAATACTACGATTTTTTTTAAATGGCTTTTTTTTATTTTTCAAATGTTCAATGGTATTTATTTGTAACTAGGCTCCACAACAGAAAACATTATCTAAATAATATATAAAAAATATGACCTCAAAAACATTTCAAAATCAGAGCTTTATTTTGATAAACAAAATAAAAAGCTTAATTTTCTAACCAAGTAATACCTCATTGTATTTTCAATTAAATTTTCCAGACATGTGGAAACTGTGGTTTACTTTCACAAGCTCCCACTGACCCATAATTTGTAGCATGTTTCGTTTACGAGAGTAATATTTTATTTCCACAGAAGAAATATTAATTAATCTGCTGAAACGTTTTATTATTATCAGGGAGGCCCAGGGTTGCCCAAAATCACACACCGGGTCAATCATAACAATGTGAATTTTATCCAGTAAATTCAAGTACTTACCACAGATTACTTACTGACTTTCACTTTCCTTTAACAAGCTATTTCTAATAGTTGAGATTAACAACATGTAACGGTTCAAAATGTACGAATCTTGCTCATTTTTTAACAAGTTTACCCACTTCAATTACAAGATTTTTAAAAAAGATCTAGAATGATGAATTTAATTTCCATGCTTTAACAAATAAATCTACAAAAATATTTTTTACGTTTTATGGACTGGTTGTATGCAAATAATACATGTTGAACCAGATACATAGATACATCGTAAGACATGTATTTAGTTCAAATGAAACTAAGAAATAGGATTATGCTTTTGTCTTTTTAACCGTATATTTTCGTCAGATATTCAAAATTAAAATACGAAGGATAAATGTATATTCTTTTATCAGTAATGACTTTACTCTCGATAAATTCTGCAATGGGTATGAAAAGTACTTGTACCACTGGGCAAGGTATAACCCGGTATCCGATATTTTACACTGTCAGCCCTGCCCATCAGGGCACAATATCACAAGCGCTGGCCGAGGAATGTGTTAATTTGCGGCACTTTTCTGTGCTATTATACTTCATGCGAACCCGATAAATTATTCCCGGGATCCGCCCCGCGCATCTCTCAGCCCGGGGCTACCCCTGGCTGGGCCCGGTATAGGCTGGTATAGCCGGTATAGCGGGAAAAGGGTGGCGTGGACGACCGTGAATCATAATGTGACACAGTTTAACCTTTAGCAGTAAACCAAGAAGCGCTATATCTCATACGCTTACCAAGGGTAGCTTTGATTTTTTACTCATTTATATTTTTCCCCCAAAATAAAAACTGAAATATATGTTTGAAAAATACATACATCCTTTGTAGTAGGATTTTATGTGTACCTCTTTGAGTTCAGATTATATTGATTCAAATTAAATTGCTTATTTTATTCCTGGAAATATTAGAAATTTAATAAAGTGCTCTTTTTTCTCGGAAGAGAGGTGAGTTCTCATTTCTGTGAAAATTACAGTAATTCGTTTTTTTATAACAAAACCTAGGAAGCATGAAAATGAATTCATTGTTCAGAAATTATTTATAGGACATTTTGTGCACAAAATAATCAATAATTACCACATACTTTGCCATATCAAAAAGATTAATTATCTAAGAAGAATGTATTCCTCTTATGTAGAAACATATAGTATTAAATTATTTTTTGTATAACAATCATTCACATTTACTTCTAATTTAAATATGCGCACACCGCCAGTAAATGTTTCAAACTAAAAAATAAAACAAAAGAGCTTATAAATAAATCCTTGTTAAAGAAAAAACAATTTATTTTTTGATTCCTCAAAGATATCATCCGAAATTGGTTCATTCAATTACACACAAAACAAAGCGAACTTTCCACCGAGATTATATTAGTATACATCGCCAAGAATAAAGAAACCTTTTATTTTGTCGGTCTGCGGGAGAACAATGGGAGATAAGTGGATCAGCTCGCGGGCCCGCGGTTCTGCACCCCTCGCCCTTCAACTTTTGAATTATAGCACCCCATCCCCGTTGCCAACAAATTATAGCAACCGTTACATACAAACTTCCAGCGAGAAAAGTTAGCTCTAATTGTTACCACTCTGCTCCAAGCGCGCAGGCGCAAACCTAGGGGGCGTGGGAGGTGGCGAATCACTGGGCGTCAAATTTGAGAGCGAAAAATGGGAACAGCAAAAAGGCCAAATGATAATGGAAATAAATCTTCAACGATTTTTTCAATAGTTATTCGACTTTTTTAAAGTATTTATTCATTGTCTTAATTTTTTATTTGTTATTCACAATAACAGCTTATCCATGGATCAGCATTTATTTTTATGTAATTTTCATTTTTACAACAGATAAGCTACGGATTTTCTGCATGTGAATAATACTGATAGGACTTACAAACAATGAACAAGAGGATAGTATTGCAAGCAAGATCCGACATGTTCGTCATATTTGTTGATGTTTTCTTATCACCAGTTAACATCAATTTAACGGTTATAATTTTGCATGACAACATAAAGATTTTGATCGATTGTTTTTATGAAACATTTATATTTTTTGAAATATTTTTTTTAGAAATTTAAAAACAAATATTGGATACTATCGTCAATAGGGAAGTATCACATATTTTTTTCATTGTATAAAATGGTAGAATACATTTTTAAAAATGCATCTGCGTTTTCAAAAAAAAAATATCTTGCTTAGTTTTTAAACTAAAGCTCTTTAAAATTAGCGTATTCTCGATTTTCGGAAAAAAGGTCATTTTGTTTATTTAGGCAGATATGACGCCGATGCATTTTCGGAGTGCAGGTATCGGCAGGCCCAGTGGCGAATCTTGACGTCATTTGGACGTCAAGATTCGCGAAGTCGAACGCGCTGCGTTTTGGCGCGACTAAAATTCTCCGCATTTTATTTTTTTAAATTATCAATGATATTTTTATTTTAACTACACAAAAAATATATGGTTGTGATCCTTGAAATGTACTCTACACAACCATATTATTTTCAACCGTTTTCCCTACCACTGCAACTACCCTATTAGCAATTCATTAAATTATTTTGGAAATTAAACATCTTTCGACAACTATTCAATACATAGTATTTTTACTATCTTATAAATAATAATAAATTAGGCTGATTTATTTGGTTAGTGCTGTTTTTGTGTGAATCACACCTCAAGAGCCCTTTGCAAACTTGGTCGTCGCCGTAGAAAGCGTCAATTCTCAAGCAAGACCCAGTTGGTGTAAGGCTGGATGGACCTATGGTGACCGGTCTTTGCTAAAGGCAGATTAATTTTTCAATACAACGAAGAGCAAATTAGACCGTCGGGATTCGAACCCTTTATTTTTCAATCACGAGTCAAAAGCGTTAACCACTAGACTACGATCGGTCACTTATACATAATATGGTACTTTAACATTAGCAAAAAGAGCACAGCCTTATATTTTATACTTTTGATACTGTAAGGGCATTTAATATATTTTAAAAGACGCCCAGGGCGGCAAAAGTTGTCAACCTTGGTCTGGCCCAACATAACACGAAGACTGGCGCGCACGACAGCCTTGGAGTTGATATTTTAACTTTGCAACTCGTATAGGGAGCACTGCTTTAATATCGCCTGTAAGGGTTACTCTGTTCTCACTTGGAGGGAAACAATGAAGAAATCTGACGCCACTGGAATATGTAATGTAGCTGGTGGCGTGGTGAAGAATGTGATGCTAAGGAGGTGTGGAGAGTGTGGTGAAAGTTTATTAATTAGGAAATGTGTGATTAAGCAGAGAATATTTGTCATAAATGAAAAAAATTAAGAGCACAGACAATTAATGTTGTGGTGATCCAGACGAACCTGAAAGATTTTAAGTAGGTACCCTTGGAAGAATAGCTTTGTATCCATTCATATGTAAAAAAAATCTATACTATTTCTTCCATTAGATTTTGTAGGGTTTGTGTATTCACAGAGTGAAAATTCATTTTATTTAAAATAAAATTATTTTTTTCTTAAACGTAGTTTAATTTTCACAATACAATGGAATTCGACATACATCACTCTTAATAATGACCTGAGTATTGAAGGTCGAAAGTGCTCGAGATATAAAATAAAATATTATTGTGAAAATTAAACTACGTTTAAGAAAAAAAAAAAATTAAATATTTCTTCCATGTTTGTACATCATGTTTTTTTCACATAGTTTTTTTTCATGCCCTGTTTTTGATAGTTAAAATAAAATTTTAAGTGTATAATCACGATAAATCTTTCAGAAATAAGTTCAAAAATATGTATGACAAGAACCATTTAAAAAGTATTTGAAGAATGAAAAAGTCGGTGTGTATTTTATTTCTTGAGAAATTCACCGTGTATAATATGAGAAAAAAAAACTTTTAAAAGTTAAATGTGAATCAAGAAAGTGTTCATCAAAGCTAAACATAACATCACGTATGCATTGCAATTAATCAGTTGCTATTTTTAGCCGCCATAAAAGCGAGTTTATTAAAAAGCCAGATGGATTGAAGTCATTGTTTTGGCATCAACAATTCCATGTCCCGTCCATGTCGGCTGCACCTTCTATAATTCAGATTGCGGTGCTCAGTACTCCAAATATACAACTTGGCGTTTTAACTCAAACGCAGCGTTTAACAAAAATGTATTGGAACTGAAACACCTCATCTAGTAGGCGTTTTAACCTCCTTTCACTTTTGGTGGAACGTAATCTTTGAGTTTCAACGTTAAACTTGACACTTGGGGTACGGCATCAGCATGCCACGTGCAAGTGGGGCTTTACGGCGTCATAAACTTCGGCCATAGAGTAATTGTTCCTGAACACTTGTACGTAAAGAAAAACCACGGGTGAGTTATGTCTCGGTCATCCTGTGCTTTGATCTTCCAATAAGATTGATTCCTAGAGTCCATAACCTACTTGGAATTCAAGTTGAATAGGACAAAACACCAAAATTTCATTTCATGCAAATACAGTTAGAAATATGTGCGGAGCAATGCTGAAAAAAGTTCGGCTGTCAAAGCTAAACAATATTGCGTGTGAATATTACCAAGATTGGCAACCATTCCAGCCCTGGAAGTCTCATCACCACGGTATTCTTACCTACCGAATATCAGTAATATTTGTATGAATACTAATCAGCTGTTCTCTTGCGGCCATCTTGGATTGACAGGTCTTCATAGAAATATTACCGATATTCGGTAGGTAAGAATTACCGTGGTGATGAGACTTCCAGCCCTGAGTTAGACTTTTTTCACATAGAACGGTTTGGTGCCAGGTCTAAAGTCTAGTTGTGTATGAAGATGGGCATAGTAGGTCAGCTTTCACGTGGTTTGTTTGGCGATAATAGACAATGGACCTTGATCCGACTTGTGTAAAAAAGGGTTAAACAGAACTCATTAAAAACCCCTTACCATAGGCATAAAAGTTGATCCGTTCTTCTGTAACATAGATAATTTGAAAAAAAAATACAAGAAACTAAAATAAAAAGGGCAAAGGAAATATTTATATACCTTTTTTTTATTTAAAATATTTTTTCTGAAAATACTTATTAATTCTCGAAGAAAGTTTATTTTTTCACACGGATTCGTAGTAGAAATGATTTTGTTTTCGAATGGTTCGAACTAATTATGATAAGAGAGGTTTTTTCTGAAAAAGTACACAAAAGGTAAAACCAACCAGGAGCGGTCCATCAAATATTCATCTGAAGCCAGAACCCCTGACATGTTTTATTCCAAGACCAAGTCAGAAATTTATCACGTTTTGATGTCGAGCTTTTTATGCGTATTGTTTTATGATAACTTATATTCTACAGGCTCTACTTAATATTGGAATGAAATTTACGAGCGATTTTTATGTCAACTCCGCGGCAACCGTAAATATTCCACGAGGCTGGTGAGTTCATAAATAAATTAAATCTGATAACGGCGATAAAACACAATTCTTTGGCTATTTTTTAAAAAAAAATTTGGAAGAAAAATTAAGTTGCGTGTTTTATTTAATCATTGAAATAAATTTTCAGCGTAATTTTGCACAATTTGTCCAGAAATTATTAAAGAATTTGCTTTTGCCACATTTAACTTTTTATGATATTGACTAATAAGTTTGTGTAAACATAATCAGTTCTATTCTCAAACATAAAAATATATTGACGATATCTAGATCAAAGTTTTTTTAACTTTATTTTGAGGCTGAGCCAAGGGTTTGCTGAGAGGGAATCCAACTTTATGAGTATGTGTTTTTCTATTTGAATGAAAATAATTATTTTTTCTAAATTTGTAAAGGAATCATTCACATGTTTTCTTTACGAGTAAATTAAAGTTACTTACAAAATACATGAAAACTAAGATCTAAAAGCCGTTTTTATTTAAACAGTACAAGAAAAAATGGTTTAACTGAATATTTATTTTTGTAAATACGAGTAACAAAGAGATTTGTTTCGCTTTTTTTTACTATTTTAAAGTTCCTTGACTTATAGGTTGGTATGCGGCTGACCACCCATGCTGTAAAAAATGGTTCACTTTGCCAATGTCACCCCTGTTACAGGGAAGGACGGCAAGAGTTGCAGGGTGTATGTCCGTTTGAGATTGGTTTTTATGTTGAAGGCTCACATGAGGCACGTGCAAGCGCGAACTTGTACGTGTCTTGGTTGTGGGAATGCATGTAATGTGAATCTCCAATGTAACATATCTTTGCAACTTAGATTAGATTAGATTAAAGTAAATAATTTGTGTAAGCATGGTCTACTCGGTTAGCTCGGGTCTTCAAAATTAATTTGTGATTTTCTGATTAAACATCACTCACATCCCATCGATTCTTTCCGTACTCCTAGCAGACAGGAGCATTCCATGACGTGTAGTAATTCAGTAAATCAGTAAATCAGTAAAGAAGCATTCCCTTGCCACGGTCCTAAGTCAATATTGGCATTCCCATTTAAATCGCCATATTTATTCGGGCGGATGATTCAAACATTTTTCGTTTAATTAAACAAGTTTTTGTGTAAATTTATAACGTTAAAACGTTTTAAAATTCAGCCGGCGTGAATCGCAAATGGCGTAATCATGTCGCCTTCATGGGCTTACAATATTTATATATTTTATTCGTCAACACTAAATGACTTCAACCGCTCGTCAAATTGCTTTATTTATGCGTGCACTAAAGCAGAAAACAGAAACAATGTTTTATTCTATACAAATTATATCAAATTTAACGCATCGAATGCACTTTTTTCATGCACATCATAAAAACAACAATGTGTGAAATGCCTTTTTGTGTGTAATCATATTTTCAAACGTTTATAAAAAAAAAACTGTTTTGTTTTTAAATGAAATTTGTGCATTCGAGTTTTAGGGTTTGGATTTTTTCAAACAGCAATTATTTGAAATAAAATCTGATACATGCAGTTTTTGTTTTAATTTTCAGGCCCGAATATTTTAACATCTCTTTTTTGAAAAATACTTTTCCGAGGCAGGTTCTCACAAACTTTATACTTCATATTTTTTAAGATCGGTTAATTGTAATATAAGGATTGTTTTTCGTTTCACGTAAATTACAATAAACTTCCACATTGATCAAGAATACTTTTATATTTTTATGAGCGCACATTAATCCGCAGTGCATTTATCCCCGTATATATCGTTTCTACTGCTAAGCTGTATAAATTATGTTCGCATAAAAGTTGAATTACGTTTTTTGTATAAAATATCGCGTAGTCTCAGATAAACCTTGTTGTTCAGCTTTCTTGGAATGATAAACTGCCATTGAACACGCGTTCTTAATAACATTGTAGAAAATACAAAAATGTACAGAATTCTCAGAGCGCATCTATTACAAAATTATTTGTGTTTGGTTACCAATGTCCTCAGGAGATGCCCTTGTTGTACGGTCATAATGGATGAACTGTTTATGTACCTACATCTTTACTTCTTTTCAATAAAATGGTATTTCAAAAAAGTTTGGGTTTTTCTTCTTTTTTATATATGTACATTCTTATAAATAGGGCCCTTGAGGTGTGACACACACAAAAACGGCGCTCTTTGGTCATGTACAAAATTAAATAAATAAATTATCCATATATATATAAATAGCCCTCAATATGCTATTTCATTCAACATCTTTCATGGGATCATGAATGTAAAATTTTCATAATTATTTTTTAAGTCTCAAAACATGAAACGTTACATCAAAATTGCATCGGTAATAAGCGAAGAAATTGCAAATTACAGGCTAAGCGCGCCGTCTGTTTAAGATTTTCCTTCAAGTTTTTAATGACTGCGAGCCTCTACGCAAAGAGCATTACGAGCGCGGCGTAGCGATGCCTCTACAGTGCGCTTTTTCATACAAGCGTTCCTTGGCGTAGACGCAAACTGTTGCAGCACTGTTGTGCCGAACAAAAACATATTCACAAATTATGCTACGTTTTGTGTTATAATTTTATTTTCTTGTTATTTTTCTGAGTTTTCATCTCTCAATTTTAGAAAACCATCACAATTTTTGTAAATGATTTTTAAAGGATTTCATGATGAAAATGCCTGACAAAACTATTATTGTGCTAAAAATAGTACTGTTACTCTTTGTGCTAGTTTTGGCAACATGGTATGAAAATGGCTGAAAGTGAAAGTGAAAATGGCTTAAAAACCAAATCTATAATATGTGTAGGAAGATTTCATGAAATATATTTTTTTTTTAAAAAAAAGGAAAATAACCTTCGTTTTATTTTCCTGTTATTTTTATTTAAATTTGTTACAAATTTAAATAAAAATAATAGTAGAATAAAACAAAGGTTATTTTAATTTTTTTAAATTAAAATGGAGTTCTACAAAGTTTCCGCTGAAACCTTGCAAAAATATTTTTTAATATTGTGAGAGATGACCAAAATAACACGTGATGAAAAGGCCAAAAGTGGTTTAAGTGCCTTATTGACCCTAATTAATCAGGTACAAGACAGAAGCAATAAAAACAAAAAAACGACATAAGTACCGTAGGAGTGCTCCGGGGTACCTGATGGAGCTGGTGTCTCCAACAACTATAACCTTGCGTGAACAAACACTGAGGTCAGCTGCATTAAGAAGCAGCTGCCTGGAAGTCCCAGCAAGAAGACCCCACACTGTTTTTGGAGGCAGGGCATTCAAGGCAGCCGCTCCAATGACCTGGAATGCTTTTCCTGACACACTGAGGGAACTGGATTTGGAGACGCAATTTAAAAGAAGTCTCAAGACTCACCTCTTCGTCCAATCATATGGACAAGCGCCTTTGTAGTGACACATTGTCATAAAAGGCGCTATATAAATTCTGTGTTTATTATTTATTATTATTATTATTACCACATGTTTTAAGCTTTGGACTTTTTGTGTACCTTTGTTTGATGAAATAAGTTAAAAAATGATAAGAGATAGTTGTTTATTGTTAATAAAAATCCTTAGGACTATGTGCAGGACGGCGCGTGAAATTGTGAATCTGCCACAGCTGCCTGGCAACGCTCTGAAACAAATTGCATGCTAGGGCGCGTGCATCTTTCATTTTCCCTCTTCTATCCTTTTATCTAGGATCAACCTCTTTCTTTGTTGCTTTGGATGGCAAAGGAAGCCTGCGAGGAAGATTAAAAAAGTTCTACAAACTATTACAGAGTCCCTGTCACAATATATTAGCATAGCAATGATTTAGGAATCAATTTGCTTCTAACAACAACAGAAGGGAAAAGTGTTTCTATGAAGCTTTCAAAAGCTTTCTTCTTTTGAAGTTTTTTCTATGCGTCAAGTATTTTTTTTAGTAATAAATCTAATCTAAATCTAAGCTGCAAAGATATGTATCATTTGAGATTCATATTAAATGCATTCCCACAAGCAGACATGCATAATTTCGCGCTTACACATGCCGCATGTGGACCTACAATATAAAAAACCCAATCTCAAATGAACATAAGCCCTGCAACTCTTGCCGACCTTCCCTGAAGCAGGGGTGACATTGGTAAAGTGAACCATTTTTTACAGTATGGGTGGTCAATAAAATAAATAAAGTAATAAATAAAATTTAAAATATTAAAACAAACAGTGTTTAATTGTTCTTATTTTTTTATTTGTTTTCGGTGACCACGAGGTCGAAACCGATCGAGCTCACTGTTTGTTTTTAAACGAATGAAAAAAAAAGTATTTAAACAGTTTTTTTTTTCATATTTATTTATTTTTTAAATGGAGCTCTACAAAGTTTCCGTTAAAACATTTTATAAAGAAAATATGTAATTCATTTTCTTCACTGACAAATTCTTATCTGACAACTTACCTTATCGTTGTAAGCGTTGGTCGCTATGCATTGAGCAAGGATGAACTGATTAAAAAATATCACTTATTTATATTAACTACATGCGAGTTTACTTAAATGTATATTTTTTTTTCAATAGACATGTTACATGTGCACTTACAACAACAAAAAAGCCTGAAGTATTTTATTCGTAAACATGTTAAACGAACGTAATTTAAGTTTAAATTTAATCAGATAAATACTTTGTTGGCAAGCAAATTTCCAATTCTTCAAAAATCAATATGTTTCATGTTTAAAACATATTTTTGAATCTTCGTAGTTTTATTTTTCAATATAAAATATGATTTTGTTGGATTATGAGTTTTTAATTTGAAGAAAACAACTAATTTTAGTGCAAAAACTAATTTGTATTTTATAACTATAACTAGCAGACTGACCGTACTGCGTACGGTTGTCTGCTAGGCCCTTCGGGCAGTGTAAGTCTGGCTTCGCAAAATTTTTCCTCAGACCTCCTTCATAGTAATTAAATGCTTTAAGAAGTAATTTGAAAAAAAAATTGCGGTAAAAGGGTTATTTAGTTCTTTCATGTTCTGAGTATCTTGTATGAAGCATGAGGTATGAGGCTGACCTCCCATACCTAAAAAAATGTTCACTGAACGAATGTTTCTCTGTTCCTGAAAAGGTCGGCAAAATTGCAGGGCTTATGGTCAAGAGAGGCTGAAATTTTTATTTGTAATTAAACATGCAGCATTTGTAAGCGCAAAGTCACTCATGTCTGCTTGGGGGCATGCATTGAATATGAATTATAAAAGTTATTGTATCTGTGCAACTTAGATTATATATTCTAATATTTTAAAAAAATCAAGTGCCACAACTATATGTTAGCGTGAAATGACATTTGCCAGTTTGTGGGCGTGCATTCAATTTGAATCATCAAATAACTTTTTTTGCAACTTTAGATTATAAATTAAATTTAACGTTGTTGAAGGATTTTTCAAACTCAAATCCTTGACTTATAGGTAAGTATGAGCCTGAATACCCATATCGCAAAAAATGGTTCACTTGACAAATGTTTCCCCTGTTTTTGAAAAGGTTGGCAAAAGTTGCAGGGCTTATGTTCATTAGAGGCCTTTATTTTAATTTGTAAGTTCACATGCAGCATTTATAAGTGCGAACCCACTCGTGTCTCGAATATGAATTATTAAAGTTATTGTATCTGTGCAACTTAGATTATATATTCTAATATTAAAAAAAATCAAGCGCCACAACTATATGTTAGCGTGAAATGACATTTGCCAGTTTGTGGGCGTGCATTCAATTTGAATCATCAAATAACTTTGTTTGCAACTTTAGATTATAAATTAAATTTAACGTTGTTGAAGGATTTTTCAAACTCAAATCCTTGACGGATAGGTAAGTATGAGCTTGAATACCCATATCGCAAAAAATGGTTCACTTGACAAATGTTTCCCCTGTTTTTGAAAAGGTTGGCAAAAGTTGCAGGGCTTATGTTCATTAGAGGCCTTAATTTTAATTTTTAAGTTAACATGCAGCATTTATAAGCGCGAACCCACTCATGTCTCCAGGGGGGCATGCATTGAATATGACTTATAAAAGTTATTGTATCTGTGCAACTTAGATTATATATTCTAATATTTAAAAAAATCAAGCGCCACAACTATATGTTAGCGTGAAATGACATTTGCCAGTTTGTGGGCGTGCATTCAATTTGAATCATCAAATAACTTTTTTTGCAACTTAAGATTATAAATTAAATTTAACGTTGTTGAAGGATTTTTCAAACTCAAATTCCTTGATAATTAATTAAATAATACACTGTTTTAATTCACTAAATTTTATTTTAAAAATTGTCATTGTCCTGATGATGCCTTTTTAGGCGAAAACGTTTGACTTTTTTAAAATAAAATTTAGTGAATTAAAACAGTGTATTATTTAATTAATTATACAATGGACTTTCACTGTGTGAACTACCAAACCCTAAAAAATATCAAATTCCTTGACTTATATATTAGTGTGAGCCTGTATATCCATATCGCAAAAAATGGTTCACTTGACAAATGTTTCCCCTGTTTTTGAAAAGGTTGGCAAAAGTTGCAGGGCTTATGTTCATTAGAGGCCTTAATTTTAATTTGTAAGTTCACATGCAGCATTAATAAGCGCGTACCCACTCGTGTCTCCAGGGGGGCATGCATTGAATATGAATTATAGTTATTGTATCTGTGCAACTTAGATTATATATTATAATATTTAAAAAAAATCAAGTGCCACAACTATATGTTAGCGTGAAATGACATTTGCCAGTTTGTGGGCGTGCATTCAATTTGAATCATCAAATAACTTTTTTTGCAACTTTAGATTATAAATTAAATTTAACTTTGTTGAAGGATTTTTCAAACTCAAATTCCTTGACTTATATATTAGTGTGAGCCTGTATATCCATATCGCAATAAATGGTTCACTTGACAAATGTTTCCCCTGTTTTTGAAAAGGTTGGCAAAAGTTGCAGGGCTTATGTTCATTAAAGGCCTTTATTTTAATTTGTAAGTTCACATGCAGCATTTATAAGTGCGAACCCACTCGTGTCTCGAATATGAATTATTAAAGTTATTGTATCTGTGCAACTTAGATTATATATTCTAATATTAAAAAAAATCAAGCGCCACAACTATATGTTAGCGTTAAATGACATTTGCCAGTTTGTGGGCGTGCATTCAATTTGAATCATCAAATAACTTTTTTTGCAACTTTAGATTATAAATTAAATTTAACGTTGTTGAAGGATTTTTCAAACTCAAATTCCTTGACTTATATATTAGTGTGAGCCTGTATATCCATATCGCAAAAAATGGTTCACTTGACAAATGTTTCCCCTGTTTTTGAAAAGGTTGGCAAAAGTTGCAGGGCTTATGTTCATTATAAGCCTTAATTTTAATTTGTTAGTTAACATGCAGCATTTATAAGTGCGAACCCACTCGTGTCTGCTTGGGGGCATGCATTGAATATGAATTATAAAAGTTATTGTGTCTGTGCAACTTAGATTATATATTCTAATATTTAAAAAAAATCAAGCGCCACAACTATATGTTAGCGTGAAATGACATTTGCCAGTTTGTGGGCGTGCATTCAATTTGAATCATTAAATAACTTTTTTTGCAACTTTAGATTATAAATTAAATTTAACGTTGTTGAAGGATTTTTCAAACTCAAATCCTTGACGGATAGGTAAGTATGAGCTTGAATACCCATATCAAAAAAAATGGTTCACTTGACAAATGTTCCCCCTGTTTTTGAAAAGGTTGGCCAAAGTTGCAGGGCTTATGTTCATTAGAGGCCTTAATTTTAATTTGTAAGTTCACATGCAGCATTAATAAGCGCGTACCCACTCGTGTCTCCAGGGGGGCATGCATTGAATATGAATTATAAAAGTTATTGTATCTGTGCAACTTAGATTATATATTCTAATATTTAAAAAAAATCAAGCGCCACAACTATATGTTAGCGTGAAATGACATTTGCCAGTTTGTGGGCGTGCATTCAATTTGAATCATCAAATAACTTTTTTTGCAACTTTAGATTATAAATTAAGATTACCGTTGTTTAAGGATTTTTCAAACTCAAATTCCTTGACTTAAGGGTCAGTATGAGGCTTACCACCCATATCGCATAAATGGGTTCACTTAACAAATGTGTCCCCTGTTTCTGAAAAGGTCAGCAAAAGTTGCAGGGCTTATTATGGTCATGAGAGGCTGAAATTTTTATTTGTAAATACACATGCAGGATTTGTAAGCGCAAACTCACTCGTGTCTCCGAAGAGGAGTGCATTGAATATGAATTATAAATGTTAATGCGTCTATGCAACTTAGATTGTATATTGTAATAATACTTTAAAAAAATTAAATGCCGCAATAAGTACGGTTTCATATAAAAAGTTGACCTAATCGATCGTCATTATTTCTAAAAAATACATGTTATAACTGGTTGAAGTATAATTTTGAAATAAATAAAGAATATAGGTAGGTACTCAACGGAATTCAACCGAAAAAGAATCGACTTGGCAATGGCAACGATGGCAACTTTGAAGCCTATGTTGAAGTGCTGGCAATTTATTTGAAATTCGAATGTCAAAATGAGTTTTGTTTCTCGCATAGGTTTTACAAAAAAAGGTGTTGTGATTGATCATGTTTATTTATTTAAAAAACAACAATTTAAAATCTACTAATGATGAGGAAGCACATCCCAAGTCCTGAACAATATTTGTTGTGAATATGACGTGCATCTGTTCAGGAGTTCTTCAGTTTGAATGCCATTAACGCACAACTATTTTGTATGGGGAGGCCGTTGCTTTTTATAAAGATAAGGGATGAGGAAGCACATCCCAAGTCCTGAACAATATTTGTTGTGAATATGACGTGCATCTGTTCAGGAGTTCTTCAGTTTGAATGCCATTAACGCACAACTATTTTGTATGGGGAGGCCGTTGCTTTTTATAAAGATAAGGGAAGGGATAGTAAAAATAACACTCAGTTACAACAATAATAATTTGATCAATGTTGCCAGCCATTATTTCTAATAGGTATCATATATCTCTATAGGTTAATTTTTTATAAAGCTAATAGATTTACATTTTGCTCAGACTAAAAAACAAAAACAAAAATACAATAATAGCATAACATTGGGAAGGTTGGAAAGAAGGTGGAAGGAAGGTGGAAGAAGGACAAAAAATGTATATTAAAAAATCATTTACTTGTATTAATAGAAATACAGTAATTCGAATTCAATTTTATTTTCTTTTACAAAATAAACCACGCAACCATATCACGTAAACAAAATGGAATCAAATAAATCACGTTGAAATTACATCAACAAAAAATTCCGACACAAAAAACGTGATCTTTAATGTGGAGGACGTACTATTTTAAATGTTGGAGATTTATTGTGTGAATTTCGCGTATGAAATGGAGTAATATATTGTGTTGTATATAATGTATGAATGCCTGAAGCAGACAAGGGATGACTGCGTCAAAATGCCAAAAGCTGAAATAAATTCAGCTTTCGCGATGTGAAATATCATCTTGAGCGAAAAGTCACAACGCGAGATTGCTACTCTTTAAATGTGATATGTTTTCATGTTTTTTTTATTCCATATTAAAAGTGAATTTTGTTTTCCGAATTTTCATAGTATCTATAATCTATAATCTAAGTTGCAAGGATATATTCATTCAAAGCTCTCAGATGTATGCCCACAAACAAACACGTGTAGTTCGCGCTTACAAATGCTGATTGTGTACTTACAAATAAAATCCAAACCTCAAATGAACATAAGCCCTGCAACTCTTGCCGACATTCCCTGAAACAGGGGTGACATTGGCAAAGTGAACCATTTTTTACAGTATGGGTGGTCAGCCTCATACCAACCTATAAGTCAAGGAATACGAGTAATAAATAACATTTAAGTATAAGAAAACAACAAAACCTTAAAAATAAATCTATACAAAAAAAGTAAAAAATGTCTTATGCAAAAAATGTAGCAAGCCAGTAAACCAACATTAAAAATCAGCATTGCAGATTAGCCAGTAATATTGATAAATTACTGGTACCTTCAGAGTGAGAAAAGGAGAAGAGCGTGCGTGAATAGAGTGAATGAATGAGTGAATGTTGAAGAGATGAAAGAAGCAAAGGATGCAAAGACTGAAGAACATGGGGACACATTTGCGGAGGTACTAGGCACCCCAAGCGGAATGGAAGCTGGATACCTGCCCAAGTTTAAATAGTAAATGCTTTGTGTACAGAATTCATGATTTCCCTTTTGATTGCTCTTCTTTTTCTTCGATGGCCCTACAGCTCGTGCGCCTCCAACTCCTCCTATCTACCGCTGCGGCTTTCCAGTCTGTCACCTGTAGTAGTTGGTGTGCGTCCTTCTTCACCTCATCTTCCCATCTCACCCTAGGCCCGCCAACTCTTTTTTTTCTACCCGGATGTCCCTCAAGGGTCCTTTTTATTACTCGGCATTCTCTGCTTATGTTTGACCCATCTTAGACTGTTTCATCAAGCATGTACAGAAAGTGTCCGAGCTTCATAGATTGTCCATTTAATTGCTTTATTGCCACAATTAATCGTGTTTGTCTCGTTAATATTTAACAGAATGCTTAAGTTCAAAGCCAGAGGGCTATTTCTCGTTTCAGTGGTCAAGGTGACCACTGGGCTCTGCCCCTACTGCTGTCAACAGGATCAAAGAACCAATAGGAGTAAATACATCAAATTTTGCGGACAGGAGTTTTAGGATATTTAGATATTTACAACCGGGCCAGTTGCCTAGAATAAGCTGCCTGTTGACCTTCACTCTGACCAGCCCACCATTACCTTCAGAAGAGGACTTAAGAAAATGCTGTTTTAGAAGAGCCACGGTGCCCTTGAAATGGTATGTGTTCATTAAACAGCGCCACCGGAAATAAATCATCCATCATCATTATCATCATCATTGCAAGTCCACAATCATGCAAAATCAAACAATAGTTATCAGTAATCACGATAACAGTTTAATCAGCATTCACCAGAAATTAAATCCTGCCCCCTCGATAGAAGAGAAACTCCCACTGTATGTGGTTAGCGCAACGCCCTTAACAGTAAAACAAATATGTTTAGACCCTACTCAATACTTTATATTCTTTTGATTCATGTTAGCTTTAATTTATTTTCCGAAACAGTTGTATTGCAATGAAATATTATTAAATGCAAATCACACAATTTCTGAGAAATTTAATTATGTTTCAGTTATTTCAGAATATATGGTTCAACTTCAAACGAAGCTGAGTGCCATTCCTCAGCCAACAGACGTTATTGATCTCGTGCACATCCATAACATGAGCGTTTCGAGCTTCAGCCATACAAGCTACGAGTAGTTACATCATTTCTATACCATGGAGTAGCAGTATGAGTAGAAACAATGACGGCAATCTAGGCTTATTTCGATAATAAGATAAATGAATGCAAATGATTAGAAGATTATTTCCAGTGTTTCCATATATTTATTTATATTCGAAAAATTCCTACATTGCCACCTTTGGTTGTATACAACTATAATAAATAATCTAAGTTGCAAGGATATATTCATTTAAAGCTCTCAGATGTAAGCCCACAAACCAACAAGTGTAGTCGCGCTTACAAATGCTGAATGTGTACTTACAAATAAAATCCAAACCTCAAATGAACATAAGCCCCACAACTTTTGCCGACCTTCCCTGAAACAGGGGTAACATTGGCAAAGTGAACCATTTTTTACAGTATGGGTGGTCAGCCTCATACCAACCTATAAGTCAAGGAATATGAATAAAAAATTACATTTAAATATATAAAAGAACAAAACCTTACAAAGAAATCTATACAAAAAAAGTCAGAAATTTCCTATGCAAAAAATGTAGCAAATGAATACACCAACATTAAAAATCACCATTGCAGATTAGCCGCCACTTCTTCCTGTCCTTGCACACTTCTTTCATTTCATCCAGAGTCATAACCTTTTTCATGCAAGTCCTCCTTTTATTATGACTCTGGATATCCCATTCATTCGCTATTTCAGAAATTTGATCCATCCATACTTTTCTCGGTCTTCCTCTACCACGACATCCATCTATTTTAGCAACATATACTTTCTTCGTCAATCTTTCATCACTCATTCTCTCCATATGCCCGAACCATCTTAACATACTTCTTTTAATCTTCACTTTCACACTTTCCCTTACACCACATTCTTCTCTTACAAAATCATTCCTCACTCTGTCACTTCGTTTTTTCCCAATCATACTTCTTAGATAGTCCATTTCTACTGTATGGACTTTACTAATTTCCCTTTCACTCACCGTCCAGGCTTCACTTCCATACATCAAGGTTGGCACTAGTATACCACCGTGCACCGCCAATCTAACATTTTTTGAGAGATTCTGGTTCCTGGCGATGCTAGCGGTAGCACCCAGTACGCACCTGCCTTTCATTATTCTTCTTTCAAATTCACCGGTCATTCTTCCATCTTTTTCAAACTTACTTCCCAGGTATACAAACTCATTTACGACATCAACATTCATTCCATTAATTTTAAATTCATAATTCATACTTTCATCATCTCTTTCAAAAATCAATACTTTCGTCTTACTTGCATTCAACTTCAAATGGTTACCTTTCAAAGCTTCATTCAATCTAGAGAGCATTGTTTGCAATTCTACTGCTGAATCAGATACAAGAACTGCATCATCTGCATACAGTAGAACACTCACTTTGCTCTCTCCTATCATCAATCCACAATCATTAAGTCGAGCATCTCTGACACACTTGTCCATGACTATGTTAAATAGCCATGGACTCATCACACATCCTTGCCTCACACCCTTATAAACTTCAAACCACTCACTATACTCACCATCAATACGGACACATGCCTTACTATTTTCATAGTTTGCATGCACCGCACCTAGAAGAGCCCCATTCACTCCGTATGCTTTCAAAACATCCCATAACATACCTCTGTCTACTGAGTCAAAAGCCTTTTCCAGATCTACAAAGGCCGTGAACAGCTTCCGCCTCACCGACAATTGTTTTTCAACAAGTTGTCGTAGAGTAAAAATCTGATCAACACAGCCTCTACCGGCCATAAAGCCGGACTGTACATCGGAAATCCTTTCACTAGTAGTCAGAATCACATTTTTTATAATCACCTTACAGAAGACTTTTCCTGGTATACTGAGTAGACTGATTGGTCTGAAGTGCTGACAGTCTTTTTTGTCCCCTTTACCTTTGTAAATGGGAACAATGACTGCCTTCCTCCAATCCATCGGTACTACTCCTGCATTCACACAGAGCTTACATAATTCGTACATCCAATCTATCACACATTCACCTCCTGCTTTCAACATTTCACCATTTATACCATCAAACCCAGCAGACTTCCCATTCTTCAGACGTGAAAAAGACACTTTTATTTCTTCTTTCATAATATTCAATTCATTCGCTTCATCTATCTGTTCATAAATTCTTCTTTCACCCTGACCAAAAATTTCTTGAAAATAGTTCTTCCATCTCTTGCATACTTCTTCATTCTCCCATACCATCTCACCGGCAGCACTTTTGACTCCCGGAGTGGTCAATGCAGAAGATTTATTTCTATCCGCATTGATCCACCTCCAAAATTCCTTCTTACTGTCGGTGAAACTTTTGTTAATCCTTTCATCAATCTTTCTTTGTTCATTCATCTTGCTTTCATAAATTATATTCTTCGCCATTCTCTTAGCTATCTTATATTCCTCTTCTAGCTTTCTATCATTTCTATCATTCAACCAATTTTCGTAACACTTTTTCTTAACTTTCACAGCTTCCTTCACTCTATCATTCCACCAGGCATCTCCTTTCAATCTTCCACCTTTCGTTACCCCACATGCTTTTTTAGCGCATTCAGTCATTCCTTCTTTCAGATCTTTCCACATACTTTCAATATCTTTTCCACACACACTCTTCTCAAGTTCACTCACACTTAAAATTTTGTGGAGCTCTGATACGTACTTCTCTTGCACATTTTCTTCATTCAGCCTTTCTACTTTTATTCTATTCAATCTTACTTTCCTCTTGCGTTTCTTCTTTCTTACTTCACCAATCATTATTTTGGCACATAAGAGATAGTGGTCACTGCCTATTTCAGGCCCCCGGTAGACACGGCTATTTCTTACGGCTCCTCTCAATCTTTCATCCACACAGATGTAGTCAATGATTGTGCGACTTCCCACAATCTGCCTCGTGTACAGATGCACATCCTTATGCCGAAACCAAGTATTCGATGCAAAAAGACTGTGCTCCGCACACAAAGCAATCAGATGTCGCCCATTATCATTGACTACACCTCTCCCACCAGGACCAATTATTTTCAAACATTCATCCCTCTGTGCACCTATCCATCCATTCATATCACCTAAAATTACAATGTTTTCATTATTTTTCCTTTCATGCACAACCGCATTCAATTCATTCCAAAAACTCATTCTCACCTCCATACACTCTGAATCAACATCATATTAGCTAAAAGGAAGACGAGATGAGCTGAGTTTGAACTCGACCAAAGCGTTTAACCAAAAAATATAGAAACTTTAACGCTCACTGGGAGGCACTGTTTGAATTTCCATGTTTTGTTGGTAAACCGCTGTGGTAGAGTTTGAATGTACTGGTTAATACTGGGGGTGTATAAGAAGTACGACTTTCCCACCTGGGACGAACCGTTAACTTCGTGCTAGTAATAAAAATATATATATACGACAGCCAAGAAAAATTATAATGAAAATTTCACTTCATATTTTGTAAATACGGTATGATAAAAAATTCAATTATTTTTATTTGCTCGAGATAAATACTCAATCAATTGCAGCGCAAACTCATTTTTTATATTCATAAATAAAAATTGTAAACGATTTAATTGCAAAAACATTAATATTGGTTCACTTTTTTGAAAACCAATAAACCGAATTGACTTTACCAAAAAAAAATGCAATATCCTCACTATCACCAATCTAAGTTAATTTCATTTTCATATAGGTGTACAAAACATTTGATTTGTCCAATTGTACCTCATTTCAAATTCAAAACATCAAAATAAAAAAATAAACAGAATTTCAAATGCCAATATTGGTAATAACTAATAAGTAAAGTGGAATTTTACGTTCAATAATAATTTATTAAATGGACAATCCCGTGTGGGTAACTTCATGCACTGCCGATATGTACCTACTGTACACCAAGTGTAAAACTCTACGCATCAACTCAACAGTAGCGCTTACCGAAAAATCTATGAATATTAATACAGCACCTCTAGTAAGCGTTTTAGTTTTCCATGGAATTTCGTTAAGTTGTAAACTTGAAGTAGGGGGTATCTTATTACTGACGTCACGTACAATTCTGCTGGAACGTAAATCGTAGAGCCGCGTGCCGATGGCTACTTGAGTACACACTAAAACTTTCATAATGCGAGATATAGAGATATCTGCCTATCTATAGTGGAGTTCCAGTAATCGTTATTAATCGAACATTAAAAAATGTTCAAGCACGGAAACTGAAACTGATTTCTGCACACTTAGGTCTGGTTTTACGTTATTTTCTTCATTGCATCTTTAGTTAAGTTTTACGCATGGTATGTCAACAGGGTTGTCTTGAGCGGTTATTTTCAGCTTCACATTTCAATCCCTAGATCCACCACTATGATGATGATGAAGATGATGGATGGTTTATTTCCGGTGGTGCCGTTTGATGATCACAGACTAGGAGTACTATCGATGGAGGTCCAAGTGTCCAGGACAGTGAGCACAGCTTTCTTCTACATCTGCCAATTGAGCCTCATCTCAAGATGTTTGCCTGCGGATGCTGTCAAAAACCTCGTAGCTGCTTTCGTCGTCTCTCGATTTGACTACTGTAATATTATATATGCTGGACTACCGCAGAAATTATTTGATCGGCTGCAAATGGCTTTCAATGTTGCTGCCAGGGCAATTTTTGGACAGGGAAAGAGCTGTCATATTTCGCCATTGCTGAGAGAACTGCAATGGCTGAGGGTCCGAAAGAGGGTAGAATTTAAATTGTATCTCACTGTACATAGGGCCCTGAACAGCACGGCCCCCCCATGTCTTGCTGAGCTATGTTCTGTCGATAAGCTTTAAAAACGACCACTACGCTCTGTCCTCACTGCTGTCAACAAGGTCATGGTGCCCAATAGAGCGAATACATCAAATTTTGCAGACAGGAGCTTTGCGGTGGCCGGGTCGGTTGCCTGGAACAATTTGCCCGTCGGTGTTCAGAAAGGGACTGAAGACACTGCTTTTTTCCAAAAGCCATGGCGCCCTTGAGATGGTCCTGGACCATTAAATGGCGCCACAGGAAAGAAAGTCCTCTTCTGAAAGTGATGGTGGGCTGGTCAAAGCGAAGGTCGACAGGCAGCTTATTCCAGGCAACTGGCCAAGCTACTTCAAAGCTCCTGTCCGCAAAATTAGAAATATTATTACATCTTGTAATAAACTGCTTACCATCTAGTAATAAACGCCTATCTGCTGCCCAAATCGAATCCCATGACAAAACCTAACACGCTGATTGGCTGACGTTCGGCAACGTAACGGCTAAACTGTAGTTTGGATAATTGAAGTGTAAATTGTAATAGAAATGTCTTGGGTCTTGTCGAAATTGTCTGAATTTGAATCGCACAGTTTTGAAATAGATTTAAAAAACTAAAATTTATATGTTATAGTTTGCAGTGAACTATAACATAGAAATTTTACTTTTTTAAATCTATTAAAAATGGAGTTTCACAAAGTAACTGCCGAAAATCTAAATAATATTACAGTTTTGCAAGTTTGCGAACCTGTTGAAATAAAAAATATACATCAAAAGGAAAAACTAAATTGGTCCGATCCTCGGAAGGCATGTCTTGTCGCACTTTGAGAGTAGGTAATGGTGCTACGCTTATGATGGACCTGCGATGGTCGTTGCTATGAATATTTTTCAGAAGTCATTTGAAAACGTCAAATTCTCGGCTGTGAGACGTTGGTAAAGTCTGAGGAAGTATAAAGTGACAAAAAAATCAGCGATCATTCAATAATAGAAACAGGATTGAAGTAAGAAGATGAATCAATTAATTTTACGTGGTACGACACAAACAAAACTATTCGTAGACCAAAACAGGTCTAACCACCAACAAATGCATACGACAAGGGAGGTTCCATTGTGCAGGATATTTACTTATCCACAGAGATATCCAGTCCGCGTGGCCGGAGAGTTAAGTGCACGGAAGTTAATTAAAAAATAATTGATCATTCCAAGTCGTAAAGTGTGCCACATTAAGGCACCACTGTGAGAGGATATGGCCCTGCCTTATAGCTGCGCTCTTATATAGCAACGTGTACGAACAGAGTTGCCATAAATGCGCATTCTGCAGCATATGAGTAAGTCTATTTATTAAATTTTGGATTTTTTTCTTTATTTTAATTTAAAAGTTAAAATTCTTGATCCTAAGTTCAACAAATTTTCTTATTTAATGCAGTAAACAGGGACTACGTAAATAAAATATCAAAATATGAAAACAAAATAATGTTTTCTATACGTGAAATATATGTGATGAAGATACATTCTAATTGTATGGAAAATTATGTCAGCATGTTCCCAAAAGAGAAATTTCAGGATAACAATTAAAATACTAGTCCCTTACTTCAGGCTAGTTTCAAAAAGCTGGTTTTCCCCTACATATTTACGAGTAAGCTATTTGAAACTGAAAACAATACACCATCTATCAAAACCAAATACCAAACTGATTCATACAGTCGAGGTGTAATAAGGTGTTCAAAATAAGATTTGTGTTTATTTTATTCCTTTTTCTAATCTTATCTAATCTAAGTTGCAAAGATTTGTAGCATTGGGGATTCACATTACATTCATTCTCACAATCAGACACGTACAAGTTCGCGCTTGCGTATGCCGCATGTGAACCTACAACATAAAAACCAAATCTCAAATGGGCATACAACCTGCAACTCCTGCCGACCTCCCATGAAACAGGGGTAGCATTGACAAAGTGAACCATTTTCTACAGCATGGTTGGTCAACCGCATACCAACCTAGAAGTCACGGAATTTGTAATTGTATGTATCTATTTACTCCAAACTACTGCGTGTGGGTTAAGCAGAAGAAGCATAAAAGTCAAAAACAATCATTCATAACGCAATATTTCATGCTGAAACGTCGCCTCTCGCTTAGGCAATTAACACTGTAAAATATAAACTGAATAGAATTGTCTTTGTTTTGATGGCGGCAAATGCACGGAATTTATTACAGGAAGGCCGTTATTTACTGTCGTCTGTTTTTATCACTCGACCCGATTCCTCGCAAATGATGCTCAAAAAAGTGACATGACTGATTCCCCTCGGCGAATTAATTCGCTTGATTTATCGCTTTCCACCACTTTCGCGGGCATTTCGGTACACGGGGTCAGTCGGGACCGCGGCCCCACAAACACAGCACGCCAAACGTACTAGAATTATTCTTACTTTAATCAAACACAAAACGATCCTCTTTTCAATTGTTTATCCAGCAAAATAATACGTTAATATACAAGCTCAATATAGTGTTCGACTTTTCGTACGTATTTTTTCTCAATGAAATATTAAATTGTGAAATGATCGTTTTCAAATAAATAAAATAATTACTGAATCAGGAGATCCAAAAAAGGAGTATTTAAGTATTTAGGTTAATCAACAAATTTACATTGTAGATGTTTTACGAAAGATATAAAAGCGACTTAGTTTTTTATTACGGCGAGTATATTTAATTCCAAGACCGGTTTCACAAACAATCCGCATCTTCAGGTAGCTAAATAAATACTAAATTCTTCAGATACGGAATCATCGTTGAGAGTTTCGTGTAAGGGTATGAGGGAAGAAGGAGATGCAGGACGGCCATGTGTGGAGTTTGTGTCATCTAGGTCATTTCATAGGGATCGGTACCTCAGGAATATGGTCAACTGTCGTTTTTATTTTGAATGATTACAAATTGAATGCCTTTGCTATCAATAGGATAGATTTACAATTTAAATTAAATATAAATATTTGTTTATTGTACCCCGAGTATAAAGTTTGCGTACATAAAAAATGTATGTAAGATACAACAGTACACCGAGTGAGCGATTTAATTTTCCTAAAATTTTTCTATTAATCTGATCGAGAGGATTTTACACAATGTTTTCTACTCGGAGTACTGTATTTGTAACGTTTTGCTTAAAGATACTTTTTAAAAAATAAATATTCCCTTAACTTTAAAGTCCTTCAAATTACTCAATTTTATATTAATACAAAAACACTTATTTCATATCTTGTCTAAACCAGCCATACTCTTAAAGCCAATTCACAATATTTCTCCATTTGTATCTCTCCTACAAAAGGTTTTCCCCCTCCCCTCCCCCCTCACCCTTCATCATGAAGCCTCCCCCCCCCTCCCCCCGTCATTATCATTCCCCATTATCAAGTCACTCAGTTTACCAACTTCGATTAAATTTGTGAGAATCGTAAATACCTTTGTTTGCTATAATGCTGATAATAAGATTTTGTTTCTGTATTAAATAGAGGAAAAACGAAATCGTTTTAACTTTGTTTATGTTTTTGTTTGAAAATTTCAGACGCGCTAAGCAATTTCAAAAGAAAATTAAGTAAAGTATTTAAATATTTTATAATTCAATATTTTTAAGACAATACAAAAAATATATATAAAGTAGTTTAGTCGGTAGCTTAGTGTTGCATTCAAAGCCAGCCACAAGTGTTAGACATGATTTCCAGTTCCAGTACTTTTCAACCCAAAATAATAGTATCCGCAAGGTTTACCTTCAAAACTTGACCGGTCTGTAGTCTAGTGGTTAACACTTTTGACTCGTATATGGAAGGTTGTGGGTTCGAATACCGGCGGAGCACAAAAAAATACTATTTATATTTTCGAATACGCTCTTTGCTGGGAGAAAAATTCATATTCCCTTACCAAAGACCGCGCTAAGTTCTTGGACCGGTCCGGAGTCCGTAGTGGCAACACTTCGGACTTGTTAATGGCGGAGCACAAAAATATACCATTTATATTTCGAATGTGCTCTTCGCTAGGTTGAAAAATTCATAAGCCTTTACCAATGACCGGTCACCAAAGGTCCATCCAGCCTTACAGCAACTGGGTCTTGCTTGAGTATTGGCGCTTTGTAGCGACGACCAAGCTCGTACACCTCTGCGGCACTACAACAAGTGTCATAGACCCCTAGAGCCTTTAGAATCTAGGGAGTCTCCCGCACAGGATTTCTTAAAAAAAAAAAAAAAAAAAAAAAAAGACCGGTCACTAAAGGTCCATCCAGCCTTACAGTAACAGGGTCTTGCGGCGCTTTGTAACGACGATGAAGCTCGAAAACAACACCTCTGCGGCACTACAACAAGTGTCATAGCCCCTAGAGTCTCTGAAATCTAGGGAGTCACCCGCACAGGATTTCTTATAAAAAAAGACATGAGAACCTACCTTATTCTTGAACAGAGAAACCACCACCTTAAGTGAACAGGTTAGCCATAAGGCTCATCTCCTTACTTGTGAAAATAAAGAAGTGCTAACGCGGAAAGAAGTTTATCTACTTTTGCAACTTATTTTCATTATTGTGTTGGCGTTTCAGTTCTGTATAAAATAAAGCATTGAAAACAATAACTCTTATTCCATGCATGAATTACCTTAATGTAATATCTTAAGTTTTTGTTAACTTTTTACAAGTTTTTGAAAAAGCAAAAATTGCACATTTTTCAAAGAGGTAGTTTATACTACAACAAATAAAAAGACCGTGATATAACAGTAACGATGTTTAAATAATACGGGCACGACCTACTTTTAAAATTAAACTCGGCCGGCCTTTTTAGCGCAAAATTTATCTGTTTTATTTTCATTTGGAGAGCTGCGAAAAAAAGTGGAATGAATGGCCAAAGTAATGCTAAACTTTAGATGGCGGAATAAAAAAAAATATGCGCAATTAAAAATATTCACCGGAAATTTGAACAAGAGTAATCAAAAATTTATGCACACCCACTGTGGCAACAGCCTATTCTCATCGGAACGCTAAAAAAACTCAAATAAAATGGAAACGGCTTTTGAATCCGTGCACTAAATATGAACGGTATACTTTTCAATGCAGATAAAGGAGCTGATTGTTTCCCATTTTAGAAAAGTTAAAATAAATAAAAATCAGTTTGTGTGTTATTATTTACTGATGTTCATATTTGAGACATGTAGGTATATGTATGTCATTTTAACTTCTTGGCTATGAAATCAAATGCATAAATTAATTTCAAATCAATATGTGAAACTGTAATTTTACAAGTAAGAAACCATATAAGTAAGGTTGCAAAGATATGTAACATTGGGGGTTCATATTACATGCATTCTCACAAGCGGACACGTACAAGTTCACGCTAGCGCATGCCGCATGTAAACCTACAATATAAAAACCAAATCTCAAATGGACATACACTCTGCAACTCTTGCCAACCTTCCCTGAAACAGGGGTGACATTGGCAAAGTGAACTATTTTCTACAGCATGGGTGGTCAGCCGCATACCAACCTATAAGTTAAGGAATTTTGAAATCGGTTTATTTTAGAGGTTAGAAGGAATATTAGTTACATGGTACCAAAAGTGGCAATGTAAGTTTTATTTCAAAAAAATATTTGATGACACTGAGAATCAGTTCATATACCTATTTACCTTATTAAAAAAAATTAAATACCATTATAACTATAATAAGAATGACCACTCTAGTTTGATTTTATTTTGTAATCAATTTAAGCTCTCGAAAGTACTCAAAATTTCTTAAATTAAGGTTATCTAATATATTTTATTTTAAAAAAATTGAAAAAATATAGGCAAGCAAAAAAACTCATGATTAAGTACATAATTAGTATATGAGGTATGTGTAGATATATCAATTCGAATAACAAGGCATTCAATAAATAAAAACATCTCCGTAAAATCATACAGTGAGAACCTACAAAAATAAACTGAAATAACTTTTGAAAACAATAATAACACTGTTTGGGAGCTCGCAGATAAAACATAAAGATTTACTGCCGCTCTGTTTCACGTGAAAAACTCTCATAATTTCAATGAAAACTTTCCCCGAGTCTTCGGTGGAATATTGATTGTTTTATTTTCTTCAATCAGACAAATACAGTACTAGCTCAATATGCGTAAACAAACCGTGCGTAACAGTTGATCGCTTACCGAAACAAAAATACATTAGTTACCTTTATAGGTTTTTGAAGCAATTTCAAATTTACCCGGAGTGAAGAAATTCAAATCTGTGGGTGTATTTCGCGGAGCACTCAAGACATTCATTTTTAGAAAGTCTTATCCATGATCGGAGAGGGCCCTTGAGGTGTGAAACACACGAAAACGGCGCTCTCTTATCATTTGTAATTTAAAATAAATTAGCCTTATAAAATAATAATAAATTAAATGCAACGCAACTAAGCTGTACGTATTGTGAGACTTCTTATCGCGTTGTCCTCGAAATAATCGCATGTGGCGTGTGTAACCATTGCATTTTCACAGGTAAGAGGACCGGTCTGACGCCAACCACTAAATAGGCTTTAATTGGGAGTTTTGCAGCTACCGTGGGGGGCTTGTTCTCTTATATTGTGAAGACTGAGTGAACCTTATCGATATTTTTATGTTAGGTTTAAAAATATACAACGAAAGGGGAAATCTTTTTCCGTTGTTCCTTTTGAACTCTAGTCGGATACGCTCTACCTACTGAGTTATCGACCGGACTAGCGACTCTCCAGTAAAAACATAAATCTATTATCGATGCTGCTTTATGTGTGTCGCTCGTTTATCAAAGCATTCGTATCATGAAGTCTTAAAGAACAACCTTCAAGGGAAATTTTCTAACAAGCCTTCAAATTGTTGACATTTAAAACGGCCGAGCAGGGGAGCTTATTTTACTTTGACATCTAAAAATACAAAAAATAAATTCATAAAATGGCGGAGGATAATGATGTAATTGATCCAACTGTTATTATTGTTCATTATTCTTTATTAAAGCGGCATTAACCGTTACCTTGTTTTGTTTCAGCTGTATTTTTCAAATAAAATACCTACATTTTGTTGTTAATACAACATGCTGAACATATCTTATTTTATTTCATTTGTGTACAACTAAATAACCTTTCGAATGAAATTTAATGGTCTGTAAACGCATTGTTTCAGCATTTGACAATTGTTATTTTAATTACGGCAATAATGACAACCATCATCAACATCATATTTTGAATAACAACAAAGGAGGGGGGGGAGATATTTCTGTACCCTGAGTATAAAAAAATGCATGAACTCACCTCGACTGCGTAAATCGAAAATGTATGGATTATACGACGGCACTCCTAGAGAGTGATTTAATTTTCATATATATTTTTTTTTTTTTTAAGAAATCCTGTGCGGGAGACTCCCTAGATTCTAAAGACTCTAGGGGTCTATGACACTTGTTGTAGTGCCGCAGAGGTGTACGAGCTTGGTCGTCGCTACAAAGCGCCAATACTCAAGCAAGACCCAGTTGCTGTAAGGCTGGATGGACCTTTGGTGACCGGTGATTGGTAAAGGTTTATGAATTTTTCAACCCAGCGAAGAGCACATTCGAAATATAAATGGTATATTTTTTGTGCTCCGCCGGGATCCGAATCCACAACCTTCCATTTACGAGTCCGAAGTGTTGCCACTACGGACTACGGACCGGTCCAAGATGCCAACGACACGCGGTGTACCTGAGCACTGATTTACTTATTTGAGGAAAGTTTACGTATTGGTTTATATTCGGGGTACTGTCCTCCAGCACCAACCTCTAATTTCCTAACTCAAGTGTATATATATTCAATGCTTAGTTTCTCTTCTTACTTGCAAAATCTTATTAGCAATGATGTGAGCAAACAGGGATGACTCACTTATGGATGGGCAAAAATTAACCAACTTTTGCTGCATGAGTGGTCAACACCTTACCAACTTTAAAATTGAGGAATTAAACGCTTGGGAATTAAAAAGCTACTGATATCAAAGCTTCTACAAGATTGTTCTACATTTCAGTATTTTTTATAAAATTACATCAAATTCATGTTGTCATATTTTTTAATTAGAAAAATTGCAATGTTTCTTAAAAACAATATTATTTTATTATAAGTGTTTTTAGTACATCAACATTATTATCATCATCATCAATATTATTTTATGTTTCAGTTTCAATTTAATATTCTGATTGAACTTTTCCTTAAAGTTTCAATATTTTAATTGAACTTGAAAGGCTCTATACTTTTCATTCATTCTTTAATGATTATTTCATATAACTTACAATTGGCAAATAAGTCAATTTATCAGGGCTTTAAACGGTCCACTTGATATTTCAATTGAAAGAACGCTTGCGTTCCATGATATAGGGCTAGGATTTGATCCCTATCAAAGTTATCCGAAATTATTTTTAACCCAAAATCAAAATAACAGGAAGGCTTACACAGCCTTCACGAGAAATAATAATAGGAGTGCGGGAGCGCACGGTCAGTAAAATCCGTTTTTTTCATTTTATAAAATGTCTAACGACCATAATCATAATTTAAAATCATAAATCTAAGAAACAAATAATAAAAGCTTTATACTTAAGTATGAACATCGGTATTTTTCTCCAACGCAAAGCGAATAGAAGCGGTAAATTTATAATTTTCCATGCGCATTTACATTGTTAATGTGAAATTCGTTCAAAATAAAAACTTCCTGTCTAAATGAGTGTAAATTCCTCAAGGTGTATCATAAATTTCATGTAAAAGTATTACGCGGGAAGCAAAATTTATGTAGGTGCGATGATAATTTATCATCGGTAGAGTTTTCTATACGTTTTATTAAAAGCTGTGATGAGGGAAATATATAGAGAATGAAGCGATGACATTTTGATGTATGGAGTACAAAACTTATTATGCTAATACCTTACGTCTTCCTCGGAAGCGTCAGTCTATCAATTCATACCGAGACGACAGCTTCCCGGTATAATGCTGAAGGAATTATTCACTCCTTGTAAAACGTTAAGAATTAATCGCCAAAAATTACATGCAGGATGAACGCATTTAAAAATCAATGGCTGGTCTATAATATAATAAATCTATAATCTAAGTTGCAAAGATATCAGCGGTCAAAAGGTAATAGGGCATAAGCGGCAGAATCTAAATTGTTCAGGAGAGCAGTTTAAAGTTTGAGATTGCAGAAAAATTAACATAAGCATAACTTTTTTTTATTTATTGTCATATCGTTAAACTCAAAATAGCTCTAAAATTAAAAAAAATAAAGGCATTTATTGGCAATCATGGCGAAGTGTTGCCACTACGGACTACGGACCGGTCCAAGATGCCAACGACACGCGGTGTACCTGAGCGGTTACCCATCCAAGTACTGTCCGCGCCCAATGTTGCTTAACTTCGGTGATCTATGGGAACCGGTGCTTTCAACATGGTAACGTCGTTGACTGTTACATGATTATTTGTTGTGTACGGTTACAACAATAAATAATTTGTAATTGTTATGTATTTTCATTTTTTTTATCTTTTATTTATTTATCACAAGGACAATTTCACAAAAAGAACCTTTTTGTTATAATCATGAATAGTAATACAAAATAATTAGGAAAGGAGCATAATCCGGTCCGTATTAGTTTAATTACTAGAAAAAACAATTAATTAACTTCCGTCCTAAAAGGATGGAGAGATTAATTTCCGGAAATAAATTCTCTTTCCCGTGAGTTCCTTTTAAGATAATGATGATAATTAAAATTTAATACGAGCATCTTTCTTCTTTATTATGCTGATGGGCTTACAGCGGGCAAGCTGCCTCTCCGGGAGGCCCATGCCTAGCAGGGAACACAACTAGCCCAGTGGGGAAAGGGGTGAACATTTTTAAGGAAAATGTATTACAGTTGCGGATAAGTTTTCTCTAACAATGGACTTTTTTTACGTTAAATGTGGTTCTTTAAAAAATATGGTGAAAGATGCAGTAAAAAAGTTTCTTTGTTTTCAAAATCGACAACAAGTTTTTTTGATTCAAGTGGGAAATGAATTGCTGAGTGATAAAAAAATATGTAAGATAAATTATGTGAGTGTGATTTTAATATGAAAAAGCATTTTGTTTGTGTAAAAAAAAAGTTGTGGGATTAATTCTGCAAAAATAAAAACATGCTGAAGACAAAGGATGTGTTACATGCGTAACAACAAATGGATGAGCTAAAAGCCACTCAATCACGGAACCAAAACAATTCGCTCAAGTACGAGGGGGTGCTACGTACGCGGCTAGAGGTCCTGTGTCGCTGTCAACCGCTGCTTGCGAGGAAAACTCACATAACCTCAAATACGACTCGCATACGCTAATGTGTAGGAAAACGCGACGCCGCGTCGCATCACCCCGCGCCAGACGTCCAACACGCTCGGAAACCCGGCGTCGACTGACTCAGGACATCGCGATCTAATTATAAACGCATGCGCGCTTCGTTATCCAGAACTCATCCCTTCATGCCTCCTGGAGCCCTGCTACTCCCGACGATAAAAACTTCCATGTTTTGCTCTCCAAGGGGACCAAGTGCGGATGATATCTGCAAAATAATAAACCGGAATAAGGTCTGGCAAAAAATATATGGTCACTAAATAATAATCAAGGCGCAGGTCCGGAAGGAAGATATACTCTGGGTTTTATTTCACACGCGCCCTACATACTTAATCCCTGCTGGTTTATGGAGGTCACTCTTCCAAAAATATTGATGAAACGTTGTAGAGTCAAAGTTCCTTTCCGACCCTATGTGAGGAGCAATTATTCACGGAAATAAGTTTGGTGTCTTACATACTTTGATAAGTTCATCTGAAGTTCAAAAGTTCCCAGTTAAAGTTTGTGAAAAACTTTTTTATTTGAATGGGTGTTATCTTACCGCTTTTGCTATAAATGCTTTTATTGCAAGTTGGCTCGCTGAACTCGTAGACAAATTTGAAAAATGGTTCCTTACTTTCAAACGAATTTTGGATTTCATACTGTTGTTTTTATTGTTAATAAAGGTCAAATATCTACCCAGCATAACATAAAATTATGCCATGATTACTCTGAGTAGTGACAACTCAAATAGGCAAACTGAGATGTGATTCACATAAAAAAAAATCTTACCAAATCCACATTCTCATGTTTTTTTACCACTATTGGTCCAAAATATATTTATTATTCTTCTTCTTGTGCGTCTTAAGTGAAAATTGATAATCATCACAACAATTGATCACTTCAATAGTTATGTACTGCTGTATAAAAGAGTGAAATTACGCTTCTACCATACCATTTTCTTAGGTTTTTCATCCAAGTATTCTCCTTCTCCTTATCCCTTATAATCTATAATCTAAGTTGAAAAGATATAATTATTACATTTGAGATTCATATTAAATGCATTCTCACAAACAGACACGTATAAGTTCGCGCTTAAACATGCCGCATGTGGACATGCAATATAAAAACCCACTCTCAAATGAACATAAGCCCTGCAACTCTTACCGACCTTCCCTGAAACCGGGTTAACATTGGTAAAATGAACCATAAATATTTTAAATATCCCTTTAGTATTATATATAAAATTTTCACATAAAATAAACCAGATTACAAACTTGATTCAATTTTTCCAGTATAATAATCCGATGGGGTTTTCCGACCAGGTGATCCCGCTCTCCAGCCTCCCGTGCCCACAGCTAAGTACTTGCTTGTTATTCATATTCATACATAGATTTTCCTGCTCCACTGACTGGTCCGGCCATGTAATCATTTTAAATGACCTGTGATTCGATATTGCGTACAAATTTCATGAGCTAATGCGGCGTTGGAAATATTTTCCAGCATTTCCAGTCCCCAACATTTACCTTCCCACGTTTGTATACATTTTTTTTTTCATTCGGACGTACAAATGTTGCGTAATGTCGCGTCGTTAAAATGGACATTATGTTAAAAACATTTTTCACAAACATTTGCATTTGACTAATTAAAATATAAATCAAACATTTAAAAATACACTGTGTATTCAATGTTTCTTTTTGAATAAATAAATCATCGTAGTTAGCTCCATGCGTTTTTTTTTTCAAATAAATACATTTTTTTGCAGCTTGTTTTGACACAAAACATACAATGATAAGCTTTCATTTTTTGTTCCGTTTTTTTTCAGTTTTCTGCTTAAAGTAGTACTACTGAATTATTTGTAGAGCTTACTGTCAAAAAATCCATTTAAATCCACAAAAAATATTTGTGTATAAAATATTCTTTAATTCGTAAGATTTGTTTTATATCTCTTTAAAAATATAGATCGTAAAACTACAATTTGATTTTCAAAAATACATATTTTCAATAACTTTTTTGCTTATTCATGAAAATACAAAAGGTAAGAAAGTCATGATTTTTAAAACGCTAAAATATAACCCTAAATTCCAGTATTATCCTTTAATAAAATAAAACACTCTCAGCTTTAAAGCTCCGCGAAATCTTCTTTTAAACTTTATGGGACTCTAGCAAAGCGGGGGGTGGTAATATGTAAAAAGACTCACCTTTTTGCAGATTTTTCGCTTTGGGCGTCGCTTCAGGCGTCACTTTGGGCGTCACTTCACGCGTCGCTTTTGGCTTCACGTCACTTTTTCGCCAGTATTGTTATTATTATTTAGTACAATAATCTGTGTTATTGATTGGTTAGTAAGTAAATAATAATTTAAATAATGTATAAATAATAATGCACTCGTGTACTGGAGTGCTTTTAAACATTCTTCTATGTCTAGAACACGCAAAATAGAGCTTTCTCACAAAATAAATAATCCTTTACCAGGACAAATCTTGCTTAAGAGGGTAGAATTCGCACTAGGCATCCAGACACTCAAGAGGTGACTTTAAGTTGTAAAATATATTTTGTTTAAAAATGGATGTAACGGTTTGTTAAATAAATCTAAGGCGTTTTTTTTATAAATGAACTCGAAACATTTAACAATATATTATAATCGCGTTGCACTTTGACCGGTCAATAGCTCAGTTGGTAGAATGCTTGCATTCCATGCCGTGATCTCGGGTTCCCGTTTTGGTGTTTATTTCAAACCCCAAATTAAAATACCTACAAGGCTTACTCAGCCATTAAAAGAAATGAGTATCAGCCCCCTCGGGAGCTGGGAAACCCTCACTTCAACTGAAGTGGCCCCCTTACCTGTAAAAATAAATAGGTTTCACTCACCACATGCAAAACCCTTCGGGGATAACGTGGCAAAAAGTTACACTGTATGTGTAGCTTACTTGCGTTTTTTTAGTTGCGTTGCGTACTCGTCGCGCGTTGCCTGCGTCACTGAAAGAGGAGCGCGTACGCGCCGCCATACAACCCGTTCACAATTTTCAATTTGTCACGATTATCAGTTTCGCGTGAAATAACGCAATTGCCTGTCACAAGAACGAGAATAGTCGCGAGATCAATAAATAATATTTTATTCATACATCTGCGAGGAGGGCGAGGTGCTGCCTAACAGACCGAAAAAGGACCGCACGGATTCGAATATCCTTCGCCTCTTTGCATAATTGAAACGTTCTCACATGTACGTACCGCGTATAATGTATGTACATAGTGATATGGTGGACCCGAATCTAAATGGAAGATTTCAGTTTTGAATTCAGCTTCGAATTCTAAGAATACTACTGAATATATTTCAAAATCAAGACAATGGCAGCTTCTCTTTTATTTTTAAAATGTCTGCCCGGTATTAATTTATAGCAAAAACCTTACATATACTTTAATTAGGCTTCCTATAAAATTTGTAAATTTTAGCGAATTGATTTGTTTCCATAGTGCTACTACCATAAATATCCTTAGACTGAAAACTTAGCTGAATCACAAATGGTTGTCATAGCTAAAAATATGTACAGAAGTTAACAATCGTGGTTTTTGTCAATTAACTCGTTCATTGCTGAATCTTCCCGAAATGAAGCGGCTCATGGATGTCTACTCTTATGAGATATAATATGGCAATCAAAACAAGGCACTGCGTTTAGATAAAATGAAGTATTTTATACGTGGGACACAATCAGAACTTTAAAAATTCTGGACCTAAAGTTGTTTACGTTTTTTGTCATATATAGTTCTTCTTCTTGGCTTTAACTGGATATCATTCCTCTTCTTCTTTTTGTGCCACTTCTATCGAAGATCGGCGATCATCATGGCTATTTTGAATATAGATGATGTGGCTCGAAACAGTGACTTGGTGCTTCTACCGAACCACTGTCGCAGGTTTTTTATAGTCACGATGTCCTTTGGCGTCCCTGAGATCTTCTTCTCTCAATCTTACCCTGGATGATAAGATGAAGGAGACGGTACTTCTCATTTCTTAAAATGGGACTGAAGTACATAAGCTTTATCTGCTTAATGGTTGGCAGAAGCTCATTTGTAGTGCGCATTCGTTGAAGGACTTCTTCATTGATGACTGGATCACGCCAAGAGATCCGAAGCCTTTTTTCGGTAGAGACACATAATTTATTTTATAAAAATATATTTGTAACCATTCTGCTCTTGAAGATGCCTCATTAGGCGAAAATATTCGAGCATAAATAAATAAAATAAAGTGAATTAAAACAATGTTTTACCATTTATATTTTTAAATATTTATGTAATTTGTGATGTTTGTTCCTTGACTTATAGGTTGGTATGCGGCTGACCACCCATACTGTAAAAAATGGTTCACTTTGCCAATGTCACCCCTGTTTCAGGGAAGGACGGCAAGAGTTGAAGAGCTTATGTTCATTTGAGATTGGGTTTTTATATTGTAGGTCCACATGCGGCATGTGTTAGCGCGAAATTATACATGTCTGCTTGTGGGAATGCATTTAATATAAATCTTAAATGACATATATCTTTGCAGCTTAGATTAGATTAGATTAGACACATCTCGATCGCTTCAATTCGTCTCTCCAGTACCTGCGTGAGCATCCATCCCTCCATACCATGTAGAGCTATTGGGAAGACATAGCACCTCACTATGCGCTTCCGGAGTTCAATGTGATAACATTAAGCCTTACAAATACATATTTCAGTATATATTTCCACAAATCATAAAATAATGGGATTATGAGGTAAAATTGCATTGTACAGAGAGTCCTAGAGGATGGTGGACCGGGAAGTCTTGAGCCTCAAAGACCTGTGAGCCAGATTAAATAAGTAAGGAACTTCTAGAAATTGGTGTACTTCATTTCAATTTTATCACCCAGCAGTACGCAAAACCGCAATCTGCTTTTGCGACCACTCGCCACTTCCAATGGGTCCCCCATATGCCCTGGTGATATTTTTTGCTGTATCAGTCGCGGCTTGTCATACGGTCCAGCATTAATCATGCGTCCGGCTGAATTATAAAGCAACTCCCGTTTCGCACAAAGCGGGGCCAGCCTTTGCTAGCGAAAACCTTTTTTGCACTCTAGCGGCGTTGTATTTTTAACCCGATGGATATTTTTGGTTGTCAAAATAGAATGCGGTGATTCACAAAATCTATTTTCGTTGAAGAATTGTGTTTTCTATATTAGGAAAAAAATGCAATCTTTTTTGGATACCGTAAGTACAACGAAAAAAGATTTCTGGTGTCCGGATGCAGAATATCCAGGATAGAGATTCAAGAAGAGAGATGGGTGAGGCTTTGATTAAACAATGAACGAGAATGGCTGACTAACTAAAGTAAGAAATACATAAGCTGATAAACGTGATGATTTTTATGATTCTGGTCATTCTAAGAATCTTGAAGAAAGATGAAATTTGAAAAAGATGAAATTTCTAAGAGTTTGACCATTTTTCATTTATTTTTTAGAAATCCTGTCCGGGAGACTCCCTAGATTCTAGAGACTCTAGGGGTCTATGGCACTTGCTGTAGTGCTGCAGAGGTGTACGAGCTTGGTTATCGCTACAAAGCGCCAATACTCAAGCAAGACCTAGTTGCTGTGGATGAACCTTTAGTGACCGGTCTTTGGTAAAGGCTTTATGATTTTTTTCAACCGAGCCAAGAGCATATTTTTGGAAATATAAAAAGACCATACATACAACGCAACTTTTTAAAATTCTAAAATTGGAAACTCTTAAAATGCATCTGACGTCAATAAAGTTTAGTCAATGAAAGTTTAGTACAATAAAGGAGCAAACATGTTACAGTATCTCAAAGTCAAAATTAAATTTTCAATCAACAACAAACCACAAATTCTTTCAACCTACATTACAAGCAGATTTGTCCAACTGAAAGTAGTTCGCTTACAATTGTTCCCGCCCCCGCCCCCGGCCGTTGAGTTATGAAGGGCTGCTCCGCCCCCTTACGCCTCTTACTACTCCAAGTATACAATTCCACGTGTAAACGCAAGAATAGCGTTCAATAAATACCGTATTGAAACTAAAACAGCTCATTTAGTGAGCGTTTTTGTTACCATACATATGAATGTGGTTGAGTTAGTTTTATACTTGGAGTTCATGGTAAGAAACCCTTACGGTAGGGCGGCCAACTGAATCTGAGCAAGGTCAAATGAAGACGTGGAGAAGATTTACCAAGATGTGTGAAAGTTAACATACCCTTAGTGAGTTATGCGTGAACTTGAGATTATTCGAGTAATTTATTTTACGCAAGACATTAATTGTAAAAGCAAAACTCGAAAAGAAGTTGAAAAAATAAACGTTCGTATCAAAAAAATAAATGAATTATTATCGATTTTGTATACTCCGATTCTGTTTTTTTTTTTAAGAAAGCCTGTGCGGGAGACTCCCTAGATTCAAGAGACTCTAGGGGTCTATGACACTGGTTATAGTGCCGCAGAGGTGTTGGTGATGTGGCAGTTGTCCTTGTCCGGTTGCAGGGCCGTTAGCTGCGCAGTGCTGTCGTGTGTGTTGCGATGCGTTGTGTTTTGAGACACTGAGAGGAAATGACATCATTGATTGAAGTACATTTTGTCAGCTCCTACGAACCAATCTTAATTGTAGTTGAGTAAATTTATATTTCTATTTTACATTTGTTTATCCTAATATCTTGAGTTAACTAAGTTTATAGTATTAGAACCAAGATTTAAGATGGTAGTATTAAAATATGAATTAAGGTAATAATTATTATTTACCTAGGTATATATTGTGTACAAGCTCTCTACGCCTGAGATACAGGATTTCCTAGTTCAGGCACATGTATTTTTCTTATTAAATTAAAGTTCTTATGTGTACAAATGTAATGTGAAGAGGTGTTTTTGAATAAATAAATAAATTATTATTATTATTATTAATTGACCTTTCCTGAAACATGGTGACATTTGCAAAGTGAACCATTTCAAACTATGGGTGGTCAGCCAATATACCAACCTATAAGTCAAGGAACTATCAAGAACACAGTAATTAAAATTCATGATGTCATCATTCCTTGACTTCTAAGGTGGTATGCTGAAAAAAAATGGTTCACTTTGCCAATGTCACCCCTGTTTCAGGGAAAATCAGCAAGAGTTGGAGTTTTTTGTTAATTTGAAATTTAAGTTATTATATTGTAGGTCCACATGCGGCATGTGTAAGCGTGAACTTATACGTGTCTTCTTATGGGAATGCATGTAATATGAATCTTAAATGTAATATATCTTTGCAACTTATATTATAGATGCAGATGTAGAGAAGTCTCTGTGGAGACTTGTCATTACTTTTTAATACAAGCTCCCAGTATCAGTGTGGCATAGTTACCCGCATTGCGGCCCCGCCATGTCTTCCCGCGCCGGCTCCCTCCCGTAAGTGCAGATTACTCCCGCGCCGCATGAGTTACGCGCGTCCCGTGAATAATTACTCGCCGGCCGCGAGTAAGCGCGCGCAACACTGCTCACTCGCCACCTTGTCTTGTCTTGTATCCTGCCGCCATTCCTCTAGGGGTGGCCGGTACCTCCACACAAGTGCCTCCATTGACTCTGTCCTTGCATACTTCTTTCATCTCATCTAGTTTACCTATAATCTGTAATCTAAAGTTGAAAAAGTATATTACATTTAAGATTTATAATAGACGTATTCCCACAAGCAGACAAGGTTAAGTACGCGCTTAAACATGCCACATGTTGACTTACAATATAAAAAAACTTAATCTCAAAGACCGACCTTCCCTGAAACAGGGTCATTGGCCATGTGAATCATTTTTTTATAAAATGGGTGTTCAGCCTCATATCAACCTATTAGTCAAGAAACCAATACCAAATATCGGAGTGGGATTATGGCTCAATTATTTAACCGGCAATATTACAACGGAATGAAGAGGATGTTGTTTCATGAAAATTTCTAAAGAAATTAAAAACACTTTATGTGAGAGGAATGTGTCGTACAAATTTATTTCTGTCCAACGTCAATAAATTTGTCGGTGTTATGGCCGAGAGGTTCAAGTCGCATGTTCGTCTAACCTAACGTATTTCGAACAGAATAACGTTGGTTCGAATCATATCTGAGCTTGAACTAGTGGCGCAATCATAAGATCATATCGTCATTCCTTTACCAAAGAAACAAAGCATTTCACAAACTTATAACTGTCAACTAAGGACTTGCTTCCAGTCCCTCCAGTGCTGGTTTGACTTATCTACCATTTGATTTGAAGATGACCTTCCAATGAAAGTATCTTAAGAATCACATTCTACAAAATCTGAACTAAGAAAAAACCGTAAAACACGATAATGTGAGAGTTGTTAAAAAAAATTCAAATAAATTTCCACTCTTTTCATGAGACACATACCAACATTGCTCATGTGAAATTACCTCTGACGGATATAAGACATACAATCACTAAGGGGGCGTAGTGGCATCTAGGTAACTTCTCAGCCATCGGCAGAAGATCTTTATATTTTTCTCCAAAGTTTATCAACGTCAGTCATTGGTAATTATACAAATATTATCGTAAATATATTCGTAAAAATACCATAGGCAAAAAAATGTAACTTCACATAGCAGGGCTACTAAAAAAAGGCAAATATTTTGTTACTGGCTGCTAAGAACCGAAGTCACGTAGAAGTTAGTGTGTCGTTTGCCCGCTGAGAATTTTTGTGTTTCAAATTTTTGCTTCTAATTATTTATCATTAGTTAAAATGGATTATTTTTTCCATAAATAATTTAAAAATATGGACTAAAACTTAAAATAAACAATCAAATTTAAAACGCTGTACAGTATACACCTGATTTTAAGAATTGATTTGATAAATTTTGCCTCTAAACATAATGCTGCAAATGTATTCAAAAGGCGGACTCTCTTATTTGAACTCATAGCATTTTATTTGTTTGAAACAAAGAGCTCAAAAATGAGAATTTAAGTAGAATACATTTATGCAAATATATTTATTGCGACAATTGAGTGCAGCGTTGCTGCGGCACCGCGCAAACCCTGGGAGAGAAATATAACCGTGCAAACGCTGGGAGAGAAATATAACCGTGCAGACGCTGGGAGAGAAATATAACCGTGCAAACGCTGGGAGAGAAATATAACCGTGCAGACGCTGGGAGAGAAATATAACCGTGCAGACGCTGGGAGAGAAATATAACCGTGCAAACGCTGGGAGAGAAATATAACCGTGCAGACGCTGGGAGAGAAATATAACCATGCAGACGCTGGGAGAGAAATATAACCGTGCAAACGCTGGGAGAGAAATATAACCGTGTAACCGCTGGGAGAGAAATATAACGCGCAAACGCTGGGAGAGAAATATAACCGTGCAAACGCTGGGAGAGAAATATAACCGTGCAAACGCTGGGAGAGAAATATAACGCGCAAACGCTGGGAGAGAACTATAACCGCGCAAACGCTGGGAGAGAAATATAACCGTGCAAACGCTGGGAGAGAAATATAACCGCGCAAACGCTGGGAGAGAAATATAACCGCGCAAACGCTGCGAGAGAAATATAAACGCGCAAATGACAGTGCTGAGAAATGGCGTACAGTTTTTATGAATATAGCAGTAAGTAGGAACGTGTGTGCTTCTTCTAGTATCACTTATAAACAATCCACAGATCAAAAAAAGAATTTATTCCGTTATCTATGAAACAATCGAATCGCTTTAAGCATACAACATTTAAAAAAACTAAAAACTTCTTTGTACTTTTTTAGTAATGACTAATGAGTAACAAAACAATATTTGAAACGTAGGTACATTCATACATAAGTGCATAGGATTAAAAATCAATTATTTTTTCCTGATATTGACTTTAGCATGATTTTCATCAAATATTTACTTTTCCTGGCCAGATACATGTACTCGTGTCATATTATCAACCGTTAATCCATAAATTTTGTTCAACAATTAATTGTCAAAGAATACCCAATGACATATTCTGTTAATTTATGGTCATATCCACAAATTTGGAGAGAAGAATTCCAAATCTGTGGGTATATTTTGCGGAGCTCTCAAGACGCACCTTTTCAAAAAGTTTTATCCGTGATCGGAGAGGGTCCTTGAGATGTGACACACACAAAAACGGCGCTCTCTTATCATAAGTAATTTGAAATAAATAAGCCTGTTATACATATTGTCTAGGAGTTCGACGGAACTCGAACCGGCTTTTTGTATTTCAAACTTGCTATTCAAAGTCGTCTTGACCCACTTGGCCACAACATTGATAAAGTAAATGTCATGTAAAATTTGTTATAAGTAAAATAATACGTGTTTGATTTTCATCGGTATGGGGCCCTCTTCCCCTGTGACTAAAACTCCTTGCTCATAAAAAAGCAGGTTCTCGTTTTTTATGAAATCTGAGTATAACTTGTCCGCAGGCCTGAGCTGCATACACGCTTAAAATAAAGAACCTGAATCCAGTGCTCAGTGCGAGAATGGTGTATCCATCTAGCTAGCCCGCTCAATAGCTCAGTTGGTAGAGTGCTTGTATTTCATCTCGAGAGCTTGGATTCGAATACCACTGAGCGTGTTAGAAATGATTTCCCGTTTTTTCAAACCCAAAATAAAATACCAACCAAGTTTACTCAGCATTCACAATAGATGAGAACCAGCTCCCTCGGGAGCTGGGAAACTTTCTCTTCAACTGTGATTGGCAAAGCGGTTGATCGAAAGATCGGCCCAAAATAAATTTAAGAGTTCCACTCGCCATATGCGAATCGTTTGGGGAGAACGCGGGAAGAAGTTATACTTTATGTGTAGGTAAGTTGGGTTTTTCGTTTCGTTATAGGATGTATCAACTGTCACTGCAATGAGGATCAATAATATTTCTGATGATAAATGAATTTTGCTTCTGACACAAAATTCAGGCTGTCCCGAACCTCGGTAAAGGGATGACATCAAAGAGACTACTTTGTTTGACATAGTTGCGGGTTATGCAATATAGACTGGCGTAAAATCAGATAGAGGAAGCCTATATCCAATAGTAAACACCCGTGGGCTGGTGATTATGGTGAGTAAAATTGATAAACCAACTAAAAAAATACAATGCGGTTTCAATCTATCTATAATCAAGTTGCAAGGATATATTCATTCAAAGCTCCCAGATGTATGCCCACAAACAAACACGTGTAGTTCACGCTTACAAATGCTGATTGTGTAACTGTAACTGTAACTCTGTCGCCATTCCGCTAGGGGTGGCCAGAGTCTCTGCAGAGTTGCCTCCATTTTTTCCTATCCTGACATACCTCTTTCAATTCCTTCATATCCATCACCTTTTTCATGCATTTTCTTCTTTTACGCTCACTTTGTATATCCCATTCTTTCACAATCTCCTCAATCTGATCACTCCATACTTTTCTCGGTCGTCCCTTTCCTCTTTTTCCTCTCACACTTTCTTTGTATACATACTTTGTCAGTCTATCATCATTCATTCTTTCCACATGCCCAAACCATCTCATCACATTCTTTTGTACTTTAACTTTCACATCCTCTTTCAAATTACATTCTTTTTTTACCCATTCATTCCTAACTCTATCCCTCAAAGTTTTTCCTGTCATACTTCTCAAATGCTTCATTTCCACCGTACATACTTTACAAATTTCGCTATCATTCACTGTCCATGCTTCAATTCCATACATCAAAGTCGGTAACAATATGCCATTGTGTACCGCCATTCTCAGATCCATCGTCAATCGCTTGTTCTTTGCTATTCTTCCTTTTGCACCGACCACTTGCTTTCCCTTGCACACCCTATTCTCAAGTTCTCTTGTCATCTTTCCATTCTTCTCAAACATACTTCCCAAGTATCTAAATTCCTCCACAATTTCAATTTTCGTACTATTCAACATGAACGTGCATTCTTCAGTTTCATCCCTTCTGTCAAAAATCAGTACTTTAGTCTTACTTGCATTAATTTTTAACTTGTTTGCACACAGAGCATGGTTCAAACTAGAGAGCATTGTCTGGAGTTCCGCTGCTGAATCAGCAATTAATACTGCGTCATCAGCATAAAGCAGAACTCCGACTTTTCTCTCTCCAATTTGTATGTACTTACAAATAAAATCCAAACCTCAAATGAACATAAGCCCTGCAACTCTTGCCGACATTCCCTGAAACAGAGGTGACATTGGCAAAGTGAACCATATTTTACAGTATGGGTGGTCAGCCTCATACCAACCTATAAGTCAAGTCAAACGTCACAATTAAATGGATGATTTATTTGGGGAAGTCTATTATTGTATAGCATCATATTTCAAGAGCCCTTTGCAAACTGGAGCATTGCTTTACATTACCAACTCAAGAAAAAACGAGCTTTTAGTCTGGATGAACCTTTTCGACCGGTCGTTTTCGTGGTTGACCGGCTCATTTTTGCTGTTTTCTTGCAATTTTTACTTTTAGTTCACAAAACGGTCATTGTAAAATTTGTTCGGTCGGCTAGTTACAGAATAAATATTTTCTATTGTGTATAGTATAAGGGTCTGTTGCACCAACATCCAATCAATATTTGATTGCTCAATGCTGGTAGGGACCTTGGTTAAATATTTCTTAGAAGTGGGTAATAATATGATGGAATTTTAACGGAAAGATGATGTACAATGTACATCAGCTGACTTACGCATATGCAACCAAATTTTTGATTCGATGGGAAAAATTACACTTATTTTGATTTTTATCTGATTTAAGCTTGGTGCAACAGACTCTAAGTCATTACAAATTAATTTGAGTCAGATCAAACCATAATTTTCAATTTGGCATCTTAGGTTTAATGCATCTTTCATCTTCCGATGCCTACCTTGAAGGTACATGTGCCTTTATGAGATGCTTCCCGGTGGTTTTGAACGTATCTTCACCCCTTGGAAACAATATATCTCTCCAAATCTTAACAGGAAAGTAAGAGACCAAACAATGTACTCACTTTATGTTGGCGCATAATTCGGAGTTGTTGGTTTTAGCTTTCATGGGTTGATTTACACTTTTGTGAGGCCGGGAATGGCGTCAACCCGCGAATGCTAAATCTTTCACTCGGCTTTGTTTTCATATTTAGCGGTAAAAATATATATTTCATGGCGCGCCCCTTTAACTACAACAGTTTATGACGTTTTGTGCGTTCGCCTTTTTTGGTTTCTAAATAAATTTACTGATATTTTTCTTTATTTTGCGTTGAAAAGATTTTCCATCACGGTGCAAAAAAGGCTTGGTAAGACCATCTTATTTTGGGAAAAAAAAATTATGGTATCTAAATCTAATTCTAAGCTGCAAAGATATGTATCATTTGAGATTCATATTAAATGCATTCCCACAAGCAGACATGCATAATTTCGCGCTTACACATGCCGCATGTGGACCTACAATATGAAAACCCAATCTCAAATGAACATAAGCCCTGCAACTCTTCCCTGAAGCAGGGGTGACATTGGCAAAGTGAACCATTTTTTACAGTATGGGTGGTCAGCCGCATACCAACCTATCAGTCAAGGAAATGAATACTCATTTAGAAAAACTCTTTTGTAAAAACCATATTGAATAATTATGTATATGATGAAATTCCTATCTATTAAAAAAAAAAAAACGCAACTAAGCTACATATATAGTGTAACTTCTTGCCGCGTTATCCTCGAAGGAGTTGCATGTGGCGAGTTGAACCTATTTATTTTTACAGGTAAGGGGCCCGGTCTTACGCCAACCACTACAGTTGAAGTGGAGGTTTCCCAGCTCCCGAGAGTGCTGGTACTCATTTTTTGTGAAGGCTGAGTAAACCTTGCCGGTATTTTATTTTGGGGTTTGAAATAAACACCGAAACGGGAAATCATTTCTGATACCCTCGGTGGGATTCGAACCCGAGCTTTCGGCATGAAATGCAAGCACTCTACCACCTGAGCTATCGACCGGACAATTTATAATATTATATTATATAATATTATGTATAAATATTGGATTTGAAAAATACGAAATTTCATAAAATCTGAAAGTTGCGTTAGTGAAACTAGAGCCTACTACGTTGTTTCTTTTATTTTGCTTCATAGTCTCAATATCCTGAACGCGGTATCAAAAAAATCTTTGAGGTCAATGTTTCAGACTCAAAACGGGTTCGATACCTCTCCAGTGGAACACAAAAATATCATTCAATTTTTATAATGCTCTTTGCTTCGTTGAAAAAGTTTTATATGTATAAAAATATTGTTCGGTTCATCCTGTATAAAATCAAATCATTAAAAAGTTTCGTTCAAAAAGCATTACAATTTTAAAGAAATTCAGATTAAGACCTGGCAAAATTAATTTTGATGACTTTCTGCATCGCTTAAAATACTTAGTATTGTCTTGCGTCCTCCATCTTCCGTCTCTGTCGTCGTCCTCTGGAATTGCTTGAGAATTTGTTTGTTATTATTGGGTGTAAGCCTCGAGGGGGGACTGGGGATAGTTGTGCCGGCTCAGGTTGTCGGATATGATGCTAATTAGCGGGCCGGGCTCCTGTTCAGACCATAAATCACAACTCACCCTCCGCCCGCACCCCGCGCTCCCCTTCAGCCAACGTGGCACTGTGTCATTTTCTTTCACCACGCCAGAACAAAAACCACCGTAATTTTAGTTTAACTATGGTATTAGCACGTAAGTACTAAGTTTTCCAAGTTCTGACAAAATTGATACTTTCATAGCTTGAAAGATTATTAACATATCGAATATTTTTCATTTAATCAACAAATTTTACTATTCCAATGAAATACCCGTGCTGTTATATTACAAACTCTAAGTTCCATCCTACCTACATAACCAATTCATCTCGTTACAGCTTTTAAAAAAATCTTTACTTCTCATATAGTCGCATTGATATGATACCTACTTATACCATATCAACTTAGATTATAGATTATAGAAGTGTTATTTCTAATGGATAAAGGTAATATGTTCCTTGACTTAAAGATTGGTATGAAGCTGGGAACCCATCTATAAAAAATGGTTCACTTGCAAATGTCACCCCTGTTTCACGGATGGGCGGTAAGAATTGCCGGGCTTGTGTTCATTTGAGATTTGTTTCTTTCATTTCCATTTGTTTGATTTATTATCCATGTTCACTTCACAAACTTTCACAAACATAAACTATTCTCAAGGCTCATTATCGAAGCACCGCTTTCCAATGTCAAGCATGTTTACTTTCGTAAAAAAAATAGCACTCACCTGAATTTTTTCATATTTATTTTTTAAAACCTTTCCTGACACTACAAATACCACAGTTTATGGTGTACTTCATCCGCTCTCCTCTGTCTTGTTGCTTTCTTCCTCCTACAACCTTACGACTAGTTGTTTAGCCCTCCGCTTCCATCCCTGCCTTATAATCTCTCCCACAATGGGGCAGACGAAAGCCAAGAGGAATTCACAAGACAAATTGCGGCGGTATGGTAATGGAGTCAGTTTTGTTTTTGCCGCCTCCATCAATCAACTTTAAGTGACTTTGCAGCGACCATTTTTTGCCCTCACGAGCGTGAAATGTGTCCAATTATTATAAATTATCAATTGAGACCCGTGGAAGGGTTCGATTATGTGTCCGAACCCATTTTCCTTGTCACCATTCAAGGGTACACTTTATGTTGTCAACCGTGTTGTTTTTTCACTGTGTATATTTTTTATTTTGTTCACCGAATATACGAGTATATTTCTCTATTTATAAATCTATAATATTATGGTTCAATACAAAATAACTTCAGACATGTAAATTTTTCGTTAGATTATTTGTTTTCTTACTTATAGTTAGAGGTGGCCGTTTAAACGAAAAGCAGTTTAAAATAGCTGCTTTTTATTTTAAGCAACTAAGCGCGCTTACAATTTAAACGAAAAGTCGTTTTGAAAAAAAAGCGTATAAAAAGTTGCTTCTGCTAATTTTGATTTAATTCATTTAGTAGTTTCAGTTTTTCCATATTTACTCAAAAACTATTGACATTATTGTAAAAATTTTGAGTATTAAACCTAAACAATGTATAGTTCTGTAAGTTAAAAGCAAAAAAAAAAATCCCAAATACAGCACACACGAAAAAAAAGCTAAAAATGTAAAAAAAACGCGTTTTTTGAAATATTTTTTTGTGGTGGCAATTCTTAAGTTATATATTTTGTTTAAGCTTTATCATTAAGAAAAAAATTAATAAACACGCTTGATTTTTTTCATTACTGTAAGTATTTTGCTAAGACCATAAAGTGTAAGAAACAAAAACGGCAGATTTAGGTTTATAACACGCCATTAGCGTTTGAAAAAGCGTTTAAAAAAAGCAGAAGCAACTTTCGTTTTTCGTTTCGTTTTAAACTCAGCAAAGCTTTCGTTTCGAAACGTTTCGTTTTTTCGTTTTTTTTACTAAGCCGTTTTTTCCATCTCTACTTATAGTATGATTATTTTTGTTTAAAAAAAAAATTGTGTCAAAAATACATATTTTAATCATTTTCATGTTCATTTTTTTTTACAACCACGGATTGATGATGATCATGTTTTAAAACAATTCATACTTTCCTTGTATTATAAAAAAAATATTGCCTTATATATTTATATTGTAAATACTTATATATATTAGTACATATATATATACTAATACAGCTCACAACACAAACTACGAAGCTAAAACCCCTGCATCTAAGAATCAAGACATCAACCGCCATCTCACCAAGCCCCCACCTCTGCGGCACTTTAATGTTTCATAGACCTTCAGATTATCTAAAGTCTTGGAATCCTCTCACGATTTTATTTAGGAAACAAACTTAGAAATTAGAGTTGATGTTACGAACTATGGATTCGTCGTACGTGAGCCTAAGCACGCTGATTGGTGTGTGTGTGACGTCTCTGGTATAGTGTAGAACAGTACTCTAGTACCATCCATTATGGAAGTATCTTCCATGTTCTCGAACATGCAAGTATCGTCTCTGCGGCACATATAAATACGAGCAAAGATTCTGCGGGGGGATAGAGTCGCTTTGAACATTGTAACGCTAAGACCTGTAAGCAGAGAGTGAAGATTGAACAGAATATAGTAACCTTTATAGTGAAAAATAGATCTCGAGAAATAAATTTAAATAACAATTTAATTAAAAGAACCCCAAGTAAAATCATAGCAGTTAATTTAAAAAGTCTAAAATACATTTTTTTTTCATTTTCACTTTCAAATTTTCCGTCTGAATGTCTGCCACATTACCGGAATGAAAATAGACATTCCATTCCGTACCGAAGGCTACATTAAAATTTGATACGAATATAATTTGCGCGGGACCCTGAAAAAGCCGGGCGGGAATTATATACCCATCAATTACAAAAAGAGTCACCCTGACTGACAAGTCAATAAGCACTCGCCGCCATCCCGTCCATTCACTCGCTACACACACATTATTCTATTCTGCTACAAATAAAGTAGCGGAATAGAACAGCAACAAAAAGCGGCGCAAGGATATAGAGAAAGATTTGGTTGAAAATACTCGTACATCACGTCTTCAATGTATAGCAACCATTTTATACAACTCTTAACATGATGCCATTTTTACTTATTTATTTTTTTCGTTTGAATTCAATAGCAAGATCAGTGTTTGAAAAGTTACTTACATAATTTTTTAAATAAGAATTAATTAGGTACTAATATTTGTTTGTGAGTTACACTTTTTTCTGTACGGTATAAAGTAATGTTTTTTCTAGTACAAATTCCATATTCATTTCCTGTTATTTCGTTTTTTACAAAATTATTTTTCAACTTCAATTCGCAAGTCCTTTTTTTAGAGTCCGGTCGATAGTTCAGTTGGCAGAGTGCTTGCATTCCATGCCGATAGCTCGGGTTCAAATCCCGCTGAAGGTGTCTCTCCCATTCTCTGTTGAAGACTTCATTTTAATGTTTATTTCGAGATTAAATGCGTTTTCCTCCTATCCCTCCACTGTCAATAATTTTAATTTGAAGAATATTTTTTATCATTGTAGTCCCTGATTGGATAAAAGAAATGTCCCTGGTCCAAAATAGGTACTTAAAGCAACAACAATGGTGACAAAAACTAATAAAGTAACTATAACAATAACTCTGTTGTCATTTCACTTACGGTGGCCAACTCTTGGCAGACTTGATTTCTTCTAATTAAGCAATTATTTGCATAATGTTTCTAAAAAAATCTAAGGGAGAAAATGCTTAAATTTCCTTGACAACAATAATATTATGTGAGCGTATTTGTCAGATTCTCGTCGTAGCACTTTTCCTGTTATTTTTTGTACCGTATCTTACGAGCATTATGGATTTGTCGCCGCGCGGACCTGATTTATTTATTTTGATGATTGTTAAAAGCGACAACCGCGCCCTCACGTTATCAGAAAACTAAATAATAATATTACAGCGCTGTCACGTAAATAGCAAATAAGCCAGAAACGTCAACAGCGCTTTTTTATTCCTTCTATAATTGTATGTGATGGATTTCTTGTTTGATTTATAACCGGAATATAAAAAAATGTAGTTATATATATATATATATATATATATGAGGATAATTTATTTAATTACAAATTAATACATGACAAAAGAGCGCCGTTTTTGTGTATGTCACACCTCAAGGGCCCTCCTAATCATAAATGAGATATTTTAAAAAGGTGCTGTTTGAGTGCTTTCTTAAAAATGCCAACAGATTCCGAAACCCTCACTCCGGGTGGCAGTCTGTTCCACTCCACTGGTCCCGCAAACCGGAAAGCGCGATCCCCAAAATTAGTGCATATTTGACGGCAAGGCTGCATCAACCTGACAGCTCGACACCCCGCTGACCTAAGTGTCCGCCCCCTCACACTCACCTCAACGGGGGAAAACATGTCTGCCAGATATGATGGAGCCAAACCATTTAGGGCTTTAAATACCATCAAACACACACGGTAGACCACCCTCTCAGGAAAACGAAGCCAATCTAGTTCTTTCAACAGCGGAGTGATGTGAGAGAATTTGGACATCCCGAAGATCAGTCTTGCGGCCGCATTCAAAACAGACTGAAATCTGTTCAGTTGCTTCTTTGACTGGCCGATATAAAGTGTGGAACAATAATCAATTCGGGACATCACAAAAGCACTCACCAATGTTTTAACCACACCCGGCGGTAGACACCTCCTGATAGCCCTTATTTGGCGTAGGCCAAAAAATGAGGCGGCTATTGTTTTGTCAACCTGCTCCTCCATTGTGAGATTCCGATCCAGCATAACTCCCAAAAGTCTCACAGAGTTAGAAGGCTGGATCAAACTTCCCCCAATGGAGAGAGGTACTCCATTATCCAGGAGGTGATCGCGCCTGGATGTGGCCGACCACATAAGTTCGGTCTTGTTGGCATTGAGGATAAGGCCGTTTTGCTTCATCCACCCACCCACCTCCATGATGCAAGCAGACATCCTGCCTTTAAGTTTTTCAGTCTCATTGGGCCGACACTGAGAGTAAATCTGCCAATCATCAGCATAAGAATGAGCAGAAAGGCCGTACTTTTCGACTATACTCTCAATGTCGGCTGTATAAAGTAAAAAAAGGACCGGACCCAGCACGGACCCCTGCGGAACCCCAGAGGTGAGTGAGTAGACAGGTGAGACATCATCACAAATACGTACCGCCTGCTTGCGACAGGTAGGAGGTCATCCACTCCAGGGCCCCATTTCTCAAACCATACGAGCCCTCCAATCTATTTATCAGTATTTCATGACTAACAGTGTCGAAAGCCGCACTCATGTCCAGAAGTGCCAACAAAGCAAGATTGCCCTGCTCTATTGCCGATTAGTTGGGCTATTCTTAAAAAAATGTGAATATTTTAAATAAAATAATCTTGAGTAATTGTTTTAATGGCACGTCAGAAAAAAATCGCCTGCCTTTAGCTAAGAGCGGTCACCAAAGATCGATTCAGCTTTACAGAAGTTGGGTTTGACTTTGAATCACACAAAAACAGCGCTTGCCAAACAAATCATTCTTATTTACTCGTATATAAGTTCATTTTTACAAAACTCAAAAGATAAAAATATTATATTTTTGAGTTTAGAAAATAACGTTTACTTCAAATTGAGGATACTCACAGAATAGCTACATAGTACATACGTATGTATTTAAAGTCTATAATCTAAGTTGCAATTATATATTACACTAAATATTCATATTATATGCGTTCCCATAAGCAGATACGTATAAGTTCGCGCTAACACATGCCGCATGTGAACCTTCAACACAAAAAGCCGAATCTCAAATCAACATAATCCCTGCAACTCTTGTCGACATTCCCTAATACAGAGATTACATTGGCTGGTCAGCCTCATTCCAACCTATAGTTCAACGAAGATAATCACTTTGAATTAAAACTATAGAAAGACAAATTGTTTTTTCATTTTTTTGCAAAATTCCTAATTTTGTGTGTAGTGAAAATGGAAAAGAGAATGTTAACGTACAGGATAACTATGTCATAACTTAGTTTTTGAATTATTATGTTTTGTTATTGACTTATTACTGAATTAAATATACGACACAATTTTTTTCTCGATATTACGAGTACAGTCTACTTTTATTGTCAAAACATCAAAGCAATGTCTAAATACTCAAAATTCCAAGCAATGAATATTTACTCTAGAACAAGCAATATTTTTTTTATGAAGCAATAAAACGCTACAACCTAACCTCAATAAAATCTCATACCTACACAAAAATAAAAAGGGGCAATATTAATCAAAAATTTATCAAAGAAAATTCGGTCAGCATCTTAATGTGGGTCTGATAAATTAATGCAGCCAATGTGGAACGCCTTATGACTTTCCATCGGGTTTTTTTTCTAGTTTTACGACTCAGTGAACCTTTGAAGCTATCCAAGTCTGGAATATTCTAGAGCGGCTATAACATTATTTTTACGGGCATAAGCTCATCCATTTTGCAGTTTGAAGTATGAAATTTATGATGACATTAATTTAATAAGTAACCGCCTCGCAGATAATATTATGCTTTGTTAATGTGTAGTCCGCCCTTAAGATTTTCAAGAATTTAATTTAAAAAGTACACAAAGGTACTTTGTAGTTTTAGTACACCTATTTAAGGAATATCTTACTTTATTGTTTATAAAATCACGCTTTTAATTGTTTTGCCGTAACTTAAAATTAAAGTGTCTTTGCTCTTTTCACAATTCTAAAAAGCTTAGTATTCCTTGGCTTATAGGTTGGTATGAGGCTGACCAAACTGTAAAAAGATGGTTCACTTTGCCAATGTCACCCCTGTTTTAGAGAAGGTCGGCAAGAGCTGCAGGGCTTATGTTCATTTGAGATTGGGTTTTTATATTGTAGGTCCACATGAGGCATGTGTTAGCGCGAACTTATACGTGACTACTTGAGCGAATGCATTTAATATGAATCTCAAATGATATATAGGTATCTTTGCAACTTAGATTTAGATTTAGTATGTAGATGTTGAGATTTTTTAGAAATTGTCTGTTATATTCTGGTTTTTGCTATTCGACACTTGTATTTACAATTATTTTTATATTTCAAATAGAAATTTAAAAAATATTATATAAAAAATGTATTCCTGAAAAATAATGTACTTATTTCAGCTAAATTAAATAAACATTATAATTTTTTTTTTACAATGTAATATTTTTTCTCTTTAATTCAGAATAATAAGTTTCAGAATACACTATTCATCTTAATCTAAATCTAAGCTGCAAAGATATGTATCATATGAGATTCATATTAAATGCATTCCCACAAGCAGACACGCATAATTTCGTGCTCACACATGCCGCATGTGGACTTACAATATAAAAAACCCAATCTCAAATTCATAAAACGAACAAAATAAAAATATAGCTGTACCAATATTTTTTTTAAGTCAATGAGCAATTTTTACTTATATTTAACACTTTAAAACCGTGCATCATAAAAAAATACATTTTTTTTTTGCATTTCTTTTATTCTTCTTGAAAAAAATTATTCCTCAGCGTTTATTTCTCGCTAGTTACAAATCAAAACTTTGCAAGTTCTGTACAACAGCCCTTCTTATAAGAATCTCTCTTTGTTCGAGGAAATTACTTTTTATTGAAAAATATTGTAGCAAGAAGTCTTAGTTACAAATTTATGAGTACCTGATGTTTGCTCCCGTGTTTACCTGACCCACATAAGGCTTACGTATGAAACCAGAGCCCACTATTGTGTAAAGCCATGAGGTCTTTCTGGTTAGCATTTCTGACATACAACGATAATAATACAACATTAATACAACGTTAATAATAGGTAAATGACGTTGAAAAGCAAATACATATTTACAACAATACCAATATTCAACAAACATGTTGTTGCAGTGTCAGTCAATCATAGTTTTCAATTATTCAATCCGAAGTATAAAATATATATATTAAGATGATTTATTTGGTTACCATTGTTTTTGTGAGGGTAACCCTTCACGAGTTTATTGTGAGCATAGCCGTCACTATAAAAAGCCTCAATTTTTAAGAAAAATCCAGATTCAGTAAAGCTAGTTGGACCTTTGGTAACCAATTTTTCATAAAGGCATACGAACTTTTAATCCAGCGAAAAGCGTATTCGAAAATCAAATGATATTTAGTTATTCTGTGCTCCGCCCGGAATCTAGCCAACGACCTTCTGATTACAAGTTCAAGCGTTAACGACTAGGTCATCTTTGACCTAAAACACAAACTTTATTTTTAAGAATGTGAATTTAATGAGGATTGAAAAGCCTTCATTTCAGTTATCTTAGATTATTATTAGGCTGTTATTTTTCCCGTTTGGTGTTTTCTTTTAAACCAACTCATGATACTGACAAGATGAATGTACGAGTACTCTCCATCTATTCACTCAACTTCACAAAAAAGTAGGACCTACTCGTACTTCTGCAGGATCAGATAAATCTCAACTTTCAAAACACTGATTGTACAAAAGCTGGACTTTTGAAATGTAAAAGTAAAAAGATTACATACGCCACATGACTAAGGCCCGGTATATTGAACTGTAGTAATATTTTAGTTAACTATTACTTGAACTTTTATTCAAAATACTCAATCTCGAGTTAACTAAAACCGAACATTGCCGAAGTATGAAGCCACGCCCCTAAATCTTGGAAATAATTAAAATGCCATTTAAAAGCTTTAAAACAAAAAACTATTCATAAAAATCCTATCCCTAACCTTCATTTAGCTAGAAAACGAGACAAAAAATGTTCAGTTTGCAACAATTTTGATGTATCCTTACATTAAAAAAGAACAGCGGCTGTCAGTGAAGCGCCGCCATCTTGAAAATCGAAAGTTAAAGTTACTAAATATTTACTGGCGAAATTCGGTGAGTGAAATATTATGATGATTTAACTAAAATTGCATTTTAGTTAACTTTACGATACTTCAAAATACCGGGCCTAAGATAATACCTTAAAGCCTACGATCTTATTTATTGTTTTATTCTTCAACCTCACTAGATAAGACATTGAGGCTTTTTGCTTTTCCTTTCAGAGCATTCAAATTTAGACCACTTGCATATTACATGAGCTCGTTGCTTAAAAACTGTGCGAGGCTCCGACAAAGTTATGTCCTCATACATAACAATCTTGCGTCGTAAAGTGTGTCTGGGAAATAAAAAACACACAACCTATAAAAGCGTCGAACGGGAAGGTGTGCCGGTATCAATTTACAAAAAGGAAAACCCAGGTGGTCAGACTGCACACAAATGCACTTATTGTAATAAAATGCCAGCACTATCGTGTTGTAGCTGTATGTGAACATATAAGTGTCTACAGAGCCAATAACCCAAGCGTAAAACTTTACGTTTAAATGCAACCAAAAATGCATGCAGACTTAAACGCTTACCAGATGCGCTGTTTTAATGTTCATACATTTTTTAAACAAATGCTATCGTAGAGCTTAAACGGAATGTTTTATACTTGAAGTTTAGAATATACAAGTCATGGACACTCCCCTATCTGAGAAAGACTCAATAATGAAAGTGACAAAATAAGTGTTTTTATGGTAAATTTATGTTATGTGTATATTGTTTGAATTATGTTTGTTTTAATATTTGACAGAGTTGTAAGTTCAGGTTTTAATACGAGTGTCTACGATGGCGCCTGATTTTATGCAATCTGGAACAGCATTGAAGTATTGAGCTTCAGTCGACCATTTCTACGTTATCTTTGTATGAAATTTTAATTGGACGATTTGGGCTAGAAGAAAGAATCCACCTATCTTCTTTAAATCAAAACATGTGAGATTTTACGTTTATACAAAATATTTTTGAATCACTGTTTGAATTCTAAACAAAATAAATTGCACAGAATCTGTACTCGACTTTCTTGCAAAAATTTACCCACTGTATGACGTATGTAAAGCTAGAATCATCTACCAGCTTATGCCGTTTCAATAAAAATGTAATATATCAATAATAAATCAATTTTATTCCACCGCGGTGTGTACCTGCATACTCGTACAATATGGATATAGGCATATAAATACTTAAATGAATATAAATATTTTGTTGATTTATTTGAAAAAGTACCAATTACACAAGAAAGATCCTCGACTCATAGGTTGGTATGAAGCTGACCTCAGTACTGTACTGTACTGTATCCTGCCACCGTTTCATTAGGGGTGGCCGGTACCTCCGCAGATGCGCCTCCACTTTTTGCTGTCATCACCTTTTTCATACATACTCTTCTCTTATTCTCACTCTGCAGAATCCATTATTTCGCAATCTCACCTATTTGGTCTAACCATTCTTTCCTCAGCCTTCCCCTTCTGCGCTTTCCTCTGACATTTCCTTTGTACACTTTCTTCGTTAGTTGTTCATCATCCTTTCTTTCAAGATGTCTGAACCATCTCATCGTACTTTTTTGTACTTTCATTCTCATATTCTCTTTTATACCACACTCGTTCATCACTCAAGCATTACGTACTCTATCACTCAGTGTCTTTCCAGCCATTGCTCTCAGGTAAGCCATTTCAACCGTACTTACATACTTTACTCAGCTCACATTCATTAAGCCTCACTTCCACCAACCAATATGCCATTGTGGACCGCCGATCTCATATTCTTCGTAAGTTTCCTATTTCTTGCAATTCTTCCAATCGTTTCCATTACACTTCTTCCTCTACTAGCGCGCTTTTCCAATTATTTCGTCAATTTCGCATTCGACTCAAATTTGCTTCCCAGATAATCAAATTCTTTCACGACCTCCATTCCTTGACTTATAGGTTGGTATGAGGCTGACCACCCATACTGTAAAAAATGGTTCACTTTGCCAATGTCACCCCTGTTTCAGGGAAGGTCGGCAAAAGTTGTGGGGCTTATGTTCATTTGAGGTTTGGATTTTATTTGTAAGTACACTTTCAGCATTTGTAAGCGCGAACTACACTTGTTGGTTTGTGGGCATACATCTGAGAGCTTTAAATGAATATATCCTTGCAACTTAGATTATAGATTATTATAGACCTCCACTCTTTTTTCATTCAGTCTTTATCTCAATTTTCTCGCATTTCTCAGTCCTCCCAAAGTGTAAAAAATAATTCACTTTGTCAATGTCACCCCTGTTTCAAGGAAGGTCGGCAAGAGTTGCAAGTTTTATGTTTAATTTGTAAGTACAAATTCAGCATTCGTTAGCGCGAACTTACACATACCTGTTTGTGGGCATGCATTTCATATTAGTTTTGAATGTTTATATTTCATTGCAACTTATATTCTAGATTATTATAGATGGTCATTGAACCCTTTTGTATGCAAACTAGTACTTTGTATGGTGGGTAAACTTTTTAGTTATATTTTGAAAAAGTAACGACTGATTATTATTGGTATTTATAAAATTTTAAGAATCGCAGCCATTTATCTATTTTTAACCCTTTGACTACCAAGAAAATTGCTAATACATTTTGTATGGAAAATTTTCACTCTGTATGGCGGCTATACTTTTGATTCACTTTTTGGAAAAAATAATGATGGCAATATATAGGTTATTATTATTATTTTACATTTGTACTACAATTTTTTTTTATTAACCCTCTAACTGCCGAGAATTTTTCCATTATTTTTTTCTTTTATATGGCAACTCCCTAAATCGAGATTATGATGAAGAAATGATTATAATTATTAGATAGCACTATTATATAAATGGATTCACAAAAAATTTCAGAAAAATCGTCGGAGCCGTTTTTGAGAAAATCGCATTTTAAATTTTCAGCTCTTCGGAAGCCATCTTGAATTTTCAAAAAAGTAAAAAAAAAATGATTACGAATTAAAGTGATAAGCTTGTTCTTTCTATCAAATCTAAAACAAATTCAAATATCTTGCATTTTAATAGGTTTTTGTAATATTTTCGATTTAAAATTTCAGGTCGTGTAAACGGTGCTTTATATTTATTTTTTCAAAAAATTTTTTTTGTAAATTTGTAGAAATTTATGTTGTCCGTAATATTGTAGAACATTATATTTTTGTTGACCCCTTAACTGTCGAGAAAATCACAATCGTTTGTTTTTTTCATATGGCAGCCCATAGACACAGATTAGTAAGAGTATTGCCATAACTAATTTATTAAGTTAAAAACTAATAAATGGCAACTCTGAAAATTTAAAAAAAATTCTTGGAGCCGTTTTTGAGAAAAGTGCAATTTTATGTTTTTTTTGTATGGCAGCCATCTTGAATTTTCAAGTTGGTGTAATGCCATGTTATTCATACTTAATACATGTCCAAAAAAGTTGATGTAGCCAAAATTTGGTATCTCTAGGTCTTATACTTTGGAAAGTGACACACACACATACATACATACATACATACATACATACATACATACATACATACATACATACAGACGGACGTTTTTGAAAGATAGTGTTTTTTGGCATGTCCTGCACCAGGACAACTCATTTCCGTGAAAACCTCGAAATTTTTTTTTTACACCAAATCATAACTTTCTTTATAGCCTTCGGCTATAGCAAGAAAGTAAAAATGAAAATTGATTTTTATTATAAACACCATCGATAAACACTATATTTGTGTTCCCATTCCATCAACGTGGACGTGGCTCGAGAAACCCCAATTTTTCAAAATTCTGTCTGGATAATTTTCTTCTCCCTGCATACCTCTTTTCATTTATTCATATCCATCACGCATCTCCTAAATATCCTTCTCTTACTTTACTCCACCAAGAATAATTATTATAATCCTCCGCTTTCTTACTTGAGGTGTTTTTAGTTTATCTCTTGCAAGGAACCTCAAGCAGAAAGTATTCAATTCTAGGCACACGCGCGGGAATATTGTAGCGCTCTTGTAAAGCTTTACGTTTATACTCAACAACAGCGTTTCACCAAATATGCATCGAAACTAAAATGCTTACTAGAGGAGCTGTTTCCGTTTACATATATTTTTGGTTAAACGCTATGGTCAAGTTGTAGCGAAGAAATTTATACTGTAGTACCGCCGGCCATTATGCGCGCCTCACAGCCATTCATATTCTACACCGTTATCTTTTTTGCATCCCTGGCGTGACCTGTGGGGAAAGAAGGGTAGGGGGTCAAGGGGTCCCAAAGCAAGGTGGGGGGAGGGGGAGGGATTAACGTAAACTCACCCTGTGAGATTATGTTGCGTAATCTAGAAAAACATATGGGTAAATGAGTTACATCATTTTTAACGAAGTACAGAATCTGTCTGTGTTGTTGAAATAATAAGTATCTTATGTATTTTATGCTCGTATATAGAAAAGCTGAATCTAGCAGGGCTATTCATAAGCCGTTTTATCCATAGATGATCCTCGGATTATCGTTTTTTCTGGAAGAAAATTCCCTTTAGAAGATGAATGCACCATATATAAATGTTGTGTTTTAACACCATCTATAATCTAAGTTGCAAGGATATATTCATTTAAAGCTCTCAGATGCATGCCCACAAACCAACAAGTGTAGTTCGCGCTTACAAATGCTGAATGTGTACTTACAAATAAAATCCAAACCTCAAATGAACATAAGCCCCACAACTTTTGCCAACCTTCCCTGAAACAGGGGTGACATTGGCAAAGTGAACCATTTTTTACAGTATGGGTGGTCAGCCTCATACCAACCTATAAGTCAAGGAAACCATGGGTTATAAAAAATGGTAATTGTTTTTTTCTTTTTTTTATTTAAGGGCATAGTAAGCAGGTTATTTTACTAGATTTCAGATTGTTCAAAAAATATGATTGAGAAAAAAAGACAAATGAGATGATTAAAAATGGATAGTCTGGTTGTTTTGTCACAATCTTCTTAAAATCATGCTTTAGAGATCTTTAAAAAAGATCTTTCTGTTTCACCAGTCTGCTGTCCGGAAACCTATGTCTCAATGCAACCGGACGAGTTAGTAGACTTGTATAATAAATCCTTGGGCGATTTGATTGGGCTGCATGCTCCAATCAAATGTAAAGTAGTCAAAGAGCGAAACAGTGCTATCTGGTTTGACAATGAATGCCGTACGCTGAAACGCAATATGCGAAAACTAGAGCGAAATTTTAAAAACGGTAAGCCAGGTAGCACTAGGCAATCATGGATTGACGCTCAAGGTGTGTACAGGTCTGCTATTCTCCAGAAGAAATCCGATTTTTATTGTGGAAAGATTGCTGAGGCAAAATCCCCTCAGCAGGTGTGGAAGCTTCTGGAGAACTTGTCTGGGAGTGCTCGGGCTGGTGTAGGTTTGACGTCGACTGCTTGCGATTTTGCCACGTATTTTGAAAACAAAATACCTCAATTGCACTTTGCTTGGGTTGCAGGTACTTCTGTCTCAAGGATTGGAAGTGCTTCGCGACTCGAAGTATTTGATTTAACTGACATAGATGAGGTGTGTCAGATCGTGGTAGGATCGCCAAACAGGCAGTGTGGCCTTGACCCTGTACCAGTCTGGGTACTCAAAGAATGCATCTTACAGCTGGCTCCATTTATTGTTAAGGTAATCAATGGATGCCTAATGGATGCCACTGTTCCTCCGTCTTTGAAGGTAGCACACATCACGCCAATCCTTAAAAAGCCACAGTTGGATCCCGGTGATCCCTCAAATTATAGACCTGTGTCAAATCTGCCATTCTTGTCGAAGGTGCTGGAGCGGATTGTCTCGCGGCGGTTGGTATCCTATCTGGATGCAAGCGGCTTAATGCCTAAGAGGCAGTCTGCATACCGGAAATATCACTCAACAGAAACCGGTATGCTCATGCTTGTATCGGATATGATATCAGCTGTGGAGTGTGGTAATCTAGCCTTACTGGCGCTTCTTGATATGAGTGCGGCCTTTGACACAGTAAGTCACCCAATTCTTATTGAGAGATTGGAGGTGTCATTTGGTTTGACCGGAGGGGCTTTGGCGTGGTTTTCTTCCTATCTGGTGGAGCGCAGACAGGCGGTGCGTATTTGTGATAGTGTTTCACCTACCTACTCGCTGTCTTCCGGGGTCCCACAGGGCTCTGTGCTGGGTCCGATCCTTTTCATATTGTATACTGCTGAGATTGAGAGTATTGTTGAAAAATGGGGCCTCATCGCACACTCATATGCAGATGACTGGCAAATATACTCTCATTCTCGGCCAGACATGGCTGAGGACCTCAGTTGCAGGGTCTCTGGGTGTATCGCGGAGGTCGGTGGGTGGATGAGGAACAATGGCCTAATCTTAAACATGGATAAGACGGAGATACTCTGGGCAGCCACATCGAGGCGTGACCACCTTCTGGTGAATAGAGTACCACTCTCCATAGGAGGTAAGCTAATCCAGCCTTCTGATTCGGTAAGACTTCTAGGAGTCTTACTGGATCGTAACCTGACACTGGATAGGCAAATAGATGCCACAATAGCTTCTTATTTTTTTTCGCTTCGCCAAATAAAGGCAATAAGAAAATGTCTGCCGTCAGATGCGGTTAAGACCCTGGTGAGTGCGTTTGTGATGTCTCGGATTGACTATTGCTCGACGCTTTATAGTGGTCAGCCGAAGAAACAGTTTAATCGCTTTCAATCTGTGTTGAATTCGGCAGCAAGACTCATATTCGGGATTCCCAAATTCGCTCACATCACCCCGCTGTTAAAAAAACTTCATTGGCTTCGTTTCCCGGAGAGGGTGGTCTTCCGTGTTTGTTTAATGGTATATAAAGCCATCAATGGCTTGGCCCCACCTTATCTGGCTGATATGATTTCACCTGTTGAAATGGGTGTTAGTAGGCAGACACTCAGATCTGCGGGTGATGGAGTAGTCAATTTGGTTCAGCCGCGCCGTCAGATTCGTACAAACTTCGGAGACCGCGCTTTCCGTGTTGCGGGGCCGGTGGAGTGGAACAGACTGCCACCCGGAGTGAAGAACTCCAAATCTGTGGGTGTATTTCGAGGAGCACTCAAGGCACACTTGTTTAGAAAGTCTTATCCATGATCGGAGAGGGCCCTTGAGGTGTGACACACACAAAAACGGCGCTCTCTTATGATGTGTAATTTAAAATAAATCAGCCTGTTATTATTATTATTCATAATCATAATCATCATAATCATAAGGTCTTTATTGTTTTTTATCAATATGTACAAAGTATTACAATAAAAATAAATTTTAAAAATCTAATTACAATAAATACTCCCCAAAGTAAGCATAGCTTGTGTTTTGGGGAGGATTCCAACTTATCTTAACTTAAAATTAATCACTTAATAGATAAAAATCATAAAAAACAAAAATAATATATACACTATTTAGTCATTTACTCAGCAAAAACAGAAAGACAAAAAATAAAGTAAAATAACATAAAGAGGTAACATGTTTAAATAGAAAATACAGAAATAGGAATTATACATATATACACACATGTAGATATATGAAAAAAATAACAAAAATAATAATGATAAGAATAATATACAAAAAACCAATCAAATATAAACACTCAACTATTTACACCTCTTTCAAATATTTGCTGATCATGTACTTAATGGCCCTAGGATCTGCGTGCTTATCATGCTTATACCTGGAAAAAAGTGCATTGTACCACCTTACACCCAAATAATCGTAGTGATGTTGGCCGGTTGCTGTATTCTTTCTAGGAACTTTGATTAGAAGCGACTCTCTACGCGATCTACCACTCGGGATTACAATATCCCCCGGATTATATCCGTGGATAAAGTAATCCTTATGAACTTGGTAGAGAGCCGCTCTCTTATACAATTGGTCAATTGTTAGCACCGGAAAGTCATGATATAATTGCAATGTGGAATAGTCGAAAGGCTTCTTTAACATTATTTTGATAACCATTCTCTGCACCACCCTAAGAGGCTCGAGTGTTGTTTTAAATGTGCCGCCCCATCCGTATCCCATATTATTATTAGTATTTCTTCTTCCTGTCACTCCTTGCTTGAACTATTTTTTACCATATCTTCCTGATTACCTTAAAAATACCATCATCACTTTTCAAACTGCTGCAACATGAACAATGAAAACGAAAATATTTTACAGGAAGATAAGTTATATAAAAAAAACAATTAAGTAAGTTTGATCCAGATACAGCCGTCTAAACATCCCATCAAGGAAGTCCTACATATTTTTTTAGAACAAACTTTCAAAGATTCTGTGGCAGTACCATGGCACACCATTCTTACTCATTTGAGGGGACTGGACTCAAGAAATACAAAACACGTTAAAAATACTTGGAAGCTCACATTTTCGCCAAAGCGTATTTATTTTCATTCCTTGACTTATTTTTATTTATATTCCTTGACTTATAGCTTGGTATGAGGCTGACCACCCATACTGTAAAAAATGGTTCACTTTGCCAATGTCACCCCAGTTTCAGGAAAGGTCGGCAAGAGTTGCAGGGCTTATGTTCAATTGAGATTGGGTTTTTATATTGTAGGTCCACAAGCGGCATGTGTGAGCGCGAAATCATGCGTGTCTGCTTGTGGGAATGCATTTAATATGAATCACAAATGATACATACCTTTTCAACTTAGATTTAGATTAAATTAAGTATTTCTAATGATGGTAGGTAGTTTTAAAAGGAGCAGTACAAATGCTTTACTGTTTAAGTATTATTATTAATTAGTAGGAATTTTAAATTTTGAAGGGTAATGTGAATTTTCTCTTTCCTTCGTCTTTCCCCGCCCCTTTCAACAACCTTCCCGCTCGTACGTTTTCTTGTAAACAGAAAGAAATCCAACTTCCGTCCGGGCGAGCGTCTGCTGACTGCGGGGAATTTATATGACATATTCCGTATTTTATTTATATGACATGTCTGGTACTTTATTGTGGCGGTGGCGCCGTTCAACAGGATACCAATAAAATAGACAACATTTATAATGGCCAGTCTACCCCGAGCTGAGCGGTTCACTTTAAATTTCAAAGTACAAACATTTCTGTTGCAAAATATGTTTGTTGAGCATTTTTGGGAGCTCAACTTTCAAACTGAAAAATACCTTTTGTCATTTTATTAAAAATACACATTTCCTTAAAATGTCTTTCAAGGTCTTTTTCCTTCCAAATTTTCAAAGCTTTCTATTATCGGCCTTTCTGACGTCAACCAGCTGTCAAAAAAGTCCAAATATATTTACAGTGAATTCTTTTAGATTGATACTTTCCAAGGATGTCTGAACTTGTACACAATACTAAAGTAAGATCCAAATTAAAAAGTCTAAAAATACACATATAGGTAATATACGATAACCGTAGAATCTTGTTGTCCAAATACTACAAAGAAAACTACCTTAAACCTAACCCATCAAAAACTCAGGTCTCCTACTTCCATCTAAAGAATAAGTTTGCATCAAGGAAACCAGTAATCAGATGGGAAGACCAAGTGCTGCCTCCCAGCGATAACCCCAAATACCTGGGAGTTACCCTTGACCGGTCGCTCACATATAGAGCCCACTGCAACAACCCAAAAATGAAAGTGGCTACCCGTAATAATCTACTCCGGAAGCTCGTGGGTACCAACGGGGGTGCGCAGCCACAAGTAATACGTGTAACTGCAATGGCTTTGTGTTTCTCAGCCGGAGAGTACGCAGCCCCGGTATGGGAACGCTCCGCACATGCGAAGCAAGTGTATCAGGATGCCTCAAGCCAACGCCCACGGGGAAGTTATATCCTCTTGCAGGCATAGCCCCACCCCACATCAGACGCAAGGTGGCTTCGAGAGTCGAGAGGCAGAAGGCTCTAACGTGCACACAGCACTGCATTTACGGAAGTGGCTTTTCATCACAGCAGCGCCTGAAGTCGAGACACAGCTTCCTTAGTTCCGTGCAGCCCTTGTCTTCGGATCCAGTGGCGGAGAGATTGCAAATGTGGAAGGAGGAATGCCCGGAGAGCTTTGTGCAGCCTGCAGAGAGCCTACCTCCAGGAAAGAACCTCGAGTGGCTCGTGTGGAAATCCATGAACAGATTGAGGACCAATGTTGGAAGAGCCCGGGCCAACATGCTGACCTGGGGATTTCTGGGACGGGAGCACTCTACACTATGTGAGTGTGGAGCTCAGCAAACAATGGAGCACCTGCGGTGTTGTCCTTCCTGTCCGACAAGCTGCTCCATGGATGATGTCTTTGCGGGAAACCAAAGAGCTGTAGACATTGCTCGTTACTGGGCCAATACGGTGTGAAGCTGACACAAAGAAGAAGACCGTAGAATGGGAAAAAAAATGTGTGTACCTTCAACCTTGTCTCTAGTCCATAAATTATCAAAAAAATCATAACCCTGCTTTCTTGATTGGCAAATTTCATCAATAACCAAGCTTATAAGCTTGGTTATTGATGAAATTGCAAAAAGAAATGCAAAATACCATTTATAAATGGTATTTTGCTAGAGGTTTCTAAAAATATGTGTCTCACATAACATATGTATGACCTTTACTGTAACCTTTTGTGTGTGATAGACCCCATCTTTCATAACCTGAGAGCATCTCCCGTACAAGCTTTTCCTTATTTTGCATTATATGATGCAGTATCTGTTTTACATTACTCTCCACGATGTTGCACAGCATCTTGAAAAACTAAATCTCCGGCATGGAGAGCAGGTCGTCTGTTTAACTTGCACTACTGAATCTGGTTTGTAAGTCAATACGGCGAAATCTGTAAAAAAGATTCTGCATCTTGCTTTGCTCGGATATTTCTTTACTGAAATATTCATTCATTTCACGTTATATAATGAGAACCGGAAGGATATGTCTTTTTTAATTTAATTCCATTAGAGCAAATATTTTTTGCCAATGAATTTCATCTAAGTATTCAGTTTATTTAAATATTTAAACCAACTGACTTATGTTTTCATAATTACATTCCATTTGAAACATTTATTGCTTTTGTTAAATATTGAAAGTAATTTTCACTTTGTTTTAGTTTTCAGATTTTTATCAAAGTGATTCATAACACTCATGTCACTGATCTATTTTTATTTATTTTGTAAGTACATGTGGCATGTGTAACAGCGAACATAAACGTGTCTGCGTGTGGGAAAGCATTAAATCTTAACCTTAAATGATAATGTATATTTGCGACTTATATTATTAAGAATAGCTTGAAGGTAGTCATCTCAATCAGTAAAATAATACTTTTTATACAAGCTACAAAAATTTAAGTTATCATAAAGTCAGTTTCTTATGTCTAAAATTTTGAAAATATCAGACTTGAGCTGATGGCAGATAAATGCAGAAATGTTTCTGACAAAACAATAAATTTTCATCTCAAAACTCTGCTATTTTCATTTCAATAAATATTGCTGAAAGTTCAAAGTTGATAAAAATATTGTACACAAAGCAAAAGTCACCAACTAACTTATTCTGCGAGGTAGATATATTCTTCAGACAAGCTGTTTGTGCGTATTAAGCTCGAAGTACTCTATTTATCTCTACGGGTTGCTTTATTCCTTTACAAAGAAAAAAAAATGCTTGTTTTTAAAAAAAAATACATTTCAACAGATAATTTTTATATTTTAAAAGGCGATTGCAAGAATCACCAAATAGAAAATCAGATGGATATGTTTTGAGGCTTTAAGAAAACTCTAAAAAAATCATTAAAAAACAAATCCGCCAACATCATTATAAACCGCTTGTACAGGGATTTAATTTAGTCTGCTATTAAAGTTTACGTATTAACCATTATTTTGGCTGCCTTGTGTTTCAAATTAATTTCTTCAATGAAGATGTTTGCAAAAACTCTTCTACGAAATACGAATAAATTGCATAACACCCAGGCATCCAGTACCAAAAATATAAAGACTTATTTTTACTCATAAAAAATAACTACAATCTAAGTTACAAAGATATATCACATTTAATATTTATATAAAATGTATTCCCACAAGCAGACACGTATAAGTTTACGCTACTACATGCCGCATGCGAACTCACAACATAAAAACTAAAAAATAAGCCCACCAACTCTTGCAAACCTTCCCTAAACAGGGTTACATTGGAAAAGTAAAACATTTCTTACAGTTTGAGTGGTCAGTCTTATACCAACCTATAAATTATGCAACAAAATGTCTGATGTCATTGAAAAGGTAACAATAATAATTAAAGATCATTTTTATTAATTATTCGTACAAGAAATATCAGTTTATATGAAAAACAATTCAAAAAGCATTTTAAACTACTAATTTAGCATATTGTACAAAGGACAAATTAATGTTTTGAAAGCAAAACTGTTGGTAGCTATAAACAAGTTTCAAAAGTGGGTCAAATTTAGAGAAACAGCAGCGTACTCTAAATAATTTCTAAAACCAAACTCCGACGCGAAATTTCAATCAAAACTTTGATTGACCGTTTTCCTTGGTCACATGCACTAAACAAATTTTGCAAGGCCGGGCAAGTCTTTCCATACAACGCAGGTGAACAATTATTTAAAGCGTAGACCGTAGAGCGAGTATGGTCCAGTAACTTGCATCGTAGCTTTTCGGCGTAACGGCTTTGATAAATACTACGCATGACTTGTTACCCTGCTACGATCAAATTCTGATACTCGATTTTATGAACAGCTCAAAATGTAAAAATCAGATCAATTGGAAAATGTTTTTTTCATCGAATCAAAGCATGTTAAGCACAGCATACAAAGCAAGTAAACACAAATCCACAGATAAAAATCCACTAACCACACACAAAAACTTAGTCTATCTTTTTGGTGAGGTATAGCGTAAAAACCATGAATCTACCATGTATTACAAATAAGAAATTAAATGTATCGAAAATTGTATATCAAATAAGCAAATAATAATAATAAGAAAATGTGTTCATGGGTATTTTTCTGGTTTATTAAATTTTCTCCATTAATTACTGTAAGTATATTGACATTTTCAGGGATGACCAGAACCTTTGATGAATTTATTTCAATTGATTATTTATGTTTTCTTAAAAACAAATTACTAATTAAACACTGTTTCTTTTCACTCAATATATCAATTTATTTCAATTATAGATTACTAACGTTTTCGACCCTATAGGTCATCATCAAGTATGATAGGTCATCATCAGGTATGATGACCTATCGGGTCGAAAGCGTTAGTAATCTATAATTGAAATAAATTGATATATTGAGTGAAAAGAAACAGTGTTTAATTGGTAATTTGTTTTTAAGAAAACATAAATAATCAATCAATATGAATTTTCACAGTGTTAATACACAAACCATAAAAAATATAATTTCTTTCAATTTCTTTCGCCCTTTGCATCCATCTTTTGAATCTATTAATCCACATTATGTATCTATCATCTATAACCTAAGTTGCAAAGACATATTACATTTAAGATTTATGTTAAATGTATTCACACAAGTAGACACTTTTGCGCTTAAACATGCTAAATGTGAACCTACAATATAAAACCTAATCTCAAATAAACATTAGTCATACAACTCTTGCTGACTTTTCCTGAAACAGGGGTGACGTTAGTAAAGAGGACCCTTTTTTACAGTATGGGTTGTCAGCCTCATACCAACCTATAAATCAAGTAATATAGCAACCTATAAGTCAAGGATTATAAGAATCAATTGCATATTTTTGTTTTTCTTTTAAATTTTATTCCATTTTCTTCATTCTTTTCCAATTTCAATAAATCTAAGTCAGTACATCATGAGACTGATATTTCTCCTACATTTTTTATTTGTCACTTGCGAAGATTAAATATATTACTTACGAGTTTTTATAAATGCAAATTTATCATAAAAATATCTACCTTTTACTCAAATTCACACTGATATATTATAAAACATTACAAAAACGTCTTGTTTTTTAATATTTTCCATTAATGAAGCGGTGGAATATTTAGTGGGGCGGGCTGTTGGCCGCAGCACATGTCGCCATGGTACGTTCAGCATGGTGCTATGGTCAAGGAAGCATGTTGCTACCTGAATGCTTTATTAATATCACGTCAACATCAAAAATATACTGTTCAAAATTAGGTCATAATGAATTCGCTCATACTGTTAATAAAGTAGAAGACTTTGTACAAATTAAAAAGTGCTTAAAATGCCAAAAATATGGTCACACAACAAAATTTTGCACAAGTCAAGTTGAGTTTTGCGGCAAGTGTGCAGGAAGCCACTTGACTGAGAACTGCACATCTAATAAAAAAATATGTATAAATTGTTATCACTTGAATAAGAGAGACAAAGTTATCACATTTGAAGACCATGATGCTTTAGATAAAATTGCATGCCATTCTTATTTAAATTATTATAAGAATTTCTTGAATGATATTGATTTTTAAAAAAAAAAGAAATAAAAAATTTGACTAATCAAAATGATCAGAAACCAAAATATTGTAAATATATTACAAATTAATTTGGCTAAATCAAAAAAAAAAAAAAGCTTCAGCTAATTTATTGGAATATATATCAAGAAACAATGTTGACATAATGGCAATACAAGAACCCTATCTAACAAAATTCAAATTCAACACAAAAATGGAAATTCCAATCGATTCAAATTCAACACAAAAATCGGTTCAAATTCCAATCGGCTTGGATATGAATTAAATTCAAGTGAAAGAAAATGAGAGTGTAGTGTATAATAATAAAAAAAAAATATATATAAATAAAAATAAAAAAAATAATAATAAAAAAAAAAAAAAAAAAAAAAAAAGATGGATGTATAATTATTACTTTGTAAATTATATTTAGTGTGGTATACTATATAAGTGGTACACAGGAATAAACTCCCCCCCATTAGGGTTACTAATGGGGGGAATGAAAAAAAAAAAAAAAAAAAAAAACTGTTAATATTGATATTTCTGTTTGTAAGATACTCGTAGCTACCTTTGTCCAGAAAGGATTGAGTTACATACTATTTAGCATTGGCTTAAGTGTATCATCGTTACAGATATCGATGTATTAAATTTGATCTTAAGGGTTAGGTATAAAAAATATTTTAATTCAAGAACCACAAAAGTTTCGAAAAGAACGTTTTTTCTGGAATGAATTTGGAAACAAGAAACACCTCTTTTTTCTGAGATTTAACTTTTTTGTAAATGTCCCTTAATATAAAATAAATTGTCAGGGCAAATTAACAAGAAGGCAATACATATTTACCACGTTTTCATCGAAATATCGCTGCACTAGCTGACATAAAAAGCATTACAGCAGTGATCACAATCACAAATCAATACTTGATTTTGCTGGAGAGATGTTTTTATCAAGATCATCTTCATCATCACACTTCACGCTGAAGAAGCCCATCGTAGACATTAGCGAAACGTCCGGAAGCTCCAGCTCCCATAAACCACGGCAACGAATCCCGGAAAACATCTCTACAGCATCATCAGCCGGCCGTCGTAAGCCTAAAACTCTTATTCAACATTAGATTTTTTTTTTTGCCGTGTTAAATATTGAATAGATCTCCGTATTAAGATGAACTATTCCGTAATGGTTGTTCTGTGTGAACACGCTGTAAACATGTATTTTAGTGGTTTTATTGTAGTTCACATTTGGGAGCTGGCACCGGCAGCGCTCGCAGGGGCGGCATGTGCCAATTATTGCTTTAATGTTGTCCCCGCATTGTACAATTTGCGTCGCTTTATCCGATATAATAGCCGTGCGGAATAAGATAACCAATTTTATTGATTACGGCTTTATCGCCAACGTGCAGACATTTTATCTGCGAATTAGAACAATAAGGGAACTTATTCAATTATTTCTCCGATACTTCCAAAGTTATTTTCTTGTCTTTGAAACTGGTCGCGAAAAGCATTAAGATAATATAATTGTCGAAATGTTTTTAACCTTTTCTGTAAAAAAAATTTTTTCAGGTAATAATAAGGTTTTGTAAAGTGTTTACTTACACCCTAGACTTAATTTTATCAAGTTAATTTCATCAACTAAAAACTCTTCCAGATATTGCTCCATGTATTCCTATTCTGAAACACTAAATGAATTCATAAAACTTGAACCCATTACTTTTAATACATCTTCTTCTTCAGCATTCAGTCATTTATTTTCTCCATTTTCTCTAATTTTCCAAAGAATTCAATCCGCATAAAAATGCCAAAGTATGGGTCAAATGCATTGTTTTTATCTGTTTTATTTATACTCGTATACAAAGATGTGCAATTGCCTTTGACTTCCGAAAGAAAACCAATATCATAAATCGCTTAAATGTGATCGTAAGCACTATGTAGATAGTCCACGTGTATGCTTGCGCTTATACATATTGACATCATGTACCGTGCACAATGTACACATAGACGATGTAATGGGACTCTTGAGGTCCGTTCAGACGCTAAAGATTAAGCCGTGATTTATACTAAACACAGAACTCCGGAACACCAAAGCTATTTAGGCCAAACTGGATGTATGTGGGTGCAGCCGAAACACTCGACGTTTCTATACAAACTGTATCAGATGTATGTGTATAGATGATACCTTACAGGGATGAGCTGATACCGGGAAAACAATGAGTTTCATTCCTAGAAAGATTTCCATTCTCAGTAAACGGAGGTTTAATAATTTCATTTTGTTCCTTCAGATTTTCGACACTTCTGTACTGGAACAGATAACTGTGTATACTTAACCGTACAGGGATGAGCCGATGCCAGGTAAATCTGTGTTACATTCCTGGAAAGATTTTCATTCTCAGTCAATGATTTTGTTTTCTCAGATTTCCTGGTAATACTCTCAATAATCTTTTAGAAAACTGTAACAGATATACGTGTATAAATACCTAATAGGGATGAGCCGATATCGGGAAAAATTGCGTTTTATACCTGGAAAGGTCTTCACTCGGAGATTTAATGTTTCACTTTGATTTTACACATTTACAGCTAATATCAGATTGTGTAAACAAGAAGTTACCTTACAGGGAAGATCCAATAACGGAAAAAACTATGTTACGTTCCTAGAAACAGCTTCATCCTAATTAAATTTCTTTATTTACAGTTGTCATAGTTGTCAACGTAAGATTTTCAATATTTTTATACAAGTAGCTAAAACAGATTTATTTTTGTCCTGTATAAGTTCCATAGAGTAATTATTGAATATTGTGTAAATGGAATTGTATTCCTGAAAATATTGTCGTTCATGTTAAGAGGCTTAATTATTTCGCCATGTTGAGATTTTTTTTTATATAAAACGCTCAGCATTCTTACGTAAGTATCAGTTACCACATAGCGATGATCCAATTCCAAGAAATATCATATTTATTTTTCAGAAATAGTATTTTGTTTACGTTAATTGGTTGTAATCAGCAAACAGTCAATGAAAACACACGTTCAGCGTTTCTGTTTTTCATTGTCAATTTTTCGTGCTAACACTGTCACTATGTATTTATTGCATTAGTATCTAGCATCATTTTTCAGACTTTTTGGACTTTCTTGTGTGTAAGTTTGTACGGTTTTAATATCATAAAACTAATCAATGTGAGTAAAAAAGTTCCTCAGCACATTTATTTTACTCCACCTTCAAACTTAAGTACATAATTTTTTAGAGAGATGCTTTCAAAACAGGAATTTTCTGCCAGAGAAACTTGTAGCCTAGACAGCGCGTCGACAATGTGGTGGATAGATAAAATACTCATCAGGGTGTCTGAAGGGTAGAGATAAAATAAAATAGCTCCTACAGACCAACAGGTAGTCAACAACCTATCTGGCAAAGTGGTCACTCATTGCCAACGCTTTCCTACTAAACATCGAAATGTTACCTTCAAAAATAACTGAACGCAACAGCCGGGTACGTCCAGGAGTAGAGTGAGAAAGGCTTAAGTAGAAGAAGAAAAATCCCAAATTTTTATACTACCTTATGCAGGACAAGTACCCCAAGCTTAAAATACTGCATAAATTTTACTCAACTGCGTAAGTATGAAGAAAAAAATGTGGAAAAACTAAATCGTTCACTTGAGGTACTGATACTTAGATTCTACAAGTTCGAGGGGAATTAATGCAATGTTGTGTACTCTGGGTAGAAGTAAGTTAACCTCCAAATGTTGTCTTTGTTAAGCAAAATCAAGACTCTGTAAAAAATAATGATTATAGGAAAAACATAAAACATAAAAAAACGTGTGTCTATTTTGCAATCTCGGGAAACGACAAATAGCCCTTTTGTTTTACCCCCATTTGTGCGGGCAGCTGGCAGTTGGTTCCCGATTCCCGTAGGCGATTAGTCCGCGGTGCATTTTGGCAGTGGGCCACACTACCCTTACCATTAATAAGCGCGCGCGATAAACAGACTGGAACGCGTAAATATTATCGCTAAACATACCTGATTTTTTTTTCACTGCCATTTTACGCTAGAATGCCCCTCACGCCCACACTCCATCCCGTAAACCTAGAACGTTTAAACTCAACCATATCAGTCCTAAAAAAGTGTGGATACTTACACGCTCACTAGAGGGGCTGTTAATTTTTTTTTTGTAAACGCTATGGTTGCGTTTGAATGTGAAGTTTTATGGTTGTAGTACTGGCATAGGGCGAGTGTTATCTAGGACGTGTCAGCGGCAGCACATGCAAAAAATACAGACTGTTCATTACGGCTTGTGTTTATGCCATTTGGAATAATTCAGTTTGTTTAAAATTACAGCACTTTTACACATTACTATAAGCTCTGTAAAAAAAAAACTGTTTTTTTTTGTATATTTTAGAAAAATAAAAACTATGAAAGTGCATTGTAAAGTACCTACACATAAAGTTAAAAAAATACCCATGATAACAAAAAACTGTTATATCTTTAAGGGTTTCTCTGTTAACTCAGTGAAAGTCTTTTTTGCTCAAACGATAGAAAAAAAAATACAAAAAGAAAGAATGTATATTTGCCTTTGAAAAGTAGCAAGATAATTAATGTTTATATAAAATTCATTGACTTATAGATTGGTATGAGGCTGACCACCCATACTGTATAAAAAGGTTCACTTGGCCAATGTCACCTCTGTTTCAGGAAAGGTCGGGAAAAGTTGCAGGGCTTATGTTCGGGGTCTGGATTTTAATTTGTAAGTACGCATGCAGCATTTGTTAACGCGAACTTACGAGTATAAGAGTATGTGTCTGTAGGTGGGCATATTTTAGATGTTGATATGTCTTTGCAACTTGGATTACATATCATAGATAATAATATCTTTATACAAACATAAATTTACAAAGTAAACATAATATTATTGTTTTGATAATCAGAAAAAGGTTATTTAGCAACAGTGCTGCTAGAATTGCCTATTATCAGATGTAATGAGGTTGATTATGACAGACAAAGCCTTCCACAGGCCGGCGCGGCGGGACGATTCTCTCTCTCCGAAAAGGCTGTGAAGTAAAGTGAATAATTATTATTAATCTACTAAGGATACTTATCCCTAACGAGAGAGATAAATATTGTGAGAATGTAGCAAGCCATCAAAGGTACCTCAAGGATAAAACTTAACGTGAAAACTCAACAATTGCGTTTCCGCAAAGTTTAGCGAAACTAGAATGTACACTAGAGGCACTTCCTTACTTTCCGTACATTTTTCGGTTACCCGTTTGGTTTAGTTTCAATTCAATATGTTATACTTGGCAGACCATATTTTACGGGATTTCCACTTGAAGGACGCGCCTTGATTATAGCTCTGTTTTCATTCGTTTCCTGGATCTGATTGAGAATTCCAAAGTTATTCTACAATCTGAAAGTTTGATCACTTTTAATTAAAACTGCCTTTTTACAACAGGCATATATGGGTAACGCCGTTTAAATTTGTACCATAACTGTCGACCGGCAAGATTCAAGAAAACGAAAACATCGTGAGTTAAATTAAGGTCTATTCAAAATGACGGGCAGGTTCAAAAAATTAGGTTTTTTTACATTTCGATATCTCATTTCAGATCTTGAGAAAGCCTTCGACTCGGTGGATAGAAGTATGATGTGGTGTGTGCTTGAGAGGTATGGTGTGAACAAAGCACTTCTGAACGCGATACGCGCCATCTATCTTAATAGCACGGCGTGTGTCAGGGTGGATGGAGAATACAGCGAGTATTTTAATGTGTACAAGGGTGTGAGACAGGGTTGCATAATGAGCCCATGGTTATTCAATATAATCATGGATCATTGTGTTAAACAAGCGAATCTGGAAGGGCATGGCATACAGATTGGAGAGAGAAAAGTCGGAGTTCTGCTTTATGCTGATGACGCAGTATTAATTGCTGATTCAGCAGCGGAACTTTAGGCAATGCTCTCTAGTCTGAACCATGCTCTGTGTGTGAACAAGTTGAAAATTAATGCAAGTAAGACGAAAGTACTGATTTTTGACAGAATGGATGAAAATGAAGAATGCACGCTCATGTTGAATGGTACGAAAGTTGAAATTGTGGATGAATTTAGATACTTGGGAAGTATGTTTGAGAAGAATGGAAAGATGACAAGAGAACTTGAGAATAGGATGTGTAAGGGCAAGCAAGTGGTCGGTGCAATAGGAAGAATAGCAAAGAACAAGCGATTGACGATGGATCTGAGAATGGCGGTACACAATGGCATATTGTTACCGACTTTGATGTATGGAAGTGAAGCATGGACAGTGAATGATAGCGAAATGAGTAAAGTATGTACGGTGGAAATGAAGCATTTGAGAAGCATGACAGGAAAAACTCTGAGGGATAGAGTTAGGAATGAATGGGTTAAAAAAGAATGTAATTTGAAAGAGGATGTGAAAGTTAAGGTACAAAAGAATGTGATGAGATGGTTTGGGCATGTGGAAAGAATGAACGATGATAGACTGACAAAGTATGTATACAAAGAAAGTGTGAAAGGAAAAAGAGGGAAGGGACGACCGAGAAAAGTATGGAGTGATCAGATTGAGGAGATTGTGAAAGAATGGGATATACAAAGTGAGCGTAAAAGAAGAAAATGCATGAAAAAGGTGATGGATATGAATGAATTGAAAGAGGTATGTAAGGATAGGAAAAAATGGAGGCAACTCTGCAGAGGCTCTGGCCACCCCTAGCGGAATGGCGACAGAGTTACAGTTACAGTTACAGTATTTCTTTTTTCGACGACGAATACAAGATTTTATAGCAGTTCGTAAACACTGTTCAGTAAAAATATAAGAGCACCATTTTGAATGTCTATAAATATGAATGTTGTTTGTCTTTGAATGTTTAATAAAAATATGAATACGCACATTTAATAACTACCTAAAATCGTTCGTTTATTGTATTTCAATAAGTTTCCTTGACTTATAGGTTAGTATGAAGCTGACCACTCATACTGTAAAAAATGGTTCACTTTACCAATGTTACCATTGTGTCAGGTAAGGTCGGCAAGAGTTGCAGGGTTTATGTTCATTTGAGATTGGGTTTTATATTGTAGGTTCACATGCAGCATGTTTAAGTACGAACTTAAAGTCTTAAATGCAATATATTTTTGTAACTTAGATTATAGATTATCATAGATTTAGATAGATAGGCAATGGTTTTTTTGCGTACATTTTTCACAGTATCCAGCACCGATATAAAAATTAGGTACCTCTGTGGTCCAAATTTCATTTAATCGTTTAGCCCACAGATCACGGAATAAACCTTTTTGCTATTTTGAATAACAAACATCAAACGGTGCATTTAAAATATTAATAGCATGTAGTAAGGTTGATTAGATAGTTTTATGTTTCAATTAGGTACGTAAATGTTATTTGTTAGTCAACCATAAATTAACGGTAAGTAGGTGTATTTTTTTAAACCTACGTGAATACACCTTAATACTGGTAACATACGGTAAAGATTGTAAATAAAAAACCGCCCGACATTACCTTAAACTTGTGGCATTTGAAAAATAATACTGTCAGCAATGATAAAAACATACAATCATTAGAAGAATTAATGGATCTAAGTAAAAAATATACAACTGACAACATATTCGAATACATACCTTAATAATGCCAAGCTAACTTCCGCTCAAAACATACACGACAAATTCCCGAGTCTGATGTAAACGTTCTCAGAAGAAAATGAAGGTATCGAATGAGTTTTTTTGTGTTGTCCACACAACATCAAAGAGTTACCATACGTGAAGAAATACTTAAGATTGCAAGATTTTTGTCAGTTCCAATGGAATTGGTAACATACTAAAAGAAAAATTTCGGAGCCAAAAATGGAGACAACCCTTAGCAATCAATATTTCGTGTTTAAATAAGTAAATATTATTGTGGCTACTACAGAAAATGAAAGATACGTTACTAAGGTATATGCAAAAATATTCAACTTTAAAAACGTTTGACTATTTTGATCGTATCATGCCATCAAAGGGTCAAAAACGGGTTGCGGACATGTAAAATTTGTATGGGAATGGAAAAAAGGCGTTTTTGTTTTATTTTTTAATTACATCGCCACTTAATGCTTTTTGCAGTTTTTTTTTGTATTTCGATACGCTTCTTATTTACTTTACTCTGATAATTTTAGAATTCAGTAGAGATCACCAGTTTTTATGAAAAAGCTGAAAATCATTAGGGGACACACGCACAAGACAAAAGGTACAAATTTCGACGGCGATACCGATATAACAACTAATGTATCTCAACTATATCAATCAGATACCTTCTTCTTCTTCTTTCTGTCTTATAACCTGCTGATCTACTTTATCAGAGTTGCCTCCTCCTGCAATGTTGATTGCCAGAAAACATACCATTTTTGAGAGGTCTTTCCAGAGAATATTTGCCCCCTGGGATTCTTCGCATGGCAATTTGTAGAAGTCCGGTCGATACATCGTGCATAAAAAACCTGTAACAATAGTTCAATAAAAACACGAAGTCCCTGTTTCGAGCCGCAGCATCTAAGGTAAAAAATCGCAAAAAAAATAGGCGCGGAATAGGGTATAGGCAAATACATTTCAGAATAAATAATTTCCCCCACTCTTTTAGAATAAGTTATTTGAAATTGACTGAAAGCTAACGATCGCTCCAATCAAATTTTAATTTTGAGTTTTAAATCTCAATATAAAGCTTAAATGCGTTTTTTACCATATATTGCCTAACTATTAGGCGCATGTGCCTGTATGGGATGCACGCCCCTGCCAAATAGCCATGATGATCGCTGATCTTCGATAGACGTGGCACCAAAAGAAGAAGAATGTCGATAGCTCAGTTAGTAGTGCTTGCATTCCTCTTAGAGAGCTAGCGTTCGATTCCGATCGAGGACGTCAGAAATGATTTCCCGTTTTGGTGTTTATTTCAAACCCACAGTAAAATAGGAACAAAGTTAACTCGGCATTTACCGAAAAGAGTACCAGCTTCCTCGGGAGCTTGGAAACCAACTGAAATTGAAATTATTAATAAACGTAAAGCCGGCAAAACTAAATAGGTTTCAGTCGCCGCATGCGACCCCTTCGGGGACAACGCTGTAAAAAGTTAGTTAGTTGCGTTTTTATTCGTATGATCTACACCTGCACCCTGGTTATTCAGAACACATACAGGTAGAGGGAACTTTTAAAAATAAAGAAGTTTCGTTCGCTTCACTATTTACTGTAACTGTAACTCTTTCGCCATTCCGCTATGGTTGGCCAGAGTCTTTGCAGATTTGCTTTCAATTTTTCCTATCTTTGCATATTTCTTTCAATTCATTCACATCCATCACCGTTTTCGTACACTTTCTTCTTTTAGATTCGCTTTATATATTCAATTCTTTCACAATTTCACCTTTCTTGCACAATTTTACTTACAATAATATGTATATTTTAGCATATTACGAAAAAAAAATGAAAAATTCTTTGAAACGTTACTTTAAAATTTTAAAGAAATTAACTCAAAAAACAAATTGCAATCAAAGCGTGGCATCACATAATACGTGCTTAAATAGATTCATTAACCACATATTGTATCCATTGTATATAAATTGACTATGGATAGGAGAGAATTATTAACGTCCTTGAAATTGCCGAGGGTTAATAGGAACTCCTCGAGAGGCGCTCGGATGGAACTCTTATCTGCCATCTATTGTATTATTCAGGAAAATTAATGTCTATAAACAAGAGCGGCAAGTGCCCTCGACACAACACTATTTTGTCTCATAGCATTACGCCCTTTTCACGCAGCACAAATTCTGTCCGGTTTGTCTCTGGTTTTGGATGGGATCACCAGACAAAGCGTGTGAAAGCTTTTATACATTCTCATACACTTCTAGACCGAGATCGAGCATTGGATCGAAAAAACAATAGAAAAACCACAATTAAATCGGTATGTAATTAGGTATCAATATCCAAATACGTCATTTTCACAACGCACGAATTCTGTCTGGTTTGTCTCTGGTTTCGGATGGGATCACCGGACAAACTGTGTGAAATCTTTCATACTGTTACGTTCTCTGTTGATTTCTCTTTTAAATTAAAATGGCATAATTTATTTTTACAGAATTTATTATTCACAATTTATTTTTCACAATTTATTTCACAACTTGACAATCACTGTTTATAGGTGTTACTCAGCAACTCTACTGTCCGTACCATTTTGACCTCTTATATAGGGAACCAGAGGGGTCTTTCTCCCATTCACTAGATCATTCTACCACCAGAACGTTATGTACACACACAATCACTAGAGCGTCATTCCAATGCACGAATACAATCATGGACTACTTCTAGATGGTTCTATAGTACGTGCATAAGTGTGCGTAGTCACTTTGATTTCATAGTCCGTCATATGATGTATGCGTGTATATGCGCACGTATTTCAAGTTCGCGACAATATATTCCCATTCACTTCTAGACTTCCGATCAAGCATTGAATAGAAAACCAATGGACAAACAACGCTGAAATCGTTAGGCATGAATAGCCACATACGCCAATGTTACACAGCACGAATTCTGTGTAACATCGGCTTGTCTATGGTTTCAGATGGGATCGCCGGATGAATAAATCTGTCATACGTCTCCATACATTAATAGACTTCCGATCCGGCACCGGCTACAAAAAAACAGACAAACCGGACAGAATCTGTATAATGCGAAAAGTTACTAGGTAAACAGTTAAAGGTATAATAATATTGTATAAGTGTTGGCTGAGAGAAATAAATATTATAGCAAGATAATAAAGAATGGTAGAAAGACCCGTTCAATCAATATAAAGAATACACACTTCTTTTTTTATGTTTTCTTCCATTTTCGATACACGAAGGTTTTTTGCTTTTTATTCTTTCTTTTTTTTTTCTCCTGTGCATCTTATATGCAAAGATATACCAACATTTTAGATTCATATTGATCACAAGCAGACACGTGTAAGTTCGCGCTTACTCGTGCTGCATGTGTACCTACTCACAAAATAAAAACTCAAATCTCAAAATAATACTTTAAGCTCGGCAACTTTGGTCGCTCTTCCCTGAAGCAGAGGTGACATTGGCAAAATGAACGAAATTTTTACAATATGGGTGGGTGGTTACAAGCGCTAACATCTCATACAAAATTACACAAATCAAATACTGGGAATTGAGCTCGTAGGTACATACCTAAATACATTTATATCTGTATGAGCTGTGCATCCGTTTTCATTTCCTCTACTAATTCATCCTGCTAATTTTTAATCTTTTTATTAAATCTGTTAATCAGCTCTTCAAACGACAAGTCTACCACCCTCAAAGGCGATAATTAAATAATCCTGCACGGGGGAGGGGGGGAGGAGTTAGGGGGGGTGGTCAGACTCCCATCAACATACCCCCCCCCCCCCCCCCCTCGTGATATTGAGAGGGCACCAGATTAATTCTGACGGTGATCACACGTACGTGTTTAATTTCCTGGACCGTTATCCGAGTAAGAATCAGTTGAAGGCCACTTGTTATGTGAGTCCCAATCGTCCAGCCAAGAGACCGTATAATTTGATGATGCAATGTGGAATCTATATTTTCATCTGCCTTATAATACCAGCAAGTTGTTCAAGATATTATAGTTAGGACACGCAATACGCCAGGGCTGGAAGTCTCATTACCACGGTAATCCTTATTCCTTACCTACCGAATATCGGTAATATTTGTATGAAGACTAATCGGCTGTTCACTTGCGGCCATCTTGGATTGACAGGTCTTCATACAAATATTACCGATATTCGGTAGTTCTTACAGCTAAAAAAAAATTGCCATAGGTACAGAGAAATGGCGAAAAAGATTGATGATCATTGCTGCAAGTCAATTTAATTGAGACAGAAAAATACAAAATAATACTTTGACCGGTCCGTAGTCCAGTGTTAACACTTCGGACTCGTAAATGAAAGGTTGTGGGTTCTAAATCCCGGTGGAGCACAAAAAATAAAACATTTATATTTTCAAATTTGCTCTTTGCTGGGTTAAAAAATTCATAAACCTGTACCAAAGACCGGTCATCAAAAAGTCCATCCAGCCTTACAGCAACTGGTCTTGCTTGAGAATTGGCGCTTTCTACAGCGACGACCAAGCCCGCAGAGAGCTCTTGGGGTGTGATACACACAAAAACAGCGCTCACCAAATAAATTAGCCTAATTTGATTTACTTCTGAAAACCATTGGCTGCAAAACATTAGTATAGAAAATGTACGGAGGAATGAAAATTTTCATCTTTTTGATGTTGGTCTTCGTACTTTGCCATGAAGTTCTTCCTAGTGTCACGGGACGTTTGTGAATATTTGTAAAAAAACGATATTATGCGCTTCACTAGGTCAGTAAAAAAATGATCTTGAGTTGTAAATTGAGACTGTTTTGGATCAAGGAACATTTTTTTTTTTTTTGATTGTGTGATGTCAATATCTGCTCTTTCATACATAAATATGTTTTTAAGTTGCATAAAAAATATTGAAAACAATGTTATGTTATGAAACCGAATGAGCTATAATTGATCCTTCAATATTTCAGTTGCTAAAATCAATTTCAGCACTTATTAAACCAACAAATAAATAAGTGTTGTTTCAGCTTTTGCTGTTTTGTTTTGGTGCATTTGGTAATTTAGGCTTTGCTTTTATTATCAAATGGTGAAATAACTTAAAAGCAACATTCGGCCATTTTATCCCGCGCAGATAATACTCGTAATAATAGCCGTTACGCGCTTTATCGCAATCGGCTTGCAGTTTGGAGTCGTGTCGGGGACATTCCGGGGAAATCATATTCACAAAATATACGTAAGCATCTATATTTTTATTCTATTCCGTTTTTATTCGGAATTTAGATTTTATAAAATAGAAACCCTTCCAAAAAAAAATTACGTTATCAAAAAATATTATATCAGATCAGACATACATAATCATGAGATTATATCATTTAAATCAGACTTTTTAAAGTTTGTGTATTCACACAGTGAAAATTCATTTTTATAAATAATTATAAAAAATTATAAAAAACACAGAGTTTTATTTTCACAAATTGAGTATTTATTTCCACCTCAAGTACTTTCGACTTATTCACGTCATTATCAAGAGGATACAAGAGGAGGAGTATCCTCTTGATAATGACGTGAATAAGTCGAAAGTACTTGAGGTGGAAATAAATACTCAATTTGTGAAAATAAAACTCTGTGTTTTTTATAATTTTTTATAATTATTTATATCATTTAAATCATAATTTTATTGAGTGAAAGTTATTTATGCAGATGTCTTTATCTAACCCTTTTGAAAAAAATGTAATTTTCAGGGATCATGTTCATTGTACAGAAATAAATTATACCTATACGTTAAATGTCATTCGATTTTAATTCAACCTTTTCTTTTTGAGTGTGAATGTACCTACTCTTTTATTTTAGTTTTAAGCAACTACTCGCCTTTTATTTCCAGATATAAACATTTTTTAAATACTTCACCCTCCTTTTCCCAAATTTTATAAACAACTTTTATCTCTTATCTCTCTTGTGTGATGAGTCCATGGCTATTTAACATAGTCATGGACAAGTGTGTCAGAGATGCTAGACTTAATGATTGTGGATTGATGATAGGAGAGAGCAAAGTGAATGTTCTACTGTATGCAGATGATGCAGTTCTTGTATCTGATTCAGCAGTGGAATTGCAAACAATGCTCTCTAGATTGAATGAAGCTTTGTTAGGTAACCATCTGAAGTTGAATGCAAGTAAGACGAAAGTATTGATTTTTGAAAGAGATGATGAAAGTATGAATTATGAATTTAAAATTAATGGAATGAATGTTGATGTCGTAAATGAGTTTGTATACCTGGGAAGTAAGTTTGAAAAAGATGGAAGAATGACCGGTGAATTTGAAAGAAGAGTAATGAAGGGCAGGTGTGTACTGGGTGCCACAGCTTGTATCGCCAAAAATCAAAACATATCTAAAAATGCTCGATTGGCGGTACGCAGTGGCATACTTTTACCCACCTTGATGTATGGAAGCGAGGCCTGGACGGTGAATGAAAGTGAAATTAGTAAAGTCCATACTGTTGAAATGGACTTTCTAAGAAGTATGATTGGGAAAAAACGGAGTGACAGGGTGAGGAATGATTTTGTAAGAGAAGAATGTGGTGCAAGAGAAAGTGTGAAAGTGAAGATTAAAAGAAGTTTGTTAAGATGGTTTGGGCATATGGAGAGAATGAATGAGGAAAGACTGACGAAGAAAGTATATGTTGGTAGAATAGATGGATGTCGTGGTAGAGGAAGACCGAGAAAGGTATGGATGGACCAAATATCCGAAATTGCGAATGAATGGGATATCCAGAGTCATAATAAAAGAAGAGCCTGTATGAAGAAAATTATGACTCTGGAGGAAATGAAAGAAGTATGTAAGGACAGAAAGAAATGGCGGTTGATCTGTAATGTTGGCGGCTAGGGTTTATTAAATTGGAATTTGTTTTTATTTGTAAATGGATATTTTGTATTTGGATATTATTATTTAGTGATGTATAAAATGTAATTTGTCGTGTGTGTGTGTTCCTTGACTTATAGGTTGGTATGCGGCTGACCACCCATGCTGTAAAAATGGTTCACTTTGCCAATGTCACCCCTGTCTCAGGGAAGGACGGCAAGAGTTGCAGGGTGTATGTCCATTTGAGATTTGGTTTTTATGTTGTAGGTTCACATGAGGCATGTGCAAGCGCGAACTTGTACGTGTCTGGTTGTGAGAATGCATGTAATGTGAATCTCCAATGTAACATATCTTTGCAACTTAGATTAGATTAGATTAGAGATCTCTCATAAGAAAAATGAACGATTCCTTCAAAGCTTCCATGATTTTTTAATTATTTTATCATGATAAAAAATGTTTTAATTTTAATACTATTGAACTACCCTACCGTTGTGTACATTGCGTTTCGTGCATAGTCACACAGTTCCGTTGTATTATTTTTTAATTCCCATTTCCCATTTTCAGCCCCCGGCCGTGTACAAATGCGACATGCATGTAGGTACATTTGTTTTTGTAAACATGTACATTTGTTTACATATCATGTAAGTACATAGATTTTAATACATACGAGTATACACCCATACAGGTATCACGACAAATCAGTCACAGACAACCCGTCCTCAGACAGCTTAGCCATGGACAAATCGGACACACAACAGTTCGCCCACATGACTCTTCGGTCAACGGCATTTCTATCACAAACAACTCGGCATACATACATTCTTTCTCTTAATCCTATTCCTCATTACTGAGGGTTGCGGCCCTCGTGGAAGCAACCAATTATCTCCAGTTCTCTCTTGACTGCGCTGCTTGCAACGCTCCAACCACCGAGGTGCCCGCTGCTGTCTTTTGATCGGTCCATCGTGTGGTGATCTACCTCTTCCTCTCTTCCCCTCCAAGCTACCGATCACAAATGCATACATACATACATACGTACATACATTCATACACACATACAATATTGATACCCTCTCTTAAAATGAGGAAGACTTGGTTGAATGTTTTTACTTTCATTTTTATTTTTCTCTCTTTCAGTTACAAGTTGCAGGTTACAAATTTTCTGCCAACCGGGCTGACAAATAATGAGATAAAATGTTTGCTTTTTATTTAATTTAAGTACTTGAGATTTGTGACTAAATTTGTATTGGCCGGTGTTTTGCCGAACGCCGGCCAATCAGCGTGCAGGGTTAAGTCATGGAGCTCGGCGGGCGGCGAAATCCAGGGCCTTCATTACTTGAGTGTGGCGTATCAATATAATATGCTCCACATACAGCTTCATCATAGAAAATTTCAATTAATTAAAACTACAGTAATTAGAAAAGGCTTTTGCAGAGGATTTTTTTTGTGATGGAGCTGTCTGTGGGCTTTAGTGAATGTGACTGAAATGTAGTTGATCGAAAAGTCGTATCGACGAACTGTCGTGTGACCAAACTCTCCGTGACAGATGTGTCTGTGGACGAGTTCTTTAACCGATTTGTCGTGACACGTCCATACATGTTTGTCTAGGTGTGCAGTTTAATTCTGTTGGATTATCGCAGGCTTAAAATGACCGCCTGCCTAATTGCTGTTTGAATTTTTTACGGCAGCTGACAGAGGTCTGACATTAATGAAAGTAAAATTCACCTGTGGGTTTTTTCAACTTTTCAATTAACCCAATCGATCAAAATTCACAAAAGTTACAAACGTTACCCTTTCAGTTCTGTCTTTATACTCGTTGCTATCATGGCTACATATTTTAGTTTTGGAAAATATAATAAAAACAACACCAGCTTTCAGGAGGATTCGTTCCAAATTGGTGTCACATACTTGTGCAGGTGATTAAGTAGATATATTTTTTATTTGCAAACTCAGGGCATCTGATACAAGTTATCCTTAAAAACCCTATTTTTTCAGCCTCAATCCATGGTTCTCAAGCATAATTTGGCATGATAATCTCCTCTCAAGTTATGGTTTTCAGACGAGCGACGTATGGAGAAGCTATAAAAAAGTTTTTATGATCCTGGGTATATTCGCACACCATTACAAAGTTAATTACAGTAAGTGGTGACGCATGAATAGCGTCATCTATTTTTAATTTTAATTAATAGTCTAAGAAGCGAATTTCATGTTGGACTTTCACAATCTGAAAAAAGTGCGGATAAAAATCGCAAGATGTCGGTATGAACTTTTTTGACATCCAACGTGAAATCTCAAGATTTGATGACTTCCGCTTCTGTCGTCTTCACAAGTAGACACGTTTTTATATGTCTCGCGAGCGATTTGAAATTTACCGTTAAAAATTCTGTGAGTGAGTGTGTTTGTTTTACCTATAACTTGCAAGTGTGGCAGTTCGTGAACAAGGCTCATCTCCATAGGATCCTGAGAAACGAGCATCATCTTGGACCAGAGCACAATTTGAGGTGAGTGTGGTCCTTTTGATTTTCGCTTCTTTGGTACGGGAAGTCGTCCAAAATTGAAAGCCACCTACTGAAGGTCGGTTTGTTCGAGGGAGAAAATATCTAGGCAGTAGTTCTAGAATTTTCATATCCCTCATTTGGAGAATACGTTACAGTTTCTCCACTTTGCTTTTTTTGTATTTTATATACATACCCCCTGAGGGGCAAAATTTACAACTTGCCTCCCCAATGGTCCTTCGTAACCTTATCGAAACCAGAATGGTTGACATGAAACGGATATTCAAGGATACTGTGTCGATAGTTAATTGTTAAGAACATAATATTATATGCCTTTGTATTAGAATCTATATTCTAGCATGATTTATATTCTGTACAAAAATTAACGAGTGTCATATATTCTACTGTATGTAGGTAGTTATTTTTTTAATAAGTGTTGAATACACAGTAGGTACATATATTTGTTGGTGCGAAATTTATAGTTTTAATGATACCTATCCATTAGAGATTAGGTATTCATACAGCTGAGCATTGTCTACAGGTACCTACCTACCTTTGTTTATATTTTTATATAAATGTCATTACAAGTTTGTTATTGTTTTTTTTTTCCATTAGTAAATAAACTGTCTGGAGAAAGTAAATATTGTGATACATACTGACATAAAATAAATTCAACTTTGAGGCAAATCGATTTCTTCTTTCAGAACTGAAAGTAGGTTTTTTCGATTTTGTTACCGTTTCTTCATTTTTTATTGTTTATTTTAAATAGTAAACATGGCGGATGCTTTAACAAGAACTTTGGTTATATTGAAAGAGAAACAAAAGGTTTATTTTGAAAGAATAAATAATTTATATAAACTAGGAAAAAATGTTTCTAATTTTGCATCCAGAGAGAATAGTAATTTTTTATCGGCTTCCAAGGAAGCAGGAAGCTGGGTTAAAAAGTACGAAGATTTGATAGATCAAATAAATGCACTTTCTTTAGAGATAGACCCAGAGGCAAAGGTAAATTATCAATCACTTATGGCCTTTGAAGAACTTTATAGTAAAATAATGGATGTTAGGGAAAGAATTTTAAAAACCGAAACACCACATGTATCGACTCAAAGTGGGCCTAGATATGAGGTAAAATTACCACCCATACAAATTCCTTTGTTTGATGGGAATCCAAAAAATTGGTCACGATTTTTTGAATCCTTTAAGGCAAATGTCCATCTAAATACAGGGTTGTCAGACGCCCAAAGAGTGCAATATTTAACAGGCAACTTGACGGGAAAGGCAGCGAATATATTTTCGGGAATTGTACCGTCAGCGGAAACCTATAACGTGGTCTGGGACAGTCTTGTTAAAAAATATCAGGATAAACGTGCGCTAGGAACATATTACATAAATAATATCCTTGATTTAAAGAAGACCGATCACACGGCTGCCGGTCTTGATGCCTTTATTGAGAAGTATGCCGCTTCCATTGCAGCATTAAAACAATTAGGTATTGCAGATGTGGGAGATTTTCTTTTATTTAATTGCGCTTTGCGCAAATTGAATTCGTCTACAGTTATGGCCTTCGAGCTTTCGCTGAAAGACATCGAAATACCTTCTTGTCAGAATCTTATCAGTTTTGTTCAAAAACAGGTCAAAATTTTGGAAAGATCGCACGTAAATGAATCGAAGTCGGTTTCCGAAGCTTGCCATTCGAATACACGCGTGAGGAATAATATGACAAAATCTGTGAGTGGTCGTGCGTTCCTCGCAAGTGGTAGAGTGTCTACTGGGGACACTCTCTTTTGCGTTTTGTGTAAACGAAACGACCATAATAAATTACATAAATGTGTGAAATTTAAGAGCTATTCTCCTAAGGAAAGGTATGAATTTATTAAATCAAAACGGGGTTGCGTTCGTTGTTTGAGTGTTACCCACTGGTCTCATTGTACTGAGACAGGAACTTGTCAAATTTGTAATAAGGGACATCACACCCTTCTGCATTTTGACGACAATGAGAATAAGGCCAGACGAGTAGTCCAGAATGCTGAGCAGGGACATCAGCTGTCGCATTCAGGTGATGATATGCAAGGGTCGGGTGTGCCCTCGGTTTCTTTAAGTGCAAATGCTCGGGTGAATGCGAGCACGGTGCTGTTGGCTACGGCACAGGTTTTTGCCTGGTCAAATTGCAAGAAAAATAAGATGATAGTTAGATGTCTTGTTGATAATGGTTCTCAAAACCATTTGATAACATTAGAATGTTGTAGAAATATGAATTTACATATTGTTCCTCTAAATAATTCAGTAATTAGAGGAATCGGTCTTTCTGCACGACCGATACATGGATGTGTCAATTTTGAAATACAATCGAGGTACAATCCTCAAAATACTTACAAGGTTAACGCGTTAGTGGTGGATCAGATCACGGATCAGTTACCTTCTAGGTACATTGATAACAGTGATATGACTTATTTAAAGGACATTTCAATGGCTGATTTATCCTGGAATGTCCCTGGAGTTGTGGACATTGTGTTGGGTGCACAATTGTTCCCTTTCATCTATTTGGGTAAAATAATAGAGTCAAAGTCGAAAGCTCCACCTGCAGTATTGACGTCCTTTGGCTATGTATTGATGGGAGATTGTCCAAAGAGTGTTTCAGCTGCAGACAGTTGTCACGAATCTTTTTCTGCATTGGCTGTAAAGGATGCGGATTTATTATTACACAAGTTCTGGGAGTTGGAAGAAATCCCAGTGAAAAAGTTCTTAAGTCCAGATGAGACAGCGTGTGAAAACTCCTTTGTATCTTCTGTGATTAAAGACGAGGCAGGTCGTTACTCTGTTGCTCTACCTTTTTGTGCTGATCCTGAAAATTTGGGCAACTCACGAAATACTGCATTTCGGCGTTTCTTGTTATTAGAAAGAAAGTTTAAGCAGTTACCGAGTCTGCAGGAGAATTATAATTCGGTAATAAATGACTATATTCAAAAGGGATATCTCTCTGAAGTGGCAGAGTCAGATATTGGTGAACATGGATATTATATTCCTCACCACGCTGTAGTGCGTCAAGACAAACCTATGCCTCGCATTGTTTTAGATGCTAGTGCGAAAACGCATACTGGGTTGTCACTCAATGATGTACTACATTCTGGGCCAAATTTACAGGCTGATTTGTTTCTCCTTTTATTAGATTTTAGGCTGTTTCCTGTCGCGATGACAGCAGATGTACAGCAGATGTATTTGCAGGTTGGTGTATTTGTTGACCACCGCAGATATTTGAGAATATTATTTCGTTTTTCTGAAAAGGAGAAAGTTCGAACCTTTCAATTTAATAGGGTTCCATTTGGATTAAAGTGTAGTCCTTTCTTGGCCATGCGATCTGTGCGTCAGTTGGCATCGGACATGGCTGAACATTTTCCGGAAGCCGCCAAAGTAGCTGGAGCTAGGTTTTATATGGATGACCTGGTTCAGTCTGTGGCAGATGAGGCTTCGGCTGTTTCTCTGGCAAAAGATCTCGTAGCTTTGTTCAAGTATGGTGGCATGGATCTGGTAAAATGGTCAAGCAATTCATCTTATCTATTAGATAGTCTTCCTAACTCACATAGAGGTTCCATAAAATTTGATGATGATAAAGGCGTAACTCTAAAAGTATTAGGGTTGTCTTGGGATCCAGTTAAGGATAATTTCTTCTTTACTTCGAATGACTCTCAGCAAAAATGCACGAAGCGATCTATTTTGTCAGTTGTAGCTCGTTTGTTTGATGTTTTGGGCTTAGTCGCACCAGTTATACTGGCTGCAAAGCTTCTCATCAAAGAGCTATGGCGTGCCAACATCGGTTGGGATGACTCTCCGCCTGATGCTATAATTCGACGTTTTTCGAGTATAACACAAGAACTTCCGTTGCTCGCTACTTTAAAAATTCCTAGGCACATCGGTGTGACTAGCTCAACCAAAGTATTATTAGTAGGTTTTTGTGATGCTAGTCTGAATGGTTACGGTTGTGTTATATATGTACATACAACTGACATGGATGGAAATATTTCTGTCAGGTTGTTGTGCTCAAAATCTAAGGTATCTCCCACCAAGATTACGACATTAGCACGTTTAGAGTTGTGCGCTGCTGTTTTATTGTCAAAGATGTTAAAACTTGTGATCGAGATGTATCGTGATCGGATTCATATAACTGATGTATATGCTTTTTCTGATTCAACGATTGCGCTGGCTTGGATTTGCTCTTCTCCACATCGTTGGTCAATTTTTGTAGGAAATAGAGTCGCTCAGTGTCAGGAGAATTTACCCCCTCAGAACTTTTATCACATCTCAGGGGACGAGAACCCAAGTGACTGTGTTTCACGTGGTATGTTACCATCTCAATTAATTTCTCATAGTTTATGGTGGAATGGTCCACTGTGGCTTCAACGCCCTTCGGATGAATGGCCGATTCAAAGATTCTCCTCGTCCGATGCGTTAGAAATTCCTGAACAGGCAACTGTACTGACAGCCATTGTAGTACATGCCGACTCTATGATTTTATATGACTTAGCACAACGAACTTCTTCGTGGAATAAATTAATTCGAATTACAGTTTACATTCTTCGCTTTATAAATAAATTTAAATCACTGTTGCATTTTATTGAATGCATGTCCCATGCTACGCATGAGGACGCTCCTCCTTTGTCCTGGCCTCTGGGAATCATCACCAAGGTTTTCCCTGGGGATGATGGCGTGATTCGAGTAGCCACAGTAAAGACTGAGCAAGGTTTTTACAAACGTCCGGTCGTCAAACTCTACCCATTGCCGACACAATAGATTACTATTTAATTTCGTCTACTGAGTTAGTAGATCTCTACCATTGTACATATTTACCATGTTTAGAATTAATTTTATGCTTTACTACTAAGCTTATCTGTTAGAACATGTTAAATCTAGCTTATTATATTGGCTTAAGTATTTTTGTGTCTAACCTGCTTACTTGTAGGCATACTTATTATATTAATTATATTAAGTTTCTCTAGTTTAAGATTTTCAAACATTGATTGTAATTATACCTATGTATCATTTCTCGAATATTGTTTGTAAAAATCGACATGGTTTCTTTGAATATCTGGTTTGTGTTGCAAAGCTTTTAACTTTAAGTCTTTGCAAAGGGGGGTGTATGGTGACGCATGAATAGCGTCATCTATTTTTAATTTTAATTAATAGTCTAAGAAGCGAATTTCATGTTGGACTTTCACAATCTGAAAAAAGTGCGGATAAAAATCGCAAGATGTCGGTATGAACTTTTTTGACATCCAACGTGAAATCTCAAGATTTGATGACTTCCGCTTCTGTCGTCTTCACAAGTAGACACGTTTTTATATGTCTCGGGAGCGATTTGAAATTTACCGTTAAAAATTCTGTGAGTGAGTGTGTTTGTTTTACCTATAACTTGCAAGTGTGGCAGTTCGTGAACAAGGCTCATCTCCATAGGATCCTGAGAAACGAGCATCATCTTGGACCAGAGCACAATTTGAGGTGAGTGTAGTCCTTTTGATTTTCGCTTCTTTGGTACGGGAAGTCGTCCAAAATTGAAAGCCACCTACTGAAGGTTGGCTTTTGTTCGAGGGAGAAAATATCTAGGCAGTAGTTCTAGAATTTTCATATCCCTCATTTGGAGAATACGTTACAGTTTCTCCACTTGTTCTTTTTTGTATTTTATATACATACCCCCTGAGGGGCAAAATTTACAACTTGCCTCCCCAGTAAGTATGGGCTCCCAAAGCTCAGACATAAAAGTGTCTCATTAGATAAAAGACAGTAAATTATATTTTTCTTAATGTAATCTATCTGCTTATACATCGATGTTATCTTAGATCCTGAAATGAAATCGTCTATTTTCCCCATTTTTTTGGTAATCAAATGCCTTCTAGAATCTCACGCCTTACAGTTTTAGTTATTTTCATTTAGTTTATTCTGAAAGACTTGGTAAAACTTGTAGTAAACGTTCTTTTAACCTTAAGTGGCCTACATGGTGATTCCTAAACATGCTGAGAACAAATGATATAAGCCCCGGGTTGCTGAATATGTTGGCCTAGAAATTTCTGAAATAGGCGAACTCTTCATTCTGTGAGGGCGTAACTCAGCAAACTAGAAACCACCTACGCTTTTGTCCCTCTTGACTGACAATTTACTCCATGGATGATCACTACGGTTGAAATCAGACAATTATAGACGTTTCCGATACGATGTGAAGCTGAATCGAAAGAGAAGAGTTCATTCTTACCGAGCAGAATTTAAAAAGTACTGTATACTAGGCAGTTTCGATTGATTGCTGTCTATCTCGAAGCTTATTTAGCTGCCAAAAAATGTCGTACGCCCACTCTAATCTAGTCTAATCTAATCTAAGCTGCAAAGATATATATCATTTAAGATTTATATTAAATGCATTGCCACAAACAGACATGTATAATTTTGTGCTAACACATGCCGCATGTGGACCTACAATATAAAAACCCAATCTCAAATGAACATAAGCCCTGCAACTCTTGCCGTCCTTCCCTGAAACAGGGGTGACATTGGCAAAGTGAACCATTTTTTACAGTATGGGTGGTCAGCCGCATACCAACCTATAAGTCAAGGAACATACATGACAAATTACATTTTTTAAATCAATAAATAATAATATATAGATGGACATAAAAAAAACTAAAACATAAAACCAATTTCACTTAAATAAACCCTAGCCGCCAACATTACAGATTTTTTTTTTTTTAATAGATTTGTGGAAAGGAATGCAATCCACCAACCTATTTTTCCTGGCCAGTTGTCTTCATGCCAAAGCAGAAGCTTGTGTGCATGCAACGGCATCTGTTGAACCAGGGTCGAAGCTATCGTCGCGGGATTCGAACCAGCGTTATCCGGTTCCAAATAACCTGTCCTGATCCCCGCGGCCATAACACCGACATTTCTTTCTCAACCGCCATTTCTTTCTATACGTACATACTTCTTTCATTTCCTCCAGAGTAATAACCCTCATACAATCTCTTCTTTTATTATGACTCTGGATATTCCAAAACTCATTCAGATACTCCAAAACAACAAATATCAGTTTTTAATTTCTGCTTAGGCGCTGCGAGCGGTTTTGGTACAGTGAACTACTCTTAATCGTGGAACACAGCAGAAATTAACGATCGTCATCTGATTTTCCTCCTTGAATCTAACTATATGATCTTTAGAGATAAGCTACATATTTAAGTTACCAATTATTTGCTTAAAATATATCATTACTTTTTTTATTATTATGTACCTAGATGTACAACTGAAAATCAGTATTTTATATTTGTTTTTCGGATAGGTGAGTGCAGTCCCTACATTAAAGCAACATCCACTTTTGGGGAAAAGGGTCCAAGTCTAATCTCCCGGCCGCAAGACTTTTATTTCACTTTTGACTTTTATCCCTTGCGGCTTCTCTTCACAGACACGCGTAAGAAGGAAAAAGGTGGGAAAATTTTACGGTTCTGCTCTTAGGAAATGGGATTCTAGAGACGCTATCGCCCATGGGGCCAAAACACGAGAGTGGGGAGAAGGTACATTTGTGTGTATGTAGGCCATTTAGAAAACCAATATGCAAAATATCTAAAATAAAGCCATGACCTCGCCACCAATTCCATAGTCAACAAAATTTAGATGTTAGCGGGCCGGGTTCCTGAGAAAAAGTAAAGCAAATACTGTGTTATTGGTTGCTAAGGACCATAGACGTCACATAGACGTGTGACTTTTTTACTGGTACAAAGTTGTAACTCACATTAGGTAAGTAACATGAATTGAAATACACAAAATTATAGCGTCACACGGCCAGGTTGCTAGGGATAAGACATACAGATATTCTTTATGGGTTGATAAGGACCAATCTCACGTTTGCCCGCTGATAACAATGTTCGGAAATCAAGTTTGTCTTGAGTCCATTAGAATCTTTTGAAAAATAATATTGATTACGTGTTTTTTTTTTCAAATAAATCAAAATAAATTGTCCGTTGGTTTCAACGCGCTTTAAAAATCATTATATCGTTTAAAAATTAGTGAATAATAAAAAAGACCTGTTATTGTTGAAGGATTTACTAGCATTGTCAAGTACGCAACGATATTTTGTTGAGTGGGAAAAAAACAGGTGAGTCGTGATTTATCTTGGATTTTCAAATTAAGCATCGTTGGGCGGTAGGTACACCAAGTAATAAACATTACCTACGCCAGCGTTTTACAAAACAATGTATTGGAACCAAAGCAGCGCCTCTACTAAATGTTTTACTTTACATACATTCATGGTATGGTTGAGTTTAAACGAAAATTTAGATACCAAAGTATACGTACAACATTTACATAAACTCCCCTCGATCACGTAAAACAAAAATATATCGAATATACGACAGCACACCTAGTGGTTGAATTCGTTTCGAAAAAACGCTGCGGTTGAACTTGAATTAAAAGTTGTATACTTAAAGTATCTACACGTAGGGGGGTGGAGAGGAAACGGATGGGCCATTGAGTTATAACATAGAGGAGCAGAAACTAAATTACTGTATTGATATAGCCCACATTTGTCTCAGTCCTATCAAACGTTGCAGTGGTGTAGTCGTACTAAATAAAGCCATTTTGTTCAAATACATGTTTTGTTTCAATATCCAATTATAACGCATGCCATATTGTCTTAAAATAATGCCTTTTTGCTTTAAAATTCATCAATTTTAGCGATCACAATATTAAGGTATGTGTTTGTAACGCGTGTTATCTGTCAACCGGCAGTTATTATAATTCGCAATAATCTTTAACTTTCTAGGAACATTTTTACATTCGCCCCAGTTTTTGGAACACATTGAAATGCAACTGTGAAGTTCTTTATTCTCTTTCTTACTAATGACCATTTTCGTGAATGACAGTCGTAACGTGATTTCGATTAAACAGATATATCGATGGTTAACTGGACAAATATTGTATGTCCACTTTTTATAGTTTTGAGAAAACTCAACATGAAAGCTATGTAGGTACCTCTAATTAAAGAGTCTATAATGCATTTTTTAATTGATCATATCTCGGTTTGCATTGCGTGTGAACCAACTATATTTTCAAAGATCAAAGACAATGTCACATTTTACAAAATGTGTATCGTAACTAAATTTTATTAAAAAGTGGACTTACTATATTTGTCCGGTTAACCATCGACATAATGTCTATTTTCGTTAAAATGATTTCTAGTCCACATATACGAGTATCACATGGGCGGATGGATGGATGGCCCATGGGGGGGAAGGGGGTGGGAGTCCTGTAAGGAAAAACAACATGAATATTTATGTGCGTGTGCCGCGCAAGGATCTTACCGCAAACTTGACGCTCCTGTATTTTATGGGAAAATGTACATGCATAGCTACATACCTAAAACCTCTTTACATCTTTACTTTTGTATAAATTAAATCCCTCATGTTCTTAGGTCATGTGGTCCACATATAAATTGCTATAGCCAAAATTGTGTCGTCACACGGCCGGGATGCTAGGAAAAAGAAAACACAATTTTTGTTGCTGGTTGCTAAGGATCGTAGTCCCCGGTACTAGTGTGATAATTTTCCGCCGAGAAAATAGTTGTAAATCCTAAAAAAAAGTAGACTAATTTTTTTTACAATCCCTGAATCGACACCATATATAATAATATATATATATATATCATAAATGTATAACAAATGTAGCTTTTTTATATGATTTTGCAAAAGTTCTGAGACATTGACCACTTTCATAATACAAGAATTATTCAGAATCTCAAGAGTTTGTATGAGCGTGCCAAACTCTAATTTATGGAAAGATTTTTTTTTGCAGTTTCGGCTTAAATATAAATACCTGCCTAATTAATGGACTCGGATATTTTTTGAACTTTGAACTTTTTTCTCAAAGAGCCAACGTCAGTCTTGTGTGAGATTGCCGTCCTTTGCAACCAATAACAAAATATGTGCATGCCTTTTCCCTAGCAACCTTAATAGCCGTATACCCCGTATAATAAAAACCTAAACACCTCGTATTGTGTTTTCCAACTTGTCTTTACCGATTTCAGTAAAAACAAAAATTACATTTTGACTCATGGATAGGTATATAGAACTATGGTTATTTTAGTAGATTTATTTATTTATTTAGACAAAATTAGAGAAATTTAAGACATAAAAAAGAAAGAGTCCTTATATTAAAGTCGCTTGTAGATTGATAAGAAAATCCGCATTATCTCCTTACATTATAAAAGAAAACAATTTAGATAATGAAAAGGGATGTAGCATTAGATTTCCCCTTGGAAGCAAATAAATGTCAACGATCCACCCAAACCCGGCGGGGCTCAAGTTTTTCTTCGGGTAAAATAAACAAAATTAATCCCACTCAAGATTTATTTTATTCCGCACAAATTAAAATACCGCCTCGCGAAAAAAACTTTGTAATCCCCTGACGTTTGCGTCGTTTTCTCTTTATCCCAAGGCGCCGCTCCAGCCATCTAATTAAATACGTTTTTTCCCTGTTTAAAAAAAAGTAAATTTATGGTAATCTACGGGGAAAGTGGGCTCGTAAACATCGAGAAACGTGACAATAAATTGAACGAACGGCTTTTCAGACATTTCCCGCGCACCGACAATGCTTTCACGTTGTTTGCTCGAATGTTGCCAGCTCCGAATGTTTTGCGTTTCCCCGACTCCAGGGAAAAACGAAAATTCCACATTAAACAGACGTCTATACCAACTACAGACAATAAGTAAATACACCGTGCAAACAATTCCATCGTAATCTACTTTTTCATTTTGTTTATTCGAAACCATCAAAATATCGCCCAAACACCAATTTACATTTTTTGTACGCAAATGCCTGCTTATTTGTAAATAAATACCTACATAAATACTTTTAAATGTGGGCAAATATTGATGCTTCTTGAAAATAAATTCATAATATTGCTTTCCAATAACTGCTGGTTAAAAACATAAGTATCTGGGTATTAAATGTTAATATAGTTTTCGAATTTGAGAATCGTTTGAATTTAAACAATTTGCTGAAATGTCCGTAAAAATTCACGATAGTTGGTACATCGGAAAGATTGTCATGTCTCTTTCCAATTTTATACAGATTGTCCGTACTAAAATATAGGTTTACTAGGGGCTCCGCCCCTGGCTGCTACGCAGCCCAACCCCTTAACATTAGGCAATGTGTATATTGCACATAGTTTTGCATCTAGGGAATCAATCATTAGAAAACATGTAAAAAAATGCAGTTTTTGTAAAAAAAAATTTTGTAAGTCTTTTAACAAAAGAAAGAAAACTAAAAGCAAATAAAAAAAAAGGAACCGGTTTTAATTTGCTCCATTATAGTCCTTGACTTATATGTTGATATGAGGCTGACCACCCAAACTGTTAAAAAATGTTGCACTTTGCCAATGTCACCCAACAAAAGAAGAGCCTGTATGAAGAAGGTTATTACTCTGGAGGAAATTTAAGAAGTATTTAAGGACAGAAAGAAATGGCGGTTGATCTGTAATTTTGGCGGCTATCTATCTATAATCTATAATCTAAGCTGCAAAGATATGTTAACATTTAAGACTCATATTAAATGCATGCCCACAGACAGGCACATGTAGGTTCGCGCCTACACATTTTGCATGTGTGCATAAAAATAAACAAAACCTCACGTGAACATAAACCTTGAAACTCCTGCCGCCGTTCCCTGAACCGGGGTGGCATTGGCAAAAGTGAACCGATTTTTACAGCACGGGGGGTCAGCCTCACACCAACAGTTAAGGAGCACAAAAAAATATAAATGATTTACAAAAATTCTTAATTACTTATACACATAACAGATCCAAATTAAAATAAAATTGGTTTTGTTTTTAGTTTTGATGTCCAGACATATTATTATTTGTTGATTTAAAAAATGTAATTTGTCGTGTATGTTCCTGGTCTTATAGGTTGGTATGCGGCTGACCACCCATGCTGTAAAAATAGTTCACTTTGCCAATGTCATCCCTGTTTCAGGGAACGACGGCAAGAGTTGCAGGGCTTATGTTCATTTGAGATTGGGTTTTTATATTGTAGGTCCACATGCGGCATGTGTAAGCGCGAAATTATAAATGTCTGCTTGTGGGAATGCATTTAATATAATATATCTTTGCAGCTTAGATTAAATTAGATTAGACCCCTGTTCCAGGGAAGGTTGGCAAAAGTTACAGGCAAAAGTTTGTTTGTGGGCATGCATCGTATATGAGCTTTGAATCTATATACATCCTTGCAACTTAGATTATAGACCTCTGTGTCAGGGAAGGTCGGCAAAAGTTGTAGGGCTTATGTTCATTTGAGGTTTGGATTTTATTTGTACCTACACATTCAGGATTTGTAAGCGTTAACTACACGTGTTTGTTTATGGGTATGCATCTGAGAGCTATAAATGAATATATCCTTGCGACTTAGATTATGTATTATAGATTATATTATAGTATCTGTAAACTCAACATAATATCCTTAGATTGGGTTTTTTGGTCCATATGGGACATGTGTAAGTGTGAACTTATACGTGTCTGCTTGTGAGAATGTTGTAATATATCTTTGCAACTAAGATTATAGATTTAAATCCATTTTTTTTTTTTTTTGTTTGTTGTTTTTTTGATTTGTATCAAATAAAAAAAAATATCGTAAAAAAAAAAAGCTTTCGAATTTTGCCGCTAGATGTCTATTTAGTCTTTTTCCATTTTGCATACATTTTCTTACATTTCAATACAAAACAAAAACAGGTTTAAAAAAATGTGGCGGCTTTTTAAAAAATACTTTTTTCAGAAATTATAATTACTTACTTCTACTAAAAACTACTGTTTAACGAAAAAAAAAAATTTTTTTGTAAATATTGAAAGAAGTTAGTGTATTGGAGTGTGTTTCTCAAACACATACATGAATGGTCCTGTTTTGCAGCATATATACAAAATTTTCTTTTCTATGATTGCAAATGTATTTCATCTGCTGTGATGGCATTAGTTTTGAAAATCGAAATTTAAAGCGAATGACGACGAAAGACGACGACGAAGGGTAATATAATAAAGGATACTGGTTTTGGGTTCAACCCTTCTTATGAATAAGACAGATTGGGTATTCCTTCATAACATTATCTTTGATTTCTTTAAATTCTTAAAGGAGCGCCATTGCTGAAAAACGCAAAAGAATTGTATTTTTTATGTTAAATGAAACAATATTTTTAAAGCAATAATTATGTTTTATTCCTCACACCATAGAAATATAAACCACAACAAAATTAATAAAATTAAATGTAAATGTTTAACATAATTTAAAAAATCTTCATGCATTACTTCTTCTTCTTTTTCTTTAATAACATTTTTTAAACAATAGCAATATAAGTATTTGACTAAGTAAGTATTTTATTTAAATAAAACTATTTCGTGTTTTTTATATTTTTCAATTAAACATAAAGCATACTGTTGAATGAACGTACCTACATTAAAGGAGTAAATATTTATAAGTACTTTTAAATACATTCAATGTTCTCATTTATTATTTTTTTATTGCTATAAACATAATATCTATTGGTGATACAACATCAAGGCATACGTTCTTAAATATATAGTATAGGAATATAGCAGAAAATACATGTTATTTAAGTACTGTAGATTCTCACACAGAAATATAGTTTGTATCTTTGATTGCTACTTTTGAAAATATATTTGTTTTCTTTTCATGTTAAAAGGTTGGCCAATAGACAAAGATACTTTGAAATGAAGTTTTTAATCGGAACTTATTTTTTTTAGACAGTGCACCATTTTATTGTGTTGCCAAGATTTGCCCATTAAAAAATGTTGGGATATAAAAAAAATCATGGTGAAATTAAAAAATATATCAGGATAAGATAAGTCACTAGTCCGATCGATAGCTCAGGTGGTAGAGTGCTTGCATTCCATGCCGAAAGCTCGGGTTCGAATCCCACCGAGGGTGTCAGAAATGATTTCCCGTTTCGGTGTTTATTTCAAACCCCAAAATAAAATACCGGCAAGGTTTACTCAGCCTTCACAAAAAATGAGTACCAGCACTCTCGGGAGCTGGGAAACCTCCACTTCAACTGTAGTGGTTGGCCCCTTACCTGGCCTTACCTGGCTTACCGGGCCCCTTACCTGTAAAAATAAATAGGTTCAACTCGACACATGCGACTCCTTCGAGGATAACGCGGCAAGAAGTTACACTATATGTGTAGATTAGTTGATGATGTTGATGATGATGACTAGCATAAATGTGGGCAGAACATTTTTGAATTTAGAACTTGTTTCTCGGCGAGGAAACGTCAGTCTTGTATGGGACTGCCATCCTTAGAAACCAATAACCAAATACATTGGACGCCCTTTCCCTAGCAACCCGGACAGGTAACTACTTTATTTTCGCGCCCTTTTCAATGTTTCAACCTCATTATCAGAACCTTTAAAAAATGACTTGTAATATACCAATGACTTGACACAACTTTAGAGGCATTCCTCAAAACAGAAGAAATACATTATTATTATAAAAACTGACAGAATAAGGCTTTGTATGGGACAAAATACTTACCTACAAATGTATGTTCAATACATAAAATTTCTGGTTTATTTTAATTTGATATTCAGGTGAACATTGATTTTTATTCATCTTTTTGTATGCTTTGATTACTTTCAACTAAATTGCGATATTATTTTATAACTGGTTATTCTAAGAGAATATTTTATATTTTTAAATTTAAAAAAAGAAAATGAACTTTGTATTATTTTATTATTTTTATTTGTTAAAAAAAAACAAACAAAATAATTAGTTGACTGGTTTCGGCCTCTTGGCCATCTTCAGAGTGATTAAACATTTTGTACTGTTAAATAATTACTTTTAGCTAAGCTCAGCAAATGAGTAGGTAGATAGGGTTATTGTTAATTTATTCTTTAAAGCTATGCTCAACAGTTTCTAAAATATATTTTTTTTAAATATAAAACAGGAGAGCAGTTTTCCTATTTAGTACCAATATAAAAGTTGCCTGAGCTTTCCCAACTTTTCTTTGAGATGACATAGATTGCATGCAACCAATTTGTGACCATTTTCAAACAATGTGGAAACAGAGTGCCATTTTCTGTCTCCAAATATTTAGATTTCTCATTATTTCAAATCCTAGTTTGCCAACATTGGTTTTATAGGACTCCAATATAACATAACAAACTCACCATCCAGTGCCACTAAGTTTATAAAGATGCACGTAATATAAAGAGCAAATATATCTAATAAATATTACTAAGCTTAAATTTAATTTAGAAGTTTAAAAAAATAGTAATGACGCACATAAACACTAATTAGAGGAAATATTAGGTTATAAAATTATGTTTGCTAGCCTAGGGGATCACAGAAAATTTGTTACAATAAATATGTATTTTTTTTTATTATTGTTGTTAATACAAAATGATTTTTAAAAACATTTAACTAGTACATAGATACATACATACATGCAAATTATGTTACATTTACATCTATTTCATTATTTCATACATTTTTTATACAAAACTATCTATTCAATGAAATTCCTCTCCGAACATTATAATTCCTTATATTTGATTTGTATGTATTAACAATGAGATATGTACTAAGTTTACTTTAACTGCAAAATAAATATATTTCGTCATCTAATGAGTACTCAAGCAATTAGGAACATATTATTAATTATCAAGGGTATAACATATTTATCAAAATGATCAGATGCAAATTCTTATCATTTTATCATCAATTAAGTGATGATATTTTATTATTATTTGAAAAGGATTCTCCTTTTGGATGTTCCTTGACTTATAGGTTGGTATGCGGCTGACCACCCATGCTGTAGAAAATGGTTCACTTTGCCAATGTCACCCTGTTTCAGGGAAGGTCGGCAGGAGTTACAGGGTGTATGTTCATTTGAGATTCAGGTTTTTATATTGTAGGACCACATATGGCATGTTGAAGCGTGAACTTATACATGCCTGTGAAAATGCATATCATGTGAATCTCTAATGTTCCACATATCTTGCAACTTAGATTAGATTACTTTTAAGTTTTAAATTGTAAGTTTTGTTTCAACTTAAAAAGCAAACTGACTTGAAACAATTTACAATTTTCTATAAAAGTAAGTATCTACTAAACTAATTGTTCATAAATTACTCAAAATACATACTTAGGTACTTTTAATAAAAAGAGGATAATTATTTTATGAATCATAAAAACTTGAATGTTTTTTTCACCCAATTTTAGGATATAAGCATGGAATAATGTTTGTGTCAGTTCGCTATTTAAATCTAAGCTTAAAATGAACTCCAATATATTTTTAAAAACAATACTACATTTCTTATTAATACTCATTATGTGGGTATTTATTCATTTAATTACAAACTACCAAAATTATGATTTGTTATTGTGGTCAACATGTAACAAAAAAAAGAAGTATTTTGTATTGTTTGTGTATTAACACTGAAAATTCATATTGTTTAATTTTATAATGTTTGGATGAATTCAAACAAAACAATGTTTATTTTCACTATAAAATTTATTTAAATAAATTATATAATAATAAATTTTAAATAAATTTTACAGTGAAAATAAACAGTGTTTTGTTTGAATTCATCCAAAAATTATAAAATTAAAAAAAAAAAAGTTTTAATATTCCTCTTCAGAAACATTGTTCCATATATTTGTATATTGTGTCATTTGAATGTTAAATATTTATAAGTTTAATATTTCATTTTATTCTTGATAAAAAAAAAATATTGAACAGTGAGTATATTTATAATATGGTTTATCTTAATTTTTTTATTTAACATACAGCTGAAGCCATCAGGTAAATAACAAAATGACATTTAATTAATCTACATATCATTGTTGATAATTTTATTTATTGCAGTAGCAAAACATTATTTTTTTTACATTTACCGAAATATCATCAAACATTTACATAACAATTAGCTACAAAAAATTATTATCTTAGTTTCCACGGCAAACAGTTGTAGACAACGCAAGGGTCTGTATCAGTTCCCCCGAATATGGCAGGAAGGGAGAGCCTTCCCCGTCAGCGTCTTCTAGGAGGACTCCCAGCCGCGTCTTGCTGCGAAGATTGCGAGGACTGCCTTGATAAAGATGGCGTCCCACCTCTTCGCTGTGGGATGACAAACTCCGTTGTCCTCTGTGGAGTGACAAATGGATTGGGACCAGAATATGGCCCTGATATAGAGCCTTGCCTTTGGGGAAGCCGTCTTGGTGGACTTTGAGATTGTTCCTGGCTTGGGCTGGATCCTTGTTGAATATTTATAGGACTGGACAATTTTGGAGGAGAAGTTCCAACCTTTTGAGCCCCTGCTCCCATTCTGTTGAAGAAAAAATAACTTTAAATGTGAGAAAAGCTTTCTCTCCATAATCTCCTTACAATTTAATATGATGGGCACAGTTTGGCCAAAGATAATCAAATAAATTATTGATTTTGAAAATCATCACTCTTCTAGCACGGCTTGAAACATAGTACCTACAACATATCAATGTTCATATTTTTCAAAAAAACATTAGTAAAAATGAAGCTTCTGCTATTGACCTACACGGCGTAAACTGAATGTGGTGAAAATCGGAACTAACGTAGTCATCTTATAAAATTATACTTTTGATAGTTCAATGTGAAGTTAGCTGAATTGTTAAAATTTAACAAGTATTTTGTTGAGGAAAAACAAAATAAAACACATTGATTCTAGCAGTTTGAAGGCCCTAAACTTATAACAGCGCCATCCTTCTTTAGCTGTCATCTAAGTTCAGTTTAAGCTGTGTATAGGTACATATATTCATATTATGATAGTTCCTATAGTTACAATAGGGTAATTTCACTTTTTTTTATTTCATAAATGATACACTTACGTTTTTAAAATGCATCTGCGTTTTTAAAAAAATAATATATGGCTTAGTTTTTAAATTATAACTCCTTAAAATTCATGCATTTTTTATTTCCGGTAAAACAGAACATTTTTTTATTTAGGCGGATATGACATCGATGAATCTTCGGAGTGTACCGACGAGCCCAGGTAGTCTGTCGGATCCATCTACGTCATTTTGATGTCACGGCGTGGCTAGTCAGCCGCGCTGCGTTTTGGCGGGATTCAAATTCTTGGCATTTTATTTTTGAAAATTATTGATGATATTTTTATTTTTAATACTTAAAAAATATATGGTTGTGATCCTTGAAATGTACTCTAGACAACCATAATATTGTAAACCGTTTTCCCCATCACTGCAATTACCCTATTGTAATTTAAATTGATGAAGTGTCCCACCTGTACTCCTGTGGATCAGGCATTGTGTTATGTCTGCCCATGGTGACAGGAGGTGGAGGTCTCCTTGGGGGGATGGCGGGAGCCGCTCCCTGACTAAGCTGTCGAGCAGGCCCAGGACCCACCTGCCGCGGCCCAGCATCTACCCCAGGGGACTGTCCCAAGCTCTGCCAACCATCCTTCATCAACTGCCCTCGGGAATTCTGTCTGGGAGGTATCAATGGCGGGGGTGGATGCCTTGGTGGGGGATTCCCCCCAATCACAGAATCATAAGTCTGTTGCAAAGGTCGACCATTATTTCCTTGGCTCACAGAAGCAACAACAGGCGGAACCACTTTACTGACGGCGACAGGTGATTCACTAACTGAAGGCCTTTTTGGAGATTGGTTCACTGAAGCTTTTGCAACTGGCACGGTAGCTTGCGATGTGGTTACAGCTGCTTCAGGATCCTCATCTGGGTTTGCTTTGTCAGAGACATTTGGGCCTCTCGCTGCTTGTTGCAAGATTTGTTGCTTTTGCTCTTGTCCAGCAGCGAGATATGAAAACACGCATAGTACAGCGTAGCAGATTTGTTCGGCCTAAAATACACATAAAAAACAATGTTTCAACTATAATGAAGAAACAAGTAACATAGAAATAATAAAATAAAATGTTTCGTACCTTGGATGATCAAAATAAAACATGTTTCTATAAAAGCATTTACTGTACACAATCAACGTCCTCGTTAAGCTTGTACATAACATGGATTGAAAAATAGCGATGTATGGAAATACAGATCTTTGTAGCCTAAAAACATAACACATGCAAAACAAACTAGGTATGTAGAGCGCAAGATTTTTAAGTTGGGCACATATTGCTGAATGCAATATTTACTCAATTTCAAAATCTTTGGCCCTATCTAATAACAAAACAAAACAAAACAAATGCAATGGTTCAAAAAAATTAAATAAAATCACAAAGAAAATAATTTGTAAAAACATAAAACAGACAACAAAATAATGATTGGTTTTTAACTATTTCAAAATATTTTGTTTAGAATAAAGCTTTACATTGAAAATATTGTACACTAAGCCAAAAAGTTATAATTAATAACAAATTGTAAAAGACGTACCATTGAGGATTTGTATTTTCTTTGAATTACTTGACGAGTTTTGGGATCTGAAATAAATAAATAAATTTAAATTTTTGTACTTGCTCATTCAAAAAAGTACTTAAGTAGTTTTTATTAGTAAGGGGCTGTCCATATATTACGTCATTCGCATTAAGGGGGGGGGAGTCTGGTCTGCGGATGATGGCAAATGATGTAGGAATACTAAAAGTGACGTTGTTCTTGTAAATACCAATTTCTACAAAATATTCAAAATACTACGTAAGTAATATAACATTATTAATTATTAAGCTCATCCATTATTACACCAAGAGGGGGAGGGGGGGTCATTAGATAATGACTATAGGATGATTGTAAGGGGGGGGGGTCGAAAATCGATGACGTAATTTATGGACGGCCCCTAAGTACATATTGTTCAAAATTTACTTACTGAATTCTTCCAAAATAAATATTCCTCCCTTCTGTGTGAAGCATTTCCTGATATGATCCAACCGCACAAAGAACTGGAAAAGAAAATATAGCAATCAATCTTTACTGAAATCCAACTTTGGTACATAAAATAAAAAACAAATAAATTTTACATACCTACATTGCATATTATTTTCTGTGCTTTTAAATTATATATTTTTCTCTTCATTGTAATAACACATGGTGTACTTAATAATATACAATGCAATTATGTAAAAATATCTATAAGATTCAATCAACATGCTCAAAGAACAACAGTGTTGTGCGACTAAGTGAAAACTCACATTGAGGTTTTCAACTACCTAAAAATGTAAATGTAAAATTTAAGTGTCGAGTGATGAACATTCTCGATATAGATTGTTAGATAAACAGTAACATCATTCAAGCATGAAAGGTTGGTTAGCGGAGAGGAAGGAAGGTGATGTTCCACTGAGATTGTGATGGGAGCTAAGCCAAGCCTATAACACAACATGAGACAGAAAGCAGGATGAAGCGCATGCATGAGGTGTGAGGTTAGGTTGGGTGATGGGTGAGTGGGTGAAAGGTGAGTGGGGGCAGGTGAGTGCAGCAAGCGGGATGAGACAGCCACAGCGTCCCAGAGTGGCTCCCGGAACTTAAGAGATGGTCTACTCTAATGTTATGTAACCTTGAATTGATATGGGGCTGATTTAAAAACTAAACAAGTATCAAGAACAATGTTTGAATAGTTTGTTTCTAGAACGACAATATAACATCAAGTAGTTGATAGTGAGAATATGGGCAGGATTGGCAGGTGCAGGCAGCAACAGCAACTGGCCTGGCTCGTCAGGCTATGTATGGCTATATGTATGGCTATATATATGGCTATATTGCTATATGGCTATGTGCTATGTGTAGGAACTGCTACACAAGACTGTCATAATGGGACCGACTAATCGGTTGCATGCAGCATTAGGGTGACCACTCGACGCCGAGCACTTCCCCACATTTGTACAGCTCGTGTTCAAATCATAGGACAGAATCATCAAAAGAATAAGAAACAGCGCTAGAGATGGTTCAAGAAAATTATACAATTAATCATACAAAACAATAAGATATGGAGTCTTCGGTGTGTGTTGAATTGCAAGAAAATGATAACTAAAAGGATGCTAAAAGATCGAAATGATTCGAAAGCCTCAAACTACAGGAAAAGCCCTCTACTCTAAAAGTCAAACAGTCAGTTGCTAAATATGTAAGACAAGTCAGTCAAACGACATGATGAAGTGACAAGATGTGTAGCGACAGTTATGAGCACCAACAGAATCACTCTGTACCTCAAAGTCCTTCAGATGGGCAGCACCCGCAACACGCCCGCACCCCGCCAGACAACACGCAACACGCAAAACAGACAAACACATCACATTAGTTAGGAGCCGCAGTTCCTTCTTCACGGTTACTTCTGCTGACAATGCAAGGACCATCTCAAAAGTTCCTAAGCTACTCTCCTGAAGAAGCTCTTCCATTCACAACCACCATCACTATCAATACTCATTATTCTCTTCATGTAGGTACGCGTACACGTTGTATCACAGCACCGTTCAACTTTACAAATGAAAAAGCTCCTTGGGCATGACGACCGATGGAACGCTTATTGTAAACACGGGATGGCTGCCAGAGAGAGAGAGAGAAAGAGAGATATAAGCTGAGAGCTCCTTGTCCATGTAAATAATGTAAGATTGGTCAGCACAGGTCATGGCAAACGACGTTAATATAATAAATGGATCATTCAATATAGTCACTTAGCAAATATGGAAGAATATAGAGGGCCAACACATAGCAGCATGCAGAACACTGAGACCAGGAAGTCACATTCCTTGGTGGAGCCCGTCAACAAACGTTATATATACGTAAACTATGGCTGAAGACAACATGTTACTCTGGACCAGAATATGTTACGTGAGGATAAGCCAGACAAGGCCCGGCAGGACCAACAAATCAATATTGTAATAGTACTCATTATCACAAAATAAACAAATATATAAAATAATATTGAATAAATAAAGTTGCAAGCAGAATGCGAGCAGGGGACAGTGAATATTGTAGTAAAAATATCGCACCACTGTGATTATCACTTAACGAAATAAAACAGTTCAGTAAGTTGAGCAATCAGGAAGTCAATCATTCTATAGGCAGGAAATTTTGAGTGGTCCTTGCAAACAACAACAAAATAAAGATAGGTACCTACTACCTATTCTCATCAACTAGAAGTTCATGTGCAATGTAGATGGCAGCTTGGACAGTATTTGTATCAACAATATGCTACTCACCAAAGTCAAAACTTTAAAGTACACAATGTGTAGAGTTTAGATTTTTGTAATTCTTACATATTTAAGAACATGGAAAATTCAAAAAGGGATTGGTTTCAAATAGACTAAAACATTAACTATGGTTAAGGTTTCAGGTAAAGGTTAAACCTTACAGAAACTATAAGGTAAATTATATTTATATTTCTAAAAAATGCATAACTGGAAAACTTTCAATACTGAAGTAAAGGAAACATTTTGTGTACAAGACACACAGAAATAATGTGTCCACTCAAAGACAGCTAAAAACTAAAAAATTAAAACAAAGTATATTTTATGTAGGTAAAAAATGCTAGAATACAAAACATAGTCCTGTATAGAACTTGGGTTCACGTAATCAATTAATAGTTTAAATAATCAGTCGCAGCTTATGAGACGTCACCAATAGTTCACAAATAATTAAGCACCGCGTTGATCAATTTTTGAAAAAGCATTTGCAGGGCGGTAAGCTTTATTGATAATAATAATTTTGCAATAACAAGATTAGCAGTGAATGATGCTGATCACGGATAAACTGACATAAACACCTTAGTGAGAGAGCACTGAAACCCGGAAAAGATCGAAAAAAACACAAAGCAAAATTCAAATTTCTTCAAAACACAATGCACAATAATAAATTTACTAAGAGATAAGATAAAAGAATTGTTTGTATGGTGTAAGTATAATCTTACCTTGCTGTGCTGAAACAGAAGGCCGACGCCTTCCATACACACTTGTATGAGACCTCCTTCTCCTGTCATACAGTCCTGGATGGGGAACTCCCCTCCCAGTTCTGCCCCCACACCGCCCCCTCCGCCCCTCTCCATTGCTTCTTTGATGCAGTAATAAAGTGCCTTGCACTAAAAATTAATCATACAACATCAAAGTGATTTTTTTCTTGATGCTTTTAAACACAAATATTTTTCAAAATTTTATTTCTGTTGAAAACCGAATCTCTTGTAGAAAAAATTTAATCTTGAAACATATAACCCCGTATTTACAAAGAACGCTTTGAGAACTCATAATGCCAAGCATGAGTCCTAAGTATCCGATCGTTTGTTTTCTATGCAATCACTACTTAAATGCCTAGAATTTACACATATAAGTAATTATGAGGTCTCATAGTATTGTTTGTGAATACCAGTGTTAGTGTCAAAAAATAATTGATATTGAAAATGTGTCATACCTTCTTGGTATAATATTTGTGCAGCTGTGTCTGTCCACCATTTCGCCTCCACAAGCACAAGACCTTAATTTTCGGGCTATAAGTCATATTCACTAGTCGTTCGTACCACCACCTTTCCACAATTGAGCCTAAACATTAAAAATCAAACATAAAAGCATAGTCAAGAAATAACAGTTATCTTATTTGATAAAACAAAAAAGATTAATAATACCTTTTGTAGTCCGTAGTACCAGACCGTCGTCTCTCACTTCAAGAAATCTCAACTCTCCAGTGGCATCAGTGCCCTGGTGTACGGTGAAAGACTGTCTATGGAGCAAACGAGATCCTAACGGCTTCAAATCTATATCGTTGCCATGCTAAAAGAAGCAGAGATTTCATTTTGATTCTTTCACTTATTCATTTCCAATCAACCACCAGTCTTACATTTTAAAAATGTTATAGATTATTAATTGTCCTTTCTTTAATGGTAAAAGATTTTAGTTTGTTTGACTACCATTTTCTTTATGACACAAGTTTCCATCTAAGAGTCAATCGGCGCTATTCTTAGACAGTTTGGTCGTCTGTTGAGCCCAAGCTTTGATAAACTAATGATGTCTTATCACCACGGTTATTCCTACCTACCAAATATCGGTAATATTTGTATGAAGACTAATCAGCTGTTCACTTGCGGCCATCTTGGATTGACAGGTCTTCATACAAATGCATCATTAGCATGAGACTTCCAGCCCAGGCATCATTAGTTTGTCAAAGCGTGGACTCAACGGACGACCAAAATGTCTAAGAATAGCACCAAATGTTGTTTAGTCTTAAAACTTCTTATCTGAGCATGCAATCAATATGAAGATATTGTAATATTGAATACTTAGACAAAGTGAAAAATATTTACCAAGTTTCCAATCTGATCAAGCAGTTGATTCACTTCCTGGCTGTATACTAATCCGATATGGCTCTTTGCAAGAAGCCTCCTGACTTTGTTCCTTATGTGATTTGGTTCACATCCAAGCATGACCAAAGATGCGGTGAGATTATAAAGAGCGGTGGACAGGAGACGGTCTTCTTCGTGCTCTAGTCGCTTTCTTTCTGTGTCACTGAGGCATTTGTAGCGTTCCATCATTTCACCGGGACCCTTCAGAAATAACAATTATAAATCAGAAATAACACTAAACTAATTATGTCATCCTTCTAAAATTTCAAAGGTCATACCTGGTCCATTCCAATCATATCTCTTTCTTGACTGACTGCATCTAGGAAAGCATCTTCCCAGAATTGCATCTGATCCCATAGACTTGATCTTTCTTTACCTAAAAACACACAGAATTGCATCACATTCCAAATTGACATTTGACATTTGACTTTGTGCTGTTGGTTAACTGGCTACAGAGGTTGATATCTTCATTATAAGATGGCCCAACTGGATCAATACAAGCTTTTTGAGATTGGTTTAACCATTTTTTTTTCTTTTGAAATCCAATTGAAAACATTTATTTGAAAATATCTTTAATAATAATCTATAATCTAAGTTGCAAGGATATATTCATTTAAAGCTCTCAGATGTATGCCCACAAACCAACACTTGTAGTTCGCGCTTACAAATGCTGAATATGATATGATCTGATATAAAGAAGCATACCTAAATTTAAAACCTTGTTTCTTTACCTATTAATCCTTGGAATAAGTAAGTTCTGCCACTATCAGGTGACGATGTTGGGGAGGTATTCACTATATGACCGCCAGTATAACGGAATCCAGTACTGAGAGATGACTTTGATGACCAAACACTTGAAGTCCTTTGCTTTGCAGTCCGAGGAAACTGTAACAAAAACAAAAAATTCTAAAGACCCATATTCTTATTACTTTATTCCAAAAGTAGATAATTATTTTCATAAAATAGATATGCGAATGAATGGAATATCCAGAGTCATAATAAAAGAAGAGCCTGTATGAGGAAGGTTATGACTCTGGAGGAAATGAAAGAAGTATGTAAGGACAGAAATAAATGGCGGTTGATCTGTAATGTTTGCGGCTAGGGTTTATTAAATTGGAATTTGTTTTCTGTTTGTTGTCCATAGATATTATTATTTATTGATCTATAAAATGTAATTTGTCATGTACTCGTATGTTCCTTGACTTATAAGTTATAGGTTGGTATGCGGCTGACCACCCATGCTGTAAAAATGGTTCACTTTGCCAATGTCACCCCTGTTACAGGGAAGGACGGCAAGAGTTGCAGGGTGTATGTCCATTTGAGATTTGGTTTTTATGTTGTGGGTTCACATGAGGCATGTGCAAGCGCGAACTTGTACGTGTCTGGTTGTGGGAATGCATGTAATGTGAATCTCCAATGTAACATATCTTTTTTTTTTTTTTTTTTTTATTAGACAAACAAACAGTTATACATAGAATATTTGGGATAAACAACATAGTTATACAATTTCAAAAACCAGCAAAGTTTGCAAACATAATGTAGTATAATTTAGTTTACAGCTTAATTAAGAAGGAGAAACAAGAAAAATTTGGAAAGTAATATGAGAAAAATGAAGAAGAAGAAAGAAAAAAACAAAGAGAAAACGACTATTAACTTAATCATCACATAAAGAGAGGAAAAGGAATGGGGGGAAGAATAGGAAAGGGAAGGAAAAAGAAAAGGAAAAGGAAAGGAAAAGGAAAAGCATCCAACGATTAAACCCCATGAGCCCCCGCTGTCATAAGGGATCTTTTTACAGCTTCATTGAATTGCAGTATGGTGGTGTTAAACAGATCAATGTTGACAAAAAAAATATTGTAGTTATTGCAGGCCCGGTATATGAATGCGCTCTGTAAATAATTAGTTGCACAGGTAGGTTGTTTAAATGTAAGCAAGGATCTAGTTCGTCGTATGGGACAGTTCAAAAAAAAATTTTTAAGCAAGTCGGGTGAATCGATTGTATTGTTCACTATTTTATGTAGAAATTTCATGTCAGTAACGGTACGTCTATTTTCTAAGGTCATTAATTGATGATATTTGGCAGAAAGGCGGTAGTTGTCAAATGTGACACGACATCTATAATTAAGACACTTTAAAAATTTGTTCTGGACCCTCTCTAGTCTATCAATATACGTAGTATATTGAGGATTCCAAACAACCGTGGCATATTCCAGACATGTCCTTACGTACGTATAATAGAGCAATTTTATTGTATTTAGTAGTTTAAATGGTTTAGAGATTCTCAGAATAAATCCCAGCTGCCTAAGGGCCCCACTCACTCTCCAATTGATATGAGCCCTGTACGTCATTTTGCTGTCCAGAACAACACCCAAGTCCTTTACCTCACTACACTTTCTAAGGGATATACCGTCTATTGTATAGTTAAAATAGTAAGGGGTATTGCGACGAGTAAAAGATATTGAGCAGCACTTAGCAACGTTCAGAAATAGGCTACTTCTTGAGCAATAGTGGGACAAACTCTGTAAATCAAACTGAAGTTGTTCGGAATCTTTGGAGCATTTAATTCTTTTGTATATTTTAATGTCGTCAGCATAGATCAAGAAAGAAGATGATCTGAAACAATGCTGAATATCATTTATGTACAAAATAAATAATACAGGCCCCAAATGTGAGCCCTGTGGAACGCCAGATGGACATTGTTGAAATGGAGAAGTATTACCCTCTACCGTTACTGCTTGGAGTCTATTAATAATGTAAGAAGATAACCATCGTAGCAGGTTGCCGTGCACTCCATACCTCCCGAGCTTATGGATTAATATTTCATGGTTAATTTTGTCGAAGGCTTTCGAGAAGTCCGTATACACGGCATCAACCTGTCCCCCACCACTCATTGAATTGTGTAAGTAGTCAGTGAATTCAACCAAATTCGAGTCAGCCGATCTGCCTTTAAAAAATCCATGTTGATTTGGAAGAATAAAACTCTTTAATGCTGGAGTCAGTTGCTCTACCACGATTTTCTCCATCAATTTGCTGAACAAGGAGAGTTTGGAGATAGGCCTATAGTTCTCTACGTTATGCTTTGGCCCCGATTTATGGATGGGAGTCACAAAGGATCTCTTCCAAGTATCCGGGAATACTCCAGTTGTAAATGACAAATTAAATAAAATGGAAAGCGGAGCGACCAATTCCTCTGCGCATTTAACTATGAATAGCGGGGGAATTCCATCGGGGCCCGGACTTTTATTCAAGTCCATTTGTTTGAGATTTTTCAAAATATCAAATGGTTCAAAAGAAATGCGGGCGATATCAATCTCTCCAGGGCTCACCACGTCTGGTACTGGACAAGCACTCGATGTAAACGATGACTGAAAGAAGTCACTGAACATCTCGCATACCTGTTCCATTTCGTTAGTTACAGTGTTTTTATAATACATGTTTTGTGGGAAACCTGATTGTGATTTCATACATTTAACGTAGCTGTGGATATTCTTTGGGTCATTTTTAATATTTAACTCTGTTCTATTAATAAAGGTTCTGTAACATTCGAGTTGCATTTTTTTTTGGCGTTCTCTAAGTAAGGAATATTCATCATAGTCCTGAAGTAGGCCTGATTTTTTCCATTTCTTATGAACCTTTAGTTTTTCCCTTATAACTTTGACCAATGGGTGTGAATAACAAACGGGAAATCTTTGAGAACTTGTACGTATTTTTGATCTTTGCAACTTAGATTAGATTAGATTAGATTGGATTAGATAAAAACAAACTCACTAATTCATAATAAAAGGTTTGAATTAGATCTTCTCTTCCTAAAAAGTGGCTGACTTTGGCGAAAATGAAAGACGGCGAAAACGTGCGCGACCACGTGGATAAGTTCTTTGAAAACGTTGATAAACTGTCTGACATGGGCATAGAAATAAACGGTGATCTCCTGGCGATAATGCTGTTGTATAGCCTCCCAGAGAGATTTGAGAACTTCAGGTGTGCAATCGAATCGCGTGACGAACTCCCGACCCCGGACGCGCTCAGAATCAAAATTTTGGAAGAAAATGAAGCACGGGGAAAGAGACCAGAAAGAACAGAAGGCGCATTCTACGCCAAGAAGAAAACACATGTCACTTGTAGAGTGGTTTGACAGACAGTAATGTATTTGTGCTACCAACCATACAATGTTATATAATAGGTAGTTGCCAACATGGCTGTGACAGGAGTGTCATTCTAACATTAACTCTGATTTTAAGTTAAACCAATCTAATGAATAAAGCGATAAGGATGCTGATAATATTTGTGTGAGCAGAATGTTATTATAGATGGCACCCAGTAAAGCAATACATAATAGTGCTAAATTCAGAGTAAAATCCTGCCACCTTGACAATGTGCAACCAACTTCAGGCCAATCAGAAAAATTGTAGGAAACTTAATATTATGTTCTAGCATTTATAGATCTTATTATTTATGATTTCAAATGGACTTATTTATCGGGGAGCAAACATCTATTTCGGCAGGGACTGTCTATCATCCTTAGCAACCAATAACAGAATAAGAGTTGTAGGTTTACACGGCCGGCTGATGATGCTGGAGAGATGTTTTCCGGGATCTGTTGCTGTGGTCTATAAGATCATCTTCATCATCATACTACACGCTGAAGAAGCCCATCGTAGACATGACCGAAACGTCCGGAAGCTCCAGCTCCCATAGACCATGGCAACAGATCCCGGAAAACATCTTTCCAGCGTCAATAACAGAATATTTGTATGCATTTCGTTATGCCGTCAATTATTGTTCAAATTTGGTCGATATTACTTATGTAGGTACCAGTGGTGAAGGGTGCCATACAAGCCGGTTTCCATCGGTTTCCCGTTAAAATGAGGCAGAAATTATAATAAAGTAGACTGCATGGTTTCAATGGGGAAAAAATATGTATTGTTTCTTTGGTTTTAAATGTATTTTTTTTACTTTGTGCCTATTTTTTTAACTACTTTGTTACATCATTTTAAAAGGGAAGCCGATGGGAACCGGCTTGTATGGCACGCTTCGCCACTGGTAGGTATGTACCTATATTTTTGGGAATCATATAAGTAAGTATTCAACAACAGAGTTTTTTTTTATGAACATTGCTGTTGATATCCAAAACTTGAATCAATATTTTGCTACAGAGTATGCCATCACAGCATACTGAAGGGACATCAAGGGGGTAGAAGACAGAAGAAACGACCAAGCCCATATTAGGAAGATGAAGTAAGGAAAAATTCAATTCAATTCCAGCATTTGAAGGGTTTCAGCCAAGGACAGGTGTTGGAGGTGAGGACTAATACAGGCAAAGGTTCTATATGAGCTGTAGGGCCATCAAAGAAGTATATATTGGTAGATACTCACATTGGACTGGACCTCAGTATCAGACACTGTGGACCTAAATGAGGCGCGATGCGTTGCAAACGCATTCGGATGATTGGTGGTGATGGAGCCCGTCTCCGCCAGAGAAGACTGCGAGCCGTGCAGCGTGCCAGCCTAGCCCACACACACACACACAACTAGACAACACACTCTAACAACGGGAACTATAACTACCACACATGCCAACTAGTGACCAACCAAAGAATGTGTTTAAACAAAGAGTAAAGATTTCAGTCTCATAGCCAATCAGACAGTTCATTTACAGTTTTAGTCAGCGCTATAGCCACGAGGTCAAGACACATGTTTGAGATGGAAACAATGCCCTTGTCATTCCCGTCTGCTCATATCAAATGAGGTAGAGGACTCATATCAATTAGGTAGAGGACTCATATCAAATGAGTAAAGTCTCATTTCAAATGAGGAATTGTCTTTGACAGTTTTAGTCAGCGCTATAGCCACGAGGTCAAGATTGTGATTTTGGCATATTATTTAGATGGAAACAATGCCCGAGTCATTTCGACTGCTCTGCAAGATCATAGCTTTGAATCTAAGCTAACAGATTTCATTGGGTAATTAATTATCTATTAATTAAAATTTATAGCTTTAAATTTATAATGTTAATACCTGTTTCTGGCCAGAACAAAATAGTTCAGGGAATTCATTCACAAATTTTCTTTTTTAGAAAGAAAATAAAGCTTAATTATTGATAAACAGCAATATTTACAAGTTCTAGAAGTCTCATTTTGGTTGGTCACTACTGCAAACTCACTTATCAGTGAACAATGCTAAGCAAAGGAGAATGTATTTGGTTATTACAACTGTTTATTGTAAGACAAAGCTACATCCCTCTTTGTCTCAACAGTAAGACAAGGAGGGATGGATGTTGCTTATATCTTTACCTGCAGGTTGACACACATTCCAGCAAAAATACCTAATTATTCCTATCTTTAAGTACCATGCTTACTTTCCACATAGGGTGATATGGATATTGACCTAGCTCAAATTTCACTTTGCTCAGATGATGCCTTGTTCCAACTTCCTCCTCAGTTTATTTGTGCCGACTAGAATTCCATGAATTCACAGTGTTTAATGCTTCCTCAAGCAAGAAGCGTTTTTAGTGTGTGTCAAGGCGCTAAAACGTCCCAGTCTTTTGTTGCGTTATAGTGCTGCGCTGCGTTGTACGGAACATGTCTTAGCAGGTCAAACGCACGCCACCAGTATGCGCCGCTCTGTCGTGGCATCCGGACGTCAACGTTTTTATGTCAAAAAATTTATGATAAAATGCCTTTGAAAAAAATATACTTGTTTAAAAGAAACAGTGCTTACAAAAAAAATCCACAAAGACAAAATTTTGCTAGATAATGCGTAAAGAAACAACAACTTATTTTCATCTCAGTCGCTGAACGGTGACCAGTGACGACACTGAATAGCGTCAGAGCCGTTCAGATACAATGCACACAATGTGACGGCATTTCAAAGCTGACGCCTTGACGCACGAAAGACACATTCTTTTTGACAAAGTCGTTTTACCTACAAGTTGTTTTTCTCTTACAGGATCAATTCTCAAATTTAGTCAGAAAAAAAGCACTATGGAAAATAATGAACAAATTTTATGTAAAGCCTCACATTACAGATGTTGTCATGTTTTTGGCAAACATTTATACTTACTTATATATCCACTTAACCCAGCATAGTGTTATCAAATACAATATTACTTATCTTAAAGTTACAAATGGGAAGTAACTTTCATATTAACAAGTGCGTGCAGAAGCAAATAAATTCCTACTTTAGTATACTTGCAGTGTAATTAATAAGTAGAAAATTCATAAATATATTTTTTATCGTCTACTTTAGAACTAAACACTGATTAAATTAATTACATGGGGATTTTTTTTCAAACTAGGGAAAGTGCGGATTTTTCCCTATGATGCCATATATTGTTCTCAATTTTTATAGAAAACTACCCAATCCTGCAATAACTCTCAAACCATTTACTCACATGTAAATGAGTGTTAATAAAGGATACAATAATGAGACTATTTTTATAAACATCCCTTAGTTATTTTGTATCGGAACTTATTTTGTCAATTGATCACGGAGTCCACACAAATGACAAAGACAAAATAATTGTGATCTTGCCAAGTCGGGTCGTTGGGGAGAAAGCTAACTAATATTTTGTCATTGGACTCTGTGGTCACATAGACCTGTGGCGTTTTCACGCTGAGAAAAATTTCAAATTTATAAATCCCATTTTCAAAAATCATACCTGTAAAAATTATATTGAAAGATCTGGGCTCTTATTCAGGATAGGGGATAGAGAAGACTCATCTCGATTATCCCCGAAAAAGCAATAAATTGTATTGTGAGGCACCATACCTTTATTCCTTTTTCGGGGATAATTGAGATGAGGCTTCTCTATCCCCTATCGTGAATAAGAGCCCTGACTGACTGCAACTTGATTTAAATGGCTGTCACCTAAGAGGATGCTAATAAGAATAGCCCTTAGTTATATTATCTTATTTATTCGGAAATCTAACATTTTAGTCACATTTAACTACTTTGAAACAATACGTTGTAATACTTTATTATAAATATATGTTACATACCTCTGATTCAAATGATGTAAGTTTACTAAGGAGCATGTTTCTTTTCTGATTCAGCATATCTTTAAACATGTCAGTCGTTGTTTGAGAATCCGGAGGCTCTACGTCTTGATCAGGAAACCTGAGCGTAGGAGGATCTGGAGCAATAAATCAGCCATTAGTTAAAAATATCCAGTTTATAACTCAATTATTGGAAAATCATCATAGCAGATAGGAGGCATTTGATTAAAATACCACATGATGGGAATTCAAAGCAAATGCGATTAATGCTTCCATTTAAAGCAACCAATTACATGATATCGAATTGAGAAATCGCATAGCTGTTACCATGAACTTCCTCCCATGAATTAATGGTTGGTTTTAAGCCTGGCCACCTTAATTGTGAAGTTCAAAATTTGTTTAAGTACTCACCAGCTGTAGAATTCTTCCTTGAAGATGAAGAAGAGCTTGGACTCATCGGTGAGCCAATATTGTCTCTGCTTCCAAAAGGACTAAGCCCTCTGGCTAACTGAAGCGTTGATAACTGATTCTCATCAGCTTGTGCCGTTTCTTCACCAGATAGGATTTCTTTGGTCCAAAAGTGTGTGTGAGCTATTTCTGTCAATTGAAATACTGATGCCATTCCTCCAAGACCAAAGTTTTGAAAAGTAACTTCCAAGCCGTGTACTATTGCTGAAATCACCTTCAGAATGCCTTTCCACACGCTCTTGGGCAGACACTGCAAAAACATACAGAATAATTTATTGATATCATTTTTCACAAGGGAAAAATATAAATTGGTGATTTTTATACTCACAACATCTTCTATGTGATCATCCGGTGAGATCTTTTTATTGAAGGTTTTATTTAATTTGCTCAAGACCAAATTTCTGTAGGATTCATCTTCCATTAGTTTTTTCAATCTATTCAATTTCAGCCAGCCGACACCTTCACCTTCCAAAACTTGAGAAATCACCTGAAATTATACAAATACCTAAATATTGAGCAACCAAAATGTAGAAACACCTTACTCTTTCCTACTTTACACTAAACTCATTAGTTCAAATATTTTTATTTATTTTTATTAACAAGATAACATCATAGGTATATGTGCCTAGAGTCCTTATCAACCAATAATATATTAGTCAGGCATTTCCCTATAAAGCGGGCCTTCTGACATCACAACTTTTTTTTCTATGGAATTGTCGTTAACTCCATGCATAAGTGACAAGCAAACATAATTTGATGGTTGCATTTATGAACATCTTTAAATTTGACAGTTAAGATGTCTGTTTGAGGGCCGGTCTTATAAACGAGAGACCAAATATCCGTCAGTATCTCGGCAAGTTACTAACGGATGGACGTTTATGGACTGATCTTACCGATGGTCGTCCTATAAAGCTTTTTTAACCGTCCGTTAGTTCTCAATAATGCACTCGTATTTTCAACGATTTTTTGCGCGCATTCATGAACATACGTCATCCGTTTGCTGTCAAAGACGAAACATAACCTAAAGTTGCGTTTGACAAATACGAAAATGACTAAGACAGCGCAATTTTAATGCATTATCTATCACTTTTGGAAGAAATTATCTTCAACAGGATAGAGCGTAGTAGTCCAATGACACGCAAAACTCACCACAAAGAAACAATTCTTTGCAGCTGACCTAACCTCAAACCTTAACTAACCGGCCGGTATCTGCCATTAATTGATGGGTCGGCTGTCGGTTAGATCTGTCGGTAACTTTTACGGAAATAAAACAAACGGATTCTTATAAGACGAAAAATGTGACGTTTGTATTATATTTCGGTAAATTTGGTATGACATTGAACTAACGGATGTTTATAAGACCGGCCCTGAAACGTAAGTATTTATTATAAGTTTAAGGTATAGGTACACTGAACATACATCATTCAAAAAGCTTTGATTCTCTGCATTGATATTCGTCTTATCATGTTGTGATCGGTAAGGATCATCTGGATGGCCAGCATTTGTGTGTTTGATGAGCGGAGACCTCTGCACCAGCCCTTTGGTCCCCTGTGGGAAAGGTCCTCCACTTTGAGCTGGTCCTGCTGCCTTTGGTTTGGCTGCAGCCGCCTGACTTTGAGGTGGAGCTGATTTCACCTGTTGAGCCTGCTGAGCTTGCTTGGCATTTTTATCTAAAAAATAAACATATTTTTCAAACTGCAACAAAAACGAAATGGAAACCAAGAAAATGTATTTATTTATTACTTTTTCCAAACAGATCGCTAAACATGCTTGATGTTGATGCTGCTATTCCATTGAGATCCGAGCTGATGTTAGAAAAGAAGTCACGGTGAGTTGCAGCGATGATATTTGTTGTTTGAACTGTAGTTTGTGAAGAATCTCTTCGACTGCCAGGTGGACTTCCACTACTCCAAGAATCAGTCTAAAAGAAAGCATCATTTTATGAGACAAATCTTGCTATTTATTACACTTTTTAAACTTAATTTCATTGGTACTTTACCTTGAGTAATCCTTTTTTAGTGGCAACTTCTTTGGCACTTTTTGTCAGATCATCGAGAGTGGATTTACCGACATATGTCAAATCTTCAAAAGTATTTTTGCTCACGCCCGCTGCAGTTTTGCTTGCTTCTAATGCACTCTTTGAGGCAACCTGTACACTCTTAGTAGCTCCTTCTGCGGCTTTCTTTGCTTGTACGGTAAACTAAACAAAATTATCAATATTATGGTTATTACCAAAATGTACTTATTGGTTGCATAAAGTTAAAAATTAAATCATCAAAGCTATGTATAAAATGAGGACCATTTTACCACTAAAATAAATTTAGAAATTACCTTGTCCATATGTGCCATCAAGCCTTCTTGGCTGCTTTGTCTGTTTACCAGTTCTTTAGCCTGTGATGTAAATTGTTCCAGAAGAGAACCTTGAGAACCTTGTCGGGTCACTCCAGGACCATGGCTAGAGGAACCACTAGTATTAGATGACACGCTGCCACCTTGACTGGTCGACCCAAATGAACCAGTGCGAGCTAATGCATTTCCTACACCAGACTGCTTCTAGAATAAAACAAGAATATGTAGGGAATCCATTTAGGAAAAGCAAATATTTGTCAAAATACTAAAATTAATGGAAATAATATTCAAAAATAAGATTGACTATTATTTGTATCAACTACAAGATTACAGAAAAGATGGCATTATACTTGTGTTGGTTTAGGCCCTCTCAAGGAACTTCTATGAGGATGAGCAGGCTGGCTCCTATGACTTGGAGTAGAGGGCCAGTCAGAATCACTGGTGTTTGCACTGTCTTGCTTGGGAGGGGACGTTTGGGATTGAGAAGCTTGCCCACTAACAATGGTTTTTGGAGTGATTGTTGAATTTGAATCTGACTCATTTTCAAAACTGCCACTGCTTTCTTTTCCCTGAAATATAACATTTTTATGTTATTTTTTTACTGGGTAACTTTTTTATCATGTAACTCAATTATTTTTTATAATATTTTGACACTTCTTATGTAGTCCTTTGCTAACTTCACACCAATCACCATCACTTTTGGGTTTTGATACATCCATTTAAAAAATAATTTCTCATCTTGTTTTTAAACTACTCAAAGAATTTGTACGTAGCTTACGTGTTTCTTGGTAGATGCACTCTCAGCCCCGATTATTCCAGAATCATCCAATCCTTCATTGTCAAGTCCCTGATCATCTGATACGTCACTTTTGTCTGAGCTGGAAGGTGTTGGACTTGGCGAACGAGAAGGGTGAGGAGATCTGGCTGGGCCCTGGCCTGATGGATACAGCAAACTAGATGGTGGATGATAAACCTGTAACAATATTTGATGACATTAACAATAATTCATCATTTTAACTGTTCAAAACACGTATAATGTAATGACTAACCGTTTTAGGGTCAAACGATGATGAAAGTGTCATTGGTTTGTCAGATTGGACTACGGCACCATATACTTCACCTAAGCCATGATGAGCGGCTTGACTTCCCGCTAGAAAACCTGAAAATATATTTATTTATAAAGTACTGATTTTTTCTCAAAGTCCTAACAAAGAAAGGATTGTTGTGACAACAAACCCTCAATGGCGCATGGACCCAGAGCCAGGCGTGTGGATAGCATGGTCACAGACTGACAGGGGAAATATATTAATGACAGTCGACAGATAGCATTGTTAGCAGTTGAGCAAGGAGACTAGAACCTAATTGGGGTGTATAAACACCAATGATAATGCAAATGATATGTTCATGTGAGGTTTGTTTGTTTTTAGTAAGTACCTACACATGCAGCATGTGTAAGCGCGAACTTGCATGTGTCTGCCTATGGGAGTGCATTGAGTATAAGCTTTAAAAATGTCAAAATATCTTTGCAACCTAGATTATAGATAAAGATAATAGTGACAATGAGGTCCGCATACGAATTGACAAAGACAACATTGTGTCGTCACCCAGCCGGGTTGCTTGGGAAAAGGAAAACAAATATTTTGTTATTGGTTGTTAAGTACGGTAGTCCCATAGGCGTCTAATGTTCGCTCGCTAAAAAAGTTCCAAATTCTACAATGTTTGGACCTACGCAACGCAACTAAGCAACACATATTGAGTAACTTCTTGCCTGCGTTATCCCCAAAGGGATTGCATGTGGTGATTTGGGACCTATTTATTTTTACAGGTAAGGGGACCAGCCTCTCACCAACCACTTTCAGTTGAAGTGGGGGTTTCCCAGCTCCCGGGAGGCTAGTTTTCATTTCTTGTGAAGGCCGAGTACACCTTGTCAGTATTTATTTTGGGTTTGAAATAATCACCGAAACGGGAAATCATTCCTGACACCCTTGGTGGGGATCCCTTGCTCTCGGCATGAAATGCAAGCATTCCACCAACTGAGCTATCGACCGGACTTTTTAGGAGCTTGGTCATCGCTACAAAATGCCAATTATTAAGCAAGACCCGCTCAGTTACTGTAAGGCTGAATGGACCTTTGGTAAAGCTTAAAAAAAAATTCAACCCAGCGAAGAGATTATTTGGACTTTTTTTTTTTGTGCTCTGCCGGGATTCAAACCCACAATCTTCCATTTACGAGACCGAAGTGTTACCACCTGACTACGGACGAATCGCCTTATGAGGTTGAATTTTCTTATTTTTTAATAATAATACGAAATAGAAAGATTCAACAAACAAATTAATATTCATTCTCAAATACATTATTTTGTTTATTATACTCACTTGGTGATAAATCGGATGAAACCATTTCTGATACAAAGTCACTGAGCGAAGAATAAGAAGAACTTGTACTTTCAGCACCCTCAGAATCTGAACCGCTTTCATCTACAAAAGATTCATCACCAATAAAAAACATGTATTCAAATTATCCACTGCTTTAAAATACACAAGAATAAAGCATACCAGTAGGCTGATGCTCTTGCCTCTGGATACATCTCAAAGCACCATTAAGGGAACTCCCATCATCCCAAACAGGAAACCTGATAGAATCCAACGCATTGGCAAACCATTTGGGTTTGTCCCCAATTTGATGTGGATCAAATACCCCAGTGTGTACACGAAGGAAGGCAACGTTGCTCGGAGTCAAAGACCATTCTGCCAAAAACTCAACTGCCTACAATTCAATCATTCAAAAATTAACATAAATGTACACCATAAACGCAAACGCAAACGCAACTAAGCTACACATATAGTGTAACTTCTTGCCGCGTTATCCCCGAAGGGGTCGCATGTGGCGAGTTGAACCTATTTATTTTTACAGGTAAGGGGGCCGGCCTTACGCCAACCACTTCAGTTGAAGTGGGGGTTTCCCAGCTCCCGAGGGAGCTGGTACTCATTTCTTGTGGTACTACTTCACCATGATGTTTAAATGTTTATTATATAAGTTCTGAAATGCTTACTTGAGTGCGGGCAAATTTATTGAGGAACAAGGTGGTTCGTGGTCTTGATCTCAAGAAACTATTAATTTGGAAAGCCACAACAGGTCTCGGATATAACCTTAGCGTTCTTGTATGTTCAGTGAAATTTGCTAACAAGTTTTGTGAATTGAAGAATCGAACCTGAAAACAACCATAAATTAATAAATATTTTATCAACAGTACAAGCAGTTACAGTATTTTGATGCCTGCTTTCTGAGTAAAGATCTCGGTTCAAAGGAAATCAATGTCAGAAATTATTTCCTGATTTGTTTGATAGGCTGGCCACCTATGAATATAACTTAGTTTCAAACCCCTTGGGTCACAAATACAATACTAAATGATTTATATTTTAAAAAAAAACTAGCAACATTTATTACCATTGCTACTCTAGTTGCGACATCAACAGAGTCCACATCATTTCCATAGATAAGTGGGTTAAATCCTGAGAATCCTTGACCTTGTCCAGAGATGGAAGGTCGTCCACTAGGTGGGCCAGACAGAGGCGGATGACCAGAATGTCCTGGGGGTCCGGAGACAGACTGCCTGTGAGGAGTCCCACTGTGAGATTGAGACTGACGATGGGACGGAGATGAATTGCCTGAGGAATCAGATGTGTGGTGTCGAGCGCTTTGAACCCTAAAAACAAAAATTCCATTCAAATTACTTAGATCTTTATAAAAAAGAGTTGGAACAAAATACCAGGTAATATCATCCCGCTGAGTTGCTAATCAAATAAAATTCTGCATTTTGTTTTTTAGCTATCTAGATGTTAAAAATACTTTTTAACATAATAACATAAATCTCATAGATTGTTCCAGAATCGCAGAAGGTAGCCACATTATGTACTTATATGTTTGTTATTTTTAAATAATTTGTTGAAAAAGGTCAAACATGCATTGTCATCATTGACATACTAATGATTGTCAATAAAGAACGAATTTGCTGACAATGTAGGTCAAGAAACTGTATTTGTGGGGCAATGCATAGAAATTTCTGGATTTATAATTATTATTCAAATATGCATTATCAGCTTTGGCATACTAATGATTGAATTTGCTGACAATGTAGGTCAAGAATTTGTATTTGTGGGTTTCTGGATTATAGTCTTAATAAGGAAAAAATATGTACCATTTAGTAGTATAAAAGAGGAATCAATGACTCAATAAATCAGTATCAACTGACGACTGATCATCGGAGTTTTCTTCCCTTGAATCAGAGCTGGTGCTCCGGCACACAACTGGGCGAGTCTCAAGTAAGCCTAAGTTGGTGTCGTCAAAAACACTAGATCTGGGACATCATCATCATGCTCAGAGAACTTTGAAATGTTCCGACTTCATTCTAAATAAATATTCTTTCATTTATTTATCTATTTATTCATTGCTGGATATTATTCTTTAACATAAAAGCAGTTTTATTCTTTTACCGTTTTGAACGTTTGAGCCCTTGAAGTGTGACAAACACAAAAACGGCACGCTTTTTTTTTTTTAAGAAATCCTGTGCGGGAGACTCCCTAGATTCTAGAGGCTCTAGGGGTCTATGACACTTGTTGTAGTGCCGCAGAGATGTAGGAGCTTGGTCGTCGCTACAAAGCGCCAATACTCAAGCAAGACCCAGTTGCTGTAAGGCTGGATGGACCTTTGGTGACTGGTCATTGGTAAAGGTTTATGAATTTTTCAACCCAGCGAAGAGCAAATTTGAAAATATAAATGGTATATTTGTTGTGCTCCGCCGGGATTCGAACCCACAACCTTCCCATTCAGAGTCCGCAGTGTTACCACTGAGCTACGGACCGGTCATATCATGTAAAGAAACTAAATTATCTTTATACACATATGTTGGTGTTATGGCCGAGGGGACCAAGTGGGCTGATCTTTCTAGCGTGTTTGCAATAGAACATGGTTGGTTCGATCAACCTCTGGGTCATTTGACCATAACTTTGACCCTGGTTCAACAGATATTATTGGGTAATTAGTAATTAATAATTCATTAATATAAACAATAATGAATTATTAATTGATGATATTAATACCTGTTTCTGGCCAGGCAGAATAGGTTGGTGAACTGCATTCCTCTTCACAAATCTATTTATAAAAAAAAATAAAAAAATACCTTGAAAAACTTTCATTCCATAGATAACAACTAAAGGAACTTGTATAAGTTAAAAGAGATTACATTATCTAGGTTTTTAGCAGTAACTTCGTGAAAGTTCATTTTAATAGATTAAAATAAAATACTTCTTTGTTATAATTCACATGAGTTTTTATTTTTTAAACACTACTGAAGATGGGAGGTAATGCTTCTCCCGAAACCGGTAGTGTTTAAAAAATAAAAACTCATGTGAATTATAACAAAGAAGTATTTTATTTTAATCTATTAAAAGAGATTACAATCAAATTAGAGGCATTTAGTTCATTAGAGACTGGAGAATATTAACACATCGTTTGCGGGAAACTAGTTAACGTAACGTTATAGTAACGTGTGGGAGACGTGTAAACTCGTTTCGTCGCGCCTAGCGGTAGGGCGCGGGAAACTTGTAAAAACGTGGCCAAAAATGAAAAAAAAATGAAAAAAAAAAAAAAAAAAAAAAATGAAAAGGTGAAAATTTCCAAAAACACCCACTCTACGCCGCCATCTGGCGGGAAAATGCCCGCATACATCGTGTTAATATGTGATATTTTCATAAACTATCAACCACTAATATGAAATGTCTTTATTTCAACATATATTACATAAATGCTCGCATATTTTCCTTACGTGAGTGTAGCGCCCCCTATGCTGTCTCTCCTGGACGGCAGCAGTGTCCCAGCATTAGGACTGGAATGTGGGCCTCCATTCCCTGCTAGCATGCTGCTTAAAGCCTACAAATAAAAGCAATTTAATTAAAAGCTTATCGAAAAGAATAAGAAAATGTTTCAAACCATCAATACAAATTCTGGTTCATAAATAGTTTTTTTAAAGCTTATGGTGTAAGCAAATTTGAATAACAAAAAGGCAGTGCAGTGCCTATGTTCTTGCATTTTTATTAAATCCCTCTTTATTTGGTGGCTTTTTCCCTTATTGCTAGAATTTCTCATTCTGATATTCATGATTAGTCAATTTGAAATAGATTTTTAGAGAAAACACACTTAAGCAATGTTTTCCACAACATTTTGCTGTGCTCCGTCGGATCTGGAGCTTCTGCAAATTTTAACTCATGTCTTCAATGGGGCCGTCCATAAATTACGTCATCGATTTTGGCTGATTTTAGACCCCCCCCCCTTACAATCATCCTATAGTCATTATCTAATGATACCCCCCCCCCCCCCTCTTGCTGTAATAACGGATGAGCTTAATAATTAATAATGTTATATTACTTACATAATATGTTGTATATTTTGTAGAAATTGGTATTTACAAGCACGACGTCACTTTTGGTACTCGTACATCATTTGCCATCATCCGCAGACCAGACTCCCCCCCCCCTTAATGCGAATGACGTAATATATGGACAGCCCCAATGGGCTTTTTCAGACATAGTACATACATATGTTGATTAAAGTGTTCTTTAAAGTTTGTTGGTTTTTATGAAACAGTTTCATCAACATCACTGAAAAAAAATACATCATGAAGACATGGGCGAGATTCAGGGGCTCCAGCTCCAATGGACCACAGAAACAGATCTCAGAAAAAAGACCTCAAAAGTTGACAGACGGGGGTGAAAGCCAAAAGCTACAATTTAGAGACAACAAAAAAAATATTATGGGCATTCAATGATTTTGAGGGAATAAAAATTGAGATTGTAATGCTAAACTTGAATTGACGGTTTGACTTAGATGATAATCTTTAATCTACATCCTATGATTCCAAGCTGTTGAATAAATGGATGAATGTACTAACTTCACTAAATCTACATGTCTTCGAACTCAGTTTGATATAAAATTTCTGAATTTGAAAATGCAGCTAATGGTCATTACAAACTACAACTTATAAGTAGAGAAAACTATAATTTAATGAGATTATATGCATTTCAGGACATTTTTTTCATTTCAATGATGAATGGTGAATAGAAAATAACAAAGTTTCTAAATAAAATTAAAATAAATAGATACAGATTAGCATGCTCAAAATAAAGAAGAGAAAGTTGACAAGATTTTTCAAATCATTTTTTATAAAAATGGTTTACCTACTGAAAAAAAGAATGACTTCAAAAAGCATAGTCTGTTAATCTATTTTGTAATTAGCCAAAAAAACTATTCAATTCAATTCAGAGATGGCGTCAAGAAAAAGAACTTCGCTGAAATTATTATTTTATTGAAATATTTTGTCAACTAGGAAAGTAGAAAGTAGATAATTATAATTACAGTAGATCCAACCTGGTCCATAAGTTGCATTGCCTTGATAAGAGAGAGAAGAATAAATTAAATTAAAAGTTTACACCACATAAAAGAAAAAATACTCAGTTTATTTGTAAATCATATAAGTAATTGTGCTCATATTTTTCATCATTTAACACTTATATTATTATCATTATGGGTTTCAAATACTTTGATATGTAGGTATATTTCCTGTGGTCAACAAAAAAGCGATAATTACAAGATGTAATGCTTGCATGAAAAAAAAAATTTTCAACGGAAACATCTTCAATTCTTCTTATAATACAAAACTTACCGAGATCCTTGAAAGCATATATTTCTACAAACCAATAAAGGTACATTGGCAGTTTTAAAACATGTTCAGACAAAAATTGACAGTCCAGAGTTGGTATAAAACTTACGTTTGGAGTTAGATGACAATCCATGTTGGTGGTTTTGATTGTGATTTCCTGTTTGGGTGTTTTGTTCTAGCCCAAATATTAATACCAACACGGCAAATTATCAGCCATTACAAGAAGTGAGAACCCACTTACTCAGCAATGGAAAATACCATACTTCAAGTAAAGGGATCGGTGTAAGGCTGACTACCTCAAGGTATTACACACTGAATGGTACCTTCTCAGGAACAATGCAGACCGGAGATGCATAATGTGCAGCTTATTATCATTTAACACCCGACTTTTATTATGCTTTCTTCCTGTAACAATTCTTGGTTCGAGGCATACACCTAAAATCTATGATTCAACTAATATTCACGATGGCTAGGGCCGCGATACCTTTATTATTTTATTATTGAATACTGTAGAATATTTCATACCTGTTTCAGATGGTTCTTCAGTATAGTTCCTTCAGGCTCGGGAAGTGCCGGCAGCTCTTTATCGTTGCCCGTTGGAGGAGTGAGCTTATTGGAGTCCAGGTCTATTAACCAAATATCATCAGGCAGCCTACAATATGAATTGATAATAAATAAGTAGGTGCCTGCATTCATGAATTCTATTGACTCATAGTTTCAAAACATTTATCTTATTTAATGAATGGTTATTGTGGTTTTTTTTCATTTATCTTATTTATGTAAACTTTATTTATCTTATTTATTAAATTTATTTATCTAAAGGGATTATGCAACTGCAACTGCAACTAAGCTACACATATAGTGTAACTTTTTGCCCCGAAGGGGTCGCATGTGGCGATTCCGGACCTATTTATTTTTATGGGTAAGGGGGCCGGCCTCACACCAACCACTTTCAGTTGAAAAGGGGGTTTCCCAGCTCCCGGGGGGGCTGGTTCTCATTTCTTGTGAAGGCTGAGTAAACCTTGAGATCGAACCCTTGCTCTCGGCATGGAATGCAAGCATTCTACCAATTGAGCTATCGACCTTTTTACGAGCTTGGTCGTCGTCGCTACAAAGCGCTGCAAGACCCAGTTGCTATAAGGCTGGGTGGACCTTTGGTGACCGGTCATTAGTTAAGATTTATTAATTTTTCAACCCAGCGAACAGCAAATTTGAAAATATAAGTGAATGGTATATTTTTTTGTGCTCCGCCGGGATTAGAACCTACAACCTTCCATTCTGATTATGAACCCACATAATACAAAAATAAACCCATGTACTTTACCGTTTCTTTCTTAGCTCTTCTTACCTATTACTTCTTTCTTATCTTTTCACTACCTTACTCACCTTGTTTCTTACCTCTCCTTACTTTTTTTTTACCACTTCTTGACTTTCTTATGTTTTATCTTACTTCTTACACATATTTTTCATACCTCTGGTGCTTACTTTGCCATACAATTTTTCCACTTCCTACTTCCTGCCTTTTCTCACCACTCATCCTTTCATCTCACCATATCTTTTTTCAACACTTAAATTCTTCTTGGGCCCACACACACTTTTAGAAGCAGCACTTTTATAATTGCAACCTCCGATAAAGCAAACTCAGATTAGGTAAAGTAACAAACTCTGTTAGGTAACCATCTGAAGTTGAATGCAAGTAAGACGAAAGTATTGATTTTTGAAAGAGATGATGAAAGTATGAATTATGAATTTAAAATTAATGGAATGAATGTTGATGTCGTAAATGAGTTTGTATACCTGGGAAGTAAGTTTGAAAAAGATGGAAGAATGACCGGTGAATTTGAAAGAAGAGTAATGAAGGGCAGGTGTGTACTGGGTGCCACAGCTTGTATCGCCAAAAATCAAAATATATCTAAAAATGCTCGATTGGCGGTACGCAGTGGCATACTTTTACCCACCTTGATGTATGGAAGCGAGGCCTGGACGGTGAATGAAAGTGAAATTAGTAAAGTCCATACTGTTGAAATGGACTTTCTAAGAAGTATGATTGGGAAAAAACGGAGTGACAGGGTGAGGAATGATTTTGTTAGAGAAGAATGTGGTGCAAGAGAAAGTGTGAAAGTGAAGATTAAAAGAAGTTTGTTAAGATGGTTTGGGCATATGGAGAGAATGAATGAGGAAAGACTGACGAAGAAAGTATATGTTGGTAGAATAGATGGATGTCGTGGTAGAGGAAGACCGAGAAAGGTATGGATGGACCAAATATCCGAAATTGCGAATGAATGGAATATCCAGAGTCATAATAAAAGAAGAGCTTGTATGAAGAAGGTTATGACTCTGGAGGAAATGAAAGAAGTATGTAAGGATAGAAAGAAATGGCGGTTGATCTGTGATGTTGGCGGCTAGGGTTTGTTAAAGTAAAATTGGTTTTATGATTTAGTTTTTTATGTCCATGTACCTATATATTGTAATTTATTGATTTTAAAAATGTAATTTGCCATGTATGTTCCTTGACTTATAGGTTGTTATGCGGCTGACCACCCATACTGTAAAAAAATTGGTTCACTTTGCCAATGTCACCCCTGTTTCAGGGAAGGACGGCAAGAGTTGCAAGGCTTATGTTCATTTGAGATTGGGTTTTTATATTGTAGGTCCACACGCGGCATGTGTTAGCGCGAAATTATACATGTCTGCTTGTGGCAATGCATTTAATATAAATCTTAAATGATATATATCTTTGCAGCTTAGATTAGATTAGATTAGATGAATTGGGTTCTGTAATATTTTTTTAACTGATAGTTCAATCGGACAAGAAACTTTTTTGAAAACAATACCTACTAAGTACTTAATTATTTAGTGTTATCCACCTGAAATTTTTCTTGTACATCAAAAAGCTGGCTGGAATTCCGATAACAAATGGAGTAGGGGCTAGGAGTAGTTGTTCTGCACAGCTCATGCAAGTTGGCAGCAGAGGAATGACGGGGAACATGTACTCCAGCGGGTAAATCATGGTCACAAACGCCATTACAGACATAGAGAGAGCATTGTAGTCTCGTGACTGCAGTACCAATTTGTTCTCAAGCAGAATCAAAGTCATGACCTTCAAGCAAGTCTCCACACCTAAAAAGATAAATCAGTCAAATAAAATAATCAGTACTTTGAGACTACAACGATATAGAAAGAGATGATTTTCCAGCACATAAACAAAAAGAATAAAACAGAAGGAAAATATAAATTTTAGTGTATGTATGAATAAAGCATTGTACAAGTCTAAAGTAACTTTTCACTGACATTTTAACATCAAGTAAATACAAAGTTTTAAATGGGATAGCATACATTTATGCTTAATAATAATAATAATAATATCAGGCTAATTTATTTTAAATTACAAATGATAAGAGAGCGCCGTTTTTGTGTGTGTCACACCTCAAGGGCCCTCTCCGATCATGGATAAGACTTTTTGAAAAGGTGAATCTTGAGTGCTCCGCGAAATACACCCACAGATTTGGAGTTCTTCACTCCGGGTGGCAGTCTGTTCCACTCCACCGGACCCGCAACACGGAAAGCGCGGTCTCCGAAATTTGTATGAATCTGACGGCGTGGCTGAACCAAATTGACTGCTCCATCGCCCGCGGATCTGAGTGTCTGCCTCCTTACACCAATCTCAACAGGCAACATCATGTCAGTCAGATAAATGGAGCCAAGCCATTGATGGCTTTATATACCATCACATAAACACGGTAGACCACCCTCTCCGGGAAACGAAGCCAATGTAATGTTTTTAACAGCGGAGTGATGTGAGCGAATTTGCCTAACTAAAAGCTTTCCCATATTATTAATTAAAAATACACTGCTTTAATTCACTTATTTTTTATTCAAATATGCCAAACGTTTTCGCCTAAAAATGCATCCTCAGGACAAAGCTTTCAAAAAGCTTTCCCATTTAAATGCCATTTCACCTCAGAACCATTAATCATGTTTTTGACATTATTATAAAAAATATGCAGTTTTCATACAGCTACAAAAGGGATAAACAAAAACAAACTATATTGTTTGCTAAGTAAACAACAGATACTCTGCCGTACAATTTTTGTGCTATTTAACTCAATTATAATTATTTTACCTAGTAATTCCAGAGGCAGATGTAGTGGGAAATCAACCAAAGTAAACCTAGTGTGATCGGGCAGAGCAAATGTTAGGGGGTCGTGAACTGTAGGAGACAGAACTTCCACTTCTATTCTTGTCTTTCCAGGAATGGGGACGGGAGCAGATAGCAATCTCAGGATCCATGTCTCAATTTCTCTGACATCATGGATCACTATACTAGGCGTGTTGTCGTAGGACTGGCCCGTTAGGACAGACCACACTGTATCTCTGAAATAATTATAAATTGATTCAATAAGATTTCTCAACTTTTTTTAAATCTTTTCTTTTTTTTTTTAAGTTTTCATAAATCTTTATACAATGTTCATTTCAAAACCGGCGCCAGATATAAAAAACAAAGACAAACTGGGCAGAATGGTGGCACAATGCATCTAATTTGTAATGGCTGGCAGGCTTTCATAGCCTGCGAGCGAAACTTGAATGGTGTTGTGTGGGATTGCTGGCTGTGGATCATCAAAGCTGTTAGTCTGATAGAAGAAGCTCATCTAAATATGGGTGAAACATCTATAATTAATGGCTCAATGGATCACAACTCCCGAACCCAGACAAACCCACTCAAATATCAATCAAAAAACAGCAATAAGTATGAAAAGCCAGAAAATACTGTAAGCAGCAATATTAAAAGTATTTAGTAGAATTTACCTTCCAGTTTGTCTTGAAGCACCGACCCTTCTGGGACTGGAGGATTCATTGCAGGCGTCTATCAACTTCTTCAGGATAAAAAGGCACTCACGAAATATAGAAAAAAATGGATGGTGGGAAAGAAGACACAACGACGTCAAGGAATGATTACGTATTCTCTGAAAACAAATATTTATTGATGAAGTTTATAACATAGTAACAAATGATCATAAATAACTAAATGAGTTTTGACAAGATAAGATATTATTACTTTCAACTTATATCCGCCCCATTTGTAAAAAACTGCACCTCTTGAGAGCAGAGGCGGTTCCCTAATACAGTTCAACGGGGCAGTGCACTGCCTAGATTTTGTACTAATTTTAATAAAATAATTGTAGCAACTTTAAAATATAAAAGTATATTGTGTGGCAGATGTTTTGATGAACAGATTTTAATGGATTATTCCCATACATTTTCTGAGATCGGTTAGAAACCGTGATATGGAGGGAGAGAGCGGATAAATTATAGGCTTTTTAGTGCGTACGACAAAGACAGATGCGTGCATTGCCGGCATATTATAATTATTCGTGCGTAGATATTCGAAAACAATGAAATCCTTGTAGGATATTGATTACAAATAATATAAGCCAGTAACTCGAATTTGGTTGACCTCCATTCCGTCATCAGTTGACGTTAAAATAAACAGCTGCTGGTTGTTTTTTCATCGAACGTCAAGATTTTTTCCATTATTTTCTAATTCATCGTGAAACAACTTACAATTTTGTTTTTTACTAATTTTCTGATGATAAATTTTAATAATAAAGTAAACGTGGACATTATAAAAAAAAATAGTTGAATAGTATTTGAAAAAGAACATTATTTGAAAGCATTGCAAGTGTGTGAAGATGGTGAAAAAGATAAAAGTTAAACAGCATGCACTTTCGCAAACTCAAGTTGAGCTTGTAATGCATTTCAATTTATTAGGCCGAACAGAACTTCGACAGATGCTTGATGTTAATTATAGACAATCAAGTAAAAAGTTCAATGACGACGTGCGTTCCAACAGATTAATAATTATATCTAGAATAATTGATTGTGTAAAATTTTGTGCTGATCTGGCTTTGATTGAGGCTTTCGCTCAAGCGAAGGAGCGACGGATGGATTTCCATTTCAAATATGCAACTGTAAGTACGAGCTTAAAATACGCTTATTTGTTTTGCACCAAAACGGGTGTAGGTACTTACCTACTCGTGTATAAGTAAATAAAACAATATATTTTGGATGGTTGGTGTATTAACACTGAAAATTCATCTTTATTTAGTTATTAAAAAAACTGTTTTATTTTCACTTTTTATTAATATTTTTTTAAAGAACACAGACCTGATGATGACTACTGTGTAGTCGAAAACGTTTGTGTCCTTTAAAAAAATTATAATAAAAAGTGAAAATAAAACAGTTTTTTTAATAACTAAATAAAACAATATATATTTAGGTACGTATTTCTTGCAATTTCCATTCAAAGCAAAAAAAATACAAGAAAAAATGAAATTGCGAAAATTATGAACTGCCAACATTTTTATTGAGGAGCCGCCTCTGCTTGAGAGTATTTTAGTTTCCATTCATTTTTGGTCAACAGTATGGTGAACTTTAGTTGTAAACTTATTTACCTACTAGCATTCTTTAGGTACGAACGGTGCTATTCTGAGACGTTTTAGTCGTACGTTGAGCCCACGCTTTGACAAACTAATGATGCATTTGTATGAAGACCTGTCAATCCAAGATGGCCGCAAGTGAACAGCTGATTATTCTTCATACAAATTTTACCAAAATTTGGTAGGTAAGAATGACCGTGGTGATGAGACCTACAGCCCAGGCATCATTAGTTTGTCAAAGCGTGGGCTCAACCGACGACTAAAATGTCTAAGAATAGCCCCAGAAGTAAACAAAATAAAACCAACAAGATATTTTTATGTAAAATAAAGCAGTAAAAAAATCAGAAGGGAAGGAATGAGGAATACCTTAGGTATACTAAAGGAACTATTCATAAATTCCAGACAACAAAATGTGACATTGCTAACCGAGTAGCTAGAGAAAAGGCAAACTAATGTATAGTTATTTATTGCTAAGGACCCTAGTTGCATATTTTGCCCTCGGAGAAAAAAAAAAATTCCCATTTTTTGTGTTGTGTCTATTATGGTATACGGGAAACAGTTAAAAATTCAGCAGAACTCTAATCTCACCTGTCTTTTCCTCGAAGCTCTGGGACTTGGTGAATGGCTTCCCCCACTCTCTGAGTCAGGCGCTGGGATCACCCCGAGCCTTGGGGCGCCGCCGATGAACCCCCCAGGAGTGTCGGACTCTCTCCTGCCAGGTCCACTCAAGCATTCTCTGTCCGAGTCACTAGGCGCTACATTACTACTTCTATAGTCACTAAAACAATGACAAAGATATGCAAGGATTAGCTAAGGTTAACAATATTATAACAATAACAATAAAATTTTCATGCAAAAAAAACAACCCGTAAATCAAACAGTCATGAGAGTTTATCTGTAACTGCATTGTAGTCGGTATATAGAATTTGTTGAAAAAAAAAAAAATTATTTAAATTATTAGAAGAATTCACAGATGTGTGCACTTGTACCTTGAATGCAAATATAAATTATTTTACTGAAGCAGAAGTGAAAATCTATTAAATACCCTAAATAGGATAGTTATATAGTACTACAATTTTATTTATGATGAATATATGTATGAAAATAATGTTCCCACCTGGAAAATGCTGAATCTGAACTCTTCTCCATACTTTTCCTCCAGGATTCTCTTCTAAACATACTAGAACGATCTCCCCTATGTGCTCCCAGACCTGCGTTCATTCCTTGCTTTTCAATTGGTCGATAAAAATTCACGCATATCCCATACCTGGTCTTTCCTGTAAAAAAACAGTACATCTCTCATTTGTAACTTAGCCTTTTATATCTTCTACACTAAGATACGAAGGAAATGTGATTAAACATACCTGAATCTTTATCAGTCAATGTGAAGACAAATGAAGATGAATCCCTTAAGGCTGTTCTCTTGGGTCCCACAGACACACATCCTTCTGGCTGGCAAAAGTAAACCATGTCCAGGGGAAGAGCAAAGTCAGAGTGGTCCGTTGGAGGGTAACGCCGCAGCAACTCTGGAGCCTACGATACAATCACAACTCAAGAGTCAAAAAGACCATAATCAATAAAATACATTGACATAAAATCAGGAACATCTGACACTTGCAGAGCCGTTTAGTTTTTCATGAATATTAAGTAGTGATTTTCAGTTGTGATATATAAGTTAGCAAGTTTTAGGATGATGCACAATGTTTGCAATATAGCACTGTGAATGGCAACTATAGCATCATATAACGTCAGTGTAGTTTGAAGATGGAAATACTATTTTTTGCCAGGAATAAGATTTTCAGCATTTACATTATGTAGAATTATATTTTTTACCCAATTATACCTTTTGAAACCTTATATTTCTGCAAAACCAAAAAAATCAGGAATCATGGACTCTGCAACATCCCATTACAAGCAACACACTTTCAACCAATTAATTCAAATTCAAGTTTAAAAAAATTCACTCAATGGAATCTGGCTGTGTGATTTGTTACTCAATGTCACTTGTGCCAACTTCATTAGGCACTCAAAACAACAAAGGACAACAAAAAGGATTGAAATATAGAGGGAACAAATATTGGAAATTACCTGAACGGGTGGATTGGAGTTTTTGGCCGCCCCCGGGGTGGACCTGGCTCCCACAATAGCCAAATAGTCCACCAGCCGAGGACACAAGAATTGCTTTTGAATATCCATAATGGCGGTTGAACACCACCCCTCCCTTTACAACTATCCTAATTCCTACTGGTAAAGCGTGTGTGGATCTGAGCGGGTCACCGTATCACGAAGCATGAATGGATGCCTTCCTCACTCTTGATGGAGAAATTTTTCTTCTCATGAGAGGTCACCATGATGCAAAACCTCATGGCTTCCATCATTCCTGAAACAAAAATAATACATTCAGAAAAATGTAAAAGGCAAACAAAGACCAAGAAAATTGTGAGGAATTGTGAAAGAATGGGTAATACAGAGTGAATGTAAATGAAGCAAATGTGATGGACGTGAATGAATTGAGAGTTTTTTTTTTTATCAAAATACAGGGCACAACATATACTTAGTAGGTACATATTTCACATAGATTCTAATACATGCAATAAAGTTTATGTTTTTGATATAGTTTTTGGTATAGTGGAGACAATCTAAGGTAGTTATGCAAGGATAGGAAGAAGTGGACACAACTCTGCGGAATCCCTGGCCACCTCAAGTATAATGGTGATAGAGTTATAGTTACAGTTATTGGCATATATGCATTATTTATGAACATATAAGTATATGTTCATAAATTTCACTGAAATTGTGTTTCCATTCTATGAGCATTTCTTGACCTGTGTCCTTGAAAACATGAAATGCCTTTTCTTAATGAAAATATTTTTTTCTATGGCTTATCACATTATTTAAATATTCATTTCATGATGTTTTTCAATTAAACCGCTAGGAAAATAATACTTCTATGAGGATTTCAATTTTAATTAAGTAATGGAGCTCACAAGATACAACAAAAACTGATGAAATTATATTGAAAAAATTATCTACCTACACATTTTCTTCTAATTTTTATCTAACATAACATTATTAAAAAACTGGAAAAATAAGTAATGAAGTAAGTAAAAACCTTCTAAATCCCAAATGACATTGACCTATTTGGAAGGTTGTAGATATTTAAAAAAAACTTGAATACTATTTTGCCCGGTCTATCTTATCACCACATTTATTTTATAAATCTTTTGATGCTTTATTTTAACAGCAAACACATCTAAAAGACAACGGAAAATGAACAGCACAGATGAACAGTATGGAAAATGGAGCGTGAGTTTCCAACCTTACCTCAATCTAGGATCAATAATCGCGGCTGTACCTACTGTACCCCAGTATCAAACATTGCTCACACTTCCCTCGATCGAGTAAATCGAAAAAATGTATGAAAACTCAAACATTCACTAAGAGTGCCGTCGTATATTCGATACATTTTTCATTTACGCGATCGAGGGGAGTTAATGTAAATGTTTTATACTCGGGGTACTGTACGCAACTGTGGCCACGATACTCATACAGTTCCACAAAATAATATTTATATGAAACAATCATCACCGTCGAAAAATAAAATTAACAAAAAAAACGATTTAGGTGTTTTTGTATGTGAGCATAGCTACAAAAATATATATTATCCTCTAAAGACAATCGTGCTTTATACAAAGAGAAAAACAAGGGTACTTAGGTTATTAATTTTACACAGAAAAAATATAATTCCTAGAAAAAATTACATCATCTTAAAACAGAGTAGGCAAATCTGCTAAGGAATGAATTCGCCAATTCTTCTGAAATAAATATTTTATTGTGTGAAATACACTACAAGTGAAAACATGAGCATTTTTCGTTATAATAAAAAAAAGTCCACATACCTTGCGGTAAATTCCTCGATTATCCATTATCGCCGCCGTATTTTTCTTGCACTAAAACTATCGATTGTAAAAAATAAATTTAGCGATGACCTCGACAACGCCTTTGAGGGCGAATCTATAATACAACCGCTTATCGGAGGGTCTGTTTCCGTTTGAGAGCTACGATGGAAACACCACAGAGAAACACTTGTATGAGATTCACGTAGTACACCGAGTATAATACTTTACGTGTAAGTACACTAAAGAAAAGCGTTTTACGTTAAGTACAAACTAAAACGCGCTTTAGTGGTACTGTTTTAGTTTGTTTGTATTTTTATAAACGCTTTGGTCAAGTTTAAACGTAATGTTTTTACTTGAGGTTCTTGGTTCTACAACGATCGCCGCTACAGCACAGGCGCGGAGTGCAGCGACGCCCAGCGCCAGTTATCAATAATGACTTTCCGAAGCCACCTAAAGCACAAAGCCATCAAAAAGAATTTGGAAACAGCGTTGTAGTCCACAATCCACATTACACTTTTTCAAAAAATAAAACATTTTTACCGTTTTTAAAAGTAAAAGAGGGCGTTTCTTAATCCAGGGAGGTATTTAATTCCTGAGTCTAATCTAATCTAATCTAAGTTGCAAAGATATGTTACATTGGAGATTCACATTACATGCATTCCCACGACCAGACACGTACAAGTTCGCGCTTGCACATGCCTCATGTGAACCCACAACATAAAAACCAAATCTCAAATGGGCATACATCCTGCAACTCTTGCCGTCCTTCCCTGTAACAGGGGTGACATTGGCAAAGTGAACCATTTTTACAGCATGGGTGGTCAGCTGCATACCAACCTATAAGTCAAGGAACATACACGACAAATTACATTTTATAAATGAGTATGCTGCAATGTACTTTTATCTACAACATGGGTCGGCAACCTGCGGCCCGCGGGCCGCATGCGGCCCTTGGGGCGTCTTGGTGCGACCCGCAAGATATTCGCCGCAACGCACCACGTGCCGGACGATATCATACACATATACAATGGAGTGAAAAAAAAAAAATGTCATAATGTCATATGGACAAAAATAATTTTATTTTTAAAACTAAAATATTTATATACAAATACCTATGTATTTTAGGTAATGACATGTGATCCAAGCGTAGGGGCGGGTGGTAGAATCAATAGTGAATTTCATTTGTTGTTCGTACGTATATTTATTAATGCTCACGATGCATGACTCACAAGAGGGCCCCAGGGGGCGCGGCAGGGGGAGGGGGGGGGGGCTAGTCAGCATTTGCTGAAATGCTGCCCGTTAGATCCGCCACTGCTCAAGTGCGGCCCGCACTAAATCCCACGTAAAATATTTGGCCCTTATCCAACAAAAGGTTGCCGACCCTTGATCTACAGTATTGTTTTTTTTAATTTAACAAAAAAAAATTTTTTTGCATGTTTCATTTACATTATAAATTATTTTAAAGAGATTAAGTACTTATATTTTTCAATTTGCATAATAGGGTAGTTTCACTTTCTTTTTTATTTCGTAAAATGATAGACTACCTTTTAAAAAATGCATCTGCTTTTTTTAAATTATATCTGGCTTAGTTTTTAAATTGTAGCTTTGTAAAGTTCACCCATTTTCGGTTTCCGGCAAAACAGGTCATTTTTTATTTAGGCGGGTGTGACGTCAATGGATCTTACTATGTATGGAGTGTACAGTTAGGTCTTCTAAGACCGATGGATTCATCTACGTTATTTTGACGTCACAGCGTGGCTAGTCGGTTCCGCTGTGTTTTGGCACGATTCAAATTATCGACATTTTTATTTTTGAAAATTATCAATGATATTGTTAAGGTTTGAATAGTTTTTTATTGACATTTAAATTTATAAGTATTGTTATGCCCTTAATTACACAACCAGTGAAATATTGTTAGTCAGGTTCATTTAGAGTTCTTTACACACTTTTGTAGCACTTATTGTTCATTTGTAGCACTAGATGGGAGAGACAGAGTGCTGACGTCCAGCCTCGATATCTCTCCTTGTTGGGAGCACGCGGGATGTCTGGTAGAGGTGTTTGGACAGAGCGGTTGCTCGATGTCCCTCGTTCCAGCTTCCACGATGCGTGTGTAGCGCGGGTAGCAACGTCGGAATCTTAAATTGCCCAACAATTACTCCCGGCTGTGTGTATGTGTGCGCAGATGGAGGGTTACGTTTGGAAGGTCAAAAGTATCCGCACGAGTCCTTCCGATTGCGTATGTATGTGTGCACGGAGAGATAGGACCGTTTGGGAGGTAACAAAAGCACCCGCACGATTCCTTCCGTAACACACGTGGTGTGTGTATGTGTGTGTGGTGCAGGCGGAGAGCTTAGTTCAGAGGAGCCATGGCTCACCGTCTTCACTTTACTTCCGGCTTAGTGCAAGCCACTGACTCATTACCAGTACCTACGGGGCAATTTGCACTGCTCCTCACATAGGCAAGGCTTCGGGTGGAATCGACCCAGTTGGTACTCTTTATCCGAGAAACTAGCTCTACAAAGAAAGGTTGAGACTACCTTGGTTCTTGTTATCCAGCGGAGCCGGATTTGGGAGGCCAAGTACCACGCCTTGAGATAATCAATAGAATATCTGCCTGATGTCTCAAATCCCATTCCTTATGAAGAATGCTTGTTGGATTTTGCGTATGAGTTTAGTTGTTGCAAAGCGCCATCTGTGGGTGTTTCTCTGAAGCTCACTGACACCACAGAGGTCCCCTCCAGCATTTGCAGGGCAGATGCGATGAAGGTGGTGATCGGTGTGTTGCGACAAGTTCTTGTCGGGCTTCAGTAGAATCTGTCTGGGAAGTGTACTCGTCGGCCAGATCTTGTTGTGGTAACAGGAATTACAGTTGTGGTAGTAGCAGGAGTCGTAGGAGTTGAAGCTGTTTCCATTTCTTCTGTAGCTACTACTGGTGTTGGTTTTGGTTCTTGAATTGTAGTTTCTGCTGTAATGTCAGGCATGTAAGCGGGTTTCAAGCGATCTATGGTGATGTTTTTAGCTTGTCCTTTTATTGTTACTGAAAAGTATTTTTCACTCTTCTTGGCAACAGAGAAAGGTCCTTCGTACGGTGCTTGAAGAGGAGTGCGAGAAGCATCTGTTCGTACAAATACATGCGAACAATCTTTGAGTGCTTTGTGGACAAAAAATCTTCTTCTTGAATGATTGCCCGTTGGCGTTGGTCTTATTTTTTGTAAAGACTTTTGTAATTCTCTTGCAAATGAATCTGGTTCTGCTGGTGTTGTATCGTTGAAGAAGTCACCTGGCAGTCGTAGGGTAGTTCCGTACGTCAGTTCTGCTGCAGAGTGTCCAATGTCCTCGCGTATTGCATTGCGCAATCCAAGGAGAATCATCGGGAGATGTTCGGTCCATTTGACCGTTGTGTGGGCCTTGATGGCAGCCTTGAGAGTACGGTGCCATCTTTCAATCAAGCCGTTGGACTGAGGATGATAGGCTGTCGTCCTGTTGTGTTTGATTCCTAGCGTTTGTGTTATTTCGCGGAATAGCTGGGATTCAAACTGGCGTCCTTGGTCAGTGACGATGGTCGTGGGAACGCCAAATCTTGCTATCCAGTTTGTGATCAGAGCGGCAGCCACTGTTTTGGCTGTGATGTCACTTATTGGTATTGCTTCGGGCCATCTTGTGTATCGGTCGATGATGGTCAGACAGTAGGTTTGTCCTTGAGATGGTGGAAGTGGTCCAACTAAGTCGATGTGTATCCACTGGAATCTCTCGTCTGGTGTAGGGAATTCTTGCAGTGGACTTGTTGTGTGTCTGGAGATTTTAGTCCTTTGACAGCTGATGCATGTCTTTACCAACTTTGTTATGTCGCTCTGCATGTTGGGCCAAACGTACCTTGTTTTTATGGTTTTGTACGTAGGTTTTGGTCCAGTATGACTGATGTCATGGTATTGCAGTATGATATCTTTTCTCATACTTCTCGGGACGAATGGTCTTATTGTTCCTGTTGAGGTATCACACCATATCATGTTATCGCATCCAGGGATTGGTAGTTGTTTCATCTGAAGTGAAGAATTTTCAGTGAGAATTTTTTCTAGTTCTGAATCTTCTTTTTGATCTTCTGCCATTTGCTCGAAATTGGTTTGTGGTGGAATTGATATGGTTTCCACTCTTGAAAGTGTGTCTGCGACAACATTCTCATTGCCTGGTACATATCTTATGTCCGTTGTAAATTGGGACACATAGCCCAATTGTCTTTCTTGGCGTGGCGATGCATTTGGTTTGTTTTTGTTAAATGCAAAAGTTATGGGTTTATGATCAGTCTTAATGTGGAATTTTCTACCTTCCAACATTCTGCGGAAATATTTTACAGCTTCATACAGTGCAGTCAGCTCTCTATCATACGTGCTGTATTTCAATTGAGCTGCCGAGAATTTCTTGGAGTAGAATGCCAGCGGAGACCATTGGTTGTGGTTCCATTGTTGCAAGACGGCTCCCATTGCAGTGTTGGATGCGTCCACCATGATGGAGATTTCTGCGTTTTCATCAGAGTGTATCAATAATGTTGCATTTGCCAGATCACTTTTTGTTTGTTGGAAAGCGTGAACCATTTCTTCTGTCCATGTGATCGGTTTCTTATCCCCTTTTTTCACTTTCGCGATGGAGTCGTAGAGGATTTGCTGTTTGTCAATGGCATTGGGGATGAATTTTCTGTAGAAATTTATCATTCCGAGGAACCTTCTCAGGTCCTTTGCAGTTGTGGGCAATGTGTAATCACAAATTGCTTTCACTTTCCCTTCAGCGGGCTTTATCCCTTGTTTGTTGATGAGGTGGCCTAGAAATTTCACTTCTTGAGCGCCAAAGACACTTTCATCAGAATTTATCACTAGTCCGTATTCTGAGAGTTTGGTGAACAATTGTCTGAGATGATCTTTATGTTGTGCTGAATCTTTCGATGCTATCAGGATGTCGTCTATGTAGACGAAACAGAATTCCAAGTCTTGCAGAACTTTGTGCATGAACCGTTGGAAACTCTGTGCAGCGTTGCACAATCCAAATTGCATTGCTTTAAATTCAAATAACCCAAAAGGTGTAATGATAGCTGTTTTTTCGATATCGGCGTCCTCAATTGGGATCTGGTGATATGCCCGTGTCAGATCAATGGTGCTGAATGTGCTCATGTTCTTCAATTTGTGTGAGAAGTCCTGTAAACTCGGGATCGGGTATCGATCCGGTATCGTTTGAGAATTCAACTGTCGATAGTCGCCGCATGGTCGCCAACCTCCATTGGGCTTACTGACCATATGTAGTGGGCTCGACCAGCTGCTCTTTGATGGTTGGCAGATACCTTGCTCACACATTTTTCTAAATTCCTCCTTAGCAGCTTCTAACTGTTTTGGTGCTAGTCGACGAGCTTTCGCAAAAACAGGGCGTCCAGTTGTTTGGATGGCATGCTTGACACTATGTCGCGTCGATGCATGATGGATTTGCGGTCTGGTAATGCTTGGGAATTCTTGAAGCATCAAATTATACTCGTCATTGTTTTGTGTGTTTATGGTTGACAGGCCAGCAGATGGGCCTAGTAATCGGTTACCGATGGCCGTAAGTCCTGTGGCACCATCGACAAGTCGTTTCTTCTTGAGGTCCACGAGAAGATTGTGGTGACTTAAAAAGTCAGCACCAACGATTGGTTGAGTGACATCTGCAATGATGAACGTCCATGTGAAGAGACGACGCAAGCCTACGTCCACTGAAATGGTGTGCGTGCCGTACGTCTGGATTCTCGTACCGTTTGCGGCATATAGTGTTGGGGATGCCGGTTTGTGAGATGTATTTGATGCTCCACGTGTGGATGCTTTTGGGATTGCTGATATGTCAGACCCGGTATCAATCAAAAACTTTTTGTTGGACCGTTTGTCTTTGATGACAAGTCTGCAGCAATTCAATTTTAGCTCCTCACATGCTGCTACTGTGGGGGGCTTTTGGAGTTTTCCGGAAACTTGCAGGGTTTCGCGCACTTGAATGCCTTGTCTCCGTACTTGTTATGGAAGTAACAGTAGCCTGTCTGTTGGCCTTCTCTTCCACTTTGATGGTTTTTTGGGTCGCGGCTTCTGTTGCGACTTTGGTTGCGGCTTTGGCTGTGGCTTCTGTTACCCTGCTCAAGACGCTCCAACCGTTTGTTCATTGCTTCCAGTCGTTTTTTGATATACTGAATGTCATCATCTTCTGTCTTGGCTGCGGTAGACGAAGGTACGGGCGTGCAGGACCGGGAGGTCGCAGCAACAGTGTGTTCACTGTGTTGGAATACCTCCATGATGCGGTCTGCTGTTGCGGCCTGCTCTGTCAGCGGTTGGTTATTCATACCCGATAACACAACCTGGATGGATTGCGGTAATCGCTGTATCCACAGTCTTTTCAAGATGGCACTGTCTGCTGGGTTTGTTCCGGCCAGCTGCTTCATCTTGTGCAACATATGTGATGGCTTTGTGTCTCCCAGGTGTATGTCGTTGAGTAGTCTTGTTATCCTAGTCTCTTCAGACTCGTGGAAAGCACTTATGAGTGCCGTTTTCAATGTTTCGTATTTTCCTGTGGCTGGTGGTGCTGTCACAATATCGGCAACTAACGTGAGTGTAGAATCATCCAGACTCATTACCAGGTGGTCAAATTTTGTAATGTCCACAGTGATGTTGGCCTGGCGGAATTGTGTTTCCGCTCGGAGAATCCACAATGCGGCATTCTCCTTCCAGAACGGAGCTAGCTTGACGCTAACAGTTGCAACGCGAGCGGTTGGTTCCTCGGAGGTTGCCATTTTTAAAGTTTTTGAACACTGTTTAACACGATATTTACGAAGTTTAATTTACTATACTATTTTTAAATGTCACTATCACGTCGAGAGGTCACCATTGTTAAGGTTTGAATAGTTTTTTATTGACATTTAAATTTATAAGTATTGTTATGCCCTTAATTACACAACCAGTGAAATATTGTTAGTCAGGTTCATTTAGAGTTCTTTACACACTTTTGTAGCACTTATTGTTCATTTGTAGCACTAGATGGGAGAGACAGAGTGCTGACGTCCAGCCTCGATATCTCTCCTTGTTGGGAGCACGCGGGATGTCTGGTAGAGGTGTTTGGACAGAGCGGTTGCTCGATGTCCCTCGTTCCAGCTTCCACGATGCGTGTGTAGCGCGGGTAGCAACGTCGGAATCTTAAATTGCCCAACAATTACTCCCGGCTGTGTGTATGTGTGCGCAGATGGAGGGTTACGTTTGGAAGGTCAAAAGTATCCGCACGAGTCCTTCCGATTGCGTATGTATGTGTGCACGGAGAGATAGGACCGTTTGGGAGGTAACAAAAGCACCCGCACGATTCCTTCCGTAACACACGTGGTGTGTGTATGTGGTGCAGGCGGAGAGCTTAGTTCAGAGGAGCCATGGCTCACCGTCTTCACTTTACTTCCGGCTTAGTGCAAGCCACTGACTCATTACCAGTACCTACGGGGCAATTTGCACTGCTCCTCACATAGGCAAGGCTTCGGGTGGAATCGACCCAGTTGGTACTCTTTATCCGAGAAACTAGCTCTACAAAGAAAGGTTGAGACCACCTTGGTTCTTGTTATCCAGCGGAGCCGGATTTGCGAGGCCAAGTACCACGCCTTGAGATAATCAATAGAATATCTGCCTGATGTCTCAAATCCCATTCCTTATGAAGAATGCTTGTTGGATTTTGCGTATGAGTTTAGTTGTTGCAAAGCGCCATCTGTGGGTGTTTCTCTGAAGCTCACTGACACCACAATATCTTTATTTTTACTACTTAAAAAGTATTATGGTTGTGATCCTTGAAATATACTCTACACAACTATAGTATTTTAAACCGTTTTCCCCATCATTGCAATTACCCTCAATTAAATGACTTATCTTGGAGTAGATTATGAACTTTTTATTTATATTGCGAAAAGCCTTGGTTTTTATGAAAATACATATTTTCTGACTTCTTAAAACTACTTACTTACTTACTGTTAATTTTTTACCTACGTAATTTTTGCCCTCCTAAATCATCCCCCCAAATCACCCCCAAGTTGAAAACCAGTGTTCAAGCAGGTACTATACAATAAGTCATCTAATTTTCAATCATATCAAGTTTTGCGCAATATAATGAGGTAGGCTGCATTAATTTTCAGATATCATATAGGTCAATGGTTTATTACCATTTTTATTACATCCCGCGGCTTTCAAAACTATTGTAGGTATAAGACTAGATGTACATAAGAAGGTACAAAGATTACTCTGTGGTACAAAGTAAAAAATATTTAGTCTAATCTAATCTAATCTAAGCTGCAAAGATATATATCATTTAAGATTTATACTAAATGCATTCCCACAAGCAGATATGTATAATATAATATATATATTTTTCCAATTTTTTCAAATAAATAATGTGAAATCAGGTAAGTACATTGAGTAGAGTTTTGTAATTTAGAATAATGAAATTAAGTACCTATATACTGTTATGTAAATAGGTAATATTAAAATAAGTATAGGTATTAGTTATAGCTATGTAATAGGAATCCTTTATTGTATTGGTAGGTACGATTAATAATTGTGTGTAAATAGAGAAGTCACTAGATTACTTTAATTATGTATGTGCTTCGAGAACAGTCTAGCAACAATGTGTTCTCAACAGTTCCATCTTTTTTTTTTTTTTTTATTTCATCAACAATTTTTACAAGAAATATTAAATCTTAAAAATTAAACATTTTTGTCCCGATAAACCAAAAATTTTCAGTTTGTCATCAGGTGCAACAATCAAATTAAAAAATAAAAGTCTTAGTATTTAGTGCTAGTATGAAATAAAAAGTAAATTAAAGTTAAAATTAGGTGACAAGAGTAGAGTAAAAACACAAATATAGTTAAGGTAATTAATATAAGAAAGTTCTTTCTCCCAGCCAAATCTTCAAAGATATTATAATTTTATTAATGTTTTCTTAATATAAAAAGGGTGCGAGTCGCTTGCACGAGTCAGTCATTTGTGAGCTTCACCAATACATCGAACAAATTTGACCAGTGAATTAAAACCAGTGTAATGGAATAGTCGAGAGTGTCTTTGTAAAAATAAATATACAAGTGTAAAATAAATAAGTAAAAAAGAAGACCAGTGTTGTTAATTGAAAGACTTTCGAACCCCAAGAACGTAACAATACGTTTTTTTCAAATATATTTTGTAATTTTTAGTCCTCACATTTTTAGTAATATAAAGACAAGAATATTATGTTATTGAGGTAAATTATATACACCTCATATATATAGGTACCTCAATGGATGAAAATCCAAAAAAATCTTTGGATTTTTGGAGCTTATCATAATAATATTGTGTGGTTTTACATCCTGATAGTGATAAAAATTTTATATTATTTTAATACGCGATAAAAAAAAAATCCGGACGAGACGTGGCAAGATCTCCAAAGTTTTTTTTTAATTTTTTGAGTTAATACACATACATAGGTAAATGAGTACATAATATTGCACGTATATATTTTACCTAGATTTTGCATGAAACTTGTTTCAATTTCTATTTTATGTAACGCAACGAAAACGCTACTAAGCTACAAATATAGTGTAACTTCTTGCATGTAGCGAGTTGAACCGATTTTAGTTTTACAGGTAGGGGGCCGGCCTTACGCTAGCCCCATCAATTGAATTGGGGGTTGCCCAACCAGTGTGTCTTTCAGGCAAAATTATCCGGGGGGGCAAATAAGAAATCTGGGGGGGCGGAGTAAATAAATGAAACAAAGTTATTATGTAGATTTGGACATTCCGGGGGGGCAAAGCCCCCCCGGAATAGTACCTGAAACAAACACTGTTCCCAACTACAGAGTGCTGGTACTATTTTTTTATGAAGGCTGAGCTAAACATTGCCGGTATTTTATTTTGGAGTTTGAAATAAACACCAAAACGAAAAATTATTTCTGACACCCTCGCCTCGGTGGGATTCAAAACTTTATGAAAACAAGTTGTATAATATTATGTAAATAGGGAACTAGGAACTAGGAAATATTCTTGTTTATGGGCTCATTTTTATTTTATTCCTGCATGTTGCAAGCTTGATTATTATTAATGGCGGTCGGCGTTGAGAGCGTTCGTTGTCAAAATATATTGTAATTTTATGTGTTAAATTAATAATATTGTGTTAACACGGATTTAAAATGAGTACAGATATCATTGAGAAGCTTTACAAAAACTATGAAATTCTTACTGACGCAAAAGACAAAATAAATGAGGTAAAAATCACTTAAAAACAATCACATTCCTCACAGCTTTCTATTAAATTTTTAATCATTTCCTAAACTTTTTTTCAGCATGAAAAAGAATATATTGAAATTCTCGAAGCGGTTAAAGGCGGTGAGAAGGAAAAGCGCCTAGCCTCCCAGTTCATCGCCAAATTTTTCAAACATTTTCCGAAGTTAGCAGATCAAGCCATCGAAGCACACCTAGATCTCTGTGAAGATGATGATATTACGGTATTTATGGCATTATATGTTCAAATTAGTCAATACTTGAATCATTACATCTCCCATATCAATAGCATAATCGTTTGTTACTCATTCTGTTATACTTCCACTATCCCGTAACATTGATCTACCTACTGTAACATAACCTAGAAATTTACGGTATCTCAAAATTTTGTACGGATTTTTTTCTCGGTGGGTAAACATCACGCTTCTATGGGACCACGGTCCTTAGCAACCAATAACAAAGTATTTGTTTATCTTCTCCATAGCAACAAGGCTGTGTGGCGCCACAATTTTGTCCATGCCGATTAGTGATGCTAGGAATAGTGTATTCGGTCATCCGCCGAATACTGAATATTCGGCATGAAGCCCGACCTTATCTAATCTAAGTTGCAAATATATGTAACATTAAAGATTCACATTATATGCATTTTCACAAGCTGACACGTATAAGTTCGCGTAAACATGCCGCATGTAGACTTACTATTTAAAAACCCGAATCTCAAATGAACATACACCCTGCAACTCCTGCCGACCTTCCCTGAAACAGGGGTGACATTGGCAAAGTGAACCATTTTATACACCATGGGTGGACAGCCACATACCTTACTTACTGTACTTACTTTCTTCGGCTCATAAGCCTTGAAGGCTCAGGGCACCACAATCCTCCAGGACTCTCTGTCTTGTGCTGCTTCCCTCCATGGTCCCCTCACTCCCAGAACTTCGGCGTCGGCTTCAACGTTGTCTGCCCACCGCATCCTGGGACGTCCGAGTGGTCTAACACCTGAGGGGGCACCATCCAAGACTGTTCTGATGATCCTGGAGTCCTCTGCACGTGCTACATGTCCGGCCCACTGGAGTCTTCTTGATTTCATTACAGCCACATACCATCATAGAAAATTTCAATCAATTAAAACTACAGTAATTAGAAAGGGTTTTTGCAGAGGAATTTGTTCTGTGATGGAGCTGTCTGTGGGCTTTAGTGAATGTGACCGAAAAGTCGTGTCGACGAACTGTCGTGTGATCAAACTCTCCGTGACTGATGTGTCTGTGGACGAGTTTCTACTGATTTGTCATAACATGCCCATTAGGCTGGTCCACACTACCTCTGGCCCCTGGGGTGACATTGGCATAGTAAACCATTTTCTACAGCATGGGTGGTCAGCCGCATACCAACCTATAAGTGAAGGAAATTTACCAAATAAAAATACCGAATATTCGGCGGCTGTCCGCCGCCTTTCCAGTCTTCATTATTGGTTTCCCAGCTCACCCCATTATATCCCGCGCGTCAAGGCGAGAGACTTTCCTTGGAAGAGTAATTGCCTGCTTCCAGATAACGCAGACAAGATAGCGTTTCTTCATCACAGCCTGTCTCTTTTAGATTTAAAATATTTGTAGAGATAAGAAATGAAACAGTAACTATTTAAATGTTTTATGAATTACAATGAAACTATACACATTCAATGAAATAAAACTAAATTTAAAATTTCACGTAATAAGCAAATGGTTCCCAAAAAACAGGCAGCATTAATTGTTCTTACAGCCTACAAATGTAAGATTTATTCACCAAATCCTGTTGTATAATTTTCAACTCAAATTGCGCCACTTAATGGTAATGGAGAGAGCATCGGAATTCTTATTCCTTTTCTTTTAAATTGGTATTCGGCACGCCGAATAGTGAAAAAGTAGTGGAATTTGCCGAAGATCGAATAGTTACAGAATATTCATTGCAACACTAATGCCGATTAATGTGTGGACTTCATTGGAATAAAATAAATGGCTATATTCAAGTGTCTATTTTTTTTAGTGCTTGCTGCTAAATTCAATTTAAGATAGTGTTGAATTCAAAGCACATGTTTCACCTCACTGTTGTATGATTCTATGTACCAGACCACCTCTTCCACAGTATTCATTCTTTGACTTGTAGATCAGGAAGCAGGCCATCAAGGACCTCCCCAGCCTCTGCAAGGACAGCAAAGAGCACACGCAGCGCATCGCCGACATCCTGGCACAACTCTTGCAAGCGTACGACACTTCCGAGCTCAACATGGTCAACACGTCCATAATGACGCTGCTTAAGGTCGAGCCCAAGGGCGCCCTGAGTGGACTGTTCTCCCAGATACAGCAGGGTGCAGACAATGAGCTGGTCAGGGAGAGGTGCATCAAGTTCCTCGCCACCAAGGTCAAGCAGCTGGGCAGGGAGTACATCAACAAGGATGCAGAGGATTATATCATTGCGGAGTGCAAGAAAGTTCTTGAGGTAACTTGCAAATTTCCCAGTAAGCCACGATGATCGCTAATCTCCTTTAAAAAGCTTACACATTGAAGAAATGATCATATTTTTGCCGGTTTTCCATTGTAATTTTAAATACACTAAGTATAAAAATTGCGTAAATAATCATCTGTATTGTAAATGCCGAAAAAAAAATGGATGGAAGATACAACTGCACCTATAGTCAGTGCTAGTTTTCATCATTTTTCCTGTATACAATTTGCAGAATGTTGTATACTCGGGGGTACTGGTAGGTTTTCTGCATTATATTGACTTTCTCAATCTCAACGTGCAGTTCTGAGCTGAAAAACAATTGTAAAAATCCAAGTAGTATTTGACATTAAAATAAAATGCGGCAGATTGTCATGATCAATAAGAAAACAGCAACCCTTGTAATCATTTGCATCTATAAGATTAACCTTCATTCTTGCAATTCATTTAAGCTTTTTTTTTTGCATATTAGTTTACAAAAATAGACAATGTCAGAAATAATTTAATTTTGATTTGTCTCATTTTCCAGGATGTGAATGCAGAAGAGTTTGACCAGATCATGGAGCTGCTGGGTTGGACCCGCCTTGGTCGCTCGGCTGTCGGGCATCGTGAGATAGTAGACCTGGTGGCTGCGCAGGCTCTAGCTGATGAGGAGTTCTTAGCCAGCGAGTCCGAGCATGTGGACAGGCTCACGCAGTGTGTGGGACACGCTCTGCCCTACTTCTCAGTAAGACATTCCTCCTCCATATCTATAACAAACAATAGACTCCGACCATTCAAAATATCCCTCAAACATGTTTATCAGTTAATTCATGGCATGGATTTTTGAAAAAAACTCCTTAACCCTTTGGCTGCGGCTGGCATGCATAGATGTCATGACGTAACTTGCATACAGTGCGGCTGGCATCTATGCATGTCATCGAAGTTTAAAGCTTCCCCTGACATCGGTGTTCAAATTTTTCAAACTTTTTTGTTGCTTACATTATAGGTACACTAATATAACCTCATATTATACATATTTTGAAAATATTATTTCTCAAATATTTCGTCAGAACAGCTCGATCTCTCATCCCGCGCGTGTGTACCAATGTTTATAAACAAAATCCAGGCAAGTATACTCTTTTCAGATAGGTATAACTGTTTACGTTTTTTGTTTTTTTGTAAAATAACTAAAATATTTTTTTCTTTAGTGAGGAGTATTTAAGTGAGTAAAAAAATTGTTTAAAACCTAATGGATATAAAATCTAGTAATGGAATGTGCGTATAATATATATTTTTTAATAATATTATTGTGATTTACTTGTTTTTATGTAAAACAACAAGTGAAAACATGTGTTGAAAGTTTGTGATTTGTGTTCCTGGATATCTAATGAATATACTTTTTCATAAATTTTGAAGTTATATCAAGTAATTAAGGTAGGAAATCAATTTATGTGTAAAAAAATAGCTTCAAAAAAGTATTCCGTTCTGGCGGTGCGTATGTAGCAAATAAATTCAGAATCGAAAAGGTTAAGAAGCATAGAATGTCAATCGTGGCATCAGATAATCTGCTTCTTACTTGAGACAATACGTAGCCTGCTGAAGAAAATGCCCTCTCAGATTCCACGCTCGTCGGCACTATTGTCACCAGACTATCATAGGCATACTGTTAATATCTTCTTCTTGATCCGCCATATTCAAAGAGGTGCATTTCTTTTTTGATGTTGGATTCTAGGGTTGACATTGAAGTGTGCATTGGAACTGGAGTAGAGCGTTTACAAGATTTCAGGGTATTTTCCAACTCTTCCTGAAGTGATTGGTTAAAGAGCCGCCGCTGTGCTTAAAGCTGCAAGTTTCTAGCAGAGACTGCAGAGAGTGGCACATCTTCATCTTCGTCGAGTTGTATTAACACAGAAGTAGATTGGGTAGGTGTAGGAGCAAGAGAGGCAACACCAATAGCATTGCGTCCACCCGCGTCGTCACTCGCGCGCTGATAGCACACGTGGCGCGCTGTCGCTTGATCTCGCAAATCTTGCGAGATCTCGCACTGTTTTGGATGCGAGATTGGTCTTTCAAGATTGATGGGAGATCTCGGTATACCGAGATTGCATTCCCTAGACACCGCATGAAATCAAAGATTGCCATCGCCCCTTATACAAGCTTTTTCACCTTGATATAACAACAACAACAACAACTAAGGGGCCGTCCATAAATTACGTCATCGATTTTGGCCGATTTTCGACCCCCCCCCCCCTACAATCATCCTATAGTCATTATCTAATGACCCCCTCCCCCCCTCTTGCTGTAATAATGGATGAGCTTAATAATTAATAATGTTATTAATATAATGTTATTAAATAATGTCCTTGACTTATAGGTTGGTATCAGGCTGACCACCCATACTGTAAAAAATGGTTCACTTTGCCAGTGTCACCCCTGTTTCAGGGAAGGTCGGCAAAAGTTGTGGGGCTTATGTTCATTTGAGGTTTGAATTTTATTTGTAAGCGCGAACTACACGTGTTTGTTTGTGGGCATACATCTGAGAGCTTTGAATGAATATATCCTTGCAACTTAGATTATAGATTATATATAGATTATATTACTTACATAATATTTTGTATATTTTGTAGAAATTGGTATTTACAAGAACGACGTCACTTTTGGTACTCGTACATCATTTGCCATCATCCGCAGACCAGACCCCCCCCTTAATGTGAATGACGTAATATATGGACAGCCCCTAAGCTACAAATATAGTGTAACTTCTTGCCGCATGTGGCGAGTTGAACCTATTTATTTTTACAGGTAAGGCCTTAAGCCAACCACTTCAGTTGAAGTGGGGGTTTCCCAGCTCCCGAGAGGGCTGGTACTCATTTCTTGTGAAGGCTGAGTAAACCTTGCCGATATTTTATTTTTGGGGTTTGAAATAAACACCGAAACGGGAAATCATTTCTGACACCCTCGGTGGGATACAAACCCGAGCTCACGGCATGGAATGCAAGCACTCTACCAACTGAGCTATCGACCAGACAATGTAACAAAATCAAAGTATGAAGTGTAATTCAGTCAGTTGTAATTCTAACGTGCATCTGCAGTCAGATATCTTTCTTTGTTTTCCCAAAAAATATTTTTGTATGTTTTAATTTCATGAAAAGATCCTACTTTATGAAGAACAATTGAAGCTTACAATGCTTTGTAATATTTCAGGCACAAGTGAATTCTTCCCGGTTTGTAGCGTACTTCTGCGATCATGTCATTCCCAAAATTGATGACATTGTCAACTCAACCGAAGAGAATGGGGATGCCAAGCTTGAACTCCTCAAGTTATTTGCTGAAATGACTGTCAACTGTGGAACACTGGAGAAGGCAGATGCCAGAGTAGAAACTGTCTACCAATGCCTAATCGTAAGTTATTCCCTAAAACTAAATCAAGTCAACTTTTTAGTATATTGTTTACTTTTGTCAAAGTTGGGAAACATCAATCTTGGAGGCAATACAGTGGAGAAGCGGGGAAAGTGATGCTGACCATCTGCAAGTATAGTGTTCACTCTCTTCTTGTGGCGAATTCCCGCGTACAACAGGGGGGACAGTGTCAAGCTGTCTTTTAATGTGGATAATTGGGAAAAGTTGGGAATACCATAACTGAGGGAGATTAATTTGCATACACATCATTCCTTCAACCTGCGGCTAGCAGAGAGACTGGCACGAAGAGGGGGACATCAATAAAGTATGGATTCTAAGTAATCTAAATCTAAGCTGCAAAGATATGTATCATTTGAGATTCATATTAAATGCATTCCCACAAGCAGACATGCATAATTTCGCGCTTACACATGCCGCATGTGGACCTACAATATAAAAAACCCAACTCTCAAATGAACATAAGCCCTGCAACTCTTGCCGACCTTCCCTGAAGCAGGGGTGACATTGGCAAAGTGAATCTTTTGTTACAGTATGGGTGGTCAGCCGCATACCAACCTATCAGTCAAGGTGATAACGCCAAGTTTGGCTTTACCATGTGAAGCATGGAGAGGGTTTTTGACCGCACTGGTTCTCTAAAATCGCGTTTGGGCGAACTGCCCAACAAATCTGTCTAGGCAGCTAACCAAAGGAGCAAGGGGAAAGGAATCACGGAATTAAAGTCTGGACTCACCTTATCTCCAATGGGTTGTCTCTTCGCGGAGCACTGGTCGCGTTTCTTTGTGTGTGATTTCTCCTTCGTTCGCGCGCGATGTACTGCGATGGACACGTCTATCACGGCCGCGTATGAACAAGTACTGGCTGGAGACAGGTGATTGGGTAAATCGGACAGGTCAGATTATAGGCACAAGGACAAAAGGATTTTATGGCCAGCTACCCATAACAAACCTACCTAACAATTCGCCCAAACACAAGGAAAGTTAGTAGTTCTCAGTAATCATTAAAACATATGTATATTAAATGGAAAAAACACATTTTCTGTTAATGAATTGTATTCACTTAACGCATATTATATATTTCTGCTGCACTCTGGTTTTCCTGCAAAACATTTTTTTTTCTTATTGCCGCTGATCAATCATCCCATGTGTAATAATGCCGATTCTCTTGACTCGCCTTTGCCCCTCTGATTGGTATTGCTAATCTGTTATCCCATAAGTCATTTTTCTTGATAAACGCTCCTTTACCGTGAGTACAAAATATTTACACAAACTCTTCTCTATCGTGTGAATAGAAAAATGTATGAAATATACAACAGCTTGAGTGATTTAGATTTCATACATTTCTACTTTCATGATCGAGGGGAGTTCATGTAAATGCTTTATACTTCAGGTATTGTAATCCCAGTATAAAACATTGTGTAATCTAAAATATATGGAATATACAATGGCAGTTTTATAGAGTGATCTAGTTTTTATTCATGCACTCGAGGTGAGATTACTAAATGCTTTATACAATGGGCAGTGATCCTACAAATCCATTTTTTAAAGGATAGGGAATATTGGAATGTCTTATTTCTCCTATTATTATTTTCAGAAATTCATGCCCCTGCCCCCGCCTGTGGTTGAGGGAGAGGAGACGGAGGAGTCCCCTCCGGTGCTAGAGTTCTCCCACGTGGAGTGCCTGCTGTTTGCCTTCCACCGGCTGGCCCGCCAGAGCAGCGACATCCTGACCGCGGACCCCAGCAGGCTAAAGGAGTTCCGCCTTAGGCTGCAGTACTTTGCCCGTCTCACACAAGGGTACATCAAGAAACTCAAGGAGGCCACTAAGGTACAGGGTAGGGTAGAGAATAAACAAGAAAATGAAATAAGAATGTGTAGAAGGCGGCAGGACAAAGTCTAACTCTAATACATTAAACTAAATGTAGAATACAGCCAAAGGAGGGCGCTGTTATGACTTTGAGGCCCTCTGACTGCTAAATCAATGGATATTATTACAATATCACGGCATTAGTTCAGATTTTCACCACATTCAGTTTAAACCGTGTATAAGTATATGATCTAAGTGAGTGGATGGTGAACAATGGCCTAATCCTGAACATGGATATCCTAATCCTGAACATGAATGACGGAGATACTCTGGGCAGCCACATCTAGGCGCGACCATCTATTGGTGAATGGGGTACCACTCTCCATAGGAGGTAAGCTGATCCAGCCTTCCGATTCGGTGAGACTTCTAGGAATCTTACTGAACCTGACATTGGAAAGGCAAATAGATGCCACAATAGCTTCCTCTTTTTTTTCACTTCGCCAAATAAAGGCAATTAGAAAGTGTCTTCAGTCAGATGCGGTTAAGACCCTGGTGAGTGTGTTTGTGATGTCTCGGATCGATTATTGCTCAACACTTTATAGTGGTCAGCCGAAGAAGCATTTCAACCTCTTTCAATCTGTGTTGAATTCGGCAGCAAGGCAGCACATCACTCCGCTGTTAAAAAAACAACATTGGCTTCGTTTCCCGGAGAGGGTGGTCTACCGTGTTTGTCTGATGGTGTATAAAGTCATCAATGGCTTGGCTCCACCTTATCTGACTGACATGATTTCGCCTGTTGAGATGGGTGTGAGGAGGCAGACACTCAGATCCGCGGGCGATGGTGCGATCAATTTGGTTCAGCCGCACCGTCAGATCCGTACAAATTTTGGAGACCGTGCTTTCCGTGTTGCGGGTCCGGTGGAGTGGAACAGACTGCCACCCAGAGTGAAGAACTCCAAATCTGTGGGTATATTTCGCGGAGCTCTCGAGACACACCTTTTAAAAAATCTTATCCGTGATCGGAGAGGGCCTTTGAGGTGTGACACACACAAAAACGGCGCTCTCTTATCTGTATCAAAGTCCAACGTTGATTCGGGATTTGAAGTGTAGGAGTTTGAAGATTTTTTGAAGATTTTCAAAAGATATCTTGGCCAATACCAGAAAAGCTTCTTGTAAGTATTTGGCAGCCCCTGATGTTTTTATAAAAATGTGAAATAAGTGTGTAATGTTGGAAATGTAATGCGAGTTAATTTTTTACAGAATTTGTATTTGTGCTATATGACTCAATAAACGCCAAAGACCTCATTCTTAAACTTCTGTGCAGTATTATATTTTTTCTGATTATCTAACTTATTAAGTGATGGAGAGGGAAAGGAGGAGACAACGCTTCGAGGAGGCTAAAGCCCACACAGCATGACATTATTGGCGCTACATTGTAGCGCCAATAATGATCAAGTTTTTTCAGTAATTATTTTGTAATTTTTTCATTATTTTGTTACAGGGTAAATCCAAAGAAGAGTTGGACACAGATGAGAACAAAATCAAGATGGTGGCATTGAAGACAACATCTAATATCAACACGCTCATCAAGGACCTGTTCCACACTCCACCAAGCTACAAGAGCACAATCAACCTGTCGTTTCAAACTAGATCACAGAAATCTGCTGTAAGTAATTGAATTATTCACCTCATGCCTGTTACAAGTCGTAAAACAAACTTATTCAAGTGAAAATGAATGGGATATCTATCGGTGACGAAGAGTGCCATATAACTCGATTCCCATCGGTTTCCCTTTTAAAATGATAATAAAGTAGACTGCATGGTTTCAATGGGGAAAAAATATGTATTGTTTCGTTGGTTTTAAATGTATTTTTTTACTTTGTGCCTTTATTTTTTAACTACTTTGTTGCCTCATTTTAAAAGGGAAGCCGATGGGAATCGAGTTGTATGGCACGCTTCGCCACTGATATCTATAGCAATCTATAATCTGAGTTGCAAAGATATATTAACATTTAAGGGGCTCATATGCAGGCATATGTAAGTTGGCGCTTACACAAGCTGCATGTGTACACACAAAATAAACCAAACCTCACATGAACATAAACCTTGGAACTCCTGCCGCCTTTCCCTAAATGGAGTGGCATTGGCAAGAGTGAACCAAGTTTTTTACAGCATGGGGGGACAGCTTCATACCAACCTATTAGTCAAGGAACAAAAAAAAAGTCAAAATGTGGCCTTAGCTTAAACAAACATAATAATTAAAAGATGTTAAAATAAACTAAATTAAATTAGTGTAAATTTTATTAAACTTCTACCTTTTTTAACAGTTTTTATCTTGTAAAATAATAAAAATAGCCATCACAAATGTATGTTTCATTTAACATTATGGTACGTTTCAGGTGGTTCAGGAACCTGCTCCTAAAACCACGAGGGAAACCGTAGCAGTCGGGGAAAAGCGGCACAAACCCATCGTGTTTGAGAAGGACGAAACCAGCAAGCCAACAGAGGAGAAACGTCCGCGGCCAGAACGCGGCAGCAATCAGAAGATCTACGCGCCTCCCTCCGGCAAATACAGCAACAGAATCAGCTCAGGAGACGGAGAGGGGTACGCTGGAGGCAACTGGAGGAGGGGCGGGGGAGGGGGGAGGAACTACAACAGAAACAATTTCCGCAATGGCAAACCTTACAGGAGAAACCAGTATTAAGAATATAACAAAAATATTGCACTCTGTCACAGTATCGTTATTATTATGACGATTGGCATAAATTTCCATTAAATAATATAGGTGTGTTTCTATTGATATAAATCTCATATTTTGTCTGCTTCGATTATTAAGTGTGTGTAATTATTATAATATAGCTCACGCTGTACTCATTCTATAGAAGTCGTTAACGACAATATTATTATACATCAAATATCTTAGTATAGAAAAACCCTGATCCCTCAACTCCATCCCGAGCCACATTTTGTTTTTCTTTTTTCAGATCCTGTTCGGATAGGAATGCTGTGACTTATGCTTTTTTGAACACTGCTAAAATTCCTCCATTTTCGTTCAGCAGTTTGACGAGTTGAGCAACCAGGCAACTATTTTATTTAATTTCTCATTTCAGATGAACACCATTTTATGCTGCCCTTATAAATGCGTTTTTTATTACAGATTGAATATTTAAGAGGAGGCTGCGACATCCAAGTATTTTATTACTTGAACCTATTTAATGGTAAGTTTCACAAACTGTAAGTTTTTATGTATGAAATGATGTACTACTTGTTCTCTTGTATTGCGGGAGTTTATGATCAACAGTGTTTTAAGCACCAAGATAAGGGGACTTGCTGATAAATTGTCTACGAACAAGATTGTTTTGCATTTAAAATTCATTTACAGGTGGTGGCATGGCGGCTGACACAACCTGCAATGTTATTATAGTTTACAAATGGCATCCTCACCAACCATCCCTCACCTCCCTTGTAGTCATTTACCTGTAAACTACGTAAACTTCATTCAAATAAATAATAATTTAAAATCATCAAGGCTTTTTTATTATTTCAACCATCAAAAAAATGTATAAGCTGAATCCCCATTATATAATTTTATGGGAAAGTAAAACTTGTCATATTACAAATTTAATAAAAAAATGTGGAGTGGTATCAAACAACTTATTAAGACTTTTTTTATCACTCCAGTCATGATTTGCCTAATAATACTTATTGTCTCTATAATCTTTTCCGAGGAAGTGGATGAAACAAGCAAATGCACCAAACACAGTTTGAAATGATAGCAATCCTAGCTGACACATTTATTAATTGATTTGAGATCATGTCACTCAAAATGCAAACATAATGAAACCCTAGTATCATTTTACAGGGAAGCTAATCCAATGTTTCACTTTCCTATTTTGAACAAATCTTGAAATTCTTAATTTGTTTTGGATTTAATCGCCGTGAAACCTAGTTAAATATACAAACATTTGATACTTCAGAATGAAAGTACTTTTAAGTGTTTATATCTTTCTAGTGACAATTTTATTTATTTTAAAAAACTTACAGTGTACTTACACAAAACTAAATCTTACATAAATTAATCTACATTTACTTGTAATCTATGTCTATGAATAAAGTTTATTGCATTTTATCAACAATTCCACACATAATCTTATCAAGATCGTACAGGGGGTCAGCGCTTGTAGTGTCTTTCTGTGACGTGTCGTTTCTTCCGAGGGCTTCCGTTGGAACTAAAAACTTTGAGTCAACTTCACATTGGTCGGGCAAGCTTTGGAGAGCTGCTTTCAACTTGTCTTGGACTTTTTCTAAATGTTTCTTGAACCTAAAAAAGTGAAAACATACTGTTAGACATGACAGATAGTCACATTATTATATATTAACTTTTTGTTCAGACGTAAGAATGTTTTTTTCAACATCAATAGAGGACTTCTTAGTGTATGATGTGTAAAAGCATTCCTAAATGATGCTGAATGCCTAAATCAGTGTCAAGACTGAAAGGAAGAAATCCTGAATGGTTCCAAAGCGTTCCCTTTTTAGTTTAAGTTTCTCACTATCATAGATTTTTGCAACTTTTTTTTTTTTTTTTTTGCAACTAAGCTACACATATAGTGTAACTTCTTGCCGCGTTATCCCCGAAGGGGTCGCATGTGGCGAGTTGAACCTATTTATTTTTACAGGTAAGGGGGCCGGCCTTACGCCAACCACTTCAGTTGAAGTGGGAATTTCCCAGCTCCCGAGGGGGCTGGTACTCATTTATTGTGAAGGCTGAGTAAACCTCGCCGGTATTTATATTATGGGGTTTGAAATACACACCGAAATAGGAAATCATTTCTGACACCCTCCTCGGTGGGATTCGAACCCGAGCTCACGGGGTAGAATGCAAGCACTCTACCAACTGAGTTATCGACCGGACAATAGATAAAGTGGTCAAGTTACGGATTTCTAAAATCTGTAGAGCATTTTACATGAAACCTGCAAACAGAAGTGGATCAAATCCCTGCTTAGAAATTAAAGGAACACCTTTTTTATAAATATGTAAATACATAAAGACAGCGAGGAAAATTTAAGAATAATAATCATAACACTTTTATGAGTATTATTATAATTATTTCATGATTTTTGTAGCATCTTTTCATGATGTAGTCATCCTGAAGGTGCTTGCTCACACAACTGCACAAATGTGTGGGTCTTCAACCTTTTTCTAAATGTATGCTCTCCCAACACTCACAGGTCATTCCATATAGTTGGAGCAGCCACGTTGAAGACTCAATCTCCAAAAAGAGCATTAGTTTATCTTCTGGGAAAGTCTTTGGCTGCGGCTTATATGATGAGTATGTGAAATGTTTTCATCACGACTAACCTTTAGACCGGTCCGTAGTCTAGTGGTTAACACTTCTGACTCCTAAAAGGACAGTTGACAGGGTTCGAATCCCGGCGGAGCACAAAAAATTATACCATTTATAATTTCAAACATGCTCTTCGCTGGGTAAAAAATTCGCATACCTTTACCAAAGACCGGTCACTAAAGCTCCATCCAGCCTTACAGCAACTGGGTCTTGCTTGAGAATTGGTGCTTTGTACATGACAAAGCTCGCAGAAGGCTCTTGAGGTGTGATACACGCAAAAACAGAGCTCACCAAATAAATCTTCCTAATATCATTATTATTATGAGACTGACCCCCCGTGTTGTAAAAATTGGTTCACTTTTGCCAATGCCACCCCGATTTCAGGGAAAGGCGGCAGGAGTTGCAAGGTTTATGTTCATGTGAGGTTTTTTTAATTTTTATGCACACATGCAGAATGTGTAGGCGCGAACCTACCTGTGCCTGTTTGTGAGCATGCATTTAATATGAGCCTTAAATGTTAACAAATTTTTGCAGCTTAGATTATAGATTATTAACCTCATGGTGGTTTCCGTTCTCTGTCGCTTCTGCAGCTCCATCATGACCCTGAGTGTCTCCCTGGCCTGGTGGGGCCGGAACTCATTCAGCAGATGGTGGATGTGGATGAAGAGCAGACTCAGGTCTTCTACCTTCTCAGCGCGCCGCGGGGAGTCTGGGCAGTACACCAGGAGGTCCAGCAAGTCTAGGAAATTCGCCAGGAGAGAATGATTCAATTTCTTCAGCTCTCTTCTCCTTTCAAAGTGTATGGGATATAACCTACGGATTCCCTGAAAAATAAAGTAATATTGTGAAATTTAGAATTTAATGAGTCGGCACAAATGGATCAAAAAAAAAAACGCAAAGCAGTCTATGAATCAGGTAAGGGACCGCATCACAGAAAACTGACGCTGTCAAAGTGGCAGGATCGCTGGAGCTCGGCATCTAAAGGACGCCGGACGAACAGGCTTGTCAGCCAGGCTCGCAAATGCTGAGTGGACACGGTTGTTTCGGATCCTACCTACACCGGATAGGAAAAGAAGCAACTGCAGCATGCTGGCACTGCGACTCAGCAAATGATGACACGGAGCACACGCTACTGTCGTGTCCTGCCTGGGCGGACCACAGGGGGTCATTAATGGCAACCATTTTAGTTGATCGCCTAGACCTGGACATTGTAGTACCGTCAATGCTCCAATCGGAAGAGACCTGGCGGGCCTGGGATACCTTTGCCTCTCGCATGATCGGAGAGAAGGAGGATGCCGAGCGCGTACGGCGAAGGATGAACACAACCCGCCAAAATGTAGTCAATGCACAAAATGTAGATAGTGTACTTAGATTTGCCAATTGACGCAACTGAAATGTGAAGACATGCTGTGCATGTAGACACACATGCTTGGCGGCAGCCCCGGGGTGTGGCAAGATGACGAGGGGGGTTTTTAGTGAGTAAAAATCTCACATGCAGAAACAATGGCAGGAATCTTTTAAAGATTTTCCCCTCAATTGGAAAAAACAGCTTTACAGAAACTGGGTCCAGTTTGGCGCTCTGTTACGACGACAAAAAAACTCCAGAGGGCTCTTGAAGTATGATGGTATACGAAAACAGCGCTCACCAAATACAAACCAAGTTCCCTATGACAACACTGCAGGATAAAATTCATAACTTTGTTCCGACTTTATTTTAGAAGCGAAATGTAATTACTCTGAGTGATACACCCACCTGGCTCTCCAATGAGCGAATAATGGTATCATCCGCGTTGAAGCCGCTGCCAAACATTGTGTATTGGTCGTGAATGGGCCGCGGAGGTAATGGTGCTCGGTTTCGTCTAATATTCTCGTCGGTGTACAAATTTATGTACTGCATTGGAGGCAGGGGCAATGAGCTGACTTGAGTATTCTCAGACGCCATTTCGTTTTGTTTTATTACCTGTAAACCAACAAAAATATTAATGCACTGATTCCATGTACTTTAAAATCTGACGTCCGCTCTCACAAACACCTGTCACTAGGGATGGGCGAAATATATCGATTTTTCAAAAGTACCGTTTTTTTTTGTTTAAATATCGATATTTCTCTCGATATTAGAAATATCGATTAATCGATATCTCGATATTTTTTTCAAGTATCAAAATCTTACATATATCAAAATATATATCAAAATCTTATATATTATACTTATATAGATATTTTTTCTCTCGATATTAGAAATATCGATTAATCGATATCTCGATATTTTTTTCAAGTATCAAAATCGTATCAAAAATGACATTTTTTTTCTAATGTGACTTTGCTCCCAACACTTTATAGGTGGCTGTGTTTGGAAGCCAACATTTTTACGTAGCAAATCGCAAGTATCCCTCCCCTCGTCGACAGACTTTTTGGCCAAAAATTGCGAAAAATTGAGACCTTACCCGTCAGCGACCGATATTTTTTTCTATCGATACATCGAAATATCGATATTTTTCCCTCGATTTATTTCGATAGTGTTTAAAAATATCGATTCGAAATATATCGATATTTTTTTCCCATTTGCCCATCCCTACTTAGTCTTCTTCTCCTTTTACCAAGCTTGAAAAAATAACGTACCTACGTAAAAATATTCCCCATAAATAATTTCTGGGAAATTATTTTAGAAGAAGAAGAAAATTTGACACTTCATAGTTCACGTCGCACATTTCTGAATTTATTTTTGTAGGATTACTAATAATAATCTTAATACTTTTCAAAATTTCTATGATAACTTGATTCAAAATGCTACGTACAATTGCTAGATCACAAATACTTCAATTAATGAGCAACCGCGTATTGTTTTCATCACAAAAAGTAGTTGGTGTAAAGAAGCTAGAGGATTTGAAAATAAATTTAGTAGATGACAAAAGAGTTTATATTGTTCACATAAATGAAGCGAAAAGAATCTCTGAACAAAAGAACATGAAACTTGTAAAAATTTTGGATTATGATGTGGCGTCAAAACGACCTATTTATAAGTTTGTATTCTTATATTTAATTGCTACAATCCTAGCTCAAAGTTATCAAAATGAATAAGTACCTACTTGATGAATTTGGCTTCTTTTTAATAATTTCTGAAGGCTAAACTATCTTTAGTTTCTGTCAAATTAATATTCTGATATTTTTTTAAACAAGAGTCGTTCAGTGTCTCAAAACAAAGGCAATACAACTCACAGCACAAAACTAAACAGCTAACACCTCTGTCATAAAGGATCAGGACATAAACCGCCATCTCTAAACGCCCACACCTCTTCAGCACAACAAGAGTCCTGCATAGGATTCCTTAAATAAAAATTATTTGTAAAGCATTGAAATGATATTTGCATGGATGTTCGAAAATTTTATTTTCCTGGCAAGCAAACGCCATACGTCTGTATAACTAGTGTCCTTGGCAATCGATATAAAATTATTTATTAGTCTTTTCTCTAGCAACGTGGCCATACAATGTCTTTTTTTTTTCTTTGTGTTATATTTTATAAATGTGCAAAACTCATTGAACAGAAATTTAACAGTGTGTTCTTCTGGTCAGGCTGTGATGTTGTTGAATCTTACTCAAAATCAACCCAAATCATCTTGAGCAATTTACAAATGATAACTAAGAAGCATTTACTGTGGTATAAGTCATACAGAGTCAAAGAGGGCTATCTATTAATAAATTGAAAGTTTAGAACCCCAAAAATAGGCCTAAAAATTGATTTTGTTATAGGGTAATAGAAGACCATCTTGCAATTTTTTTTTTTACTCCACATGAGTAAAATTTCAATTTTTAGGAAGTAGTTATGTTCTTACAACAGAACAATATTAAATCTAAAAAAATCCTGATAAACAGGAGCCTATAGCTGCTGTCATTTTTTCGTTTAATTGTTTTGCGATATGCATAATGATTTTTCGTTTAATTGTTTTGCGATATGCATAATTACTTTTCCTTTAATTGTTTTGCGATATGCATAATTATTTTTAGTATGTATCAACTGCTCATGATCAAAACATGTCAAAATACATGGATGGATCATGATCTCTCAATAACCTATTTATAATATTATTCAATATTTCAGATTGATGACAAAGGCTGAATACCTCGAAGAGCAACTAAAAAGTCGTTTAGCAAAAAAGGAAGCGAGGAAAATACCTTCTATCAAAGGAGAGAAATTAATAACAATAACAGCCAAAATTGGGGAAAACGACTTGGAAGTGCGCTTAAAAAACATTTGCAAATGGTTGAGCAAATACTATGAAGTCAGAATTGTTGTTCATGGTTACACGGGACAAGCTGAGGCCTTGGTGAGCATTGTTGGCACATTTGTTTCAATAAATTATACTTTTGATTTTATGATTTTACAAAAGACAATGTTCTCCTTTGTTGACACAACCTCTAATCTCATTCTAAATATCAATCTTTGTTTCTTTAAAATATACTGTTTGCTGATGATAAATTTACTGACATTCTAAATTTATTAATCTTCACATCTCATTTTTTAATTATATGTAATCTAGTTCATGGGCGTACCCAGCTAGGGGCAGGGGGGGATCAGGTGCCCTCCTGGAAGTAAAAAGATACCTAAATCATTATTAAACTTTATAACGATTATTCAAATAACCATCTCAGCAAACTATGGAGCTCCGCAAACTATGGAGCACCTTCGGTGTTGTCCCTCCTGTCCGACAAGCTGCTCCATGGATGATCTCTTTGCGGAAAACCAAAGAGCTGTAGACATTGCTTGTAACTGGGACAATACAGTGTGAAGCTGACACGAAGAAGAAGAATAACCATTTTAAGCGCCCATGGGGTGGCTAGTGCCACTAAACGGCGCCATATAAAAATTGGCCAATTATTGTTATTATTATGGCTTGCCCCCCCCCCCCCCCCTAATTTTGATCCTGGGTACCTTCTTGATCTAGTTTCTAAAATGTAATAATAATAAATCCACTTTAACAAAATTTTGCTAAAACAAATATTTTTATTTATTCCATCCCTACTCGGATCACATTTTTATTGCAAGATTAATAATTATAGTATGTAGATACAAAATACTTTCACAAAATATGAGGTAGATCATTAATATAGCATTTTACTTTCTCTGATATACAAACAGTCTCTCCCACATTATATCTATAAAGGAGCTCTAATAAGTACAAAATACTACATCCAATAAGTTTTCCCTTGTTTGGATCTGATTCTTTTGTTAAAAAACAAACATTTATTAGAGTATTAGTTTTTATAAAAATATATGTATTTGATTGAGGAATGGATCCCAGACTTGATTAACGGTTTTGGTTGTGTTACTTACGAAGTATATGTTATATTTTTCAGGAAAAAATATTTCAACATATTGAAGCACAAACAAAGGAATTCGGAAAAATTGTCCAGAAACGCATTAAAGAAAATGATTTAAAATTCCAAATTATACCAAATCTCACTGTGAAAGAGAAAGCTGATGAAAGTGGGAATGACTCTAAAAATGATGAAATCGCTTCCAGTGACGCCTCGTCAAAATCTTTGTGACTAGAGAAAAATGTCATATCATGCTTCGCCGGATTTCTCACTATTTTTTTGATCACAAAATATGGACTGTACTCTTATTTTACAAGCAAGCAAAATAATGAAGAGAGACAAATAGATGAAGGAAAAGTAACTTAAAATTTTATTCAAAGATCGCTTATTTATTTTATTTTTAAATGATGCTATATTTGCTGTATTGCAGGTTAAGTTTTTAGTGTCACAAAAAATGTGAACAAAATGTTGACTTATGTACCAACACAATAAACTTTATTAAAGAATACCTTCTTTTAAAAAATAAGCACAGTTTTCTTCATTTATTATTTATTAAGGCTCTTTTTCCCCTAAATCTGCCATTTTTGTTTCTTAAGGTGAAATTCCACCAGTGTGCCGCACTGTGCTGCACAGTGCGGCACAGCGTGCAAAACAAATGTTTGTTCCGATCGACTCACGCAAGCGAACAGCAACAAATTGTGCGTGAACATTCTAGCAAAGTTCGCGCACAGCTGCGAACTTGTGTACGCGCACTGCTCCAGCGGTGGACTTTTCTCGACGTGCCGCACTCGTGTTCGCGAACTCACTTTTTGCTTCCGCTTCTCGATCGAAAACATTGATTTGTGCGCGCACAATGGATTGAAGTCATGATAAAACTATCGATTTTTTAAGCAATGGAAATGAATCCTGGTATTTATTTTCTTTGTAAAAGTGTGACATTAATGAAAATAATCACGCATGTTTATTGATTTTAATTATTTATTACCTAAATTATAAGTTTACAAAAATATAGAAGGTTTTTTTAGATATCTCGAAAACTGTTCAAACACATCAACGAAATTAATTAATGTACGTTTTGTAGACATTGTATCATTCCCACGCCTCTTGCTGTAATAATGGATGACCCAAGTAACCATTTAGGTTTTAAAAAGGTTACAAAATGGTCCCAGAACCTTTGTATGGAAATCGGCACGTAAGTCTTAATAGTCTCAATAACGTTATATTAACCTTATACTGGCCTCGTGAGTGCTAAAAGGGCCCCAGTTTTAGAACCTTGCAGAGAGCTACACCAAAACCTATAGCTCAAATACAAAACCGCTCGAAGAGCTACGGCAGAACTCAAATATAACCTCGACAACCTTAATTTTACCTCAATATAACCTAGCAAGACAGCTTTTACGTACTAAATTAGTCTTGGATTTAACTCTTACACAACTTGCAACTCGGGTTCTCTCGCTCTCGCTCTCGCTCGGGTGAGCGAGAGCGAGAGAACCCGAGAAACATCTCGCTCTAGAGCGAGATGTTTCTGTGGAAGATTTTTTACACAGCCGTGAATTGAAATACATATTATAATGGCGCGTGCGCGTCTTACCAAGTTTCAAAATGGATAGATAAGTATGAGTTGTATTCAAACAAAATAATAAATGGCTTTAAGAAATCAGGGAAATGTAAAACATACTGCGAATGGCACTTTATCGTGATACTTTAGGATAATAGTTCTGTATACGAGACGGGCCTTTCGTAACTTAAAAAAATTTAGATTTTAATATATATATTTTTTGTAAATCAGGTGTTTGGTGGTAAGTTGCATTATAAATAAAACTTATATTAATACAAAAAGGCATGTATTTTAAATCGCATAGCATACCTTATTCAAATTTTGCCTTATTGAATTAAAATATTGCTATTGATTAAGATAGTTATTTTTTTTTAACGAAAAAATATGGCTGCCGTAAGAAAATTACTAGTAAGCATTCAAATTAACCTTTTTAGAACTATAACAGCTAGAATCTCTTAAAATGTGCCTAAATAAGAGCTAAAGGTTATTGCCAAGAGCTTTTCAAGACTTATCAGCCGCGAAAGTAGCCGCTAAGAAAAAAATGTTGCTTGCATGTTTTGATGGTGTTAGTGGATGGTGCTTGGATCACGTGTTTACGGAAAGTGTGCTAACAGCTACAGGCTCCTCTGAAAGTGCAAGTAAGTTTTTATTTTTCAATCCCTTTGAAAAAATACATTATTGTATTGTTTATTTTTTTTTAATTTAAATCCATAAAACTCAGGTTTAAAGATGAGCCATACTTCTTAAACGCAAAACGCAACTAAGCTACACATATAGTGTAACTTCTTGCCTGCGTTATCCCCGAAGGGGTCGCATGTGGCGCTTCGGGACCTATTTACTTTTACAGGTAAGGGGGCCGGCCTCACACCAACCACTTTCAGTTGAAGTGGGGGTTTCCCAGCTCCCGGGGGGGCTGGTTCTCATTTCTTGTGAAGGCTGAGTATGCCTTTGAGATCGAACCCTTGCTCTCGGCGTGGAATGCAAGCATTCTACCAATTGAGCTATCGACCTTTTTACGAGCTTGATCGTGAAATGAAAGAAGTATGCAAGGACAGGAAGAAGTAGCGGCTAATCTGCAATGTTGATTTCTAATGTTGGTGTATTCATTTGCTACATTTTTTGCATAGGAAATTTTTGACTTTTTTTGTATAGATTTCTTTGTAAGGTTTTGTTCTTTTTTATATTTAATGTAATTTATTATTCATATTCCTTGACTTATAGGTTGGTATGAGGCTGACCACCCATACTGTATAAAATGGTTCACTTTGCCAATGTCACCCCTGTTTCAGGGAAGGTCCGCAAAAGTTGTGGGGCTTATGTTCATTTGAGGTTTGGATTTTATTTGTAAGTACACATTCAGCATTTGTAAGCGCGAACTACACTTGTTGGTTTGTGGGCATACATCTGAGAGCTTTAAATGAATATATCCTTGCAACTTAGATTATAGATTTATAGATCGTCGTCGCTACAAAGCGCCAATTCTCAAGCAAGACCCAGTTGCTGTAAGGCTGGATGGACCTTTGGTGACCGGTCATTGGTAAAGGTTTTATGAATTTTTCAACCCGGCGAAGAGTAAATTTGAAAATATAAATGGCATATTTTTTGTGCACCGCCGGGAATCGAACCCACAACCTTCCCATTCAGAGTCCGCAGTGTTACCACTGAGCTACGGACCGGTCATCCGGTCTTCTTCATCTTTGTATATTTGCAATACCTACTACATGTTGTATCGGGTTTGGCATATTAAATTTTACAAGATGATAACATTCAGCGAATGCCAAGTTTTAAACCTTAAAATTTCTCTATTTTATTGATAACAATTTTAAAACTGGAATGTAATATTCTATGTTTTTGTAAAATGCGCTCTTCGAGAAACGTAATCAAGATATTAAGAATGTTTTTAAAAGTGGTAAATTCATTGAAAATATCTTTTTTTATCTCGTGAAACTTCAAACTCATTCGTAATATGAAAAAACTTGTTTTTCCAATTTTGTTGAAAATGTAATAATCTTTAAAAATGGGGAAATTATTTTATTCTAGAACAAAAAATTAAAATAAAAAAGTAGAAATATTGAAAAAATATTCAGTTTTTCGGGGCTACAGGTAATTACAAAAATGTACGAGTTCGAAAACTTGGCATTTGATGAGTCTAATCTACATATTATACAATATATCCAAAAACCAGTGCTACATTTTATTTTTTACTTTCTTGCTATAGCTGAAAGCTATAAAGAAAGTCTTGATTTGGTGTGGAAATTTTTTTTCGAGGTTTTCACGGAAATGAGTTGTCCTGGTGTAGGACATGCCAAAAAACACTATCTTTCAAAAACGTCCATCTGTATGTGTGTGTGTGTGTGTGTGTGTGTGTGTATATGTGTGTGTGTATGTGTGTCACTTTCCAAAGTATAAGACCTAGAGATACCAAACTTTGGCTACATCAATTTTTTTAGACATGTATTAAGTATTAATAGCATGACATTACACCAACTTGAAAATTCAAGATGGCTGACATACAAAAAAAACATAAAATTGCACTTTTCTCAAAAAGGGCTCCAAGAATTTTTCTTAATTTTTTAAAATTGCCACTAATTAGTTTTAACTTAATAAATAAATTATGGCAACACTCTTACTAATCTGTGTCTATGGGTTGCCATATGAAAAAAACCGAACGATTGTGAGTTTTTCGAAAGTTAAGTGGTTAACAAAGATATAATGTTCTACAATATTATAGACAATATAAATTTCTACAAAATTAAAAAAAAAATTTTTTGAAAAAATAAATATAAAGCACCGTTTACACGACCTGAAATTTTAAATCGAAAATATTAGAAAAACCTATTAAAATGCAAGATATTTAAATTTGTTTTAGATTTGATAGAAAGAACAAGTTTATCACTTTAATTTGCAATCAAAGATTTTTTACTTTTTTGAAAATTCAATATGGCGTCCAAAGAGCTGAAAACTTAAAATGCGATTTTCTGATAAACGGCTCCGACGATTTGTCTTAATTTTTTTGTGAATCCATTTATAAAATAGTGCTATCTAATAATCATAATCATTTCTTCATCATAATCTCGGTTTAGGGAGTTACCATTTAAAAGAAAAAAATAAAGGAAAAATTCTCGGCACTTAGAGGGTTAATAAAAAAATAAAATAGCACAAACGTAAAACAATAATGATAACCTATATATTGTCATTATTTTTTTTCCAAAAAGTGAATAAAAAGTATAGCCACCATACAAAGTGAAAATTTTTCCATACAAAATGTTTTCGTAATTTTCTTGGTAGTCAAAGGGTTAAAATTAGAAAAAAGGCTGTGATTCTTAAAATTTTATAAATGATGATGATGATGGATGATTTCTTTCCTGTAGCGCCATTTAATGGTCCAGGACCATGTCAAGGGCGCCATGGCTTCTGGAGAAAAGTAGTGTCTTCAGTTCCTTTCTGAAGGTGGTGGTAGGCTGGTTCGCGCGAACACCGATGGGCAAATTGTTCCAGGCAACCGGCCCGGCCACCGCAAATACCAATAATAATCAGTCATTACTTTTTCAAAATATAACTAAAAAGTTTACCCACATTACAAAGTCCTAGTTTGCATACAGAAGGGTTCAATGACCATCTATAGTAATCTAGTATCTAAGTTGCAGTGAAATATAAACATTCAAAACTCATAACAAATGCATGCCCACAAACAAGCTTTTTTTTTTTTTTTAGAAAAATAGATTTGTGGAAAGGAATGCAATCAACCAACCTATTTTGCCTGGCCAGTTGTCTTCATGTGAAAGCAGAAGCTTGTGTGCATGCAACGGCATCTGTTGAACCAGGGTCGAAGTTATCGTCGCGGGATTCGAACCAGCGTTATCCGGTTCCAAATAACTTGTCTTGATTCCCGCGGCCATAAGACCGACAAAGTACGTGTAAGTTCGCGCTTACGAATGCTGAATGTGTACTTACAAATTAAAACCAAATCTCAAATGAACATAAAACCAGCAACTCTTGCCGACCTTCCTTGAAACAGAGGTGACATTGACAAAGTGAATTATTTTTTACACTTTGAGAGGACTGAGAAATGCGAGGAAATTGAGATAAGACTGAATGAAACAAGAGTGGAGGTCGTGAAAGAATTTGATTATCTGGGAAGCAAGTTTGAGTCGAATGCGAAATTAACGAAATAATTGGAAAAGCGCGCTAGTAGAGGAAGAAGTGTAATGGGAACGATTGGAAGAATTGCAAGAAATAGGAAGCTTACGAAGAATATGAGATCGGCGGTCCACAATGGCATATTGGTTGGTGGAAGTGAGGCTTAATGAATGTGAGCTGAGTAAAGTATTGTTATGTAAATATGAAATATAAATATTTAAAATAAGTAGGTATTAGTTATAGGCATTATGTATTGTATTGTGTGGGTAGGAATCATTGAATAAAATACGTGAAGCATCGAGAAATAATAATTACTATGCCTTTCTGGAACTGTCTAGCAAATATAGGTCTAGATTGTACTGTTTTAAAGAATATAAGAAGGGTGCGAGTGGCTTGCAGGGCCAGTAGTATTCTACAAGCTTTACCACTATATACATTGAACCAAAACCAGTGAACAAAAACCAAGTGTAACGGAATAGTCGAGAATATCTTTGTGCAAATAAATTATTAAAAGTGTAAAATAAACAACTGTATAAGAAGACCAGTATTTTTAATTGAAAGACTGTTGAACCCTAATTTCGTAACAGTATGTACGGTTGAAATGGCTTACCTGAGAGCAATGACTGGAAAGACACTGAGTGATAGAGTACGTAATGATTGGGTGATGAACGAGTGTGGTATAAAAGAGAATATGAGAATGAAAGTACAAAAAAGGACGATGAGATGGTTCGGACATCTTGAAAGAATGGATGATGAACAACTTACGAAGAACGTGTACAAAAGAAATGTCAGAGGAAAGTGCGGAAGGGGAAGGCTGAGGAAAGAATGGTTAGACCAAATAGGTGAGATTGCGAAAGAATGGGTCTGCAGTGTGAGAATAAGAGAAGAGTATGTATGAAAAAGGTGATGACAGAAAAAAGTGGAGGCGCATCTGCGGAGGTACCGGCCACCCTTAGTGGAATGGCGGCAGGATACAGTACAGTACAGAGGTCAACTTCATACCAACCTATAAGTCAAGGATCTTTCTTAAAAAAAAAAAAAATAAGGCTGATTTATTTGGTAAGCGCTGTTTTTGTGTGTATCACACCTTAAGAGCCCTCTGCGAGCTTGATCGTCGCTGTAGAAAGCGCCAATTCTCAAGCAAGACCCAGTTGTTGTAAGGCTGGATGGACCTTTTGATGATCGGTCTTTGGTCAAGGTTTATGAATTTTCAACCCAGCGAAGAGCAAATTTGAAAATATAGATGTTTTTTTTTTGCTCCACTGGGAATCGAACCCACAACCTTCCATTCAGAGTTTGAAGTGTTACTACTGAACTACAAAACGGTCACAATTAACTGTCAATTTTATTTTGAAATCTTTGAATTGTTTTGAAAATAATACAAAATATTTATATTAAGTTTTGGAGCTCACAGACAGTAGGTGTTATCATTAATAAAAAAGCGAAAGGTTGTATTACTAAGTATGAAAGAGTCTCCCGGAGAATATTGTTAGTGAGAATGAGATTTGGACGGATGAAAGTTCTACTGATTGCGTGATACACCCCAGTGGACTCGGAATGCAAAGTCGTGAAAGAATAATTCTGGGAGAAAGTTAACATTGTTATGAGAAAGAAAGAAGAAAATGAAAGAACGATTCTACAAGGAGATTTTAATGGATGGGTAGGTATGAGACAAGATTATAGCAAAAATGTGGTAGGACCGAGTGGTAAAGGCGTAGCCAATGATAATGGTAGAGCGCTAATAAGCCTATAAATGGAACAAAGACTCTTTACGTCTAATACCAGGTTCAACCACAAAAGTATACATTTGTATACGTGGCAGAACAGAGCGGGCAACCGAACAATCATTGATTACATATGTGTGGATGAACGAATGAGAGGGGATGTAAGAGACTCTCGAGATACCGTGGAGCTGTGCTAAACACAAACCACTATTAGCTGCGCTCGAGAATAATGATAGGAGATGTAAGAAGAGGAGCACAAAAGGAATTGGTAAGTATGAAGCGAAAAAAGTGGAAAAATTAATGACGTAAGTATAAAATGACGTAAGTATAAAAACATATCCAACACCGGTCAATTGGTGTAAGATATAAAAAGACTTTATCTCTAAAAACAGAAACGATCACACTGAAATTTTAAAGAAAATCGTTAGAGCCGTTTTTGAGAAAAGTGCAATTTAATGTTTTTTTTTGTATCGCAGCCATCTTGAATTTTCAGGTTGGTGCCATGCCAGTCAGCCCATCAAAATCTGTGGTTGTCAATTCTCTTAATCCAAAAATTGGTGTCTCTGCGATCAGTAGATTCGGCTGGGATATACGGTCATACATACATACGGACAGGTTCGACAAATTAGGTTTTTTGCATGTTCTGGTGCAGGACAACTCATTTCCGTTGAAATCTTAATTTTTTTTTTCGGACGAATACAATACTTTATAGCTCCTTCGGACTGCTATAAAGTAACAAAATTTTAAAATTTCTCGGCAGCGGAAGGGTTAATCAAAAATTATTGCCAGCCAATTTGAAAGCCATTATATGTATTTGAGATTCATATTAAACGTATTCTCATAAGCAGACACGTATAAGTTCGCGCTTACACATGCCGCATGTGAACTTAGAATATAAGAACCCATCTCAAGTGAACATAAGCCCTGCAACTCTTGCCTATTTTCCATGAAACAGGGTTGACATTGTCAAATTGAACCATCTTTTACAGTAAGGGTGGTCAGCCTCATACCAATCTATAGGGCAAGGAAAATGATCATACCGCAAAACTAAAATTACTTAAGCAGATTGCCTTCATTAATAATACTATTAGCTGTGCTCGAGAATAATGATAGGAGATGTAAAAAGAGGAGCACAAAAGGAATTGGTAAGTATGAAGCGAAAAAAGTTGAAAAAAATACAAATACAAAATACAAATTAAACATTTTGTTGGGAAAATTAAATATCACCTCAAAGCAACTTTATTTTATGCTGAAAAGTCATGTGCAGTCCACTGTACATTTAATTTCTGATACGCGCCATGGGGAATTCTTACGTTTCACAAGATTGCTCTCGTCGCCCATCCGTGCAAATTCTACATCGACGATAACACGCATATCCCTCGCGCTACGAAGGTACGAGTATGTATATACATACTTATTTTCAACATTCTAACTATGACAGAACAGATAATTATTATACAACATAATACAACCCTTTATTATAAGTAAGTGAGTAAAAATGAAGTTTTAAAATACTTTGTTTGATCTTTTTTACGATATATTTATTTTAATTTGTGTTAAAATAAAGTACTGAGGCGTTTAAGACAGATTTTGACCAAAAACGGGACTCGACGTAAAGTTTTTTGGACTTTAAAATTCATTTCCCGTGAAACTATAGCAGATAAAAAGAATATATTCGAGACCATTATTGTTTTAAATTTAATGTTCTTATTTTTGACGTACAAAAATTTCAATTATTGTACTTTGATTTTGAGTTATAAAATATATGCAACAAATACCGTTTTACCCCCGTTTCTCCTGAACCAGAAGGGTTAGAAATACAAATTTTTGGTATGTTAATTTTCTTGTTACTAGTAATGAACGTAGCATATTTTTTTTTTCTTTTTTCTCATGACTCATACAACTTATATCAAAAGATCGATTTATATATTTGTTAAAAAAAATGGCCGCATTCAAAATTCTCCAGGTTTGCAGTACTTTTTTTAATGCAAAAAGCAGGTAAATAATGTAGGTCATCATTTCTTACTAGTCTCTGCCTAGTAGTCGATGAGGTAGTTTGTACCATTTTTTGGGCTTCTTTGAAGAGGCTGCATCCAGAACGCTCCAGGGTAGGATCACCAAAATCTACAGAAAAGGCATGTACTTGATGCCGGACACCTCCCAAACATATTTCTGCCTGGTAGTCGATGAGGTAGTTTGCACCATTTTTTGGGAAGGCGTGTTATAAAGCTAAATCTACCGTTTTTGTTTCTTACACTTTATGGTCTTAGCAAAATAGTTACAGTAATGAAAAAAATCAAGCATGTTTATTAATTTTTTATCCTAATTATAAAGCTTAAACAAAATATATAACTTAAGAATTGCCACCACAAAAAAATATTTTAAAAAATGCGTTTTTTTTTACATTTTTACCCTTTTTTTACGTGTGTGCTGTATTTTGGAATTTTTTTTTGCTTTTTAATTACAGAACTATACATTGTTTAGGTTTGGTACTCAACATTTTTTTTATAATGTCAATAGTTTTTGAGTAAATATGGAAAAACTGAAACTACTTAATGAATTAAATTTTAATTAAATCAAAGAACAAAGTTTTTCCATATTTACTCAAAAACTATTGACATTATAAAAAAAATGTTGAGTATCAAACCTTAACAATGTATAGTTCCGTAATTAAAAAGCAAAAAAAAAATTTCAAAATACAGCACACACGAAAAAAAAGCTAAAAATGTAAAAAAAACGCGTTTTTTTAAATATTTCTTTTTTGTGGCAATTCTTACGTTATATATTTTGTTTAAGCTTCATAATTAAGATAAAAAATTAATAAACATGCTTGATTTTTTTCATTACTGTAACTATTTTGCTAAGATCATAAAGTGTAAGAAACAAAAATGGCATATTTGGCTTTATAACACGCCTTAAAGAGAGGCCGCTTCCAAAACGCTCCAGCATAGGAAAAGGCAGACTAGTGAAAAAATGATGTACTCGATGCAAACTACCAGCCTGACCATGTCTCTGCCTGGTAGTAAATGAGGTAAGGTTTCGTACATCTAGCTCTTAGTCCTACTTTACGCGCATACAAATTATTTGATTCACTTTGATAGATGATTTAAGCACTAAAACTTACTGATGTATCCATTATTAGTAAAAAAAAAATACGGACTGTACGTTTAAAATTTCCATTCCGTTTTTTTTGTATCACCCTGTGTCGGTTCATCTTGCAAGACAACGGATATTGCTTTGAAATTCCGTAGAAAAATAACAGCTCTTGAGAATGCCATAATAAAGCATTATAAAATACGTGTAGCTTCTAAAGATAACCTATTGGTTTGGATTCTTACCACGCAGTCCTAATTTATTTGCCTAGACAAGTATTATGACTCCGTCCAAAAAAAAATATCCCGTTGTTTTTAAAAATATGTTTCTTATACTTTATGGCCTTAGTTAAAGAGTGACATAAATGAAAAAAATCACCCGTGTTAAATAATTATTTATCTTAATTTTAAAGTTAATTACTTTTATATAACTTAAAAAATGACGCCACAAAAAAATATTTAAAAAAACTCGTTTTTTTTACATTTTTTTGCTCGCATTTTGTTGTTTTGTATTTTGGAAATATTTTTTTTCTTTGTAATTATAGAATGATACAAATCCTAGTTTGTGGTGTAATTTTTAGTAGAATAATGTGAACAGTTTTTGCGATAATATGAAAAAACTGAAACTAATTAATTTATTTAATTCTTGAAAACAGTTTTTTCATATTATCTCAATAACCATTCACATTATTCTATTAAAAATCACACCACAAAGTAGAATTTATATAATTCTATAATTATAAAGAAAAATAATATTTCCAAAATACAAAACAACAAAATGCGAGCAAAAAATTGTACAAAAAACGAGTTTTTTTAAATATTTTTTTGTGGCGTCATTTTTTAAGTTATAATAAAAAAACTAACTTTAAAATTAAGATGCAAAATTATTTACCACGCGTGATTTTTTTCATTGATGTCAATTTTTAACTAAGGCCATAAAGTATAAGAAACATATTTTTAAAAACAACGGGAGTTTGGTTTTTGAACACAGCCTAATACAACCTAAAGCAATTTCATCATTCCGTAGCTTTATGGTTGTAATAATATAAAATAATTATTCTTTGGCTCTCCATTTAGCAAAATATGTCAACCTCTCTAGAACCTAATCAGGAGTCTAAGACAACCTTAAGATGCACGGACAATTAGCTCTTGAAACACAAGTCAAAATAACGTTAATTTAACCTCTTGTCAGCAACTTCTAGATACCAATAATGATGCAATAATAACCAGTTGGTTTTAGGACTTATAAGTTATTCTCAAGCCATTAATATGACCGAATAGCAAAGCATTAACCTTTCTAGGAGACTTATTAGACCTAAAGGCAATTTTCACAACGTAGGACGACTAAAGTGGTTACTTGGGGAGCTTAATAATTAATAATGTTATGTTACTTACATAATATTTTGTTTATTTTGTAGAAATTGGTATTTACAAGAACGACGTCACTTTTGGTACTCGTACATCATTTGCCATCATCCGCAGACCAGACTCCCCCCCCTTAATGCGAATGACGTAATATATGGACAGCCCCTAAGACCATAAAGTCTAAGATACAAAAATGGCAGATTTAGGGTATACAGGGTTCTTAAATAAGTCCCAGATAGCTACAAAAGGATGCGTCAGGTGTTAAAAGACTTGTGGATATTTTTATGAGGCTGACCACCCAAACTGTAAAAAATGGTCACAATGTCACCCTTGTTTCAGGAAGGGTCGGCAAAAGTTGTAGGGCTTATATTAAGTTCATTTGAGTAAGCGCAAAGTTATACGTGTCTGTGTGGGCAATGGGCATGCATTTAATATGAATTTTAAATGTTGGGATATCTTTGCAACTTAGATTATATTGTATTATCTTGGCATAGGTTATGTACTCAGCAGGTACTGATAAGATAAACACAGAGATTGTAAAGAAAGTAAGAAATGGTAATTTCATAAATAAGATGCTCCTTGACTGATAGGTTGGTACGAGGCTGACCACCCGTGCTGTAAAAATCGGTTTACTTTTGCCAATGCCACCCCGGTTCAGGGAACGGCGGCAGGAGTTGCAAGGTTTATGTCCATGTGAGGTTTTCTAATGCTTACATATCCTTGCAGCTTAGATTATAGATAGATTATAGATGATTTTTACTACCTAATTTATTATGTTGAATAAACAAAAAAGGTAAGGTCTTGATATATTTATTGAATGACTCTGGAGGAAATGAAAGAAGTATGTAAGGATAGAAAGAAATGGCGGTTGATCTGTAATGTTGGCGGCTAGGGTTTAAAAGTGAAATTGGATTTATGATTTAGTTTTTTTTTTTTTAATGTCCATGTATAATACTTATATATTATTATTGATTTAAAAAAATGAAATTTGTCATGTATGTTCCTTGACTTATAGGTTGGTATGCGGCTGACCACCCATACTGTAAAAAAAAAAGGTTCACTTTGCCAATGTCACCCCTGTTTCAGGGAAGGACGGCAAGAGTTGCAGGGCTTATGTTCATTTGAGATTGGGTTTTTATATTGTAGGTCCACATGCGGCATGTGGCTTGTGGGAATGCATTTAATATAAATCTTAAATGATATATATCTTTGCAGCTTAGATTAGATTAGATTAAATATGTGTCAATGGCAATAAACTCAAATTGGAATAGGTATATGGACAAGTGTGTTCGAGATGCTAGACTTGATGATTGTGGATTAATGATAGGAGAGAGCAAAGTAAGCGTTCTACTGTATGCGGATGATGCAGTCCTTGTATCTGATTCAGCAGTGGAATTGCAAATGATGCTCTCTAGATTGAACGAAGCTTTGAAAGGTAATAATTTGAAGTTGAATGCAAGAAAGACGAAAGTTTTGATTTTTGAAAGAGATGATGAAAATATGAATTATGAATTTAAAATTAATGGAATGAATGTTGATGTCGTAAATGAGTTTGTATATTTGGGAAGTAAGTTTGAAAAAGATGGAAGAATGGCCGGTGAATTTGAAAGAAGAATAATGAAAGGCAGGTGTGTACTGGGTGCGACCGCTTGCATCGCCAGGAACCAAAATCTCTCAAAAAATGTTAGATTGGCGGTGCACGGTGGTATACTAGTGCCAACCTTGATGTATAGAAGTGAAGCCTGGACGGTGAGTGAAAGGGAAATTAGTAAAGTCCATACAGTAGAAATGGACTATCTAAGAAGCATGATTGGGAAAAAACGAAGTGACAGGGTGAGGAATGATTTTGTAAGAGAAGAATGTGGTGTAAGGGAAAGTGTGAAAGTGAAGATTAAAAGAAGTATGTTAAGATGGTTCGGGCATTTGGAGAGAATGAGTGATGAAAGATTGACGAAGAAAGTATATGTTGCTAGAATAGATGGATGTCGTGGTAGAGGAAGACCGAGAAAAGTATGGAAGGATCAAATCTCTGAAATAGCGAATGACTGGGATATCCAGAGTCATAATAAAAGGAGGACTTGTATGAAAAAGGTTATGACTCTGGATGAAATGAAAGAAGTATGCAAGGACAGGAAGAAGTGGCGGCTAATCTGCAATGTTGATTTCTAATGTTGGTGTATTCATTTGCTACATTTTTTGCATAGGAAATTTTTGACTTTTTTTTGTATAGATTTCTTTGTAAGGTTTTGTTCTTTTTTATATTTAAATGTAATTTATTATTCATATTCCTTGACTTATAGGTTGGTATGAGGCTGACCACCCATACTGTAAAAAATGGTTCACTTTGCCAATGTCACCCCTGTTTCAGGGAAGGTCGGCAAAAGTTGTGGGGCTTATGTTCATTTGAGGTTTGGATTTTATTTGTAAGTACACATTCAGCATTTGTAAGCGCGAACTACACTTGTTGGTTTGTGGGCATACATCTGAGAGCTTTAAATGAATATATCCTTGCAACTTAGATTATACATTATTATTATTATTTATACAACTTTTTCTCATTGGGAAAACATAACGCTTAAAACGGACTAGGTATGGTCCTTGGCAACAAAATATACAATATTTGTAAGCTTTTTCCCAAGCAATCCGGCTAAGTGACGTCATAATTTTTATTTCGGTCATTTTAAATGCCGCAATTTTTTTGGTGAGTGGACGTTGCAATTTAGCGACTAAAATAGCAAAATACACAGTTTTCTTTAGCAACTCGACGGAGGAACGACAATTTTTTTTTTTGCACTTTTGTAGGTACCTACTTAAATTATAAATGGGATACTTTATTTGTACTGCTGGTATCACTTTCTATTGCGATTGCCATGACAAAAAAAAATTACAGGGAAGGTGCAGGGAAGCAAAAAATGGTAGACGGTAGTTGAGAATAGAGCTGCCTGCCATAAAAAGGCTTTTAAAAAACACACAGTTTGACGTTTCGCTTCGACTGCCGCGTTGCCGACTGTGTAGGAAATTTCTACACGTGTTCTTATTTTTTAATGAAATATTTAATTTAATTTCAAAATGGTAAATGCGTGTATTTTTATGTATATTTTCAAAAATTATCCATTATTTTAGCATGCTTTCTTGTTTTGTGTCTTTTCATGAAAATGCTATCATTTTTCAATGATTCATATTGCATCAGAATATTACGATTGGTTATTATAAATAAATATTTTATGTGTTTACCTTTAGAATATTAGAATAGTCATATTAGAAGTTTGGAAGGTTGTGCAGTAATTTCATATCAAGACATTTCTTTGACCAATCATTTGACGTTATTGTATTTTAGGCGGCACTCGACAGAAAAGGAACGTTTAAAGTTGAATATCTGCAGCGGATAGAAAAAGAAGTCCAGGAGAAATGGGAGAAGGACAAGGTGTACGAGGAGGACGCTCCGCCAGAGACCAGCAAGAAAGTGGAAAAGTTCATGTGCACTTTTCCGTTTCCCTACATGAATGGGCGCTTGCATTTAGGACACACTTTTTCCTTGTCCAAATGTGAGGTAAGTAGCTCACTTTTATTCTCCAAATGGACTCGGCACAAATTTTTGTATAAACAAAAATGGTGACGTCACACAGCCGGGTTTGTAGGGAAAAGGCAGATAAATATTTTGTTATTGGTTGCTGAGGACCCTAGTCATGTAGACCTGTGACTTTTATGGCAGCCCAAGTGTCAACCAATTTTCCAGATTCCCTATAAAAAATCTTTTTACTCGTGATCGCAGCACCAAATGATGCCAGCCCTAGAAAATATCCCATTTTAACACTTTTGTTAAAAATGTAATGTAGCTGGCACAAAGCAGGGAATTACACGGCCGGGTTTCTAGGAAAGCCTTACTTATATTTTGTTATTGGTCTTGTCAATTTTGTTATTCATCTGGTCTATAGCTCAGTTGGTAGAGTGCTTGCATTCCATGCCGTGAGTTCAGGTTCGAATCCCGCCGAGGGTGTCAAATGATTTCAGTATCGGTGTTTGTTTCAAACCCCAAAATGAAATACTAGCAAGGCTTACTCAGCCTTCACAAGAAATGAGTACCAGCCCTCTTGGAAGCTGGGAAACCCCCACTTCAACTGAAGTGATTGGCGTAAGGCCGGCCCCCTTGCCTGTAAAAATAAATAGGTTCAACTCACCACATGCGATCCCTTCGGGGATAATGCAACAAGAAGTAACACTATATGTGTAGCTTAGTTGCGATCGCTAAGGAACCTCGTCACATAGGCCTGTGACTTGTCACTGCCGAGAAACAAATTGAATATAAAATTATGTGCAGAGTACATTGCGTTAACCTCCTTTCCTCCTCCTCCAAATACCTTAGCTGTTCATTGTGTGTCAGCTAAGCTGCAAGGAGATTTCCCCAGGTTTACTGTTGTATTTATTTTTTCAGTTTGCCGTGCGCTACAATCGACTGAAAGGAAAGAAGGTTTTGTTTCCATTTGGCTTCCACTGCACTGGCATGCCCATCAAGGCCTGTGCTGACAAGCTCAAGCGGGAAATTGAATCATTTGGATGCCCTCCCGTCTTTCCTACAGACGAAACCACCGTTGTGGAAGAAAAAGATGACATTGTAATGAAAGACAAGAGCAAAGGCAAGAAGAGCAAAGCCGTGGCTAAAGCTGGTGGAGCCAAATACCAGTGGCAGATTATGCAGAGTCTTGGCTTGGCGGATGACGAGATAAAGCCATTTGCTGATGCAGCTCATTGGCTAGACTATTTTCCTCCTCTCGCTGTCAAAGACTTGCTGAGCATCGGAGTACATGTAAGTCATCTTTTATTAAAATCATTGGGTCAGATCATGTCATGTTGTTTTATGCTATGTTTACTTTGGGTCCTAACTAATTGCTAGTTACCCGAAGATGGAAGTAATTCCGAAAATATTTGTAACATACTCAAAAACAATAAAAGTGGAATAAAACAAAGTTTTTAATTTCTTTTATTTTTTTATTTTTTATTGAAAAATAATCAATTTTTACTTTCTTGCTATAGCCGAAGGCTATAAAAGAAAGTTATGATTTGGTGTGAAAAAAAAATTTCGAGGTTTTCACGGAAATGAGTTGTCCTGGTGCAGGACATGCCAAAAAACACTACCTTTCAAAAACGTCCGTCTGTATGTATGTATGTATGTATGTATGTATGTATGTATGTATGTATGTATGTGTGTGTGTCACTTTCCAAAGTATAAGACTTAGAGATACCAAATTTTGGCTACATCAACTTTTTTGGACATGTATTAAGTATGCATAACATGGCATTACACCAACTTGAAAATTTAAGATGGCTGCCATACAAAAAAAACATAAAATTGCACTTTTCTCAAAAACGGCTCCAAGAATTTTTCTTAAATTTTCAGAGTTGCCACTAATTAATTTTTAACTTAATAAATTAGTTATGGCAACACTCTTACTAATCTGTGTCTATGGGCTGCCATATGAAAAAAACAAACGATTGTGATTTTCTCGAAAGTTAAGGGGTTAACAAAAATATAATGTTCTACAATATTATGGACAACATAAATTTCTACAAGTTAACAAAAAAATTTTTTTGAAAAAATAAATATAAAGCACCGTTTACACGACCTGAAATTTTAAATCGAAAATATTACAAAAACCTATTAAAATGCAAGATATTTAAATTTGTTTTAGATTTGATAGAAAGAACAAGCTTATCACTTTAATTCATAATAATTTTTTTTTTACTTTTTTGAAAATTCAAGATGGCTTCCCAAGAGCTGAAAATTTAAAATGCGATTTTCTCAAAAACGGCTCCGACGATTTTTCTTAAATTTTTTGTGAATCCATTTATATAATAGTGCTATCTAATAATTATAATCATTTCTTCATCATAATCTCGGTTTAGGGAGTTGCCATATAAAAGAAAAAAATAATGGAAAAATCCTCGGCAGTTAGAGGGTTAATAAAAAAATAATGTAGGGCAAATGTAAAACAATAATAATAACCTATATATTGCCATCATTATTTTTTCCAAAAAATGAATCAAAAGTATAGCCGCCATACAAAGTGAAAAATTTCCATACAAAATGTATTAGCAATTTTCTTGGTAGTCAAAGGGTTAAAAATAGATAAAAGGCTGCGATTCTTAAAATTTTATAAATACCAATAATAATCAATCGTTACTTTTTCAAAATATAACTAAAAAGTTTACCCACCATACAAAGTCCTAGTTTGCATACAGAAGGGTTCAATGACCATCTATAATAATCTAGAATATAAGTTGCAATGAAATATAAACATTCAAAACTAATATGAAATGCATGCCCACAAACAGGTACGTGTAAGTTCGCGCTTACGAATGCTGAATTTGTACTTACAAATTAAAACCAAATCTCAAATGAACATAAAACCTGCAACTCTTGCCGACCTTCCTTGAAACAGGGGTGACATTAACAAAGTGAATTATTTTGTACACTTTGGGAGGACTGAGAAATGCGAGAAAATTGAGATAAGACTGAATGAAAAAAGAGTGGAGGTCGTGAAAGAATTTGATTATCTGGGAAGCAAGTTTGAGTCGAATGCGAAATTGACGAAATAATTGGAAAAGCGCGCTAGTAGAGGAAGAAGTGTAATGGAAACGATTGGAAGCATTACAAGGAATAGGAAACTTACGAAGAATATGAGATCGGCGGTCCACAATGGCATATTGGTTGGTGGAAGTGAGGCTTAATGAATGTGAGCTGAGTAAAGTATGTAAGTACGGTTGAAATGGCTTACCTGAGAGCAATGGCTGGAAAGACACTGAGTGATAGAGTACGTAATGCTTGAGTGATGAACGAGTGTGGTATAAAAGAGAATATGAGAATGAAAGTACAAAAAAGTACGATGAGATGGTTCAGACATCTTGAAAGAATGGATGATGAACAACTAACGAAGAAAGTGTACAAAGGAAATGTTAGAGGAAAGCGCGGAAGGGGAAGGCTGAGGAAAGAATGGTTAGACCAAATAGGTGAGATTGCGAAAGAATGGATCCTGCAGAGTGAGAATAAGAGAAGAGTATGTATGAAAAAGGTGATGACAGCAAAAAGTGGAGGCGCATCTGCGGAGGTACCGGCCACCCCTAATGAAACGGTGGCAGGATACAGTACAGTACAGTACAGAGGTCAGCTTCATACCAACCTATGAGTCGAGGATCTTTCTTGTGTAATTGGCGCTTTTTCCAGAGAAGACCAACCTCGCAGAGGGCTCTTGAGGTGTGATTCACACAAAACGGCGCTCACCAAATAAATCATCCAAATATTTTTTATTCACTTAAAAATTTATATGGCTATTTCCATATTCGCACGGGTATGCAGGTACACACCGCGGTGGAATAAAATTGATTTATTATCGATATATTATATTTTCATTGAAACTGCAAAAGCTGGTAGGTGATTATAGCTTTACATACGTCATACAGTGGGTTAATTTTTGCAAGAAAGTCGAGTGCAGATTCTGTGCAATTTATTTAAAATGAATTTCCACAGTGTTTCACAAAAATCTTTTCAAAATTTATCTTCAAAATATTTTGCACTGTTTACTGTGTGTATTTTTATCATTTTAAAGAAGTATTTTTTATAATTATTTATTTTAAATATTCAGGTTGACTGGAGGAGGACCTTCATCACAACAGAGGCAAATCCCTTCTTTGACTCATTTGTCCGCTGGCAATTTGTTCACTTAAAAGACAGGAAGAAGATCCAGTATGGCAAGCGCTACACCATATTCTCTCCTCTGGATGGCCAGCCCTGCATGGACCATGACCGCAGCACGGGAGAAGGCGTGGGACCGCAGGAGTATACCCTCATCAAGATGCAGCTCTTGAAGCCTTATCCTAAACAATTAAAGTAAGTTTCCAACGATTAAAAGCTTCTCAAAATGAAAATGTTGGTACTTCCTGCAATTATTAAATGCATAAAGAAACGTTGTAGTATTTTCCTCATAAGCAATTTGCATCATGAATGTTAATTAAAGGAACAATGTTTTCATGTAATTTTCAAAAGCAATGAATTTTGATTGTTTTTTTCCTCATCAGCTCTGTGTCTTCCAAAAATGTTTTCCTTGTTGCTGCGACCCTTCGACCAGAAACCATGTATGGTCAAACAAACTGTTGGGTGAGGCCAGACATGAAGTACATCGCCTTCTCGACAGTGAAAGGAGATGTCTACATTTGTACTGCAAGAGCAGCCAGGAACATGTCCTACCAAGGATTCACAGCTCAAGAAGGAAAAGTTGATGTCGTCACAAATCTTCTCGGTCAAGATATTTTAGGGCTGGCATTACAAAGTCCTCTAACCTCACATAAAACCATTTACACTCTCCCTATGCTTACCATTAAAGAAGACAAAGGTACTGGTGTGGTTACCAGCGTACCATCAGATTCTCCTGATGATTATGCTGCTCTGGTTGATCTCAAAAAGAAGCAGCCTTTCAGAGAAAAATATGGAATCAAAGATGAAATGGTACTTCCTTTTGAACCGATACCCATCATAGACGTCCCTGATTTTGGTAATCTCTCAGCTGTAACAGCATATACACAACTCAAAATACAGAGTCAAAATGACAAGGAAAAATTACTAGAAGCCAAGGAAATGGTTTACTTGAAAGGATTTTACGATGGGGTAATGTTAGTTGGTGAGTTTAAAGGGAAGAAAGTGCAAGATGTGAAGAAGGACTTACAGAAGAAGCTCGTGGATAGCTCGGAAGCAGTTATTTATTACGAACCAGAGAAGAACATCATATCAAGGTCTGGGGATGAATGTGTTGTGGCACTTTGTGATCAATGGTATCTCGATTATGGTGAAAAGGTGTGGAGAGCCCAGGCAGAAAAATCTCTTCAGAACATGAACACTTATCATGATGAAGTCAGGAAGAACTTCTCAGCTTGCTTAAGTTGGTTACATGAGTATGCTTGCTCCAGAACCTACGGATTGGGTAATATTATTTTTCAATTGCATTGAATAGATGCCGTTATCGCCAGTATATTTAATGTTTTTTTTTTCACAGGCACAAAACTCCCATGGGATGAGCAATGGCTGATAGAATCCCTTTCAGATTCTACAATCTACATGGCTTACTATACTGTGGCTCATATTTTACAAGGGAATTCCTTTAGAGGGGACAAACCTAACACTTTTAACATAAAACCAGAAGAGATGACTTCTGCAGTGTGGGATTATATATTCTTCAAGAATGCTCCATACCCTACCAAGTCAAAGATCAAGAAAGAAGCTCTGGCTACAATGAAAAGGGAATTCAACTTCTGGTATCCTGTGGACTTACGTGTGTCAGGAAAAGATTTGATTCAAAACCACTTGACCTTCTTCATTTACAACCACTGTGCCATGTGGCCAAAAGAAGAAAACATGTGGCCTCAGAGCATTAGAGCTAATGGTCACTTGTTGCTAAACTCTGCCAAAATGTCCAAATCCGAAGGGAATTTCTTGACATTGCTGGATGCAGTTAAAAAGTTCAGTGCTGATGGAATGAGGTTATGTTTAGCAGATGCGGGAGACTCAGTTGAAGATGCCAACTTTGTAGAGAGCATGGCAGATGCTGGGATATTGAGACTTTACACTTTTATTGAATGGGTGAAAGAAGTTCTGCAAACCAAAGAAACATTGCGAAAAGGTATACATTCTAAATCAGTTCAATTTCAATTCAGTTTTCGTTTGCTTAGTTATGTTTATGATAATTCTTGATAAATATTTTGAATTTCAATGAATGGATGAAACATTGGTTTGTCTTATTATAGGACCTGCTAACACTTTCCATGACAAAGTGTTTATTAGTGAAATGAACATGAGAATTACTGAAACTGATGATAACTACAATAAAATGCTCTTCAAAGAAGCTTTGAGAACAGGATTCTTTGAGCTTCAAGCCGCAAGAGATAAGTACAGGGAGCTTTGTGGCTCGGATTCCATGCACCATGATTTGGTCATCAAGTTCATCACAATCCAAGCTCTCCTGATGTCTCCAATCTGCCCGCATGTCTGTGAACATGTTTGGTCTATGCTTGGAAATGTAAGAAACTTCTAAAGAAATATTTTTCAGGGTTTGGTGGTTTACACAGTGAAAGTCCATTGTATAATTAATTAAATAAATACACTGTTTAAATTCACTTTTATTATTTTAACTATGTCAAATGTTTTTGCCTAAAGAAATAGTTGAAATGGTGAAGTAATGTGTTTATTTAAATGTGTGTGGTTTGTTTTAGAAAAAAAGCATTTTACATGCTTTGTGGCCAGAATCAGGAAAAGTAGAGCATTTAGACATCAAAGCTAGTTGCTATTTGATGGAAGCGGCACACTCATTCAGAGTTTATTTGAAGAATCACATGACTGTGAAAAAACCTAATGTTGGAAAACCCATTGAAAAGCCTGACAAAGCAATTGTGTGGATTGCCAAAACATTCCCACCCTGGCAAAGTGCTGTTCTTACCACTATGAAGAAAATGTTTGACGTAAGTTTATTCTACATATTATGATGCAATATAAGGTTCAATGTTTCTGTGTTCTGATACAATTTTTTCCTACAGGAAAGTAAGACATTACCAGAAAACAAAGTTTTGTCAGTTGAACTTGGCAAGTTGGAAGTGTTGAAGAAATACATGAAGCGTGTCATGCCTTTTGTTCAGGCAACAAGAGATAAAATTACTGAAATTGGAGTACAGGCCCTTTCTCTGACAATGGAATTTGATGAGGCAAAATTACTTAAAGATAATGCAGCATATTTGGCAAAATCTTTGGATGTAAGATGTATACATTTTTTAAATTGAATTAAAATTTCAAGTCTTAAATAAGTTATCAAGTGTTTTGATTGCATTTTAGTTGGAAGAAGTGGATGTAAAGTATACAGATGAATCTCCCGATAAAACCAAGGAAGATTGTTGTCCTGGCCAGCCCCACATCACTTTTTATGCAACTCCAGGTGTCACCATAGATTGTGCAAATGTACATTGTCTCAACGGGCTCTTCACTCTGCAGCTGTGTGTGTCGGAAGGTGATACAGCGGCAAAACTGGCAAACAAACTTGCCAAAGATTCAAAACCTTTGAAAGGTATTTTTTTTTCACATTATTAATTTCGCTAATGGTTTTCTGTCAAAAAATTGATTATAAGTTTACTTTGATGTTTTTTTCAGATGTGAGTAACATAAAGCTTTGGAGGTATGAAGATGCCATCTTGGGAATCCGCAAGATGCCCAATTTGGACGATCCTTTGAAGGAAAAGGTGCTACTGAAACCAGAAACTAAATTTTCTGTTGATGCGGAAGCTAAAAAGATTACTTTTGTGGAGGATGGAAAAACTTTTGATTTAGGATCAAAAATAATTTATACTTATGGGTTGTAGAACTTTCTTTAATATCATTTATGCCTATTATTTATTTTTAATCATTAAATGATTGCCTCGTCCCTTAGTGATAATTTTCATGATTGTCTAAGACAGGGTCAGTATTTTTCATCTATGTGTTGTTTTTCATGCATACTGCATAAGTATTATGTACCTCATGCAGTGACAAATACCTAGCAAGGCTTTCAAATGTTTTTTTGAATGAACAAATACTATTTATTGTGGTTTATCATAATGCCCGCTTTCCACTGCGAGCGGAGCGGACTCCGTACGGACTCCGCTCGACTAGCAGCAGTAAATTTCATAGAAGTGCTTCCACCGACAGCGAGTGAGCGGAGGGGACTGAGTGAGTACAAAGAGTTACAAAAGTGGTCGCAGAGTTGAGCGAGTTTCCAGCGGACTCCGTACGGACTCCGCCCGACTAGCAACAGTAAATTTCATAGAAGTGCTTCCACCGACAGCGGAGTGAGCGGAGCGTACTGAGCGAGTAAAAATGAGTCCGCTGTGTCATGGTCTCGGCCGCTAGTTTTCAACTGACTCCGCTCCCCCGTGCCCCCCGCGCAGTTGCATGACAGTTGCTATTACAAGAAATGTGAAAGTACCCCGCGATAAAACACATACATGATTTACAAAAACACATACATTATTTTATAAATTTGAAAATGTATGTTTTATTTCAAACATCTACTTTTTATGTATTAAAGCAAAATAATACATTACTTTTTATTTTTCGAAACAAAAAAAAAATTTTTTATTAAAATAAATAAAACGTTTGATCTGGGCGTAGGCTGCAACGAGCCGTCACACACTGTCATGTCGCCTAGTTGGCTACTCTGTGGGCTCCGCTAAGCCCGCTGTAGATGGAAGGCAAACAACTCTTTCATCTGACTCATCTCATTTCCCGCCTAGCTCACTCCGCCGAGCTCGTTGGCTGTGGAAGGCAAATACCATTATTTTTTAAAACTCTTTCGCAATGGAAGTCCAAAACTATTTCACTACGCTCCGCTCAGCTATTTCCCGCTCCCGCTCAGCTATTTCCCGCTCGCAGTGGAAAGCGGGCATAACAATTGAATGTTAATTTATAATAAAAAGCTTTACTTTCATGTATTATTTTATTTCTAAAATTAGTAACACAAGATTATACATCAAATAATGGTTATTATTAAAGATACTTTTAAGATGTGGACATTGTTCAATACTTATTTTTAAAGATCAAAGAAAATAATATATAAATTACAGCAGTTAGACATTACTCCTTTTACAATTTAGTGTGTAAAAAAAAATCCAGGACTTAACTTTGATACTAAACTGGCTACTTTCCATCTTTGAAAGTTTTGTACTTCAGCAAGAAATTTATTTAAAACCATGCAATTTGGAATAATTACTAAGATATAGAAGAATAACAAGATATTAACGATAACAACAGTAATTTAAATATGCAGGAATAGAGTGATGGGGCAGTGGTCACTGCCAAATACTTGACTGCGAATAATGTTGTCACAAACTGAAGGCATGAGGCGCTCGGATACTATAGCGTAGTCCAATCTCCTGGAAATGTTAGATGCAATTATAAGAAAGGATGAATATGAGTTGATGTAGGCATGTAAGTGTAAAAATATTTCATAATGTTGACGGCCAAGAGCTCACCTCTGGAGAATATGAATCATGTCTTAACTAGACAGATGTTTTTACTAAAATTAATGAAGACAATTCAGAGCTTATTTTGGTGACATGATAAAGGACGGCTGAAGGGGACAGGAGTTGGAGGCGCAGTATCAGGGAGGTTAAGGATTGATCCAGGCCGTAGCGCCAATTGAAGAGAGTCAGGAAACTGAGAATTCTCAATGTACTTATTTTAATAATTCCTAGCCATCACAAATGTATTCCGAAGATACCTTTGGTCCTTAAATTTTGAAATTTACTTAGTTTTTTTTTCGATATATTATGCCACAATTGAATTGACACACAAAAAAAATTGTCGTCAACCGGCCGGGTTGCTAGGGTAAAAGCAAACTAAGTTTTTAATTGGTTGCGCCATGCGAATTTGCCATTGGAGCCACATGTGAAACCCTTCTGGGATTACGCGGCAGGAAGTTACACTATATGTGTAGCTTAGTTGCATTGCCAAAGATTCCAGTCCCATATTTTAGAGACATACGACTTGTGAATGTCAAAAACCTTGTCATCTATAATCCAAATTGCAAAGATGTATTGACATTTCAGGTTCATATGTAATGCATTCTCACAAGCTAACAACACGTGGAAGTTTGCGCTTACACAGTAGGTACTTACACTTACATTTGTCTATAATATCTATAATCTAAGTTGCAAAGATTTATTGACATTTAAGGTTCATATTGGATGCATGTCCATATGCAGGCACATGTGAGTTGGCGCTTACACATGCTGCATGCTTACTTACAAAATAAACCAAACCTCACATTAAAGTAAACCTTGCAACTCCTATCAACCTTCCCTGAAATTGGAATGGCATTTACAAAAGTGAACCAAATTTTTGCAGCATGGGGCATAGGGGATCGGCCCCATACCAATTGCGTAACAATAACTATTATAATTTTCAGATTTGTACGATACCTGAAAAAATCCTTTATTAAACAAGAAATGTTATCAGACATACCAGCCAATATTCTTTGCTCTGCAATTCATCATGTAAGTCCAGAAAGTGTACGCTCCAGTTTTGTCAGGGTAGAGATGCCGGAAGGTGTCTACAAAGCCTTGTGCCAGTAGATCAGTCATGCCCTGTCGCTCCTCAGGCGTAAATCCAGCATTCTTTTTATTTGTTTTCGGGTTGGTCAAATCTTGGTAAGGGAATGAGAAAATAAATTAATTTTGAAAAATAAATAAAACTAGCCTAGTTTATGAGCCACAAATAATCTAAGCGGTCAATTATGACTATTTGCTCTTAAGAGATAGTATTGGCACATGAAAACCTGTTTTCGTGATCTGATAGCCGGCTTTATACCAACCTCTATGTAAGTGTTCCTTGACTTATAGGTTGGTATGCGGCTGACCACCCATGCTGTAAAAATGGTTCACTTTGCCAATGTCACCCCTGTCTCAGGGAAGGACGGCAAGAGTTGCAGGGTGTATGTCCATTTGAGATTTGGTTTTTATGTTGTAGGTTCACATGAGGCATGTGCAAGCGCGAACTTGTACGTGTCTGGTTGTGAGAATGCATGTAATGTGAATCTCCAATGTAACATATCCTTGCAACTTAGATTAGATTAGATTAGATGTACCAACCAAAATTATGGGTGAAGTTATTTTTGTGAAAGAACAGGTTTTTAAAGCTTTGTGAACGCTGAGCAAACTTCCTATTTTGCTTGATAAGATAGGCAAAGTCATGCAAGTCATTTTAACATGAGTTGGTTTTAAGCCTAGGCCCTGAGCCCTATGCTTTTGCTATCGAGGAAATGGTAGCAAAATTATACAGCTGCAGAGAATGAGGTCAGCAAATACGACAATGAATAGTTCTGATGTAACAGGACTGGCTTGCTAGAGAAGGTTTATAAATATTTTGTTATCTGTTGCAAGGACATGGACCTGTAACGTTTGCCCGCTGAAAAAAGTTTCAAACAGTGGTGCAATAAATTTTAACCAGCCAACTGCAAATTTTACCTTATTCGCGGATTTCAATTTAAAAATAATTTATTCAGGTATAAGGCAGAGATTTTCAGGCTACAAACAGTGCTTTTCTTGGTCAATTTGTTCGTTCATTGAGCCCATGCTTTGACAAAATAATGATGCCTGGGCTGAAAGTCTCATTACCACGATCATTCTTACCTACCGAATATTGGTAATATCTGTATGAAGACTAATCAGCTGTTCACTTGCGGCCATCTTAGATTGACAGGTCTTCATACAAATGCATCATTAGTTTGTCAAAGCGTGGGCTTCATGGACAACTAAAATGTTTAAGAATAGCACCACTAGTATTTATGAGCTACAACACTCTCATATAATTCACAGAGAAACATCTTACCTATCTCCAAATGGGACACATTCATATCACCACAAATGATGACTTGTTTCTTGTAATCTAGCTTTTTAGCATAATCTTGAAAAAGACCATTCCACTTGAGCTTTTTGTCCATCGTAACTAATCCTCTTCCTGCATTAGGAACGTAAGTGCAGATAAGGTAGAACTTCTCAAACTCAGCTGTGATGATTCTGCCCTCCGAGTCTAATTCTTCATCGTTAATTCCATTTTTAATTGAAATGGCTTTCTCTTTGCTGTAAATTCCTACGCCTGCATATCCTTCTTTTTCACTATTGAGCCAGTAAACATGGTAGCCCGGTACAGACAGTACTTCTTGAGGCAATTTCTTTTCGGAGCATTTAGTTTCTTGAAAGCAGAGTATATCAGGTTTTTCATATTCTATGTAGTCTAAGCCGCCCTTGGTCACCCAGGCCCTAATTCCATCCACATTCCAGCTGCTAATCTTGAAGTTCCACTTCTTTCCAGATGCACTCGTCCTGGGGCAATCAAAGTCAATCTTGTCATACTCTGTGGAAGACTTATTCATTGGTGTTTTCTTTTTCTCGGCAGGTTCGTCTTCCGCTGTAATAACAAACAGCTTTTAACAAAAAAAAGAGATACTTACATTTTTATTATACAAAGACTCATTTTATTTTTAAAAATACCGGTAGATAATACATTGAAACACAATCGACTGAAGTGCACGCAATAAAAATAATATTTGGAAATTTAAAAATTGAGCTGATAAACCCAAGCAAAATAAATGCTCTAAAGAATTGTGAATATCACCTTGTCTATTGATGCAGATTTAGTATTTTTTTACTTGATACATTAGGATGCCATCAACTCTAATTTACAAATCCGACTTATTTAACAAAAAGACAAATCAGTTTTTTCTCTTTTGGCGAAAATCAAGTGGCGGCGATTCTGGCAGAACTGGATGATGAATAAACATAATAAATAAGTCTGAGATATTACAATGTGAATGTTTGATGTTTTACTTTTGTGGAATAAAATAATAACAGGGTTTGAGACAAACAGATTGAATACTTAAATTTTATTTATTATTATGTCAAAATTTCACAGGATTCCAAAGATTTTTGAGACAAATATTACATTATCAAAACAGAACAGCTAAGTAATTTATCAAATTATTATTCGGAGGTGAAAGTGTAAAAGTTCTTACAGTAATTAAGTTATATTCTTAAGATTATTCACAATGTTAATAATGCTGGAGTACAGAGTCTGTACATGGGTGGCTAGGTCCCTTATGAGACAGTACCTTTGGCTCCCTTTTTCTTCCCCGCTGCGGCCTTCTTGGCAGGTCGGCCCTTCTTACTTGCAGTCTTGGCTTCAGTCTCTTCTGCCTCTTCAGCAGCATCAGAATCATCATTTTCCGGGACGGCTTCAGCAGCTTTCTTTTCTTTGGTCGATTTTTTGGGTTCGCTTGCTTCCTTGGGCGTGGCCGCCTTCCTGCCGCCTCTCTTGGCGGGCGGCGGGGCCTCCGCCTCTTCTTCGCTTACTTTTTGCTCCTCATCTTCATCCAGGGAGCCATTTTCGTCATCACTCGTCTTGGCCTTTTTGGCAACAGATGTCTCTTTAGGTTTGCGTCCTCTTTTGGCGGGAGCTTTGGCTTCTGCCTTATCCCCGCCACGTTTGCCGTTCTTCACCTCCTCTGCTGCAGGTTTTTCTTCAACGGCTTTTGCCGCCTTTCCTTTTTTCTTCAGAGCTGCTGCATCGCTGACGATTTCAGCAGATTCTTCGACAACTTCCGCGGGCTCAGCCTTCGCCTTAAACAAAAAAATTAAAAATTACAACAATTTCCTACTTTTTGTCATTTACAGAGCCCGCCATTAAATGACGCTTGTCGAATTGCAAATGAGCATTTATTTCCGATGAAGATATAAACTGATAAAGTATCGATGATATTTCAAACGAATGACCTATTACTTGGGAATATTTGAAATAGCTCTTTAAAACACAATCAAACGTAAATCAAGATTAAAAATGGAAATAACATAAAGATGTAGGTACCTTGTTTCCACGTTTGGGCGCCATGTTTCAGAATTGGATGTTTTCTTGATTTTTACTTCGAATGCAAATAACTTTAAATAACTGTATTACTTTTAAGTATCTTGCGGTTTTAACGTTAAAGGATTACAAAGATAATAAGAAAACAGAGCAATTCTATCGAATGATGCAAAAATTTAGAAAGCGATGCTGCGCCGGTGCTTGTTTTGAAGTCGTCGAACAATTTCTTGTTTCATCGGCGGGAACAAGCGGGAAACTTAACCAGTGGAGCACTGTGACCAACCAAAAAAGTATTTTTTGATAGGTATTTAAATTAATTATTAAAAAAAGAATGTCGCTGCCTGAAAAAAATGTGAAATACCTACGATGTTTTTTTTCGGATCCAAGAAGTGAGTACTTTATTTGTATTTTTGAAAAATAAAATAAGGTGTGTATGTATCAGATTAAATAAAAACCCCAACAATAAATAATATTTTCATTTAGCTTTTTACACGCTAAGATAAACATTTTCCAAAGACATAGGTTCGAGATCCTATAAAATAATATTGTTATGTAAATAGTAGATTAATATAGGTGTACATCGTAGGTTCTTTTTTTTTTTTTTTTTTATAAAAATAGATATGTGGAAAGGAATGCAATCCACTAACCTATTTTACCTGGCCAGTTGTCTTCATGCGAAAGCAGAAGCTTGTGTGCATGCAACGGCATCTGTTGAACCAGGGTCGAAGTTATCGTCGCGGGATTCGAACCAGCGTTATCCGGTTCCAAATAACCTGTCTTGATCCCCGCGGCTATAACACCGAGGTAGTGGTAGTTATCATAGTATTATGTCAAAAGTAGATTAATATAGGTGTACCTACACCGTTAAGAAATCTAGAAATTAAATGATCCTTTTGTACTCTTGAAGTTGGTAGAATGTTCGAGAGTTTTGCTGGCAAATTAGCCCCTAGAGAATTCTGTCACTACAGTATATAAGGAGCAAAATTCGATACAACAAGACAGTGAGATAGTTGCCTTTGATTGAAGAGTGTAAGCGGCCCTGTACTGTGAAAATAAATTTGAGTTGCTAAAAGTGTTAAAAATAAAAATAAATTGTAAAAATAAATTAATTAAAAATAAAGATCCTGAATGAATCCCTTTATGTTTTACTTTAAAGACTTTCCGAACCCGAAAACATTACAATATGTAGATGTAAGTAGGTCCAATAAATTGAGGCCGAAAAACATTTTTATTTCTTATTACTTAACTATTGTAAATTTATTTGGTTAGAATATTTTAGAAAGTGTGTAGGTACCTAATAATTCATTACTTAAATAAATTGCACAGAATCTGCACTCGACTTTCTTGCAAAAATTAACCCACTGTATGACGTATGTAAAGCTAAAATCATCTACCAGCTTATGCAGTTTCAATGAAAATATAATATATCGATAATAAATCTTTTTTTTTCCACCGCGGTGTGTACCTGCATACTCGTATAATATGGAAATAGCCATATAAATTCTTAAGTGAATAAAAAATATTTGGATGATTTATTTGGTGAGCGCCGTTTTGTGTGAATCACACCTCAAGAGCCCTCTGCGAGGTAAGTCTTCTCTGGAAAAAGCGCCAATTACACAAGAAAGATCCTTGACTTATAGGTTGGTATGAAGCTGACCTCTGTACTGTACTGTACTGTATCCTGCCGCCGTTCCACTAGGGGTGGCCGGTACCATCACAGATGCGCCTCCACTTTTTTCTGTCCTAACAAACCATTTTAATTTCCTCAATATTCATCACCTTTTTCATACATTCTCTTCTCTTATTCTCACTCTGCAGATTCCATTATTTCGCAATCTCACATATTTGGTTCCAACCATTCTTTCCTCAGCCTTCCCCTTCCGCGCTTTCCTCTGACATTTCCTTTGTACACTTTCTTCGTTAGTTGTTCATCATCCATTCTTTCAAGATGTCCGAACCATCTCATCGTACTTTTTTGTACTTTCATTCTCATATTCTCTTTTATACCACACTCGTTCATCACCCAATCATTACGTACTCTATCACTCAGTGTCTTTCCAGCCATTGCTCTCAGGTAAGCGATTTCAACCGTACATACTTTACTCAGCTCACATTCATTAAGCCTCACTTCCACCAACCAATATGCCATTGTGGACCGCCGATCTCATATTCTTCGTAAGTTTCCTATTTCTTGCAGTTCTTCCAATCGTTCCTATTACACTTCTTTCTCTATTAGCGCGTTTTTCCAATTCTTTCATCAATTTCGCATTCGACTCAAGCTTGCTTCCCAGATAATCAAATTCTTTCACGACCTCCACTCTTGTTTCATTCAGTCTTATCTCAATTTCCTCGCATTCCTCAGTCCCCCAAAGTGTAAAAAATAATTCACTTTGTCAATGTCACCCCTGTTTCAAGGAAGGTCGGCAAGAGTTGCAGGTTTTATGTTCATTTGAGATTTGGTTTTATTTTGTAAGTAAACATTCAGCATTCGTAAGCGCGAACTTACACGTGCCTGTTTGTGGGCATAAATTTGATATGAGGTTTAAATGTTTATATTTCATTACAACTTAGATTCCAGATTTGTGAATTTTTATGGACAAAATGAACTTCTAAAATTGCGTGCCTTGGACACCCCTGGGCTAAACTGTTAAAATGTCGATCTCCTATTCATAAATTTTTGCTCGTAAAGTCGATCTCCTCAAGAAAAAGTATGGGCACCCCTGTTATAGATGGTCATTGAACCCTTCTGTATGCTAACTAGGACTTTGTAATGTGGGTAAACTTTTTAGTTATATTTTGAAAAAGTAACGAATGATTATTATTGGTAATTATAAAATTATAAGAATCACAGCCTTTTTTCTAATTTTAACCCTTTGACTACCAAGAAAATTACGAAAACATTTTGTATAGAAAAAAAATCACTTTGTATGGTGGCTATACTTTTGATTCACTTTTTGGAAAAAATAATGATGGCAATATATAAGTTGTCATTATTGTTTACATTTGTCATACATTCTTTTTTTATTAACCCTCTAACTGCCGAGAATTTATCCATTTTTTTTTCTTTTATATGGCTACTCCCTAAACCGAGATTATTATGAAGAAATGATTATAATTTTTAGGTAGCACTATTTTATAAATGGATTCACAAAAAAATTAAGAAAAATCGTCGGAGCCGTTTTTGAGAAAATCGCATTTAAAAATTTCAGCTCTTTGGAAGCCATCTTGAATTTTCAAAAAAGTAAAAAATCTTTGATTAAGAATTAAAGTGATAAGCTTGTTCTTTCTATCAAATCTAAAACGAATTGAAATATCTTGCATTTTAATGGGTTTTTGTAATATTTTCGATTTAAAATTTCAGGTCGTGTAAACAGTGCTTTATATTTACTTTTTCACAAAAAAAATGTTGTCTATAATATATTAGAACATTATATTTTCGTTGACCCCTTAACTTTCGAGAAAATCACAATTGTTTGTTTTTTTCATATGGCAACCCATAGACACAGATTAGTAGGAGTGTTGTCATACCTAATTTATTAAGTTAAAAACTAATTAATGCAACTCTGAAAATTTAAGAAAAATTCTTGGAGCCGCTTTTGAGAAAAGTGCAATTTTATGTTTTTTTTGTATCGCAGCCATCTTGAATTTTCAAGTTTGTGTAATGCCATGTTATTCATACTTAATACATGTCCAAAAAAGTTGATGTAGCCAAAATTTGGTATCTCTAGGTCTTATACTTTGGAAAGTGACACACACACATACACATACAGACGGACGTTTTTGAAAGATAGTGTTTTTTGGCATGTCCTGCACCAGGACAACTCATTTCCGTGAAAACCTCGAAAAAAAAATTTCACACCAAATCAAAACTTTCTTTATAGCCTTCAGCTATAGCAAGAAAGTAAAAACGTGGAAAGGTTTAAAAAAAGTCATATTTTGAAACTTTATTTAATCAACATTTATTGCATTTACGGCATACAACATAATATAAATAGTATATAATAATTTTGTCATGATTTATCAACGTAGGCATGTAACTATTTTTTTATAGTCTTCTCCACAAATGCAGAAATTAAGAACTACATATCTACCTATATTTTTATGTTTTACCCATGTTAATGATTAATGAAACTTGTGATCATTTAATTTTCTGTACAGATTTAATTAAATACTTATTTGAAAACAATTCTAGTAACAAAATACAGTGAGTTGAATTAACATCAATATTATTCTTATATTTATCAATATAAAAAGAAAAATTAAAACCTAACACTGCAGTAAATTTTTAAAAGATTTTATTTGTATATCCTAAACGTTTGTACCTAAGTAATAAGTTACTTTTAAAAAATATCAATTATTTAATCACTTTATTAGTTATAAAATAACTATCTAGGTACATAAAACTCTACTTCTCTATGTTTACTTTATGCAGATTTATATTATTTTTTAGGTATTTATTAACATAAATATAACTAATGTTCTAATATAATAACTTAAAAATATTTTCTTAGATACTATATTCATTTAAAATACTTTTTACAATGATTTTTAGTACAATTAATTAAATATTTTTTCAATTCAATACAAATAACAAAAATTGAGAGTTTGCACATATAATTTTTACCTATGAACTTCATGGTAATATTAAAAAAACCATTGACATTATAAAATATTTTTTTCCGATATTTCACAAAGCAATGTACTTATAGTTCTGTAATTAAAAAGAAAAAAAATCCAAAATATAGCACACACGAAAAAGTAGCTAAAATGTGAAAAAAACGTGTTTCTTTAAATATTTTTTTGTGGTGGCAATTTTTAAGTTATATAGATTTGTTTCATTACTGTAACAATGACTGTAACTGACTGTAACTCTTTTGCTAAGGCTCAGTATTTTCAACATTGGCATAGCGACTTTATACAGAATGAAAAGGACGCACTTATGTCAATCGAGTGGGTAGTTTTTTTTATCAGTTTAAAGTCACATATGCTAACGTTGAAAATACCGAGCCTAAGACCATGAATTGTAAGAAACAAAAACGGCAGACAATCTCAAGTACCTACCTAGCTGCTAGCAGCCTGGCTGAGTGGCGTGACATTTTTTTCCTGATTGAAATGTGCCACTATGTTTTAAATAATAAAAAAATCAAATTTTGATACATACATTTCCGAAAAGCATAGGAAAAAATAAATAGAACAATACTTTCTTTGCAAAATAAAGAAAACTTCAATGATTCGTAAATAATGTATTTTTTCGATTTCTATGATGGTATAGGTAGGTACCTATCTAATCTTTTAAAAGATTACTCTTAAATAATTCATATTATTTTTAAGGCAGGAAGATATCAATTAAATACTATTTTTTCATTTCATCAACGACATATTTTTTTCATTCCACACATAATAGCATTATGTTCACATTCTCTCAATTACCCTGATTTCAAACAAACATTTCCGGAGAAGTAAGTCTGCCTATTTTGTAAGGAAAAGCCACATTTTAACCGTTTTTTTTTCTATTATCTAACACAACTGAAAACAGTTAACTTTTTTTTCAATTTATGTAACTTAATGAAGCCATTTTTTTCCTAATGAATTTCATGATTATACCTCAAGAAAAGTAATATTACTCATAACAGGGATTTAGATCTATCTGAACCAGGCATTAATTTGGAATAACACAATCACTGCGCTGAATATGATAGTACCTTTACAGAGATTTATGCAACATAAAAAATGTATTTTCGGTTATTCAATGATGGATCATAAACATTATTAAATGTATTCAGCGCGCAATTCTTTTGCAACGAAAAAGGGTGTCGTTTCAATAAATTTTAAATATAAATTTAAAAATATATTTTTTTTTCAATAAATGTATTTTAATATTTTACCATTTAGCAACTTACATAGTAGGATATATTTTTTCATTTATTCCATGTAAATAAAAAGCACACATACATTTTTACAACTGTTAACATTTATATTGGTGTGTCCCTAAATTATTTTAAAATATTACTTCAATGGTATGGTTAAAAATCATTTGTGACATTTAAAGCACCATAGAGAATTAAAAAGAATATGAAGGTTTTCTTGAATTTTTATGGTTAGTGAAAAATACTGAATAGCCCAAGTAACCTTTTAGGTTTTAAAAAGGTTACAAAAAGGTTAAAAAAGGTTCTGGGACCTTTTTGTAACCTTTTTAAAACCTAAAAGGTTACTTGGGAGGAGAATCTAGCAAGACATGCGGAAAGGACAAAAAACGTATTTAGATTCAAAAACCAAATTTACAATTTCTTTTGACATGGGTAACTACCTATATGCCTAAAAGTTATCCGTATAACAATCGTTTTTGAAGCTTTCTTATCATGCTTTCTTTCTTTCTATCACTTCTATTGAATAGTGGATAGGTACTAACCTATAGGGACCCATTTCAGACTTTCATACAAAAAACCTAGTTCGTGAAAGAACTATGATATTCATTTTTTTCTTGTAAGTAGCTTTTGCTTGATATGCTGAAATGCAGTTAAAAGAATTGTTAAATTGTTACTTTGTAGTAGAAAAAATATATTTCACTTTTCATGTATGTACTTAGGTAGTACCTAATTTAAAAGATTTTCTTTAAATTGACATATTTGCATTTTACAAGTTTATAAGTCAAGTGTATTTTATTAAAATAGATATTTTAAATATGCTACTAAATTGTTTTTTTTACTTAAGTACCTACTCAACAAAGGGAATTTTTTTTTTCACATTAGTAAAATATGAGATTAGTTTGAAAAATCAACAAATGTAGGTATATATTTTTATGGTTTGTGTATTAACACTGTGAAAATTCATGTTTTTTAGTTGGTTATTTAATAAACAACATCTTTAACTTTTATTTAAAACACTGTTTTTGTTTCAAAAATAATATAATATATTTAAAAATTAAATTTTAAATTCTACTACAAACGTTTTCGACATCATCATCAGGTAGGAATTTTTTTTCCTACCTGATGATGACTGAATAGTCGAAAACGTTTGTAGTAGAATTTAAATTTAATTTTTAAATATATTGTATTATTTGTTAAATAAAAACAGTGTTTTAAATAAAAGTTAAAGGTGTTGTTTATTAAATAACCAACTAAAAAATGTAGTATGTTTTCAATTTTTTTGCCCTGACTTGTTTCTCACAATGTTTAAGATAGAGGAGGCACTGAAGGCACTACTACCTAGTGCTTGGATTGAAAATATTCACAAATGAATAACTATTGCAAAATAAATAGAATCATAATATATTTGTTAGGGTTTGGTGGTTCACACTGTGAAAGTTCATTGTATTTATTTTTATAAAAAAAAAAACAGTTTCAATTCACTTTTTAATTTTATTTTATATGCTTTAACGTTTTCGCCTCAAAAGGCATCATCAGAATCTTCTGAAACTGTGTTTTTTTTTATAAAAATAAAAAGAATCAGAATACATTACGTGAGCTGGCTGAAGTTGATTTAAAAAAATTTTTTTTGGGAAGTTGAATTTTCAAAGAAAAAGTAGTTATATAAATATTTAAACCTTAGTTATCGATTAATATTATACCTACTTATAATTTATTGCACACATTGAAGGCTATAACCCAGGACATACAACAGTTACATAGATTAAAGTAAGACATGGAAAGCACAACATCACCTATGGGGAGATTTAAATAAAAACAAATAAGGAATAAGAGTTTTCTAAAACTTTTAAGAAATGATTGACAAAACCAAGATACGATAGAAAATATTTATATAAAAGAAATATTCATGCTGAGTTGATATATTGGTATCTATTTTAACATAAATATAATTGATGTGCACCAGGCTTAAGTTTTAGATATTCTATGACTGAAGTCACATCCGTCTTAATTCTATATTCTATGTCATCAGTAAAAAAATATCTATAAATGTCATATTGTTCCTATGTAAATGTAAGGAATACGAGTATGTGCGCCATTATAGAAAATGAGATATGTGTACCCTCATGTTCCTCGCTGATGTCATTATTTGATACGAACACTAACATTTGATTAACGTTGTCTCTACCCTACTTCGATGCACTAGGATTCATTAGAAAAGTGTCTCTTGGGACCAGGAGCAGTGCTCGGGGCTGATGCTGGGGACAAGGGGCAGGGCGGAGGAGGAGGTGGGCAGGACGGGGGCAGGGGAGGGGCAGGGCGGGGCGCGGCAGCCCAGCTCCACGTCCTGGGAGCGGGAGTGGCTCAGCAGAGACTCCGCCCGCCCCCCGCGAGGCGTCCCGAACGGCAACGAAGGAAAGCTCGTCTTGGGAGCGAGCATCTTCAGGGAGTCGAAGGGCTCCTCCTCCACAGCCGCTGATCCGTGCTGCACAGCGGCGCTGATGGTGGAGCAGGGCTGCGGGAGGCGGGACAGCACGGCGGGGTGGGACAGGCGGCGCAGCGCCCTGCGGGTGAGGGGCTTGCCCAGGAAGGCGGGGTGCTTCCTCACCAGGGGGGAGCGGGAGCTGTGCACGCGCGTGTGCAGCTGCAGCTGGGGGAGCTGGGGCAGGTGGCGCACGCCCAGGGGGGGCGAGGCGGCCACGGGGATCGACTTGCCCACGATGTGTCGAGAGCGGCGCCGCGGCCGCAGCTCCCGCGCGTCATCTGCGTATCGCCCCTTAGTCTTATAGCTAACACTGTCATCACTGTCTGTAGAAAATTGTTCAATTTCATCATCCGTGTCCAAACAATCGTCTTCGTCCATGAACACCGAGTCCGACCCTACCGAGTGGAGATCGTAGTCTTGATAGTCAACACTGAGGGAAACTCCACAACTCCCCAAGGACGCCAGCGGGGCGAGCGGCCTGCCCGCATTGCTGCCACCGGTGCCCGAGTTCCCCGACTCTTTGCGCCGGTTCGGAGGAGTCTTACAATCTAAAACAGTATGTTCACTGACACAAGGTGATAGTTCAGGAGTGGCTTGGATGACCTGAATGTCTATGGGGTGCTCCGCCTTCCAGGCGTCCGTCGCGGGATGGGACCCTGCGCGGCGCGCGCGACGAGCCCTGGGGCAGGGCGGACTGGGCGGCATGGCGGGCAGCGCGCACACCATGGAGGAGCCGCGCCTCTCCAGGTAGGAGCTGCCGGAGCTGGAGCACGTGATGCTGCTGTACCTGCGGGAGCCTCCCGGGACGGACAAGAAGCGGTTAGCGTACTCGGAGGGCGCGGTGCAGGAAGAGTCATCGATGGCGTCCGTCATTTCGATGTCGTCTGCGTAGAATGGCGGTCGGTAGTCGAACCTGAGAGCGGAGCCCGGCAAGCTGTCCCCGCGCGCCTTGGAGAGGCGGCGTGGCGGGGCCAGCAGGCTGCTGTAGCCGCCCACGGAGGAGAAGCGGGAGGGCGGCCAGGGGGGCCAGGCGGGCCCGCTCAGCCCGCTGAGGGAGCAGCGCGCGCCCAGGGCCGCCTCCAGCGCGTACACCAGCTGGCGTTCCTCTTCCTGCGCCTCCTCCTCGGCCACCACGGCCGCAGCTATCTCGGCGATCTTGGGATCCTTGAGCGCCTTGATGGTTTTGCTGCGGCTCTTGTAGATGACCAGGAACACCATGAGGCCGAAGAAGCCGCCCAGCGTGGCCGCGATGCGCACGCCCGTCATGACGTCATACGTGGCGTAGAACTCCATCCGCATCTGCTCGCGCTCGTCCAGTACGGAGGAGTTGGTGGCGCTACTTCTACTGCCGCTACTGCTGCTGCTGCTGCTACTAGAGGCCATGCTACTCACTCAGATGGAGGACAGGGCCTGGAAACAAAATAAACACAAGTAAGCACATTGCTTGTATGTCAAATCTAAGCCTGAGATTTTTAAAAATTTATGTAATAAATAGTCAAAATAAATAGCCAAAACTCTCTGTTCGCAGCAACCAGAGGCCTGAAATGGGAGTTAGGCATATGGCAGCATTTTGCAAGGAGTCTAAAGCTTACTCAGCCATCACTTTGATTCCTTCTGTGTAATATTTTCTGCAGTTACTTCCATTCATTTCTTTTCCGTGCACCAGTGTATATGCATCTTTTTTTTTCTTCTATTTTTCCTGTGTATTATTGTTAACTTTTCTCTTGTATGCTTTCTTTTTATATTTTCTCATGTATTTTGGTTTCTTCTTTCTGTTTATTTTTGTCAGTTCTCATGTACCTATGCTTTTTTTTAATATTTTCTCACACGTATTTTGCTTTTCCTGTATTATTATTATTATTTCTTTTCTTTAACTCATTATTCTTATATGCATCCTACTATATTGATATCCTGTTTTAAAATTTAATATGGCTAGTCACGTATTGCACCATCCGCGTAGTCTCGCGGAGTCAGGCTGGAATAAAGATATATTATTGTTATTAATATTATTATTAAAACGTCCTTGGTAAAAAAAAAAATCCTCAGAAAATACAATGATCAAATACACAAAGGATATCAATTATAGACGAATGAATTAAATATGATATAACCAGATTTGTATCAACAGCTGAAAAAAAAATGCGGAGAATATGATACATTGCGTGCCTCACTGTATTCCCACGCAGTCGGGTTGCTGAGTGCTCGCTGCTCGGGCCTCATGGAGAGGAGCAGCTGCTCATGCGGCAGCCTACCTGTGGGGCGGTGCGCTCATACCCAGCTTATACACCAATCACGTCTCGCGGGAAATTTTCCGCACTTTTCACATGAATAGAATACGATGCAGTTTTTTTTTATTGAAATAATATAACAAGTTAGAGGTACAAGCCGCTTTTTGTAATAAAATCTACCAGCGCTCAGTAACAACCAAAACAACAAAAAAACTGCTAAAATATCGTAATTTACCAGAAAACACATAATCTATTGCTTAGTTCGCAACATCTTCATCAACAGGGAATCATGTTTTGACTACGCCCTTTTGTAAATGTGCACGTTTATGTAAAAATATATGCGTGCACGTGTAGGAAAGTGGCACTAACTAACATAGTCTCAACATTGTGTTCCCTGTTACATTGTGACTTGTTTGGTAAGAGGCTGACTGTAATGGCGATGTAAAAGTATGTTTTGCTTTTGCCAATGCCATTGCTGCTGTTGAGTAGCAGAGCTTGTATTCGTGCGCAGGGCTGATTTTGTAAGTAAGCATACAGCTTGCACATTGCACAAACGTAAACCTATATGTGCGTACGTCCACAAACCCCAGTGGTAGAAGAAGTGTCGGGACGGCAGAGCTGAGATGGAGCAATTGGGTGGAAAGGGACGAGTGGGCTCCGGGCGTCACCAACTGGTGTCTTGATGTCATGGAGAGAGAAAGATGGAGGTGGCTCCTCGAGGAAGCCAAGACCCACACCGGATTGTGGCGCCAATGATGAGTGGATGACTTGTGTATCTACTTGTACTTGTACTTTGAATCTTAAATATTAAAATATCTTTCTACTTTGATTGAGTACCTAATATAGATTCTGAAGTGAAGATGAAACTCAAAAAAGCAATCACTCTTGAAAGGAAGTTTATTGTGCAAATTTCCTTTAAGGTATTTTCCGTTTTTCCGAGCAGTCTGTCCTGGCCGATAAGTGATAAGTTGAACAGCCCGTAGCCCGCATTCAGTATTGTGCCTCTGGTCGATGACAGCGCGGGAGAGTGGAGCGATCGTTTTCGCTGTCAGATCGGATAAGGCGGACGGTTTGTGCCGGCGAGCGTCTGACTGAAAACGCTTTCAGGGGAAATTCACAGTACTTACCTCAAGTATAAGTCTTTACGTCTAAACTCCACTATAGCGCTGTGCCAAAATGTATGGAAACTTGCACACTAACTGGAAGCACTATTTTAGTTTCCACGCATTTTTGGAAACACTATGGTTGAGTTTGAACCTCAATGGTTTGAACTTCAGATTTGTACTCGGGGCACGGACAATTTACAGGCGCACTGCTATGGACGGCGATCTTGATATTCCGGATGTAGGGAGAGTACGTGATTCCCAACTTTTGTAGGGAATATGAGATCAATCCCTACCTTCAATAAGTATATCATGTCATTTTCTTTTTCTACTATATAGGTATATGAAGTGCTTTTTTTTACTGAAATACCTACTAGTATTTTTTGAGCCATTCAACTGAGAATCTTAATATTTTTCCTTTTTTGGATGCAAGGTCAAAATAAACGCTCTTGTCAATCTGTTTCTTATATATCTATTTTCAATCTCTCAACGAGACAAATACTCAGAATCTTATCCATTATTAAAATTAGATTAGATCCAATCATTACACTTCTTAATTAACGGCATTTATTTTTTATTAACAAAAATATGCTTAATGCATCTTTTGATGCACCGAGAAAGAACACAAGAGAAAACCAAGACAGACATACAAACAATGGCGGGAGTCTTGTAAAATAGACAATAGATTTAGACAAAAAATGAAGATGTAAGACGTGCAAAATATAATCGGTTGAATTTGTTTTGATTGACAGAAATACGATAATTCATTCAGATGTATGTAGAACAAAAACTATTCAAAATATTGCTCCAAACAGATGCTTTTTGATTATAAATAGAGCCATAAAATATACTTATTACTACCGTAGTTCGACACATGGCCTCTTGCATACCTACGAGTAAATTTATTAAAGATTACTTTGCCAATGTCACCCCTGTTTCAGGGAAGGTCGGCAACAGTTACAGGGCGTATGTTCATTTGAGATTGGGTTTTTTTATATTGTAGGTCCACATGCGGCATGTGTAAGCGCGAAATTATGCGTGTCTGCTTGTGGGAATGCATTTAATATGAATCTCAAATGATACATATATTTGCAGCTTAGATTTAGATTTTTTAGATTACAATAAGAAGAAGTTTGTATATTTCGTGATACGAGCACGGTAAATTTCCATTCTCTCTAGAACTCGTGTAATGCTAGCTTATTATTCTCGAGTATGGGAGCTTTCAAAGCTCACCCAGCTCGAAGTGGTTCAGCCACACATATTGTCTTCGCTTTGGTTCCGTAATGAGCGTGATTAAATATTTTAACAGCGCTTTTATCGTAAAATAAGATAAATCCGTCTGGTTAAAATAACAAACACAGTGATTATTTCATATGAAAATGAACCGTGTTTTCCGAGAGAACAATCTTTCAAGAGTATTTTAATGAAAATCTATTCTGCTTTATGAGCAATATTATTTATGTACCTAACTGTAAAGTAACAATTTATACAGATTAATATTAATTTTAGGAATCGAATATAAGGGTCATTTAAGACGCAACGCATTCTGCCCGGATGATCTTTAGGAATAAAATTTATATAATATCACAAACAAAACTGACAAAATATCAGCAAAAAGGCCAGCGCCGGTTCAAGTACACCAGAACCTCTGAGAAGATCGAAACACGTCCTGGCTAACCGTTGATAATGCCCATCGAAGCCTATGGGCGAAACTGTACGGAATAAAACCAACCAGATCACGGCTACACAGCCCGGAAAAAAAGTTATTATGTCAACTACCGGCCGTGAAAGCTTTTATCTACCATTAAAACTGGTAACGATGAACTATCTGTTAAGATAGGTGAAAATCGATAATGAAATTAATGTAGAAGCCATTTTCACAGCATTTTCTGCGTTAACACATAACCACACAAAGCCATGAAACTCATGGATATAATAAAATAAAAGCGGTAATCCGTGAGGCATCCCCTCCCAGCCCTCCTCAGTCCTCAGCCCCCACTGGCACAGCGGGCAAGTATTGGCAGAGTGTAATTTCCAAGTATACAAGCGATCCCACAGGTTTGTTTGTGGGCGGCTAGCCACTGGGGCAGACTGGGGGGGCGAGAGCGACGGCAGGGGGCGCCGTCCTACAAATTGGGGCAGGTGAGACGCCCCACTTTCCCCCCCGTTGGGCTTGCACAACCGTGAATTATTTAGACGTACTTGGCGGATTGCGAAGGCCTCTCTCTCTCCGGCGCTGACGGACCCGGCATCTGAATTTTCAAATTTACATAAAATAAAGAAGATGTCGGCCGGAAAAGCAACGGAATAATCAGACGCCAGTAATTGTAGGTAAATGTGTACATTTAGAGATCAAGGGTGTGCTGAAATTTTAAGCCTTTCGGTCCCTTTAATTTTGAACTATATAATCTAATAATCTAAGTTGCAAAGATGTATTACATTTAAAACTTAAATTAAATGCACTCCCACAAGCAGACACGTATAAACTCGCACTTAAACATGCCGCATATGACCCTATAATATAAAACTCAATCTCAAATGAACATAAGCCATATATTTAGCCATGATAATTACTTCTTAACTCTTATGATGAAAGGCTGTGTAAGACGCAGTACAAAATACTTTATTCGATTTTTGAAGAAATATGCTCATATTTTTATTTTATTTTATTTTAATAGGACAACAAACAGCGTTACATAAGAAATATAATAGTAGCAATTACAAAAAAAAACATGGCCAATTATATGTTGCCACGGATATCAAATTTAGGAAGTTGGAAATAATTACAAGATGTTAATTACAAGTAACTAATTACAAGAAAAAAAAAAATACTGCTCTCAAAACAGAATATGATGTAAATTTAAAAATAAAGAAAATCAGCTGTTCTCCCTGAGTGAAGCACCCACCGCTTTGCGAAAGTGCGCCGTCTCTAAATGAAAAATATCAATGCTACTGAAACACTTGTTATAAGTTTCACACACCCGGTAAATTGGCGCGCTCTGAGCATAGTTAGTGCGACACACAGGGAGATGAAAGAGTTGGTCTACCGTGTGCCTGGTTCTGCGAGTTGGAATGTTGAGGGATAACATACACAAGATATCAGGGTTATCAATTTTGTTGTGCAAAATGCCGTGGATTAACATCATGTCGCAAACAACACGCCTATCCTCTAGAGAGTCCAGCTTATGATAGTCAAGGGCTGACTTGTAATCAGGAAAAGATAAGTTAAACTTATAATTTATGTGTTTTATAAATCTTTTTTGTACTCTCTCGATACGTTTTATATGCACCGCATAAGAGGGGGACCAAACAGGGGACATGTACTCAAGAAGTGAGCGAACCATTGTTGTGTAGAGAACTTTTAATACCGTAACTTTTTTGAAGGGTTTGCAAGTTCGCAAAATGAACCCGAGCACCCGGAATGATCTCTCCAAGACATTGTCAATATGATTCACGAAGGTGAGTTTGCTATCCATTATGACACCCAGATCTCGTACCCGGTCAACAGACTCGATAGGAAAAGCGTTAATATAATAAATATGATTTAAGGGTGAAAGTTTACGTGAGAACGAGACCTTGTAACATTTGCTAACATTAATGGATAGTCTATTGGCAGCACAATATTCTGAAAGCCGATCGAGGTCTAATTGAAGTCTTGCACAGTCAGATGAATCAGAGATTCTCAAAAAAATCTTCAAATCGTCAGCAAATAGGAGATGCTCTGCATGAAGAAAACAGTCACCAATATCGTGGATATACAAAGTAAAGAAAAGGGGACCCAAATGCGATCCCTGGGGAACACCGGAAGGAATGGTGACAAAGTTTGATTTGTAGCCTCCTATTACCACTGCCTGACGACGATTACGGATATAGGATTCTATCCATCTTAGAAGATCACCGTGGATTCCGAGCTTACTCAATTTGCTCAACAGAATGTTATGATTTACTCTGTCAAAAGCCTTGGCATAATCGGTGTAGATAACGTCGGTCTGCAATCCACTGTGCATGTTAGAAAATACATAGTCAGTGAAAGGTAAGAGATTAGATAAAACAGATCTATTGCGAAGGAAACCGTGCTGTTGGTCGCTGAATGATGATTTGAGAGAACCATAAAGTTGGTCGTATATTACACGCTCGAAGAGTTTACTTATAGCAGACAAAATTGAAATCGGACGGTAGTTTTTGATCAAATTATTGGGACCAGATTTATAAATAGGAGACACTAGAGCCTCTTTCCATATGTCAGGGAAAATACCCTCTCTTAAGGAGCGTGAGAAGAGTATGGAGAGCGGCTCCGCCACAACCTCAGCACATCTGGCAAGAAGCAGAGGCGGCACCCCATCACTACCAGCACCCTTCGTTACGTCAAGGTTGGAGAGATATGTAGTTAAAATATTTCTGTCAGTAGAACAACAACCAAGGCCAGTCAGGTTAGGTTTTCCTGGCTCAGAAGAATGAACGGTGGAACTATGGGTGTCATGATCAAACATAGAGAAAAAGTAATCGGAGAAAGCGATGGAGATTTCCTTGCCACCATTAACAGAATTTGTTCCATCAGTAGACATACACATGGGAATTGAATTATTTTTGCGTCTGCTTTTAACAAAGCTCCAGAATGCTTTAGGGTTTTCTTGTATGTTAGTTTCACCGGAAATAATGAACTGAGAAAAGCACTCCTTGGCCATAGCTTTCTGACTTTATGAGTCTTATATAGAAAGCCCGCAATATATTTTTCCAAAACAAGATAAATATACTGAAACACAGAAAATGACATCATAGATTGCTGTCCTTGACTCTATAATAATAATAATAATTTATTCATAAAAATGTTTTACAGAAGATTTACATAGGGTGTGGTGCATGGGGTCTGAACGACTCTTACATCTGTCTAATGTTTCTGTGACGGTTGGGATTTTTTTTTATCTAATGTAAAAACGAAACGTAAAAAATACTGCGTAGTAGGTATTTAGACTTCCACAGAAAATAAATTATTTTTTCCAATATTGTACGTGTCTGATTTCCGGTAAGTAGCTTCCATTTTTAATTTACACAATCTTTCATATCTCACGTAGTTTATTACTAAAAATGAGATTCGAAGAATTACAATTTGATTACAAAATAAACTATAACTTATTTATATTCTTCGAGAGATACAACGTGCTTATAAGGGGGTTTTTTTATTTTACTTTTCTTTCAGTTTTTAAGAACCTATGTATGCAAAATGTAGTAGATAGATATTGAAATGAATAAATAATTACGTTTCAAATTGTTTTGGTGAAACATTGTGGAATTCCATTTTAAATATTTGATTAAAAAAAAAATATGAACAATTAAATGAAAAACTTTGTTTTATTCCACTGTGAGTATAAACGTTTTTTCAAAAATAAAATACTCACAGTGGAATAATACAAAGTTGTTCATTTAATTGTTCATAATTTTTTTGTTTTTTTATTCACATATTTAATAAATAATTCATTGAAAAAATCATTATATTGCAACGAACTTGTACACTTATCCATACTTGTTACTTGCGTAATTTTAACTTGTTAACTAAAGGAACCTGCCAAATATAAGATGATTATAAAGCAATGTTATTAAAAGTTAGTTTTGCCTATCTCAAACAATACCCTCTGTTGTCAACACTTTCCTTGTTTGGGACAAATTGCTTTACTTTCAGGCAAGTTAAGAGAAGGCTGTTAATAAGGACGGATCACTAGACAGTATGACACACAAGCAGATTCAAACTTGTTGTCCATTGTTTGAGATTTCCCTATACAAGCGGTTCTGTCTACAGTAGAAGGTTTAACTTGTACCATACCAAAACGTAAATAAAACCAATAACGAAGTCTCTAGTGACATTTTAGTTGGTAAAACGCTACGGTTTAGTTTAAACGTAAATTTGTATACTTGGACTGAAGATGGGGTGTGACAATTTTTACAATGATTTTCATGATAATTATAATGATGTTCATATCTTTAACGAGGTTTTGTTTAAGCTCTGCTTCGAGTTTTAAAGTCTTTCTTCGAAGATTTCTGTATCGCAAATTAGAAATAATATTCAGTTTGATTTACGTGCGAAACTCTCCACTGATATATGAACGACACAATATGTATTACAACAACCACATTAAATATTAAACTTTATTTGTTTCACCATTGACACAATAATATTTTATAATCATAATGTACGCAACCCTGTGGCTCTGAAACCAGTCAAGCAATCTCTTTTTTTCCCAAGGTCGATCCTCTTTTGTTTTTTTCTATTCCATTTTCAAATTTTCCTATGTTCTTTATTTTCCCTACATACCTATTTAAATCATTTCGTTTCAAGGGTTGCCATTCGTCCTGATATATCGGTACCATGAAATGTTTGTGTAACAAGGGTGTTTAACAATAAATAATAAATTGTACAGTGGACTGCACAGGACTTTATAGCACAAAATACGGTCATGTTTAGGTCATAGCCAATTTTCATAACAAAACATTTAGTTGTGTGAAAGTAATGAAGCTAATCTTTTTAAGCAATCGTCTTTTTGCAGTATTATCATTGATCCCGTTTGTATCAAAACTAACACTTTGTTTGATGGGTACCTATACTTTTCATTGATATTTTGGAAAATTAAGATTGATTATTATATGGGTGCAACTTACTAGATTTTAAGACGCCTAGTATTTTATATTAGGCGTTTTAGTACCAAGAATATTACAATTATTTTTGTATTAAAATTTGTCACTTTGTATGGTGGCTACACCTTATAATATTTATTTGAAAAAAGTAATGATTAATGTATGTAGGTATATATAAGAGCTTTTCAATTGTGGAACATTATTTTTTAGTTAACCCGTTCTCTGCCGGTAAAATTTAAAATATTGTTTTCTCTTGTATGGCAACCCCCAAAACAAAGAGTATTAAGAGGCAATGCTTATTGTTGTTATAAAGCAATTGATTGAGTGAATTGTTATGTAGGTTTATTTATGGGCATTAGACGTTTTGCTACCAAAAATATTACAATAATTTTTTGTATGAAAATTTGTCACTTTGTATGGTGGCTATACTTTATAATATTTTTTTGAAAAAAGTAATGATTCATGTATGTAGGTATATATAAAAGCTTTTCAATTGTCCAACATTATTTTTTAGTTAACCCTTTCTCTGCCGAGAAATTTTAAATTTTTTTTTTCTCTTGTATGGCAGCCCCCAAAACAAAGAAAATTATGAGGCAATGGTTATTGTTGTTACATAGCAGTATTATAATGACGATTATGCAAAAAAAATAAAGAAAATCGTTGGAGCCGTTTTTGAGAAAATCTCATTTGAAATTTTCAGCTGTTCGGAAGCCATCTTGAATTTTCTAAAATTTTAAAAATGTTTCACTATGAATTATAGTGATAACAAAGTTTTTTCTGATAAATTTAAGAAACATAAAAGTTTTTTGCGATCTGATGGGTTTTTGTAGCCTTTTAATTTCAATTTTTGATGTCATGTAAACGGCCCTTTATGTTTTTATTTTCAAACAATTTATTAAATTTTTATATAGAATTTGATGTTACGTATAATATTGTAGAACATATCTTTTTTGTCAACAATTTCACTTCTGAGAAAATCACAATTGTTTATTTTTTTCATATGGCAACTCATAGACGCAGATTAGCAAAAATGTTGCCATAACTAAATTTGGTAAGAATGTATCAAGCAACTACTTTACTGAAAATTTAAAAAAAATCTTTTGAAGAAAGTTTTTGAGAAAATCGCATTTGAAGTTTTCTCTTCTTTGGAAGCCATCTTGAATTCTCAAAATAGTGAAAAACAAGTTATATTACAAAAAAGTTTATAAATTTTTCTTTCTTTTGAACCTAAAAAAAGTTTTACAAAATTGCGTTTTTATGGGTCTTTTTAATATTTTCGATGAAAATTTTGAGATCGTGTAAACGGTACTTTAAGTAAATTTTTTTTTAAAGTTTTCTTTAAATTTTTGTAGAAATTAATATTGCGCGTAATATTGTAGAACATTTTTTTTTGTCAACCCAGCCATTTCCGAGATAATCACAATCATTTTTTTCTTTCATATGGCAACCCATAGACGCAGGTTGGCAAGAGTGTTGCCATACCTAATTTTCTTAGAAAAAACTTAAGCAACGACCACACTGAAATTTTAAAGAAAATCGTTTGAGCCGTTTTTGAGAAAAGTGCGATTTTATGTTTTTTTGTATGGCAGCCATCTTGAATTTTCAGGGTGGTGCCATGCCAGTCGGCCCATCAAAATCTGTGGTTGTCAATTCTCTAAATCCAAAAATTGGTGTCTCTGTGATCAGTAGTTTCGGCTGGGACATACACTCATACGGACGGACGGACGGACGGACAGGTTCGACAAATTAGGTTTTTTTGCATGTCCTGGTGCAGGACAACTCATTTCCGTTGAAACCTCATTTTTTTTTTTCGGACGAATACAATACTTTATAACAGTCCTTCGGACTGCTATAAAGTAAAAATACTAGTTGACCATGAATCTTTAGCTATCCCTAACAATGTTGTCCAATTTTTGTTTAGCCTACTGTGCGGACCTCACTGTTTGCAGCATATTTGGGTTTATGGAGCATTCTAGAAAGTAATTGTGACTCGGAAGAATGTAAGTCTAAACACTCGATGGATGAAAGGTAGATTCTTTTTGGGGAAAGCTGATGTGTAACGCGAATGCACACGTGTCTGTCTATGGACGTGCAGAAAATATAAGCCACACATGCAAATATATGTTTAAAATTTAGATTATAAATAATCCTAAACGCGAACATCCCGAATAGAATCCTTTATTATATTACCCTTCGTCGTCGTCATTCGTCGTCGAGTTTCGATTTTCAAAATCAATGCCATCACAGCAGATGAAACACATTCATGCTCTATAGCAAATTAATTTTTGTATATATGCTGCAATGCGGCGAGCTTACGCGTGTGTGTTTACAAATGTATGAAAACTTTTAGGAATTAATCTGTTTGTTCATACTAAAAATGTATGGAACAATATTGACATCTAGCGGCAAAACGTAAAAGTTTTTTTTACATTTTCTTTTATTTCATGCAAATTAAAAATAATAAAAAAGCCAAATAAAAATGGATTTCAATCTGTAATCTAAGTTGCAAACATATATAACATTTGAGATTCATATTACATGCATTCTTACGAGCAGACATGTATAAGTTCTAATCTAATCTAATCTAAGCTGCAAAGATATATATCATTTAAGATTTATATTAAATGCATTCCCACAAGCAGATATGTATAAGTTCCCGCTTACATATGCTGCATGTGTACTTACAACATAACAGCCCATTCCAAATGAACATAAGCCCTGCAACTCTTGCCAACCTTCCCTGAAACAAAGGTGAATTTGCAAAGTAAACCATTTTTTAAAGTATGGGTGGTCAGCCTCATACCAACCTATAAGTCAAGAAAATTATTTTGTGTATTTCTTTACATAATCTAAGTTGCAAAGATACATACCATTTAAGATTCATATTAAATGCATTCCCACACGCAGACAGGTACAAGTTCACGCTTACAAATGCCCAATGTGGACTTGCAAAATAAAAAAACTAATCTCAAATGAACATAAGCCCTGCAACTTTTGCCGACTTTTCCTCAAACAGAGATAAAATTTGCATGGTAAACCATTGCTTACAGTATGGGTGGTCAGCCACATCCTAACCTTTTAGTCAAGGAAATTATTTTGTTTAGTTCTATAATCTAAGTTGCAAAGATACATACCATTTGAGATTCATATTAAATGCATTCCCACAAGCAGACAGGTACAAGTTCACGCTTACAAATGCCCAATGTGGACTTGCAAAATAAAAAAAACTAATCTCAAATGAACATAAGCCCTGCAACTCTTGCCGACTTTTCCTCAAACAGAGATAAAATTTGCATTGTGAACCGTTGCTTACAGTATGGGTGGTCAGCCACATACTAACCTTTTAGTCAAGGAAATTAATTTGTTTAGTTCATTAATCTAAGTTGCAAAGATACATACCATTTGAGATTCATATTAAATGCATTCCCACAAGCAGACAGGTACAAGTTCACGCTTACAAATGCCCAATGTGGACTTGCAAAATAAAAAAAACTAATCTCAAATGAACATAAGCCCTGCAACTCTTGCCGACTTTTCCTCAAACAGAGATAAAATTTGCATTGTGAACCATTGCTTACAGTATGGGTGGTCAGCCACATACTAACCTTTAAGTCAAGGAAATTAATTTGTTTAGTTCATTAATCTAAGTTGCAAAGATACATACCATTTGAGATTCATATTAAATGCATTCCCACAAGCAGACAGGTACAAGTTCACGCTTACAAATGCCCAATGTGGACTTGCAAAATAAAAAAAACTAATCTCAAATGAACATAAGCCCTGCAACTCTTGCCGACTTTTCCTCAAACAGAGATAAAATTTGCATTGTGAACCATTGCTTACAGTATGGGTGGTCAGCCACATACTAACCTTTTAGTCAAGGAAATTAATTTGTTTAGTTCATTAATCTAAGTTGCAAAGATACATACCATTTGAGATTCATATTAAATGCATTCCCACAAGCAGACAGGTATAAGTTCGCGCTTACAAATGCCCCATGTGGACTTATAAAATAAAAAACTAATCTTAAATGAACATAAGCCCTGCAACTCTTGCCGACTTTTCCTCAAACAGAGATAAAATTTTCATTGTAAAACAATCTTACAGTATGGGTGGTCAGCCACATACTAACCTATAAGTCAAGGAAATTATTTTGTTTAGTTCTATAATCTAAGTTGCAAAGATACATACCATTTGAGATTCATATAAAATGCATTCCCACAAGCAGACAGGTACAAGTTCACGCTTACAAATGCCCAATGTGGACTTGCAAAATAAAAAAAACTAATCTCAAATGAACATAAGCCCTGCAACTCTTGCCGACTTTTCCTCAAACAGAGATAAAATTTGCATTGTGAACCATTGCTTACAGTATGGGTGGTCAGCCACATACTAACCTTTTAGTCAAGGAAATTATTTTGTTTAGTTCATTAATCTAAGTTGCAAGATACATACCATTTGAGATTCATATTAAATGCATTCCCACTAGCAGACAGGTATAAGTTCGCGCTTACAAATGCCCCATGTGGACTTATAAAATAAAAAACTAATCTCAAATGAACATAAGCCCTGCAACTCTTGCCGACTTTTCCTCAAACAGAGATAAAATTTTCATGGTAAACCATTCTTACAGTATGGGTGGTCGATTTTCTTTTACAAAGGCTGCATGTTTTTATTTTACATGTTTTCCGAATTTTAACGCGAGGAAACTATGCGCAATATACACATTCACCAAATGTTAAGGGGTTGGGCTGCGTAGCAGCCAGGGGCAACGCCCCTAGTATTCTTTAAATATCCCTCACCTACTGCAAGAGGTTGTCTTTGATCGTTTTATTAATTTCACAATATTAACAATGATAAAGTTTTAGTTTATTTCTACACCCCCATCTTAAAGCTTCCCGACGAGGAATGAGGATATGGCAGTCCGAGGTAGGGTTTTGAAAATGCTAATAATACTTTTTACAATTTATCCATATTTATTTTCCGATTTTGGTTTTTTAGTATAAAAATCGATATTTTTTGGAAGTGATTTTATACCTCCTCCCCTATCCCCTAGGGCAGGGATGGCGAACCTTTTTGAGACTGAGTGCCAAAAAAATTTTTTTTTCAAAAAAGTAATATGTCGCGTGCCACATGCCATGGAAATAAATGTTTGTGTAACTTCAAATTTTTAATAAAACCAAAAATTAATACACCGAGGAAAAAAATTAAGTAGATTAATTAAGAAGAAAATACACGTCGCTATTTAAATATTTTTTTAACCCTATTTCTATAACTTTTTTTATTTTTTCTTATCCACTTTTATTTTTTCTCCTCATTCGCGTGCCACGCAAAATCGTCTCGCGTGCCACCTGTGGCACGCGTGCCATAGGTTCGCCATCCCTGCCCTAGGGCCTAGGCGACGACTTTTTTAGACTCAAAATATTGTTATCAATAAACGCGTCTTTTCAGAGAATATTTGTCACATTAGGGATGGAAAAAATATCGATACATAGAAAACGCCGATAAATATTTTTTGAAATATCGATATTTATTTTTCGAAATACATCGATATCGACATGTTTTCTTCATTGGCGATCCCTAGTCCTCGGTGCGGGTACAGATGAAGTGTCGCTGTGGGCGGGAACGAGGTCAGTGTGCCAAGGTCCCAGCAGCGGGAACAACTCACTAAAAAGTGAATAAAGTCTCACTACAAACTCATCTCACCTGTGTAAATTGAAATTTGCATTTTTATTTGAAAATATATTTTCATTTTCCGCTCACGGATATTTCGCGAATATTCAAGGCAAAAGTGTATTACTTTTTTAGGCAAATATATCTAGCTATTTCAAGGTGGCATAGCTCTTTAATATATTACTATTGTATTGAGTATTTAATTTTTGTACAATTGTAAGCAGCTCGTGTGAAAGATTAGGGTTTCGATTTTGCTATTTCCATATCGGCATGGGAAGCTTTGGATGCACTGAAAGTAATTTACTTGTTATCTTTTTATTGTTATCTGTTTACCTCGTACTTATTAAGCGTTTTGCCGATCTCAATTATACCTATTTAATACAAAGACAGATAATAATGCGAGGAGCTTTCACGATTTTGTTTCCGAGCGTATACAGTTTGGAGCAAGAAAAAACAATGAAGCGACACAGACTCTCGACGGCGTGGGAAGATGAAGGTGTATGTATTTGTAAACAATTTATTCTCGCTCGCGTAAAAACCTGCCTATCCTATTTGACCTTTTCATATCGAAATAGTACATTTGTGAACTTCGTTGGTTTCAAGGTCTAGGCAAAAAAAGAAAGAACGAAAAGCATCCAAAGAGGAAAAAATGGAAAGAGCATTAGGTTCCCGATCGGTATTGTATTCCAATGAGAAACCTTAGTAATATTTTATTTTATTATCTACCAAACCCATTAGCTACAGTCATTAAATGTTTTATTTTCACGATTCAAATGGTGAATTATCTATTCTAACATTTTAGTAGGGAACCAGTATACCTAACCTTTTACAAATGTAGTTAATGCATCGCATCATAACAGATGAACCAATAAAAACAGTGATTCCGTATTCTTTAGGATCATACTAAAAATATTAGTTTATAGTCTGAGATATCTCTCGTAAATAATGCGCTATTTTTTACTAAGTAAGTACATTAATTTCCAGTAACGTTTAATCTGAATCTTTATTGAATATTTATAGTGGTTTAACAATTTTTAAATGCGAAAGTAGGGGACAAAGATACAAGTAAAAAAAGATACCAAAAAAGTGAATAGGCAATAAACAGTACAAATACAACTATTAGATTTTGTAGGGTTTGTGTATTCACACTGTGAAAATTCATTTTTTTTAAATAAAATTATTTTTTCTTTAACGTAGTTTAATTTTTTTAATTTTGGACTGTTATATTTAATTTTAACTAAGTTCATCTTTATTGTACCTATACCTACCTATATATTTGAATTTATATCATTTGGATCTATGGTTTGTTCTTAATAATTTTAATTTGACATACCACTCTTGATAATGACCTGAATATTGATGGTCGAAAGTGCTCGAGATATAAAATATTATTGTGAAAGTTAAACTACGTTAAAGAAAAAATAATTAAAGAAAAAATAATTTTATTTTAAATACAACTATGTTTTTCCATAAAAAAACGTTCTTTTTAAGTAGTATTTAAGAATGAATTTTCACTACATAAATAAACAAACATTAGAAAAACTATTTAAAAGAATTGAATACAGTTTTGTTGAACATTGAAATAGTTAAGGCAGCCTTGGAGAGATCCAGCCACATGTAGTGAAATGTTGACAGTGTTACAGTTACAGACATAATTTGTCGATGGACAGCATAATATATTACCAACATCATTAATGTTTGTATCCAATAAATATGTCATTACGAATTCAGGTATGGATTTATTACGTAAGAAAATATATAGAAGCTTCTTGATATTCCACGATAAAACATGGCGGTAACAAAAGGCATTGGAAATAATTGTTGCGTAACATGTTGTACAGTTTTCCAAGTGCAAAACATGAAGCTTAAACTAATCCATGGCGTCTACCGAAAACTGCATGTAAACTAAAACAGAGCATCTTGTGGGAGTTTTATTTTCTAAGCATTTTTTGTATAACGCTATTATTGAGGGTTTATACTTGGGATACAGGTTTCTCCTCCCGCCCCGAGTATTTCAAGTATAAAACTTTAAGTATAAACTTATCAATAGCGTTTTACAAAAAATGTCTAGAAACTGAAACAGTCACAAAAGGTGCTGTTTTGTTTTTGTTTTGATGAGATAGGACGTAAAGTTTTAACTTAGAATACAGCTGGCCACTGCCTTGAGCTGCAGGTACGAGCTGAAGTTCTCGAGAGATGAGCCCCGCAACTTTAATGCGAGGGTCTGGAAGTAATTTATTTCATTGTGCCTCTAGGCTGGGAGTTAACATTGCAAGTGGTACTTAGCGCCGAACAATGGAGGCTGCGTGTAAAGACAACTGTTTCAGTCAGATCCAATTTAGTTAATTTCTGTTCGAGTTGATTGCCGGGCCTGTGTTTAATTATTATACAGCAACTTGTCGATAACTAGGGGGCTGGAACAGTTTAGTGTAATGAAGCTGAACTGGTAGCGAATGGAATGAGGAACCATAATGTAAGTTGCAAAGATATGTTAACGTTAAAGATTCTCAGCTAGCCTCTGATGGGGGACGAATAAAGTCCAAAGGCGCTCAAGTACTTAGGTCTAAGACTAAAAAAACAGCGATGTTATTTATTTAAAAAGTTATTTTGAATAAATGTTTAAGATTCATATTATAAACATAAAGCCTGGAGTCTGACTTCGACACAAAATAAATCTCTCAAGGTCTTTGAGAACAAAATGCTTCGTCGCATTCTTTAACCTGTAACTGAGGGTGACAGGTGGCAGATTAGCACCAACGCGGAGCTGAGGTCCACATTAAAAGACACAAACATCGTGTCGGTAATAAAATCAAGAAGAAATCAGTGAGCTGGGCATGCAGTACCTCCAGGATAATCGGGAATGTCTCAGATGATGCCCTCTCAAGTTTCAGACCACTCGGACGTCCTGGGATGTAGTGGGTAGACAAAGTCGAGGCCTAAGCCGACAAATTCGAGGTCTACGCCGACAAAGTCGAGGCCTACGCCAACAAAGTCGAGGCCTACGCGGACAAAGTCGAGGCCTACTCCGACAAACTCGAGGCCTACTCCGACAAAGTCGAGGCCTACGCCGAAAAAGTCGAGGCCTACGCCGAAGCTCTGGGAGTAAGGGGTCCATGGAGGGAAGCGGGTCAAGAGAGTTCTCGAGGATTGTGTTGCGGGAGGCCCTGAGCCGTCAAGGGTTGTGAGCCGGAGAAAGAACAGTAAATAGTATTAATGAATGCTCATAAGCAGGCACGTATTTTGTGGTTAATAGATTTGTGAAGAAGAATGCAATTCACCAACCTATTTTGCCTGGCCAGTTGTATTCATACGAAAGCAGAAGCTTGTGCGTATGCAATTGCATCTGTTGAACCAGGGTCGAAGTTATGGTCGAATGGGCTAGACATGTTTCGAACCAACGTTATTTTGTTCTAAATACGCTAGTTGAACATACGACTTGACGTCCACGGCCATAACACCGACAAAGTTGGTTGCATAAGTGGGCACATTAAAATAAAAAAAATCCGAGATCTCAAATGAACGTAAGCCCTGCAGCTTTTGCTCAACTTCCATGAAACGGTGACATTGTCAAAGTGAACCATTTTTAAGAGTATGGGTGGTCAGCCTCCCACAAAACCTATAAGTCAAAGAATTTCCTCGACATGAACAACACATTATGCCCATTACTGGTAACTTCAGAAAAAAATCGAGATAAAAAACTTACGTAATGGCAATATTCATTATACTGGTAGTTATTATTCTTTACAAGAGTGTAACTAGATCTCTGAAGGCCAAGAAACGACGAGGTACTTCTAAGGGAAGCACTGGAGAGGAAGACTGAAGGCTTTGTTAGGGCGGTGGGAGGCAGTCAGGGGGCGGGGGAGGGGGGAAACCAAGCAACCAGAGGATCTTCTTTCTTACGCCCTCAGCTTAGCGGGTATCTGTGCCCCAAGTAAAAAACTTTACGCCTAAACTCAATCACAGCATGTACCAAAAAATAAATACAAACAAAAGCAGCAACTCTGGTGAACGTATTGTCTTCATATTTTTTTAAGGAAAATGCTAGGGTTGAGTTTAACGTACGGTTGAAAAACTGGAGGCGTTTGGAATTAGGCATTCGCCCTGGAGCTAAGTAATTCCCTTTATTTCTTAATTTCACGGGTTCCAGACATTTAATCAGTCAAAAAGCTAGCGTATGGATATTTATTCTTCCGCATTTATGTACATTTTAATTATGTGAAAAGCATATTGTATGATTTAGTATTGATTCATGATTCTAGTATATTTTGAGATCTAGTATTCTGATATTTTTTGTCTCATACATAATTCACTCATTCGTGGCACCGCAGTCTAAGAGTGACAACAACTTAAAAGAAATTTGTAAACTTCACAAAAGAGATTGTAGGGGAGCATAAATAAAGGTAAAATAAATCTTCTTCAGTATGCACAGAACGACTCCGAAGAAGTAGGACAAATAATTAAAAAAGAGCGGCTTGCAGAATCAAATAAAATTCTTAAAAGAAGCGCCTTGGTTCTAGGCAATGTATACAGCACATAAATTTACAGCTTTTAACTACGAGGGTCCGTCGTAGCAGCGTATGAAGCAAGGGAATAATTCTGTGCCTCCTGTGAAAAGTGATACAACTCGAGTTATACCCTTTTTGAGTTTTTTGCATAGAAATAATCAGAAAAAAATTAGCATTTTTTTGGTCTTACTCACATTCTTCTATCTGCTATAGTTTAGGAGATAATTTGGTGAAAAGTGATATAACTGGCAGGATTTTGGCAAAAAAAAAGTGAAAATAGATATAAGTCAAGTTGTACCGCTTTAAGTAATTGCTCTACTCATCAGTTTTTACAAATTTATCGTGAATATTGATACATCTAGAGTTATATCACTTTACACCAATTTTTGACTGGAAATTTAGCAAAGTGATACGATTCAGGTAAATTATGAAAATATCACTATTATAAGTATAACAATTGAATCTTTGGGGTAGTACTTTTATAATTAGTTTGAGAAACATTCTGTTAGGAATATTATCTTACGAGTTATTAGATTTTTAAACTTTTTGTGTATCACTTTACACAAAGATAACTTATTGGTGCAAAATAATATTACTCGACTTGTATCATTTATCACATAATAAATGATACAAGTGCAGGCAAAAAAGGTACAACTGACAGAGTTTAATAAATTACTTTAAAACTATAACATTTACCATAAAAATTAAAATGCACAATGAAAGTAAATGTTTTTATCTACAAAATAAGGTACTTATGTGGAACCTAGCCCACTTAGTTAATGAATTATAATTTTGTAAATCTTGTTTTTGCTCTCCTGTAAAATGATGATTTTTGAGTTGTATCACTTTTCACAGGAGGCACAGAATTATATAGCGGGATATATATAGGAGCAGATAGCTTCGAAAAAATAGAGAGTTAACATAAATGTTTTTTTCGGGATTTTTAATGGCAAATGAATCATTTTCATTTACTGAAAAGTATTGATGGTAAAAAGAAGGAAAATCATTGAAGATAGGTGTTTTAACTAAAAAGTTGGTATGAGTACGATTAAAAATTATTTTATTATGTGTAAATTAATTCGTTCACTGATTCGATACGGTTTCATGGAAATATGGGTGATATTTTTAATTGCATGAACATGATTTGAGTATAAAATTTACTTGAGAGAGTTCATGATGTGTTAACTTTAAATTTAAACATAAACATGTCTCATTGTAGCTTATACTTAAGATAATGATGTAGATACAAGAAGCTTTCATGTTTTGAAATTTCTCTGAAGTCAACAAATATAGCGAAATAAGATATTTTTTTGTGCTTATAAAGGACCAGCTTAAATATAGATAAGACGGGGAAAACACAAGAATCTGCTTGTTACCTTTCTTACATATTATATATTTCCATATATTTGAAAAAAATAAAACAATAAAAATAAAACCACAGACTTGTTTTCAAATTTGCAAAGATGGAAGATATTTTATACCGTCTAAACAAAAATAAGATTCTTTGTGGAAGTAAGCTGAACAAAATACGACCTAGCAGAGTGTCAACAATATCCAACACTGTGTGACTCGAGTAAACACAGCGAGGAATTGCGATGAATCATACAACTTTCCGAACGCGATGAAAAATACAACTTATAGAGTAATTTTCCGAGATCAATGGAGCTCGAGCTCTAGAGATTAAAATTATATACTGATATTTCAATTCATACAAAAATGATGTGTACAAAATCTTGATGGAATCTACACAACGAGGCTTTTACAAAATCAAGGTTGAGTTTACACAAAAAATGAAACAAATAATGAAAAAAACATCTGTAGCCTTTTTGGTGAGTCTAATACTGGAAAAAATATCGAAGAAAATTATAGCTCGAATGGTTGAGAGAGACACCAGAGTACGCATTCAACCGGTGTCAAAAAGAATGACATGTTTTTCTATCTCAAGCCCTAGAACTGGCAAAGTTTTCTCAGCCTTCAAAATAGAGAACAGTTTCGTTTAAAAACGGTGAAGACATTCACTTTCAATAAAAAAATTGAAGTAAAGGATGTGGATATCTTACCTATAATCTATAATATAAATTAAAACCTGTAAAAATGAATCGTCTCTACCTACATGAGATGAAAATTTGCAAAAAAATGTAATAAAAGTACTAAATAAGTGTGTGCCTAAGAAACATAACAACCCTTACTAAGAAAGCATTTCAGGAATGACCTGAAAAATGGTTTAATATGCCGGAATATATGGGAGAGTGTTAGTTGTGCGTCCTAGAATAAAGGGCTATTTTTTCATTGTCACTGCAAACGCGTCCTCGCGGAAGATAATAATAATATTATGTAAATGCCATGCTGACAGTTGTGTCGTTTCCGGTCCGTGTGGATTTGTACCCGGCCCGTGCGTCACGTGAGGGGGTGGGGGACCCTGGAGCGGGAGGGTGGGACGGGGAGGAAGAGGAGCGTTATTGATCCCTCCCCCCGCCTCGCCCCCCTGCAGCCACCACCCCCCACGGCCCACCCGACAAGATTTCTTTCAAAGTAAGATCGCAAAACTAACTTTTCACTACCCGCCGGTGATGTCTTAATTCTCGGCCGGAACTTTGATTGGGTTGCTGAGATCCCCCATGGTGCACTATAAATAACACCCTTACGCTGAAATCCCTTTATCCGCTTTATTATTGTAACTATTGTACACCTTGTAATTAGAACAGTACCCTTAGTACGAGTTGCAAAATTTGAGAAAAGTAAAGTTTCCGGAAAATATTAAAGAGTGATTTCTCCCAAAATCTGCCGTTTTTGTTAATTACACTTTATGGTCTTAGCAAAAGAGTTACAGTGATGAAGAAAATCAAGTTCAAACAAACAAAAACGGCAGATTTTGGGGGAAATCACTCTTTAATAATTGCCGTAAATTTTACATTACTCAAGTTTTGCAACTCGTACTAAGGGTACTGGCTAGTTGATTATTTTTGACATTTGAAAATAATTAAGGCTACAAAATATTGAAAAAAAGTTATCCTTGTACAATATCATCTCAGTTTATTCTTTTTACGGGATAATTTATTTCACATTACACATAATAAGAGAGCGCCGTTTTTGTGTGTGTCACACCTCAAGAGCCCTCTCCCATCACGGATACGACTGATTGAAAAGAGAAGTTTTCATTGCTCCCCGAAATACATCTACAGACTCAAGATTTATATCAATGATATTGTTTTGATTTTGAAACATAAGTAAATTTAAGAGAACCCACAAAAAGCGAAATTATTCCAGTAAGCATGCGTGAGAAGAGGAAATGTACACCCCATAGGAAAATGCTTCGTTGCGGAGACCTAACATGGCACAAGAATACTATAAATTCTCATTCTGCCACGTTAGGTCGAAGGATTTTTATTTTTTACACTAAAAATGTACATTAAGCCTAGTATTGATAGTAGATTAATAATCAAAAGGAGCTATGTTGTATCATTGAAAATTTTGATAAAAATATTAAAACACAAGTAGTAACAAATTATGTAAAGTAAAAACATTGGCTTAGAAAATAATTTAATCCTCTCTGAAATACTTTTGGGTACAATTAAAATTCCTTACAGGATATAATTACTTTAAAATATTATTTGAAATTAAGTTTTCGACAAATTCAATTGAAATACATAGGTCAAGACATGGATATACTCATACAGTTAAGATTTTAGTACCTTCAAATTGTCGACTTTAACGTACGTTAAGTCCCGATTACTGTCACGAAGCTGCAAAGCTATAATCTATATAATCTATAATCTAAGTTGCAAGGATATATTCATTCAAAGCTCTCAGATGTATGCCCACAAACAAACACGTGTAGTTCGCGCTTACAAATGCTGATTGTGTACTTACAAATAAAATTCAAACCTCAAATGAACATAAGCCCCATAACTTTTGCCGACCTTCCCTGAAACAGGGGTGACACTGGCAAAGTGAACCATTTTTTACAGTGTGGGTGGTCAGCCTCATACCAACCTATAAGTCAAGGAATATGAATAATAAATTACATTAATCTACAAAATACTCATTAAATCCATCCTCAAATTTGCCTCTGAAATCTGGGCAATGACTAAGCGTGACCAAAGCTCTCTCAACATAAATGAAAGAAAAATCTTCAGCGGATGTACGGCCCAATAAAGGACGGGAATATACGAACAAACAAGAAGGCTGCTGCACCAAACTCCAATCAGACAAAATCAAAATTAAGTGGGAAATTACAAACTTTATTGCATATACGTAAATTAGCTTATGTACATCATCTTTCCTTTTCAAATTTCATCATATTATTACACATTTCCGAGAAATATTTAACCGAGGTCCTTACCAGAATTAGGGCCTGTTGCACCAACCTCCAACCAATATTTGTTGGACACATCAAATTTGACAGCTTAATTCTGACAAGGACCTCGGTTAAATATTTCTCGGAAGTGGGTAATAATATGATGGAATTTGAACAAGAAAGATGATGTACATCAGCTGATTTACGTATATGCAACCATTTTTTTTATTTTATGGGAGAAATCAAACATAAGTTTGATTTATGTCAGATTGGAGTTTGGTGCAACAGGCCCTAAAATATTTGGGTCCAGAAAACGTGGTTGTGGTGACAGACCCATCGATAGCACCAAGCACCATGGACGGATGTGGACGTTGGACGGACAGGTAAACTGTAGCGGTCTTACAGTAGGAGTATGGGACTGGATATACAAATGTCGTGCGTGTATTCTAAAAAAGCTTTTCATATATTTATTCAATATGAATTGAGCTTTAAGTACATTTTGTTTTGTTGGTACAATATTATTGACTGAGTCAAACACATGATTTTTGTTGTCTAAAAATATTTTTCAATCAAAAAGTTTGTTTAGCCAACTAAGTAATTATTAGCAAATATTTGGAACAAACGACGGAATATTAATTGCTTTAAAATTTCAGATAGATAAAGAATTACTTTTCTAGTAATTAGACGAAAATCAATTAAAACTTTTTTACTAATTAATGTTCTCTGATAAAATTGTAACATTTTTTTTACTTGAACGAATTTTAATGGCTTTCAATTTTAGGATTTATGATGAAGTAGCTTCGTTTTTTTTTTTTCAAAAATTCTGAACATAATAGGATACAGCACATTCTACGAGCTACGAGCGAAAAAAACGTTTCGGTGAAAAAATACAGAAAATTACCAATACTCCTCCAACATTGCTTTTCACTAAAGCAGCTCTAGTAAAAAGCGTGAAAACATGAAAAACAACTTCGGTGTTTTTTACCGACTACAGTCCGCTTAGATATTTTTCCAGGTGAAAAGTTTTATGACCGCTGTTTTCCCCTCCACCCTCCCATAGCCTCCCCTGCCTCCCCTCTCTCCCCTCCCTCCCCTATACACACCTAAGGGTGGGTTTTAATTCCTACAGACACCCCCCATTTCTGATAGGGTGCATTCAGATGGCTAGATCTGTTTAGTGGGAGAGAAAAAGTTGAAATAAAAAGTGGTTATTAAAGTATTTATTGTTATACTGTTTGGTTGTGTACGAGTATCCACGATGGGAAAATTAATGTTATGTCTTTACCCGTAACCCTGAGTATTCTGACTATTTATAAAAGATAAATTATACGCTCAGATTGCTCATGATGAATTAGTTTTCTTGGCATATAGGTATTGTATTCATTCTGATGCGTAAGTATCATGCTGTAAAAGAAAGAAGAACTCGCTATAATATACATTAGTTATAGAAATGGTGTACCTGCATACATTTAATATGAAAATCTGCACTTTTAGTTAGCATGATAACAATATAATAAGTTGAGAAAAAAAACGTAATTTTGAGAACAAAAGAGAAGAAAAAGAAGACAAGCTTGAAAAAAGAGAGGTACCTAATCTAATCTAATCTAATCTAAGCTGCAAAGATATATATCATTTAAGATTTATATTAAATGCATTCCCACAAGCAGACATGTATAATTTCGCGCTAACACATGCCGCATGTGGACCTACAATATAAAAACCCAATCTCAAATGAACATAAGCCTTGCAACTCTTGCCGTCCTTCCCTGAAACAGGGGTGACATTGGCAAAGTGAACCAATTTTTTACAGTATGGGTGGTCAGCCGCATAACAACCTATAAGTCAAGGAACTTGTGTATGAACCTACATGTGTATGAATATTGTGATTCTTCCTGAAAATATTCTTAAATGATAGTGTAGAAAATTTGTTATTCCATAACGTAAATAATGTACTTTTATCCAATAAAATTCACACATGAATTGAAATAGAAATATTGTGTCGTCACCCGGCCGAGTTGCTAAGGAAACACCAAACAAATATTTTGTTAACAAATCGTTTATGTGTTCTTTCGGGTGTGACTATATTCTATTTGCAGCTCCTCCATCTGCCGACGTTTCGCTTTTATGAGCAGAAAGCAAACCCGAAAGAACACAAAAACGATTTGTTAATTAACACCGGCCATGAATGTGAAAGTTTTACCTTTATTAAATATTTTGTTATTGTTAACATCAGTCGCATACAAGGCTGACGTTTGCTCGCCGAGAAAAATGTTACAAATTCTAGAATGGTCCGAGCCTATTGGCAGTTTAGTGGAGTTGTTTCTTGGCCAGATGAGAACCTGGCAACAGTGTGCTGGCCCATTTGTTGCAAGGTCCGCCATCATTCATTTGTCCGCGCCCCGGCCAACGTTTCGTTTCCCCGCAAAGACACGACGTCCATTGTGTGTAACGTAAGCCTCCCCACTTATTAATTATTATTGACTATCGATTTTCATATTTCATAGCCGGCGGGGCTCTACAAATGTAACCAACGGCTGTAGCCCCAGCATACAACTTCACATTTAAACTCAACCAAAGCGTTTTACCAAAAAAATGTGCAAACTCAAACGCTCACTAAAGGCATTCATTGTTTTAGTTAGCATTTTTTTTTGGGAAACGCTGTATTTTGTATGTTGTACTTGGAGTGTTGTTGGAAAAATGGAATCTATTCAGCATCCTAACAATGGACTGAAAACCTATAATACCCGCCATTATTGTAGGAAATTCGTAATTTTGTCACGATCAATACTAATGAATAATGTGATGTGTATCTACACTCATTGTAATGCGTAGATACGTCAAAAGATAATGAAAATAATCAATAATAGAAATAAAGAAAAAGTCAGCAACCTGGTATTTTTTTATTGCAATTTAGAGAAAATCCGGAAAAAATACAATAGCGCAAAAAATTATACAAATATTTTGAAAAATAATAAATATGTTTGAACTCATGACATTAAAAAAACCTATGGTCTGTGATATGGTACTTAAATACTCAATTTGTGAAAATAAAACACTGTGTTTTTTTTTTAAATTATAATCCCCCTATAATATAAAATTCAACGGCCTCCCCATCCCCCTATAACATAAAATTCAACGGCCTCCCCATACAAAATAATTGTGCGTTAATGGCATTCAAACTGAAGAACTCCTGAACAGATGCACGTCATATTCACAACAAATATTGTTCAGGACTTAGGATGTGCTTCCTCATCATTAGTAGATTTTAAATTGTTGTTTTTTAAATAAATAAACATGATCAATCACAACACCTTTTTATGTAAAACCTATGCGAGAAACAAAACTCATTTTGACATTCGAATTTCAAATAAATTGCCAGCACTTCAACATAGGCTTCAAAGTTGCCATCGTTGCCATTGCCAAGTCGATTCTTTTTCGGTTGAATTCCGTTGAGTACCTACCTACCTATATTTTTTATTCATTTCAAAATTATACTTCAACCAGTTATTACATGTATTTTTTAAAAATAATTACGATCGATTAGGTCAACTTTTTATATAGAACCATACTTTTTGCGGCATTTAATCTTTTTAATATTTATTACAATATATAAACTAAGTTGCATAGATGCATTAACATTTATAATTCATATTCAATGCACGCCCCCATGGAGGCACGAGTGAGTTCGCGCTTATCAATGCTGCATGTGTAATAACAAATCAAAAAATTCAGCCTCCCATAACCATAAGCCCCGCAACTTTTGCCGATCTTTACAGAAACAGGGGGAACATTTGTTAAGTGAACCCATTTATGCGATATGGGTGGTAAGCCTCATCCTAACCTATAGGTAAGTCAAGGAATTTGAGTTTGAAACATCCTTAAACAACGGTTATCTTAATTTATAATCTAAAGTTGCAAAAAAGAGTTTTGATGATTAAAATACAATGCACACCCACAAGCTGAGAAATAATTACGATCAATTAGGTCAACTTTTTATATGGAACCATACTTTTTGCGGCATTTTATCTTTTTAATATTACAATATAGAATCTAAGTTGCATAGATGCATTAACATTTATAATTCATATTCAATGCACTATGAATTATGGCTATTTAACATAGTTATGGACAAGTGTGTCAGGGATGCTAGACTTAATGATTGTGGATTGATGATAGGAGAGAGCAAAGTGAGTGTTCTACTGTATGCAGATTATGCAGTTCTTGTATCTGATTCTGCAGTAGAATTGTAAACAATGCTCTCTAGATTGAATGAAGCTTTGTTAGGTAACCATTTGAAGTTGAATGCAAGTAAGACGAAAGTATTGATTTTTGAAAGAGATGATGAAAATATGAATTATGAATTTACAATTAATGGAATGAATGTTGATGTCGTAAATGAGTTTGTATACCTGGGAAGTAAGTTTGAAAAAGATGGAAGAATGACCGGTGAATTTGAAAGAAGAATAATGAAAGGCAGGTGCGTACTGGGTGCTACCGCTAGCATCGCCAAAAACCAGAATCTTTCAAAAAATGTTCGACTGGCGGTGCACGGTGGTATACTAGTGCCCACTCTGATGTATGGAAGTGAAGCCTGGACGGTGAGTGAAAGTGAGATTAGTAAAGTCCATACGGTAGAAATGGATTACTTAAGAAGTATGATTGGAAAAAGACGGAGTGATAGGGTGAGGAATGATTTTGTTAGAGAGGAATGCGGTGTAAGAGAAAGTGTGAAAGTAAAGATTAAAAGAAGTATACTTAGATGGTTTGGACATTTGGAGAGAATGAATGAGGAAAGAATGACAAAGAAAGTATATGCTGCAAGAACTGATGGATGTCGTGGAAGAGGAAGACCGAGAAAGGTATGGATGGACCAAATTTTCGAAATAGCGAGTGAATGGGATATCCAGAGTCATAATAAAAGGAGAGCTTGTATGAAAAAAGTTATGACTCTGGATGAAATGAAAGAAGTATGCAAGGACAGGAAGAAGTGGCGGCTAATCTGCAATGCTGATTTTTAATGTTGGTTTATTGGCTTGCTACATTTTTTGCATAAGACATTTTTTACTTTTTTTGTATAGATTTATTTTTAAGGTTTTGTTGTTTTCTTATACTTAAATGTTATTTATTACTCGTATTCCTTCACTTATAGGTTGGTATGAGGCTGACCACCCATACTGTAAAAAATGGTTCACTTTGCCAATGTCACCCCTGTTTCAGGGAATGTCGGCAAGAGTTGCAGGGCTTATGTTCATTTGAGGTTTGGATTTTATTTGTAAGTACACAATCAGCATTTGTAAGCGCGAACTACACGTGTTTGTTTGTGGGCATACATCTGAGAGCTTTGAATGAATATATCCTTGCAACTTAGATTATAGATTATAGATTATAGAATGCACGCCCCCATGGAGACACGAGTGAGTTCACGCTTATCAATGCTGCATGTGTAATAACAAATAAAAATTTCAGCCCTCATAACCATAAGCCCTGCAACTTTTGCCGACCTTTACAGAAACAGGGGGAACATTTGTTAAGTGAACCCATTTATGCAATATGGGTGGTAAGCCTCATACTAACCTATAAGTCAAGGAATTTGAGTGTGAAACATCTTTAATCAACGGTTATCTTAATTTATAATCTAAAGTTGCAAAAAAGAGTTTTGATGATTAAAATACAATGCACACCCACAAGCTGAGAAATAATTACGATCAATTAGGTCAACTTTTTATATGGAACCATACTTTTTGCGGCATTTAATCTTCTTAATATTACTGTTTGGAATTTTATGTATGAAAAATATAAGATTGATTCAAACAGTCAGACAATTAATCTTCTTCTTCTTTATGGCGAATTCCCGCACACAGCAGAAGCGCCAGTGTTAAGTGATAGTCAGATAACTCAATAATAAAAATGGATATTATGATAAGTTTATAAAATAGTAAGGAAATTTATATTAGATGAATTAAATATGTAATGATAGGCAATTTATTATGGTAGGTAAGTTGAATAATGTATGTGGTGAGTTTAGTCAACATTAATTGTTTATGGTCTGACGTCCAGGTGTTTTATTGGCTGACGTTTGTGGTTGGTCAAGATGAACAGGGTGTTGTTGCATTATTTAGTGAGGTCGGAATGGCATAATATAAAAGCCAGATCTCTCGTAATTTGGGTGTTCTTTTCTTCTCTTGCATTATATCCTGACTGTTTATAACAAAAGTTCTTCTCTCACATCATATTCTGACTAAATAAAAGTCATCATTATTCTTGTAAACTCTGTAACAAAATCTACAATAAAATCGCACATTGTCAAGCAAGAAACAAGTTTTTTATACTTATTCTACAGTCCATAACCAGCGACCGAAAATTACCAACATAATGGTCCTTCGAGCCGGATCGTTTGTCAAAGAATTTGACTGAAGACGCAAGAGAAGAAACCAATCGGCTGTCTTGATCATCAGACGATTGTATTAAAATCCAGCGAATGCGCTAGATTATAGGAGCGTAAGGAACCATCGCGAATCCAGAAGAATTCAAGAGGACTCATCGGGGCTGCCAAGAGGATCCAGTCCAAGAGGAGTGGAATCCAGAAAAGAAGAGGCAGGCGCCAGAGGATTCAAGAGGATCCAACGGGGCTGCCAGCAGAAAGAACCACAACCAGGGGGCTGCCACCGGAGAGTTTGCTGCACCAGGAGCCAATCCAGAGGGAGTGGAGTCCAGAGACCAAAAGATGAGTAATTCCGTCATTTTGTTCTTATTGTTGCAAATAGCTTCTGGACCAAACCAATGATGATAAGAGGATCATCTCTGAGGTTTGGTTTGGGTTTTTTTAATTGGTTTCAACATAAGGAATTGATTGAAAGTGATTTTGTTAATTGTAAATGTGGGTGCCTGCGATGGGGTATTGTTGCGGATTTAGAAGATTCAGCTGATCCGATTCCTCATTGAATGCGAGCGTTTAGATTCACAAAAGATAATAATTGTAACAGCGGTACTGTGGTGAAAGGCAATAAGTCGGAATCTGGATGATGATTTGATTTACTTTCATTTTATTTTTATTTTGAATTATTAACCAAATTACATTTATCTGGATGTGCAAATGTTAATTTTTTAAATATGTGCTTACAATATGTGCCTACCCGCTCACAATTAATAGAATTTGGATTTCATTAAAAATTTATTAGACATTTTAAATATGTGCCTACCCGCTCATAATTTATATAATCTGGTCTTTTAAAAAAAAAAAAAGAAGTAATTATACGGATTAAATATCACGTATTAATATTTTTTTTGTAAATTGATTCGAAAGCAAGGTTGAGTTTAGGTTTCCAAGAGTATTGTGACAATTATACGATTTCAGTAAAAATTCAAAATGTCTAAATCTTCAGCGAATTGGTTAGCAACAATCCCTGCTAGAATTAAAAAGTTTACAAATTATGTAGAAGAAGCAAAACAAATTGGGGCTAATTATACAGAACTTAAGCTGAGACTGGATCGCTTAGAGGAACATTTTAGGGAGTTTGATAAAATCCAAACTAGCCTGGAAGCTCGAGATGATTTTGATAAATCAAGTGCACAACTCGACCAAATTGAGAACTTATTTATAAGTGCTATCGTATTAGGGAAGGATGCTTTGAGTAATGATAAAACACAGTCCACTACCAATGTAATTCAAAGTTTGCCGACCCACATAAAAAAAATTGAACTACCCAAGTTCGATGGAAACTATAATAACTGGTTGTCATTCCGTGACATTTTTAAAGCGATGATTCACGAGAATACGAGCATATCCGATATAGAAAAATTAATATATTTGAAAGGTGCCTTGACTGGAAGCGCAGCTTCGGTCCTCAATCAACTAGATACAACAGGCAATAATTATAGTATAGCTTTTGAACTTCTGTCCAGTAGGTATGAGAATAAGAGGGTTCTCATTCATAACCATCTGCAGTCCTTGACCAACGCAAGGATCTGCAAAAGAACTACTTTAGAAATAAGGGAGTTTGTAGACATAGTAAAAGGAGATCTTCGATCCATAAAAACATTAGGCATTAAAATAGAAAACTGGGACAGGATTTTACTATTTAATTTTCAGAGCAACATTGAAAAGACCATATGGTCTGAATGGCAATCATCTCAGACAGAAGATGATAATATTGAACTTTTGTTGCAATTTTTAGAAAAGATTGCAACAAAGGTGGAGGTAGGACATAAGGGAGACTCGTGTCACAAATTGGGTATGCCTCCATCAAAACCAACACAAAAAAGAACACATGCAATGTTCTCTCAAAAGAAATGGGAGATAAAATGTAGGTACTGCAATAAGGCAGGACACGAAATAAACAATTGTTTTTTATTCAAAAAATTGACCTGCAATGAACGACAAGCTCATGCAGGAAAGTTAAAATTATGTTTTAATTGCCTCAAGGCAGGCCATGGGGCCAGTGAGTGCAAAAATGCACAAAGGTGCAAAACATGTGAACGCAAACATCACTGTTTGCTTCACAAAGAAGACAGTACTGCATTGCCAGTAATCTGTTCATTGGCGGGATATGGATCCACTAACGCCGCTGGAAGGAGAAGTATCTCCAAAGAAGTGATCTTACCTACAGCAACTGTCATCATGGTTGGCAGAGACGGTAAGGAGGTACGATGTCGAGCCCTGTTGGACAGCGGTTCACAAAGTAACTTTATCACAAAAGATTGTGCGCAGAGGTTAAATTTGAATTGGAATAAAATTAATATCCCTGTTAGTGCAATAAGCAATCAAGAAATTAACATCAATCACAAATTAACATGTAAAATTAAAAATATTAAGGGTTCATTTTACAGGAACGCAAATTTTTTAATTATAAATAGCATTACTAAACATCTTCCAAATGTCAATTTCAGAGACATGAAACTACCATTGGGAGTTGGACTGGCTGACACTGAATACGGCAGCACCAGTCCAGTAGAAGTGCTGATAGGAGCTGGCCTCTTCTGGGAGTCTCTCAACTTTGGGGAGGAGACAAAGACCGTGGGAAGGACCAACCTGATTCCAACTAAATTTGGATGGGTGATAGGAGGAGTCAGTCTCACAGGAGCCAGTCCAGCTTTGGTTTGTAACCTCTCCATTGGGGGGAGGCCCCAGAGGGGGCAGCGACAAAGGTACGATGATACAAATCAATTATTGGAACGGTTTTGGATGTTAGAAAATGTGGAAAACAAAAAACATTTATCAATGGAGGAGAAGGCATTTACAGATTTGTTCAACAAAAATGTCCAACGGGAGGCCTCGGGCAGATTGGTTGTACCATTAGCACTTAAAGAATCATTAGAACCAATAGGTAACTCACGGGATATGGCAATTCGTCGTTTTCTGAAAATGGAAAAAAGACTAGAGAGAGATGAGGAATTAAAAATAAAATACCATCAATTCATAGAAGAATATTTAAGGTTAGGACACATGAAAAGGGTAGATGAATTTCCATCTCATCCTACTTTTTATTATCCCCATCATCCAGTTATAAAAGAAGACAGTGTTACCACTAAATTGAGAGTAGTATTCGATGGGTCTGCAAAGGGTTCAAAGGGATTATCATTTAACGACATTTTAATGTCAGGTCCTATAGGGGTTACTTGGAAACACATACCATCAAAAGACAATCCAGCAGACTTGATATCTAGGGGAGTAGAACCCAAATTATTGAAATCCAATCAACTTTGGTGGAATGGTCCTAGTTTTTTATTGAAACAATCAAGCGAATGGCCAATTGTACATCAAACAAAGCTTTTAGAAATACCAGAAGAAAAACATAAACTTGTAACGTGTATGATGAATGAGGTAATAGATGATTTTGCTACGGATTTATTTTGCAAATATTCAACATTAAACAAATTAAAAAGAGTGGTAGCATATTGTCTCAGATTTAAGTATAGAAAAGCGGATTTTCTAACAGTTGAGGAGTTAGATCGGGGAATGGAAGTGGTGACAAAATTGGCTCAAAAACAAATGTTCCCTAAAGAAGTAAAAACATTTAATGATAATGATACAATAGGAAAGAAAAGTCAGCTATATGAATTAAACGCTTTCATGGATAAAGCAGGAATTATTAGACTGGGAGGTCGGTTAAAATATGCAAAGATACCGGAACAACAAAAATACCCTATTATTTTAGGACAAAAACATAGATTTACAACGCTGATAATAAAGGATTATCATCACAAATTGTTGCACTGCGGACCACAAGCATTGTTGGCAAACATTAGGATGAAGTATTGGCCTATAAGAGGTAGGGTAGCCATAAAAAGGGTGCTGCAAGGTTGTGTAACTTGTTTTAGAGCAAGACCGAATGTAATGAAATGCATTATGTCTGATCTTCCATCATCCAGGATTACACCATCTAAACCGTTTTCACATGTAGGTATAGATTTTGGGGGACCAATACTTATACGAGAACAAAATCCAAGATCAAAAACAAGAATTAAATCGTATTTTGCAGTATTTGTTTGTTTTGTCACAAAGGCAGTACATATTGAATTGGTAGTAAATATGACTACATCAGCATTCTTAAATAGTCTCAAAAGGTTTATCTCACGTAGAGGGATGTGTAGCCATATATATTCAGACAACGGAACGAATTTTATAGGAGCAAAACGGGAACTTCGAGAGTTTCGAGAAATCATGATTTCGAACCAGGTTAATGAATCATTGGAAAACTGGTCAGCAAATCAGGGCATAAAATGGTCCAATATTACACCACGAGCTCCACACCAAGGTGGATTGTGGGAAGCTGCGGTAAAGTCTATAAAATATCACTTAGCTAGAGTAATGAGGGATGCATGTCTAACTTATGAAGAGTTATATACTATTTTAGTCCAGGTGGAGGCATGTTTAAATTCTCGACCCTTGTTACCAATAACTTGTCATCCAGATGACTTAGAATGTTTAACTCCAGCTCACTTCTTGATCGGAACTGCTATGAACGCAATTCCAGAACCAGATGTGAGGCAAATTCCACTCACCAAATTGAATCGATACCAACTGTTGTCAAAACTTGTATCAGATTTTTGGAAAAAATGGTCAACAGAATATTTGGGCACATTGCAAATACGGTCTAAATGGTTACAAAGCGATAACAACATAATTAAAGAAGGTGATATGGTAATTGTAAAGGAAGATAATATACCACCATTGAAATGGCAGCTAGGCAAGGTATTGAAATTGCATCCAGGGAAGGATAATTGTGTCAGAAATGTAACTTTACAAGTCCAGAATGGAAAAATTCAGCGGCCAATTCAAAGGTTGTGTTTAATGCCTAAACATGATTAGTTGATAAAAATAGATCTGCAACGGTATCTTGATTGTAGGCACCTTAGTTTAAAAGTAATGTAACGCATGAGAAAATTTTAGTGATGTGAAATAGAGTATTTTGTCATTTGTATTTGATGAACTATTTTATGGAAAATATTTCAAGATATAATGTGTATTTCTTTCAGACATTTGTTTGGTATTTATTATGTAAGAATGTTTAATAAAGAAATGATGTAAGACAACATTATTAAGATGAAAAAGAAAGGAAATATGTTTCAAGTATTAAACTGTAATTATTTAAAATGTTTTATTTTTTAATAGGTATAAGAAAACATTTGTTGGAAGGTTGAAGTCATTTTATTTTATTTTATTTTGTATTCTTTGTAAACCATCTCACTGGAGATATTTCAAGATAAGTATAGTGTAATTTCAAAGTGTTTTATTTGGAATTATTGTGTAACATTGTTTGATTAAGATATGAAAAAAAAAAAAAAAACTATTGGAAGGTTTTAGTTATTTTATTTTAAAATTTTTTTTTGCTTAACAATGTAATATTATAACTTGAATTGTTTGAAATCATAAAACCAGAGCAGTTTCACAAACTTATTCAAATGTTTGAACAATTTATATTTTGGGGGGCAGTGTGTTTGGAATTTTATGTATGAAAAATATAAGATTGATTCAAACAGTCAGACAATTAATCTTCTTCTTCTTTATGGCGAATTCCCGCACACAGCAGAAGCGCCAGTGTTAAGTGATAGTCAGATAACTCAATAATAAAAATGGATATTATGATAAGTTTATAAAATAGTAAGGAAATTTATATTAGATGAATTAAATATGTAATGATAGGCAATTTATTATGGTAGGTAAGTTGAATAATGTATGTGGTGAGTTTAGTCAACATTAATTGTTTATGGTCTGACGTCCAGGTGTTTTATTGGCTGACGTTTGTGGTTGGTCAAGATGAACAGGGTGTTGTTGCATTATTTAGTGAGGTCGGAATGGCATAATATAAAAGCCAGATCTCTCGTAATTTGGGTGTTCTTTTCTTCTCTTGCATTATATCCTGACTGTTTATAACAAAAGTTCTTCTCTCACATCATATTCTGACTAAATAAAAGTCATCATTATTCTTGTAAACTCTGTAACAAAATCTACAATAAAATCGCACATTGTCAAGCAAGAAACAAGTTTTTTATACTTATTCTACAGTCCATAACCAGCGACCGAAAATTACCAACAATTACAATATATAATCTAAGTTGCATAGATGCATTAACATTTATAATTCATATTCAATGCACGCCCCATGGAGACACGAGTGAGTTCACGCTTATCAATGCTGCATGTGTAATAACAAATAAAAATTTCAGCCTCTTATAACCATAAGCCCTGCAACTTTTGCCGACCTTTACAGAAACAGGGGGAACATTTGTTAAGTGAACCCATTTATGCGATATGGGTGGTAAGCCTCATACTAGCCTATAAGTCAAGGAATTTGAGTTTGAAACATCCTTAAACAACGGTTATCTTAATTTATAATCTAAAGTTGCAAAAAAGAGTTTTTATGATTAAAATACAATGCACACCCACAAGCTGAGAAATAATTACGATCAATTAGGTCAACTTTTTATATGGAACCATACTTTTTGCGGCATTTAATCTTCTTAATATTACAATATATAATCTAAGTTGCATAGATGCATTAACATTTATCATTTATATTCAATGCACGCCCCCATGGAGATACGAGTGAGTTCGCGCTTATCAATGATGCATGTGTAATAACAAATAAAAATTTCAGCCTCTCATAACCATAAGCCCTGCAACTTTTGCCGACCTTTACAGAAACAGGGGGAACATTTGTTAAGTGAACCCATTTATGCGATATGGGTGGTAAGCCTCATACTAACCTATAAGTCAAGGAATTTAAGTTTGAAACATCCTTAAACAACGGTTATCTTAATTTATAATCTAAAAGTGCAAAAAAGAGTTTTGATGATTAAAATACAAAGCACACCCACAAGCTGGCAAATGTCGTTTCACGCTAACATATAATTGTGGCACTTGATGTTTTTATTATTAGAATATATAATCTAAGTTGCACAGATACAATAACTTTTATAATTCATATTCAATGCATGCCCCTATGGAGACACGAGTGAGTTCCCGCTTAGAAATGCTGCATGTGAACTTACAAATTAAAATTAAGTCCTCTAATGCACATAAGCTCTGCAACTTTTGGCAACCTTTTCAGAAACAGGGGGAACATTTGTAAGTGAGCCATTTTTACGATATGAATGTTCAGGCTCATACTTAGCTATAAGTCAAGGAATTTGAGTTTGAAAAATCCTTCAGTAACATTCATCTTAATGTATTATCAAAAGTTACAAAAAAAATCTTTATTGATTCAAATACAATGCATACCCACAAGCTGGCAAATGTCATTTCACGCTAACATATAATTGTGGCATTTGATGTTCTTTATATTAGAATATAAATCTAAGTTGGATAGATCCATTAACATTTATAATTCATATTCAATGCATGACCCCATGGAGACACGAGTGAGTTCACACTTACAAATGCTGCATATGTAATTACAAATAAATATTTTAGCCTCTCATGACCATAAGTCCTGCAACTTTTGCCGACCTTTTCAGAAACAGAGAAACATTCGTTCAGTTAACATTTTTTTACGGTATGGGAGGTCAGCCTCATACCTTATGGACATGCACACAAGATACTCAGAACATAAAAGAACTAAATTACCCTTTTACCGTCATTTTTTTTCAAATTACTTCTTAAAGCATTTAATTACAATGAAGGAGGTGTGAGGAATAATTATTGCGAAGCCAGACTTAAACTGCCCGAAGGGCCTAGCAGACAACCGTGCGCAGCACGGTCAGTCTGCTAGTTTCTTATAAAAATGAATTTATACTGTGTGAATACACAAACTTTAAAAAGTCTAATTAAAAAAATCTAGTCATTAGTATACAAAAAGCTGACGTCTGATAAAAAAAAGTGTGAGTATTAGAGTTCTTTGACTTATAGGTTGGTATGCGGCTGACCGCCCATGCTGTAAAAAATGGTTCACTTTGCTAATGTCACCATTGCTAATGTATTTCCATTTGAGATTTAGGTTTTTATGTTGTAGGTTCACATGCAGCATGTTTAAGCGCGAACTTGTAAGTGTCTGCTTGTGAGAATGCATATAATGTGAATCCCCAATGTAACATATCTTTGCAACTTAGATTACATTAGATTAGATTAGAGTATGCTATGTCTTATTTAATTTTATATTCGTATCAATATGCATTGAAAACAGAGAAGTACCCGAATCAAAATGAACAATATTTCAAGATTAAAAAATAAAGGAACTCATTAATATAAAACGATAATCCAAATTGATGTGGGTTACAGAATGTGAAAATTAATTTAAAATAAATCTTCAGACTTTGTTAGAGGTTTAGTCACAAAAACAATTCGCTGGCATCCCAAGTATTTGAGATCGTGATTAACTTTATACAGTTACGAGTATATTATTCTTGCGGCTACCTGCCTCTGGAGCATTGCCAATCTTTCCGGGAAGCCACAACAAAGGAAATCAAAGAATCGCGGATCCAATGTAAGCAAAATCGCCAGTAATTCATCTACAAAGACTTTGCAACGTGTATTTATTTTTTATTATTTTGTAATAAATTTCTCTGCACAAGATCAACTTAACTATCAAGCATGTCTGCAAAATAAAACCTTGATTATCAAGTAGATGTTGAACTCCAAGAATATGCTATACCTACTTGGATGTGGTGTGATATGGTCTGAAATCCTCGAAGCATCAATATTACTCATAATTTGATATAATACTAAATTTTGTCCTTTGTCTTTCTAAAACAACGTTTTATTTATAATGATTGGTTCTGGAAAAAAATATTTTCGGTCATGGAAAGTATATTTATTAAATACACAATACAAAATTTGAGATCTTTTTTACAAACAACAAATGTTCTCCGATTGTATTATTTCAATGTGTTGGACATAGTATGTATATTTGTAAATTGTACTATATCCTTAGTACTTCTTTATCATTTCAAGTATCCTGTCGTAAACTAATTTATCGCTGTCTATAGCCCACATGTAGTCCATGTGGTTGAACCTGTCATTTTGCACCAGATACAGGTCCACCATGTTCCCCAGAGCGGCGCTCAGCGTCTTCACGTCTATGGGGTGTGAGAGCCAGTCGTTACCGCTGTACATCAGAGTGACGGGGGCTGTGATCTTAGACAGCTCATAGGACGGAGGAACTCTCTGCCCGTAGTGGTCAATGTTCGTATCCCCAAAGTCAAAGCGACGGAAGTCCTTGCTGACGACTCCTTGTCCGTAGTGAAGAAACTGGCGCACAGAGGAGCCAGCTGGACTGTGCCCCATAAAAACGGGAAGCATTGTAGCATTCATCTGCTGTACGTCAAATCCGGTAGCGAGGAAGATAGGACTGGAGCACAAGTCTTGAGTGATGGCTTTATCTCTGCACAATATTCCACCAGCCACGGCGAGAAGTTGGTTGTTGGGCAAGAACTCTCCCACTCCGAGAGTGCTGGCAATCCAATCAGCTCCTTTGCTGGCCGGAGACAAAAGGCGGATCATCGGGCTGACCATGTTGTGCATCCACGCGATGGGAGCCAGAGCGAACATAACCTTAATCTTTGCGTTGTATTCAGGTCGCATGGAGCACATAACGAAAAAACTAGTTGTTCCTTGGGAGTGTCCAACATAGTAGACACTTTTTTGGCCCGTCTTTTCAAGGGAAAAGTCAATCATAGCAGGCAGATCAAAGCGACCGATTTCGTCCCAACTGAATTCCCAGAATGATACGTCACGAGGAATCCTGGTGACGTGCCTCCTGGAGTATGTATTGCCGCGAGCGTTCCCGAGCCACACATCGTATCCTGCATCAGCCAGCTTGTAAGCCAACGCCTTTCCGGGACCTATGATGACCCAATCATCAGCGCTATCAATTAATCCGTGCATCAAGAATACCACGGGCCTTTCGACTCCTTCTTTGCGGGGACTGTGCACTCCAAAAGGAATTCTGAAGAGTGTGAGCAAATAGCCATCGTCTGTCCTGACAATGTATTCCTCACAAGGATAGCCATATTTTCTCACCAATTCGGGGAATTTCAATGTGGTGTCTTCGTTTCGGTTCAAAACAGCGTTTTTGTACCTCGCCAAGAATGTTTCACGCACGACTTCGTTTTGTCTGGCGTCGATCTTGTCTCTGATGCCGTCTAGCCAGTCTCCTGTTCCACTGACTCCTTGGGCAAGGGCTAGAGGCACCCCAGTGAGGAGCTTCCCTAGGTCTCCCACCACGTCTCCAGCAGTGTCCAGCAGCTTGCCCTTAGCTGCCTCTAGGCCGGGAAGCAGCTTCAAGCCCAGCACACCCTGCACGCAGACAACGATGAAAAATAGTTTGAACAACATTTTGGTTGTTGATTGACTGACGTATCAATCAACACTGTCCAATGACAATCAAATTCTGTTATTTATACAGAAATATCGTGTCAATCAGTTCTACTATAATATAATTACTGTACGTACATACATGTACTGGTTCCTGTTAGTTTACTTTATTTTGATGGTACAGTTTGACGACTTGTGTATTCAGTGATGCAGAACTATTGTTTCACTAGAGGCCAACAAATGTTAGCCTTCGTAAAACTCTTTGTTACAACAAAATATTATTTTTACTTCAATGTAATATTCTTTCTTTCAAACTGACCTTACCTACATGTTAAAAAAAGAATTTCAGCAGAAAAGATAACTCACAGCTGTTTTTGGAAATATTATGATAGTAAAATACATTCACTTGCTGACACATAACTTCTGCTTTTGCTTTCACTCATAAACTATGTATTTAGGTACTTCCGCAAACTCGACATTTTTCTTTAAAAGGTAATATTTCATACGAGTTTTAAAAATCCAAAGACTTTTTATGTTTTATGTTTATGTTTTATGACTCTGGAGGAAATGAAAGAAGTATGTAAGGATAGAAAGAAATGGCGGTTGATCTGTGATGTTGGCGGCTAGGGTTTGTTAAAGTAAAATTGGTTTTATGATTAGTTTTTAAAATGGTTTGGACATATGGAAAGAATGAATGACGAAAGACTGACGAAGAGAGTGTACGCTGCAACTATGAATGGAAGCCGTGGTAGGGGAAGACCGAGGAAAGTATGGATGGATCAAATTTCCGAAATAGCGAATGAATGGGATATTCAGAGTCATAACAAAAGGAGAGAGTGCATGAAAAAGATTATGACTCTGAATGAAATGAAAGAAGTATGTAAGGACCGAAAGGAATGGCGGTTGATTTGCAACAATGGCGGCTAGGGAATTAATTCTAAGTGTAATATTAAGTTTAATTTTAATTTTACTTTATTTTAATTTTAATTTGTAATGTGTCTCATTATGAATTTCTGTATATCATTTATAATTTTTTGTGCTCCTTGACTGATAGGTTGGTACGAGGCTGACCACCCGTGCTGTAAAAATCGGTTCACTTTTGCCAATGCCACCCCGGTTCAGGGAACGGCGGCAGGAGTTGCAAGGTTTATGTCCATGTGAGGTTTTCTTTATTTGTATGCACACATGCAGAATGTGTAGGCGCGAACCTACATGTGCCTGTCTGTGGGCATGCATTTCATATGAGCCTTAAATGCTTACATATCCTTGCAGCTTAGATTATAGATAGATTATAGATTTTATGTCCATGTATATATTGTTATTTATTGATTTTAAAAATGTAATTTGTCATGTATGTTCCTTGACTTATAGGTTGTTATGCGGCTGACCACCCATACTGTAAAAATTGGTTCACTTTGCCAATGTCACCCCTGTTTCAGGGAAGGACGGCAAGAGTTGCAAGGCTTATGTTCATTTGAGATTGGGTTTTTATATTGTAGGTCCACATGCGGCATGTGTAAGCGCGAAATTATACATGTCTGCTTGTCGGAATGCATTTAATATAAATCTTAAATGATATATATCTTTGCAGCTTAGATTAGATTAGATTAGATTAGATGTCACATACTATGGTATTAAACATATTATAGGTGTTATGACTTTCTTTAAAAATATTTAATTCATCTCATTAAGTCCAAAGTTCGATGTAGATGCTCATATCCATTTGGTATTACTAAAGTACAAATATAACATTAGATGATATTTTGAAAACTAATTAAGTAGTTATTTTTATTCGTTCCAGCAATACGAGATAACAAAGGTTGTTATTTTAGCAATTAATACACAATTATGTAAAAATGATTAATTTTTATCATCATTAGAAAAGAGAATTTCATGACAAAAGTTTTTTTTTAAACATTTTCATGGCTATGATTCTGCATATTTGAAAATCCTAATAATTTGAAAATAATCCATCAACTGTTAGTATTTAGTTTATTTTTGGAATTTTAATATTACTATGTATAAGTTTTCGGTGCTTCAGAGTAAAGACAGTAAATCAAATTTATGAGAATCTATAATTGGGCCTTAATCACCCAAATTGTTCTTTACTATCCATAATATAATTTATAATCTAAGTTTCAAAGATACTTTACATTTAAAATTTATATTAAACGTATTTCCACAAGCAGACACGTTTAAGTTCGCGCTTAAACATGCCGCATGTGCACCTACAATATAAAAGCCAATCTCAAATGAACATAATCCCTGCAACTCTTGCCGGCCTTCCCTGAAACAGAGGTGACATTGGTAAAGTAAATCATTTTTAACTATGCTTAATTATAATCATCAAACTTGTTTCTAGATGATATATTACTTACTATTTTAATTTGGAAGAAATTTAAAAATGTATCAATCATATTTGAGCTAAATCAGGAATGAAACACTGATAATCAATTTTTAACGTTATTATTGTTAATTTTAATTTTTTGACATTCCATAGTTACATATCGCACGTTTAATAATAAAGAGAAATAACTCGAAAATTGGGAAAATCGAGATTTTGTAATAAAACGCAAGTGCAATGCGAGACGAATAGGTAGAATGTGACAGCCGTTCAATTTGGACGAATATGACCGAGATAAAACATCGGCCGCCTTTTTCATCCCATACAAGTTGTACTGGCTGTCTGAACTTCAAACGTGATTTCCCAACATTATTGTTTTTTGAGTTATTGCTCTTTATTATTAAACGTGCGATATCACAAAAAGGAAAAATTCATGTAATTTCCATGTCTACTTTGAAGGATGGAAAAATACAATCTATGATGAAGTTATTTCAATGTTGGTAGTTTTCTTAAATATGTAAATAATTGACGTACTATCGTTCTCAATCATCATTATCATCGTAGCAAACGAATATAATTTATATTGAGTCCGGTCGATAGCTCGGTTGGTAGAGTGCTTACATTCCATGCCGAGAGCTCTGGTTCAAATCCCACCGAGGGTGTCAGAAATGATTTCCCGTTCAGGTGTTTAATTTAAACCCAAAATGAAATACGGGCAATATTTACCCAGCCTTCACAAGAAATGAGTACCACCCTCTCGGGACCTGGGAAACCCCCACTTCGATTGAAGTGGTTGGCGTAAGGTCGGCTCCTTACCTGTAAAAACTGGTTTCACTCGCCACATGCGACCCCTTCGGGAAAAACGCGGGAAGAAGTTACGCTCAATGTTTAGCTTAGGAGCGTTTTTTTAGCGAAGCAAGTTCATAAAACATAGTTCTTGAATATCTAATGTGTGACAATTTCTAAGAAAAAAATATAATCTCTCATTTACAAAGTAATCAAGCTGCTCAAAACTGACCACCACGGCTAAAACTCTTATGTTTTCTATTTGACTTATTAGAGGGTGACAAATACTCCACCTTATAACTAAGTAACCAAAAACCTAGATATAGAATAAGTAGGTATTATGGCCGCGGGTCTCAAGTCGGGTTATTTGGAACCGGACAACGTTGGTTCGAATCCCCGACCCTGGTTCAACAGATGCCGTTGCATGCACACAAGCTTCTGCTTTCGCATGAAGACAACTGGCCAGGCAAAATAGGTTGGTGGATTGCATTCCTTTCCACAAATCTATTTATATAAAAACAAAAAAAATCTCATTAATTTATTAACAGAGAATAGACGTGCTAGATATATTTATTTTGTATCTTAAATGCCAAGATTCTTATGATTATATATCATATGTTTCTATTCTCCATTTTCTATTTCCTTATGTGTTTTCGATCAATGTTTTTTTTTTTTTGGCTGGTCACGTATTGCACCCTCCGCGAAACCGGACTGGAATAAAGATTTTATCATTATTAGAATATAAGACGTTTAGGTTTTTAAAACTGATCGATAAAAGTAAGAATGAACATAATGATGGTATACAGGTAATGTCTAAGTCATTCCTTTGCCAAACTGCCCGCTTATGGAATGAGTTACCGGTATCTGTGTTTCCATCCCAATTTAACCTTGCCCTTTTCAAATCCAATATCAATCGCCATTTCCTCTCAGTGTCTCAAAACAAAGCAACGCCACACACACCACAGCACTGCGCAGCTAACGGCCCTGCAACCGGACATGGACAACTGCCACATCACCAACACCTCTGCGGCACTATAACAAGTGTCATAGACCCTGAGAGTCTTTTGAATCTAGGGGGTCTCCCGCACAGGCTTTCTTAAAAAAATAAAAAAAGTTAGTAGTGGAACAATGGTGTGGTACTCGTAAATTAGTGGAAAAATGATTGATTCTTCGTACACCGAATAAAAGTACATTTTCATTTTATTATCATTATCTTTCATCTTTGTATAGCCATCTACATTTAGTTTTAATTAAAGCACTTATAAATCATTTAACCTAAATAATTGACACATTTCTAAAAATGCCTGCAGGTAAGACTCATAAAATTGTCTACATTAATATCGATTAACATTGAAGCTGTTTTAATTTAGTAAGTATGAGGTTGACCACCCATACTGTAACAAATGGTTCACTTTGCCAATGTCTGTTTCAGGGAAGGTCGGCAAGAGATGCAAAGCTTATGTTCATTTGAGATTGGGTTTTTATCGTGTATGTCCGCATGCGGCATGTGTTAGCGCGAACGTATACACGTCTGCTTGTGGGAATGCGTTTAATATGAATCTTAAATGATATATATCTTTACAGCTTAGATTTAGATTTTAGACATCGACAGCGGAAAAAATAGTGAGAAGAATAAAATTAATTTTAGACGATTTTTTTCATTTCAAAAAGGACACAAAAAAATGACACTTCATTTCATAACACAGTTCATAGGCAAGTGTTTAACGCTTCAGACTCATAATCGGAAGGAATTGTGATCGATTGTGTTTCTTTTAAACTTTAGATATGCCTTTCGCTTGGTTGAAAAATTAATCTCCTTTTATCAAAGACTGGTCGTCATAGGTCTATCCACCTTTACAGCAATTGGGTCTTGCTTGAGAATTGACGCTTCAGATAAGCCTATAGCGAAGACCAAGCTCGCAGACAACTATTGAAAAGTCGGTGTTATGGCCGAGGGGGCCAAGTGGGCCGATCGTTCTAGCGTGTTTGGATTGGAATAACGTTGGTTCGATCCCCGCTTGGGTCATTTGACCATAACTTTGACACTGATTCAACAGATGTTATTGGGTAATTATTAATTACTAATTCATTAAAATAAACAATAATGAATAATTAATTGATGATATTAATACCTGTTTCTGGCCAGGCAGAATAGGTTGGTGAATTGCATTCCTCTTCACAAATCTATTTCATTAAAAAAAAAAAAGTGATTCACACAAAAACAGCGCAACGTTCACTAATTACCACTAGTTACAAGAAAACTATATAAAATTCCTTGACTTATAGGTTGGTATGAGGCTGACCATCCATACTGTATAAAAAGGTTCACTTTGCCAATGTCACCCCAGTCTCAGGGAAGGACGGCAAGAGTTGCAGGGTGTATGTCCATTTGAGATTTAGTTTTTATGTTGTAGGTTCGCATGCGGCATGTGCAAGCGCGAACGTGTCGGGTCGTGAAAATGGATGTAATGTGAATCTCCAATGTACCATATCTTTGCAACTTACATTAGATTAGATTAGATTAGTATATTTTTTGTGCTCCGCCGGGATTCGAACCCACAACCTTCCATTTACGAGTCCGAAGTGTTACTACTGGACTACGGACCGGATAATTTATTTATTTATTTCAACGACACATTGTGCCTTTTACCCTATAATGTTTAGTTTATTTATATATTTCTTTTATCGCAGCATGATTCAAGAGGGTCTTCCACATGATAATTATAATCTTTTCAGAATTCTCGCACTGTAATGAAATTTTCGCCTCCGTGGTTGTGCAGCTCTCTAAATATGCGATGTACGGCTGTTGAGAGGGTAAGTCACGTGCCGCACGTTCCGCACGTGCTACATGTCACTCTTATATGAGCACAAGTGTATTTTACCCGAAGTATAAAATTCCATGCGCAAACTCATACACTGCGTTTATAAAAAAATCAACGAAACTGAAACATCGTTTCTAGTGAGAGTTTTTATTTTTTGTAAAAAGGTAAGGTTGAGTTTAAACGAACAGTTTTATACTTGGGTACGCTAACATGCCCTAGAGGTCTTCCCTAGCTCCGTGGCGTAGACTGGTTTTTCCTTTCTTTCTACAACAATCATTTTTCAGTGGTTAGATAATATTATATGACCTCAATATTCAACCTTTTGAATCCATAATTTTACAAGCGTAGACCTTTCTAAAATTTTGTTTGTGCAGAATTCATTATGTTTTTTATCCCTGGTTGTAAAGTGTTTGTTAATATTTCAAATGCTCAGTTCTGCAACAATTTTTAATAAGGGTTAAGACTACCCCTCAGAATTTTTGGTTGGTATTTATTCAATATTTTTGATTGAATTGGATTTGACCGCTTTAATCTATTATTCCTTGACTTATAGGTTGGTACGAGGCTGACCACCCATACTGTAAAAAATGTTTCACTTTGCCAATGTCACCCCTGTGTCAGAGAAGGTCGGCAAAAGTTGTAGGGCTTATGTTCATTTGAGTTTTGGATTTTATTTGTAAGTACACATTCAGCATTTATGAGCGCAAACTACACGTGTTCGTTTGAGGGCATGCATCTGAGAGCTTGTAATGAATATATCCTTGCAACTTAGATTAAAGATTGTTATTATAGATTATGATCACAAAAATTTGAATTTTTTCATCGTAGAAATTATAATAATAATGTATAAGCAGATAAAGTAACCAATCCGAAACATAGTCTTAAAGTGCTTGCGCGTTGCCTCCGAAGAGGTCGCATTTGGCGGCGGAAATTTATTTATTTTAACTGGTCTTACGCCAACCTCTAAATTTGAAGTGGGGGCTTATCTTCTCTTGAAGTAAAAGATTCTCATTTTTTGTGAAGGCTGAAAAAACCCTATCGGTACTCTGATTTACGTTTAAGACAACATCTAAACGGGAAATTATTTATGACAACCTGTAGATAACAATATTATAAAATAACCTTAAATATAACAAGAAAACAGTCTGTATGACATCAAATACATCATACAATCTTACGTTTCCCAAAATGGTTTTATATTGAGGTGCTTATGGAAGTATACTTGTTTTGATTACTGTGGTTCGGTAACATCAGCTGTATCTTAGAACAAAACGTTTCGTTACAACTCAGCCATTAAGTAATGTCAAGTATGAGTAGAAACTAAAACAACGCCTTTAGTGACCGTTTTAGATTCAGTAGTATTTTGGGTAAAATTTTATTATTGAGTTTAAGCGGAGAGTTGTATACTTGGGTTACTGTCCAGAGTTGTTAATTAAGCAGAGTGTTGCTAGTTTGTTGGTATGAAGTTGCAAGGCGAGCTGGTTACCATGGCAACCCAGGTTTTGTTTGCTAGTTTGGCTCATAATCCTGCTGATGACTGACCTAACAAAGTTGAATAGACACCATGCGCAGTTAAAGTTGTGCATCATTTTTGTTAAATAAAATTTAAAATGATAAATAATACTCCACGTACTTCACCTTTTCTGCAAAGAAAAACGAGCTTTCGTGTTTTTGAAGAAGTCGGTACCACAAGTATTTTATACTATATCATGAAAGGGTGGACATTAACCCGATGCCACAAGAATAAAATCATTACCTATGAATATCAAATCTGAACTCGCGATGTCCGCAAAAAAGCAAAAATTGGTTAAATATCAGCTACAGGATGGGTGATGAGAAATATTTGCTGATACGTTTCATCATACATGGAAGAATTGAGGGACGACGAGCTCTAGGTCGAAGGAAAACAGTTTGGCAAAAGCACAAAACCCATCTTTAGTACAAACCTCCGCTGTACAGCAAAGAAGTGCAGAAGGCACAAATTGCTATGAGAAAATCGTTGGTAGAAAAGGCCAAACCTTTCGCATATTAAATGTATTCTCACAAACACAAATTAAAGATACCCAAACAAAATATTGGTTCAACCTAAATTTTCCATTTTAATGATTATTATTTTGATAAATTTTATTTAACTCTGTCTATTGTCAATTAAAGCAACTACCCTTGTACGAGTATGTTTGTATATTGAGCAAATAAAATCAAAGTTTTACAAATTTTATTGACAAAATAAAAAGCCTGAGATTTTTTTGTTGCTATTCTTAATTACTTGAATTAACTACGTAGGAATGTAATTTAATATGTCCAATGTTATTATTAAAAAAAAAAAAGATTTGTGAAAAGAAATGCAATTCACCAACCTATTATGCCTGGCCAGAAATAGGTATTTATCATCAATTAATAATTTATTATTGTTTATTTTAATGAATTATTTTTAATTAATAATTACTCTTACTTTAATTAATAATAATTACTCTTATTATAATTAATCATTTATTATATTTAAAATTATCTTGCAGATTTAATGTTCCTTGACTTATAGGTTGGTATGCGGCTGACCACCCATGCTGTAAAAATGGTTCACTTTCGCCAATGTCACGTCAGTTTCAGGTAAGGACGGCAAGAGTTGCAGGGTGTATGTCCATTTGAGATTTGGTTTTTATGTTGTAGGTTCACGTGCGGCATGTGCAAGCGCGAACTTGTACATGTCTGGCTGTGAAAATGCATGTAATGTGAATCTTCAATGTAACATATCTTTGCAACTTAGATTAGATTATATTAGAATGAGGTCCGCATGGGAATTGGCATAGACAATATTGTGTCGTCACCCGGACGGGTTTCTAGGAAAAAGGAATAAAATATTTTGTTAATGTTTGCTAAGGACGGCAGTCCGATACAATACAAAAAACTCAAAGAACATGTTCCAAATTAAAAAAATGTTGCGACCTCATTCATTCCTACTTTAATACTAGTATGTTAAAGAAAAAAATCGAGTGATGTTTGGAACGTGGAATCAATTCCATGAAATCTCAAGTATATTTTTTTAATACCTACAATAAAAGTTGAAGGAATAATTTTGAGGCCCGATGGAATAAAACATGATATTTGTTGATCTTGCGACTCGTTCGTACGGAAAATAGAATGAAAAATTCACGAATGATAAACGTCACTCATGGAAGCAAAGCAATTTGGAAATGTTTTAATGGAATCCGTGAGGGCGAAAGGCTTACAATATTTCCAGAATAATTTTGACAGACGAAAGCAAATTTGAACAGACGGAGCAACAATATTATTTGAATTTAGTGTTTACTTACTACGAAACTGTTAAATTGTAATTTTATGCAGGTATATATAACATCGTTTAATATAAATAAATAGACGGAGCATCAGAGCCCTTTGGCTTGTCAAAGCGATTATGTCTATGGAGCTGGTAGGTATTGTCATAATCTGTGTCCATCCATTTAATTAATAACGGGTCCTGTCACACAAAAGTCTTTATTTCACTTTGTACCTATTTCGTTCTGTGGCACTTGCGTTACAAAAAATACACATTATGTATTGACTTTTTATTGATCGGTGTTATTCAAAGTATTTATTTATTTACTAGTCAATATATTTAATTATAATCTGTGGATACTGAATAAAAGGCTGGTATGAGATTGAGCATTCATTCTGTTGATGTCAGTATAATTTTAATATTTTGTTCAATGATTAATTTAAAAAAAAAAGACGCTATTCCCCCTAATGAAAAGACGACAGAGTAACAGCCACAGTTGAAGGTAGTTTATGTGTGATTTGAAAAAATAAACAAAAGCCGTGTTAAATGTTGATACAGGCAAACAAAAAAGTAACAAATAGAAACCGTATAATAAAATTAATGAAATATTTCAAAAAATTCACACACAAATATGTAATAGAATTTTGTGGAAAAACCACGAAGTATGTAAGAAGAAAACTAACAACTATCCAATTTGTACGTACAATATTATGTGCAAGTTGGGTTTCTTGTAAGACTTTATTTCAGTTTAAGATATTTTTTTTCCCCAAATAGATTTTCACGATTCTTACACACCCTCCCGTTTCCTTTTCAGCGGGCCAGAAAAAGTGCGGCCTAAGAACCCTGGGACACGGGGGTGGGGGGGAAGATGGGTGAGGGGTACATTTATATGTAAGCCCATCAGGGTGCGCTTATCCCCGCAAACACGCGAGCCCTTATATCCCTCCAAGTAAAAAAACAACTTTAAACTTAACCAAAGCGTTTCATGAAAATTACATGAAAACTTCAACACTCACTTTATGCGCTGTTTAAATTTTCATATTTTTTTGGTTAACTCCACGGCTGAGTTTAAAAAAGAGTTGTGTGGTTGGGGTAGTTGAAGAGAAAAAGCTTGAGCTTCTTTGAATTGCTGAATAAATCCATAATCAGGGCTATTATCTGACCAATTCTATTTTATATCGTTCTCCCGTCTAGTCGAAGAAAGTATCTCTTGGGGAATTTGGTAGAAATGTTTTCCTATCGGTTTTTATGTTTTATGTACCCACTTACGAATGGATTAGTAAAAATAGTATCTCATGCCATATTTCCATAATCAGAGCATAAGCTTGCCCAACATACCAAACATAATTTATGCTGTTTCATTTGGTTACCTACCCACCGGTTATATATAAACCCTTTCTTTCCCTAAGACCTTATGCCAGATTTGAGATTGATCATCGCTATCGAGCGCCATCTTCAGCTACTTACTTTACCCAGTAGGGTTAAGCGAATATTTGTGAAGAAGTAATATTTTTAACCTATTTAATGCATTTTATACTCATGGAAAAAGTGTGCCACAGAAGACGCCAAAAGTAATACCGTAGCATATTACGTTGAGATGGCAATCTTACATTAGACAAGAAACAAGTTTATACGATGATGTTTTTAAGTCATACCTATAGCGAAGTTGCTTTGGTTTTGTACAATCATTTGCTCTAATATTCCATACGATCCTGCAATAGATTTACAAAAAAAGTACTGCATCGATCACCGGAAGTCTGGCAATCTAATACTAGGAATAACACGAAGACGCTACGATTGGACAACCAAACTGATCCAGGACAGAAAGAACTGAAGCAATAATTCGAGTAAAACAGACCTGCAGGAACCTGCCAAGAAGTGCAACTAAGACTATCGGAAATGCATTTAATATGGTCAATCTGAATTTTTGCGACGCCGCCTATGTTCATCAGCCCAAGAAGCGACTAAATAGGTTGCAATCCCTACAAAATACCTTAGAAGGACTCAAAGATGATGCTTCAAGGTTCTGCCGAATCACTTTTTTATCTGAAGAGTCTTTGCTGGTTTAATAGTTAAAATAAATAAAGTAAATGGAGAGAATACTGTTCAAGATCAATTACTCGGCCTTTGAGGCTCTACATGGGACAGCTCCTGAATACCTAAAGAAGCTGACATCTCTGACGACCCCAACCACACCAGAGCAAACATTGAGGTCAGCAAAACCAAGACTCCTGGATAAACCCGTGAATAAGCCGCAAACTGCTTTTGATGATCGAATCTTCAAGGTGGCTATTCCAGCATGTAGAACATCCTCCCACAGAGACTACGGGAACTAGACGCTGAGACAAGTTTTTGCATAGCCCTAAAAACTTTTTTCCCAATCTTGTGGGCAAGCGTCTTTGTAATGACATCAAAAGCGCTGTACCATTATACATAGTATTTCATTATTATTTACAAATGGAGAGAAATAAGTAAATAGGTACCTACATACTAAGCATGGAAAGTCTAATGACATTTTTCAGATAATGGTGTTGGTGAAAGTGATCATTAAGCTCGTGCTATTCCACATAAGTTGTAGAGCCTCCTATTTGTTTCAATGTCAGCTCTCTGATCCGATAAAGTATCTTCTGTCACTCCAGAGTTCACACTCTGCATAATCCGACTCACCCACCCACTACAGCACGGTGTACACAAACATCTCTATAAATCAGTCTGGAGCATTCTTCTCACCCCGAGCTCGTTATTTTCTAAAGTTGAAGAACCCCCAGAAAATCAATTGACTGAGTGAAATCATACGGGTCACGTTTCTCACGCTAAACCATTCTTCATTTTTTTAATAATTGAAATCACACTAGTTTTGATTCGCGAATTGAATTATTATGCTATGCCATGTTTTGATTAAATTTATACAAGAAAATTTAAGGAATAAGAAATACATTTGTGTACATTAATCAATATAAAAGGCATAGATGGCGTACGTCTGTTTTTACCATAGTAACAAACGTAACATGAAACAGAATAATAGGTAAACAACGAAAAATTAAGATATTCTAAATACCTGATGATGGTCCATATACAGACCGAAAATGTTAGTAAATTTATCTATAAAAATAAAATAAACAGGTGAAAAGAGTGTTTAAAAATATATAACTTTTGTTCTTTAAAGTTTGAAAATAAAAATTAAGACATTAGATATTAACGTCATAATAAATATGCCCTCTCTGAAATATGCTCTCTCTGAAATATACCCGCTCTGAAATATTCCCGCTCTAAAATATTCCCGCTCTGAAATATGCCCGCTCTGAAATATTCCCTGCTCTGAAATATGCCCTCTCTGAAATATGCCCTCTCTGAAATATGCCCTCTCTGAAATATGCCCTCTTTGAAATATGCCCTCTTTGATATATGCCCCGCTCTGAAATATGCCCTCTCTGAAATATGCCCTCTCTGAAATATGCCCTCTCTGAAATATGCCCGCTCTGAAATATGCCCTCTCTGAAATATGCCCTCTCTGAAATATGCCCGCTCTGAAATATGCCCGCTCTGAAATATGCCCGCTCTGAAATATGCCCGCTCTGAAATATGCCCGCTCTGAAATATGCCCGCTCTGAAATATGCCCTCTCTGAAATATGCCCCAGTATGTTGAGTTTAAGGGTTGAGCTCGTATTGACCTGCCTCCTCGTGCTGTTGATCAGGCTAGCTGCAGTTTCCCTGTAGTAGCTGGTGACGTGCCCCGGGCGCGCGGCCACTGCCACAGCCGGCTCTGCGCGCGCGCCCCACGTGCCCCTCGTGCTGCGCGTGCCCCACGTGCCCGGCGTGCTCGGCGTGCTCGGCGTGCTCAGCGTGCTCAGCGTACTCAACTTCACTGAGCATGGCACGACCGCTACCACGCTCACGCCGGCATCGGAAATCCTACCGCACCTGAAAAAAACAAATTCACTATATATATATATTTTTAATTTTTTTTTAAATAAAAAATAGATTTGTGAAGAGGAATGCAATTCACCAACCTATTCTGCCTGGCCAGAAACCGGTATTAATATCATCATTTAATAATTCATTATTGTTTATTACTAATGAATTATTAAATAATAATTACCCAATAACATCTGTTGAACCAGGGTCAAAGTTAAAGTCAAGTGACCCAAGCGGGGATCGAACCAACGTTGTTCCATTCGAAACACGCTAGAAAGATCAGCCCTCTTGGCCCCCGCGGCTATAACCCCGACTAATTATATTGATACGAACGTACGAGATCGTGTGGACGTGAGCCTAGGCACGCTGATTGTTGTGTGCGTTGTCTCTGGTATAGTGTCCAACACTCTGGTATAATGTCGAATTATCCTGTTGAAGGTATCTACCATGTTCGAGAACATGCAAGAATCGTCTCTGCCGCCCATATAAATACGAGCAAAGATTCGGTTGGGTAGACAGAGTCGCTTTGACCATTGTAACGCGAATACCTGTAGGCAGAGAGTGAAGAGTACATTGTAAATGATTTTTGAAAAAAAATCTTGTGAAATAAATTTAAATCGAAATTTAATTAAAAGAACCCCAAGTCAAATCATAATAACAATATATATAATTTGAGTTGCAAAGACACAATAACATCTAGGATTCATATAAAATGTATGCATTCAAGCAGACACGTGTAAGTTAGCGCTTACGTATGCCGCATGTGTACCCACTTAAAAAATAAAAACCATTAAACCATTTTCATCCCTTAAAAAAAAGACCATAGAGTTACTGAATCCATTATCTTCAAAAAGATTATCATTATTAATCCGGTTGAAAGTCAGTTTTTCCAAGGAAAAAGTACGTTTTAGCCTGATTTTTCTGGATTTTTGGTTTAATAAAACTACAGTCTTAAATTTAAAGGATTTTGTCGTGAAGTGCATGGAAACGTTTAAGTTTTATCTTTCACAAATGATCATGAAAATAATTTCAATGTAGACATCTAAAATGGCAAATAATGAAATTATAAAATTGCCAATTAGTTAAAAATTCAAATGGGTAAAACATAGTTGTAATTCACTTATTTACTTCTTTTTTTGTGCTCGAACATTTTCGCCTAATGAGGCATCTTCAATAAGTGAATTAAAACTATGTTTAACCCATTTGAATTTTTAACTAATTCAAAATGGACTTTCACTGTGCTAATAAATCCACCCTAAAAATTTCTAAAATTTCCAATTATCTGCAGAGAACGGGTGTTTTTCAGTAAACGTATTTTTGAATTCATTTTCATATTTATTGTTACATACCTTACGTTTTTCAATTCAATCAATAAATTGACGAGAAAAATGTGGTTTCAGAAAAAGTATCTCTATTCAAAATCGCTTTAAAAAAAATACGTGAATTCGTACCCATAGGTACCTGAGTTGGCGGGTTATGATGCGTAGTCAAAAAAATCGTATAGTCCTATTTTTACGGTCATTTATAAAGCTTAAAATAAACTTGATGGAAATGTCAACAAGAGGATCGTGCACAAACGATGTATGCAGGGAATCAGGGATTATATTTCGTACCTGTAAAAGGGTATTTTTATGTCTATAACACTGGCGTCCCTGTTCTCCATGGGAATTCGCCACATAGAAGAAGAATAAGAGGATTTTTTATGAAGATTGAGGCGTCGAGCCAGGCTACGTTCGGTTACATTTTTTTTTTCTTTTTAAAAAAATAGATTTGTGAAGAGGAATGCAATTCACCAGCCTATTCTGCCTGGCCAGAGACAGGTATTAATATCATCAATGAATAATTCATTATTGTTTATATGAATTAATTATTAATTAATAATTACCCAATGATGATGATGATGATGATGGATGATTTCTTTCCTGTGGCGCCATTTAATGGTCCAGGACCATCTCAAGGGCGCCATGGCTTCTCGAGAAAAGTAGTGTCTTCAGTTCCTTTCTGAAGGTGGTGGTAGGCTGGTTCGCGCGAACACCGATGGGTAAATTGTTCCAGGCCACCGGCCCGGCCACCGCAAAGCTTCTGTCTGCAAAGTTTGATGTGTTTGCTCTATTGGGCACTATAACCTTGTTGACAGCAGTAAGGGCAGAGCGTAGTGGTCTTTTTGAAGTCCCATCGACAGAGCATAGCTCAGCGAGACATGGGGGTGCAGTGCCGTTCAGGGCCCTATGCACAGTGAGACACAACTTAAATTCCACCCTCTCTCGGACCCTCAGCCAGTGCAGTTCTCTCAGCAGTGGCGAAATATGACAGCTCTTTCCCTGTCGAAAAATTGCCCTGGCAGCAGCATTGAAAGCCATTTGCAGCCGATCAAACAATTTCTGCGGTAGTCCAGCATATATGATATTGCAGTAGTCTAATCGGGAGACGACGAAAGCAGCTACGAGGCTTTTGACAGCATCCACAGGCAAACATCTTGAGATGAGGCTCAATTGGCGGATATAGAAGAAAGCTGTGCTCACTGTCCTGGACACTTGTGCCTCCATCGATAGTGCTCCGTCTAGTAAGACACCAAGGACGGATATGGTGGAGGATGGTATTATGCTTGCACCAGAGAAAAAGATTGGCTGAGTACCCAAGAGGTGCTGCCGACCCGGAGAGGCGACCCACATGAACTCAGTCTTGGTTGGATTCAGTTTGAGACGTCTATAGGCCATAACGTTTGTGAGTCTTTCCAAGCAATGGGTGGTCCTGGCCAAAAGATCGTCTTTTTTGTCGGGACTGCAAAAACCAACGAGGACACGATCATCAGCATATGCATAGCTTCGCATGCCACACTCCTCCAAAATATTATCAATACAGCCAATGTACAAGATAAAGAGGATTGGACCAAGGACTGATCCTTGGGGTACTCCTTGAGAAACAAGATCTTCTTTGGTTGAGTCAGACTTAAGCCTAATGGACCACCTTCTATTATACAGGTACGAGCGCAGCCATTCGATGACAGTACCACAGATACCATACTCAGACTCCAGACAATGAAGAAGCATTTCATGATCGACAGTGTCAAAGGCGGCACTCATGTCGAGAACCGTTACTAAACCAATGTCACCTGATGCCACTCCCACAATTAAGTCGGATGTCAGCCTTGTGAGGGCGGACTCAGTTGAATTATGCTTCCTATAAGCGAACTGATATTTCTGCAATAAGTTGTTATTCTCGAGGTGAGTCATCAGCTGGGATGCAATGGTACGCTCAAGCACTTTAGATAAAAAGGGGAGGCCTTAAATTGGCCTATAGTTGGTTGGGTCGTCAGCGTCGAGTGTATTTTTCTTAATTAGAGGAGTGACATGCGAAATCTTCCAGGATGCCGGTACGACTCCATGCATCAGAGATATATTCATAATTTTAACAGTCAGGGGTAAAAGGAGATCAAGGTTCTCTTTGAGCAGTCGTGTGGGTATGGGATCCAGCTGACAATGCTTGGTGGGAGAATTGCTGATGGTCTTCTTAAGCTCAATCTCAGTCACACGAGCAAAGGTGTTAAATTTGATCGAGCATGGTGTTGCAACTATGGCCGCAGTGCTTATAGTGCAATAACATCTGTTGAACCAGGGTCAAAGCTAAAGTCAAGTGACCCAAACGGGGATCAAACCAACGTTATTCTATTCCAAATACGCTAAAAGATCGGCCAATTGGCCTCCTCGACCATAACACCGAAGACGTCATGACGTCAAATATTATCTCAATTGTAACCCAAACAGATATAGATTGTCCCACAAAATAGCTTCAAAACGGTTTTTTAGATTATAATTTCTTATTACTTTGTTTCGTAAGAATACCAAGATACCAAACACACAGCTTTATCTTGCAACCACAGCCTACGACCCCTTGTAGGTAGGCTCACATCACATAGGGTTGAGGTCGGTCGTCGGTGACGTCACATTATTTTAAACATAATGGATCATAAAAATGTCCTGCTTACACAGACCGTGGAAAACTAAAAACCCAACGGGTAAAAGGTTATGTAAAGGGGACAACCCCGAAGGGTGTAAGGTCGTGTTTGCGTTCAAAATGTTATGCATTACAAACGTTTAATTAAGATGTATTAAAATTGAAAATCATAGTTTTTTCAAAAAAGTACATTTTCCAGAATAAGACGGTAAAATATTCGGAATAATATCAAAATGACTCAAACTTTTTAACAATTTTAAATAACAGGACGAGTAACAAGAGCTGTTTCTGTCAGCATCTTTTTTTTTTTGTGATGTGAGTCTTCTAGAGGTTGCTACCAAGTAAATGATAAAGTAAAAATGTATCTCATTTAGACAAGGTAATATATAGCATTAATTTTTACAAATTTTCACAAAAAATATATAACTTTTCCAGTACTTAAATGTTTATTTTGACTAAAAGCGCATTTATTTTTAAATTTTTTTAATTAAAAAAAGGGCAACATTAGATATATAAGTTTCTATTATACAAAACCATTTTACATATTTTTTCAGACTCTGTAACTGTGATTGCATTCCGCCGTTATTCCGCAAGGGGTGTTCAGTACCTCGGCAGATGCGTCTTTATTTTTTTCGGCCCTAACATAGTTCTTTCGTCTCCTTGACGTTCATCACTCTTTTCATGCGTGCTTTTCGTTTTTACTCCTTATTTAAAAGTGATGTTCTCCTTACTTAAAATTTTAATTACAACATGACAACTGCCAGACAGTTTTAATATTGTTACGAACTAAGGATTTGAAGTACCCACGCGCGCCTGAACGTGTACGCTAGTGTGTAGAACAATCTGGCCTCTAGAGTGATGATAGTAGTAAGGTACATAGAACGGCGGTCTGGTATGAGCAAGAGATCGAATGATCTGGAATATGCAAGAATGATCCCTTTTGTGCCTATATATACGGACTGCAAAGGACATCAGAGGATTAGTCGCTCCAAGCATTTTGCCGTGAAAATCAATAAGCAAAGATTATCATAAGTTGTAAATTGTGAACCAAACCTTGTAAAATAAATTTTGTTCTAATAAATAATAATGTGGACACGTTAAGTAAGTAAGTAATAAATAATAATTGCAGTTTTATTAAAAGAGAACCCCAGTAAAATCCTAACAATATTCTTTTCTCTGAAGTTTACTATAGGATTTAATTGTGAAGCTACGCAGGCGTGTTTCTCATTTTTCATAATAATGATTAGTTAGTATATACTTGTGGTTTAACCCTCCCTCCCCTTGCTTTCTTTCATACTCCCACCACCCCTTTTTCCATACTCCCTCCCAGCTCCCACATCCCCACCCCCCGACATTGACACCTCAAAGGCAAACATATTTTAATTAGCCGGCTTACTAAGGCGGCCATTTGAAAAGCCGCTATTTCCAACATTTATATTTCTTTCTAACAATTATTTTTTCCTTTCATTATAGAGGAGGAGGTGTGTTTATACGTACTGAAATAGTTATTTGTGCCACTGCCAAGTAATGATAGTCTTTTTAACACGAGTGCTAGTTTGTGCCATGAGGCGCAGCCGAATGGCACAATAGAAAGCACGAGTGTTACAAAGACTAATTACGTGCAGTGGCATACAATACTTTTTCTACGACCATGAGAGAATTAACAAAATAGTGAATAATGGTCATTATAATGTACTCGTCCATTTGAAGTAATTAAAACCTTACCTTTGTCAAAACGTGTGATTTATCATTCCCTTCGATTATCTAATCTAACCTAAGTTGTAAAAATAAATTATATTTAGGTTTCATATTGAATTCATGCCCACAAGCCGACACATATGTATAAGGTCGCGCTTTTACATCCTGCATATAAGCTTAAACATTCAAACCCAAAACTCAAATAAACATATGCCCTGCAGTTGTATTGGCAGGTGAACCAAATTTGTACAGCATAGGTGATCAACCTCATACTCACCTATTAACCAAGTAACTTTTTGAGTTTGTTTATTTTTTGCGGTGAAATTTTTTGTATTGTTTTCCTTTCAAGCCTTTTATTTTCCATTGAAAAAAGGAAAGCTTTATTTGGAGCAATCCGATAAATAAATTCGATAAATTTTAGCACTATTAACAATTTTTATTTGACTCTACACATAAAACATACTTATTTATTTTCATCTGAACAGGGCTGGAAGTCTCATCACCACGGTAATTCCTACCTACCGAATATCACTAATATTGTAAGAAGCCTAATCAGCTGATCGCTTGCGGCCATCTTGGATTGACAGGTCTTCATACCCCCATACAAGGTTGACATTTGAAATTAAAAAATGGTTCCAATTCTGACAATGCGCATGCGCACATGTTCATTTTAACACGGTTACCGGTTGCATAATGTAACATTATGCAACGGGTGTAGAAATGTATGGCATTGTGATTGCGTTAGCCGTTTTGTAATTAGTAAATTACCAAATGGGAGTAGAAAAAATATATTTATTAAGAGTAAAAGTATACAGAATAAAACGAAATTTGTATAAAAAGCCTCATCCTTTTATAAATTTTAGTTACATCTAAATATTCATGCTAAAATAAAGAAATCATGTTTAACAGGCGCATGAGTTTTATAAAACCATGACACTAACTCAGGATTTTTTTTAAATAGATAAATATATGGAAACACTGAAAATAGCATTCAAGCAGTCTAAATCTAAATCTAAGCTGCAAAGATATGTATTATTTGAGATTCATATTAAATGCATTCCCACAAGCAGACATGCATAATTTCGCGCTTAGATACACATGCCGCATGTGGACCTACAATATAAAAAACCCAATCTCAAATGAAAATAAGCCCTGCAACTCTTGCCGACCTTCCCTGAAGCAGGGGTGACATTGGCAAAGTGAACCATTTTTTACAGTATGGGTGGTCAGCCGCATACCAACCTATCAGTCAAGCAGTGCTATCAACAAAATATTTTATCAATAGCTGATTTACGGATAAACGATTTTTTGTATAGAAAATTCACTGTAGGCTACGGATGAGCCATGCCTTTGCTGGTTGAGAAAACCACAGTTAGTTTGATGCATATATTTTTCTCATTTTCAAAACATAATTTATTGCTGCCTTTGGTTCAATACCTCTCACATACTTATGTATTCTGTCTTTAATTTTTAATCATGTAAAAGCAATTTGTTTTAATTAATTATAGCCACTCTTTTCTGAAAAAAAAACACGGATAAGTAAATAAACAAAAGACTTACTTGAAAAAAATATACAAGCTGATGAAGTATACTTCAAAAATAAAAATAGACTTGTAACAGTTGAGAGGATTTGAACGCAAGAAAAGAAAATAAAAAGTTATTGATGCGATGGTTTGGACATATTGAAAGGATAAATGAAGACCGACTGACAAAAAGAGTGTATAAAGGGAATGTAACAGGTAAGCGTGGAAGGGGAAGACCTAGGAAACAATGGATTGATCAGATAAATGAGATTGCGAATGAATGGAATCTACAGAGTGGAAACAAGAGAAGAGCATGCATGAAAAGAGTGATGAAATTAGATGAGATGAAAGAAGTATGCAAGGACAGAGTCAAGTGGAGGCACTTGTGTGGAGGTACTGGCCACCCCTAGAGGAAAGGCGGCAGGATACAAGACAAGACAAGACAGAAAGGTGCTTTGAAATGACCACTGGATATCTACTATTTTCTTTTCTCAAACAACAAAAGGCTGAGTTAAGATAATATTATAACGTAGTTTGCCAGTATCGACCGGCAGTTACATCGTTATGTATCGAGCTTTCGCGCAAGTTTATTGCATTGGAAAAAAAGCTACGTTGATCGAAGCTACAAATAAGCTCTGAAACAATGCCTCCAATAATTTATTGAGGTATTTGCTATATTAAAAAAATTATGCTTTTCAGTTTTGCTGGGGGGAAAAGTATTGATCGATGTTATTTACGATGAAAATTTGATTGAAGGTTTTTTTCTATATGAATTCTACTAACTACAATTGTTTGCTTGTGGGCATACATTTGAGAACTTTAAATGAATATATCCTTGCAACATAGATTAAAGATGATTTATTATTCTCTTTTTAATGGTTGATTTGTTATTAACAACCTTTCAAATGAAATTAATGTTCCAAATATTTTTATTTTTTTCATAAAATGGATACATACCACGGATTTATAAGGACTCTTAAGGAATTTTAATAGAACTCCATGATACATACCATGTGTTTCAAATTGTTTTTTTTTTTGTTTTTTTTTTTAATATTTTAAATAAAATAGATTTGTGGAAAGGAATGTAATTCACCAACCTATTTTGCCTGGCCAGTTGTCTTCATGCGAAAGCAGAAGCTTGTGTGCATGCAACGGCATCTGTTGAACCAGGGTCGAAGTTATCGTCGCGGGATTCGAACCAGCGTTATCCGGTTCCAAATAACCTGTCTTGATCCCCGCGGCCATAACACCGACGCAATAGTATGAAAATGACATTGAAAAAATGATTTACTTAATTTATGGAGGTCACAATCAATAGTAAACTAGTAGTATAAAATATACATAATTAAATACAGAACGAAATAATTGATCACAATGTAATTAAATAACTTAAAACAATGCCAGCCTTTTATCGCCCATCGCCACTTTATGCGTCAATAGATACGTCCATCACTCGCTACGACGAAGGGTAGAATCACACAAAACAAATCGCCCCCAGATAAGGAGCCACTGGTTTAAAATATTTCCAACGTCTCCTTACAATTTAACTAATAGCTATCTCAAATTGACTTATATAATTTTCCTTAATTCGCGACTTTGATAGGGATCATTTCTGACGCCTTTTTTCAAAATTAAGCGTCATTATAAAAGACACTGATTAATTTGTCTCAGCCATAGCAAGGCTTACCCGACCTCCTACAAATTATAAGAACAAAAGACTGAAAAAATACTCAGCCCCCAAAAGCGAGATAGATGGTATAAAAACCCACCCCGTTTGTCGGGGGATGACAATATTGTGGAAGCCGAGTTTTCAGAATGTATTTAATTTTGCTTCAAAAAGGGTTTCAACATTGTTTTTATTAAAAAAAACATCTACTGGAAACTCAAAATTATGGTGTTATTTCATAAAATAATGTTTATGAAGATAAACGTGCTGAGATATTTTTTCGACATTTTTTTTACGTTGCACCTGTTTTTTCAGACTAGCAGCAAGAAATAAAAATGAAAAATGCAAACCAGTCCTTTTGTAACCACTAGACTGTAGAGTATGAATTTTATTCAAATACAAATGAAAAATAAACAAATTGCTTATTTCGATCATTTTAAACGATTTTCATTTATTTATTTTTAAAAAAACACGGTTACAATTAACTATTATTTATTTTAGATCTTAATATTTACATATCTGAATGTCAAAATATTTGTTCTAAATGCCGGAAGTTTTTTCAACGCACATTCAATTCTTTGTCTTGTTGATCGCTATTTTATTCGAGATTCTCTTCAAGTTCGATAATAATTTACAAGCGTTATCTAAGAAAATATATCACTTCTTCTTCTTCATCATCAGTCTGTTTGATAAAGTCTTCGCCATTTTCTTGAAACGGCTTTTATCTTATAAAATCTACCAAGTTTTCTTGCTGTCCTCAACTAAGACAGGGCCACTCGTTCAATAAATTTTCCACCCATCTTCTGCTAATATTTTTGCTTCTATTCCACAAGGAAACAGTGATCAGATAATTATAAGAAGACCACCGTCGTAATTTAATACCTCACATGAAAATATTTATTTACAACAAGAAAAGCTAATAAATTCGCTGTACAATATAAATATTTATTTTTATCAGCGTGAAATCTATAGCATCCGGAATGAAATATTAAAAGGAATGAAGTTACATAAAAACTCATTCTGTCCATAAAACAATAACGCGTGTAATGTGGCGGCAAAAGGGATGGTCGTACATCAGCCGAGTCGGGAACTAGGCATATAACCTGTACCACCAGTGTAAAACACCACGTTAACTCGCCTCGATTGCGTAAAGCGAAAAAATGTATGAAATAGTTATTTATGCCACTGCCTTGTAATGATAGTCTTTGTAACACGAGTGCTAGTTTGTGCCATGAGGCGCAGCCGAATGGCACAATAGAAAGCACGAGTGTTACAAAGTCTAATTACGTGCAGTGGCATACAATACTTTTTCTACGACCATGAAAGAATTAACAATATAGTGAATAATAGTCATTATAATGTACTCGTCCATTTGAAGTAATTAAAACCTTACCTTTGTCAAAACGTGTGATTTATCAATCCCTTCGATTAAATTATATTTACCTAGGTTTCATATTGAATTCATGCCCACAGCCGACACATAAAAGGGCGCGCTTTTACATCCTGCATATAAGCTTAAACATTCAAACCCAAAACTCAAATAAACATATGCCCTGCAGTTGTATCGGCACGTGAACCAAGTTTGTACAGCATAGGCGATCAACCTCATACCCACCAAGTAACTTTTCGAGTTTGTTTATTTTTTGCGGGGAAAATTTTTGTATTGTTTTCCTTTCAAGCCTTTTATTTTCCTTTGAAAAAAGGAAAGCTTTATTTGGAGCATTCCGATAAATAAATTCGATAAATTTTAGCACTATTAACAATTTTTATTTGACTCTACACATTTTTTTTTTTTTTTCATCTGAACAGGGCTGGAAGTCTCATCACCACGGTAATTCCTACCTACCGAATATCAGTAATATTGTATGAAGCCTAATCAGCTGATCGCATGCGGCCATCTTGGATTGACAGGTCTTCATATCCTCATACAAGGTTGACATTTGAAATTAAAAAATGGTTCCAATTCTGACAATGCGCATGCGCACATTTTTATTTCAACACGGTTACCGGTTGCGTAATGTAACATTACGCAACGGGTGTAGAAATGTATGGCATTGTGATTGCGTTAGCCGTTTTGTAATTAGTAAATTACCAACTGGGAGTAGAAAAACTAAATTACTCTCTAAAAGTGCCATCATATCATTGTGCACATTTTCGTTTTTCGCAATCGAGGAAGATTTACGCATTTTTTTTTACACTCAGGGTGCTTTATTGTAAAACTTTAAGTTTAAACTCAACCACATCGTGTTTCCAAAACTGTATGGGAACTAGAAAAGCACTTCCCGAGAGCTATTTGTTATTTTACCTTTTTTGGTGAATCTTTATGGTTGATTATTTAAAAATTCAAATGGATAAAAACAGAGTTTTAATTCACTTATTTATTTCTTTTTTTGTGCTCGAACATTTTCGCCTAATGAGGCATCTTCAGGAGCAGAGTGGTAACAAATATTTTTAAAAAGTATGGTCTTTATCAATGCAATGGTCTGCCATCTCACAGTATGCAGATAAAAAAAAAAAAACTTTATGGTTGAGTTTGAACGCTAATTTTTGTACTTGATTGCAAATACTCGTACTAGTAGAGCACTCCTCGAGCGTTTGTTCCTGCTGGAAAAGTGAACATTTGAGAGAAACGATTCGTGAGAACTTTCATAATATGAGGCCATTGAAACATTCTAAGACAAAGCCGCGGGCTCATGTCTAGAAACGGGTTCTCTACATTATATTTTACAAAATGTCTCTGCTTTTCTACGTGGAAAGAGTTAATGGTAGATTGTCATGCTCACGGGTATGTACTAAGTAATTAAAGTTGTTATGAATTCTATTTATTTCAAGTCTAAGGGTGTGTTGTTTCAGAGTTGGCTGACGTGACTTGAATATTGAAAAACATATTTCAATATCTATGTATGATATCCAAAAGTTTGTCCTTTTTATTCTTTATTTAATTCACATAGTTACCTATTGGAAAATAATCTATTTGAAGCGTCTGGGTCCAAGTCGAAATAACGTCCCAGGCTGACGTTTATAGGCTATTAAAAATGTGATTAGGAAAAATATTCAGGGGGAAATACTTTATTTTATTGCTACCATCTATTTTCTTTATTTTATCACATTTTCAAAGACTTTTGGGGAAGTGACATTAACTGAAATGGTTCAAGGCTGGTGTATCCGTAACTTGAACGAAGTATAACGATTTTTTTGGAATAAACGTTAAATAGAAAATGTATATATTGGTATATTAGTACGTCCTGTGTACTAGAACTTGTTACTCTGATGATGCCGCACACAGTTAACGACGAAATGATATACTCGTAATTCAATAACAAAACCTGGACCTCATTCAACAAAACCAAACAAGAATCTTTACCATCTGACATGAATTTCTTTCCTGAATTCCTTCTATTAAAAATAATAATAAATAATTTTTAGAACACTTCAATGAAAAAACTTTGTTTTTATCCACTGTGAGTATTTATTTTTTGAAAAAACGTTTTCGGAGATCATTCTCCATCTTCAGTTTCTTATATACTAAACTTAAAACTAATAACAAGACATGCAATTTATGTGGGAGGGGGCGGGGCTAAAATTGAAAGGAGGGGGGAAGATATGGGCGGGATCTGGACGTTAATTAGATTATTTTTATTAATTTTAAAATATGAATTTATTTCTAGTGTTTCTAGGATGTCCATCTTTTTTCCTTTTTGGCAATTTGAAATAAGATGTAGATTACTATCATCAAAAAAGTGTCCCTCATTTCTGGCATGGTCTGCCATCTCGGAATTAATGTGGATGTTCTTGACACCATTTTTGTGTTCTTTGTACCTATCCTTCAGGCTTCTTCCAGTCTGTCCTATATACACAGAGTCACAATTTTTACAGTCAATTTTGTAAATACCACTCTTTTCCTCTTTTGGAAGTTTAGATTTGTTATTCAAGATATATGTTTTTATGCTATTATTTGTATATAATGCAGGCTTAAATTTATCATCCTTGCAGGCTCTGATGTAAGTTTTCCAACGTAAAGAATTCTTTTCCAGAGTTTGTCCTCTTTATCTCGTGGTGGTTTGTTAAATACATACTTGTTTATAGTCATTTTAGTAATTTTATTTTTTATCATGTTTTTTATTATGCTTTCTTTATAACCGTTGTTAACTGCTATGTTTAGTATTGTTTTTTCTTCTTTGATGTAGTTCTTGTGTATAAGGGGTATTGAAAGAAGTCTGTGTGTCATGGAATTGAATGCGGCCATTTTATGTGTTATTGGGTGATAAGAGCTTGCGTGTATAATAGTGTCCGTGTAAGTTTCTTTTCTATAAATTTGAAAAATGAATTTGTTATTCTCGATTATTGTAGTAATGTCTAAAAAATTTAATTGATTGTTGTTTCCAGTTTCACATGTGAATTGTATTTGTGGATGTTGAGAGTTGAAAAATGTAAGAAGGTTATCAAGTTACCTTTTTGTACCGGTAAATGTGAAAAAGATATCATCTACGTATCTTTGGTAGTTGTGTATTTTATTAATTAGAGGATTTTGTGAAGACAAGATGGTTGTTTCGAATTTGTTCATGAATATGTCAGCTAGAAGGGGTGAAAGTGGGTTCCCCATAGGTAGACCGTTTGTTTGTTTATAAAAAATATTATTGAAATTGAAATAATTTTGAGTTATGCATACTTTTATAATATTGTAAATTTCATTAAGAACTTCATCTTCTTCTTGATTTTTCTCTTGTTGGTGTTGAGTAATTATTTCTTTTATAATATTCATAGTTTCTTCAACGGGTATGTTAGTAAATAGGCTTTTAACATCGAAGGAAACTAATATGCAGTTTTTTGGGGGGGTAGAGTTATGAAGTTTCTTACAAAACTCTATTGAATTCTTTATCCCATATGTGGGTCTGAATTGTGTTAATTTTATGAATCTATCATTTGCGAACTTCGCTAATTTATAACAAGGAGCATCTACATATGATACCACAGGACGTATTGGGTTATTTTCTTTATGAACTTTGGTTAATCCATAAAGTTGTGGGGATTTTGGGTTCATCACACTCATTGTGTATCCTATTGTACTGCTAATAGCTTTCTTGGATTTTTTTATTATTTCTTTTATTTGTCTTTGGTGTTTGTTCGTCGGGTTTCCTTTCAATACACAGAAAGACGACTCATCGTCAATAATAGTATGGATTTTTTTGACGTAATCACTTTTATACAGAATCACAATGCTGTTGCCTTTATCAGCTTTGGTGCATACCAAATTATAATTTTTAATATAGTTCGTAAATTCTCTTATATTTTTGAAGTCATTATTATTTGTTTTATTTTTTTTCAATTTTAGATATTTATTTATTATATTGGCACATTTATGTTTACTGAAAGCATTTGTGGCAATTTCAAAATCTATTATTAAATGTTTTAAATTATTTTTGGATTCTAACGGGTTGAAATTGAATTTTAGTCCTTTTTCAAGTAGATTTATGTATTTGATATCAATATTCTCATTAGTAAGATTCACAACCTTACTATAAAATTTATTGGTTGTATTACTTGTTGATGGGTCATTACTTTTATTGACATTTTTTAATGATATTAATTGTTGCAGTTTTTTATCCAGTACCGTTTTCTTCTTGCTTGCTTGGAGACTCACTCTTTCATAAACTTTATCTTCTACGATGTCCCACTCTACACGGTGAAGGTTTGCTGTTAGTTCCATATGTAGGAAGTGAATATACAATTTTAAATTATTTTGAATTCTATACGCATTTTTTATTTCACTTTTAATCCATTTGATTTTTCCGGTTTCTACTGTTTTAATGTTTCACCAAAACAATTTGAAAAGTTATTAAAAATAAGCTCGATATTTTTCTGTTCAATAAAAGTTCAGTATCTTTTCATCACTTCAGCATAAATAATAACTAAAAGGATAATCCGAAACTTTTAAAATGTAATCCATTTCAAAGATAATGGAATAAAGAGATTTTAAAATACTTTTTTATGTCTGTCTGATTGAAAATAGAGTGTTGAAATTTTAAGTGTAGATACACTCTGGATTGAGTGCAAAATTAATGACGAATTATTATTCAACGTCTAAATGATATTATGTCTGGCTCGTTAACCTTTGGGTGCTTAAACATCATGGAAAATTGAAACCGTAACCGCTGGCATTCATCTTTTATCAATTTCACTACCCCAAGTATATAACTCAATGTTTAAACTAAGCCGCAGCGTTTTACTCAAAATGTATGGTAACTTAAGCACTTACCAAAAGCCCTGTTTTAATTTTTAAGCATTTTTTTTAAGTGTAAGCGTACTTATATACAGGGTACAGTACCCTTATTACGAGTTACAAAACTTGAGAAAAGTAAAGTTTACGGAAAATATTAAACAGTGATTTCTCCCAAAATCTGCCGTTTTTGTTTCTTACGTTTTATGGTCTTAGCAAAAGAGTTACAGTGATGAAGAAAATAAAGTTCAAACAAACAAAAACGGCAGATTTTGGGGGAAATCACTCTTTAATAATTGTCGTAAACTTTACATTACTCAAGTTTTGCAACTCGTACTAAGGGTACAGGTATATCTACCTCAATGAGCGTATGTAAGAACAGGTGTAGATCACGTATACTCGTACATTAAATATAAATATAATTCACTCTCACGTCCAGATTTTTTCGAAGTGAAAACACTTCACTTATACTTACTGGGGTAAAAAAGAAAATCGAAGTATATTTTTGTTAGCTTTTAAAAAAACACGTATAAGAAGTGGGGAAGGATTTTTCTCGGTTGCCAAATGCATGTTTCCAAGTTTAGTATTTGTTTAACTTTGATAATATTGGTCAAACGTATTGTTTAAGAGTCTACAATCTTTTGATGAATTGTACAGTGGCTATTTGGCTACTGGAAAAAAGAGCTTTTGTGTCTTCAATATCAAAGATGTTCATCATCATTACTTTTACTATCTTCTGGTTTTTAAGACTGCAGAAATCGAAAAATATAATAAAAATAAATTTAAAATAAAATATTTTTTTCAAAACGTTTTTCAAAAGAGTTATCATTATCAAGAGTCTCTTGATAATGACCTGAATGTTGACGGTCGAAAGTGCTTGAGGTAGATAAAATTATTGTGAAAATGAAACTACGTTTTAAAAAAAAAAAAAATTATTTGAAATTAAAATTAATTTTCACTGTGTGAATACACAAACCCTACAAAATCTAATAAAAATAAATCTTTATTTTATAAACTACTTTGAAGAAAATTTTCAACGGAAAAATATTTTAAAATAATTATGTAAAAATTAAACAAAGTTTTTGTTCCCGAGCTGATTTATTTTTCGAGCGCTTTCGCTGTTTTCACCATTATCAAGAGAGAAACTAAAATCTAAAATTACGACATTGATAAGAGAGTTTTAATGTCAATACACAAACCTGACAAACCCTTACACTGAAAAATAATTAATTTGAAATTTCAATTCTCAAGAAATTTAAACGAAAATTCTCTTGTATTTCATGCCCTTCATTTTTAAGGACAAAGTTAATACGTAAATGTACATAATAGTATGTAAGTAGGTATAGATTTCATAAGCTGTCAAAGATTTCAGAAGAGACCTGTCTCACAGTCGACAGAGAACGAGGGAGAGACTTCAAAACGAATCTCTTAGGGTGGCTTGTGAGTTGTACGGAAAGCCTTCTCGAGTAGTGCAAGGCCGGCTGTACAGGAGATGAAGGGGAATCAATGATGAAAAATGAAAGTGACAAAAACGGGAACAAAAAGTATCTACACCTACGTCAGATGACAAATGAAATGTGTATGAGATTTTGTGGGTATACATTTCAGAATAATATGAAATAGAAAGGACTGGTGTTTAGAATGAAATGAAAATTTAGGAGAAATAAAAACGTTTTTCTTTATATTTTAAACACATAGAAGCAGAATAAGAAAACACAGCTTAAAAAGCTATATATTCTGTGAAATGATGAAATAATTCACAAACATTCAAAGTAACTTAGCCACCCAAATAGAGCACCTTCCATAGGTACCCAGGACAGTACCCAGGAAGAGCCAAAAAATTAACCTGAATAATCCAAAATTGTATTGTAATTACTAAAATGACCATTATTCCATCATGTCTTGCCCCCCCCCCCCCCCCCCTTAGAGGAAATTGCGTGCCTACTAACTAATTTTATAATTAGTTCACTTATTGCTCATGAAAAGCATGTACACTACAGGATTTTCACACTTTGATAGTGTTTTCTCTTGTAGAAAATAGGGGAAAAGTTGCATTTATCTGAGAAACCCATGCTAGCTAAATATGTCACTTATTGAGTTTTACCTTTAAGATATCGATGTGTAACGTACAGAATATATTTAAGGAGACCGGCTATACTCCAAACACTTCAGCTGAACCCCTTCCGACCAGCTTTCCGAGTGGTTTCAATTTCTTGTGATGGCTGAATAAACCTGTATATACAACCGGTACATTATTTTGGGCTTACAATATACACCCTTGATGGGGATCGAACTCTAACTATCGGCATAGAAAGCAAGCATTCTACCAACTAAGTAACTGTCGACCAGTACCCTTAGTACGAGTTGCAAAACTTGAGAAAAGTAAAGTTTACGGAAAATATTAAAGAGTGATTTCTCCCAAAATCTGCCATTTTTGTTTCTTACACTTTGTGGTCTTAGCAAAAGAGTTACAGTGATGAAGAAAATCAAGTTCAAACAAACAAAAACGGCAGATTTTGGGGGAAATCACTCTTTAATAATTGCCGTTAACTTTACATTACTCAAGTTTTGCAACTTGTACTAAGGGTACAGACCACTGGTGCCTAAGTAAATTTTTGTAGATGGAATAAAGATATAAAATATACTTTCCTCTATAAGTTGCAAAGATATGTTACATTGGGGATTCACATTATATGCATTCACACAAGCAGACGCGTATAATTTCGCGCTTGCACATGCGGCATGTGAACCTACAACATAAAAACCCAAATTTCAAATGAACATACACCCTGCAACTCTTGCCGACCTTCCCTGAAACAGGGGTGACATTGGCAAAGTGAACCATTTTCTACAGCATGGGTGGTCAGCCGCATACAACCTTGAAGTTAAAGAAAGAACTTTAAATAAATAAAAAATATACAATATAAAACAAAATGAAAAAGTACCTACTCTTTATTGTATAATGTACTTGTACATAATTATGTTTCAGCTTGATTCAATGCTTCGCCAGCTTTTCACAAGCATTCACAGCTTATCAAAATATATCATGAATCTCCCATTAGATAATTTACAAAATGTCTGAATCTGTGATGATGGAAACTGGGCGGGCATTTCAGGTTATTAAGCGATTACTAGAACACGGCGGGGAGCTAATAATGGCGCCGATAATCGAGGTCGACTTCCGGTTGCAATGCCCACATCCGGAAGCTATCGGAATGTAATTTGTATGTTAAGCAGAAACCTTGGATCCCGGATTTAAATCACCACCGGATCTTGTTATTTTAGTGGCTTATTAACATAATATTGTGGAGCGCGCAGGGAAAAATAACCAGTCAAGAAACAACGATGAAATAAATTTGAATAAATATTTTTACTATGCGCATATTTTGGAGTTTCAGTAATAGGGCATTATATCATTTTTGCTACATTTTTATTTTATTATTTATTAGGCTAATCTGCAATGTTGATTTCTAATGTTGGTGTATTAATTTGCTACATTTTTTGTATAGGAATTTTTTTATTTTTTTACACAAGAAATGAGTACCAGCGCCTAAAGAGCTAGGAAACCCCACTTCAACTGAAGTACTTGGCGTAAGGCCGGCTCCCATACCTGTAAAATAAATAGGTTTCACTTGCCACATGTTAAACCCTTCGGGGATAACGCGGCAAGAAGTTACACTACATGTGTACCTTAGTTATGTAGTTACGTAATATTAAGAAACATTGTAAGCTTTATATTTATTTAAAATATTTTATTTTTTTCTTAAACGTATTTATTATTTAAACTATCTTTGCTGGTTTTTAACAGTCGCAATTATGTTTTTATTCAAATGTAATACATGTTTAACTGTTTGTTGGCTTGATAAATAAATAAAAAAAAAAAATGAAACAAATATGTGTTTGTGTATAGTTGATTCTAAGTACCAAGTAAAGATTTACAACTTGAAATAATCAACATTCTGATTGCAAAACAAAACAATTGGAAAATTTATTTTCCTAAGAGCAATTATTTCAATAAATATTTAAAAATTGAAATGGTAAAACATGATTTTAATTCACTTTATTATTTTTGTTTTTCATTTCAATTTTTAAATATTTATAAAAATGGACTTTCAATAATTATTTCAATGTTCAGATTATCAGATTTAAGAATAAAAAAAGTCAGCAAAATAATAAAAAGCATTTTTTTTTTTAATTTTCATCTTTGACTTTTTTTATTATTCTCAAATATTTTTTTGATTCAATATAGTTTTTTTTTAAAACACGAATCACTTCATTTCCAATAGTCAATCACAGACGAAAAAAAAACATAAAATACAGTCTGTCGAAATTGGCGAGAAACTCTAGTTAGATATTTTGCGAAAATAAATTGAACCGGGTAAAAAATGGCAGACGAGGGGTGGAAAAGCGAAAATATCACCTTTGCTGGAAAAAGAGGGTAGGAGGGGGCTAGCGGTGTTATATAGTGTAAGTACGTGAGTACTCGCTACAGGTACATGGTAACTAGAGTGGCTGAAGCACCCCGCACTTCTTTTTCTTCTTCACCCCCTCCTCCCAATGCTTAGGGGTGGCCATCGATCTCTGGTACATTACTAGGGGTAGGGCGCGATTCTCGGCAAACGCTCGTACCTTCGTTTTTCTCACAAATCGTCGTGCGGAATACATCGCTATTTTATTTTGTCGAATAAAAAGTCTGCGAGAAATCATTGAACCTGTGATTTTTCAAAAACCCTCAGGCTACCGAACAAAGGAACTTTTTTTTGTAATCAAGAAATAAAAATTTCAGAATTTTTAGTTTTGTTTTCATAGAAAATATTATTTCAACTTGATAGATATGCTATATGAAGTAATTTTGCAAAAATAATATTTTTGTAACGAAGCTTTTATATCTAATGTTATTTGTGAATAAGGTAAAAATATTGACGTAATGGTTTAAAGATTTTTTCACACTTTTTGCTTCTTAAATATTAAGAATAAAGACAACCTTGAAAGAAAAACATCAGTTGAATGAGGTGTTCCGTAGCGCTGTAAAAAGAGCCGTTTCAAATGAAGATAATATTTCGTGAAATTTCAAGATTTCGTTGTTCATCTGCTGGTAGCGCGGCTTTTTATTGTAAAAATTTAAAATTAAGCCAGTTTAACACTCAGAAGTAGCTTAAGAATGACGGATGAAATAAAATAATAAGAGCAGTAGGTACCTTTTATAAAAATCATCGAAAAAATATTCTACTGAGGTCCAAAGTTATACTCAGATATTGTGTTGTTTTAATTTGTAATTCTTACAACTGTTCTGACAGCTTTTCTTCACGGTTTTGATTTTTTCGGTAAAAAACAACACTTTTAAGCTGTGTAATGCACCTCAAGTCTTTGACATGTTGTACCTTAAAGAGTCACGTGTAAGGAGTGGAACCTATTTATTTTCCTAGGTAAGTTAGCAAATATTTTCAACTGTTTATTTATGGCTTTAGTTTGAAGACAATGCCAAAACAAGAAATCACGTCCAACACTCTTGTTAGGGTATTTTGCAATATGCATGTCTAACATTAGATCTTTGGTTTTGGAAGCAAGCGTCTACCAACTGGGTATTGAGCAGATTTATTTTTCCGTTTCAATCCTAAGATTGGTTCGCAGCAATATTCATCCATATTTTTTGCCATTTCTCCGTACTGGAGGCAATTTTCTAAAGCTTCTCGTAGAAGGGACCTTTAATGTCGTAGTTTCTCATTTTTTCCATCGACCAGACTTAGTTTATCAAATATAGCTACATATAATAATTTCAAGTTAAAAACAGCGTTTTAAAAGCGAACACAAGACTTCATAAAAGTAGACGACACATTGGATATTAAAAATAAAATAATTATTCTCTCAGCGTTTCTGTATCCCAAAAAGCTTTCAATTTTCTCAATAGGTACCTACATCAGATGGCTGTTTGGTTTAGGTTTTCAATAAAGAACACACATATTTATTTTAGTTTTAAACTAGACTAATTACAGAGCGCAAACTAAACACTGCTCACAAAGGCCAAAAACAAAAGGCTCCGCTATAATGTCACTCTCCTTTGCGCCCATCTCTCACAAAGCCGAGCAAAGCGCTTGCATCTGTTTGCATACAAGCTGTACCCTGCATTCCAAGTACCAAACATCACGTCTACACTCAACCATATAAAGCAACAACAACAAAACAACAAAATATAAAGAAAATAAAACTCTCACTAAAGGTACTGTTGCGATTTTCATACATGTTTTGACAAACGTTATGGTTGAGTTTACACGTTCAGTTTTATATTTGCAGTATTAACTCTATGAGTATTGTAGATGCTGTAGGCACTAAAAGACTAGGTTTTCGCTGTACAGGATACTCCACTAACAGGCATGGCTTGGTTTACCTTATATTTACATCACTCAACTGTAACGTTGACCAAAATATATATGTGGAACTCTATATTTTGGAAGAGTCATGGATCTTGGTTACTAGATTTCCACAATGCGCTTCTTCGGCTACTTCAAAACTGTCCTCCTGACGCACTACATCCTCAGCGGTTTCATGTTTTCCCATTAGCAAAACTGGACCCTGGAAGCCGTCTCCGAATCTTGATGCTTGTTCTCCTCTCTCCGAAGCTTGAAACAGTAATTCTCGATTACATCATGATTGTACAAATGTACGCCATCATCAAGAACAAACACTTGATCAGGGAGCTAGTGTTGTACATAGAAAAAGACTAGAAAGATTTACGTATGATTATCCTGTACAAGCGTGGTCGAAAAGGTTATGTTACCTTGAATACATTCTGATGATTCTGCGAGTCTTATCTATAATAATCTATAATCTATAATCTGCTTTTCTTTAAACGCTCTGATCCACTACAAATCCAAAGCTCTTCATCAGATCTTCTCTGGGTTTGGCTTCAGCAGGCTGGATGGGATCTATTACGTTATAAACTTTGTTGCTTACTTAAATAGAGAGCCTTAATTAGGCATTATGGGGGCCCATATATTTGTAACTAATAGGTATAGTTGCTTCGATTAGCAAGCTAAGCAGTGAAACAACGTGTAAAATAAAATAAACCTACGTGAGTCAAAAACGTCGACCGTACAAACTTGGGATGAAATTATCATTAGAGTGTGTCGACGTATAACTTTATAAAGGTTCTAATTGAAAAAGTTTTTCCCAACTAAAGATGTTGATATTTATACGAACCATTATTCATTTAAATTTTAGTTATATTTAGATAAAAAGGTACCTAAAACTAAACGCAAGTAGACTCAAATTATATAAGAAGATTATCCATGAGCACTCTGGCTAAGCTCTAGCCACCCCTAGCGGAATGACGATAGAGTTGCAGTTACAATATGTATTGACTTACAATGTAGTTAGGATATTAGTGTAAGAAAATCCACGATCCTCTGCAGAAACACTAGCCACATCTAGCAAAATGGCTACAGAGATACAGTTACAGTCACAACAAGCGAAATGTATTGAGTTGGAAAACGAACGAAATTCCCTGTGATTTTTTTAATTAAATATGGTTTCAACAGATTGATGCCATGAATAAGCGAGCTGAAAGCCGGGCGAGCTTCCGACTGCTAATTTGCCAGCTTTTACAGAAAATCCACAAGATCCGCTAATTTATTTTGTATTATTCAATTACCCAACATGCCGCTTTTAATTTTTGTACACGAGTAAGTATGTACATAGGTACTGAATGTTCTATGCCAAGTGTTTTATTTTTTATCGCTTTCCATCGATTGGAATTTTTTTCTGTTGGAAATTGGACCTCCACATTCTTTTTTTATTTTCTTCAGCAATTATTTTCATTGCCTTACTATTCTGAGATAATTTGCCGAAACCGGATATCAAGATGCTATCTAATCGATTAATGTTTTTCAAATAGATTTTTTTGCAAAGCTTTGTAAATTTTCTCGATAATAGTAAAAACGATATTGAAATATTTCAGCCACTTAAATTTCTTGAAACTAAGATGCACAAATAGAGCAACTTATTAGCGCATTGTCCCCGAAGGTGTCGCATCCACTTATTTTTTGTGAAAAAATGTGTGAAAAGAATTGTTGAAAATGAATGTGGTATAAGTTTGACATGGGTAATGATTTACTTATCTAATCATCTACCCTTCTCACAGATAAACACATTTTGTGATTCACACGTAGAATTCAGCGTGGGATTACAAATAATTGTATTCCCACATTATCCGCCCACAAAATGTGTACAATTACAATGTCATCTACTATTTACAATTATTGGAATGTAGAGCAGATAAAATAGTCCGCCATTGCCATTTGAGTCCCCCAAGCATCGAAATATAAGAACGGGATGGGCTTAGAAATCAATCCTTTGAGAATTATAAATGCGCTAACTCACTCATCATACAAAAATCCAAATTCAGTCTATCGCTAACCTTCCAACTGTCAACAGGTGTGTTACCTAATTGGAAAAAATCCATATAAATGACAAAATGGATACTTTCTAAACGTGCCAACAAAAGAAAATAAATGTTGTAAAAAATGTGGAATAATATTTCACTTAAAAAACTATTTTGTATGATGACGTTCATAAAATTTGTTTTTCATTTGTCGAAATATTGCTCGCAAAAGTGACAGGCATTCTTAGAACTTGTGATGTTCAAGTATGTAGGTACTTCCTAATTCAAGTATGTAACTTGTATGCTTGTGATAATAGATACTTGTGAAAATCATCCCGTACACAACGAGGTCGGAACATTTTTTAATTCGGCATTTATCAGATATTTTCATACTTTCAACAACACTAGTAACATATTCCGTTGCCATGGTGATTTCATGGTTTCCATGGTGATATGTAAATAAATTGAAGACGGAGTAGAGACACGTGGCTTACAGAGAAAATGAGAAAATCATTTCATATGTCGTGAGCGAGACAGCATTATAAACAATGTACGGTGTCAAAGACGGTGCATCATGTTGATTGGTACTAAATCACATTCATAGCTCCTCCATTGAATACTACCTCCATGCCCCCAAGTATACTTAAAACATTACTTGTATAGATAATTATTAATGATCGATTCTTGTAATAATATTTAACTTCATTCCTGACAACTTAGTTTTTCTAATGATTTTTAAAATAAATTTTAAGATAATTTATTTTACCTTACTGTGATTCAATTCTTTGACTGCTTTATTTTTTGTTTCAAATTATACCTGATGATGGTCAAAATTACCGAAGTGATTGTATTTTTTGCATAAAAAATAGTGAAAATAAACCGTGTTTCCAGTAGAGTTTTTTCTTTAAATCTCTTTGAAGGAAGGCATTACGTTTAGTTCGACTAATATTTACCTACAACAAATTATAAAAACGACGGCACTCATAAAAGGCGTTGTTTTAGTTTTCTCATCTTTTTTTTACAACGCTATGGTTAGGTTTATATGTAAAGTTGAATACTTGGGATACAGCTGAGTTGTATAGAACCAAAGACGATAATCTAGGATGTTTTTTTTTAAATCATATAAATGTATGTAAATGCTGAAAAAAATTATTCCCTATGCTACCATAATATATTTTTTTCATTTCCTAAAAAAACATAGATTACCGCTTTTGATTCCATTTGATTCAAATGTGCTCTAGAGACGGAGCACAGTTTTCCGGCTTGGGCTCCCGTAATCTAGCAGAACGAATGGATACTTTCATCCCCACACGAGGGGGTTGCTTTATATGAGGCTGATACTCAAGGCAGGGGCGGAAAGGGAAGAACGAGTCTGACTGGAAGTAACAACAGGAAGGTGTCGGTGGTATCGGCGCTAGAGGTAGGAGACTATAACGATTGCCGATGACCGTCCAATATCATGGAAACGTATGAAGCGTATTTATGAGGAAGTGGATATGTAGAAAAATGGACAAAAATCGAAAGTATAATAATGAATGTAAGAATTAAATTTGAGGATGATATATATATTATGATCGATAGTAGTATGGCACCGTTGATAGAACCCTTGCATTCAAAGAGAAAGGGTCAGGATTCGAAACTCACTACCCGTGAAAGACGTGATTTCCCGTTTAGGTGTTTTCAAAGCTCAAACTATAAAACCGCAAAGGTATCGGTTCTCAACTGCTCTCTCAGGAGATACCCACTAAGTGGCTGGCATATGGCTGCCCCCCTAACCTTTGAAAAGAAAGAATTTCCACTCGCTACATTCGTTTCTTAGGCAAGCACGCGGTGCGAAGTTGCACAAGTGTACAGCTCAGTTGCATTCGTGATTAATAGTATGCATGCATTGACGAGGGTCAACGACTTATTGTCTTTCAGGGGTATTCACAACATGCTTGATCCATAGATCATCGTCTTGTTGTATGGAAAATTCAAATTAGGTGGTGGTTTAGCCATGGATTTGCTGTGTGTTAATAACACCGTTTGAACTTAAAAAACATTCATAACTTTCACTGAAGGTCGTAGGCCACATTTCTGAGAGATATTGTTATTCATATTTGAAAGCAATGAAACTATATAATAATCCCTTTTAAGATGGACTGAATTGTAATATTACATTACAAAGGATTTTGATATAATAATGTATTCATAATACGTGTTTTACAGAAGATTTACAAAGAGTACAGATTTTTAACTTAAGTAATAAAATAATATCTACCTACGTCCTACATGTGCCTGAACTAGGCCAACCTGTGTTTTAGGCGTGCTTTGAAAGCTTCCCAAAACATCACGATCTGACATTTATTTGCAGATCAAATCAACCAGTTAGGTATCCAAGATTAATTGTAACGTAGGTGTGCTATTTTCGTAAATAATGTAAAATGATTAGGTACCCACGAACTGAGAAATAACATTTCGAGTAGGTACACAGTACAGGTACAAAAGGGTAGGTACAAAGTACAAAATAATGTGATGAGATGGTTTGGGCATGTGGAAAAAATGAATGATGATAAGACTGACAAAGTATGTATACAAAGAAAGTGTGAAAGGAAAAAGAAGGAAGGGACGACCGAGAAAAGTATGGAGTGATCAGATTGAGGAGATTGTGAAAGAATGGGATATACAAAGTGAGCGTAAAAGAAGAAAATGCATGAAAAAGGTGATGGATATGAAGAAATTGAAAGAGGTATGTCAGGATAGGAAAAAATGGAAGCAACTCTGCAGAGGCTCTAGCCACCCCTAGCGGAATGGCGACAGAGTAACAGTTACAGTACACAATTTGTGGTGTCTGGGCGTTGAGAGTTGAGTGAGCACACAGCTCGATAGCTGATGGATCAAGGAATCTCAACTCTAAACAACCTCGCTATAAATAGTGCAAGAACAAGAGCAACGCAGAGGCGAGATGCGGCGCAAATCCACATGCAAGAAATATGTTCAATATTAGCACGCCTCGCATCTGTAGGGAAGCGATATATTCATTATTCATTACTTAGTGATTAATGGGATTTTTTCTCATTTTTGGGAAAACATTTCAGAATAATGACGTAACTGTAACTCTATCGCCATTTCGCTAGGGGTGGCCAGAGCCTCTGCAGAGCCACCTTCATTTCTTCCTATCCTTACATACCTATTTCAATTCATTCATATCCATTACCTTTTTCATGAATTTCCTTTCTCATTTTGTACATCCCATTCTTTCACAATCTCCTCAATCTGATCACTCCATACTTTTCTCGGTCGTCCCTTCCCTCTTTTTTCCTTTCATAGAAATGATTATCTTATCGGAGATTGAAAATTTGTTAGTGTAAAAAATAGTGTCGTGATTTTTTGAAATAGGGTTTATTCGTAGTCAAATAAAAGCTTTCAAATCACAGATAATAAATTGAACCGAATTGAATGAGAAGGCGAGCTTTCAGGGGACTACAGATTTTAATTTGAAATGCTTTTAGAAAAAAAAAAAAAATCATCCTTTAGAGAAAATAGTTTTTTTCATGATGATTTGTTTTTTGAATAATAAATGTTTAAAAAATCGTAAAACGCTGAAAGGTTTTTTTTATTGAAGCTAACGAAATTGTCAACAAAATGTGGATAAATGCATATAATTTATCTATTAGATAGATATGAGTTCGATCTTTATTTTTCAGTTTTTAGTACATGTAAGTAATATGTATATTTGCAACTTAGATTAGATTAGATTTGTAAAATCAAATCGCATAGAATCAAAAGCGGCGATCGAGGATTATTTTTAATGAAATAATATATGGAAACAAAGAAAAAAATCATCATTTTCATATTTTTATCTGAATTTCGAAAAAAACTAGAACAACGTCTTTAATTCTACAGAACTTAAATTATTATTATCGTTTTATATGACAATCAGGAATACAGTGAAATGATGATTTATAAATTAAATTACGAAAGCAATAGAAATGTAATCAGGCTGACTCACATTAATTTCAGGATTATCCATTTAGCCAACCACCTGATGAATTCACATCCCCCAAAACACCAGAACAACTGAAATATCCTTCGATCCTCTGGCCGCCACAAAATCACAATCAAGACGCAACATTTTGTACAAAAAACGTCACAACTTAACCCACAACTTCACATTGTAAGTACTGAGAAAAAAACAGCACAGAACAAGTCAGCTTATAAAAGACATACACTCATAATCAACACATTGCTTTTATAAATACACAAAAAAAACCTAAACGATTCTATTTGATATATTTTCTAAAAAAAAACTGTTTTAATTATTTGAGTTTGATTTTATTTATTTTGGTTAATGTTTCTGTAAGATCTCGCATTTTCGGTGTATTTTTCTGTGAGCTTATCCCTCGTCTAAGGCTTTCGTATAACTGACCTGAGTGAGAAATGAAAGCTTTGACAGGCCGCGGACCAATGGCGGCGCGGAGCTTTCAGCTTACTTGCTGGGGCGCAGGCGCGCGGGGCGACGCCGGAAATTAATACTTGTAGGCGCCGCGACGCTGCAACTGCACACAAAACCGCATGCGTGCATTCCTACCAGCAGCCAAGTATCACAACGCAGCGGATACTCAACCAGCGCACTTTCACAAATCATTTAAAGAAACTAAAACAGCGCCTCAAGTGAGAGTCTTAAGTTATAACGTTAAGTTAAATACTCGGTTACAAAAATATCATGTAATTGCATAGTATGTGTGTACTTATACAGGAGATGAAATTGTATGCTTCAAGCACGTTCCATGCTTTTGTAGACTCGTTAAACAAAGCAATGTGAGAATGGATAAAAAAATAGTATCATATATAGAATTGACATAATATGAGACCTTGTGTGCATGTAATACATTATTGTCACAATAATTAATTTGAACTTTAGAAGCAAGTAGGTACCTACTTAACCTTTCAGTTTGACCATTACGTAATACTGGAGAAAATAATGTTGGCTGGATTGGTAATGTAGGTATCTAATGTGCCCTTATTTTCTAGATACCTACTTGACTTATTTTTAAAATGTAGGTGGGTATATATTTTTAATGTAGGTAGGTAGTTACTGAACTAAATTATTTTTTCAGGAATGAATACCGTAAGTAGATATGCATAATAAAATAAAAATATTATGGAAACTAATTTTAATTAATTTAATGAAAGAAAAATAAGGTTTATTTCGTTGACCTGGATGTTACAGAAATTCTTTTCATCATTTTAGTAGGTATCTATGATGTTTTTGACATGAAAAAAATATAAATTATTAGCTAATGCGTGAAAGTATTACGGAAAAGAAGGCAACTAAATATACTATTAAGTAGGTACTTATGGATTTTTTTTTACTTTTCCTAGCTGAAAGACATTACAATTTTTGAAAAAGTTAAGAGGAATGATTAAAAAATGCTCAAAAAGGAAAGAGTTAAACTTATAAAATAAGTGTACAATGAGAAAACTTCAAAACTTGTTTTGTGTCAATATTTATTCAAAAACATAGGAATACAATAATCATAAATTAGTAAAATAATAGTTCAAGAAATTTAAAAAAACAATTGAATTAATAAATATTTTAATCAACTTAATAAATCTGCAACACTAAGTTTTAAGCCACGTCTTCTGTTTGCAAAATGAGCCTGAAATCAAAAAAATAAAATAAAATGTGATAATAAAAACACAGGCATTTGCGAACAGTGTTTCAAAAGCATGATCAAATATAATGAGACGCAATAAAACGCAACTAAGGTAAACATATTATAGTGTAACTTGTTGCCGCGTTATCCCCAAAGGGGTCGCATATGGCGAGTTAAACCTATTTATTTTTGCAGGCCTTACGCCAACCACTTCAGTTGAAGTGCAAGTTTCCCAGCTCCCAAGAGGGCTGGTATTCATTTCTTGTGAAGGCTGAGTAAACCTTATCAGTATTTTATTTTGGAGTTTGAAATAAACACCGAAATGGGAAATCATTTCTGACACCCTCAGTGGGATTTATTGCATGCCAATCTACCACTACTGTACACGGCAACAGCTATGTTATTAAGGAGTAAAACAAAAAATAAATATATCACCTCAGCAATTTGCTCAAACTCTGCCCTATTGAGCATGCTGTAAGCCGTACACAGGAGCCTTTTAGCCGAGGAATCTAGGACTGTGCTGCCAGCGCAGAAGAAATCAATTCCCAGTTCTAGTCCCGTGCCAAAGTCGCACTCGTCCGTGGCAATGTTGGCCATGGTGATAATGGGCTGCAGAGCCGTCAGGGCATTCTTCAGTGAGACTTCATCTTTGCTCTTATTCGCATCTTCTGCTAATGAAATCAACTGCTTTATTTTATCTGAAAAAAATAATGTAAAAGCATCTTTAGTACAGCTAGAAATCTTTTGAATATTTGTGTATTTTCAATAACACGGAAGAACATATTCTTGTGATTCTTAAAATTGATAGACTGGTCCGTAGTCCAGTGGTAACACTTCAGACTCATAAATCGAAGGTTGTGGGTTCGAATCCCGGCGAAGCACAAAAAATATATCATTTATATTTTCAAATTTGCTCTTCGCTGGGTTGAAAAACCATAAACCTTTACCAAAGATCGGTCATCAAAAGGTCCATCCAGCCGTACAGCAAACTGGGTCTTGCTTGAGAATTGACGCTTTGTAGCGACAACCAAGCTCTTTAAAAATCCGGTTGATAGCTCAGTTGGTAGAATGCTTGCATTCCATGCCGTGAGCAAGGGTTCGATCCCCACCAAGGGGTCAGAAATGATTTCCCGTTTCGGTGTCTATTTTAAACTCAAAATAAATACCAGCAAGGTGTGCTCAGCCTTCATAAGAAATGAGAACCAGCCCCCCCGGGAGCTGGGAAATCCCCACTTCAACTGAAAGTGGTTGGTGTCAGGCCGGCCCCTTTACCCATAAAAATAAATAGGACCTGAATCGCCACATGCGACCCCATCGGAGATAACACAGGCAAAAAGTTACACTATATATGCAGCTTAGTTGTGTTTTATCTTTAGTAAAGCTAGAAAGCCTTTGAATATTTGTGTATTTTCAATAATACGGAAGAACATATTCTTGAGATTCTTGAAATTTATATGTTGGATATACAAGATTATTGAGATTCGAAAGAATGACGAAGTGGCATAGTTTAAATTTTTCGTAATGAATGCAGTTCTTGAAAACAGCTTTATTATGACATTTCTTGTTGGATGGCAAATAAGCGATTGGTGTCGAATCCTGACAAAACCGAAGTATTCAGAATCGCTACAGCAAGAAGGATTCATTCAATCAGCCAAATACCTATAAGAATTTGCGGAAATGGCATCTTTCCTTCAACAAGCGTAAGACTTCTTGGTGTAGAAATAGACCGCTGTCTGAGTATGGAAGAACACGTCAGCAAGACTGTTAGAGCAAGTTTTTTTGGGCTACGGTAGCTGTACTCCATCAGAAGATGTCTCCCCACAGATGCCATCAAGTTCATGGTGAACTCTTTTATCATCAGTAAACTCGACTACTGTAATTCAATATTCGCTTCTCAGCCAAAGAAGCAACTGAAGAGACTGCAGTTGGTTCAGAATGCAGCAGCGAGGCTTATATTTGGTCGGTCCAAATTTTGCCACATGTGAAGGCTGAGTAAACCTTGCCGGTATTTTATTTTGGGGTTTAAAATAAACACCGAAACAGAAAATCATTTCTGAAACTCTCGGTGAGAATCGAACCCGGGCTGATGGGATGGAATGCAAGCACTCTACCAACTGAGCTCTGTTAAATTTATTGAATCTAGACTTAAAAGAAACAAAATACAAAACTCTCAATATATATGTTTATTTAAGTCACCATCTTTTTCTATGAGAGGTCTATATCCCACGTCAGTCTTCCTGTCATGAGGGACCACAATGCCCGCACCATGGAATGTTCTAGACACCACCAGCTTCTGCCTGCTCTTCATGGCTGGTGTATTGGTGTCAGTGGTGAACTTGTGCTTGTCCGCCCACTGCTTGAGAGGTGTGATTATTTTCTGACACGCCACAGATATAAAGGGTGATTTTTTCTTGGCATTTTCTAAGTACGATCTGAAACAACAAGCATTATTGAAAACTGAATCTGATATCTGAAACAACAAGCAACAAGCATTATCTATTTACATTCCAAAAAATATCCTTGTGTGTGGGTGTAATGTGAAATTGATAGAGCAGACATTTGCATTCATTTTGTGAGAGAGCTAGAGGACCATCAAAAGTTCCGGAAAGCACTGAAGACAAGCAAATTTCTGGCATCATTTGCACAAGCGCCCTTGGAGTGACTACATCATGAAACGGCGCTATGAAGAAATCATCATCATTTACACGCAGACAAAATTTGTGTAATCTTCTATGAAGCATTATGACAAAGATATCACCAACCCATTGCATTTTCCAAGCACAAACGATGCGTTAACAGAATAAAAGTCTTTTTCTAGTAAAAAAAATTGGATACTTCATATTTAAAAAATCATAAAGAGGCATTTTGACATAAACACATTTAAAATGAGATGAATTACTAAATACCAGCTTCAATAACAATCGGCTTCTCATTCAATCCAATTTACGTACAAATTTACAATGGCGAGTTAAAACTGTTAGAAAGAAAGGTAGAAATTTTTTGATTTCTTACAGTACTGCACCAAAAATGTTTTCAGCGCAAATAGTAATTTTGCAGCCTTTCTCTACTTCATTAGAAACCACAAAACTTGGTTTCGACGAAGGAGAGTCTCTGTAGTAGCCCATGTGGAAGCCGCGCCCACCAGGAGACATCAGGATAGTCTGGCAAATACAACAACACACAAATCACATAGACAAGGCTCACACCATTGAGTAATAACAGAGAGGCGCAGAAAATAACTAAATGCATTGACACATACTATCTACCACTTTTGTCTCAGTCCTGTCAAACGTTGCAGTTGTGTAGTCATACAAAACATGTTTTTGCGTGTCAAATTTTATGTTTTCATGCTTTCTCCATTTTGTGTTTTGACACCCAATTACAACACATGCCATAATGCCTTAAAATTATGCATTTTTCCTTTAAAATTTCGGCAATTTTATTAATCACAAGATTTATACCGCATGCGTCTATGTTCGGACTGCTCCAGGCATAGTATGCACGCGGCAATGCTGCCACCTTTTTAGAAATATTTTTACATTCTCCTGAGTTTTTTTGTAAGTACACATGGAAATGCAACTGTGAACTTTTTTGTTCTCTTTCTTACTAATGACGATTTTCGTAAGTAGGTTGAAACAGAAATTATTTTAATTTTCATTAAAACATAATTTTCATAAAATAATTTCTAGTCCACAAATATCATAAGTCAATGGCTCACACACTTCACAGCTAATAATATGTATATAGGTCAACAGCCAGCTGGAAAACCTGCTAAAAGGTGTCCTCTGTACTATCACCCACCAGATGTATAAGCTATGACCCAAATACTATAGAAGAACTCCCCGTATTTCACATTGACCACCATTCCCATTCAACAGGACAAAGATCTATGCCTAAGGTCTTCAACCCGCGGCCCTCAGGCCTCATGTGGCCCGCCAGCTAATTTCTTGCGGCCTGTGGCCACCAGAGGCTAAAAAAATAAAATATCGCGCCCCGTGATATGCGATATACATATATATATGAGTGATATACGACTCGCAATCGTCAGCATTCGCAATGCCACTCTTTCACACATATGAGTGCGTCTCGCTCGCTCGCTGCAGGAGTGAGTCCGCCCACGACGGCGCCACTTCCGATACATGCCTCTCGCCCTTTCCAGACCTCTCACGTGCTTTCTCGAAACATCGAGAAAGCGCGCGTATAAATATATAAGGCGGAACGCGTCGTCTCACAAGTCAGTACCTTGCAGTCAGTTGCAGCCAATACAAAGTTGGTGTGTTTTGACGTGTTTGAGGCGGAGAACCTGTGGTGTGCAGTTACGCAAGTTTAGTTATATCGTGGACATTTTTGACATTAAAAATGGCTTCTACGTCGGGTAAAAAACGAAAAGTTAGTGAAGAAAACCGCATATTTCAAGAAAAGTGGACTGAGTTGTACTTGTTCGTCAGTGTTAATCAAAAACCTGTCTGTTTGGTGTGTCAGAATCACTCTCAGCCATGAAAGAATACAACTTAAAAAGACACAACGATACAAAGCATGCAACAAAGTTTGAGACAGTCAAAGGACAGTTACGGCAAGATAAAATGAGAGCTCTGAAGAGTCAGCTTCAACGACAGCAAGATAGTTTTCAAAAGCAGAACATTGAAAATGAAGCAAACATGAAGGTGAGCTACATTATATCCCAAAAAATTGCTTTGAAATCAAAACCGTTTACTGATGGCGAATTTATCAAAGAATGTATGGAGGCCGCCGCTGAGGTATTGTGCCCTTCTCAAAAACAACTTTTTTCTAAAGTCAGTTTATCCGGTGTTACTGTCGCCAGAAGAATCAAAGAGTTAGCGATAGACATAGAAAATTCATTAAACGAACGAGCGTCGAAGTTCGTATACTATTCTGTTGCGCTCGACAAAAGCACAGATATAACCGATACTGCTCAATTAGCTATATTTATTCGGGGCATTGATAATAACTTTGTCATCACCGAAGAGATGGCTGCTCTTTTTCCGATGAAAGGAACTACAAAAGGATGTGATATTTATGAGTGCTTGATGACAGTACTAAGACGATATAATTTAGAATTGACAAACCTTTCTGCAGTTGTAACAGACGGTGCACCATCCATGGTAGGAAAAAATGAAGGGCTCGTGGGTTTGATTAAAAAACAGAAGAAAGATCTTCCTTAGATGCATTACCATTGTATCATTCATCAACAAAATCTTTGTGCTAAATCCACAAATATTGATGAGGTGATGAAAGTGGTCGTAAAGACTGTGAACTTCATTAAATCACGTGGCCTCAACCACAGAGAATTCCAAAATTGTTTACGCGAAATTAATGCGGAATATGGTGATGTCACATATTTTTCCGATGTTCGTTGGCTGAGCAGAGGCAAAATGCTTAAACGCATTTTTGAACTTAAGACGGAAATCGCCTCCTTCATGGAAACCAAAGGAAAACCAGTTCCACAATTTAGTGACCCCGACTGGCTATGCGACTTTGCATTTCTCACAGACATCACGCAGCACCTCAATGACTTGAACACCAAACTACAAGGAAAAGAAAATCGCATCAACAACCTACTGGACACTGTGAAGGCATTTGAGCTTAAACTGGATTTATGGAAAAACCAGTTGTTGAAAAAAGAGTTTACGCACTTTCCTAAACTGAAGAGCTGCGAATGTACAGATGTGGATAAATACGTTGAAGCGGTAGATTTACTCAAAAAAGAGTTTCAATCGAGGTTTTCTGACTTCAGAGATAGTGAAAAATACATCAGTCTCTTTGCCCGACCATTCGGTGTATCCGTTGAAGACATGCCGGAAAAATTTCAGATGGAGCTTATAGATTTGCAGTGTAATTCGGAATTGAAAGACAAGTTCGACATGGGTGTTTTTGATTTCTATGCAAAATATGTCGATCACAACTCGTTTCCTGAAATACGAAAAAATGCCATGAAAATGATTTCATTGTTTGGGAGCACATATGTGTGTGAGCAGCTGTTTTCTCGTATGAAGTATGTGAAATCGACAACAAGGTCGAGAATTACAGATGCACATCTGGAAGGTAGTCTGCGGGTTGCAACCACAAAAATGAAAACAAATATTGACAAACTTGTAAAAAATAAACAATGTCAAAAATCACATTGATTCTAATCTAATCTAATCTAAGCTGCAAAGATATATATCATTTAAGATTTATATTAAATGCATTCCCACAAGCAGACATGTATAATTTCGCGCTAACACATGCCGCATGTGGACCTACAATATAAAAACCCAATCTCAAATGAAAATAAGCCTTGCAACTCTTGCCGTCCTTCCCTGAAACAGGGGTGACATTGGCAAAGTGAACCAATTTTTTACAGTATGGGTGGTCAGCCGCATAACAACCTATAAGTCAAGGAACATACATGACAAATTACATTTTTAAAATCAATAAATAACAATATAATATACATGGACATAAAAAACTAAATCATAAAACCAATTTTACTTTAACAAACCCTAGCCGCCAACATTACAGATCAACCGCCATTTCTTTCTATCCTTACATACTTCTTTCATTTCCTCCAGTCATAACCTTCTTCATACAAGCTCTTCTTTTATTATGACTCTGGATATTCCATTCATTCGCAATTTCGGATATTTGGTCCATCCATACCTTTCTCGGTCTTCCTCTACCACGACATCCATCTATTCTACCAACATATACTTTCTTCGTCAGTCTTTCCTCATTCATTCTCTCCATATGCCCAAACCATCTTAACAAACTTCTTTTAATCTTCACTTTCACACTTTCTCTTGCACCACATTCTTCTCTTACAAAATCATTCCTCACCCTGTCACTCCGTTTTTTCCCAATCATACTTCTTAGAAAGTCCATTTCAAGAGTATGGACTTTACTAATTTCACTTTCATTCACCATCCAGGCCTCGCTTCCATACATCAAGGTGGGTAAAAGTATGCCACTGCGTACCGCCTGACCGTTGACTTTAATTAACCAATAAAGATTGACTTTAATCAACCAATAAAGATTATTAAAATTTGAAATTATGTACATCTGTCTTTTATTTTATTGATAAGGTGGTAAAGTGTCGTGAAAAGTTGTGGCCCTTCGGACGATGTGTTATCGATGTTTGGCCCTTGCACTAAAAAAGGTTGAAGACCCCTGATCTATGCACACAAGCTTCTGCTTTCGCATGAAGACAACTGGCCAGACAAAATAGGTTGGTGGATTGCATTCCTTTCCACAAATCATTTTTTAAAAAAAAAAAAAAAAGGAGAAGATTTCTTTAAATATTCAGCAACCTAAGTTTAGGAAACATATGATTCGTGCTTTGAGCCCTTGGCTAGGTGGAAGATAATTAACATCTGTAAGTCTTGAGAAGTAATATGGTCCTCATGTGTTTCTTAAGTGGAAAAACATAACTTGGCGTTGCTGGAGAGATGTTTTCCGGGATATTTTGCCATGTTCTATGGGAGCTGGAGCTTCCGGACATTTCGCCTATGTCTACGATAGGCTTCTTCAGTGTAAAGTGTGATGATGAAGATGATCTTGATGAAAACTGTGATTAAAACGTGCGGAAGCTCCAGCTCCCATAGACCACAGCAACAGATCCCGGAAAAATCTCTCCAGCATCATCAGCCGGCCGTGTAAGCCTAACACTCTTATTCAATAACTTATTGTGTTGACAGTTCAAAAAAATACACAGGTAAATTATTTGCCAACGTTGGAAATAAACAATTATACCTGAAATTCTGGAGGATCATAATAGTATCTCCAATGTAGAAGATAATCAGTTGTGTTTGTCCTCTGAGGGAGTGTGCCCAGCAGGACATCAAACGGCCCCACTAAATATAAGCTAACGGGTTTCAGGACGTCCTTGGGGCTACTAGCTGAGAGTGAGGAACAAAATTCCCAGAAGCTATAAAAGTCTGCTGGCATGTCTACTAGAAAATGCTCCTTCATGAATGCTGGCACGTCTGTAGGTACACTATGGAACTCGGATATGTTTTTACTAGAAGGAGTGCTAGTGGTAGCTTTTCCCGGAGTGTCAAAAGAATCATCCTGAATTTCTGAGGTTACTTTCGATGGGGAGTTCTTGATCGGTACGTCCCTGAGCCTTTGGTTGTTGTTTGCATGTTCTTCCTCAGATTCACTCGATGACTCTTGAACTTTAACAGGGCTTTTACTTAATTTCATTTTCTTGGGTGCCGGCGAATTGTCGTGTTTCTCCCCGCGTTTCGGTGGGTGCTTGAATCTTTTTTTGTGCTCTTCACTTTTTTGGTAACACTTGGAGGCATATTTGCAAATGGCCCGTGAATCCTCTTTGTACTTTTTCCATTCCTCCGAGAAATTCATTTTGATTGAATTGTGAAGTACATATAAGAAAGTGAATAAAGAAGAAAAAATTGAGAATATTTTAATTTTCGACAGCGACTGACAGCGACTTGACGTTTAAGTTTTTTCCCGCGTTTCATTTCCCCGACTTTTTATTAATGTTGGAAAAATATTGGTAGGTTATCATGAAAATGTTTTTCCAATATTTTCTATCAGCAACAGATTTATAAAAAATATCGAATTTTCTATTTATGGGCTGTTTTCTTCGGACCAAAATTTCTTAAATATCTATATTATTTTCAATCTTTTCAACCATAAACCATAGACACTGCGAAAAAAAAATCTAGCGTTGGTAGAAGTGTATCATCTGTCAAATCAGACAAGTGACGTTTCGATTGTCGTATTCAGATTTCTCGTTGGAAGGTTCAGTAGCAGTAAATTGCAAGAATAAAGGTGGTTTATGTTGACGAAAGTGTTAAATCCAAAATTATTCAACGATGGATGACGACTTACCTACCGAATTTGACGTGATCGTCATTGGCACGGGTAAGAATATTAAATTGTACGAATTGTCAAAAATGAAATCGAATGTTGTGTTTTCGCAATATGCTGTTTTCCAGGCATGACGGAGTCTATTGTAGCTGCCGCTGCCAGCAGAATCGGCAAGAGAGTGCTGCATTTAGACACCAGCGACTACTATGGCGGCATGTGGGCTTCGTTTAATTTTGAGGGACTGTTGAAGCTAATCCAAGACACCAGAACAGACAAAGCTGTTCCCAATGACACTGCCAATAGGTTCAACATATTCAACGTAGATACTGAATGGTTTATCCAAGAGTAAGTATCTGCATCCTTTTAATTTTCTCTAAAATACTATTGAACCATAAATTTTACAAACTTTATTTTTTAAAATCCCTCCGGCTATTATAATTTATACTTTTCAAACAACTCTGCTCTTTCTTATGCTTGTTGCTTACACATTTTAACATTTGATTGTCATAATAGAATACTAATTGCGCATTTTTATAAAAGTGTATTAAGTACAAACTATAATATATTTTATTTTTAGCTACTGTCTTGGTCTTTGTTTCATTTTTAATACGTACAATTTATTTTGATTATTTGTTTTCCCTTTATGAATTGCCATAGCATTCCAGAAGAAATAGTAGTTGATGCTTCTCCTGCCATCAAATTACCAGAAATATCATCTGATGTGAAAATGGACAATCCCAAAGAAGTCACAAGTGTTACGGGGAAAGAAAGTGAAGGCGATTCTGTTGCCAAACCAGGCAATGTTGAGAAATCCTCACCAACTCCAGTCAAAGAAGAAATCAAAGCAGAAGCCAAGACACAGGACATAGTGTGGACTCAAAATAAAGTTAAAAAAGAGTATCGGAAGTTTAACATTGATCTTGCGCCTAAAGTAAGTCAACTTTGAATTTGAATATCTTTTGTATTAGGCAAATTATGCATAAGTGAAGGCATTTTTAGTATTACATTATACATAATACGTGCAACACGAAATATATTTTAAGGTGGGTATAAAGAGAAAACAATTTTGTAGCGAGAGGTTGAGAGAGGATGAACGCCGATAGACTCCTTTGTCCATGTCAGAAAGAAGCCGCCAACCTAGAAGAGATGACAAGACAGCTGAATAATAATATTATTATGCTGATTTATTTGAATCACACCTCAAGAGCCCTCTGTGATCTTGGTAGTCGCTGTATAAAGCGCCAATACTCAAGCAAGACCCAGTTGCTGTAAGGCTGGATGGACCGTTGGTCACCGGTCTTTGGTAAAGGCATATTAATTTTTCAACCCTGCAAAGAGCAAATTTTAAAAATAAAATATTTGTCGTGCTCCGCCGGGATTCAAACTCCCTACCTTTCAATCACGAGTCTGAAGAGTTAACCACTAGACTGCAAACTGGTAGTCTAGGAAGCTGAAGTTCCTTATCCCAGGATACTTCTTTGTAAAAAAAAACCTCAAATCTATTACAAAAGGAAGAAGATGTTTATTGTTCATTTGTAAAAACACATTTGGATTGAAATAATGTATCTGTTAATTTATTGCAGTTGCTGTTTGCTAGAGGAGAGTTGGTGGAACTGTTGATTTCCTCCAACATAGCTCGCTACGCAGAGTTCCGCTGTGTGAACCGCGTCCTCACCTGGCTGAACGGCTGCCTGGAGCCCGTGCCCTGCTCCAGGTCTGATGTGTTTGCCACCAAACATGTCACTGTGGTGGAGAAGAGAATGCTCATGAAGCTACTCACTTCATTCATGAATTATGATGCTAATAAACCTAATGAATTCCAAGGTACAGGATGATTTGTATTTATTTTATTTTTATATGGTGCACAAGAGGTTACCCTAATTACAGTGCACCCTCTCAGCCATCAACAAGCTGGGAGGAACTCTTTCACCATGGATTTAAAGGTGTCTAAATTGTATTCAAATTTGTCAATCTTTGATTTGTTAATGAGTTTAATGACACTTATAGGATGTTGCGCCAAGACGTCAGTGCGGCTCATCGGTACATGAAATAAATCATGACCTCGCCCCCGATTATAGTCATTGGGCACGCACAACTTGAAACCCTCCAACAGGGTGGGAATGTCTATCAACCCGTTGATGACCTTATGAGAGAGCACCATAAGGGTCCTGTTGCGCCTAGTTTCTAAGCTCCTGAAGCCAGTTTCCCGAAGCAGCTCCTCATGGTGCATAAACTGAGGGTAGTTTCCATGCGTCCTCATGAAGAGGTACCTAAGGAACTTCTTCTGGAGCTGCTCTAACATATTGATATACTTCCCCTGGTAAGGTGTCCATACCTCAACAGCGTACGTAGCCGAAGACATCCGCCATCGCCCTAGGCTCCATAAACTGTTAACATAGTCTGATAATAAAGCCCAGAAGCCGATAGCATTCAGTCGTCAACCGCATCACATGGTCTGAGAAATTCAGTCCGGGATCAAAAACAACCCCCAGATCCCTAAACGAGGAAACTCAACATGTGAGTAGGCTGGAGTTTACTGCTTTAGAAACAGGTGGGGACTTAACATCTCAAGAAATACAGGTCAAAATTACTAACTTCTCAGCCTTTGGTCTCTAACTAGAAATGCTTGTTTAAAGCACTGATTTACTATTGCTTCTATGTTAATTTATGTTTTTACAATTGTCTTTATATATTTTACAGTATCTTATGGATTACATGTGGATGCATTGTTGTTATTTTGTAGGTTTCGAGAACAAAACATTTTTAGATTTCTTGAAAAGTAAGCGGCTGACGGGTAATTTGATCCACTATGTCCTGTATGCCATTGCTGGGGGAACTGACTGCACTCCTTGCCTTGAGGGCATCCAGCGATGTAACAGATTCCTCACCAGCCTTGGAAGATATGGAAATACTCCGTTTTTGTGGTCAATGTACGGCTGTGGAGAGCTACCACAGTGCTTTGGCAGGTTTGTTATGCATAAAAATTAATTGATTATTTTAAGAGAAATTGGGATCCAAGCTGAGAGGAAGCTGTTCACCCTCCACAAGACAGAAGAGAGAGGTTTTTCCTAGTGTTCTTCAACATCGGAGGACACATGGAGAAGAAGAGTAATTGTACAGAAGACAAGTATTTTTTCAAATGATTTAAACTCTGTGTTTATGGCAAATTTAAATTTATTCTTATGAATTATCTGATATAATTTGCGTCTTTATCATTCAACAGAACCAGCAATCTTTATATTTCAAATAATATTTTTTTAAAAGGTACCATTACAAATTTATTATTCTTTTATGATTGCTGATACATTTTTATGTGTTTACAGATTGTGTGCTGTTTTTGGAGGTGTATATTGTCTGAAAAGGCCAATAGATGAAATAAAAGTATCAGAAAGCGAAGAAGATCCTTTAAAATCCGTTACAATAAAAAGCAAAGACAAATTGTTGACTTGTGAACATGTTGTGATAGGCATTGACAAAGTACCTAATGAGTTTCTTCCAAAAAGTAATTCCACCAAAGGCATATCAAGAGCCGTGTTTGTAACCAATAAAAGTATATTAGAATTTGAGAAAGAATCTCTTACGTTGCTGCAGTTTCCACCTCTGCAAGGAAGATCTGACCCAGTCAAGGTTATTGAGTTAGGCCCTTCAACTTCATCTAGTCCCAATGGCTTGTGTAAGTCTATTGCTACTTTTGTTGCTATGAAAAATGAATTTGAGCAAACTTGAGAAAAACAATTCATGGAACTTTTTTTTTAGATATCCTTCATATGACATGCTCGCAACATGACAGCGCTAAAGAAGATTTACACAGCTATGCTGAGAAGTTGTTGTTATTTGAACAGTGTGACACAATTACATCACATGTTCTGCATACTGATCAAAAAGTTGCTTTCTCCAAAACAAAACCACAGGTTTGTTCTAATCTTGTCTCGAGGATCTGCTGCACATTTTTTTGACGTTAGGAACCTATTGATTTTCTTTGATAATGGGCCTTTTATAGGAAGTGATGGTTGAAGGTTCTTTATCCCAAAAGATTTTGTATGTCTTGTGAAGGTTTAATATATCTTCTTTGAACTAAGACATGAGATTCTTTCACCCTAACCATTCCCTAACCCAAGTCTCACGCTACAAACGTCAACAGTCTACTAACTGGGCCATCAACCATTTTAAGTGCAAAATATTCATAGATATATTAATACTTAGTTGTTGCAATTAAATAAAGCTTAAAACTTTCACTTTCATGGCCGGTTTTAATGCAATATTCTTCAAAATATAAAAAAATGGAACTTACCATATAGACTTCTTTATTCTAGTAATCAAATATTTACTAAATTTTTTGTTTTTTTATTTTACTTCCGGTAGCAACAATTGTCAATGTTTGGCATCATTCAGAATTCATGATTGTAATTTTTTTGACATTCTAGGTTTTATGGAGTTTTTATTTCAACATGTTGAACACAAGTGATGCAGAAATATGCAAATCATCTTCTCCAAGAGTCCACCTTTGCTCTGGTCCAGATTTGGATCTAGATTTTGATCATGCTGTCAAACAGGTACTTATTTTCACTTTTGATATGAAGAAGTGTCATTATAAATAGGTAAGATAGACTGACAAAGTTTATATACAAAGAAAGTGTGAAAGGAAAAAGAGGGAAGGGACGACCGAGAAAAGTATGGAGTGATCAGATTGAGGAGATTGTGAAAGAATGGGATATACAAAGTGAGCGTAAAAGAAGAAAATGCATGAAAAAGGTGGTGGATATGAATGAATTGAAAGAGGTATGTCAGGATAGGAAACAATGAAGGCACAAAAAAAATACCATTTATATTTTCAAATTTGCTCTTCGCTGGGTTGAAAAATTCATAAACGTTTACCAAAGACCGGTCATCAAAATGTCCATCCTTCCTTACAGCAACTGGGTCTTGCTTGAGAATTGGCGCTTTGTAGTGACGACCAAGCTCGTAAAAAGCCCGGTTAATAGCTCAGTTGGTAGAATACTTGCATTCCATGCCGAGAGCAAAGATTCGATCCCCACTGAGGGTATCAGAAATAATTTCCCGTTTCGGTGTCTATTTCAAACCCAAAATAAATACTGGTGTACCTTCACAAGAAATGAGAACCAGCCCTCCCGGAAGCTGGGAAAACCCCCACTGCAACTGATAGTGGTTGGTGTGAGGCCGGCCCCCTTATCTGTAAAAATAAATAGGTCCCAAATCACCACATGTGACCCCTTTGGGGATAGCGCAGGCAAGAAGTTACAATTTGTGTAGCTTGTTTGCGTCCCAGTGAAAGGAGACACTTGTAGGAGGTTGGGGTGAAAATATGCTGCACAGCAGTGGCGGTCCGTGATCTGTTCCCCATGGGAAGCTGAAGAAAAACATAGATTCATATACCTACCTATATAAAAATAATTGTTAGCCAACAAACGAAATGCACGTACTTATTGTATTTGACAGCTGTAACTTAAAAGATATCCAAATAAACGCTCTGCTCCGAAAGTCTTAAATTAACATATGTGCGAACATTTCCCTGATAACATTTTAATGATTTCAATAAACAATTTATATTTTTATTGTAACAATTACTCACCTGATATTCATTTACTTATACTCGAGCTCAATTCTACGCTCTTTCTTCATAAAGTCGTCGATTACAGCATCGTGAAAGGTTGACTTCTCTTTTAAGGACAGGAGACTTTCGAATATATTGAGTTTTGGAAATGTCTTACAAACAATTTATTCTTACTGGTAATTTTTAAAATTGGAGTTGGTTTTCCAGTATCCACTATATGTTTTTTTTCCGCAAACTGTCTAGACAAAAAACTTTTACGTAACAATGATTCAATTACTTAAACAGTCACATCTACTATTTGAATCAACCTGAGAACAAGATGCATCCATATTTTTATTTTTCAAAGAACAAAAATATATTTAATACCGTGGCCGTGCATTAAAAAGTCAACGCAAACTAATACATCTATAATAATAATAATGTAATATAATAATAATCTATAATCTAAGTTGCAAGGATATATTCATTTAAAGCTCTCAGATGTATGCCCACAAACCAACAAGTGTAGTTCGCGCTTACAAATGCTGAATGTGTACTTACAAATAAAATCCAAACCTCAAATGAACATAAGCCCCACAACTTTTGCCGACCTTCCCTGAAACAGGGGTGACATTGGCAAAGTGAACCATTTTGTACAGTATGGGTGGTCAGCCTCATACCAACCTATAAGTCAAGGAATATGAATAATAAATTACATTTAAATATAAAAAATAACAAAACCTTACAAAGAAATCTATACAAAAAAAGTCAAAAATTTCCTATGCAAAAAATGTAGCAAATGAATACACCAACATTAGAAATCAACATTGCAGATTAGCCGCCACTTCTTCCTGTCCTTGCATACTTCTTTCATTTCATCCAGAGTCATAACCTTTTTCATACAAGTCCTCCTTTTATTATGACTCTGGATATCCCATTCATTCGCTATTTCAGAGATTTGATCCTTCCATACTTTTCTTGGTCTTCCTCTACCACGACATCCATCTATTCTAGCAACATATACTTTCTTCGTCAATCTTTCATCACAACATACATGAAGGAAGAATAAGACGTATTCATATTATTGTTAAAATTATTTATTTGATGTCATACTAAATCTAAATCTAAGCTGCAAAGATATGTATCATTTGAGATTCATATTAAATGCATTCCCACAAGCAGACATGCATAATTTCGCGCTTACACATGCTGCATGTGGACCTACAATATAAAAAAACCCAATCTATACAAAAGGGAAAATATAAACATTAAGAGAAGATAGTCAAATCCACCTGAGTTGCAATACCCTATTTTGTCCAGTATGTCTGAAGACAATAAGGTCAATTTTTGTATGTTGGATTCTGTAAGCTCTGCCGTATCTTACTCGAGTAGCGACATCCCATCAATCTTATTGCGCATGCGCAAAAACAAAAGGTCTGCTTAGATTTTGGAAGTGTTTGAGCTCCCAGTATCCGCATATTATGATGATTCGATTGTTTCGGACACTTGACTTCACGGTATAGACATATATATTAAGGAGGGCCACTGATGTATGGGAAAAAAAAAATTACGCTGAATTTTAATCTAAGAGTGAAATTGTGTTGCTAAATGACGTAATTTTATTGTACAGAAAGTTTCATTAGAATCAAACAACAACTCTTGTCTCCAAATCGACATTGAAATAATGAGAAATTGAAAAAAAACACAAAAAAAATATTTTTACATACTGACTTTAAACCTGATTTTTTAATTTTATTTCTCATGTAAAACAAATGTTTAAGGTATAAAATAACACATTTGAGAGAGAAAAGTAAATTACAGAAAGTAAAATTTTGTTATTGATAACGTAAAAAATCCGTTTTTTTTTCGAATTTTGGCCTGACACTGCGAGACGTTATTTTAGGTTAAATATTTTTTTCTAATGTTGATTTAAAAAAAAACGTTGCAGAGACTTTTGTGCTGTTCTTCAAAGACATTTTGCTAGTTTTTGTATGATAAACGCAGATGAGATAGATCCATTTGCCCACCGTGTGCTGTGAAAAAAAATGAGATCTCCATCAGATGTCTTTTGAGATGTTAGTGGTTCAGATGTATTTTTCTGCCAATTTGTAATACCACAGTAAGTTGCAACAACAAAGTTAATTCATGGAACTTGTAAGAGTCAATTTTACCACCTTGCATGATAAGAATTTTTAGAATCTTACGTGTATCTGCGAGGAGTTCACTTAGGTGTTTGTGAAGATTCGTAACTTCGCTATCAGTAAGTTTTCTGAATGAGCAAAGCAACTATTTTTTCACTTGGCGCAATCAATTATCATTTTAGGTTCACCTGATGAATATTTTTAATTTAAATAAACTTCGATAAATGTCGGAAACCATCTTTGCAATAAGATGGCACTTACAAATATCATAAATGTAACTGAACATAGTTAAACTGAAAAGTAATCATTCTTTTTGAGTATATGTATGTACCTTAAGAAGGTTACTGCTAAAAAAATAAGACATATTATTAGAAATCAAGCTAAAGCGTATGCTTGAACAACATAATTTGCCAAATTAATAAGTTTTTTAAGGGATCCTAAGCTATATAGCTCGCAGAATCCACCAAGCATAGGATTTTTTTCCTGGAGTTTTATGGGCCAAGTTTATGTTTTCTAAGACAAACTTGTATAGATATAATTGATCTGTACTTAAATCTTGTGCAAATAAATCATAATGGGTATTAAAGGTTTTTTTGATAACTAATTGAATGTTTCACATTTGATATCATGCAGAACTTCTGAAGTTATGAATGCTGCCACTTTTCCCAAAACTCAATACCTGTAGAAAGTTTTTGCCAATGTAGAAACATCCAGTAAGCCTTTTTTGAAAAGTTGGCGATGCAGCTTTGGAAATGATTCTTGTGAGACTGGCTGTGGAGATATACATACATACTCTCAATGATGATGGTGTTTTATGTTATTTTAAGATTTAGGCGTGTTCTTTTACCATCAATCTATTTTGGTTCGATTTTCTAAGCTTTTTTACATAGATTCTTTTTTCTATGATTTCTTAGTTACTTTATAACGACTATGGCTGTACCTATTTCCAATAATCATTTTCCCTGATGTTTGCTAGTCAGTTAGGAAGCTTCAGTCTTGTGCAAACACTCCGCAATCTCTATGAAAGGCGCATTGATTTATTTCTTTACATTTACAGGACAATAAATGTAAAACAGCACATTATTCATCATTTTCATCATAAGCTCAACAGTCTTGGGTGGGTTTTTTTTAAACAATATCAGTTGTTTTAGGAGATTTTGGCGTTTTTTCGTGATTTTCAAAACATTTCTTGTCCAGTTGTGCAGTTACATTACTGCATTAAAAGAAACATTTCATGACACTTCATGCTTTCTAAAAAAATAAAACAAATTTTACCAGTCACAGGGCATTGAAATAAGTTTCGTATTCAACTCATAGTGACAACGCGCGGTCACAAATTCTTTGCAAAATAGTGAAATTCGACGCTCTCTCTACCCCTCCTACTGCTTATTAAGTGAAAAAATAACTTGTTTATTTGTACTATTGGTGCGCATTACTATATTTTATGCACAAAAATTTAGAAATTACCGTAAAATCTTAATTCCTTATTGTATTATTAGCCCTCATGAAAAATTATAAAAATGTCATTTTTTCGAAACTTTGAGGCCGATTTGGAGACAGATGATTAATACTTTTACGGAATTTTATTTTACACACGTAATTTGAACTTCTTTTGGCAACATATTCTTACTATTAGATGAATATTATCCAAAAAAAAAAAAATCGGCCCTCCTTAATATATATGCCGCATGGCATATGTATGTAGTTAGATACATACATATAATGTCTCGCTTACGCTCGATAGCTAGATGTAAAAAGTATAACAATAATAAAGATGTTTGTAATCGCCGCTGTATAAATACCTCTTGAGCAAAATATATAATATCATTTCCCATACATTAACACCTTGAGGGGGATTCGGTGAATCCATGGTATGTACGAACCGCTCGCGCCTGCTGCACAGTTTCTCCAGGTTGCAAGTTGGAGGACGCCTGCAGGGAATAGACAAGATTTGCAGGCGCAGCATTCTATAATCTAAGTTGCAAGGATATATTCATTCAAAGCTCTCAGATGTATGCCCACAAACAGTGTCGGTTTTAGCACTAATAGCGCCCTAGGGGAGATTTTTAAGGCGCCCCCCCCCTCCATATTTGCCATTCGAAAATTCAAATTCATACGAAAATAAATTGCACAGAATCTGCACTCGACTTTCTTGCATAAATTAACCCACTATATGACGTATGTAAAGCTAGAATCATCTACCAGCTTATGCCGTTTCAATCCTTAATTATATTGTCCTTCGTGGTCGTCAATCGCTTGGAGTTTCGATTTTCAAAATTAATGCCATCACAGCAGACGAAACACATTCCTGATCTATGGCAAATTAATTTTTGTATATATGCTGCAAAAAAATACCATTCACATATGTGTTTGACAAGCAGCTTTAAATGCACTTATAATATCATGTAACTTCTTTCAATATTAACAAAAAAAATTTTTTTTTTCGTAAAACAGTAGTTTTTAGAAAAAGTAATTATAATTTCTGAAAAAAGTATTTTTAAAAAAGCCCGCTCAATTTTTTATAGACCTCTTTTGTTTGTATGGAAATGTATTAAAATGTATGAAGAAAATATAGACATCTAGCGGCAAAATTGCAAAGTTTTTTTTACGATATTATTTTCTTTTATTTGATACAAATCAAAAAAACAACAAACAAACCAAATAAAAATGGATTTACATCTGTAATCTTAGTTGCAAAGAAACATACCATTTGAGATTCATATTAAATGCATTCCCACAAGCAGACATTTGTAAGTTCACGCTTACACATGATGCATGTTGACTTACAACATAAAAACCCAATCTCAAATGAACATAAGCCCTGCAACTCTTGCCAACCTTCCCTGAAACAGAGGTGAAATCTGCAAAGTGAACCATTTTTTAAAGTATGGGTTGTCGATTCTCTTTTACAAAGACCGCATGTTTTGTATTTTACATATTTTCCGAATTGTAACGCGAGGAAACTATGCGCAATATACACATTCCCCAAATGTTAAGGGGTTGGGCTGCGTAGCAGCCAGGGCAACGCCCCTAGTAAAAATATATTATATCAATAATAAATCAATTTTATTCCACCGCGGTGTGTACTCGTACAATATGGAAATAGCCATATAAATACTTAGAAATATTTGGATGATTCATTTGGTGAACGCCGTTTTGTGTGAATCACGCCTCAAGAGCCCTCTGCGAGGTTGGGGTTCTCTGGAAAAAGCGTCAATTACACAAGAAAGATCCTTGATTTACTGGTTGGTATAAAGCTGACCACCCATAGTGTAAAAAATAATGCACTTTGTCAATGTCACCCCTGTTTCAAGGAAGGTCGGCGAGAGTTTCAGGTTTTATGTTCATTTGAGATTTGGTTTTAATTTATAAGTACACATTCAGCGTTTTTCAGCGTGAACTTACACGTGTCTGTTTGTGGCATGCACTGATGATGGCGCTTTGTAGCAGCCTGACAGTGTCTGTTTCCTTTCTGCACTTTCAAAAAATAATTAAAATTATAAGTTTCTAACAAGTTTGTCAGTTTTGACCGTCCCTGCGCTGTTCTAACTTCCGGCAACTATTGCAGTGCATTTGTTTGTGTTTAATTGCTAATTTAAGACTTTAATTGATTATTTAAAAAAAAACAACTCATTATTATTGTTGCAAACTGAGTGCCAGTGTCAAATTTGTAACTTCTTCTTCTTCTTGTGATGATTCCTGCTGAATAATAAGAGCGCCAGTTTTCAAACGCCAGTGTAACTTCTTCTTCTTCTTGTGATGATTCCTGCTGAATAATAAGAGCGCCAGTTTCAAACGCCAGTGTAACTTCTTCTTCTTTTTGTGATGATTCCTGCTGAATAATAAGAGCGCCAGTTTCAAACGCCAGTGTAACTTCTTCTTTTTCTTGTGATGATTCCTGCCGAATAATAAGAGCGCCAGTTTCAAACGGCCAGTGTCAAAATGTTGTCTTTAACTAGCTTGCCGCTATTGTGACAGCCTACAACAGGCGAAGAATGACAGTTTTTGAACCCACACTATGCGCTCCCGACATCTTGTGCTATACTAGGGATGAACTTCTAATGCACAATGTTTCCGCCAACTCTCCATATGCCAAGCATCTGAAACTGCCTGTCTACCTTCTGAGATCTCATAGACCTTCAACTTTTGTAAAGCGCCATCGCGGCTGCAGGGCCGGCACTCAAGTGAGGCAAAAACTAACAGCCGGCAGACATCTGGCCTCATCAACAAGCTTTCGACTCGGCCACTGGAATGCTAGGTCCATCACGAGAAAGGTTGAGAGCATACATGATTTGTTTGTCGAACATGATCTGTACTTTCTGACACTTAATGAAACATGGCATGACAGTTCGGAGTCGATTGCAGTAAATGCTCTTCGCAATTATGGATATACAGTTTTTGACAAGGCCAGACCTCGCAGCCCACACGCTGAAGGCCTACTGACAACTAATCATGGCGGTGTTGCCATAGTCTGTAAACCAGAATTGCGCATATCCAACATCGCCCCCCTTGGATCATATACAACCTTCGAGTATGCGGGATGTAGACTTACCCTTCAGGGCTCATCATTTGTAGTCCTGACCATTTACAGGCCTGGCTCGAATCCAGTCACTGCTGATTTCTTTAATGAGTTAACCACCATGTTGAGTCTTACATCTCACCTAAAGATACCTATTATACTGACTGGTGATTTCAATATTCATATAGAAAGGCAAGCTGATCCGCATGCAAAGAAGCTTAACAGACTGCTGGTTGACCACAGCCTCTCGCAGTGGGTCGTATCTCCCACTCACGATGCCGGAGGAACCCTTGACTTGCTCATCACACGCAGCGACTGCACCCCATCATCTACAGCTGTTATCGATGTGGAACTTTCTGACCATCGGCTGATCGTTGCTGGGTTTTGTCTCTCAATTCCATCGCCTCTCTACACTACTATTATTACCAGAAATTGGAAGGATTTCTGCCCCAAAAAATTTCGGTTTCGTCTTGAGAACTCTGTCTTGTGCTCTGACGCCATCTATACTGACCAAAACATAGACCATCTTGTAGGACAGTACAATTCTACACTCAGCGACATCCTAGATGAGCTTGCTCCATTCACTTCGAAAACATTGCGAGTGCGTGGCTCTCGACATCTGTGGTTTGACTCCAACTGCAGAGCTGAAAAAGCCAAGGTCCGCAAACTCGAAAGGGTTTACAGGCGACTGAAGACCTCTGTTTCTAAGAATGCTTGGATTTCTGCCCAGAAGTTGTATGTACAACTCATTGAAAAAGTTAAATCTGCTTACTGGAGAGAACAAATTCACACTCACAAAGATAATCCAAGGAGATTATGGCAAGATTTACGGAATGTCATGGAGACACCTAATGCGTCGATGCCCACTAGCCTGAATGCTGAACAATTCAAGACTGCATTCAAGACGAAACTTGATGGAATATCTGCATCCCTTCCATATAGCACTGCGGCCATAGTTGCAACACCATGCTCGATCAAATTTAACACCTTTGCTCGTGTGACTGAGATTGAGCTTAAGAAGACCATCAGCAATTCTCCCACCAAGCATTGTCAGCTGGATCCCATACCCACACGACTGCTCAAAGAGAACCTTGATCTCCTTTTACCCCTGACTGTTAAAATTATGAATATATCTCTGATGCATGGAGTCGTACCGGCATCCTGGAAGATTTCGCATGTCACTCCTCTAATTAAGAAACATACACTCGACGCTGACGACCCAACCAACTATAGGCCAATTTCAGGCCTCCCCTTTTTATCTAAAGTGCTTGAGCGTACCATTGCATCCCAGCTGATGACTCACCTCGAGAATAACAACTTATTGCAGAAATATCAGTTCGCTTATAGGAAGCATCATTCAACTGAGTCCGCCCTCACAAGGCTGACATCTGACTTAATTTTGGGAGTGGCATCAGGTGACATTGGTTTAGTAACGGTTCTCGACATGAGTGCCGCCTTTGACACTGTCGATCATGAAATGCTTCTTCATTGTCTGGAGTCTGAGTATGGCATCTGTGGTACTGTCATCGAATGGCTGCGCTCGTACCTGTATAATAGAAGGTGGTCCATTAGGCTTAAGTCTGACTCAACCAAAGAAGATCTTGTTTCTCAAGGAGTACCCCAAGGATCAGTCCTTGGTCCAATCCTCTTTATCTTGTACATTGGCTGTATTGATAATATTTTGGAGGAGTGTGGCATGCGAAGCTATGCATATGCTGATGATCGTGTCCTCGTTGGTTTTTGCAGTCCCGACAAAAAAGACGATCTTTTGGCCAGGACCACCCATTGCTTGGAAAGACTCACAAACGTTATGGCCTATAGACGTCTCAAACTGAATCCAACCAAGACTGAGTTCATGTGGGTCGCCTCTCCGGGTCGGCAGCACCTCTTGGGTACTCAGCCAATCTTTTTCTCTGGTGCAAGCATAATACCATCCTCCACCATATCCGTCCTTGGTGTCTTACTAGACGGAGCACTATCGATGGAGGCACAAGTGTCCAGGACAGTGAGCACAGCTTTCTTCTATATCCGCCAATTGAGCCTCATCTCAAGATGTTTGCCTGTGGATGCTGTCAACAGCCTCGTAGCTGCTTTCGTCGTCTCCCGATTAGACTACTGCAATATCATATATGCTGGACTACCGCAGAAATTTTTTGATCGGCTGCAAATGGCTTTCAATGCTGCTGCCAGGGCAATTTTTCGACAGGGAAAGAGCTGTCATATTTCGCCACTGCTGAGAGAACTGCACTGGCTGAGGGTCCGAGAGAGGGTGGAATTTAAGTTGTGTCTCACTGTACATAGGGCCCTGAACGGCACTGCACCCCCATGTCTCGCTGAGCTATGCTCTGTCGATGGGACTTCAAAAAGACCACTACGCTCTGCCCTTACTGCTGTCAACAAGGTTATAGTGCCCAATAGAGCAAACACATCAAACTTTGCAGACAGAAGCTTTGCGGTGGCCGGGCCGGTGGCCTGGAACAATTTACCCATCGGTGTTCGCGCGAACCAGCCTACCACCACCTTCAGAAAGGAACTGAAGACACTACTTTTCTCCAGAAGCCATGGCGCCCTTCAGATGGTCCTGGACCATTAAATGGCGCCACAGGAAAGAAATCATCCATCATCATCATCATCATCATTTGATATGAGTTTTTAATTTTAATATATCTTTGCAACTTAGATTCATGAATCTAGAATCTAGATTATTATAGATGGTCATAAACCCTTTTGTATGCAAACTAGGACTTTGTATGGTGGGTAAACTTTTTAATTATATTTTGAGAAAGTAACGACTGGTTATCATTGGTATTTATAAAATTTTAAGAATCGCAGCCTTTCATCTAATTTTAACCGTTTGACTACTAAGAAAATTGCAAATACATTTTGTATGGAAAAATTTCACTTTGTATGGCGGCTATACTTCTGATTCTCTTTTTGGAAAAAATAATAATGGAAATATATAAGTTATCATTATTTACTTACATTTATAGAAGATTATTTTTTATTAACCCTCTAACTGCCGAGAATTTTTCGATATTTTTTTTCTTTTGTATCGCAGTGATTATAATCATTAGATAGCACTATTTTATAAAAAGATTCACAAAAAATTTGAAAAAAATCGTTCGAGCTGTTTTTGAGAAAATCGCATTTAAAATTTTCAGCTCTTTGGAAGCCATCTTGAATTTTCAAAAAAGTAAAAAAAAATGATTACGAATTAAAGTAATAAACCATTTATTTCTATCAAATCTAAAACAAATTGAAATATTTTGCATTTTAATAGGTTTTTGATTTATTTTCAATTTAAAATTTCAGGTCGTGTAAACGGTGCTTTATTTTATTTTTTTCAAAAAACATTTACTTTGATTTTGTAGAAATTTATGTTTTCTTTAATATTGATTAAGTTAAAAATTAATTAATGGCAACAAATGAATGTCCATTTATAAAAAAAATGACAAAAGAGTTGACAGCTAATCAAATGGTGGAAAATATAAACTTAGAGAGGGAATTTATGTCCAAAAAACTATTTTGAAAAATACTACATTCTTTTAAATTTCATCAAAAATAAAAAATGGACAAAAATTAAAATTTGACGAAAGTACAAAAAATGTAACTATAAAAAAATGTGCGTATGTAGAATAATTTGAAATTCAATATTTAGAAATCACAAATTAAAAAAATAAAGGATAAGATAGAAATAGTCTTACAACATAAAAATTTAAGAAAAAAAATTATATAAAAAATATGAAATCTAAAACTAAACAAAGAAAAATTAAAAAAGAAAACAAAAACGAAAACGATAAAAAAAGTTTAGACAGAAAAGTATTAACTTTAAAATAAAAAAATATAATAGGAATGTAAAAAAAGAAAATAAGAAATATGATAAAAAACTAAAAATAGAAAGAATTTATATTATTTAGATTTTGGGCAGTAACTTTGTGAAAGCACATTTTAATTAATTAAAATACTTTTTTAACTTTGTTACAATTCACTTGAGTTTTATTTTTTATTTTTTAAAAAACACAACCAGTTTCGGGAGAAGCAGTACCTCCCATCTTCAGGTGTAAATATCAACTAACATAAAATACAAAATTACCAAATTAAGCAAGGATTTAATTTGTAGTACTGGTGGGGGTAAGTGGGGGGCGGGGTTTAATTGGAAACAAAGAAAGTAATGGCGAAGTGTTAGGAAAGAGGATATTATTTAAGAGGTTATTTTCAGAATTAATATTTTTTTGGATTTCTAGATTTTCAAAATTGTTCATAATTTTACCTTTGTAGGGGATGGGATGAAGGAGTTTTAATGTGTGAGTGTGAAAGGAATGGTTTGATTCAATGATGTGGTTGGCGAACTCAGAGTGACTGTTGCTCGTTAGGCAACGGCGGTGTTCTTGTATTCTAATTTTTAGATTTCTAGCGGTTTGTCCAATATATTTGAGTTCGCAATCACCACAGGAAATCTCATATATGCCACTTTTCATCATCCAGTCAATTTTATCTTTTGAGTTAAAGAGGATGTTTTTTAAATTATTGTTTGTGTAGAACGCGGGTTTAATGTAACTGGGCAGTAATTTAGAAATTTTGATAGATAATGGACCTGTGTAGAGAATTTTTTTCCAATACGTTTTATCTGTGGTATTATTATCAAGTGCAGAGTAAAGATACTTTTTAACAAGAATTTTATATTTTTTATTATTTAGCAGTTTATCTATCAATTTGTGTTCATATCCATTATTACAAGCTATTTGTTTAATGGTTGACAATTCTTGAGAGTAATCATTATTATTAAGTGGGATTTTTACGAGTCTATTTAGCATACTGTGAAAACTAGCTAATTTATGTGCGGTGGGGTGGGAGGAATGAAACGGTATTACAGTGTCTGTGTGGGTAGGTTTACGATATATGTTGAAATCTAGTTTATTATTTGTGATTTTAATGGAGATGTCTAAAAAGTTTAAGTTATTATTAACGTTTTTTTCCAGTGTGAATTTAATATTGTGATGTAGAGTGTTAATGTGGGAAAGGAGAGATTCTAGTTGCCTATCAGTACCATTAAAAATACAAAATATATCATCTACGTAACGATACCATTTAACGATACCATGGGTTCACCCATCTCCCCATTATTAGCTGATATGTTCTTAAGTAAACTGGAAACTGATTTATTAAATTCAAACCATCCCCTTGTACAAAAAATATTTAAATGGTATCGTTACGTAGATGATATATTTTGTATTTTTAATGGTACTGATAGGCAACTAGAATCTCTCCTTTCCCACATTAACACTCTACATCACAATATTAAATTCACACTGGAAAAAAACGTTAATAATAACTTAAACTTTTTAGACATCTCCATTAAAATCACAAATAATAAACTAGATTTCAACATATATCGTAAACCTACTGATGCCCCAAAAACTTCAAAATTACTAAAAATATAAAGGGGCGCCTGCGGCGCCCCTTCATACCTGGCGCCCTGGGCGGTCGCCCGACCGCCCCCAACCCTAACGCCGGTACTGCCCACAAACAAACACATGTAGTTCGCGCTTACAAATGCTGATTATGTACTTACAAATAAAACCCAAACCTCAAATGAACATAAGCCCTGCAACTCTTGCCGACATTCCCTGAAACAGGGGTGACATTGGCAAAGTGAACCATTTTTTACAGTATGGGTGGTCAACCTCATACCAACCTATAAGTCAAGGAATATTTTTGATGGCAGCATTGCCATCAAAAAGATAAAAACCGTTGCTGTAATGTTGTTTTATTTTCAGGGAAAGGAAATTTTTGAGAGGTTCTGCAAGGACAGCGAGTTTTTACCTCGTGCTCCAGATCCTGAAGAAATTATTTTTGAAGGGAATGATTCCGAGGTTGGACCTGTATTCGAAACAGAAGAAAACAAAACTTCTGAATCGGAAAATGTTACACAGCAGGAACAGTCAAAAGATAATGTTATGCCTGAAGAACAGTCAAAAGACAATGTTATGCCTCAAGAACAGTCAAAAGACAATGTTATGCCTGAAGAACAGTCAAAAGACAATGTTATGCCTCAAGAACAGTCAAAAGACAATGTTATGCCTGAAGAACAGTCAAAAGACAATGTTATGCCTCAAGAACAGTCAAAAGACAATGTTATGCCTCAAGAACAGTCAAAAGACAATGTTTTGCCAAAAGAACAGGTAGAAGAAAATGTGAGGCCTCAAGAACAGTCAAAAGAAAATGAAACTGTTGATAAACCTGATGTACCCATGGAAGATAATGCTGTCCCTGAATTAAGTCTTCCATGATAACTCCTTGTCATTCATCAAATAATATTCCTTGAACTTTTGTATTTGTGAAGTCATTGTTTATTTAAAAATGTAATATTGTCTTATCGTTTCATACTATTTTATAAAAATTATGCTTTAATATATTATGTAGTTTTTTATAAATCACATCCCTTGACTTGTAGGTTGGTATCAGGCTGACCACATGCTGTTAAAAATTATTCACTTTGCCAATATCACCCCGGTTTCAGGGAAGGTCGGCAAAAGTTGCAGGGGCTATGCTTATTTGAGGTTTGTTTTTTAATTTGTAAGTACACATGCAGAATTTGTAAGCGCGAACTTACACATGTCTGTGGGTATGCATTTAATATAAATGTTAAATGCGAATATATTTTTATCTTTGCAACTTAGATTATAGATTATTATAGACAGAAATAAGGTTTCAATGCAATTCATACTTTAACAAATATAAAATAGGATTTTTTTTTTCCATCAAATGAAAGACAGTACTTTTTAATATCATTATATTTTGTATTTAATACACATACATATATGTTTACTAAATAGTTAATTATTTTTAATACAACACAGATTTTAGGATGGATGTAATGTTTAATTTATATTTTTATATCTGTGCACATAAATATGTACAAATAAGGAATGTTATGTCCCAACACTGCTTTACTTACTTATTTTAAAGTTTATGGTTGTATTTATAAATTGCTGCCTGTGATAATTCATTACAGCAGAATAACAATCTTACTTTTATACAGTACATTTGAGGCTATCAGGGCAATAGTGGTGTAATCCACAATTGAGGTTTATTGGCGTTTTGGCAAAATTTTCATTCCTTATTATAGTAGCTACCAAATCAGAAGTGGTGTAAGATAGTTTAGCTATTGAAAAAGAGCTTTTCACTTTTGATTTGGTAGATACTGTAATAAGGAATGAAAATTATGCCAGAACGCCACTAAACCTCAATTGTGGATTACACCACCATTGCCCTGATAGCCTCATTTAGTCTACTGGAAAAAATTGGTTAAGTGCATATTATCATAAAATGTTATTCACAAACAATTAATCCATTGTTAAGAATTTTTGTATAAAAAATCACTTAGGCAGCGGATGAGCCATGGATTTGCTATTTGTAAATGACATTGTTGGTAAAGTGTGTACTTTATACTCAAAATAGTGGTTATCCATTTTTTATTAACAAAATATACGCTTTATTTTATGATAGTTTCTTTCCAACTATCTATGTAGTTTTTTTTTATCAAGAAAACTACTTATGGTGTCTGAAACCATTGTTCTATGAAATAGTAACAATGTAGTTAACTGTCATGGTGGATTCAGAGACGGACTAGTCATTTCAACAATATTTTGGCAGCTTATACATAAACAAAAAGAGTGATTTTGCTCGGTAGCCTTAGTACGAGTTGCAAAACTTGAGAAAAGTAAAGTTTACTGAAAATATTAAAGAGTGATTTCTCCCAAAATCTGCCATTTTTGTTTCTTACACTTTACGGTCTTAGCAAAAGAGTTACAGTCATGAAGAAAATCAAGTTCAAACAAACAAAAACGGCAGATTTTGGGGGAAATCCCTCTTTAATAATTGCCGTAAACTTTACATTACTCAAGTTTTGCAACTCGTACTAAGGGTACAGTTTGAAGTCAACTAAGATATTGTTGTCGCAACTGGCCTTAGCTTACTTAAATATTGTATTCTTCATAAAAATATAATTATAAGTTATTAATTTCACAGTACTTGGCACATTGTATTTTTACAATAAAATTTACTTAATTCATTTTATTAGTAAGATAACATTAAGTACATGATATTATATTCTTAAGAAATAAGGAAAAATCAAGTAAGTAGCTGTATTATAAAATATATAAAAATACATACTCATTTTTTCTCTCTTTTTAGTGGTAAAGATTTATTAAAAAAAACATTTATTTATAAAAATTTGGTATATCAACAAAAACATAATAGAAAATTTCATTGAACCCTGTAGTTAGAAGCCTTTAGATGTAGAGGATGTGGACATCAAAAAAATAAAAAAAAGATTGAATATTTGTCAACGGAGATAGATTCCATACATGTAAGAAACAAATAAGTTTTCTCATATTTTCCAAACTCGCAATTAAATTAGTTATTTCTATAACTACTACACCAGGGACATACATATCAAATACCTCTTGAGGTGTGATTCACACAAAAATAGTGCTCACCAAATTAATCACCCTATTATTATTACTAAAGATTTCCACAAGGTTTCATGTTTAAAAATTCAGCAACCTTTCTAAATCTACTTTGAAAATAAAATACAAAAACATTCTAGTCTCAATTGTCCAAAATCAGTCAATTCAGTGCTTTTTGTATCACATTCTAATAACAATTTAATACTTCACTGGAATAGATAAAAAGTAAATCATATTCATTATTCTGCACTGTTGGTATACCTGCCTAAATAGAGAACAAGCTTTGACAATAACACACAATGAACCATTACAATAAACCTAGGTTGCACCATACTAATGGAATTTGGAGATAAAAAGCAGGAGCGTGTAAAACAAGATGAAGTAGCATAAACTTCAATGTAAGGTAAAATAACATGTCACAATAAAGCAACAAAAAGTTGGGAAAGCGACACCAGACTACACAATTTAAGTAGAAATCAGCTTAACTAGTTCATATCTTTTGTTAAAACATCTCACTAAATGCGATGTTGTTCTACTGAGGTACGTTGATGAAAACATCAACTTCACAGATCTTGGCAATACAGATTGCAGATAATAATTAACTATATTATCATAATATTATGTTTCAAATGTGGCAAGGAAAGATCTTATCTCGGATAACCTACAATAATCTGAATGTATTGAGAGTTCACAGGTTGAAGATTGAAGTAAACAATTAGTACAGTCTTTTCTCGTAAGAGAACAAGCCATGCACATTCCCTTCAATCTGGGCAGAGTGAGTGCGGCGCATGAAGCGCAGCTCCTCGGAGTAAGTCATCTGGAGCAGCTGAGAGACAGACTTGGCGCCAATATCCTGGCAGCTGTGCTGGAGGCCGCTCTGCAGGTAGGGCAAGAAGCGCAGGACTGAGCCCTTGTCCACGATGCTGCCACTCACTCCCTGGGCCACACGGTGTTTGTCTGATTCATTATGGAAGTATCGGCTCATCGCTGCACCTTTTCCTTCCTTGTGTTCCATTGCCTCGAGACTTCCCATGCCTCTGTACTTCTTTAGTCGGACGCCGTCTGAAAAGAAATATTCTCCAGGAGCTTCCGAAGTGCCGGCGAGGAGCGAGCCCATCATGACTGAAGAAGCTCCCAGAGCAAGAGCTTTCACGATGTGCCCGACAGACTGGATGCCGCCATCTGCCATCACGGGGACATTGTAGTGGCGAGCGTACTCAGCTACCTGGTACACGGCGGTGGCCTGGGGGCAGCCGCAAGCCATGACTTCCTGGGTGATGCAGATGGAGCCGCTGCCCATGCCCACGCGTAAGGCGTCCACTCCCGCGTCTATCAGGTTCTTGGCTTGCTGGCGAGTTACAACATTACCCCCGATAACTTCAATGGAAGGGTAAGTGGCTTTGATGTACTTGATCATGCTTATCTGGTACTTGGAGTTTCCTTGGGAAGAGTCGATGACGATGACGTCCACCCCGTTGTCACACAGGAGCTTGAGTCTCTCCCGGTCGTCTTCCCGAGTCCCGATGGCGGCGCCTACCAGCAGCTGCTTGTTGGAGTCCTTGGAGGCGTTGGGGTAGCTGCGTGCCTTCTTCAAGTCTGTGCGGGCGATCAGCGCCACCAGCTCGCCCGCCTCGTTGATGATGGGCAGCTTGCCCTTCTTGCTCTTCTCTAGAATAGAGTTGGCGTCCTGCAGAGTGACGCCGGACTTGGCCGTGATCATGGAATCAATGGGGGTCATGACTTGCTCCAGAGACAGGGCGGGGCTGTTCTCTCGGAAGTCAATGTCTCGGGATGTGACGATGCCGATGAGGCGTTCCCCCAGCTTGCCGTTGGCGGTGACCGGGTAGCCGGTGAAGCCGTTCTTCCTCTTGGCCGCGATGACGTCCGCCACGGTGTTGTTGGGCCCCATGCAGACGGGGTCGCGGATGAAGCCGTGCTTGTACTTCTTCACCTTGTGCACCTCGCTGGCCTGGTACTCCGCCGAGCAGTTGTGGTGGATGATGCCGATGCCGCCGCACAGCGCCATGGAGATGGCCATGTCCGCCTCCGTCACCGTGTCCATGGGCGTGGACACCAGCGGCGCCTTCAGCGTGATCTTCTTGGTCAGAGGAGACGTCAAGTCCACTTCTTCTGAAGTGAAGTCGATGTAGCCGGGCAGCAGGAGGAAGTCGTTGTACGTCAGCCCGTCGCTGGAGCGGAACAGCTCCTGGACAGAGAGCCCGTCCCGCAGATCTTCCTTATGGTTGTTCATTGTGATGCTGTTGATCAGTTAGATTTACAAGGTTTCTATGTAATTGAGTTAGTGAAGTGTGTCACAAAATCTGCAGAACACGTGGTGATAACAAAAATAGTATAGAATTCGTACAAGCTTATAATCAATAAAGAAAACTTCAATGCGACCACCCAGATACGTACAAGTAGAGTGAATTAATAAGAAGGCTCTCGGTCTTTTTATTTTCACAGATTTATTTCGTAAACTCAGAAAAACACACTGACGACAGCAATGACCACAGGCAATGACATTGACAGCCGGTTTGCAATGTCACCAACCTGCAAGCTGTATTAATTTGACAGCCACATACGTAGTACTATAGTATACTTGTCTATGGACAGCCATGTAAATAAGTTAAATAAAATAGATAAATTAATATGTAAATTAATTCGTTACGTTACAACTGCGTCGCAAGCTGTTTATCTATCATCTATCTATAAATAATTAAGAGCTTTTTGAATTTCAAGAAAACAGTGATGAGCAAATAAATATATAATAATTACTTATATATCAAACATTGACATCGAATGAATATTTTTCAAACACTATCGAAATATATCGAAGAAAAAATATAGATTTTTTGATATTTCGATACTTACTAATATTATGGAAATTTCCGAAAAAAGTATGTATCTAAAAATCCATCACGGGGGGCGGGTAGACATGCAATTTGTAAGTTTTTTTTGCTTCCAAACACAGTCGCCTATAGAGCGAGGGGAGCAGGAACGCATTGCAAGAAAGAATATCGTTATTAGTAATCCAAAAATAGTAGGTAATATAGAAAAAATATCGATATTTTAAAAATAATGTATCGGTACTTTTGACGAATCGATATATTATGCCCATCCCTACAATAAATATAACGGATTACCGTGGGATAACCTCAAAAGTGACTTTGAATTTAACGTTCTTGTGGAATTACGTGCAACGAGAACAAAATAGTGACTCTAAAAATATAAGCTTTACCACTTTAATTACGATGCTCAAATCCAGAGTAAGTATCAAAGTAACTTGTATGCAATAATTATACGATAGAAAAGTTAATAACTTTATTTTTTATTGTAGTTGGCTCCATTGATGCAGAGGCTGCAGAGGTGTATAAATGCCCAAAGGAATTTAATTCATACCACGGCAAGCTGTTCTGATGACATAAAATTAGAAAAGAGTAAGCCCACATCAGTTAATAATATTGTGTTTAAATTATTGTTTATACTATAATTTATACCACACTATGAAATATTTTTGATACAGCCATCAACCAAGTAACTTTGCTGGGCAGAGCAGGCAATGACGCCCAGAAGAGAGGGACGGAGGAGCATCCTGTTGTTACGTTTTCCCTGGCCACTCATAATAATTACAAATATGAATCCGGGGACATGCTGCAAAGAACCGATTGGCACCGAATCAGTGTGTTTCGTCCGAACCTTCGGGATACTGTCTTTAACTATTTAAAGAAGGGGCAGAGGATTTATGTGACGGGAAGACTCACCTACGGGGAGATTAAAACAGAAGATGGCCAGGTCAAGACAACATCTAACATCATTGCAGATGACGTCATATTTTTGCAAAGTAATAATAAGCAATAAGCAGAGCTACTAAAAATAAATATGCGTATCATCATTGTTCTATAAAAACGAAAGATGAGAATTTTTTGTTTGAAAAGTAAGTATATATTTTGTGTTGCCGAAAATGAGATAAACATATCGCACGCTTAATCATAAAGAGCAATATTTAACTCAAAAAATAAGAATGTTGGAAAATCACGTTTGAAGTTCAGACAACCTGTACAACTTGTATGGGATGAAAATGGCGACCGATGTTTTATCTCGGTCATATTCGTCCAAATTGAACGGCTGTCGCATTCTATCTATTCTTCTCGCATTGTTCTTGCGTTTTATTACAAAATCTCGATTTTCCCAATTTTTGAGTTATTGCTCTTTATTATTAAGGGGCCGTCCATAAATTACGTCATCGATTTTGGCCGATTTTCGACCCCCCCCCCCCTACAGTCATCCTATAGTCATTATCTAATGACCCCCTCCCCCCCTCTTGCTGTAATAATGGATGAGCTTAATAATTAATAATGTTATATTACTTGCATACTATTTTGGATATTGTGTAAAAATTGGTATTTACAAGAACGACGTCACTTCTGGGACTCGTACATCATTTACCATCATCCGCAGACCAGACCCCCCCCCCCCCCTAAATGCGAATGACGTAATATATGGACAGCCCCTAAGCGTGCGATATGAAAGTAAAGCATTTTCTGTGTTTCCGTATATTAGCCTTTATTTTTAGCGAATATCCTTTATGATTCAAGTGATATTTGTGAACTCTTTGTTAGTAACTTAATTTCTGGAATTTTTTATTTTCTGGAAACCTAACATAAGCAAACAGTAGTTATTTTTTTTATGCAAATATATGTTTTTTCACATGCAGAAACGCAGTGTCTGAACCAGCAATAAAAACAGGCATTTGTTTTCATAAAACTGCCAATATATATGTATCAGTTTATATTTTTCCTGTCTTGTCCTGTATTAAAAGTCCATTTCCTTTGGTTTCAATGTCACAGAATAATCATCTCATCTTTTTGCATTATTGTGAAATCAGTAAAGAAAAAACTTGCCTCTTATTTTTAGTTTTAATCTTACAGTATCATAAGTTACCGTTTAATATTTAGCTGACTTCCTTCCATCTCATTTTTTTCTTAAGCTGGTATCTAAGCTGAAATAAACTTAGTATTTTTCATAGATTTGTTTGATATATCATGTTTCCTTGGAAGTGTCTTTGATCCGATTTCTGATTTAGCATTCTTTGTTAGGTGAAAAAAATATTTTTTATCTTTGTTTGGCGCAAGACTTACTGCAAACTTTTCTGAACACATTATTGCAGAAACTTACCAGCGTTGAACTGCTTTATGAATATTTTTAAGGGAATCTTGTATTTTTGTAGTATTAATTTAATTTTGTATTGTTTTCTAATTTTTTTTTCTTACTATCTCATAAAGAATACAATGATCTGTCATGTTGTGATGATTCCTCCAGTGCTGCCATAAGTGAATATTCATTACATTTATGTATTGTGAACAATTAATTACTATAAGAATCCATTATTACTATTATGTGTTCTGAGAGATGTCTGGAGTCCATATTATGAGAGAAACAATCACTTTTCCCCTTTTATGTGGTTTTTTAGTCTATTCCTGGGTCTTTGATTTGCACTTTTTTTACACTTTAGGCACTTTCTACTCTATGGTCGCTTTTTCCCCATTTCCTGTTCCCTATTTCCAGTTTCCCCATAACCCGGTCGCAATTTTTACATAAAGCGTCATTTTCCCCTTGTGGTCACATGTCAGTTGATTTTACCTTCGAAAATTTGAGTGAATTGACAATATTCCTGGGCAAAAACATTTAAAAGAGTGTTATTTTACCATCTTGTGTCCTTGTGAACAATTAAAAACTAAAACAGGTGATATTGTGGTGGTTAAAAGTTCGCATAAGTACATATTTTTGTTGGTTATGCCACGCTGTCATATTTACGAAAAACGTTTTTCGTTATTTTAACGGAGTTTTTACTTTATATAACATCAAAATCAATGTTATGAGTTGTGATAACAATAAAGGGCAACCTCTCGACGAAATCTCACAGGATTCAGGTGATGCGTCACTAAAACGCGGATACGACACTTCGGAATCAGGTCCACCGCCGCGGCGTCAGAAACGGCTGAGGGTTGTCTTGGACCCAAGGATAGATTATCTGGTTTCCCACATCGTGATGCTGACGAACGCAGTTTTCGGTGACTGGCCCGCCAGTTCTATGGAAAATCTCGTTGAATCGGCGGCAGGAAACTCTTCCAGCAACTTCCTCTAACAACCTTCGGGACTGGAAGAGAATGAGGAGGCCCAGGAAGAGCTACTGCTGAGCTTCCAGGAAGCCGCCACAACGGTGGAAGAACCAGCTCACCCCAAGGCCAAGAGCAACAGGGTCGAAGCGCTCCAAAGGCTCCAGCACTTCGACAGTGAAAACTGGGCCGGAGTAAGGTACGCCGAGGTACAGAAAAAGTATCTGGCAGAACCGGCGTTCGTCGACCTGGCAGTGAACGATGAACTTCGCCAGTGCGACGTAAGCTCCCCTATTCAGGCGAGCGGTCGTTTGCAGCCATGTCCCACGCCCTCCTCATCCAGAAAGAGGAGTTCCAGTCTGGGCTTCAGACCTTGGTCAACTGGGGAGCCCGGAGCGACACGACTTTGGCGAGGAAAGCCCTTTTCGAAAAAGTCAAAACGCTGTTCGCTCTGGACTCGCCATACCAGAAAGTCTCGGAAGACATCCTCCAGACGGTATGGGGGAGGCGGACAGAGGCCCTCCAGTTCCGCAGGAAAGCTGTGCTAGGGCATGTTAAGGAAGAGCAGGTGAGAGGGGTTAAACAAATTCCCGCCGAGTACCGAACACTTGTTTGGCAAAGACAGTCTCACGTCTTTTTTCTCTAGAGTGGGGACCACCGACAAATTGTCAGTGAAGACCCAGTGCCCTCAACCCAGCACCTCATCGAAACCGCACGTTCCAGTACAGAAAAGGAATCAGTTTTTTAGAGGGCAGCAACGACCCACTGCGGAAAGCAATCGAGGCCTTAGAGACGCTCCAAATTTCTCTTCAAGAGAAAAAAGGGCAGGGAATAACACACGGTCAGGAAATCTCAAAGGAGACAGACGGAGGCATCCACGAAAATGACAAGAAACCATTTCGCAGAGGATGCTTGAAGTCCTCCCTACAGGTTTGGACGTCACTCGGAGCACCAAACCACATCCTGAAGATGATAATCGGAGTAAGAATACCTTTCATCTCAATTCCCCCTCTGATATTACCACACAAAAAGACCTTAATGCTATACCAGACGAGTCCTTCACCCGAAATGGACTCTCAAATAAAGGAAATGACCGAATTCGGCGTTATAGAGGCCGCGGAGTCATCTCCCAGCTTCTTATCAAAAATGTTCCTAACACCCAAATCGGACCGTTCCTCGAGAATGATTTTCAACCTGAAATCGTTAAACTTCTTCCTGGACCCGGTTCCGTTCAAACTCATAGCCACTACAAAGTGCCAGAGTTTCTGCAGCCAAACAATTGGTTGTCGAAAATAGACCTATCGCAAGCCTTCTTTCATCTCCCAAGTGCACAGAAACATTGGAGATTTTTGCGACTGGTCTATCGAGGAGAATTACTTCAGATGACAAGTCTGCCCTTTGGCCTTTCATCTGCCCCCAGAATGTTTGCAACCCTTACAAATTGGGTAGCCCAACTACTGAGGCGACGAGGTATTCGGACAATCGTTTATCTCGACGACTTCCTCCTTGCGAGCCAATCCAAGGACGATCTTTGTCGGCAATCGCATCTAGCAGTAGATATCCTACAATCTCTGGGGTGGTATGTAAATCTCCAGAAGTCAGTGCTCTTCCCCACTCAACAATTAGAGTACTTGGGAATCGTTTGGGACACGCACAACAATTGCAAATTCCTTTCTTACCGGAAGCAAGAGGCATTGTGCCACTCACTTCGAGCAATACTGACTTCTCGAAAATGGTCCTTAAAACTGGCGGAAAGTCTCCCAGGAAGACTAAACTTTGCCAGCTTCATGGTCGCCTCCACTGCAGACAATTGCAGATAGCGAGCAGGCCACTGAAGCACCTGTCACCAAGTAGGTCTTTCTTACCGGAAGCAAGAGGCATTGTGCCACTCACTTCGAGCAATACTGACTTCTCGAAAATGGTCCTTAAAACTGGCGGAAATTTAATTTAATTTAATTTTTTGGTAATTTATACAGCGCCGTCATGTGACATCACCTCGAGGGCGCTTTACAAATATTAATTATAAAATAAAACATAATACAATATAAAATTGAAAACAGAATTAATAACAACTTTAAAATAACAGAACAATGAAATTGAATAAAAAAGTCGCTAGGTCTAATAATGAAATTAAAAAGTACAAAATTATACAAATTAAATTAAAAGAGTCAAAAATAGTCAAATATTATAAAAATTCTCAAATAGGTTGTCTTTAGGCTTCGCTTGAAACCTATTAACTTATTAAATAAGTAGTTTATTTCTAATCTTCTTCTGAAGGGTTCTCGGCAGTAAGCAAGATGGCGTTGTCTTCCGCTTGAAGCTCTGACGTTAAATTTCCGATCTCTTGGATTCTCTTCCTGCACCTCTGTCTCCTGCGCAGCGCATAGCAGAACACCCAGCACCATCAGGGCAGACAGGGCGGCAGACAAGATAGCGGGGAGCAGGAGGTTGTCACGGGCACTGTAGTCCTTCCTGTCTCCAGCACTCACCAGCACTGGGATGCGCCTCCGCAAGTTCTTCCCAGCTCTGCACCCTCTAGGCCTTCTTTTAAGAGTCACATCACGCTGTACTGCAGTCATGGATTGTATCCTTTCAAGGACCTGTACTTTCGGCGGCACTGAGATGGTACGAAGAACAAGTAGCTCCTCAAGTCCATACGTGAACACCATCATGACAGCTGTCAAAACAAACAACAAGCCAGACGTACCTACTTGTACAAGCACTTGGCAACAATAAAACTTGATTGTCAAATACAAAAACCCAACTGTCAAAAACAAAATCAAAACGAAAAAAAGAGCAATAAAACCGACCAAAAACACAAACTAACACTCAAAAAACAAAGTTTATAAAGCTCGTCACAATTTAAACAGATAAAATTGTTAAAAATGGTAAAATGAGAATTAAAAATGATAAAAATGGTAGGAGCAAAACACAAAAACGTCAGGCAGCTCAAAGCGCCATCTGTCTACTCGGAAAGTCTCCTAGGAAGACTAAACTTTGCCAGCTTCATGGTCGCCTCCACTGCAGACAATTGCAGATAGCGAGCAGGCCACTGAAGCACCTGTCACCAAGTAGGTCTTTCTTACCGGAAGCAAGAGGCATTGTGCCACTCACTTCGAGCAATACTGACTTCTCGAAAATGGTCCTTAAAACTGGCGGAAAGTCTCCTAGGAAGACTAAACTTTGCCAGCTTCATGGTCGCCTCCACTGCAGACAATTGCAGATAGCGAGCAAGCCACTGAAGCACCTGTCACCAAGAGGGTCCATACAAATGACCGAGGACAGCTTACAAGAAATAGAGTGGTGGATAGGGAATGCGAACGAATCAAGTTCCATCCACAGGGAAACCTTCGGACATTTCTTGACAACAGATGCGTCAGACTTAGCTTGGGGAGCAACTCTGGACGACTTGATGCTGTCAGGACAGTGGACCGTTCAACAAAAGAAGTAGCACTCCAACCGAAAAGAGTTGTTCGCTGTTTTTGCAACCCTGCAACGCACAGCGCACGACCTTTCCGGCTCCGAAATTCTGGTACAATCAGACAACACGACAGTAGTCGCCTACATCCGCAAGGAAGGGGGCACCAGATCCAAAACACTCCTAAATCTTACTCGAGATCTGTTGACTCTGGCAGACCAATGGGAAATCTCGCTAACAGCGCAGTACCTACCGGGAAGATACGGAGACGCGGATCACCTATCAAGAGGAAGATCCCCTCCAGAGTGGCATCTCTTACCAACAGCAACGAAGGCCATTTTCAATCATTTCGGAGTACCAGATATAGACCTGTTCGCATCCACCATGGCACACATGAGTTCAACTTACGTGTCCAGAGACTCCACAGACTCATGCGCAATCTTTCAAAACGCCTTCAGTCGGCACTGGCTCTACAATGTGGGTCGGATATTTCCTCCGCCAAACCTTATACCGAGGATCCTGAGGCACCTAAACGGGGCGACCGGAACTTACCTACTCGTGGTCCCGAGGTGGCAGAGGGTCTTCTGGCGTCCAGACTTAATTCGTCGATCACTCGTACCTCCGATGCAAATACCGAACCTGGTGTCAGTACTAATCAACACATCAACAGGCAATCCACCACCCAGGATTCAGGATCTGGAAATGGAAGTGTGGAAAATTGGGACTGGGGACAGTATCTTAAATTCCTGGAACGCGGAAGAGAAAAGACTGTTCCTGTCAGGATGGCGAGCTTCCCCACTCAACACATATAAACCTGCTTGGCAAAGATGGTGCCGCTGGATACTGGCGAATAATACCCATCCCAACACACCATCTCCTAATCAATTGGCAAGGTATCTAGCGCAACTGTTCATTAACGAAAAACTATCATACAGGACTATGCTGGTACACAAGTCAGCCATCGTAACCTTCTGCAACGCAATGATGGAAAATAATCTCAGCTCAGATTTCCTAGTGAAATTAAATTTAAAAACATTAAAAGCACTAGCAATGGTAAAGATCAACCCTCCTAAGTCCCCTGTGTGGAATCGGCAGATAGTGAGAGACTGGCTAGTCAGGAACACTCCTCGATCAGATTCTCTCTATGAAGTTGCGTGTAGAACGGCAATCTTACTTCTGTTATCTTCAGGAAGAAGAGTACACGATCTGACCTTGCTAAATATCACAGAAGGAAACATTCTCGACGAAGGCACATCAATTGTGTTAATTCCATTCTTTAGATCAAAAACAGATACCCTCAAACACCGACAATCTAATCGGAGACTTCTGGAATCCAAGGAACACAACGTCAACCCAGTCTTCTGGATAAGGAAGCTGATTGAACTATCACGCGAAAGGAGATCAGGACAAAATCTTTATAACCTGTTCATCAGCACCCGAGTACAAGTGAAGGCAGCTGCAAGAACAATCATAGGAGGATGGGTAAAGAACACGCTAAAATCAGCAGGAGTAGAGGCCACTCCCGGCAGCACACGTTCAGCGGTCGCATCACTTAATCCAATAGATAACATACTGGAAAGAGGCAACTGGAAAAAGGAAAACACTTTCAGAAAATACTATCAGAAAGAGATGTTGAAACATACAGCTCCAGAAGATCTTTCCCTATTTCAACCAGTTAATATCAAATAAAGACGTCCCCGGTCACCAGGAGATAATAGACAGATCTCTCATAATATGGACTCCAGACATCTCTCAGAACACATAATAGGGGAGTTTTACCTACCATTAAAACTCTTATTATGTTTCTATAGATGTCTGGAGTCCAGGTAACCCCTACCTGGTGTATTATGAGCTTTATGAAAAATTGCGACCGGGTTATGGGGAAACTGGAAATAGGGAACAGGAAATGGGGAAAAAGCGACCATAGAGTAGAAAGTGCCTAAAGTGTAAAAAAAGTGCAAATCAAAGACCCAGGAATAGACTAAAAAACCACATAAAAGGGGAAAAGTGATTGTTTCTCTCATAATATGGACTCCAGACATCTATAGAAACATAATAAGAGTTTTAATGGTAGGTAAAACTCCCCTATTATCCACATTTGTAGGATTATGTAGCAAGATAAATATTTCTAGGTATATTTTTTTTAAATGAAAGAATAAATATTTTTCGCATTCTATGCATTTATATTTTTTTCTCAAATCCTACAATAATATAACACAATGTAATGGAACAGAACTTTGAATTATGACCATACAGATTTATTTATCTATTTGTATTTGGTAATGAATGTTGAAACACGTGAAGTGTTCCCCTCCTCCATTACTACACACATATAAGGCCATGACTGCGGGGCAGAAACCCCACAACACAAATACATACTTCGCTCCTGAAGTGTGCTTACCCTGGAACATTTGAAAGAAAGGCGGAAGAGTGCCTCTGAGAACTGTTAATTTCCTTATTTAGTCTTGTTTTGTGGCTTGACATGTCTAGCCGCAGCTCATAATCTCTTTATAAAGAATTTAATTATCAATAATATTATAGTAAAAATCTTTCTCTATAATCATAAAGCTCTCTTTAATCTATAAAATTTACCTTTCTGTACAAACTTACTCACAATCTAGTAATAAGTTATTTACAATATTTCCAGTTAATTTTTCTTAATCGGACAGAGGAGTCGTTTGAGAGATCACAGAAAAATAAAGCTGGAAACCCTAAAGTAGTCTTTCCTACTGCTTGCTTGGGAAGCAGATTATCACAGAAGTAAGAGAATATTGTTCTTGATGTGCACCGGAGCAAGCAGCAGTTCCATTTCCTCGGGGCTACAACTACGTACGACTAAATATAACTACGCTTACAAAAATAAAGCTTATCTAAGTCCTGAGAAAAATATTGTTGAAGACATTTGAAGGAAAAATTATAAAGAACATATTGATGAAGATTTAACAGTCAAAATTGTAATAAAGTAAATCTGCAGCTGTTCCTGTGGAATGTTACAGTAACTAGTACATAAGTAAGTAAATAGAATTACTTATTCACATAAGTTTATGAAATTGGAAGATCTTATTGTTTTTTTGTACAATGTCTGCATTCGAGTAGCAATGTTAAATTCAACACTTTGTTCATAGTTACCCAAAGGGCAGGGGAGACATTAAAATGAATAGTCATTATTATCGATGTTTGAATGAATAAAAGGTGAAAGAATAGATTACTAGTGGTTGTTCTTACATAATATAAGAAACAAGACATTTAACTGATAAAACAGTGATGTTATTGTTACTTGTTAATCTCCTTGATCTGAGGGATATAAATTACAAAATAATTCACAAAAAGGAGAAAAACTAAAAAAACATTCCAGGAAAGTTTCATCAAAAAAGTAAAGGTACTAAATTATGAAATTACAGGAGAGTAACATTATTATTGGCACATGTAATCATTTAGAGTGTCTTATCACATATCACTTATACACTTAATCATTTGCACATTACAGATTTTCATCAGTCTTCTCAGGAATAATATAACAAACAGTCAAAATGTCTTGATTGTAAAACTGTACAACAATCATTGATGCGCACTTTCTTCATACTTGAGGTTGTAGTGCTCCTTGTCCCGGGTGAGCTTCTGCAGGTTTTCTCCAACTATCATGCTGATGCGGTGCTTTTCCGAGAAGGAGATGGGCTTGGGGGAGTCAGGATGTGGCCGCTTGCGGGAATGAGAGTCTGAGGGCATGCTCAGGTCGGTCGGCATGTTGTCGTCTTGCACCGGCTGAGGATGGTTCCATGAGTGGTGGCTGATCTCCTCTTCCAGCTTGGGCTCTGCCTTGATGGTAAGAGACAGTGGTGTGTTGGAAGCGGGCTGAGCCACTCTTGTGGGGCTCATCTGCTGACGTAGTAATGAGATGTTCTTGATGTTTTTCAGCTCGGTTGGGTTGCGTAGAAATCTGTGGAAAAAGAAAAAAATTACATATGACTGAATAGAAAAAATGTAATCTCATCTTAGATCTAAAAAATACTGATATTCTACAAGGCAATGTAAAGCAGATATGAAATCATGTTAAAATATTTAAAATTTGTTGAGACTGCCTAATAATGCTAGATTGCAAAATGGTACAAAATTAGGTAGAAAAAAATGGCCTCATGACCTGAGATTAAAAAACCCATTACATTCAAACATTCATACATGAAGATAGTAATTCTACTTAGATATTGATGATTTCATATTATGGAGTTTCAAATGATACTTTTCATACGATTTCATTTTTTTTAACGCTTATAGAATGTAAACTCACTGGTAACAATGTCTCTCCCCCTGCACCTTCCTCAGGATGTTGACTCTGTAATAGTATCTGAGGGCGCGGGACATCTTGTCGTAGTTCATGGATAAGTGGTTCTTCTGTATTCCCCACAGCTTGGCCAGCCCAGCAGGGTCCACAATCTTGAACACTCCTGACTCGTGGTTCTTCCACGCTATGTAGTTGGTGTATCGCTGGCTTTGATCATTGAGGAGTTGTTGCAGGAAGTCCCATAGTAGTCTTCCATCTGAAGCAAAAAATACATACATTACAATTTGATGATAAATGCTTCAGTGCTCATTCAACTTCTATTCTAAGTATGTTGAAATATAACTTGTATGGCGATAGGTCTTCTTCTTCTTCTTCAGCTTGTTTTAGGACTAGGTCCTGTTTATTCTCGGGTTCACTCCTGCGACGCGGATGTCCAGCTGTCCTTCCACCTCTTTGGTGGTCGTCCAGGGGGTCTGCTGGTTGATGGTATCTCGTCTGCCGCTATTTTCACCATTCTCACCGGATCCATTCTTTCGACGTGATCTCTCCAGTAACGTCTACTGTTTCTACCCCATCGCACGACATCCTCGACATCACAGATCCTCCGAATTTCGGAATTTCGTATTCTGTCTCGCATGGTCAATCCTGCGATAGGGCGGAGAGTTTTCATTTCGGTGGTTCGTAGGAGACTCTTCGTTCTCGTGGTGTCGGCTCTGGTTTCGATACCGTATGTCATTATCGGTCTAACGCAGGTCTTGTATCTCTTCATTTTACTTTCTTTCAGCATGTGTTCGTTTCTCCATACAGTAGTACGCAAGCATCTAGCTACAACGGCAGCTTTATTTGCTTGTTCCGAGACTTCTTCGTAAAGGTCACTACTGCTTGATACTTCAACGCCTAGGTATTTGAATCGCATCACTTGTTCTATTGTCTTATTGTCTACTACAAGTTTGCATCGTACTGGCTGTTTTGAAGTTACCATGCTTTTTGTCTTTTCTATGGAAATTTTCATGTTGAATTGTTGCGCCGATATGTGGAATTTGTGTAGTAGTCTTTGGAGGTCATCTTCACAATCAGCTATGAGGACTGCGTCGTCTGTATAACATACAATATCGATTTTCTTTTTTCCGAGAGAGTAGCCCAATTCCAATGATTTTATATCTTCAATCATCTTGTCCATGATGATGTTGAACAAGAATGGACTTAAACTGTCTCCCTGTCGTATGCCGACTGCAGCTGGTATTTCTTTTGAGAGCTCATTGTCTACTTTTATCCTCATTTTATTGTGTGTGTTCAGTTTGTGGATGGATTCTATAATTGGTTTTGGTATACTCTTTTGAGTCATGTTATCTATGAGATAGGTGTTACTGTTATATCAAAGAAAAACATACAACACAGGCATGAAAGTCGGAAGAATGCAACTTTTTTCAAACTTTAAAAGACATTAGGTTAGTTAACCTTTTTGATTCTGAATATTCTGGCCATATGAATGCCCCCAGTACAGAATACTTTTTCAAGCACATTTTTAAAAACATTTATTGATTTCCTATCTTAATTGATTGACGACACTTCTAACTATGTGACCAGTCATGTATTAGTTATTCAAGAACAAAAATCACAAAGGTTTATCACATATTTCCACTTGCAGTCTTTTGAATTCTTGAACACAGATGTCAGGGATAAGTTCAAAGTTGGATGACGTCTATGATTGACAGCCGCACTGTATGCAAGTTTACACTTGACGCCTATGCGTGTCACCCGAAATTAAAGGGTTAAATATGCCAGAAGGTATTCTGTTGAAATTAAAAAGCAGAAAAAACTTACTTGTATTAGGTTCGGCCATATCATTTGGGAAGAATTCTCTGTTCATGTTCTTGAATGAGCTGGAACCTCCGGGGGTGAGGGGAGGATTGTGCGAGGGGGTGGTGGGTTGTGAGGGGGTGATGGGATGGGATGGGGTGAGGGGCTCCTTGGGAGAGCGAGGCTGTGGAGGGGGCAGCAGGCACAGGGGCGCCACCGCATAGCTGGGTGTAGTGGGCGGGGTGCTCTGAGCCATAGAGTGAGGAATAGCTGTGACTTGGGTGTTGTTCTCTTGATAACTGTCCTCGTCTGAGTCTGACTGGTTGCTACTCCCCGAGTTGCCGTTTCTGTATATTGTCTGTACGTAATTTGCGGCGGCGTTTATCTCTAAGTGCTGCGGACTGCCGGACTGGCTGTCGAGGGACGGGGCGGGGCTGAGGGTGACGGAGTTGGACTGGTTGATGAAGTGCGCGAGGTTGGCGGCATGCTTGGCCTGCTGGAAGGCAGACTCGGCGGAGGGCTGGTGCAGGATGCCCCAGCTGGGCGTGGGGGGGTGGGAGTGCGGGCTGGGGGGGTAGGGCCCCCGGGAGGTGGGCGTGACAGGGGAGCTGGGCAGGCAGCGGCCCAGCATGGAGGACTCCCTCACTAACATTTGCAGGACATTGTGCAACACGTCTCCCACCCCAGGGCAGCGCTCCCCAAGGTCATTCTTGGTCAGGAGGCACAACGCCTTACCTGGAAACAAACAAACAAATTCATTAGTATCATTCCTGCTCTTTCACAAATTGTCAAATTTACCTATATTACAGAATTAATCAAATTGGTGCTTTCAAATCCAAATTGTCTGTTTTCAAACCATGAAAAAATAGGGGAGTTGAAAATGGTTATTTACTTGAATTATAGGTTGACATGGCTGATCAGTCAATGTCACTTCTTTTTGTGGAAAGGTCAACAAACAGCAGGGCTTATGGTCATTTGAGATTCGGTATTTTATGTTTTCAGTTCATAAGTGGCATGTGGCAACTTAAATATCAATATATCTTAGCAACTAAGATTTTAAATTAAAAGTTAGTTTCAATTTCATAACATATGCATAAATCTATTTTTATTTTATTTATAGTCATACTATGGTCTAGTAAATTAATGGCTTTGGGAGGCAGTCATGTAAAATTATAATTAATTTTAATGTTATTTACACTGCTGGATATAGGCATACCCTTACGGGAGAAAGCCAACGTTTTCAGGAGGCACCTTCTCATGTTGGACTGTCGTCATAACAGAATATAGAGACAGTCATCTTGCATTAAGGGTACCTCCTGAAGATATTGGCTACGTCACCAATGCAACATTGAGAGTTATGTAAGTTCTCCCATAACGGTTTGTTTAATATTTGAAAAGTGTAATAAATATTGAAATAAATTATAGTTTAAAATGTAACCATAACTCCAGCTTAAACATAACATTAGTAATGCAAAAGCTCACCATTCATCTGGAACATATCCATGTCAAACTTGGAGAGGTCAAACTCTCTCTCGCACCACTTGAGGAAGGTGGCCACATCGTCTCTTGACCAAATCCTGGGGTCCGGGGTGAGAGAGGCGGGCAGCTGCGACTTGAAGTCGGGCAGTGGCGAGGCGGGGGGCGCCGGGGGTGGGAAGCCGAGGGGGTAGCGCCACAGCAGCTCCGAGGGGTTGAAGGGCAGGGCCATGGGCAGGGTGCGCTCCATGGCGGCGGGGGGCAGCTGCAGGGGCAACAGCTTCATGCCACGGCCGGACGCAAGCCTGACCTGCAACACAAACAGTCACCCTCCTGTTACATTTGGCAGTGAAATTACTACAAGCTACTTTCCTTTCCCTTGACTTATAGGTTGGTATGCGGCTGACCACCCATGCTGTAAAAAATGGTTGACTTTGCCAATGTCCTCCCTGTTGGTAGGACGGCAAGAGTTGCAGGGTGTATGTGCATTTGAGATTTGGGTTTTTATGTTGTAGGTTCACGTGCGGCATGTGCACGCGCGAACTTGTACGTGTCTGCTTGTGAAAATGCATATAATGTGAATCACCAATGTAACATATCTTTGCAACTTAGATTAGATTAGTTTGCTGAAAACCCAGTTGACTTGAGAATTCCTTATATTTGCCGAAATCTGGCATTGCTCAAATCAAACTTGTCCCTTTTTTTTAATACATGCTACCTACCATCAATTCTTGGAAAAATTATGCATGATTATGCACAGTTAATGCATTTAATGTTTGTTTTGCGGTTCATTGCAATGTAAGTGAAGCGAAAATGAGCCATTTTTGAGTTCGGAAATTGTTTATTTGAAAGTATATAAGTACTTACATGATTTTCTATATTTTCTGATAATCTGATCATCTTCAGTACCTAACCCGTTTCCTGATAATGAAATAGGTACATGCAAAGCATTGTTTTATTTGGGTATTCCCCTTAATTCACAGTAAACTGATAAGCAGAGGTCAATGATCAGTCCAAGTGAACTCATTAAATACATTAGTTCTATTATGTACTAAAGAAGTTAATCAGTAGAAAAAATAATTGAGTAGGTAAACAGAATTTTTCAATACGCAAACATGCTTTTCGAAAAGCATGCAAGCTCATCTTGATTTATGTCATGTGGTAATTAATTATCTTTATTTAGGTCCATTAAAATCAAAATATACTGATAATCAGATAAAATATAGCAGGATATTTTGCTAAGTTTGTGTTTTTACACACGTGTAGTAAGTACTAACTTATAACATGGAAGTTTATATTTTGTCTAAACTCTGAAGTAATGAGATCAGGAAGATTTCACATAAATAATGTGTCATGTAATGCGTTAACCTTTTATCTTTATTAATGTTTATATAATAATAATGTCTGATAACAACAGTTATTAAATAGAGAATTTCCTGACTGACTTTAGTAAGGAAAATTTTGGAAAAGATAAAATGGAAGATATTATTATTATTATACATAAAGGAAAATAAGGATCTCAACAATACTATTAATTATTAATTTTATTACAAATATTTTCATACTTTTATTTCTGCAATATATTTTAAAGCAGCACTTTAAATAAATCAAAGATTTTTCCTTTTAAATATTGCGGGCAAGTTTGATAAATTTTGATGGAATATTGGTGCATAATGTGAATTGAAAAAAATGTGATCTATTCACGCAGAAAGCTTTTCTCTTCATTAGGCAAATGTTTTCGTTTTCTTTATTATTTTGGGAATGGCAAACAATAGTAGATAGAAATAATATAAAGACCGTAGGTAAGATGGTATGTATAATGTTGTTAACAATCTGTAGGCTTCTATTGATAAATATCTTCGCTATTAACTGAAATTGGGGTGACATTAGCTAAAACCAGCTATTTCTTCACAGCATAACGGAATGCAAGCCTTATAAAAGTCTTGGTTTATATTATTAATACAAAAGTATTAAAATATATTATCAAATAATTTGTTGGCACACGTTTCTCGAACACCCTTGGGGTGATTATTGTAGAAAACTAACCTTGTATTTATCAGCCAAACAATTATATAATGTGACCTTGAACTTGTCTAGTGGGTGAGGGGTTATCGACCTATCCAAGTAGTCGGTTACGTAAAATTATGTAAGAAATGGATTATATTTTCATTTGTTTCAAATTTCACAAATGCATTGAAGAGATTTAGAACATAACTTAACAGTGAGTATATCTCCGCCTTCAGGTATATTTCGTTAGAAATTGATTATGGCAGATTTTTAATGGACCCCACAAGAAGATGACAATTTTTTTTTTTTATTTTTTTTTTTTTCATATTTCTCATCAGTAAATTAAAAAGATACATGGTTCCAACACCACTAGGTTCATTACTTTCTATGTTTTTTTTTAGTTAAAACCTCAATAAAATAAAAACTAAAGAAGAATGTCTTTTGAATTATTTCACCAACTTACATAAGTACATAACTTACTTACGTACAATTTGTTGGTGATTCTAACTCAAGGTCATTTCAAGTATGTAGCTACTTAATGAATTATTGATACCTGAGAAGTGTTTTTTGACGGAAATGAAATTTTAATGATTCTTGATTATTGGCATTTCCTGTGTGGTTTTACTTTGGCAAAAACTCGAGATGTTCTATGGAGTAGGGTGTGAGAAAAATGTAATACAAAATATGGACTACGAACTTACATAAAATTAATGAAAAACTAAGGTAGAATGACTAAGCTTTTTACGTGCTGCGTAAACATAATGTACTCAGCCCGGAAAATTAAATATCCTCGTATCTACCTACTTGACCGTACAAAAAATGTATGCGATAAAGAAACAGAATTGATTGGTATTGTTCAAAAAGGTAGATAGAATTAAGAAAAGGTAACCGCATAAATTATTACTAAAAAAAGATCTTGTTTACATTAAAATATATGTTTTTTAGAAGGTTGTCATTAGTGTCAAATTGTCTTAAAGTGATGATTTGAAAGTTTTTACTAGAAAGGGGTGAGTTTGGGATTTCCCAAAGTAATTGTGTAAGACGAAAAATATCATGCATATCAATTGTGTAAACAATGAGATAGCTAATCATATCTATAGATGATTCTGAAGAAGCAATTTTTTCGAGCCGAACAAAAATTGAAAAGACTGTAAGTAATGTACAATATTCCAGAGGGTTGTCGACTACACGGCTACTGTCACGGATTTGTATCGCCACCTTCAACAAAACGCTGATAAACTTGTCCTCTCGTATGCATCTGAAACCTGGACTCTGACCAAGCGTGAACAATGTTCTCTCAACATCTCTGAACGGGAAATACGCGGCAGTATTTGAGACCCAATAAAGGAGGAGAGCATAATGCGAAGAAGATACAACTGTACCAACAAGTTGATGTGGTCCGGACAATAAAATCCATTGGTTGGGCCATCAGAGCTTGGAAAATATAGTAGTGAAGAAAGATGGACCCAAAGTGGAAGGCCTAGATCAAGATGGCTGGACGGGTGGTGGCGTGCGGTAGGTAGGAGTATGGCACTGGATGAGGAAACGTCAGATAGGCAGTGGTGGTCAAGAAAGTATATCAAGGTGGAGACCCACCCTGCGTTATCGTGTCAGGGATGATGGTTGTCGACTACCAAAGATATGGAAAGAAAGATGGATGTTTTACAAGACCAAGGATCATATCGTGTCCTAACAGATCGGAAGATCTTCGAAGGGAAGAAGAATGTTGCCTTACAACTTTATCGGAGAAATCTTCATAATTTTAATTACTCACTGTTTTCAGAATATAAATAAGATCAATAATAACATCAGGTGCATCTGATAAAGACGATATTGGCGATAAGATATTTTTGGTATATTTACTCTGTTTACTTTTTATAGATACTAATTATTGATGACTAACTATTGTACGAGTAATTATTGTTTATCGCTCGGCATACTTTATGCCTTTATCATCAATTCAGGTGGCGACATTACGAGATGTCTTTATCTCATAATTTTATTGAATTAGATGGTAAACATTTACATTAGAAAAAAATACTAAAAGTAGGCAATCATAATTTCCAAGTCTCTTTTCAAACGATCCGGTCCAATGCCAGATCGGAAGTCGATAAGTGTATCGGAATGTATGCCAGATTACACACGGGTTGTCCGGCGATCCCATACATTTCCCGAATGGATCAGGGCTGAAACCGGACCGTGTGAAAAGCAGGCAAGGCCTGAGTGTTTCAAAATTTGCTTAGCGACTAAATAATGCATGAAAAGGACAATCTTATGAGAACTGGTACCCCCCCGCCGTTGTTTTGGGGAAGCATTTGGCTCCGCCAAAAAAAAACTGTTTTGGGGAAGCATGGTAGCATAAAGTTTGGAAAGCATTGCCATAGGCGGATTTATTATTACAGGGAAATATTATCGATATACATACAACACTCCTCTGATAATAAAAATAACACTGAAGTCCCTCCAGTGGATGCGGGCTTTTTACATATTTCAATGAAAGATTTTGTTTTTTTAAAAAACCTTGGGCAAAGACGAATAGCCGTTTCTTTGAAGGTTGGATGAACCTATAGGAACGGTCTTGAGATAGGTGTACGAATATTCCCCCCAAAATTTATACAAGTTATATATATGTATATGGTATGAGAATTTGCACTTTTTGATGGGCTGACTTTTATCAATGTCACTAGGTACTGTTTCTGGGAAATGCGGCAAGAACAGCAGGGTTTGTGTTCATTTGAGATTCCGTAAGTAAACTTGCATTATGTGTAAACGCGAACTTACAAAAGTTTGCTTGTGGGCGTGCATACAACATGAGTGTTAAATATTAATAAATCTTTGCAACTCAGGTTATAGATGAAAGAATGAAGTATGTATATGAAAAAGGATGTTTTCAAAGAAATTGCTAGCTTTGACAGACTAGACGTTATCAGCAACAGGAAGACACGATATTTTATAAAAAAAATATGGTTTCACAATAATACGGTAGGCAGTGATAACAACCTGTCGCTAGATAAAGAGTGTTTGCTTCACTATCATTATGTGCTGTGTACACAGACGTATACGACACTATCTCGTAAAGTACATGCGAGAGCCCTTCCGCAAACAGCTACACAGACTGTCAGTTCATTACTCACATTAAATTCAAATATTATATCACTGAATATATTATGCATGTTAGAAAACAGGAAATGTTTTTTAGACAAACTTTACAGTCATTGATAGTTTTTTTTTTTTATATAGATGACAATCTACTTACGTAAAATCAATACACAATATAAGCTGCAAAGAAATATTATCATACGATTAATATTTAATACGTGCCCACAAACAAACACGTCCACGGCCGCACTGCACAGGCTGCATGTGTGCTCACAACTTAACATCCAAACTTGGCAATATCAACTCTTGTCGCAATTCCATGAAACAGGAATGACATTGATAAACTGCACCATAGGTGATCAACATCATACTGAAATTTAAGTCAATGATTATCATTATCACAAAATGATAATAATGACAAAAGAAACACCTTGATTGTATTTTTTAGCCAAAGGTGTATTGCTATAGCTTGAACATGTGTGCTGAATACCAGGGGCGTGCATCCCATACAGGCACATGTGCAATATATAGGGTAAAAAAAACCCTTTTTAAGCTTGACATTGATATTTACAATTCAAAATTTAAGTTTGCTTGGAGCCATCGATAGCACTTCAGTCAATTTCAAATGAGTTATCTTAAAGGAATGGGAGAAAATATTTATTCTGAAATGTATTTGCCTATACCCTATGCACGCGCCTGCTGAACACCTTATTACTAAAGTATTTGCAGTAAACGAAAGGTTTATTTCGATACATGTAAACAACTGAAATGTCCTTGAAAAACTTCGCAAGGTTAGTGTGCGGAAACAGCTGGACTACAAGCAAAATTTCATGATGGAAAATGTTCAAGATACCAAAAACAAGATCACCAAGTCTTCGGTACTTTGAGGCCAATCGCTTGGTATGCTTTCTTAGAAGAATCAGTAGAGAGACTGGCAGGCTGACAAGGAGGTAGCCAGTATACTCGTAATGTACACCCTTACATCCCTCTTTTCACCCGTATGAGCTGCCACGTATTTGTATACATCAGCAATTTTTTTTTTCCGTATTTAGATATATACTTTTTCGACCTATAGGTAAGGATAACTAAACATGTATAAATATATGATGATGATAAGGAAGTAGAATACATCTTTCCGGGCTTGTAGACCATGGTCAAATAATTCTTTTGTAGGCTGCTTTATTCTTTTTGGAAGGCTGCTACGTTTCGTCAGTAACATACGACTGACTTCTTCAGGGCTTGTACTTAGACTAGAAAGATGGATTCTACTTCCTTATCATCATCATCTGAAGCCGGCCATGAAAGCCTAAAAATACTTATGTATAAATAGGTTCACGTTGTCAATTTCTACTGTTTGAATACGGACGGGAAGAGTCGCAGGGTTCATTCGAGATTTTGGTTTTATTTTATTTTATAAATCAACACACAACATGCGTAAGTGCGAACTAACACGTGTCTGCATGTGGGCATGTATTGAATATGAATCTTTAAGTTAACGTATCTTTGCAACCTAGATTGTAGATAAGCTATATATTTTATGCATAGATGGTTAGAAAAAATATTATGAGATTAATGAAAGTACTTTTTTCCTAAATGTGACTATACCTAGCCACTTTCGAATATAGCACATCCTTTTTCTACAATGTTTTTTTTTTAATATCACTTTTGATTCGATTCCAAGAATGAGTAAAAAGGTAGTCAATTAGTATGTACTTAATAATTATTGTTAATACCTGCGTATCGAGTTTTTTTATAATTACACCACCTAGAGTATTTTTCCAAGTATTTAAATGCCATGATAGGAATAAGGAAGTGATTATCACAGCACTTATCTTAAAACCTTTAATGAATCACAACACCCCATTAGTGACTTTTAAAAAATAGAATTGATTTACGTACAGGCCGATGTTGACTAAAAAATAGAGTAAATAATACTAATTTGGAAAATAATGCGTCATTAAACTTTTTATATATATATTTTTTATGAGATTGCAACATTGACTCTATGGATTGCAAAGAGGTCCGTGCGTGAATTGGCGTTACCGAGTTGATAGGGAAAAGCAAAGACGTACAAATGTTTTGTTATTGGTTTCTAAGGACGGCAGCCCCACACAAGACTGACGTTTGCTCGGTGAGAAAAAGGTTTAAAATTCAAGTGTTCCAACCTCATCTATAATCTAAGTTGCAAGGATATATTCATTTAAAGTTCTCAAATGCATGCCCACAAACAAACACGTGTAGTTCGCGCTTACACATGCTGAATGTGTACTTACAAATAAAATCCAAATTTCAAATGAATAAGCCCTACAACTTTTGCCGACCTTCCCTGACACAGGGGTGACATTGGCAAAGTGAACCATTTTTTATAGTAGCCTCATACCAACCTATATGTCAAGGAATACAAGCAATTAAATACATCCAGTTAAATACAAACAAACAAACACTAGAAAATCTACAAAACAACTATAAAAATTAAAATTGATTCTTGGCCTTAGCCGCCTACATTACAGATCAGCCGCTATTTTTTCGGTCCTTACATACTTCTTTCATTTCATCCAGAGTCATAACCTTTTTCATACAAGCTCTCCTTTATTATGACTCTGGATATCCCATTCATTCGCTATTTCGGAAATTTGGTCCATCCACACCTTTCTCGGTCTTCCTCTACCACGACATCCTTCTATTCTTGCAACATAATATACTTTCTTCGTCAATCTTTCATCATTCATTATGTGAGTAAAAATATAACTTGAAACACATCCCTACAAATAATAGCAAGGCAAATAATTAAATAGCCGCATACAATCAAAATCGGCAAAATAAATGCATCGAAATGATTTCCTTTGTTCGCATTTATTTATCTCAATCAAATAAAGTTTTTCTCCAAATGTTTTGTGTACAATTAAAACTTTTCCCGCTTCCGATTTAGTTTTGTATTCACCCCACGTCAAGAGATGTCGCTATCAACGCCAAACACGAAATCAAAATAAGAATGTTGTCCCGAGAGGACGTCTTCTCGCTGTTGGAAGGATATTCGTTAATTTAGGAGGTAAAAGCCTAGACGAATCACTCGATTGTCTTCCGTGTTTTAAGCCCGACAATATTTATCGATCATTTGCCTTATCGTTATCACACCTTATCAGCTTACAGCCAGTAAGTAATGATTTTTGGGAGGTATATTTTTTTAGTGAACAAACTAGGTAAGCCAAACTTTTCAGGGTAAGCTATACTGGACTGAACACAAATTTGAATTCAGAATACTTATTTCAGCGGGAACATCGCCCTTATTTGGTATTACGGTCCTTCGCAACTGCTAACAGAATATTAGATTGCCTTTTCCCTAGTAACCCAGCCGAATGACATCACATTTTTTGCTACTAATTTAAACGTGCCAATTCAATGTGGCGACATATAGGCATTTTGATGTCATAAAAGCAAGGGAGGACAAGCAATGAGAATATGAAAGAGTCGGCTTGTGGGATTATATTATTCAAGTAAAAAGTCTAATAGCATTCTGACTGAAGTCATAGTTTACAACAAATTAAAATGTCCAAGACATGAAAGGTATTGATAAATAATTAAAGATGGTGTCTCACCTGAGATATGGTGATTTCCTGGGGTTATCACGCGCTAGTAAATCCAGAGATGTAATGTAACATAGCACGCTACCATTCACTGCACTGACAACAACTTGTCGCTTCAACACACTGAAATATGTAACAACTAAAGTGTTAGTCAAACGTAATCCAGGATGTTCTCAATGTCCTTATCACACAAAACGATTATCTTATCTAAGTATGAGAGATCACAAATTTGTCTTGTCACAAAATGATAACACCTTCCACAATAATAATTGAGTTATTATCATTAAATCCACTGTTTTCCTTCGATGAGAGTTCTTGTAAATATCAAATGGCTTCGTTATTAGTACAAGTGTTTGTTTTTTATGTGTTTTGAGAGACTCCACGACTGTTTCACAGTTCGCGCTAGGCTCTGACTGCCGGTTCAGTGGGATGCGTGGATCCCCCTCGAGTGTCCGGCGTCGACTGAGGAAGGACTGGCGGGGAGCTGTGCGGCTCGCGGGAGTAAACACGCGTACGGCGGAAGAGGGGAGGGGGAACCTGCCACACCGCCCCCGCGCCCTCCGCTCCCCGCACGCCCTCCCCCGTGCGCTACCGCTCGCTACCTCAACTCTGGGATTCACGAAGTATGTAAACTTACTATTGAGATTCTCGTAAGTATTATTTTTTATCTTTTCCGCGATAAATGGACTGCCGGATGTAAAAATGTGTAATGCTTCGTTTTTCTTCAATTAACTGTGGCGTTTCTAGAATAATAGAAATAACGTATGACTCATAAAAACTACAAAATACTTACCTATCTTTGCTATCTAGGTAATACTTATAAGTACTTATATTTCTACGTGAGTTTTTTATTTAAAAAAAAATAGACAATATTTTTAATTTTATACTAAAAAAATACCCCAAATCTCCGAAGAACTTAAAGTCTGCAATTCCTGTCACTATTTCCGGAAACAGTAGCGGAGTTGGTAAATGTAGGTAAACTATTTTTTTGCATCATGGTAGGCCTCATAACATAATAATTAGCCAAGGAGTACTAAATTTAACATGCTAAATGATTAATATATTAAACCAGAAATTATTAATAATCAAATTTTGTTATGCTGATGGTAAAAGTAAATGTTTGGTGAGAACTTCGCAACCATTGCAGGCAGACGTCCCTGAAGCAATATGGCGAGACACTTGACTTCAGCACTCGTTATTTATTATCATACTAGCAGACCAAACCGCGCTCTCGCACGGTTGGCTGCTAGGCCCTACGGGCAGTTTGAAGTCCGGCTTCGCCAGCACAATTTACCCCTGCTCTGATTTTTAAAAGATCCATGAGAACTGACCAACAACAACAACAAAAAGTGGACAGTTTTACGGTAGAATCCCAGGCCTGATCGTGCTATTTTCTATTGTTGTGCAGGTGCTGAAGTCTTTATCCTGCTTTTTATTTCTGCTCTTTATTTTTCTGTTGATGGTTTATAATGATGCTCGCCACGATCATTATCAATTAAGTGTATAACTTGTATTTTCTGCTCTTTTTCGTTTTGCTGGTAATAGTATCTTAAGCGTACCTGTGTTGCTTGCAATTGTCTTATAGTGGCATGAAACATGACTGCGTTTGCCATACGGCATTGTTTTGTTGGTACTGGTGCTTTTGTTTTTAGATAGTTCCAGCTGCTCTTATTGACATGAAATGCCTTCAAACTGCTCGTCCTGCTCTGAATTATCTTTTGACATCTTTAAACTGCTTGTGATACTTTTCACGATATTTTAGTGTCTGATACTGCTTGGTACCTGAAGATACCTTAAAATGCCTAAACTCACAATCTACAAAAAATCTAAGTATGGGAAAACGTTCGACCCATCGACAGAACTCTAAGAAAAAAATGACTTTTGAAAATTAAAAAAAAAAAAACTTTTTAACTTTTTTCATTTTTATATATAAGACACTTTGTATGAAATTTTACTTTTTAAATATTTGTTCAAAGAAATTTGCCGTAGAAAAAAAGTTTCTTCCAACATTTATGGGGTTTACTAAAATGCATTTTATCTTCGAGTATGAGACCTAGACATTCAAAATGGCCGCCTGCAGAGCAATGTATTTTTTTAGTTGGTATGGCGGGTATGCAAAATATACACTCGGCGTGATTGTCCTATTACATATCATTACATTTCGCTAAATTTTAATTGTTTGTGTAGCATCAAAACAGTTGATTTTTTAACTTATAAATTTGACTTTTTTGTGAAAATCAGGTTTTTCAAAATTTTGTTGGAAAAAAGTTGTCATTGAAAAAAGTTTTCTTTCAAAAAATGTTGACATAAGCAAAACCAAATTGATCATTGAAGAAAAACCTTCAGACTTTTAAAATGAACGCCAGTTGAATGTTAAATATTTAAGAAACCAAAAAAAATGTACGGCAGCTACTCTTAATCCTTCATGTATTTTGTTGTATTTTTGAAAATATGTAAGTCTGTTTATGCTCAGGTGGCATGCTTAATTTCAATGTTCCAACATTATGCATGCGCCCGTTGTGCTACCTGAAAGTTAGAATTTTTTATTTTTTTCTATGTAGGTATTTACAAATTTTGTTTGAAGAATTTACTTTTTGCGAAAAAGTTTCTTCCAAAAGTTGTTAAAATTACTAAGAGACATGACTGTTTCGAACATCAAGCCTGTAAATTCAAAATGGCCGCCAGCGGCAAGATTTCAATTTTCAGTCTGTATCGCAGGTATACGAAATATGCACGTGACGTCATCCGGACCCTGACAGTTGTTTAAGTTTGAGCATTTTATGGGGGTATGCAAAATAACAGCATCGTGCTGCGAACGGTCTGGGCGCCCATAGTGGTACAAATATACAAACAAACGGACAAACAAACAAACGGACAAACAAACACCAAAAATTCTGGAACACAGCGTTAGTTCAGTTTGTCAATAGAAACACTTTGTAGAAAAACATTTTTGCAAATTCGAAAAAAACAGACGCAAATACCCCCTAGATTTTTATATAATAGATGTGAACTCGCATCTCACACGAGACTTCCGGGTTCCTTCCAGTTCTCAAATACACTGTTGATTTACGGCGATATATGCGCCGTTCGTATCATTATTATTTTAAATGTACAGAAGATTAGTTAAATTTCAACACTAATTATTTAAACCAATCCTTTTTGTTAATTGTAGCTACATATTTTAATTACAAATTTGATGAGGCTGTTTTTTTGTTTATGGTCATCCCCCCCTGTTCTAAGGAAAAACACCTAGAGTTGCAGTGTTTGTGTTCTTTTTCGTATGTATCTCCGTAGTCCGTTGTCCGGTCGATAGCTCAGGTGGTAGAGTGCTTGCATTCCATGCCGAAAGCTCGGGTTCGAATCCCACCGAAGGTGTCAGAAATGATTTCCCGTTTCGGTGTTTATTTCAAACCCCAAAATAAAATACCGGCAAAGTTTACTCAGCCTTCACAAGAAATGAGTACCAGCACTCTCGAGAGCTGGGAAACCGCCACTTCAACTGAAGTGGTTGGCGTAAGGTCGACCCCCTTACCTGTAAAAATAAATAGGTTGAACTCGCCACATGCGACCCCTTCGGAGATAACGCGGCAAGAAGTTACACTATATGTGTAGCTTAGTTGCGTTTTTTTTTTTTTATGCGTTTTCTGCGCATACAGCAAGCCTACGCGTGAATTTTCACGTGCTTGCATTTGAACACGTGTATAAAGTATGAATTGTCAATGTTATTATAATTTTGCAACTTAGATTATAAATTGTAGATAGGCATTTCATTCCTTCCACACAGATATTTTGTAAAACAAAAAAAATCCGGAATTATTTTCTTTGGAATATAATTTGCCGATATGAACATCGTAAAGTTACTTAGCCCGATTGAAAATAAAACTGTACCTACGAGGAATTTCTCTACTAGTATTTTTTTCAACTCCTCTTTTGACTATTAATTCGTGTTTTCTTAATGCTTTCTTATCATAACTTATAGATATCTCATGAAATTATTTTTGGGGTGACTAGTGCCACTAAACGGCGCTTTATAAAATTGGTCAGTTATTATTATTACTCCAATTATTTGTAATACAAGCAGGTATACATTTGAAGTGTTAAATAGGCCATAAAGTCTTTCTCTTCTTCGTCTTCTTTGAGCTCACGAGGAAGTATAGTTTGCTCGTACCTTGCATCACTAGGCGGTTTGAGCTCATTCAATATTTCCTTATTTTGAAACACTCTTACAAAACTACATGTACCAGCTTCTACGAACAAGTTACTTGCCAGTAGTCGATCTAGAATTCATCCATTTCCACAGCCACCAGTATTCAATCCTGTATAACTGTTTGCAAAATAACCTGTACCCCAAGTACCTATATAACCACGATTAAACTCAACAGCATCGTTTTCTCAAAAATGCAGTGAATCTAAAACGGCTAATAGAGGTTTTGTTTTAATTTTCACACAAGTTTAAACACCCTGTTACATACTTGATGTGGTGAAAATTTGCTTTTAGACCGGTCCTGAAAATTGCATGCTGAATTTTCTCAAATACATATTAGCCATTTATCATTAAGCTTTTTAATTAGAGTTTTTCGGTTGGCTTATTTGCTAATTCGACTGAGTAAGGTTTGCTTTTAGAACCGGTCAATAAAATGAGTTGATTTATTTTGTTTCTGTAAGAAATTTTCATGCATTAGAAAACTATTACTTATAACCTTTCAACTAACTTATATGTACTTAGTCTTCCCAACGTGAAGTGTGAAATTCACGAAAAGTACGAGACCTAAAATGAATTTTACTGAACTTTTTAATTGAATTTAACTGAATTTCACTGACCGGTCCGTAGTTCAGTGGTAACACTTCGGACTCTGAATGGAGGGTTGTGGGTTCGAATCCCGGCGGGGCACAAAAAATATACCATTTATATTTTAAAATTTGCACTTCGCTGGGTTGAAAAATTCATAAACCTTTACCAATGACCGGTCACCGAAGGTCCATCCAGCCTTACAGCAACTGGATCTTGCTTCAAAATTGGCGCTTTGTAGCGATGACGACCAAGCTCGTAAAAAGGTCGATAGCTCAATTGGTAGAATGCTTGCATTCCATGCCGAGAGCAAGGGTTCGATCTTAAGGTTTACTGAGCCTTCACAAGAAATGAGAACAAGCCCCCCCTTGAGCTGGGAAACCGTCACTTCAACTGAAAGTGGTTGGTGTGAGGCCGGCCTCCTTACCTGTAAAAATAAATAGGTCCCGAATCGCCACATGCGACTCCTTTGGGGGTAACGCAGGCAAGAAGTTACACTATATGTTTAGCTTAGTTGCATTTTTTTTCATAATCAATGTATAGACAGGCTTAAAGATACCATGTATCAAACCCTTGTCCCTTGTCGTTTTCCGCAATTTTATTGAATAAAAACACACACAATGCCCACACCTGTTTTGTGACTTTCATTGTGATGTCGTGAAGAAGTCAAGACGCGGTATTCTGAACCTGGAATGGAATCCGAGGTAGCGGAAGCGAGTCGTGATTGGCCATTCCCTCGGAGGAGAGGTCACGTGGTGTCAGCAAGGAAGGAGGAAAGGGGGGACTTCCTTCACCAATACCCCAAGTATAGAACTCAAAGTTCCAACTCAACCTTAAAACTGTATGGAAATCAAAGCGCGCGTCTTCGGTTTCATACCAATTGTGGTAAAACTCTGTGGTAGAGTTCTAAATGATAAGTTGTATACTTGGGGTTCGGGAGCTGGAAACCGGTTCGCTTCCTGCCTCGGCATGTCCGTAATGACCATCAGAGCAACAGACGAGCCGTCTTATCTGTGAGTACGTGGAAGAGGATGCTGGAGGAACAACTTGTTCTTCATCAGCATCACTGATAAGCGATAACATACGTAAATGCACAGTCTACAATATATCGTCTGGATCCTGGCAAAACGTTCTTATTGGAAAAAATGGGGTTTGAGTGAGTTCAAAATATTCTCCATTTCAAGTCCTACAATTAATTTTTTACAATGATGTAGGTTTAAAAATTAATGAAAAGATTACATACTTAACACAATCTTAAAATTTTTCTCGGGTTGTGTAGCCATGTTCAATCGGAAGTTTGTTACACTTTTTTGTTATACTTTTTTCCGGACGTTTCGCCCATTATCTGCGATGGGCCTCCTCAGCGTATTTTTTCTTTAGGCGTTCTGATTTCCTTAGCACGGAACTGTCAACGGCCTGTGGGTTGGTTATTGTTGTGGTTATTGTCCCAACAATAACCAACCCACAGGCCGTTGACAGTTCCGTGCTAAGGAAATCAGAACGCCTGAAGAAAAAATACGCTGAGGAGGCCCATCGCAGATAATGGGCGAAACGTCCGGAAAAAAGTATAACAAAAAAGTGTAACAAACTTCCGATTGAACATGGCTACACAACCCGAGAAAAAATTTAAGATTGTGTCAAGTGCCGGCCGTGAAAGCCTTAATGTACAATTACATACTTATGTATGTAGTAAATGTAAAATTTTGAATGCGGTATTTTTGATACTTTACAGTCTCCAGGGCTGAAAAAATTATGCCAAATATTTTATTAACCCTTTGTAAATTTAGCGCTTTAAGGGTCGTTGGCTATATTTTTCGTAGGTTGTTTTTTATTCACTTTTTAACCTCATTTTACATAGATTGTGTCCGTCGGTGTGTTTTGTTATTTTTATCTCTGAAAACGCACTTATATCGCATTTGATTTAAAATTAATTAAGTATATCTCAGATCTCAGTTGCAAAAAATGAGACTTTGTCTTTTAACCCGGATGCACCGATTTTTTAATCACTTGATAAATAATTCAATTTTAATCGCTTCACTTACATAATTTGCATTATTTAATTAACATCCGTGGTATCAAAAATCTGCACAAACATTTGATAGATTGCCTAAAAAATAAGCAACAAAATCTTGAATTTTTTTTCTTCCTCTTTCCATAGATGTTTGTATGGAAATTTGAAGGTTACAATCGTGTAACGAGATGTCCTGTTCACTATTCACCTTTTTGGAGTCTTCCCGTTGCTCATCGACCCTCGAGAGGTTCACACTTGGCGATTTTTCGTAGACTTCCGGGATTTATTCAGAATTCTGTTCCTCCAGGACCGTCTTCTTCCTCTGCTCCATCTTGCAATGACCTCCACGTTATAGACTCTGCATATTTTTCATTTGCTGTCCTGCCCCTCAGTGTTCTACGAGAACCTCATAAACTTTAAAACGGTTTGTACAAGTATATAGGTACACTCATCACCAATTTAATGACAACCAGGTGGGTCTTGGCCGCATTGATCAACCGTAGCCACCGCTGATTGTGCAACGCCTTCCTCCTTGAGCCCCATTATACTCCTACCGCACGACAGTCTACCACCACTCCATCTAGTCCCCTCAATGTGGGTCTTGCCACTCGACCCTTTGGGTCCAGCATGGTCCATTCGCTGAATGTAAACCAGCCTATGGAGTCAAAAGTTTGTTAATAAGTTCAAGGTTATCGAAAAATCGTGCATAATTCGTAGTTATATTTTCGCTCTTCCTCAACCTTTCTCAGTCCACTCCTAGACATGAGCCTCGATCCTCCAATCATGCCTTTCCATCAGCTGCTTTGTTTAGCCATGCCCGTCACGAAATTCCCTTGATATCGTCCAACCACCTCAGTTGGGGTCTTCCTACTCTTCGATTGGACACTCTGAGTTGCCATTGGATGATACTTTTTGGCTACCTTTCGGGTGCTGTCCTCAGTTAACTATCAATTAAGTTGTATTTAATTACATCGACATCATCTTACTCTAGTTACGTTGATTGTTTAATAATTTATGAATTCATATAGTATGATAATTCATCAATTGTTACGTAAATAATAGTTAACTATTATCCTTTGTGTTCTGCGATTTCTCAGCGTATAAACAACAGAAGCGATCAGTATAATCAAATGCAAATCACTGCGCTAATGCTTGTATTGAGAAATAATCCTAGGAAATAGGAAATAATGAAGTACCTAATAAAATCACATGAATGGCAGTTATTAATTAATGTATGTGCATTTTTTTTAATATGCAAAATAGTATGGAAGATTTTAAACCAGTTCGCACCGTAATATACTTGCGATATAATTTTCTCATATCTTCAAACATAGATACCAACCTACTTATACAATACATATTCAGGGGTTTATTTTCCTTCACAGTAACAAGAAAACTGCCTTGATCGGCAATATCTTTTTCAGGGGAAAATGCAAAATAATAAAAAAAAAATAATCATCCATATGCATTTGCAACAATCTTATGAAATTTATTCAGAAAACCATTTTTTAAATTTTAATTTCTGCTCAAATATTTTCGCCTTAAAACAAATTTAAAGTGAACTAAATCTATGTATTTTTTTTAAATACCTGTACATACAATGGACTATTACTTTATGAACCACCAAGCCCTAACAAATATAATTTTATGACAGATTTTTTTGTTTTAAAATATTTTTGTTTAAATCTGCCACACAATCAATGTTCAAAAAGTGTTTTTCTTTGGTTCATAAATAGGGAAATCTAGCTGGTCTAGAAAAAAGTTATAAATACTAATCAACAGATCGACACTATGTTCGAGCGGACAAAATGGTGTTAATTTGACTGGCGTACGTTTGAAATAAAATAACACCGGTTCGAATCTCGTCAGGCCCTCTTACAGTAGCTTGTGGCCACGAACTGTTAATGGAAGTCATTTTGATACTACATATCATTTAAACATTCATATTAATTGATAATATGAATAACTTTTTCTAGCCAGGACATTTTACGTAAATTTCCTCTTCTCGATCGAAAGTTATATCTGTTTTTGAGAAATGGGACAATTTTCTTGTCTATGGACTATCATGAATAACAAGCGTGTTTAGTTACGAACTAATAGAATTTAAAATTTAAACGTTAAAAAAGTTCTAAAATCCGGTTTCGCAATCAGCACATAATAAAGTAGAACAACTAGATCCCCCGCTAAGTCATTGTTAATTCTACACGAGAAGATTTTGCATTGATAATGACACAATTTCCAATTCATCAGCTTACAAAATAGTTTTCAATACATTTTTAATCAAGAGCACTTTGCTTTCGGTAACTCGGTTTTTCTCATTTTCACCTCGTCTCTTGATTACTAATAAATAAGTTGCGGAATATTTAATGTCAAACTTTTTCCTAAAGGCTCGTTCATAAGCTTGTAGATTGAACAATTTCCTTTTTCTTTCGACCGGTGCGTAGTCTAGTGGTTAGCGTTTCGGACTCGTAATGGAAGGTTGTGGGTTCGAATCCCGTCGGAGCTCAAAAAATATACCAGTTATGTTTTCAAATATGCTCTTCGCTGGGTTGAAAAATTCATATAACTTTACCAAAGGTCGGTCACCAAAGGTCCATCCAGCCCACAGATCGATCCAGTCTTACAGCAATTGGGTCTTGCTTTTGAGGCGTGATTCACACAAAAACAACGCATACCAAATAAATCATCCTTATATCATTATTATTATTATTGATTCTTTCTCTTGCATAGAGTGAGCAAACAACTCACTGAGCCCAGAGTGATGGTTGACGTCTTTAGCTGCGTTATATGATCCAAATTAGAGTACGCTGTCGAGGTTTGGACTCCTTACCAGCGGAAGTACATAGATATGATAGAACAAGTCCAAAAAAAGTTTCTCAGGTATCTCCTTATGAGGCGTCGTGGAAGTTATCCACAATTCATGCATCATGAGGAGCTACTTCGGGAGACTGGATTTAGAAGCCTGGAAACGAGGCGCAACAGGTCCCTTATGGTGCTCACTCATAAGTTTATCAACGGCTTAATTGACAGTCCCACCCTGTTGGAGGGCTACAGGTTGTATGTGCCTGACGACTACACCCGAGGGCGAGGACATGATCTATTTCATGTACCGAAAAGCCGTACTGATGTCGTGGCGCAACACCCTGTGACTCGGAGTATAAAGCTCTTAAATAAGTCTAATATAGACATTTTTGAGTGTAATTTATAAACATTTACAAATCTTGCAATAGAGTTCCTCCCAGCGTGTTGATAGCTGTGAGGGTGCACTGTAATAAGGGTGACCTGTTGTGCACAAAAAAAAAAAAATACCATTGAAGAGATGATAGAGGGGACAAGCGTCCGAGGACAATCACGCCGAGAGTTCGTACAGCTACAGGATGTATTCGCAGTCCGCAGATATCATATTGTGCTGTTCCTTCTACGAGGAGCGATAGGATGTGCGCTTTATGATTCGTCAGTTTTGTGTAAAGCCTTCCGGATTACAGAGTCGGAGAGCTATGCTTGAAAACGACAGACTATTGGTGTGTCGGACTAGTGAGCGCCGGATATTTTAAAAAACATATTTTTTACTTCCTAGAAATGTGACGCTATATTATTTCATATTAGACTCTTTTTTCCACAGGTTTAGTCGTATACGAGTATTGATATGGTTTTGAATATATTTTATTTAAGAATGGAGTCTCCTTGGGATAAGAAACTTTATTTTAGTAAGCGGTTACTACCTGGGGCGTAAAAAAAACTTAAAAAGAAGGTTATAATTTGTGACTGGGATGAAAAATTTAACAGTGAAAACGATTAAGTCGGAACATTTTTGTATTTGGAACTTTTTCTCGGCGAGAAAACGTCAGTCTAACATGGAAAGGTGGTCCTTAGCAAACAATAACCACATATTTGTATGCATTTTCTCTAGAAAAACCCGGCCGGGCTCCGACATAATATTGTCTATGCGGATTCACGCACAGATCTCATTATTTAAAATATTTTTGAATAAATAAAAGTTAAAAGTTAAAAGTTTCAGATGAATACATTAAATATGGCTTTTATGAACGACTCGCAATAGTTTGTGTTTTTTCCCACATTTTTTTTGGCATTTTTAAATTTTGACATTTCATCTGTTTCAGCTTTCTCTTCGTTTTTTTTACAGAGAAAATAATGATAAAAAATACTTTCATAAGTCCTCTTATAATTCAGAAATGATATAAATATATAAATGATCATTACTTTAATATATTTAATCTTAAAAATGGGCATTTTTTAAATCTTTAAAGCCGAATTTCGGCCGAATGCCGAAGTTCGGTTCAAGCTACCGAAATTCGGTTGAACCGAATGTGGACCGAACTTCGGCCCATCGCTTGTATTAATTAAAGTATTTAAATTTAATGTTATTTTTTCTGTGGTCCACTTCTCTGTATATTTTCTTGTTCCTTGCCTAAAAGGTTGATATGAGGCAGACCCCCATCCTGTAAAAACATGTTTCACTTTTGCCAACGCCACCGCGGTTACAGGGAGAGGTGGTAGGAGTTGCAAGGTTTATGTTCATGGGAGGTTTGGTTTATTTTGTTAGTACACATGCAGCATGTGTAAACACGAACATGCATGTGTCTACTAGTGGAAACGCGTTATATAGGTAGGTATGATTATTAAATAATATAGGTAGGTACTTATTATTAAATTATATTGGTAGGTACATTATTGAACGTCAATATAACTTTGAAACTTAGATTATAAATATAATTCTATGGACCACATGGACCTGTGATGCTAGCTCGCCTAGAAAAAAATCGTACTCTATCCAAGTCCACGATGTTGCAATTTTGTTATCCACGTATTAATGAAATCTTGTTAGATAAACAAAAATGTAAAAAATATCCTAGTAAGCTTTTATAATTATGCAATAATAATTAGTGTGTACAAAAAATTAAACAGGATGTGTTATTCTCCGTTGCTTATGGTAATTATTTTGCTGTGCAGTTGGTAGGCGTGTTCGGGTCAAGAAAACAAGCGCCATTTTAAATGATAACCCGTGTGACTCGTGACAAATAAAGATTATAAATACCTAAATGCTATTTAAAATATAGAAATGCTTATTATTCGAAATAAATAATTATACTCTGTTATAGTGCTAGATTTTTGACAATGGGTTATAATATAACAGATAGTGGACCCTCAACAAATACCTACCTACCATAGACAAAATAATGCCCCGTCATACGACATTGCCAGGGAAAATACAAATCAATATTTTTTAACTGGTTGCTAAGGTACGCAGTTCCATAGAAGTGTGACGATTGCCCGACGGGAAAGTGCGTAATCTAAATCATTTGACCTTTTTTTTCTGTAGGTACTGCATATTGGAAAGCAATGCTGTTTCATTGAAGTTCCTTAATTTACAGGCTGGTACAAGGCTGACCACCTATAGGCACGATAAAAAATGGTTCAATTTGACAAACTAACCTCTGTTTCAGAGAAGGGCGACAAGAGTTGCAGAGCTTATGTTTTTTAGACATTTATGTTTTTTTTTGTAAGTAGGTAATAAGTACCTACACATGCAGCATATGTGTAAGCGCGAACATTCATAATATGTCCGCTTGTGGGCATACATTTTAAATATAAATTAAGATGTTAATATATCTTTGTAACTTAGATTAGAGAAGTTTTCGCTCGATTAAAATTCCTTATCAGGCGCCACAGTTTAATAATGGTGACAAATTTGCGTGTTAAAAAATATGACTAATGAAGAACGAAATCCAGGCTGCGGTCAGTCTGTCAATGGTTTGTTTCAGGATGTGAGATTACTTATAAGTCGTATCATATTATGTGTAATGACAATATTAATGCCGATTGTGTGACACAATAATAATACTCAACTTAAATTTTGCATCGATTTTAGGTGCTGCCGAGTACAATCGTTTTTGTTTATGGTCGGTGAGTAATATTGTACCCTACCCGAAAAAGTGAGACTGTCGTATTTTTATGCAAATTAATTGTGGAGAAGGTGACAGTCATAACATTTCATGTGGTGCATTAGATCTGTACGGCAAATTAATATGGCCAGATTAACTTAATTTCCATCGTACATCTTGGTGTATTTGGATGCGCTCCAGAATCCAGTATCACAAGCATGAATCTTTACTAAATGCGTTTATGTATGGAAAGTGAAATAGAGCTTACACTGCGCGTTTAAGCTTCCATACATTTTTTTGTATACGCTATGGATGTGTTTTACTCGTATACTTGGGTTACAGGATCGGGAACTCGGAAACGTACATGAAAATGTATGAAAGCGTGTTTGTGCGCACGCGCCTGCGCATGTATGTGATAATGTTGGCGTCCTGCCCGCGCGCGCATGCGCACCGACACCAAAGACGCCATTTTTACAGACAGCCCGCGCACAGGAATGTCAACCGCGGCCGCTTCCTTCCTTGTTCTTTTGTGACATTTCACGTTTTGTACCAATCTGCATGGCGAGATACCGGACTCTACGAGCGTTTCAGAAGTAAGGACACAAATAACACGAAATGAAATCTCAAAGAGCTTTTGATTGTGTGTAGGTACTAATTAAATTATTTTCTATTTTCAAGGTATATCCTATCATATTTACGAAAATATACTCATGAGCTTCGTTGGTAATAAAATAAAACACGAAAATAGAAGTACCTACAATTTAATCTAATCTAATCTAAGTTGCAAAGATATGTTACATTGGAGATTCACATTACATGCATTCCCACAACCAAGACACGTACAAGTTCGCGCTTGCACGTGCCTCATGTGTGCCTACAACATAAAAACCAATCTCAAACGGACATACACCCTGCAACTCTTGCCGTCCTTCCCTGTAACAGGGGTGACATTGGCAAAGTGAACCATTTTTTACAGCATGGGTGGTCAGCCGCATACCAACCTATAAGTCAAGGAACATACACGACAAATTACATTTTTTAAATCAATAAATAATAATATACATGGACATCAAAAACTTAAAACATAAAACAAATTTCATTTTAATAAACCCTAGCCGCCAACATTACAGATCAACCGCCATTTCTTTCTGTCCTTACATACTTCTTTAATTTCCTCCAGAGTCATAACCTTCTTCATGCAAGCTCTTCTTTTATTATGACTCTGGATATTCCATTCATTCGCAATTTCGGATATTTGGTCCATCCATACCTTTCTCCGTCTTCCTCTACCACGACATCCATCTATTCTACCAACATATACTTTCTTCGTCAGTCTTTCCTCATTCATTCTCTCCATATGCCCAAACCATCTTAACAAACTTCTTTTAATCTTCACTTTCACACTTTCTCTTGCACCACATTCTTCTCTTACAAAATCATTCCTCACCCTGTCACTCCGTTTTTTCCCAATCATACTTCTTAGAAAGTCCATTTCAACAGTATGGACCTTACTAATTTCACTTTCACTCACCGTCCAGGCTTCACTTCCATACATCAAGGTGGGTAAAAGTATGCCACTGTGTACCGCCAGTCGAGCATTTTTAGATATGTTTTGATTTTTGGCGATACAAGCTGTGGCACCCAGTACTACAATAATAATCAATTAATTATTTACTTACAATGCCTAACTTTCCTCAAAAGCTCAAAACAGTATATGTTTTCTAGGGATGGAAAACACAATCCTGAAATACTTGAAAAATTTACGTTTTATGTACAAAATTAAGATAAGTCATCGTAACTAGGGATTCTGAAAAAAAACTAGACAGGCAATTTGGAAAAACCTGTTGAGCCTGCTCGTTAAATACAAAAGCTCGGAAAACACAAAAAATAAATAAATACATGTTTGGTTCACGCAAGGCATTTTCTATAATAAAATACTAATAGAATTTAAATACGTATGAAATAATCTTAGAGGTATGGGGTACATATTACTCGTATAATCAGCGATTGACTAAAGATTGACAAAATGTCAAGATGACACCTATAGTTTTTTTTTCATTGTTTGTTTATCTAAATTTAAACAATGCATTTTTCAAAGCCCCCGTGAAGTCAATATCAAAATAACATGTACATGTGATTAACTGCTGTATATTTTCCGATACGGGGCTGTCCATATATTACGTCATTCGCATTAAGGGGGGGGGGGGGGGGGGAGTCTTGTCTGCGGATGATGGCAAATGATGTACGAGTACCAAAAGTAACGTCGTTCTTGTAAATACCAATTTCTACAAAATATACAAAATATTATGTAAGTAATATAACATTATTAATTATTAAGCTTATCCATTATTACAGCAAGAGGGGGGGGGGTCATAAGATAATGACTATAGGATGATTGTAAGGGGGGGGGGGGGTCGAAAATCGGCCAAAATCGATGACGTAATTTATGGACGGCCCCTACTTGGAATTGATAGAAATATGTGTTTTGCATAGATATTCCACTGTTCCTTTTTTTCAGGAAATTATGAACCCGGTATAAAACCCACAGTCAAAAATTATTTTGACGTCACACTGTAGGGTTGCTAGGGAAAAGGATAAATAATATTTTGTTATCGGTTGCTCAGCAACATAGTCAGGCCCAATGCCTGTGACGTTTGTCGACCGAGAAAAAAATATACCCAATTTCGAATTTTGTACCGAGTGTATTGAAAAGTTGATCTACGTACTAAAACATTTACATTTTCTTGCATCTTGGAAGAGATTTGTTAAATATTTGTCTAACAAATAAATCGATAGAGTCCTAATATAGCGATAGCTATACAAATAATAAAGACGCTGTGAGCGGATTAAGCTAAATTTGGATCTAAACCTTATTTGTGCTTTCGTTTCTTGCCCCTAAAATGATTCATTTCTAGAAATATACTAATATTAAAGTATATGGATAATTATCCATCTATAATATATAATCTAAGCTGCAAGGATATGTTAACATTTAAGGCTCATATGAAATGCATGCCTACAGACAGGCACATGTAGGTTCGCGCCTACACATTCTGCATGTGTGCATACAAATAAAGAAAACCTCACATGGACATAAACCTTGCAACTCCTGCCGCCGTTCCCTGAACCGGGGTGGCATTGGCAAAAGTGAACCGATTTTGACAGCATGGGTGGTCAGCCTCGTACCAACCTATCAGTCAAGGAGCATCCATTACGTGTCTAAATAAATAAATTCCAGGCTGATATTTTTTCTAGCATTGATTTTGTGAGCATCACACCTCAAGAGCCCTCTACATGCTTGGTAGGAAAAAATTGGAAAAGCATGTTAGTATATGTATGACCCATCTGCTGTGAAGCTAGATGGAGCTTTTTTAACGAATATCCGAAAAAAAACTTTTGATTCTCAAATGATACTAAATGAAATAGGTAAGCTGGATGTTCTTACACAGGTACATTAAATAAAATTCAGTGCAAACTTACCCAAAGTCAATAATAAATATTATCTACAATACCTACCTTTTTCATTATTTTTTATCAGCGATTTGTTCAATATTTTACAATAATACGTTCATTAGATAAAGTTAATTAATGTCCAATGTGACAATTCATGAAATAGTAACTCATTCAGTACATCAATCAATGACAATGGAAAAGTAGAATACTTATTATGACAAGGTGCTCGTACACATTTAATTATTTCATACACAGATTACTAGTAGATAAATTAAAAATACTACAGGTTTTTTTATTGACGTCATAAAAGGGAAGTAGGTACTTGTTAATTTTAACAGTCACTTATTTTTAACATATTTAACACACAATCTAAAATCATTAATCAAAATTGAAAATTGGTACACATTTAGAGACAATAGATTTCAAAGATAGGAAGTATTTGGGTACCTAATTGAGGTTTTGCTCTAGTCAAAAATCTTAATTAAGTAGGAATAGATTAAGGATTATATTTTCGTTTGTGGATGGAACATAATATATATGTTTTTATTGAGTACCTATATAATATTTTTGGGTGATTATTGTTTTCTTTTATTTTTTTTTTGTCTGGGAAACTTTGGGTTCGTTTTTACACACGACTTTTTTCCTCCGCATGTATCTGTCATGGACGTATCATATATTTTTTATTTCTTTTTGTGACTTATAGGTTGGTATGAGGCTGACCACCCATACTGTACAAAATGGTTCACTTTGCCAATGTCACCCCTGTTTCAGGAAAGGTCGGCAAGAGTTGCAGGGCTTATGTTCATTTGAGATTGAGTTTTTTATATTGTAAGTCCACATGCGATATGTGTTAGCGCGAACTTAAACATGTCTGCTTGTGGGAATCTAATCTAATCTAATCTAAGCTGCAAAGATATATATCATTTAAGATTTATATTAAATGCATTCCCACAAGCAGATGTGTATAATTTCGCGCTAACAAGTGGACCGCATGTGGACCTTCAATATAAAAACCCAATCTCAAATGAACTTAAACCTTGCAACTCTTGCCGTCCTTCCCTGAAACAGGGGTGACATTGGCAAAGTGAACCAATTTTTTTTTACAGTATGGGTGGTCAGCCGCATAACAACCTATAAGTCAAGGAACATACATGACAAATTACATTTTTTTTAAATCAATAAATAGCAATATATACATGGACATAAAAAACTAAATCATAAAACCATTTTTTTTTACTTCAACAAACCCCAGCCGCCAACATCACAGATTAACCGCCATTTTCTTCTATCCTTACATACTTCTTTCATTTCCTCCAGAGTCATAACCTTCTTCATACAAGCTCTTCTTTTATTATGACTCTGGATATTCCATTCATTCGCAATTTCGGATATTTGGTCCATCCATACCTTTCTCGGTCTTCCTCTACCACGACATCCATCTATTCTTCCAACATATACTTTCTTCGTCAGTCTTTCCTCATTCATTCTCTCCATATGCCCAAACCATCTTAACAAACTTCTTTTAATCTTCACTTTCACACTTTCTCTTGCACCACATTCTTCTCTTACAAAATCATTCCTCACCCTGTCACTCCGTTTTTTCCCAATCATACTTCTTAGAAAGTCCATTTCAACAGTATGGACTTTACTAATTTCACTTTCATTCACCGTCCAGGCCTCGCTTCCATACATCAAGGTGGGTAAAAGTATGCCACTGCGTACCGCCAATCGAGCATTTTTAGATATGTTTTGATTTTTGGCGATACAAGCTGTGGCACCCAGTACACACCTGCCCTTCATTCCTCTTCTTTCAAATTCACCGGTCATTCTTCCATCTTTTTCAAACTTACTTCCCAGGTATACAAACTCATTTACGACATCAACATTCATTCCATTAATTTTAATTCATACTTTCATCATCTCTTTCAAAAATCAATACTTTCGTCTTACTTGCATTCAACTTCAGATGGTTACCTAACAAAGCTTCATTCAATCTAAAGAGCATTGTTTGCAATTCTACTGCTGAATCAGAAACAAGAACTGCATCATCTGCATACAGTAAAACACTCACTTTGCTCTCTCCTATCGTCAATCCACAATCATTAAGTCGAGCATCTCTGACACACTTGTCCATGACTATGTTAAATAGCCATGGACTCATCACACATCCTTGTCTCACACCCTTATAAACTTCAAACCACTCACTATACTCACCATCAATACGAACACATGCCTTACTATTTTCATAGTTTGCATGCACCGCACCTAGGAGAGCGCCATTCACTCCGTATGCTTTCAAAACATCCCATAACATACCTCTGTCTACTGAGTCATTCGTCATTGGGAATGCGTTTAATATGAATCTTAAATGATATATATCTTTGCAGCTTAGATTTAGATATTATTCATCTGACCATCTCGCCTTAGATCTTCTCCGTATTTTACTAGTTTTTTACTTCTGTGTAGTCTTTCATCAAAGTGACAGAGAAATATTTAAATGAAAAATTCACATCAAATTCACGCTCACTAACAAACGGGTGTTATGATGCATGTGTACAGACAAAAGAAAACCTAAACATCGAATGAACATAAACTTTCAACTGCAACAAATGCAGCTCTTACCGCCTTTCCCTGAAACAGGCGTGTCATTCGTAAAAGTGAACCAATAATAGTATGGGAGATCAGCCTCTTACAAAAGTCGATAATTGATGGATTAGATACATTTGTTTTCTGTGAAAAAAAATATATTTTTAATTTTTTTTTTAAGAAGTATGTATTAAATTTTTCTATGGGCACTGTTTCCAAATACAGATAATTTTTTGGGCGTACACGTGTATTAGAACAGCATGACTTGCTCTAGTACTTGAGACTGCTAACTTTTGCTGATTTCGACTTAAGATTTGAGGATGTTTATTTCATCAAATTCGATAAAATTATTTGAAAAGAATTAGTTTATCAATAACCCACCATATTTGTTGTTGTTGGAATTTGATAAAAATGACGGATATTAATAATGATATTATGTTTTTTATTACCTACTAGTGTTTTTGTCACATTGACAATAAAGAAAATGCTGTTGCTATCGCGTTTGTAACGCGCCAGTCACTGTATTTGGAAGTCTCAAAAAAAGTAGATTGTATTCAGAAGCGTTATTTTGGGTTGGTACGATGGGATTAAAAGATTATTGGGCTATACGATAAAAATCGATTAAAGGTGTAAAAAGTCATCATTCAATTATTTTAAATATAAGCGTGAATTATCGTTTCTTACAAATAATATTCAGATGAGCTGGGTGCAAAATATGTGACTTGTATAATCTTAAAACTATCATCATCATCATCGTCGTCCCTCATTGCTCTTGTTCGTTCTAGAATTTGTTCTGAAACTGAAATATTGACAGTAGCTCAAGTATAAAACTTGGAGTAAATAATCAACCATCTCGTAAACAGAACAAATGAATGAAAACTGCTACATTTACTGAAGGCGCTGTTATATCGTCCATATATTTTTCTGCTCAATCAACCTGGTTGAGTATTTGCGTAATGTTTTATTTTCTAGGGATAGTAGTTTATTTATAAGAATGCTATCCTTGTGTTTAACGTTGACATTTCAAACCTCTTATTTTTACCATGCCAACAGAATACTTTTACCATATAAATGATCCATATCAAATACTTACATAATAGAATACTCGGTCAAAATTCATATAAGATTATTTGCCACACATTTGATCCATAGTTGATCTATGGATCATCGTTTTTTTGTATGGAAAATTCACAGTAGGCGGTGGTCGAGCCATGGATTTGCTGTGTGTGAATAACCTTGAAAGACAACAAAAATGCGATATCACACGGCCGGCTTGCTTTAGAAAATGCAAAATTATATTTTGAAAATGGTTGTTAAGGACTCTAATCACTAAGTACGTTTTTTTTATCCGAATCCATTGACTGTTTTTTCATTCTTTTTAATGAAAAGCTTCGACTGAAATCTTAACCTAATGAAAATTTGAATGAAAAATGAATAAGAAGTTTTCCAATTTTTCGACACTCATTTACTGCATGGTAAAGTTAAAAGACGTACTAAGGATACTGATACAGGTGAGTGTGTACCTACTCACACATTTTACCTAGATAGATTATTCGGAGCGTGTGCACTTATTGCTATCTCACAACGAGTATTGTGACATAACGTTGCACGTACTTCCTGGACTCAATAACTTCATTCCAACATTATGAAATCGTCGTGAGAAGGAGCTGCGCAAACTTACATATTTTCTCACTCATTATATAACTTATGATAGATAATCATAAATATTTATTGCACATGATTTAGCACGTAAATTTATGATATGCATAAGTGCGAGTTTCTTAATAGCCACGTATCGTGACCTAAAAGTCGCCAAGTCAACTTCGACCTCGGAAGTTTTCTGCGAGCATATTCTATCTCATCGAAGTTGGATAGAATATGTTCGTAGAAAACTTCTATGTGTTTTTATTTCATTTTTGCGTGCATAAAGTGATGGCGTATTTAATGAAAAATATGCCATCACTTCTCTTGGATCAATAAAAAGAGAGAAATTAAGGAGACGGTAATCAATATTTTGTATCAAAACATACGTATAGGTACTTTTGTATCGGAAGAATCAAGATAATCTTATAACAACAAAGAAAATTCTCGCACACACTTTCTTGTAAATTTATAATTATAAATTTAGGTACTTCGATTGTTTTTTTTTTCAGCTGGTACAAATGCACTAGTTAGGCATTTAATCAATAGGTAGGTATTTTCCTGTCATATGGTCGATGACTGTTGGTAAGACTGTAACCAGATGAAGTCACAGGAAGTGCTGCGGTTTTTTGTTCGCCTGCAATGGCGTCTTTGTCATTTCCGGTCGCGGATTATTCACGATTTTCAGCGAACTCATTCCTTTTGATGTCCTTTTACAAATGGCGTTGCAAGAACCGGATCCGATTGCACATAGTTACAAAGCCAATTACATAAAATTGTTTATCGTATTATGTATTTATTTATGCTCATATTTTGTTGAATTTCATGTTGATATATAAATGGCATGTACATATTTTATAAAGATTATCAAGAACCGGTCTCGGTTAAGACTCGTAAGTTTGTTGAAATAAATTATTTTTTACTTTGAAAAAGTTTTCAAACTAAACAGTTTCATCTATTTCAGGGAATGTAAGGAAAAGTTTGTGGAAGCTTTAACCTTTCACTGCTTCAGAGTTAAAGAAAATTGATCAAGTTCTCAGAAGAAAACTGTCTTGATACTCGATGCGACCGATTGCTTGGAAAATGCTGCTATGTAGACCAATATTTACTTTTTGTTACTGTAACTGTAACTGTTAAATAATGACTAATCGAATTTGAATTTAAAAAATACACGTAAGGTATAAAATTAAACGGATCAAGATCGTACATACCATATCACGAGATTGGTTTATCTATGGTCTATGTCTGGAATCGCTGGACAAACCTTGCGAAAGTTAACATGCCTACATACCCATCTGCCGGGCTGAGTCATATTGAACAGCCGGTTCCCGATGAAACATAAGTTACCATAGAGTATGATTATTTACGGGCACGAGCCTGTTAAAAACAGAATGAGTGATAGCCTTTGTAAAAACTCATGATACATTATTTTACAAATCTGACAATATAGAAATGTTCGTTTTATTTCAAACATCTACTTTGTATATATTTAAGCAAAATACTTTTTTATAAAATACTTTTTATTTTCGTAACACAAAAAAATACTTTTTTGGAAATAATTAAAACACTTGATCTGGGCGTAGGGCCACCCATTCTTCAGTTGAAATTTTTAGTGACGCCGTCCGTGCTGTCAAAGTTGATTTTTATTTTGTATTCATGTTACGAAATCACGCTTAATTAACTTTATTATCATCGTATTTTTTCGTTGACCCGCTTGTATAATTAATATGAGTTATCACTCGCGTGAAAATGTACATTTTTGTAGCTACGTATGGTGAGGTTATGTGACATGGACTCTCGAACATTTTTGAATTTGAAATGTTTTCTCGACAGCAAAATGTATTAGTGTCTGTAAATGTACTAGTGTCTGGGACTGCCGTCATTAGCAACCAATAATAAAATATCTGCCTTTATCCTAGAAACTCGGCTGGGTGACAAGTGACGATACAGTTTTGTCGTTGTGAATTCGTGTGTTGACATTGTGTTCGGTAATCATTTCTCAATAATGGTTGTATAAAATCAAAAAGGGCTACTTTCTTGGTGGCGGCTTTAAATTTTCAAGTATTTGGCTTTGTCCTAGCAATTTGCATGCTCAGCATTCAATTAAGACAGTATTGAGGAATGATGAAACCAAGTTATAGTAATATTTTATAAGATATTTATCATGTTTTGAAATAATATTGTTTTGTAAATATATACCTACGTTAATAAATCTTTAAGAAATATAAAAAAAATGGTTTGATTTTGAATAACAGAGTATCCTTGAATAATATTAATATGAAGTAAATAATAATATGCCGATAATAATACAGGCATAATAATAATATGTATATAGGTATCATACAGGTAGGTATATATAGTATGAATCGTGGTAACGTTGCCTTCTGGTCGCAGCAGGTGGCAGCACAAGTTACTATAATCTATGTTAGGTACTTATGCTCAACGCAGGAGTGGCGCCTCTATTTACCCTACTCTGTGATACCCATATAATACTTGACTCGACACAGGACAATGCCATGTGACAGGCTGTTTTTTTTTTAATTTATAGGTGCAAAAGTAATAATTACACTAATTGTGAATATGATGACGTACCTTCAGAAGAAATCACGGATAATATTTTCTTGTAGGGTGGTACCATAAAATACTTAACAGGGTATCTAGATTTCCACGTGGAGCTGAAACGCATATTTTCCCCTATTTAGATTAAACTTGTGTGAGTATATTTTGATGAAATAGTAGTGATGTGTAGCGTGTGAGGTGGGCGTTGTACTGGGATATTTTTACAATGCCGGACGTCTGCGTGGCGAGGCGAAAGGTAAAGACTAAAGAGCACAGAACGCGGAAGTGCCTGAAATAACTTCCTCTGCCGGGCGGCGCGTCTGCCCGAGAAATGTGCGCGTGTACCCAACATGACTTCAACATATCCAAACATACAGAACAGAGGAAAGATTCCAATAAAAATATTAGAGAAATATCTGAACGATCTAGGCCTATAAACCCAGCATTGAAAACACACAGACCAAAGAAAAGGTTCCACAAAAAATTGAAGCTATGGAACAGAGGCTTTTAAAGACATCGTAGTTTTGATCTTTGATAATATTTTTCACACATTAGTTAGGTTACTTTTGAATTCATTATCGATTGATAAAAAGAGAAATAAATGTGTGGCATTCCTCTTTTTGAATTTTTATAGTAAACCCCAAAAAAGATATTCCGATTCCACAAAGTTTTTTTTTATGTGAAGCCAAGAGCTTAATCGGCACACCTAATACATATTTTAATCATTCCGTTGAAATTATATGATTAATCAGTTCTAAAAAAGAGGTCGGTGTGCTTATTTGAACAATATTTTTGTATAAACAAATGCGTTACGGAAGATTTTGACGACAAGTTTTGCTTAAATTTGTTGAATGGTGTTACAAGAATACCATGGTTGTATTCTATCAAACTGAACGTAGAAAATTTATCCTTCTATTCTCTATACTCCGATAAAATTGTCGGGGTTATAGCCGCGGGGGCCAGGAGGGCTGATCTTTCTAGCGTGTTTCGAATGGAGCAACGTTGGTTCGATCCCCGCTTGGGTCACTTGACTTTAACTTTGACCCTGGTTCAACAGATGTTATTGGGTAATTATTATTTAATAATTCATTAATAATAAACAATAATGAATTAATAAATGATGATAATAATACCTGTTTCTGGCCAGGCAGAATAGGTTGGTGAATTGCATTCCTCTTCACAAATCTATTTAAAAAAAAATACATAAAACTTTCCACCTTACTTCCGTTTTAATACACATCATAATATAATGATGACATATTATGATGAAGTCGTGAGCATTGAAGAATTTATCTATGGAGCTTCCAACTTCTCGGCTCGTCTCTCTCCGACCAAACGGGCGAGGCGGTCAAATCAATTTATTATAAGTCGCCATGTGTGTGTGCATGCCAGAGTGTGAATGTGTGCGTATGCCAGAGTGTGAACGTGTGCGTCTGCCGGAAAACATCAACTTAATTGAAATCATCTGCCGGCTTATATCGCTTACATAATATCATGTATTTGACACCGTTTATATAACATGAACTAATCGCACAAATATAGGAATTTATCACCGTAAATATTAATATTTTGCCTTTCTACACTTTGTCATGCCTCAGACTTTTCCCGGATATGTCCTAGTTTTATCAAAAGATCGAAACTTGACTACATCTACAGTGCTTATTAAAAACATTTGGATATAAAGCAAAACCACGATATGGAACAGCCTCCCAGATGACCTGCGCGAAATGGATCTGGAGAGCACGTTTAGAAAGGGGCTGAAGACCCACCTGTTCGCGCGCTCATATGAGCAAGCGCCTTTGGGATGACCAAGAGTCATGAAAAGGCGCTATAAAAATATTGTATTATTATTATTACTATTAAAACCAATTGTTTGACGTAAGATTTGTTGTGGTTCAGTCAAGATATGATAAACAGAGAGTGATTCGATGAATAAAACAAATTTAATAAAAAAAACCTTCGAATTTTCCTCCGTTTAGAGTCAGTCAATTCAACAATTATAGCCCTATTTTAACCTTAAAAAAATCTTAACATCATTTTCTAAGACTTTTTTCCTTGACTTATAGGTAGGTATGAGGCTGACCACCCATACTGTAAAAAATGGTTCACTTTGCCAATGTCACTCCTGTTTCAGGGAAGGTCGGCAAAAGTTGCAGGGTTTATGTTCATTTGAGGTTTGGTTTTATACTCATTCAGCATTTGTAAGAGCAAACTTACACGTGTCTGTGTGTGGGCATGCATTTGACATGAGTTTTGAATGTTAATATCGCACGCTTAATAATAAAGAGAAATAAGTCGAAAATTGGGAAAATCGAGATTTTGTAATAATGCGCAAGAACAATGCGAGAAGAATAGGTAGAATGCGACAACCGTTCAATTTGGACGAATATGACCGAAATAAAACATCGGCCGCCTTTTTCATCCCATACAAGTTGTACTGGTTGTCTGAACTTCAAACGTGATTTCCCAACATTCTTGTTTTTTGAGTTATTGCTCTTTATTATTAAACGTGCGATATATCTTTGCAACTAAGATTATAGATTTTTTTGTCTTATTATTTGAAATATATAATATACCAATAACATGGTTCTAACTGTTGATTTCTATATCTCATTCCAGATGGCTGCCATTTTGATGCTTTCAGTTGACGAGGAAAGCTTTGTCCCTGAAATTAGTGCTAGTCTTCCAACGAGGCTGAAATACAGCTTCAATAAGTAAATATGGATTATCAAATTAAAAAAAAAGCATGATAATAAGAAAAAGAAATACATGAATTTGTTGAAATATGGTATTTCATAGGAATAATAATTTTAACCTTTCAACTTACATAGTTTTTCTTTAATTCTTTGTTGAAAATTCGTTTATCAGATAATCTTTTTGAATTAGTTGCGAAATGATAAAACGGATTAAGGTGCCATTCAGTTTACAGTGACTTGATCCGAAATAATGATAATACTTCCTGCTGCAGAAGAACATTATTGTTTTATTATCTTATTTAAGCTCCTTGTTTATCATATTTTTTGATAAGGCGCGTACATAAAAAAAATGTATCTAATTATTTATGTAGAGGATTGAAGACAGAATTTGATGATTTGATAATTATTATTAATAATACAAAATTTATATGGCGCCTTTTATGACAGTGTGCCACTACAAAACCTTATATATTCTGAACTAAAAACGTCTCATTTGATTAATTCGATGTGGATTCTGAAGCAGTTCAATCTGAAATATGTAATCTATAACTATAAATTGTATGCTTTAATCATGTAACAAATCATGACTTCATTAATTTTTCAGTAAGTAAATCTATATTTTTCAAATAAGGGATTTTTCTAAAACTAGCTCTATTTTAATTACAACGAACTGTAATTCCGAGCTAAAATTTCAGACTTCTTTATTCAAATCGTTTAATTGAAACGTAGACATTCCTCGTAAGTACCTAATTGTTAATTAACCCTAATATGTGATTGCCAAAAAACAACAAGTTTCATTATTTGTTACCATTTTGTTTATCATTGGTTGCCAACACAAAACTCAGTATGCCTTATGTAACAATATTATATCGCTTTCATAACAACAGAGATGATGTAACTGCCTGGAGGGAAATGAAAGACGTAAAACTGGGGAAACCGGAAATGAGAGCATGCGGAAGGGTTGAGAGGAAATGAAACAAGCTTCCGGGTGGTGGCTGTAGCAGAGGATGGAGCTTTTGGACAAGGGTCGGGGGTGAGGGGTAGGGTACACCCCCATCGACTACCACGCTCAAAGAGAATACATTATTTCTATGCGATTCGTATGAAAACCTGATGATTGATTTTAAGCTAAAGAATATATTTTTGTTGCTGAGGAAAATTAGATTTATTGCTAGACAACAATTTCAAAACACCATTTCAAAGCAATTGTTTACAATAGCACATATGTACGTTTCAAGTAAAGTTACTGAAAAGACGAGAGTGTAGCGTGTTGAAAAACGAGAAAGAACGTCTCAGGGACTTTTCACCCTCTTTTTATATGAAGAATCCAGAACTTTCAAATACATACTTCTGTCCAATTATAGGTACCTACACGACACTTAAAAAAACATTTGTTATCACTGATATTGTAAGAAAAAGATTCAAATGCTTCTTGGGGATAATTCGTGGTAATAAGTAAGTACTAGTATTTACATTTCTATTTAACTTTTTTTTTTAAACACAATGAGACAAACTTGTTCGTAAAATATTAATCAATAGTTAAAGTAGGTACGTGTAAATAAGAGTTTATATGCACCATGTTTTTTATACTTCCGTTATGGAAAAGGATATAAGGCAAGATTTAGCAACAAGTTGCAGAGAGGAAACGGAAGTTTGCAGAATTGCAGGAAACACTCCGTGCTCCTTTTTTGAACTGCTTCCCGGAAATGCAAGTAAATTGAACTAATGCTTAATGAACGATATGTCGACTTGATATAGATATATCTGATCCAAAAAGATTTCAACAGTAGTATCACTTAACCAAGATTAAAATTTTCTCACTGCAATTTTTCAATGGTTACGTAAACTTGGTAGAGGTAAAACAAATAACGAAATGTTGAACCTGGTTCTTAAAATATCAGTGATTGTTTTTACTGTTAAGAGAAGTAATTACCACAAGCATTTTATGAAAATATTTTAGGTTTTTCCTTTTGATTTCTTTTTGTACTGATGTATGTGGCTGAGCTGCATTTTAATTAAGTACTTACGATTGAAGTTACGAGTAACCCACCGAAATATCCAAATATGTCTTTTGGTGGACGCGAGAAGTAAGCCGTTTTTCAGCAAACACAGAGTCTTTTCTTTCTCTCTCTGACTCCATGTTTATTTTGAGTCATCAATGTACCCAGAGGTAATAAAGGCATGATGTATGACCATAATTATTGCCTAAACAAAGGTGAACACACATTTTCAGTGCGAATAACAATATTATAACTGTGGACCTGGCAACATGTGGCAGAAGGCGACGCGGTGCATACTCGTAAAAGCATCGTCTGCACTCTACAGAATCACATGAGTAACATTTCTAACGTTATGTTATGTGCGATCTCAACATTAGAATGTCTCACTTGAAAATTATTATGGCTAACACCAGTGCAAGTTAAACATTTTCTTATTTTATGGCCCGTACTTATACTCACTGTTACGTACTGGCCATAAGTCAGCTCGGACTGAAAAATGTTAAAAGCCATGCTTCGTGCTTACGTTATTCCTATTATGAAAAAAACTAGCGGGTCAGTAGGTGACAAACAATGAAAAGTAAAAATGTTTTCTAAAACTTTATCTAGCTCTAAAAAAACACTGAAGCTAAAATTTGGAAGTGGAAACATAATAGAGTGGAAGATAAGCTGCAAAACAATCCCATGTGTAGAAACTGGTAAAGAAAATAATCTAGAAATCCAATATCTCTTCAATTTGTTCAACATGTTCAGATTTTCATGTACAGAATTTCCATATCGTTTTTACACAGATTGGAAGGTCCAATCATGCAATTACTCATGGTTATGTATGCGGTTTCTCTCGTTCTAGTACTTGAGCTTTTTTCTTCAGGTTAGGTTATTTCGGTTCTCGAGCTTAACAATCATTTGAATCTTTATACAGAAAAAAAGGTATTATAACTGAAAGCTTTTTACACGAGCCTTCATTAGGCTACAGTCTCAAGGATCTAAGATCTTCACAGGTTCGGAACAAGAATCAGCAGAAGTGGAGGTTATAGGGGATCTGAACCAGGGGAAAACTACGCCCTGTAGTTGAAACACTCTATGGGACATGAAACATCCAGCAAACTGACACTTCTTTCGATTAATCTGTATCTAGGATGACGTCCACGTGGTAAATCAAAAAGGAGTCAAGACTCAATAGTCAATGTCAAGTTTGGTATGAGGCTGACCACCCATACTGTAAAAAATGGTTCACTTTGCCAATGTCACCCCTGTTTCAGGGAATGTCGGCAAGAGTTGCAGGGCTTATGTTCATTTGAGGTTTGGATTTTATTTGTAAGTACACAATCAGCATTTGTATGCGCGAACTACACGTGTTTGTTTGTGGGCATACATCTGAGAGCTTTGAATGAATATATCCTTGCAACTTAGATTATAGATATATTATAGATTCCCAATCAAAAGTTGATTGGTTGATGAAGAAAAGTACGCTATACATGTTTGTTTGATTTCCTGATTTGTGTACTAACCAATTACATTTCCTTGTAAGCTGTAGCATTGCCTGAGCTGAGACACCGTCCGTAATTATCGTCTCCGTGGTAATGGCGCTATGAGGCATCCCGCCTCCAGTGCCCGCGGGGTGAACGCTCCCCGGCCAAAATAAACACTGTATGTACACTGAGCAAGCACTGTTTACGAGTTACTCTTACTTTAGTGCTAGTCTGGCACGGATTAACCCCTCTAGGGAGCCTGGGCTGGAAGTCTCATTGCTACGGTAATTCTTACCTACCGAATATCGGTAATATTTGTATGAAGACTTGTCATTCCAAGACGGCCGCAGAGTGAACAGCTGATTAGTCTTCAAACAAATATTACCGAATATCGTTCATATTAGTATGAAGACCTATCAATGTCCAATCAGCTGTTCACTTGCGGCCATCTAGTCTTCATACTAATGTGAACGATATTCGATAGGATCTACCGTGGGGATAAGACTTTCAATCCTGGTGCGAAGAAAAACTCGGGCCCCCATAGCCCCAATACCTAAAATTCTCTCCCCCCTTTTTTTTGCTTGAATTTTTGGAACCCCAATAAGGTTTTTTGGGGCACCGAAAGGTTCCCTCTGAAAATCTTTTATTCCTTAACTATCATTGTCTTTGTATATAGAAAACGTGGCATCTTGAGCCAAAAGTGATTTAAATAAGACCATACGTCATTCATCAGTATGTTTTTGAACGTGGAGGCCCTGGTTCGGTTGCACCCCTCGAACCGCCCTTAATCTGGGCCTGGTACTAGCATACCCAAGTGTTAAACATTACTCAAACATAGCGTTTACCAAAAATGCATGAAAACAAAAACATTCCCCAGGATACCTTTCTAAGTTTCCATACAGTTTTTTGTGAACACTAAGGTTGAGTAGATTTGTAAGGTATTATTCTTGGGGTACAGTTCTGCTCTTCTTCTTCTTCTGTTGCAGTTAATGAGCGACTATTACAGCTTCAGCGCGCTCCTTCAGAACTACCGCTGACTTAAACACCGCTTTTGTTTATTTTGAAATCATCCAGATCCACATATCCAAGTTGCGCATGAAGCATATGAAGTATACTTCATACGGCTTCGTCTACAAAGCAGTTGCATTTTCATGTCAAACCTATTTATTTTCACAGGTAAAGATGCTTTTCTTTCTTAGAACTTCCTTAGAACTATTTTGTGTCCCACCATATCCCACCAACGAGTGTTATCATAAATTTGTAATCTTCAAACTGAATTTAAAAAGATTTTCTTATTGTATGTGTATTATATTTTATGTACCTACATAAGAAAAGTTTCAGTCGAAAATTATAATCCATCTATTGGACGTAATCTAGAGATAAGAGAGATAAGGAAAGCACTCGACTTTATCTTTTTTTTGTATCCCGCTTACAAATTTGTACAAACACAACATCTGTTTGTCGTTTTGCATTTTTATCACACGACTTTTTGTCATTGAATGATTTAGAATCAGATAAGATAAAAGGAATTATAAATTTCGGAAAAACCTGTGGTATCAGGTTTTTCTAAATTTAGAATGCGAAATGTTTTGAAAAAATAACATTAATTGTTTTGAGTGAATTTTTTTTTTATCGCGAGCATCAGTGAATCAAAGACGGCGATCTGGCTTTTTTCCGCAAATAGGAAAATTACATTTTCGTTGTTTCGATAGCAGTCTCTGTAATTCCATACATATATTTTTTTAATTTGGAAAAATCTTAGATTGCAGTCTTTGATTCTGTACTACCTACATACTTGGGAGATTTTCAGATACCGGGTTATTTTAGTCACAACTCACAAGTATGTTATTTATATTTTCATTGTCATCAAAATATTTCCTACCTACGTAGGTTAAATTACAAATAATCTGATTGTACATCGTGTTTCCATGTTAATAAGGAGATAAAGATGTTACACTCGCGTTCTGAATTATAAAAAAAAAGGAAATATAGGTCTACGTAAATGCAAGTTTTTTCGTAATTTTAAAATATGTACCTACACGTAAAGAGCCTATCAAAAATCTTGTATTAAAAGAACCGAATATGTTTTAATCCACTGCGAATACAAGGTAGAATCCAAAATATACTCGTAGTTCGGTTATTTAACGGATCTTGCAGTGTGATAATTGATAAATATGCAACTATATTAAAATTAAAAAAAAAACTCTCGGTTATGGTAAATGAACTCAGCAAAAATTTGAAAATATCCCTTTTTCTACTAGAAAAAACACTAAAAAACGTGTGATAATTCTGTAGTTTGGAACTTTTTAATGCGAACTTCCTTATAATTAGTTCACTTACAATGAAAAGTTACACCAAATAAATTGTTATATCCACGATTTCTCAAATCAGTGAATCAGCACTTATTCAGTTTTACCTTCAAGGTGGCCAATGGTGATGGAATGTTTTTCGGCACAAAAATGTCCATCTAATCTAATCTAATCTAAGTTGCAAAGATATGTTACATTGGAGATTCACATTACATGCATTCTCACAACCAGACACGTACAAGTTCGCGCTTGCACATGCCCTATGCACATGCCTCATGTGAACCTACAAACATAAAAACCAAATCTCAAATGGATCCATCACAATTGTATTGTTTTTGAAATTTGTGTTCCATTTCTGCTAAAATGAGGCTCGAACTTTTTTGAATTTGTGACTTTTTCCTTGGCGAGCAAACGTCAGTCTTGGATGGGACATACAATATTGTTTGTGTCAATTCATGCGCAGACCTCATTGCAAGTTTACAAAGTTCTTAGATCAAAATAAGCCCGAACAGTATTATATTATAATACGATTTCACGTTGTATAAATTATTCAAATAATAATACTGAGTTTAAAAAAACAATGTATTATTTTTCGCACCGACTTGTTTTTCTGGAAAAATATTACTCAGCCATCAAGAGGTGCTAAAAATTTATTCAAATTTTTGTGTAAACACATCCTTTGGTGTGGTTTTTCCGCATATTATGGCACCATCCTATATCATACATAGGTATGTACATAGTTAGTAGTATAATTTCACTCCGGAACTCGTGTAGTGTCAACCGCAGCGTGTACTACATGTGCTGTAAGATGTATACGTGTGTTTTGTCTTTGTGTTTGTAGCCAGTACCGGCTCTTTATAAAGAAATGACATCAGCTGGCGGATCTACGTTCCGAGAATGTGACGTCATCGGCCAGAGGTGAAGGGGGAGAGGAAGGAAGTAGCAAGGAGCGGGGGAGGAGAAAAATAATTAATACACTTCAACAACAATTTTAAATGCAATTGAGTTCTTTCAACTGCCGTCTACGTAAATTAGTCATTTATGAATCTCATTTGTAGAGACGTGATTTATTTTATTTTTTATCTTCAAGTACCTCATATTTATACGCAATGCAAGCATGCACAATAACTGTGCATGTAAATGGGCTACAAGGAATAAAACGTAGTTTCGTAGCTCTTGGCGAGGTTCCCTTAAGGCTAGTTCGCACAAGGCCACTGATTTAGTCAAGTAACGAGTAATTTAGTAGTGGGCGGGGCGCTACTCGCCCGTGAAGCGTTCGCATTACGGTCCAGTACAGTACACAAGTGCGAAGTTGGCTGCAGAAAGCCCTTTCTATAATGGCGGAAAATTTGAATTGGCTGCAGTTTGAAAATATTAATTGAGTATTAAAATCATGTTATTATAAAGCCCTTTAAATTGGCTATGGTTTGGTAATATTAACTGATTTATGCCCGGCCACCTAGCTAGGAGCCTGTTTAGCAAACAACTTCGAAACTCGACTTTTGTAAATTCGAAATGTATTTTATGGTTTATAAAATAATATACACATTTTAAATAAAAACAACACATGACTATTTGATGTTTATAATAATATCTACCATTTACGCTGCAAACATTATTTTTTAATTGAATTTTTATCTTTTCAATGATGTGTACAAAGTATATTTTGTATGCACACACTATAATACGGCTCTAGTCTGCAGCTGCATTCAGATGCATTTCTCTGTTGCGTTTTTCGTTGTTGACAATTAACATCAATATTCAACATGTAAAATCGGCATTTTCAAATACACGGCGGTCACCAATCAATTATCAAGTTAAAGAAGAAACATGGTTCAACTTTTCAGAGGCTGACCGCGAGAAACTTGTTCAATCCTGCTACATACGCCTCTCACGTCTGTCACAGATACCAGCTGATGGCTTACAGTGGCATAAAATTGTAATGCCTCTAATTAGTTATCCCCGTGTGTCACTGAATTGTTTCTGTACAAAACAATAAGTAACAATCCATCTGAAAGATATCATAAGGCCTGTGATATGACAAATTTATGGTAGGTACCTATAAACATCGATCAATGTAAAAGATCGATGTTTTTAAATACGTAATAAATTCATGGACGATAATAGTTATTTCCACAACATCTTTACCAAAACTATATTTGTACAGCTCTATTGTCAGCAAGGAGCTACATGATTGTATTTTTGACAGCTGATATCCGCACCAAAAATCGATGTCATACTATTCTTATCGAAAAAAAATTACCTTTCTCAAAACTTTTTGGAAGTAGATAAGTCCTAGCAACTTCTATATTCTCAAGAGTTTCTAAAAAACCAAGGATATCGGTGTGCATATCCACTTATTTACAGTTTAAACATGACATAACCTCACTGACAGGTCGCTAAGTTTAGGGAGCGGAACATCGGGCTCGCAAATATAAGAAGTTCTTAAGTACTTAAATATTTTTAAACAGCACTTTATCTTTAAATATTCTTGCTGAAAACGGGCATTATCTTTTCAAACTGCAGCCAATTTAAATTGCCGCCATTCTTGCATTTCCGTTTCCCCGCCAAGAGTGAGCGGCCAATGGCGCGGCCGCTAATAAACTCGACTCGGACTCGGGCTTTTCCGTGGCTCTTCGGACTCGGACTTTTCCGTGGCTTCTCGGCAACACTCGCCCACGGACGGTGGGCGGGGCCGCTACTTGCCCGAAAAAATAGAATGAAATGGATCGGCTTGACTAAACCAGTGACTTAACTACTGGACTAAATTGTTGGGGTTCGCACACGTTTAGCCACTAAATTACTCGTTACTTGGCTAAATTACTCGCCTTGTCCGAACCAGCCATTATGGTGGCATTTACACAAATTGGATCATTTTTACAGTATGTGAGGTCAACGCTATGGGAATTTCAGTAAATGCTGATTGTTAAATGAAGGAACATTAAATGAAGGAACTTGTAGTTCGTTTTTGATATGATTATACATTGAAGACTATTTGAACACGGAAGACATTCGTTTTCTTTATGGCTATTTCGTTACATAAAAACTAAATTGCAATCAATAAAATATAAGTAGGTAAGCGTTTTTTTTTATCTCTTTTTAAATTTATTATTCCGCAACATAATTTAGGATAACGGATGGAATAGGATTTCAATACATTACAACGCTGTTACCTAACGTGAAAATTTTAAATAAAAATTACAGATTTGGAGTCGAAAATAACGTTGCAAAGGCCAAGGTCGAGTATTCTGTATTCATTATAATATTTTGTTGAACTTTTTCTTGTGTACCAGGACCAAGTCACGATCCAACATGGCCCCATCTCCCGACTGTAAAAAAAACAGGTTGTTGAGACAAAAAATATCATAATTATAATTATTAGTGCTGCACGGACGGCAAAAAAGCAAACTTTTTATTCCATCGTTTGCGTAGGTTGCTTCAGACATATTTAAATGCGGAAATGATTATTAAGATTTTAATGCCGGCACTTGAATGTACCTGGGAAGCCAAATTATAATAGCAGTACGCTGTAATGAACAGGATCTTCATCTGCAGATATGTTATTATTAAGTTGGTTGGGAAAAAATACGATTAACAATGAAAAATGGAAACAATCGGCTTTTTTATTATCGATTTTTTTATTTCAATTGACTTGCTGACTTATGAATAATGTTGTGAAGAAGTTACTTGACCATCGTGACAACTTTTCCTATGCTCAAAAAAAAATCTTCTAAATGTGTCCATAGCTGCGATCATTGAATTGTTAGAAGAAAACTTTTTTCCTTCATTTAACCAAAAAGCAATACCATTAATTATTGTAAATCGCTAAAAAACACAAGATATCCATTCAAAGTTCAATAGCTAAACCACAAGTGCCAAAAAATGATGAAATAAATAAATACTTACGCCTTATTTGCTTAGCTGTTTGCATATCGTACAAAGACCTGTCGACAAGGTAATATGAAAGTGGAGAAGATGGCTGCTTCACTGATGTGGAAACGTATTTTGTTTGAATTAAATTGAGCACTTGCTTGTACATAAGTACTAAGCAATAATACTACAAGTAGAGTATAAGCTGGTTAAGAGCCACGATGTGTCTTGTAACAAAGGACCCAGCAGGGAAACTGTTAACTTGAGCGTAGGGTGAAATGCCCGCGTACGGAGTGTTTGCAGTTATTATGAAAACATTCAAACACAAATAGTCCGGTGCGGGACAAGAGAACGCTAACAAGTCACGGGAAGTTCAAACATTATTGTATGAAAAAGCCGTAAACTGTATGGGAATTGTGATGGACAAGTTGTGTTTGCTCGGCGAGTCAGCTCTTACGTGTAAATAGAGATAGACCGAAGTAAAACAATAGACGACTGTGTGACTATTGTAGTCTGAACAAATTACTAGAAAAATAAGCTTTACTTTTCAGTGCCATGGATGTTTTTCCAGATTTCCCATCGCGCAGACCGGAAGAGCGCGAGCGGTTGCGTCTTGAGCACATTCATTTTGAAACCACTTTTTGCCTTAATTTTGAACCAAGGACAATAATATTCTCACAAGATTTCATCTACAGACCACTAGTTTCCTTTCAACCTGCAAGGTTCAAAATCTTTCATGACAAGTTTCGAATATTTTTTTGGCGCTTTTAGTTTGTACTCAAATTAAAATGCCTTCTTCTTCTTATGGTGCCACTTCTATCGAAGATCTGTTACTGTTACTATATCCTGCCGCCGTTCCACTAGGGGTGGCCGGTACCTCCGCAGATGCGTCTCCACTTTTTTCTGTCCTTGCATACCTCTTTCATCTCTTTCTTAATACGATGATGATCATGGTTACTTTAAACTTGGATGCTGCGGTTTGAAACAGGAAATACACCTTCACAATTTTCTTTTCAAAGGTTTCTCAAAAAGTTCTGATCAAAATTGGATCGCTCTTGTTATGCGCAATAGCACTGGAACAATAGATTTTCAGTAAGTCTTCAGGCAAAAGCTTATGATGGTATATTTACATAATCTTGTGCATGTTTTATTACCCATAGAGTACGAGCTGTGAGCTGTGGTTTGGGTTTTGTTTGACTCCTCTGCGGCTCACGGAGATCAGTTTCCTAGAAGAGTCCGCAGCGACGCGTGTGGGAACGGCTGAACACTATTAATACCCAATAGACAAACAAAACAACCAAACACACATAATATGTTAGGAGGAACATCTCGGGCCGCGGGGAAGGTGTCGTGTGTGCTTGACTCTGTACTCATCATTATTCATTATTTATACATTCCAGTTCCGGGTACATAATACACATGTGTCGGCCAGAGGTCGGCAGGAGCGGATTGCGAGCCTTATATAATACTTACATACGGCTCTTTACGCAGACTTGTGCGACACTTCGGTAGCCCGCGAGAAATAAATAAACCATGAAACTATTTAAAAAAATCGTTTCCAAAAAATTCAATCTACGGATAATGTATATTATATATTTTGGTATCCCAAAATGTGCGACGACTGCTGTAGAATTTAGTAAATTAACTTTTTACGTTTTTTTTGTTCCTCTTCTTTTACTCCCGTGATTTCAGTTGCAAGACGAATACTTTTTTCAATTAAACATCAGCAAAAATATTGAGCTGCTGACCCCTGATCTAACTTAAAGGTTTTGAGTTTGATTTATCGTATTTAAATGCGATGGTATTTATTAATGATGTGAATTTTTTTTAAGAAAAAATATAATCAGTCGATTTGTACCTGTTCCTACATTTTGCGTAAGAAGCTATCACTGACCTGTCTGCTTTTAGTCGTGTTGCATTCATTATTACGTCCATAAAGCCTGAACATGCCTTTGTGTGATGTTCATATCTGTGAAACCAAGATAGTAGAAAATAAAATTACCTACAATAGGTATCGAAATCATTTTCTTATCGTGATGTCAGAGCTCCTGATTCATATGATAAATTTGTTTACTCCATCTTCTGACGTATCTTCTAATGATCAAGTTCTACGTAAAACCCCGCGGGCTACCTCACTAAATCATGAGCCATCATCATCATCATCATGCACCCCTTGTGGTTTCCAGATGAGCGTGATCAGTGATCCTACAGAGATGGCGGCTTGGTATAGTCAGGCCCAGATTCACCCCTCTGGGGGCCCTGGTGCGGGGAAAATTTTGAAGCTCCCTAGAAGCCCCCCCGCCTCCCTGAAAATTACCCTCCTGCCTCTTCCTCGTATTTTTTTACAAAGCCAAATATGCATATTCTTCCGGAAAAATTATGTTCAAATGTTTTGCATACAATATTTTTTAGCTTTTGGGGGGGCCCTTGTTCACGCATATGCCTGATAAAACTTAAGTCCCAAATATATTTTTGTTGTAATTTATAATGCATTCAAACTAATTTCTATTCAGTCTGTGATCGCTGGCTTCTTGATTGCAAATGCCCGGAAAGACCTGGACACTGAAAAACCTAAATGAGTTTTTTTGGCACTTTGGGGGCCCCCTGGATGTGGGGCCCCCACATCCAGTGGGGTCGATCGTGCCGCTCGAACCGCACTTAATCCGGGCCTAGGTATAGTTGGTGTAAGGCACTGCTAGCGAGTCCTCGCCTGGCCCAAGACCGGTTCCGAGGATTTCAATAAACTTAGCACAAGTGTCCGAACAACCATTGTATGAGTGACAGACGAGCTACACGACGACCACGAAGAGCTGACAATATTTTACGTTTTAATTTAGATCTAATACGTATCTCATGATGAAAACAATATTATATTTATTATTTAGGTTTTCGGCAGTTACTTTGTGAAACTCCATTTGTAATAGATTTAAAAAAGCAAAATTTCTATGTTTATAGTTACAGTGAGTTTATTTATTTTACACCTGAGGATGGGATGTTCTGCGATCCCGAAACAGGTCGTGTACTTAATAAATAAACTCACTGAGAACTATAACATAGAAATTTTACTTTTTTTAATCTATATTATATTTAGATCGTGTTTTTTGGCGATCTAAGGCACAACCCGAAAGAACTTAAATTCTTGAATTCTAGATTAAAATAAAAAACTTCTTTGTTACAATTCACATGAGCTTTTATTATTTTTTAAACACTTGAATTCTTGAATTCTATATTCCATCAAATCTATATTCTTTCACTTCAGTAATTTCGGTTAAATTTTTCGATGAAAACTTTTCCTTAAATAAATCATTTAAGAAGAAAACACTTCTGTGTAGTACCTTTTTGTGACTGCAGTCACTCCAAAGCGCTTGGTGCTACACGTCAAGGTAGGTCTTGAGATTTGTCATTAAGTCTTCATCCGGAGAAGACTACCTTAGTCGCATCAAAGGCGTTTGATGCAGCCCTGCGGTTTTTCCTGAATCCTGCTTCTGTTACTGCCTTAGAAATGAAGGCAACATTCATTCCTCACACTTCTCTACCCTGAGCACATCCATTCTTTTACAAAATTTGTATGAAGTTTTTACGCATTCATCCTAATTTTTATCTAGATCAACTAATATTGTGAAGCCTATCTATTTTTTGTCAGCAAAAAAAAAATGATGCCATGTTCTGCCAAACTCGGTTTGAACACAGCTCATCTCTCAAATATTTAATTCTCTATTCAAAAGCCTCTCTATTGCTGAATCCTGTGCGTATCTAGTATTGTAAATAGTATAAAAGATCCATGTCAGTAAAATTGTTTCCCCTTTTACACTTAGCGGTCACCTTGTATTTTTCTTTTCATTTGCGTAGGCGATGAGACTCGTTTGTATAATCTTCAAGCCAGTACCCCAAGTGTAAAACATCACGTTATAACTCTATCATAGCGTTAAACACATTCTTTTTTGAAAACTAAGCCGTCTATTAGTAGCGTTGTTTTCGTTTTGATACGTTTTTTGGGAAAACGCTACGATCTGTGTAAAGGTAAAGTTTTTTTTACTTAGGGTACAGGCTGTGCGATGTGCCTGTATACATAACACAAGTATGACGGAAATACCAAAACCGATACCGAGAAGCCGATACTAAATAAACTCTGTCCTTTTTCCTGTTACAGATCTTGCTAGCACGCAAAGTACCAAAACAAATCAATCAATAATTATCCAGTGCATGCCATTATGGATTGAGGTTGGTATGCTAAATGTTGTATTTTTCTTGGAAAGATCCAACGATCAGCCGTTTGTTCTTTAGCTCTTTTATTAGCCTGGAACTCAAAGATTCTTCCACGAATTTTATTGAAACTATAGGATTAAATCTGACGTATAAGTGATAAATGGTTGCATAAACAGTGTTACAAATAATTTATTGGTTGACTTCTGTAATCTAATCTAATCTAATCTAAGCTGCAAAGATATATATCATTTAAGTTTTATATTAAATGCATTCCCACAAGCAGATATGTATAATTTCGCGCTAACACATGCCGCATGTGGACCTACAATATAAAAACCCAATCTCAAATGAACATAAGCCTTGCAACTCTTGCCGTCCTTCCCTGAAACAGAGGTGACATTGGCAAAGTGAACCAATTTTTACATTATGGGTGGTCAGCCGCATAACAACCTATAAGTCAAGGAACATACATGACAATTACATTTTTTAAAAACAATAAATCACAATATATACATGGACATAAAAACTAAATCATAAAACCAATTTTACTTTAACAAACCTCAGCCGCCAACATCACAGATCAACCGCCATTTCTTTCTATCCTTACATACTTCTTTCATTTCCTCCAGAGTCATAACCTTCTTCATACAAGCTCTTCTCTTATTATGACTCTGGATATTCCATTCATTCGCAATTTCGGATATTTGGTCCATCCATACCTTTCTCGGTCTTCCTCTACCACGACATCCATCTATTCTACCAACATATACTTTCTTCGTCAGTCTTTCCTCATTCATTCTCTCCATATGCCCAAACCATCTTAACAAACTTCTTTTAATCTTCACTTTCACACTTTCTCTTGCACCACATTCTTCTCTTACAAAATCATTCCTCACCCTGTCACTCCGTTTTTTCCCAATCATACTTCTTAGAAAGTCCATTTCAACAGTATGGACTTTACTAATTTCACTTTCATTCACCGTCCAGGCCTCGCTTCCATACATCAAGGTGGGTAAAAGTATGCCACTGCGTACCGCCAATCGAGCATTTTTTGATATGTTTTGATTTTTGGCGATACAAGTTGTGGCACCCAGTACACACCTGCCCTTCATTACTCTTCTTTCAAATTCACCGGTCATTCTTCCATCTTTTTCAAACTTACTTCCCAGGTATACAAACTCATTTACGACATCAACATTCATTCCATTAATTTTAAATTCATAATTCATACTTTCATCATCTCTTTCAAAAATCAATACTTTCGTCTTACTTGCATTTAACTTCAGATGGTTACCTAACAAAGCTTCATTCAATCTAGAGAGCATTGTTTGCAATTCTACTGCTGAATCAGATACAAGAACTGCATCATCTGCATACAGTAGAACACTCACTTTGCTCTCTCCTATCATCAATCCACAATCATTAAGTCTAGCATCTCTGACACACTTGTCCATGACTATGTTAAATAGCCATGGTACATAAATACATAAATACAAAAAAAAAAAAATGCTCCTTGGAATTTTAAATACTCATCGGAGCTTATAAATCTATTCAAAATACTTACCTGGCTCCTGATAAGACATTTCTTCTTTAGTTCATCAAAGTATGACAAAAGGAGGTAGGAGCGTATTTTCATGGCAAAAATAAATAAAAATGGCGGAAAAGGAGAGAGGGGTATAATGTTTGTAATGAGTCTAATCGTAGTGTAAAAACGTATTATTACATTTAATTTTTATATCCAGGGGCAAAAAGTTTTCATCACTTTTTCCTGTTGAAATTTCTCCACACCGACATCAAAAATATTAATCAGGCCGTCGAGCGCGTTACACATACTTTATTTCTTGAGAAATGCCCACTCGCTAAGTGTTCTAAACGGAAATTGCCACATTCTTTTTGTGTTTGAATTTAAATTTGTCAGCGGCCGCTTCCGGTCTGGGCTCTCTGGTTCCGGTGGGCAGCATGCCACCGGATATGATTGCTAATGGCGGCCCATTCCGTGTCCTCATTTCCAAGCGTACTTAAGAATTCACTTAGAGCGTACTACTTCGCACTTAATGACATGCAGTACTTACGAATAAACGAGTTGACTTATTTTGAAACGCTTGAGCAAAATGCTAAGCGATATGCATATAATTATGTGAAACTTATTTGACATATCTGTTAGATTTAGTCTTCCTAGCGATTACCATCATCTCCAACCATTGTTTCCTAGCTCATTGCCTCGATAGGCTGTTGTGAGAGGCACTTCTTTTTCAGAGTCTGTATGGCTATTAATTAGAGAGTCGTTTTCAGATAGTTCAGATAGTAATGCCTTTAGTTTTTGAGACGTTTTTTTGAGAAAACCCGGTGGCTTACGTTTTATGTGTCAATACCATACGAAAAAATAAAATAGATACAATTAAAAAATTTACAGACAAAGAAACTTGTAAAATATTTTTTCATAGCAAAAGGACACGTGAACTGATATCGCCAAAATTGTGTCGTCACCCGGCCAGGTTGCTTGGAAAAATGCATACAACTATTTTTCTAGGGCAGGCAGTACCACACAAGACTGACTTTTACTCACTGTGTAAAAAGTTACAAATTCTAAAATGTTCCGACCTCATTATCAAGAAAATGAATTTTATAGACATTCAAAGCGTCAGGTTCCATTCAACTATAACAAATATATCAGAATTAGCGTGATGTTCAAGACTGTTTATATATTTTCTAATAAATCACAAAGAAAACCGGTTGATGTATTCGTATGTGTGGCGGAGTATATTGGGCTGATAAGTCGCTACCAAGTATCTGGTAAGGAAATAACGATGTTTACAAACAGGAAGTGGCGTCTTTGTTCTCGGCCCTGAGCACATCCGGCGCCCGCACTCACTTCCGACACCAATAACCGCTCTGCTTTATATATACTAAGTACGTACTTACCTACTCCGTACTCCACGCTCTGTACATCTCTATACTGGTGCCCGTGCTGGCCGCTTGAGAACTCTACAAGTTTATAATAACAATGGACCTGTATGTATACAATGATTTAAAACAGTGCCTATGAATTCATTGCATTTATAAAAAACATCAAATTTCACGCAATATTATCATAACATCGAAAACGCTTTCCTTGTGAATGAGGGTTTAACGCTCACATAGCTGGCTGATGATGCTGGAGAGATGTTTTCCGGGATCTGTTGCAGTGGTCTGGGGGAGCTGGAGCTACAGGATGTTTCGCCCATGTCGTCAATGGGTTTCTTTCGCTTGAAAGTGAAATGATGAAAATGATCTTGATGAAAAAAAGCTCCAGCTCCCACAGACCACGGCAACAGATCCCGGAAAACATCTCTCCACGCTTTCCTTGTTTTTACGATGTATTTTTAGACTAGCCCTTAGTATATGAATGAGAACCTACATATCCATGATCTGCCGTATCCATAACTGATTAACTGTGTCGCTATTCCGCTAAAGGTAGCCTAAAGTTAGAACCTTTGAAATTGATTGAACACTTTGTTGAATTTTTTCTTACTGTTATTTACATTAAAAATAGTAATTAACTTGAAAATATAGCTAGACAAATATGTATTATTTGTAAACCTTATTTTTAAAAGCAATGGCAATCGCAATACGTTAAAGCTTCTGTGTTTTGGAACTCCAACTAATACTTTCGGGTATAAATAATTTGGTATGTAGCTCCAACAGTCTGAAATTCTTTACCGGAAAATCTATGGACGTCAGCAGGGTATGCTGGAAATTCAAAAAGTTCCGTTTCGTTGTCTTATCATATTAAAATAAATACTATTATTATTGGGTCCGCTAAAAAATGAAACTGATTTTTAAATGCATAATGAATAGACTTCGTAGTGTACATAGTACAGTAAAAAAGGAATGATTAATGGATGCTTAAAATACAAGCATCATATTCGTGTTTTGTGGTCGAATAGATACAGACCGGATGTACAATTTAAGTAAGGAAAGGAACCAAAACGGACGACGTAGTATTCTGAACGTGACCCGTGACTTGCGATTAGCCGAAGGAACTTCGCTTAGCCATTGTCATGTCCCTGGGTCAGAGGTTCCCTAACTCTTTTGACTCGCAGACCGTTACACATTTTATTTTTATTTTCCATAAACCTACAGCACACCATTCTCTTTCCGTCGTAAGTATTTTTTTTTTAGGAATCCTGTGCGGCAGGCTTCCCAATTCTTGAAAGTCTTGGGAGTCTATGTCACCCTGGAAAGGTGCCGCAGAAGTGTTGCTTGAATTGTTGCTTCTGTTGTGAGGCGCTGCAAGGAAGTAGCGATTGATTGATTTTCTCAAATTTATCTAGATTACAAGATCTCTGTGATTTAATCCTTCATGATCTCATTGCTTCATTATATGAATTATGACGCTTCTAATTGTTTTGTTATACAGAGACACGCGAGAAATTAATTTTGTTGGAGCTGTGGTCAAAGTTTATTTTTCCTAACTTCCAGACTATCGGTTATTGGAAGACTCTCAAGTCCCCACTTTATTGGAACTCTACGTGGTATGTGATCAAGAACTGGAAGGTTCGTCTTTGGTTTGGCACAGAGTAGAAAGACAATCCATGACCTCCAGCTGCTGAAAAGTGTACACCTATGTTCTCTTAGCCTGTTGATGTTTAGAATCAAATGTGTTTTAAATACTTTAGGCTGGTCTCAATCCCGGCGGAGCACAAACAAAAACATCTTCGCCTGGTTGAAAAATTCATCTGCTTTTATCTAAGACTTTATTTTACAGCAGATGGGTCTTGCTTGAGAAGTGGCCCTTTTTTGAGCGACGGCTTAGCTCGCAGAGAGCTCATAAGTTGTGATTCACACAAAAAAAAACAGCGCGCACCAAATAAATCATCCTGATACATATTTAACTGTGTGATGCTTACTTTGGTAGTGATTTGTGTAATTCTAACTATCTCTAAATAACGTCTACCTTCGTAAACCCTCATATACCTCTGAGAACATAAGCCTCGCAGCTCCTGCCGCCTTTCCCTGAAACCGGGGTGGCATTGGGAAAAGGGAACCAATTTAAACGCGGAGTGCCAGCCTCATACTAACCTATCAGTCAAGGAACCTACATGTGCCTGTCTTTGGACACCTTTTGGAGATCTCTAATTTTCATTACCATTTTCATAGACCCCTAGCATTTCGAAACCGACCCTTAGGGATCTATTTACACCGCTTTGAGAATGGCTGCTTTGTATGCAACTATACTATACTAGTTTACGTGTAATACTTAAGCACTAACCGAGTGTTGGTAATGATTATTTTGGAGACTTCCTATTCAGAATGCGTTACAAATGCGCCTCTCGTGTTCCGGTTCCAAAAGTAAGTAACACGTCGGAAATAATGCCACTTTCTTTCTTTATTTCGTTTTTGATCTCACCTGACATGAATCATTTGGATATCTAGGTAAATGACAGTTTGGATAGCTTAAATATAAATATACGTATTTTTTAGGTAAGCAATATTAATTTCATAAACGTTTACATGTTGATTTTAAGTACATACATATTTATTATACGTTACAAATGACTCGTATTTATACAGAGCCAAAACGAAGGAATAGTTTTTCACTGGATAGGTACTTTCGCTGGACGTTGGTTTTTCCTTGGACCATTCTTAGTGACATTTTATTATTATTCTTCTGTCACTTGAAAAGTGCCTTTTATCTTTTATTTCAATCACATGAAATACTTGGTTATACATTCTTAAATACGTAGATATGTATCTATTTTTGTATGGAAAAAATATATTTAATTTCAACAGGATGTTCTGCACTCACTTCTATCCGGTCTTAATAACTAATGTACACACCTACATTATTACATACATGATTTACCAATATACATATGTATGTGGTAATGTATGTATATATGCCCCTACTATACCTACACAGTCTTGCTCAGCGGATCTTGCGGCAATAAGGATTTCTCAATAGTACAAACCAAACCAATTCCACCTTCACTTATTATGGTTATCATTTACAATTTCCTCTGCAATATTTTCACTACATATTTGTATTATGTTTAATTTTGATTAAAAAATAATAATTGGAAATGTATCAAAGTATATTTTTAAGGATCTGGTTGAGTCTTGATGTATAATGCAAATCTTGGATAGTTTCACAAAATTGCAAACTTAGAATATAAAAAGGTTTTTAATGTTGAAACAATGAAGTTATCGAGTTGCCTATTTGCTATTGGCCCTAACATAGCTATAAAGAATGATTTGATGCAGGGAAATTTGCGATCCAAGAAAATTTCTCGGGACGTTTTTCGAAAAGATTTTTCCTTAAAAGGCGTCCATATGAAGTTCGATTACCAAATCCTTAATTATCATATTCGTTAAAATAGTTATTGGTAAATAGTTGAAAATGCTAGATACACGGATTTGATTTTGAAAATTCATAATATTTTTGTGTTTCAGCTAGAATCCATTGTTAGCAAAAACAAACCGTTTTCGTTTGACAATAATGTAGACATTTCCTTTTCCATGTCGACATAAAACTCAACAATTTCTCATATTTGCCAACACACACCAACCTGTTATTTGCTTGGACTATTATAATTCTCATATCCGGTTCCCAATGAAACATACAACATCCTCTTTTGTTCTGTCCAACGGTAATTGTAACACTTATGCCATAACGAAATAAATCTTTTGCAAAATTTATAAAAGACGTTAATCGGAGGATGTTGTTAGAAAGGAATGATTACTTTTTTGCCCGTAGCACATTAACGTCGAAAAAGTTAGTTGAAGTTGAAGGCTCGGCTACATTTATGGCAAAGTTTTTTTAGTCATTTCGGCCTATATAGTAGGTACGAGTATATAATGAGAAGTACTGGAAGTAAAAGAATATCGACACTACGAAAAGAGGTTCAAAGTGAGTATTAATATTTTTCTTTGACTGTAAGTGATTGCGATCAACTTTCTAAGCAACGTGACCAAGAATATACTAACTCATCATAATCTCTTGTGTTATTGATAGGTACAGTGTAATGCACGTACATATGCATTTAATTTGCAGGGTAAATATGATTTACCGGTAAGTTCGAAGAGACAGTTTGACAGCAATACCTTCATGTGTGTATCACGAAAGAAAGAAAAACATGATGGGATGAGAGAGTCCATAAAAAAATTACATTCCCTCTAGGAGAATGGAATATCGAACACAGAACACCCTTGCCACCTACAAGTGGGGTTTTCAAGGACGCCCGAGAATTTCACAGTCCAAAATCTGGAGTAATTCACGGGGGTCGTCTCTTATTTGCAGCTCTATTCTAAAACCTCTTTTTGCCAGGAGATATATAAATTGTTACGGTGGCAAGGTGCAGCCTTTAGTCTTTAATTATGTTTTCTTTATTGGACGATACAACATATTTCATTGAAAGAGTTCTTCATCATCCTATTAACTGTTACCCGATCAGACCGTTTAATGGAATCTAAAACGGAGCAGTACTCTGTGATACTGCTAGAGTGCAGTTACTTCTAATACCGGATGGCATCAGCTGCAACTACCACACATAATGTGGACACATTACTCGTCATACGGATGTGACATTCTGCTGACCACCTCTCCAACTTCAGAACTTTATGCTTCAACTAAACCATAGCGTTTACCAGAAAAAATATGGAAACTTAAACAACGTCTCCAGTGAGGGTTTTAATTTCGATACATTTATGGTTAAACGCTATGGTCGAGTTTGAACATAGTTGGAGTACTGGTTAGTTCTTTATCCCGCTTGTTGACCCGCCCTGACCGCTGGTGTCCCAGTCACCACTAGACGACTTCCTGGGATCTAGAATGAAGTTTACATTCTTGGTGTTTTGCAAAGTATACTGCCAGTTAATGACAAATCCTGGTGTGAAAAAATGAGATCAAAAGTGCACAATACTTGTTTACCAGAAATACGGTTTTTCTTGGTAAGTGTAAAGTAACGCTTTATTGAAGTCTATTCATTAACAAGTTCATAAATTTATTAACATCCCTTAGATATTATTTGTTTCACTATTACCTGGTGTTTCAAACATGGCTTAGTGAGATTGTACTAAATGAAAATGAGATGTATGCAGTTGTTAAGTTACAACATATGAGATTAGTAAAAATATTTAGATATTTACACAAACGTGTACCAATGTTGGCTGCAAATTTTGTTTCGGTTAAAAATGACAATACGGATGCGTCATTACCGCTTTTTATCTTGTACCAGTTGTACTTGTTGCATTCTAAGAAACTGAAAATCACTTGACCATAAGTTGAGTATTGTTTACTCATGTCCCTAAGCAGAATTAAATTGTTTGGAATTTTCTCAAAAGGAAACTGCGGTAACTAAAGTATGCCATTGTTGTTGCAAATAATAAATGTGTTTTCCTTTTGTGATAAAACGGTGATTTAGAATACGAACGTATCGCCTTACAAAACTATCTCACATAGTTCTAACATCTAATTCATTTATTTATACTTATTTAAATATTACTGTTAATATAAATATTTTAAGGCTTTCACGGCCGGATTATGAATGATTCTTGTATTGCTCCGCCGGGCTAAGACCGTGGTCCATAGTTTCCTTTTTATTTTTTTTCTTTCTTCTTGCTTGTTGATGTTAATACTTTTCTATCTTACAAATTTTTTTCATGAGTATTTTCAGGATTTTAAAATTTAATGCACTCACAAGGATTTTGTATTTTTATTTACTAAGTTAACCATAGAACAGCTGCCACGGGTGACTTCAAAAGAAAACTTACTCTAAAGAAAAGTACAAGTAAATAGTAAAAATAATTATTAGAGCTAGTAAGGTACTGTGAGGATATAGCATTACCTAAGTGTAGGGTGGTCTTTCCTGGCAGTATTTTCCTTTTACAAGTCTCCGTGTCTCTCGTTGGGTTATGTCCTCGTTAGTGATTGGAAAAGAAGGACAATGAGTCCTTACAGAGAACTCCTCCGGGCTCCATGTCAGTCTGAGGCCATAGAAACACCAGCGAGCCTTTAATTATTATTTATATCAGGCGCTTGTCAATGCTATCATAAATCATCCATACTTACTTGGTATTAACATGATTCTGTCTTATATTCATTAGATGCGTTGAACGCAAAATATATTTTTTTTACGTAGAAAAGTTAAACAGATGAATACTCATCTCATCTAGTATCAAAATCCATTTCTGTTTCTTGACTTATAGGTTGGTATGCGGCTGACCACCCATGCTGTAAAAATGGTTAACTTTGCCAATGTCACCCCTGTTTCAGGGAAGGACGGCAAGAATTGCAGGGTGTATATCCATTTGAGATTTGGTTTTTATGTTGTAGGTTCACATGAGGCATGTGCAAGCGCGAACTTGTACGTGTCTGGTTGTGGGAATGCATGTAATGCGAATCTCCAATGTAACATATCTTTGCAACTTAGATTAGATTAGATATAAGATTCATGTTAAAGCAATGCTCGTATATGTAAGGAGATTTTCGTGTGTATATATGTTGCAGGTCTACTTGTAAAATAAAATCCTAAATTTCCTATAAACAAAAGAATTGAAACACTTGCCACCCTTAACTGAAATATAGATTATAGATTATAGACAGGTAAATTATCATCTTCAAAACCCAATAATTGGTGAGTAAAAGTTAACAAAAAATAAAAAACAGTGTTAAGTAAATGATTTCTTTTATTTGAAAAAAAATATTTTTGTTGATTTTTAATTTTCTCCTTCCTATATAGGATCTGGCCAACCCTTATGGAAAGTTGACAGGGTTTCAGTTACAGTTGAAAATATCATTGGCGCTCAAAGATCATAAGTAGAGAGGGCTTTTGAGGTGTGATACACACAAAAACAGCGCTCACCAAATAAATCATCCTAATATTATTATTATTATTACAATAAATAATGTTTGGTATTTCCTTTGAAAAGCGATTTCATCAATTGTAACAATCACACATATCAATGTTTTCCAATTCTTCTTATCAGTTCAAACATTACAAAAACCGAGATTCAAAGAATATTTTCCAATCACGTTTTAAAAGTATTGCAATTAATTTCCTCGTTCCTAATTGCCTAGAAATACAGCATTTTCACAAACAACAGAGGTTTCCTTCTTTCTGCGCCACGTTTCCGCGTCTCAAGTGTTTTTCCAAGGCTCGCTAAAAATATTTAAATTTGCAAATATTTTCGCAGATAGCACGTTTGTTTATTGTTTAACTTAGCACAATAACATCCATCTGCGTGGAAGGAACGACGCCATCTTGGCGGACATGCTATTTTTTTTTGCTTTTTACTCACGTACCTACTTCAAATAACATATTATTTGTATTTCTTTAAGAAAATCGCTGATAAAAAAAGTAAACAGTTTTACTGCTAAGATGCATTCCACCATATTATATCAGTATTTTTTTTTAATTTATCATTCTTTAAGGCTTTTTTTACTTTTGAGAAACAAAATAATATGTACGAACGGAGTGAAGGTTCATTATTATTTAAAAACAAAACTGTCTTAACAAAAATACTAAAAAGGCCGTGGTCTAGATAGATTTGATAAAGCATTGATATATGCAGGTGCTTAATCTGACTTATAAAAAGTAGCATAGGTATAATAGTGATGGATAAAATTCATTCAATGCAAGAAAAAAATCACTAAAAATCTTTTTTTTTTGGTTACAAACGTCGATTGTAGGCACTTTAATTGATTCATTCTATTTTAATTCAACAAAATTGTAGAAATCGCAATTATTCAGATCAATCAATTTGATTGTTTAAATTCCACGTTTTTATTGTAGATTCGCCCAAGTAACGTGTCATTGTTTATATCTTACTGAGAAGCGGTTTGCAATTTGACAGTTGGGAGAAGTGCAAGCAGTAGATCCCAGAGCTCAGACGAGCAGCGGAATTTAACCCGATGACTGCATATCTCGTAAAAACGAAAAATTTTGTCAAAAAGGTTTTATATACAAACCGGCAAACCAGAGACAAGATAATGCCACACTATTTCATCTATATCTCAAGGAAGAACTGGTTTTATTTTACAAGCTAATTTCAGCCGAAAAAGATCATTTTTGGAATGCGTTTTAATTGTCAGTTGACTGAAAAACTTATGTACAGGAGCGCGCATCTAAAATCTTAATCTAAATCTAAGCTGCAAAGATATGTATCATTTGAGATTCATATTAAATGCATTCCCACAAGCAGACATGCATAATTTCGCGCTTACACATGCCGCATGTGGACCTACAATATAAAAACCCAATCTCAAATGAACATAAGCCCTGCAACTCTTGCCGACCTTCCCTGAAGCAGGGGGGACATTGGCAAAGTGAACCATTTTTTACTGTATGGGTGGTCAGCCGCATACCAACCTATCAGTCAAGGAGTACAAGCAATTAATACAATCAAATATATAAAACAAATAAACTTTAAACAATTAAACAGTAAAAAATTAAAAAAACTACAAAACATATTTTTTTTTTAAATTTAAAAGCCTCAGCTTTAACCGCCAGCATTACAGATCAACCGCCATTTCTTTCGATCCTTGCATCCTTCTTTCATTTCATCCAGAGCCATAACCTTTTTCATACAAGCTCTCCTTTCATTATGACTCTGGATATCCCATTCATTCGCTATTTCGAAAGTTTGGTCCATCCATAACTTTCTCGGTCTTCCTCTTCCACGACATCCATCATCGTAAATAAATAAATACAAGTCAGAATAATGATACTCGTACATTAGAATTTAAAATATATCTGTAAATCGATTAGATTTGTAAGCATGTCTTTTTATGTAACACATTGTTCAATGTAAATCTTAATTGTAATACTAAGTACTTACTTACACTTTTTACCAATTTCTGTCTGTCTTTACTTATCTCAAATGCTGTAAGGACCGACGACCTCCTGAAACTTCTCACCTTTGCATCTCAAAAAGTTTTCTCTCTCACTTCTCTTAATACAAACCTACTATTCAGAAAAGAACTCATGAACTGATTTCCTCAATTTTTGTAAGCCCTTTTGGAGCCGCTTTAGAAATGTGTATTAATTTATAAACTATTTCTGTAGTGGTGTGGCAGATCGAGCAATATTTTTCATCGTTGGCCAAGAAATAGTTAAGAAGTTGCAACTCGTGTTTCGTCATGTTCTTGTCTTAGTGAGTGATCAGTGATCACTGATGATCGGCCACCAGGAAGTATCGCCGTCAAGCAAATCAATTTGGGAAGGATGATCACCCAAGCGACACCGGACAATCATTGCAGACCAATTAGTACAAACGACAGCGGCCGCGCCTGCTGATCTTAATTAGCAGTAATAAAGTCGACTTGAGCAATGTCTCTCTATATTCTAAGCGTTTATTTTAATTTGACATAATAGCTTATGTTTGTGTAATGTATAATTATGATATGATTATTTAGAGTAGGTAATATCATATATAAGGTAATGTATCATTGTAATATAATATTATTGGAGATTATTATTGCTTCACTGAGCAGTCTGGTTTTGTCTCTCGCCTTGTAAACACTGAAATGGAATAATACATCACATTGAAACCAAGACTCATCTGTTCGTCTGATTGATATCCCCCATCCACAATAAACATCCCCAAAATACATCACAGTGGCGCAGTCAGGATAAAGAAGAACCATATAAAACGGGATAAAAAATTTTTTTTGGAAGAAATAAAATAATATTGTTGCAAGAGCAACATGTGGGAATCTTCGAGAAGGAAGAAGGATCTGAAGACTGAGGATCACGAAGCCAGCTGAGGCGAGGTTGCTGCAGGGAGAACTGGAAGAAGTCTGAAGAGAAGGAGCGGTTTTCTTCAAGAGGAAGAGAACTCACGGAGCCAAGAGGAATCGCTGCAGGGAGTTACTGCAGCGGTTTTCTTTTCAAGAGGAGAGGATCCAACTGGGGCGGAGTGCTGCAGGGAGTACTGCAGGAGCTGGGAGCCTTGAGGGTCATTTTCCTGGAGGTGACTGCTGCAGGGAGTGGAAGCCACTTTCTGAGGGTCACGTAGGCGTTTCCTGGACTGTCGGACGCAGAAGCAGATAAGATTTTTGTTTTCTTTCTTTCTGCCGTTTCAGACTATGGAGGGAACACTGAGGAGTCTAAGTCCTTTTTGCCATAGGACTGGAGATTGGGATGTCTTCAGACTTCGGCTCGACCAAGTTCTCATTTTGTATGATGAGAAGTTTTTAACTGAAGAACGCAGAAGGGCTGTTCTATTATCGTCTCTCACCAGGGAGACTTTTCAGACGGTGTCTGATCTATGTTTTCCGAAAAAGATTTCGGAGGCAAAATTCGAGGAGTTGATTGATATTATTGGGGGTCATTGTGGGGTAAAAAAAAATATATTTGAGTATAGGGAGTCATTTTATTCATGTAAACAGCTCGAAACCGAGTCAATTAAGGATTATATAGCTAGATTGAAAAAAATTGCGGTAGACTGTAAATTTGAGAATAGATTGGAGGCAAATTTGAAGGATATATTTTTAATAGGTATCAGACAGAACAAAATAAAGCAGAGAATATTTTTAAAAGCAATGGAATTGAAATTATCTGAATGTGTAGAATTAGCGAGAACAATGGAACATTTGTGTGGTCAAAACAATTCAGAAAGTATAAATTTAATGAGTTCGTGTAATTCGAGGGATTCCACAGAAACTCGGAAGTCAAGGGATAGACAGCGAAATTCTGAAATCAAGCGAAATAATTCAAATGATAGTAAGAAATCTATTTTTAGACATGCAAGTATTTCAAGTGATAGGAATAATAATTATAAATGCTTTAACTGTGGTAAATTCGGTCATAAACAAAATGCATGCAAGTTTTTAAATAAAAATAATAATAATATTAAATGCTTTAAATGTAACAAATCTGGTCATTATGCAAATAAATGCAAGTTTCGAAGAATAAATACAATAATGGCCATTAATGAGATGGATGGTCCCATTTTTTTAAACGTAAAGGTAAATGATACAGATCTAAAAATGATTTTAGATACGGGTTCTGGGGTGACTATTATTCCTTGGCACATATTTAATGAACATTTTTCAAATATTAAGTTAGAACATTGTGATTTGAAATTATCAAGCTATGATGGTACTCAACTACAAGTAAAAGGTCGTAAGTACATGAGAGTAGAATATCAAGGAAGTAAAGAGTACATAGAAATAATTGTTGTATATAAAGGGTCGTCTTCTTTATTAGGTCGGAATTTTTTGAATACTTTTAAAATAAATTCATTCAATGTTAGCGATAATATTTATTCAGTAGGAAATAATAATACGAATTATAATGCAGATTTTTTTTCTAGTATGAGAAAAAAATATCCAGCTGTTTTTGAGAGTAAAGCAGGTACTTTTAAAAATTTTGAAGCGGAGATAGAAGTTATAAAAGACTTTAAGGCAAAATTTGTTAACCCGAGGCCAATTCCTTTTAATTTGAGAATAAGGGTAGAAAAAGAAATAGATCGCATGTTACAAGAAGGTATTATTGAGAAAGTAGAGACTAGTGAAATGGCAAGTCCAATAGTGATTGTGAAAAAAAAAAATGATGAAATCAGAATATGTGCCGATTTTAAAAATACTTTGAATCCAATGTTAAAAAAAATAAAGTACCCGTTACCTAGAGTAGAAGATTTAATAAATAGAGTAAATGGAGCAAAATTTTATGCAAAATTAGATTTGAGAAATGCTTTTTCTCAAATTAGGTTGTCGGAGGAGTCGAGAAATCTTTGTGTGATTTCGTCACCATTTGGGTTATTTAGGTACAAGGTACTTCCTTTTGGTCTCACGACGTCACCAGCGATATTTAGCAGAGCTTTATATTCGGCAATTCAAGGGTTGGATGCGATAGCATTTATGGATGATTTGTTAATTTATGGGAATACATTGCAAGAATTGGAGAAGGCAACGGAAGAGGTAATTAAGCGTTTAGAACGTAGTGGATTTAGTGTTAATTTACAAAAATGTGAATTTGGGTTGACAGAAATTGAATATTTGGGATTTCAAATATCGAGGGATGGTGTGAAACCACTTCAACATAAAGTTGTTCCGTCAAAGGATAATAAAGCAGATTTTTTGTCGAGGTTACCAATGAGTAGTACGGATAATGAGGGGGAAGATAATATTGAGATCATAAATGAGATAAACATTGAGGATGTTGAAGGAGAATTTTTAAACTGTATTGCAGTAGAAACAAATTTAAATGTAGAATGCATCAAAGAAAGCATCTCGTAATGACAAGGTCATTTGTGAGATAAAGGAGTATTTAAAAACAGGGTGGCCAAATAAATCCAAAATGACAAATGGATTGGTAAAATGGTGGTTTTTAAGAGAAAAGTTAAGCGAATCAAATGATTGTTTATTTTATGAAAACAGATTGGTAATACCCATAGATAACGGAATAAAGAGATGTGGTATGGATTCATCCGTAGAACAAAACGCGTGTTCTCATATTTTTTAAAGCTCCGCCTATTGCATAGGTATTTTTCCTATACAAACAAATGTGACTTGTGATTGGCTAAGAAAGTTAAAAACAATAACGTTATCAAAACCACTAATGCATAGGGACGTTTTTCCTTTGCATTTCAATATGTGTGCGTGAGTGACCTAATATCATACCAGAGAATATCAAACAATACCGCTGACTGAAAATCTATTATTTTCTAACACTCCCCAATTTTTTTTTAACATTTCCAAAACTGAAAACCCACAATGGCATTCATTAATTAAATTATAATTTACTTTATAAGTGTGGTCTTGAGCTTACATTTAATTCTAAATGAGACATTTTTACCAATGAGAGCAATTAAAACCTAACTTTATAATTTTAGTATTATAAAAATACCTTTCATTCAAATAATAAACAATATAGATAGGTAATCTAATTGCGAGATTGGCTTTTGTAGCTGAAATTCCTGATTGCTACTTTTGAATTACATTATTATTTCTTCATTCATCTTTAGTTCTATAGGCTAGAAGTTGTTTAGCAGTGTAGATATATCCATTCTGATGCTTCCAATTCCAAAATGTCTTAGAATCTTTCTAACGAATCAGTTGGAGGTTTCCCTAATGTTGGCAGTGAACAAAAAGTCGTCGTTGTTGCCGAAGAGTGATAAATTGGGAAAACTATGAAACTCACCTACGAGATCCAATGAAAGTTTTGCTATTCTTTATTCGTATACAATCATACAGAGTTGAAATATTAACAAAAAAATAGTTTCAATGTTGAGGGTAGGTTTTAATTGAAGTGAATTTTAAAATTGTAAAGAAAATAAAATTAAATGTCAGCCATCATATTATCGCCCGCTTTGAGAAACACTGTCCTATTTCGAGCCTAGGGATGTGACTAAATTCAATACATCGATACATCGTTAGATCGATACCCACTCGATATTCACGATTTTTTGATGTCTGAAAATATGTTTATGTCTACATAAATAATTCATTTTTTCATTACTTTTCCTACGATATATACTTAAATTTACATTATAAAAAATTGAAATGAAATAAATACTCCGAATCAATTTTTAGAAAATCGACAAGATTCAATTTTTTTTGTAGGTAATAAACTAGCTATCTATAACCCGTTATGAAAGTAGAAAGACAAGTAAAGAGAAGAGCATTTTCTGTCCACGTACGTTGAAATCAATTTGGTAAATTTAGTTAGAAAAAGGTGTAAAAAATAGTTCAAATGAGAAGAAAGCATTCAAAAACGAAGTTTAGTTTGTTACGCAAAAAAACACACAATTTGGAGTATTTGAATAAAAAAGATCATTTAAATGAAAACTCGAGTATACAATACAAAATAAAATTATTTTTATTAAATTTATTACACATTTGATTTAAAAAAATAATAATTTTATAAACTTTTAATACAAAACTTTGTTTTATTCCACTGATGTGCATTTTTTATCGTATCTTCATATACCTTAGATATGTACCTTTCGTTTCTTCAATAGGTATCTAGATAAATATATAAGAAACTGAAGAAACAGAAATATCTCTAACAAAAATTCTCATCAGTGGAATAAAACAAAGGTTTTTTATTAAGACTTCTTAAAAACTGTTTTTGTAATCAAATATTTAAAATGGAATTCCACAATGTTTCACCACAAAAATTTGAAAAATAAATATATGACACTTTACAGGTAAAATCTTACACGTATAACAATTGAAAGGTCAATAAAATGAAATAAAAAGATCCATAAAAACTAAAATCAATGAAATACAGCAAAAATGAATTACTGAATCAACTTAGTAGAAATGCAAGCCTCTCTGTAAGACGCTGCCTGCCAAATTTGCTCGTGATTTTTGGTCAAAAAAATAAAATTTAAAAATATACATCAACTTACGCAAAGTAATTTACAAAATACAATATAATTTACAAAACCTGGAAACAAAATCAAGTATCTGCATCCGCCGTAAAAGCCTAAAAACTTAAAGTGCTTGTTGAATGTTAATGAATGTTTTGTCCGACGTTTATAAAACTGCACCAATAAAGATTTCACAGAAAACAAACCCAATATTTTTATTAATTAAAAAACACACTGTTTCAATTCACTTATTATTATTATTATTATTATTATTTATTTTTTTTTTTTTTCTACATCCTGTAACAATCAATGTATAATTCTTAAGTTTTGAACTACTTTTTTCTAACACATAATAAATATTTAAAGGATTTACTTCTGCATATATTTGAAGGAAACGTAGTTTTTTTGTAGGTATAGCCCATTGAAAAAGCCTACGTTGCTTTTTCGTTAATCGGAAACAACTTTCTTTAAAATGTGATGAGCAAATCGTGCTTGTCTTTAAAGGAAACCAGGAGGATGGTTTCCCGGTCGCATCAATCCATTGCTCCTTTATTTTTGGATTTTGTGGAAATCTAAAAAAAACAATGTTTATTTTTCACACAGCAAGTAAAAGTTTGTGTAAATAACACCTGGATGGTGAACTTTGGTGACCGATCTTTGGTAAAGTAAAATGAATTTGTTTTCATCCCAACGAAGGGCATTTTTTTTTTGTGCTCCGCCAGGAATTGAACTCATAAATTTCCCATGAATGAATTGAAAGAGGTATGTAAGAATAGGAAAAATGGAGGCAGCTCTGCAAAGCCTCTGGCCACCCCTATCGGAATGGCGACAGAGTTACAGTTACAGTCCGTATAGTTAATCACTAGACTACGGCTCGATATTTTATTTCTTTATGAAAAATAAATAAATATAAAAGGTATCGATGTTTGGCATACACAAGCGCGTATTGCACAACACTAGTGATGCTATGTAGAAATGTCAAAAATTCAAGACACCTAAAAGATTGAAATCGATGTAAAACGTTTGTTAATACGTGTGGAATTGATTACTCACCGGTGAAAAGTGATGCCGTGATCCTTAAAGTTTTTATATCGACTTACATTGTTACACTTGACCACACAGCAACACGGCATTTTGATAAAAACCAAGAGCAGTTGCTAGTACAGCAGTATAAACGTGACTGATTTGCGCAATAATACGGATTTTCAACTAAGATTTTTTTAAGCATAATTGATTTACCTAGGGAATGCCCTCATACCATATCTCCTTCTTTTTGTGATCTGTGGTAATACCATTGGCATTAAGGGAAGATATTTTGAAGTTTATTCACAAATCTCACATGGGAATTGTAAAAACGAAAACTTTGGCTAGAAATTATTTTTTTTGGTTAGGGATGAATACAGAAATTGAGAAAGCAGTGAGAGAATGTACACAATGTGCAAGAAATATGGGATCTCCAGATAAAGTCGAGTTGAAAAGTTGGCCGGTAGAACAACATATCTGGAAAAGGATACATTTAGATTTTTTCGGGCCGCTAGCAGGAAAATATTTTTTAGTCGTAGTAGACGCAGCATCAAATTGGATAGATGCTGTAAAAGTTGATAAAATTGATGCAAGGCATACAATTAGAGAGTTGAAGAGAATATTTTCAGTGTTAGGTATTCCAAGTTGCATTGTAACGGATAATGGGACGGCATTTACATCAGTAGATTTTCAAAGGTTTTGCAAAAATTTAAATATTAAGCATTTAACTTCAGCAGTAAATCACCCAGCGTCAAACGGTTTGGCGGAGAATACGGTAAAAACAACAAAAAGTTTTTTAAAAAAAATTATGAAAAATGGTATGTTTCCTAACGATTATGAAGATAAGCTTTTGGAATTTTTAGTAGATCATAGAAATGCATCATCATTAGCAACAGGGATGGAGCCGAGCGTGCTTATGATAGGTAGAAAAATAAGATCCATTTTTGATACAGTAGTGCCTGGGGAGAAATCATTTAAAAAGACGGGGAGAAAGGTATGTGTTTTTAAAAAGAGAAATCAGGAAAATCAACAAAGGAATTACAGGGGAAGAAAGATTAAAGGACTATTCAGAATTGGACAAAAGGTAATGACTAAGGATTTCAGAAATGTAGGGAAGTGGGTTCCATGCATTATATTTAAAACATTGGGAAACAGGATTTACTTGGTAAAAGCTGGAAATCAGATTTGGAAGAGACATCATGATCAGATTTCCGGAAGAAAGGTGTCTTGGGAGGATGAGTCTGACAATGACCTGGGGTTGGGTCAGCTGTTGGATGAGGCAGGACAGATCTCTAATGACTCGGGTGTTTCCAGGTTCCAACCATGGTCGGAGCGCCTGCGTCCGAGGGGGGAGAACCGCCTGCGGTACCCAAGATGAAAGAAGATGAAATTGTATAAGATATAATTTTTATTGATATAATATGTTATAATGATAAGTATGATAAGTATGATATAATGTAATGTAGATTCGTCATTTAGTGAGGGAGGTGTAATGTATAATTATGATATGATTATTTAGAGTAGGTAATATCATATATAAGGTAATGTATTATTGTAATATAATATTATTGGAGATTATTATTGCTTCACTGAGCAGTCTGGTTTTGTCTCTCGCCTTGTAAACACTGAAATGGAATAATACATCACATTGAAACCAAGACTCATCTGTTCGTCTGATTGATATCCCCCATCCACAATAAACATCCCCAAAATACATCACAGTTTGCAAGCGGCTAATTTATACTCCCTTTTGTACCAAGACTTTTGAGTATGCACTTAGAAAAATATGGAGTTTTATGAAGTAATTTGAGAGCATTCAAATATCGATAGAAAATAAATCACTGCACTCAGTATAAAATTATACTTTTGGAAAATGAGTTTCACATTTTCATTTTAACCTAATATATAAAAAAACTGAAAGAAAAAAAGTCGTCAAACATTATCAAAATAATACATTCTTACACTATTGATTAGAATCACCGATTAAATGTAAATATGTAGTCATTTTTTCAGGTATGTATACTCCAGTTTTTTTATTAACTTAAAAGCAAAAGCATACGTAAATTTTATTCGAACATGTAAATAACTTGATTTTCAGGGAACACTAAAAGTATCTGTGGTTCTAAATAAACAATTATTTGACTTGTAAAAAATTGTAAAGAGTAACTTATACGTAGGTACATATCTTCATTTCTCAAACTGGGTGTCCAGAGACGACTACCAAAACGGGAAATGTCCTCTCACCAACTTATTACCGCACGTGTTCATTACTCGTACTTACTCGCCTATCAGATAATATCATGTTCACATTTCTCGGCAGTTTTGTTTCTGCTCGGGGATAAATAATATTGAACCCGAGCTGACGTGCGATTTATGGGATGTCCTTATAAGGCGAAGGAAAGCGATGGAGGGAGAAGGAAGGCAATGGGGAAAGAAAATACTTACTACATATTAAATACGATAGGATTTCAGATTTGTTAATTATATATTTTCAATAAAACATGACTTGATAATGTTCTTCAAGCGGTTCAGATTCCTTGTTATAAGTTTAAAACTCATTTGAAAATCCTTTTGAAGAAAATACTTTAAACGAATTTTCAGTGTTACGGAAAGACCGAAGACAAACGACAGGTTTTTTTTTCTAATCTAATATAATCTAAGTTGCAAAGATATGGATTTACATTACATGCATTTTCACAAGTAGACACGTACAAGTTTGCGCTTAAACATGCCACATGTGGATTTACAATATAAAAACCCAAATCTCAAATGAATATACACGCTGCAACTCTTGCCGACCTTCTCTGAAACAGGGGTGATATTGGCAAAGTAAACCATTCTCTACAGCATGTGGGGTCAGCCGCATACCTACCTATAAGTCAATCGGATAAGAAGTGAACAATAGATGACCTGTAAAGTTTGATGCCGAGGAAAAAATATTTCAGAGATTATTTTGAGACTAAGCGCATGATTATTTTATTGCAATGAAACTGAAAATAAAACGCAACGTTATTACGCGTACACATGTGTAAGTAATGAAGTAAGAGTTGCCATGTGTGCCTTTAGTATTATTACAGTTCATGAAGGCGCCTGACCGCCTTTACCATAATATTATCTCTTATAACATACTTCAGTGAAGAGCAACATTTACTAAATCTTCTTTTTCTTCTAGCTCCCCTCGAGGTACTCTGCCATCGAAGGTATGCCGTAATTTGTGACAATTTTTATAGAAGAGGAAATCAGTTAATCTTCAGTCGTCATGCAGAAAGCGTGTCTCCTGAAGACGTTAGCTACGTCGCTAACGAAACGTCGAGAATAATATACTTCAGTGAAGGGCAACATTTACTAAATCTTCTTTTTCTTCTATATATATTTTCTTCCCTTCGAGGTACTCCACCATCGAAGGTATGCCGTAATTTGTGACAATTTTTATAGAAGAAAAAATCAGTTCATCTTCAGTCGTCATGCAGAGAGGGTGTCTCCTAAAGACGAACTAGCTACGTCGCTAACGAAACGTCGAGAATAATGTAAGTTCTCTTATAACGGTTCGTGTAATATCCGATAAATAAATTTTAACTGTCTATTTAAAATTATTGTAAATATGTACTCCGCCATCTTTAACCAGATGCTTTTATCTAATATCTTTCTCTGCCCTGTTGCCCCAGCTTCCCTCTAAATGCTATCTGTACAATTTACAGTCTTCACTTTACAAATAGCTCAATAGTGGCCGATTTTGGCCCTCCGTCTTCTTAAGGATCTACCCTACCGTAAAGTGAAGTATACTTTGTGAGGTATATATATATATATATATAAGGATAATTTATTTTAATGTACACATAATTAAAGAGCGCCGTTTTTGTGTGTGTCACACCTCAAGGGCCCTCTCAAATCACGGATAAGATTTCTTGTAAAGATGTGTCTTTAGTGCTCCTTTAAAGACACCAACAGTCTTTGCCTTCCTCACATTAGGTGGCAGTCTGTTCCACTCCATTGGTCCCGCAAACCGGAAAGCACGGTCCCCAAAATTAGTGCGTGTCTGACGGTGTGGCTGAACCAAGTCCACCACGCCATCCCCTGCAGATCTGAGCGTTTGGCGCCTCAAATCCCTCTCAACGGGTGTAAACATGTCAGCCAAATATGAAGGAGCTGTACCATTTACAGCCTTATACACCATCAGACAAACACGGTAGACCACCCTCTCCGGAAAACGAAGCCAATGCAGTTTCCCTAACAATGGAGTAATGCGAGTAAATTTAGACATCCCGAATATGAGTCTTGCCGCTGAATTCAGCACAGACTGAAGACGGTTGAACTGCTTTTTCGGCTGACCTATGTACAGCGTTGAGCAATAGTCAACTCGTGACATCACAAAGGCATTAACCAGGGTCTTGACTGCTCCCGACGGTAAACATCTCCTGATCGCCTTTATCTGGCGAAGTTCAAAAAATGAGGAAGATACAGTCAAGTTCAATTGCTCTCCCATTGTGAGGTTCCGATCCAGTGTGACTCCTAGAAGTCTGACTGAGTCGGAGGGCTGAATCAGCTCTCCCCCAATGGAGAGTGGTACTCGAGTTGTCAAAAGATGATCACGCCTGGTTGTAGCCGCCCACATCACTTCTGTCTTACCCATGTTAAGGATTAGGCCATTGCTTGTCATCCATTCACCAATCTCCGCAATGCAAGCTGCCACCCTGTTACTGAGAGTTTGTGCCATATGTGGCTGACACTGAGAGTAAATTTGCCAGTCATCTGCATATGCATGTGTAATGAGGCCCCATTTCTCAACTATACTCTCAATGTCAGCAGTGTATAAAATAAACAGGATCGGTCCCAGTACAGACCCCTGCGGCACCCCGGAGATCAGCGAATAGGAAGGTGAGACACAGTCACAAGTACGCACTACCTGCTTGCGATCCGCCAAGTAGGAGGAGAACCACGCCAGCGCCTTATCCCTCAAGCCGTACGAACCCTCCAACCTCCTTATCAGAATATCATGACATACGGTGTCAAACGCCGCACTCATGTCCAGAAGCGCTAAGAGAGCAAGATCTCCGCAATCCACTGCCGATATCAGATCTGAGACCACCGTCAGTAAGCCAGTTTCAGTCGAATGATATTTTCGATAGGCTGATTGCCTCTTAGGCATCAGATCGTTAGCACTCAGATAAGATACCAGCCGATCAGAGACAATGCGCTCCAGTACCTTAGACAGAAACGGTAAGTTTGACACCGGCCTGAAATTGGAGAGATCGTTAGGATCGAGATTTGGCTTTTTTAATATTGGCGTTATTTGCGCTTCCTTTAAAAAGGAGGGGATAGTGGCATCCATTAGGCATCCATTGATAAACCTAACAATAAATGGAGCCACTAGAAGAATGCACTCTTTTAGTACCCACGTCGGCACAGGATCCAGATCACACTGCTTATTTGGCGATCCCGCTACAACTCGCGTCACCTCTTCAATAGAGGTCAGCCCAAGCACTTCAAGCTGTGAATTACACAAAAGTCCCAGAGAACCAGGACTAACCCCTAGGGGAGAATATCTGGTCGGTATTTTACTTTGAAAGTAAGCAGCGAGATCACCAGCAGTCTAATTATATTCACCAGCAGTATAATTTATCTTTCGTTCTTCCTTCAACAAACATCACTCTCATTATCTTGCTTTTCTAATGCGACTATTTACATAATATATAAAATCGAACGGATGTATGTATGTTTGTCCTGTATGGATTCCTAAACCATTAAACCGATTGCGATGAAACTTACGTGACTTAGGCCCGGTATTTTCATCGTTAGCATAGCGACTTTATACTGAATGAGAAGGACGCACATATGTCAATTGTGTAGGTAGATTTTTTTATTAGTTAGTCACATAAGCTAACGTTGAAAATACTGGACCTTATTGTTTACATGCCCACTTAGTCTACTGAGTGAAAAAACTGTATCCATAAAGGGAATGAGAGCTGAAATATGCTCAAACTATTTCACCTTATTACAGGTTTTTTAGACTAAAAGAAATGTGCAAAAACGCAACACAGTGGAGACACATCTGCGGAGATACTGGCCACCTCTAACAGAACGGCATAACAGTTACAAGACGAGCCACCAATAGGGGTGGCAGGGTACAGCTTGTTGACAATAAAAAAAAAGTTCTAGGTTTATCATGTTTATCATTAAGAACATAATTCCCAATATGAAAGATTGCCAACGAATTTCTAATTGTACATTAAAGCTTTCATGGCCGGTTCTTGTTAACACAACAATCACTTTTTTCGGGCTATGTAGCCGTGGTCTGGTAGATTCTTTCCGGACAGTTTCGCCCATTGCTCCGATGGGCATTATCAGCGGTTGGCTAGTCGCTGTGATCTTCTTGCAGGATCTGCTGTACTAGAAACAACGCCAGCCTTTTACAACCAATGAGAATGAACATAGCACGCCTGCGCCAGTACAAACCAATAAAATTCCTTGTGATTCGATGATGTCATTGCCAGGATATCATATTGCAAGTACATCTGGTTCCTTGCCTGGCAATGGCGGCTTGATTTCTCACAGAAAAAAGACAATACTATTCCAAAGGCTGGCGTTCTTTCTAGTACAGCAGATCCTGTAAGAAGATCACAGCGACTAGCCAACCGCTGATAATGCCCATCGGAGCAATGGGCGAAACTGTCCGGAAAGAATCTACCAGACCACGAATTTCTAATTGTTGTGCCTCACTGCGTCAGCATTTTACAGCTCTGACTGATATCTTGGTATGGGGTCCGTCTGTCTCCCGCGTTTCATATAACAACAATATGATTCTTACACACGTGTTGTTAAAATAACACCGACGCTGTCAGTCTCACGTCATCTCATAACATGGCCTCGTACACTGACTCTGCTGCATATGAGGATAGGAGGCAGCTGATACAGCCAGACCTCCGCAGAGACATGACTCAGCCGGGGAAATAAAACAAGCATGATTGATTAAATGAAACCAAGGGATACACTCAGGCCCGGATTAACCCCTCTGGGGGCCCTGGTGCGGAAAAAAATCTCGGGGCCCCATATAGCCCCCCCCTCCCCTCCCCCCCTCCCCCCTTATCACAAAATCCCCTCCCCTCGCGCTTATTTTTTTTCAGAACCCAAAATATACAATTTACGAACATGCTAATTGAATGGTTGAATTCCTTGATTCTATTCTTGACTTTTAGGTTGGTATGGGGCTGACCACCCATACTGCAAAAAGATGGTTCACTTTGCCAATGTCACCATTGTTTCAGGGAAGGTCGGCAAGAGTCGGAGGGCTTATGTTCATTTGAGATTGGGTTTTATATTGTAGGCCCACATGCGGCATGTGTAAGCGCAAACTTATACGTCTCTGCTTACGAGAATGCATTTAATATGAATCTCAATTGATTTTCATCTTTGATTTAGATTTAGATTAGAATAAAAAACGGCACTAATTAGGTAAAAAAAATGCAAGTACAATGCTACATCTTAGCTATTTTCACTCCGAATTTGCAGAGGTCTTTTGAGGTGTGATTCACACATAATAGATAAAGCTTATTTGACACATAAGTTTGTGTGAAACTGACCTCTAGAATCTATAGTCATAGCTGCAAAGATATATTACATTCTAGATTCATAATTAGTACATTAATTCGCGCAACATGTTCCGCATGTAGACTTACAGCATAAAAACTCAATCTCGAAGGAATATAAGCCTGCAACTCTTGCCGACCTTCCCTGAAACAGGAGAGACATTGGCAAAGACAATATTGGTGGTCTATACACCAAAAGTATCAGAAATCATTTTCCGTTTCGTGTTCATTTCAAACACAATACCGGCAAGGTTTACTCAGCCTTCACATAAAAAAAGGACCAGCCCTCTCAGGAGCTGGGAAACACTCATTTCAAATGAAGTGTTTGGCATAAGGCCGGCCCTTTTACCTGTAAAAGTAAATAGGTTCCACTCACTACATGCAGCCCCTTTGGGGGGAATGCGGCAAGAAGTTGTTCTTTATGTGTAGCTTAGTGGCGTTAGTAGCGTTTTCTATAAAAAATCTTCTTGTAAGAGATAATATCAATAATAATAAAGAATACCTCTATTTGCTTCCACACATAAACTTGTTTTTGGGCAAAGGTAATGCATTCTTCCAGTTATTTTATTTGCAAAGCCAAATGTATTGTTGACGCAATAAATCAAAAGAGATAGTTTGAAAACAAAAGTAAATACTGTGCAAAGCAGGCGCCGCGCCGGTCGCACCTTCCCCTAACGCCTTTGTTTCATTTTTCTTATGAAATTAGTAGTACAATGAAAGGAATATATTATTTTAAAATAAAAATCTTCCATGGTATTCACTGAACCCTGGAACGTTTACCTTTTTTGTGATGTACGAGTACTTACGTAAGATAACCATCGCATCCGTCAATTCAAGGTGTCATTTCAAAAACAAAAATCTGATATTTTTCATTTAATTCATGTTTATAAAAGCTGCACTTACATTTTGCAGCATCAGCATCTTACCGTATGGTCAGCGAAAGGATTGCATGTGGCGAATGGAACCTATTTAATTTTACAGGTCTTACTTATTTTACTTATTTTAGTTGGGTTTGAAATAAAAATTGAAACGGAAAATGATTTCTGATACTCTTCGTGGGAATTGATTGAGCATTCCACAAATTGAGCTATGGATACATTTTACGTGACAATATAAAAAAACACGACTTGATAATCAAAGTACTTGCGTACCTTATTACGATAAAAGAGCTACTAGTTAAAGTTTTGCTTTTTACAAATAAGGTTTTAGAACAATAATATAAATTAACCGAAATATATCTTCAAGGTACTTAATCGAAAAAAGAAGCTGCGGATAAAGAAAGAAGTGAAGTTTTAGAAAATCGCAATTAGGTTAGCATTCCAGGGTTTAACAATTTACACGTTGCATTTGATAAATAAAGATTTACATAAAATTCATGTAAAATTCATGCCCATCAGCAGACACGCGTAAGTTCGCTTTTACACATGCTGCATATGCACACACAAAATAAAAACCAAAACCTTCAATGAACCCCGGAAACTTTTGCCGACCTTCCCCGAAACAAGAATGACATTGCCAAAGTGAACAACTTCTCACAATTTTTTGGACAGCCTTATAACATCAAAGAACGTAAAAGTATTTTCATTTTGGTCAAAAATATACTGAAATGGAATAACTTTTTTCATTTCAAATTAATTGAAATATCACTGGCGTACTTATGTTAATATAATCTAATCTAATCTAAGCTGCAAAGATATATATCATTTAAGATTTATATTAAATGCATTCCCACAAGCAGATATGTATAATTTCGCGCTAACACATGCCGCATGTGGACCTACAATATAAAAACCCAATCTCAAATGAACATAAGCCTTGCAACTCTTGCCGTCCTTCCCTGAAACAGGGGTGACATTGGCAAAGTGAACCATTTTTTTTATAGTATGGGTGGTCAGCCGCATAACAACCTATAAGTCAAGGAGTCAATAAGTTAAGCAGAATGTAAATCTATTAACTTGTAATTATCTATAATGTAAGTCTGGTCGATATCTCAGTTGTTAGAGTGCTTGTAAGAGTGAGCTCGGTTTTCGACTCCCACCAAGGGTGTCAGATATAATTTCTCGTTTCGGTGTTTATTTCAAACCCCAAAATAAAATACCGGCAAGGCTTCCTTAGCCTTCACAAGAAACGAGTACCATCTCCCTTGGAAGCTGGGAAACCCCCACTTTAACGGGAGTGGTCGGCGTAAAGCCAGCCCCCTTAACTGTAAATATAAATAGGTTCCACTTGCCACTTGCGGAACCCTTCAGGAATATTGCTATCGATATAGCAAAGATATATTCACATGCCTACAAACAAACACGTGCAAGTTCACGCTTACAATTGCTGAATAAGTACTTACGAATTAAAATCCAAACCTCAAACAAACATACACCCTGCAACTTTTGCCGACCATTCCTGACACAGAGGTGACATTGGCAAAGTGAACCATTTTTACAGTATGGTAACCAACCTATATGTCAAGGAAATGCGTGTGCATGCACTTAATGTGAATTAAAAATTTTTGAAAGGAAGATCTAGTTAGATTAAAATAAAGCAAAATTTATTTTCAACACTATATTTTTTTCAACCAAATATTTTGTATCGATATTTGTATTGTTTATACTTTCTTATCTTAGTAGAGAAAGATTTATAATCCTGTCCTCGGAACTGTTGCCGCCAGGGCCGGGAACAAAAGCGCTATAATCCTTAAGGTTCCATTGTTTGACACGGACGGGTACGACTGCACATCTTCGGTACCTTTGCTTGCTTTGTTTTTTTTTTTTAGTTTGAGGAGAAACTTTTATTACTTGATTACTGTTTGGAATGCTCGGGGCCCTATTCAGTTCTTCTGGGGCCCTTGAATAGTTGTTGTGAGAAGCTTGTATTTCCTAAGTATTGAAGACTTTGTCCGTATGAAACGTAGCGTTATAAAGTGGAAGTGAAAAAAGTGGAATTTCTTTACATTTTCTATGCTTTATTTTTTAGAATAATGATAAGAATAAGACTTTTGGGGGCCCTTTGGCAGCGGGGGCCCTGGTTCGGTCGTACCGCTCGAACCGCCCTAGATCCGGGCCTGGATACACTTGTGTCAAGGAATATAATTAGTTGTGAAGGAGATGCAACTTGAACAAAGAAAAAGAGTTGAAAGCTCAATGTTGTAATAAAGAAATTGGAGAATCTTCTCCAGTAGTTTGAACTGTCGTTGAGGATCGTAACCCTTCAGTATTGTCAGAAGTAGAATGTGTGCACTGAGATAGTTTTAATACTCTGATAATGAGGAGGAAAATGGACAGCAAACTCTTGCTACTGAGTACTGGCCTTCGTGGTTTCTATTCTAAAAAAATATGTTTGAAGCATAGTTAACAGACATTCTATTACTTCCAGTTTCTGTAAGATCGTCACTCATTTTATCTAAGCCGTACATGGGATTTCTAGCATTTTCCTTCAGCTCCACGTTTCAAATGCCTTTAGCTTTTGTCATTTTAAAATAATGAATTGACACGTAAGATAGGATACTTATTTTATATATGTTTTAACTGAGATTACAACCTAAAATTTCTAGTACAGAAAGTACAGAAAAATAAAGCATTTATATCTTGTGTTTTCAATATTCCATAAAATGTAATACCGTTTCCTTACAGATGACGTGAAGTCCGCATGAAACTTTCAAAGCAGAGATAGATGGTTTGGTTATGCGGTGGGAGATCTCCCTTTGACGGAGTACAAAGTAGGCTTTACCCGGAAGTGGGGATGTGAGGGAGAAGGGAGAAGGCAGAGGGGAGAAGCAAGCTAACTTCCGCTTCCGGGTTTGCATCCCCATAGCCGGAAGTACAAAACTCACTTCACAAAGCCACGCCCACATGCCACCCATACATACATAACATATTATCGTTTCATGTAGGTATAATATATTCATCAAAAATATGTATATTTTCCTCTTCTTGATGTTTTTGTTAAAATATTGAATACTAAATTCAATAGTTATTGACAGTATTTACTCAAAAACCTTACAACGTTTTTGATCTGTACCCTTAGTACGAGTTGCAAAACTTGAGTAATGTAAAGTTTACGGCAATTATTATAGAGTGATTTCTCCCAAAATCTGCCGTTTTTGTTTGTTTGAACTTGATTTTCTTCATCACTGTAACTCTTTTGCTAAGACCACAAAGCGTAAGAAACAAAAACGGCAGATTTTGGGAGAAATCACGCTTTAATATTTTCCGTAAACTTTACTTTTCTCAAGTTTTGTAACTCGTACTAAGGGTACTGGTGCGGTGTCGTATTACTTATTAAATGGGGTTAATTTAGACCCATGTTGAAATGTATTTTTTCGACATTTTTTTCGGAATACTACGGCCATCTCAAGATCATACCACAATTGGCTACGAAGATCTGAGAGCCCAGACACCTCTGGACATGCAATGTAGTAAATCGGACTTACATATTGGAAAGACGAAAGAAGGATGAGTTGGGAGGAATTGGGAATGTTGTTATGACGAAAGGATCCTTAACCAACCAGAGAAAGGCCGTAAGTCCTGTGACTCCCATCTCATCCTGACTCCGGGCGGTGGGCCTGAGTTTTGGTCTTGGATTTAAAAAAAAACTAAAGACCTGACTCGGTGAGGCCGTGGATGCTTAGTTATTTCACAAGTTCAAATTACAAAATTTTAGATTTTCTTCTATGGCCACCCCTAGCAGAATGGCGACAGAGTTACAGTAACAGTACAGTTTATTGGTGCTTTGTTGGGCATTCTAACCTAAGTATTTTGTTTCTCACACATTTTTTACTTCACTATTTTTCTTAATCTAGATTACAATGATTACAATGTATACATTACATGAATGCCATCCATCCAACTTCCATTTATGTATCAAAAGAATATCTGATTACATACAGCAGAGGGTGTTATGTATCCCAGGTAAGTATACATTATACAAACATTTAGTACATAATCGCAGATTTGGCGCAGGTGGCAGGTGGCGTTGTTTTGGTCGCATTATGAATAATTGATTTCCATAGATTACCGTCACTTTCAGCCTCTGCGCGTACAATAGTGAAAAAGAAACGAAGCACATAGTTACAGTGGCCTGTTACATATAAGCTGACCTCATGCATTATGCATTATATAGTGAACTCAAGTCATTGTGTCGATGTCAACGGTTAGAATGCCTTACGATTATACACTTCTTTAAATAACATAAAATATGTACATACACTCGGAAATGAAGATTAAATCGGAAATGCCTTATAATATGTGTATTGTGTATGTAATAATAATATTAGGATGAGTGATTTGGTGAGGGCTGTTTTTTTTGGGTGAAACACACCTCAAGAGCACTCTGCGAACTTCGTCATCGCTGTAGACAGCACCAATTCTTAAGCAAGACCCAGTTGCTGTGAGGCTGGATAGAACCCATCGAAGATCAAATTTAAAAATATAAATGATATATTTCTTGTGTTCCACCCGGCATCCTACCCACGACCTTCCTATTACGAGTACAAAGTGTTAACCACTAGACTACAAACCAGTCATTATAGTATTTATAAAATACGTAAATATATTGTAATGAATGGTTCACTTTGCTAATGTCACCCCTGTTCGGCAAGAGTTTCAGGACTTATGTTTATTTGAGATTGTGTTTTTATGTTGTAAGTCCACATGCGGCATGTGTAAGGGCGAACTTATACGTGTCTGCTGATGGCAATGCATGTAATATGAATCTTAAATGTAAAAGACCTTATCATAAAGAATAAAAATTACATACACATTCTAAGAATAATTATTCCCTTTATAAATTTGTAAAGAAAGACACAAGCATTTTTTTGTGTAGGTAGCAGTAGACAAATGTTTTGGTTTGATGAATTTTCTCGCTTACCTGTTAAACTTATGTATTTTTAAACACATTTGAGGTAATGGTTGTATTTTTCGGGAAGTAAATTATCCATGTGTGTAGTATGTACGAGTATATAATGTGCTACGATTCGGTAGATAAACACCGGAGGAGTATTTCCTGCAAATTTATGCGCATGTTGATGCCTGGAGCTCTCACTTATGCAATAAGTCTGCATGTGCTTATCTAAGGTCACAAATACTCCAGATATTATAGTACGCGAGGAGAACCTAGTAAATAATACTTTTCAGAGATTTGATGTACAATCTATAAGTAACAAATTCATCAAAGATAAATTAACGTTTAAGATTCATATTAATTTCATGCTCATCAAAAGCAGCAAACACTTGTAAATTCGCGATTACGTACACATGCTGCATGTGAACTTTCAATATCTAATCTAATTTAATCTAAGTTGCAAATATATGTAACATTGGGGATTCACATTATTTGCATTTTCACAAGCAGATACGTATGAGTTCGCTCTTAAACATGCCGCATGTGGACTTACATTATAAAAGCCCAAATCTCAAATGAACATACACCCTGCAACTCTTGCCGACCTTCCCTAAAACAGGGTTGATATTGGCAAAGTGAAAAAACCCAAATCCACAATAAGCGTCTTTAATAAACTTAAGTTGAAATAATACTGTAACATTTCAAATTCATATTAAATGCATGCCCAAAAGTAGACTGCATGTGTACTGAACAAAACCTCTGCAACTTTTGCAGCCTTTTCCTGAAACAGAAGTAACATTGACCAAATAAACGTTTTGAAAGAGAGAAACTTTTACAGTTTGGGTGGTCAGCTTCATAACAAAAATAGCTATATGAATATGCCAAATAGTCAAGGAACATAAAACCTGATGCAAACGGATGTTGTGATGTGGAGGTGGTAGAATTTCTCAACGTTTCGTCGGAGTCGTATTCAATGTCATCAAGTGTCATGTCTCTTCTGCGACGATAACGCACGAACACTTTTGGCACATTAATGAAATATTTAATCTTAAAGGTTTTACATGAGATTTAATAATGAACACCACATATTGTATTCTATTTCATATCTCAGAGCAGCGCTGGGTGGAAATTCAATATGTTTTCAAAAAGCCGCCTCGAAAAGCCGGAAGGAAGAGAAGGGTTTGCTCTGAGGGTAGGTTGGAGGCTGTGGGCCAGTGGCTCTGAACCAGTGGTTCACGAAAGTCTAGGAAATGGTCCGCGAAAAAACATTTAAAAGAATCGCCAGCGAATATAACTTTTGAAAGCAATGCGTAATGAACGATATGTAATAAATACATGGTAGATTCTATAAGATCACAGCAAAAAAATTATGTAAGAATAAAACTTATCGTAAAAGCCAGAGTCTCTGGAAACATTGTGACGCGAAACGATAAAGCTAATGCACGAAAAGTTATCAGTACATTGTAAACCGATGTTGTGTAAAATAAATCTTAAAAAATAAATACATCGCAGTTTAATTAAGAAGAACCCAAGTAAAATTATAATAAGATGAAGAACCAGTGCTATAGGTGAAGCGGGGAGGAAATGGGGTTATGGGAAAGAGGGGCAGAGGGGTAGAGGGTGGCTTTCAAAGGCTCCATTGTGCGGGGCGGATCACCAAGGACGAAGACTTAATTTCCTTTTTCAGCAAATTTTCCGGAAGCGGGCTTCCCGCCGTATTTATGGCAGCGAGTACAAAGCGCCGGCCGCTACAATATTTACGTCACTTTTAAAGTGTACACTGTATATTGCGCAGCAACCCCTTGGCGTGGGATCAAATTTTTGTTGGCTTTGTGTGTTTTAATTAAAAAATACTTTTAGTCTCTCTAATCTTGCTTTATGAACATTTTATAAAATTAATGAAAATAAAATCTGCTGTGCTAATCGTTATTCTAAAAATAAAACTGCTACAGATCCTTTCTATCTTTTATTGGGGGTTTTTTTTCAATTTTTCTGTTTTTGTACATTCTATTGATAATCGTAGAAAAAGTGTAACTAATGCAATTAAGCTGCACATGAAGGGAATATCTGTACCGCGTTGATCCTGAATGGGCTAGAAGCTTTGTGATGAGTGATAAGTAAATGGACGATTATAAAAAGTAATCCTACGATATTTGAGTGCAAAATTAGAAAAAAATCAAACATCTACGAACACATTAAATTTTACAATATCTCAGAGTAGGTGTGAACAAACACTTTATAAGAGATGAAAGCACCGTCAAAGGAGGAGGGGGTGGGTTGGGTGTCTCTCAGTAGGAGGGGAGGGGCAGTTCACCCCTTCCACATCGCGCAGTACATTTTCCATACGCGAAATCATATTATCATCATATTAAATCTGGCAAGAGCTAACGAAGTAAAGCCAGTCTCGACACATTTTACGACAGAGTTTGTGATACCAAATAGTGTTATACTCTAACTAATGAAATGTCAACGACGATACCATGATGAAAGCACCGGTTCTCATCAGATCACCAAAGTTAAGCAACATTGGATGCGGATGCTACTTGGATGGGTGACCGCTCAGGTACACCGCGTGTCGTTGTCACCTTGGACCGGTCCGTAGTCCAGTGGCAACACTTCAGACTCGTAAATGGAAGGTTGTGGATTTGGATCCCGGTGGAGCACAAAAATATACCATTTATATTTCTAAATATGCTCTTCGCTGGGTTAAAAAAAATCATAAAGCCTTTACCAAAGACCGGTCCCTAAAGGTCCACCCAGCCTTACAGCAACTGGGTCTTGCTTGAGTATTGGCGCTTTGTAGCGACGACCAAGCTCGTACACCTCTGTGGCACTACAACAAGTGTCATAGACCCCTAGAGTCTCTAGAATCTAGGGAGTCTCCCGCACAGGATTTCTTAAAAAAATAAAATTTAGCTTACTTTTATGCGTGTGTATATTTAGTTAATAACATTGTAGAAATATCCAAAGATTTTTTTTATGAATAGGCTTGCCATCTTTTCAACCGATTTAAAGTGGCAACTCTATTTTCGTGCTTGATTCCTGAACAGTTCTTGAAAAGTATTTTCGTGCTTTCAGACTACTTTGAAAAAAAAACTAACGCTTGATTTTGATTACAATACATTCGTAATACATTTTGTTTTTGTTTTTCTTAAATCTATTAAATTGTTGAATTAATTATATTTTTGTAACGCTATATCTCACCAAAAAGAGACTAAGCTCTTGTGTGTGGTGATGATTAAAAACCATCCAAATGTTACTTAAAAATATTCTTCATTTTTCAGATATTCTTGAGCTACAATTCTTTCTGAACATGAAAGCTCCACCGACTGTTTCATCAAACGCTTGTTTTTCTTTGAACAAAAAACATTAAAAAAAAATACATTCTTCATTACCTCTTTGACGGTACATGTTTAAATCCAAGACCACCCCAAATGACTCATCCAACAAAGAAGTACTTTTCAACAGCAGAAATTTTTCAGTTTCTTACATCCCTGTACCCCAAGTATACTCGTATATTTTACGTTCAAATTATACAATAGCGTTTTATTAAAAAAAAAGTATGTAAACTACCTTCTCTCTAGAGGCATTGCTATAGTTTTCATTAATATTTTGATGGACGTAATGGCTGAGTTTAAGTTCACACTTCTACACTGGGGTACTGTACTCAATGTCATTCACCGAGAAGAGCGCCCCTGGCAGATTTCCTCTTGTTTGGGGGTGGAACACCCTGTTTGTGAGGGGGTGAAAAGGGGGAGGGGAGGACTTCCGGAGAAACAACTTCCGGGGCACAAAGACTTTAATTGATTTTTGGCGGTCGGAGGCTTTATAATTTCCGCCCGGGTAATGGCGTTCAATGTTATTTTTGAAACACAAAGAGTTTTTTTATTTTTAATTCTAGTCATTTTAATTAAACGTTTGCTAGCTAACCTACGTCTTTGTCAAACTTTTAACAAGATTTTATTTATTTTACCTATGTTGCTTTGAAAATCTTATTAAATTTAGTCTGGTTGAAAGGCTATTTAATGCAAAATAGCTTTCAAACTATAAGGTTTGCGAATTTCTCTGAGTCTTAAAAATTATGTTGGCATGTGTTTTTGCTTAAAATTATTAGTCTTGTTAGTCCTGTAACATTTAACATTTTTTGCTTCATCTAAAGGTCACTAGGTTGTTTGCGTAATTAAAAAAAGTTATTTATTTAATGAATACAAGAAGAAAATGTCATGTTATGCAATAATTAACTTCTTGAACTCTCGTTTTTTTTTTTGTAAATACATTTTGTGTAAACATCCAAATAAAAAATAAAAAATACATCTGCCAAAATCAGTATTGATGCTGGACCGACGTAATGTTTTTATACATTTTCCGTCGATCACCTTCGGAAAAAAAGAATGAAAGCCTTCACATTATTTGAGGGGAAAAAAAGTTTTGGAAAATCCTGAAAACAATACCGTATTTCACAAGAGATGTTTTTGAGTAAACATGGCTTCATCGGGGGACTCTAAAATCAATAAACACTTTATTTCAGGATGGAGAAATTCAAACTACACTACTATGTATGGAGCCAAAGCTAATATTGACATTCGTTTAATATTCTAAAATATACCGATGTGTGGGTGTAGGGGGAGCGAGGGGGTCGGGTTAGGAAGCCGGAAGTCCTGGGGGAGAGTAGGTATGCTGGAAACAATGCTTGCGTCGCGCTTTTATAAAAAGTAGGTACGTGATGTTTCTTATGCATAATATTTACAAGTGATAAAATTGTATTGAAGGCACTCAAAAAATACTTAGATTTTGAAGTAACATTTTCTAACAATTTGTAAGTCTTTTTATGATTTTCAAATGCGTTGTAATTAGCTTCATTGAAAAATATTTATTTGAAATGAATCATTCCTTGACTTTTAGGTTGGTGTGAGGCTGACCACCCATACTGTAAAAAATGGTTCACTTTGCCAATGTCACCCCTGTTTCAGGGTTTCAGGGTTTCAGGTCGGCAAAAGCTGCAGGGTGTATGTTCATTCGAGGTTTGGTTTTAATTTGCAAGTATACATTGAGCATTTGTAAGCGCGAACTTACACGTGTCTGTTTGTGGGCATGCATTTGATATGAGTTTTGAATGGTAATATATCTTTGCAACTTATAACGCAAATTCTAGCACAAATTATAACGTTTGTTAAAAAAAACTTTATGCAACCTAATGTTTGTTTTTCTCTTCATATATTTATTGAAAATACTGGTTGTATAATGAAGTGATGAGTGTAAATATAACGTACAGGGATAAAAAAAATACTTTTAAAACAATAAAAATAAAAAAACGCGCAAGACTCGGAAGTACAAAGCTTCACCTTGAAAGTTACAAACTTTTACCATTTAAGTTACTTTGTAAATAATCTGTCCTCATAAAACATCACTTTGAGCACTTGTAGGTTCCGCGCATATTCAACAATACATCAAATCAGCATAAAAAGGTTGCATCATGTGCCTAATATGCAAAACTCAGTTCATTCATCCATCAGTCCGCAATTGTTGATTTTTAGGGGTGCGTGTTCTGTGATCTGACAGGTGCGCTAGGGGTGGACCTACCACACACGAATGGAGTATAGAATAATGGCCTACAGCTCTCAGCCCTCATCATGTAGAGTACATGAACTATTCTCGCGCACATGTGACAGTTTATCATTATAATATTTGGTGATTTTAATATGCGTCCGCTAAGCCGGGAGAATCAACTTCCTAACAGATGGGACTTTGTATTAGTATAGCGCCTATGTAGATTCTGTTACATAACGCCTAGATAAAAATGATAATGGGTGATTTTTGGCCACCGTATGTAATTTTTTTCAGCTAATGTCCAAAAAAGGGATCGTATTTTTATCGTGTTACCTAAACATTTTTTTTTATTTATCTACACAGGCGTATTAGTAGGTACCTAGTGCCAGTGGCGAAGGGTGCCATACAACTCAATTCCCATCGACTTCCCTTTTAAAATGAGGCAACATAGTAGGTATAAAATATAGGCATAAAGTAAAAAAAAATACATTTAAAACCAAAGAAACAGTACGTATTTTTCCCCATTGAAACCATTCAGTCTCTTTATTATCATTTTTGCCTCATTTTAAAAGGGAAACCGATGGGAATCGAGTTGTATGGCACCATTCACCATTTGAGTGACTCACTACCTACTAGAAGCTTTTTACAGTTTTGGAGGTTGTATTGTGTGGTGGATTGAAAGCCCGTTTTTAAAGTTCATATTTTTAATGCAGTATGTAAGTAATGTTTGATCAAAGTTAATTCAATATGTTAAGTCTTGGTTGAAATCTTCCGGTCTTCAAGCTTCCACTGCGTCCAGGCGGGATTCCTCCTCAAACCGCCGTGCTTGTGAGGCGAGCAGGATGCTTGATGCTTGAAGTGGGGGAAGGAAAGGAAATATGGAAGTTGACAATTAGGAAGAAAACCTGTAACTTTTGAGTAAATTCTGATTGGCCCTAACAAGGACCTTTTGCTGTGAGCAGGAGAAAAACAAATAACTTTTGAGGAAACGTAAGAGTGGTCCTAAGAAGGACCTTTGAGTTGTGATGTGAGCAGTGTGCTGTAGGAGACGGTTGCCTCAAGTTTGTTCCAGGCGAGGTCTTGGGAGTCTTCCAGGTGAAGATGTAGTGAAGCTGCGGAGGTGTCCATGCAGGAGCGCGAGGTAAGTTGTACATCTCGGCTTGGAATTTGGCTGGAGCGCGTAGTAGATGTAGATGTTGTCCGCTCGGTGGTCTAGGCGTCTCTCTGGTGAAGATGTAGTGAAGCTGGCGTTCCTCAAGGATAAAATCTGGGTCCATTGGCCTTTATTATATTCATTAATGATATAGTAGATATCATTAAGTACAGCTCTTGTCTTCTTTATGCAGATGATTTGAAGGTTTACACGAAAGTCGTAGATATTCACGACTGCATAAATCTGCAAGATGATTTAGATGCATTAGCAGCTTGGGCTGACAAAAATAAGCTCTTCTTTAACTCAAAGAAATGTGTCTCAATGTCGTTCACTAAATCTTTCAGACCCATCATGCATGAGTACAGTATTGGTGGGCAATTACTGTCTCGGGTGAAATCAATGCGGGATCTCGGAGTTGTGTTTGATCCTGGACTGAAGTTCTCCGATCATATAACGCAGCTGATGACTAAGTGCTACCAGCTGCTGGGATTAGTAATCAGAGTGAGCAAACAACTCACTGAGCCCAGAGCGATGGTTGACGTCTTCAGCTGCGTTATACGATCCAAATTAGAGTACGCTGTCGAGGTTTGGACTCCTTACCAGCGGAAGTACATAGATATGATAGAACAAGTCCAAAAAAAGTTTCTCAGGTATCTCCTCATGAGGCGGCGTGGAAGTTATCCACAATTCATGCATCATGAGGAGCTACTTCGGGAGACTGGATTTAGAAGCCTGGAAACGAGGCGCAACAGGTCCTTTATGGTGCTCACTCATAAGGTCATCAACGGCTTAATTGACAGTCCCACCCTGTTGGAGGGCTACAGGTTGTATGTGCCTGACGACTACACCCGAGGGCGAGGACTTGATCTATTTCATGTACCGAAAAGCCGTACAGTTACCTGTTAAACTTATGTATTTTTAAACACATTTCAGGTAATGGTTGTATTTTTCGGGAAGTAAATTATCCATGTTTACAGAGCCATGTCTACAGTTTACAGAGCCCAGGGCGATGGCGGATGTCTTCAGCTGCGTCGTTCGATCTAAATTAGAGTACGCTGTTGAGGTGTGGACACCTCATCAGCGGAAGTACATTAATATGTTAGAACAGCTCCAGAAGAAGTTCCTGAGGTGCCTCCTCATGAGAACGCAGGGAAACTACCCTCAGTTCATGCACCATGAGGACCTGCTTCAGGAAACTGGCTTCAGGAGCTTAGAAACTAGGCGCAACGGGACCCTGATGGTGCTCAATTATAAAGTCATCAATGGTTGAATAGACAGTCCCACCCTGTTGGAGGGTTTCGGGTTGTTTGTGCCAAATTATTATAATCGGGGGCGAGGTCATGATCTTTTTCATGTACCAATGAGCCGCACCGATGTCTTGGCACAGCATCCTTTAACTCGGAGTGTCAAACTCATTAACGCGTCAAAAATAGATATATTTCAATATAATTTAGACACCTTCAAAAGTATGGTAAAAGAGTTCCTCCCAGCTTGTTGATGGCTGTGAGGGTGCACTGTAATTAGGGCAACCTGTTGTGCACCAAAAAAAAATAAAAAAATGTGCGTAGTATGTATATAATGTGCAACGATTCGGTAGATAAACACCGGAGGAGTATTTCCTTGCAAATTTATGCGCATCTTGATGCTTGGAGCTCTCACTTATGCAATAAGTCTGCATGTGCTTATCTAAGGTCACAAATACTCCAGATATTATAGTACGCGAGGAGAACCTAGTCAATAATACTTTTCAGAGATTTGATTTACAATCTATAAGTAACAAAAGAAACAAAGATGAATTAACGTTTAAGATGCATATTAATTGCATGCTCACCAGAAGCAGAAAACACTTGTAAGTTTGCGATTACGTATACATGCTGCATGTGAACTTTCAATATCTAATCTAATCTAATCTCAGTTGCAAATATATGTAACACTAGCTGACCCCGCAGATTTTATCCTGCCTTTATTTTTATAAATGAGATTCAATAGTTTTGTGGATTTGTAAATTTGGGAATGGCTGTTCTTCAGAAAATGGAAAAGATGAGCGAAAAAATCTTATTTTGAAGTGATCATTGTAACTATTATAGTGAGACGGCATCGCCCAATAATTTAAAACAATTGAGCGTTAAAATGAAATTGGGCTCATTTAAAGATATTGAAGTACTATGGATTGCAGTTATGAAAGATGTTGTAGCCTTTCAAATTTGTGGAGGTTTATTTAATTTTGATATAGATGCAGTATATGTGCCAAACCAAATTCCAGTAAATGACCAATGTTGAGCTTCTTACAGATTTTAAAATTTTCCGTGATACTTTTTCAATCTTTTTTTATCCATACACCTGTTCCAGATTACAAACATCATAAAAAAAACAAATCGGTTCAGACATTCTCGAGTGATACGTTTACCAACAATATTTGATTTAGATGCATTCGAGTGTCACCTTATGTTTTTATGCAACTTAGATTATAGGTCCTCGACTTGTAAGCTGGTGTACAAATTGTTTCACTTCTGCCTGTTTAAAGTAAAGTCAGCATAGATTGCACCGTTTTTATTTGGGATTTGCATTTGGGTCTTATTTTGAAAATATACATGCATTATGTGTATGCACAAACTAACATGTGTTTCCTTTTGGGCATCCATTCAATATGAACCTTAAATGTGTGCATATATTTGTAACTGAGATTAAAGACTTATTTATTTAACCTTGAACGCTTTTCATGACTTTGACAGTTGAAAAGCTAAATTCCAATTTTTGAAAAAGAGTTCTGTTTGGTAAAGGCTGTTGATGAATAATATATTTTTTCCCATTTTCAAATTTTGTACCTACCTGTTTATTTTATTAATTTGATTTTATTAGCCTATTACAATATTTCAAACCGAATACGCAACTCGCAACTAAGCTACACATATAGTGTAACTTCTTGCCTGCGTTATCCCCGAAGGGGTCGCATGTGGCGCTTCGGGACCTATTTATTTTTACAGGTAAGGGGGCCGGCCTCACACCAACCCCTTTCAGTTTAATTGGGGGTCATGTTATGTTAAGATTGAAAGGTACCTTCTGTTGTACCTACAGGATACTCACTCCGGCTAGCTATCATCGGCATCACTCTCAGGGCGTGGGGTTCTTTCTGTGTGTTGCTCACTTTGTATTTTGGGAAGGGTTGTATATTAATAAGACAAGAGCTAAAGTTAACAAAAGAGATTTAATCAGTTAAAGTCCAATATAAAAGTTAAATCCATAAAAAGGGAAAGAGGAATAGTGGAGAAGGAAATAGCCAGACCTGTACTAACAATCTAACACAATCACAGTTCTCGCGGCTCACTTTCACGAAACACTGATCTGTAGGCTGTAGTCCAAGGTGAGCTTACGAGAGCCGCAGTCCATGAGGCGGATGCCTCAACACGTGGAGCCCCAGGGCGGAGGCTCCTCTGCACCAGGCTCCGGTCCATAAGGCGGGTGCCTTGGATGGCGGATGCTCCATGCACATGTCCCCACGAGGAAGCCTCGCGGCCAAGTCCACGGGACCCAACTGGAGGACCCCGGCAGTAATCGCCGCCTCGCAGCGCTGTGTGCGACCTCCTTCGTCCGCACGTAGTTCTAGACTGGCGTCTCGGCTTTCCGAGTCACGGTGAGTCAAGCCTTGAGGGCCCTCGGTAAAACTCGTACGTAGCTCGGCTACGGCCACGCCAACGTCACTGCAGCCATCATACGCTGACTTCACATTTATTAAATTTTATGTTATTTAAAAAATAACATAACACACATTTTAATGAAATTTGAACATGTTGGCGGTCCACAATGGCATATTGGTTCCGACATTGATGTATGGAAGTGAGGCGTGGACAGTTAATGAATGTGAACTGAGTAAAGTATGTACGGTTGAAATGGCTTATCTGAGAGCAATGGCTGGAAAGACACTGAGTGATAGAGTACGTAATGATTGGGTGATGAACGAGTGTGGTATAAAAGAGAATGTGAGAATTAAAGTACAAAAAAGTACGATGAGATGGTTCGGACATCTCGAAAGAATGGATGATGAACGACTAACGAAGAAAGTGTACAAAAGAAATGTCAGAGGAAAGCGCGGAAGGGGAAGGCCGAGGAAAGAATGTGTAGACCAAATAGGTGAGATTGCGAAAGAATGGAACCTGCAGAGTGAGAATAAGAGAAGAGTATGTATGAAAAAGGTGATGAATATTGAGGAAATGAAAGTGGTTTGTAAGGACAGAAAAAAGTGGAGGCGCATCTGCGGAGGTACCGGCCACCCCTAGTGGAACGGCGGCAGGATACAGTACAGTACAGTACAAACAAAAATATGTCAAATAGATGAAGTTGGAAATGATCAATTCCATATACAAACGACATTCAGCATTTCACAATTCAAACATGTTCTGCAATATTTTACCATCATTTTTGTATGCTAAAACCTTTCCCAGAATACATACTTTGTTCTGAAACGAAAGACAGCCAAAACCGTTGAGTTCTTCACCATTTTAAGTGGTTACGAACGAACGGTTTTTGGGATTTATAGTATAGATGAATTATTACGAAAAAATACCCAGGAAAGTACTAGCTAAGTTTTTTTTATTCCTGATGATGTTTTATGAGACAAAAACGCGACGGATTACGTATATTTTTCAAAAAAATAAATAAAAAGTAAATAAAACAGTTTTTTCTGAATCTGTAATTAATGTCTATGAAATTATATATTAGTGGTAGGCCCGTTATATGTAACATCAACATGGCAACCAGAGAGCTCTACTTGATATGCTCCGGCATTAGATCCACTTTCCTACATTTGTAAATAGAAATGCAATTCACCAACCTATTCTGTCTGGCGAGTTATTAATTAATAAACAGGTGTTAACATTATACATTATTTACTCATTATTTAATATTTTTATGAATTATTTCTATGTTCCTTAACTTAAGGGTTGGTATGCGGCTGACCACCCATCCTGTAGACCAGGGGTCGGCAACCTTTTGTTGTAAAAGGGCCAAATATTTTACATGGGATTTAGTGCGGGCCGCACTTGGGCAATGGCGATCTAATGGTCAGCATTTCAGCAAATGCTGACTAGCACCCCCCCCCTCTCCCCTGCCGCAGCCCGTGGGACCCTCTTGTGAGTCATGCATCGTAAATATTAATCAATTGACGTGCGAACTACAAATGAAAATTACCCCCAAAGTCACTATTAATTCTACCCCCCAAAAAAAGCTTTTACTTTGTCATTTACTGAAAATCGATTTGTAGTTTTCCGGCACGTGCGTTGCGGGCCGCACCAAGACGCCTCAAGGGCCGCATGCGGCCCGCGGGCCGCAGGTTGCCGACCCATGCTGTAGACAATGGTTCACTTTGCCAATGTCACCCCTGTTTTTAGGGAAGGTTGGCAAGAGTTGCAGGGTATATGTTCATTTGAGATTTGGGTTTTTATATTGTAGGTTCACATGCGGCATGTGTAAACGCAAACTTATAAGTGTCTGCTTGTCAGAATTCATATAATGTGAATCCCCAATGTTACATACCTTTGCAACTTAGATTAGATTAGATTAGATAAGTATTAACAATTATCCAATGACATCTGAAAAACTCAAAGAAAAGTCTCTCGAAGTTGCAATCTTGTATATTGCCACTTAAAAAGTTAAAACTGAATAAGTGCTGATTCACTGATTTGAGAAATCGTGAATAAAACATTGTATTGGGTGTAACTTATCATAGTAAATAAATTAATTATAAAGAAGTGCTCATGGAAAACTTGCAAACTAAAGGATTTTCAGATATTTTAAATGTTTTTTTCTCGTAGAAAATAGGGAGAAAAGTGCATTTCTCTGAGAAACCCGTGTTACCTTTATCTTTCACTTATAGCAGGGGTCCCAACAACAGTTTGTTTGCAGATTTTTATCTCGAATTATTGTAATATATGACTGGCCTACCGATAAAGGTTGAATCCAAATAAGCTGCACAAACATCAACGTTCAAAGTCTCTCTCAGAACTTGAATACCTGCGACTAAAACACTTTTTATACCTACACACGTTTCAACATCACAACAAAAACTGAGATGGTCTGCACTTTTTCATTGAACCGGTTTCAGCAACTTTTTTAGCAACATTATTTCCCTCATAAATTGAAATGCAGCGATTTTTTTTTCTTATACATCAGTGGCCCACCTTAATAAACGTGTTAGCATTAAGGCCCGGTATTTTCAATGTTAGCTTATGTGACTTTACACTGATAAAAAAACTACCCATATGATTGCATAAGTGCCCTTTTCATTCAGTATAAAGTCGCTATGCTAACATTGAAAATTACGAATACTTGGAATCTATAAGGACGTCAGAAAAATTCAAAATTTTTTCAAATCCAAAATAGAAAAAGAAATAAAAACAGGTAGAGTGAAAAATATTTTTTTATTCCGTCATTTTTCTAAGTGGACGGTTAGAAAACATCATTTAATGTCATTTAATAGTATTGATATTTCCTTGACTTATAGTATTCCTTGACTTATAGGTTGATATGAGGCTGACCAGCTATACTGTAAAAAAAGGTTCACTTTGCCAATGTCACCCCTGTGTCAGGGAAAGTCGGCAGAAGTTGTAGGGCTTATGTTTATTTGAGGTTTGGATTTTATTTGTAAGTAGGTACACATTCAGCATTGGTAAGCGCGAACTACACGTGTTTGTTTGTGGGCATGCATTTGAAAAGGTTTTAATGAATATATCCTGGCAACTTAGATTATAGATAAAATGAAGGTTTGATTTTTTTGTAAGAATTTATGTTTACAAAAAGTCCACATGTGTCGAGAAACAAATGCAGCGATCTAGGTTTGTTTTTCGAAAATCGATACATATATGGATGCACAGGAAATGATATTCTCTGTCCTATACGTATCATATAAAACCGCTGACAAAACCCAAAGTATTTCCACATCCTGATCGAATCAGTGCAGACGGAATCATTAAAGCATGGAGCAAAAAAAGTAGACACGTAAGATTATAAATGAGAGAGACTACTCGCATATACGGCTATTCACTCAAAAGTGTTGATTTCAGTATCAGTTAATAAGTAGAAAATGTGGTGGCTGTGGGTCATACTTGTCTTAGTGTGCATACTTTTAATACACACACTCAACTGTTTGTATTGGTGGATTCGCTACGTAGAAATGCCATCGACTATGGTTTTCCAACGCAAGGGGTTCTTTTGTAGGGAAATTCTATACCTGTGTATATTTTATTCCCGGCACGAGGATAACAAATACAAAAGCAACGTTGTTTTGAAGCTGGTCAAAAAACCGAGACAAATCGCTGTCATCACAGGCGCCAAAAGGGGAATCGGTCACGAGCTGACCAAGATTTTGATGAGATCTGGAATGAATGTCGTGATGGGAGTGAGAGATGTCGAAGGTACAAAACACATTGCTGAATCTTTGATCAATGAAATCCCAACGGGAACACTTGATGTGCTACAATTGGATGTCAGCTCAATGAAATCCGTTAAGTTGTTTGCTGATGAAGTCAAAAGCAAGTATCCCCAGATTCATATTTTGGTCAACAACGCTGGAATCTGTTTCGGACCTCACAGAATCAGTGTCGATGGGAACGAATTGCAGTTTGCCACTAACTATTTGGGCCACTATTACCTGACCCATCTCCTGCTGCCTTGCATCAAGAAGGCAGGCGACAACATGGAGAACAGTGCACGAGTTGTGAATGTATCATCTGTTGCTCATTTTGCATCAGGGATCTGCTTCGATGACGTCAACCAAAGGAGGGGATATGCTGACAGCATTGGTTACGCGCAATCTAAATTGGCCCAGGTAAATAAATATGTAAAGAAAATAAATTCTAGAACCAGCATTTTTGTTTTTTTTTTTTTTTTTTTTTAAATGTTATTTGTCATGTATGTTCCTTGACTTATAGGTTGTTATGCGGCTGACCACCCATAATGTAAAAATTGGTTCACTTTGCCAATGTCACCTCTGTTTCAGGGAAGGACGGCAAGAGTTGCAAGGCTTATGTTCATTTGAGATTGGGTTTTTATATTGTAGGTCCACATGCGGCATGTGTTAGCGCGAAATTATACATATCTGCTTGTGGGAATGCATTTAATATAAAACTTAAATGATATATATCTTTGCAGCTTAGATTAGATTAGATTAGATTAGCACATCAGCGATCAGGCACGCAGAGCAGCTCTGATGCTCCATATTATATTGATCAAATACCCCTGCATATTGCAAAGTCGATTAAATGATTGAAGACAACTGTTTTCAGGTAATGTTCACCAGAACTCTGGACCGTCTCTTTGAGAGGGAGCGCATCAACGCTCGCAGCTTCTCCGTCCATCCAGGACTGGTGGCAACAGACATGGCCTTAACGGGCGCCACTGAAGATGCCAAACAATTCATAAAGAGCACTTACAAGTCACCGTACGAAGGTGCCGTCTGCGTCGCCTACTGCTGCCTGTCACCAGACATTGAGAAGAAGGGAGGCATGTACTCCAGCTGCTGCAGGGAAGGCTGGTCCTCTTGCTACTCTAAAAACTACACCCACCAAGAGAGGCTCTTCCAGCTCAGCGCTAACATGGTTGCCATTGATCCTAACAAGTTCGGCAAAGAACCAGAGGAAGAATAGTTTATAATGTTATATGTTCTCGGAATATATATACATATCTACTTTCTACGACCGTGCTGCGCACGGTTGGCTGCTAGGCCCTTCGGGCAGTTTAAATCTGGCTTCGCAATCATTTTTCCCCACACCTCCTTTATTGCAATGAAATGCTTTCAGAATTAATTTGAAAAAAAATGGCGGTAAAACGGTAATTTAGCTCTTTTCATGTTCTGAGTATCTTGGATCCATAGAAAACGCATTGAAGTTGTATTTGCGGTATGCATAGGTATACATCGCACTAACATTTTTTTGCAGTTGCAGAACCTGTAATGTTAGAATATGTAATAGATACATGGAAGTATATTCAATGGAAGGGCTATGAATGTGATTTAGTACCAATCGACATGATGCACCGTCTTTGACACCATACATTGTTAATAGTGCTGTCTCGCTCACGACATACGAAATGCGTTTGTTATTTTTTATGTAAGCAACGTGTCTCTACTCCGTCTTCAATCTTTGTACATATCACCATGGAAACCCATGAAATCACTTTGGTAACGTGTTTGTTACTAGTGTTGTTGAAAGTATGAAAATATCTGATAAATTCCGAATTCAAAAATGTTCCCACCTCATTATGTACGGGATGATTTTCACAAGTATCTATTACCGCGAGCATAAAAGTTACATCTTGAAGAAGCAGGACTTATGTCCATTTGAGAATTGGGTTTATATATTGTAGGTCCACATGCGGCATGTGTGAGCGCGAAATTATGCGTGTCTGCTTGTGGGAATGCATTTAATATGAATCTCAAATGATACATATCCTTGCAGCTTAGATTTAGATAACATTGTACAAATCAGCCGGTGCTCATTTCACTCCTAATGTAGGTACTCCTAATGCATGATTTTCAATCGTGCATCCATGCTGGCAATAAATGTAGATAAATAAATTAAAATAGTGTAATTAAGCTTTTTTGTTTAAAAAAAAAAGTAAAAAGAGTAAGTAATACTGTACTGTACTGTACTGTATCCTGCCGCCGTTCCACTAGGGGTGGCCGGTACCTCCGCAGATGCGCCTCCACTTTTTTCTGTCCTTACAAACCACTTTCATTTCCTCAATATTCATCACCTTTTTCATACATACTCTTCTCTTATTCTCACTCTGCAGGTTCCATTCTTTCGCAATCTCACCTATTTGGTCTAACCATTCTTTCCTCGGCCTTCCCCTTCCGCGCTTTCCTCTGACATTTCCTTCATACACTTTCTTCGTTAGTCGTTCATCATCCATTCTTTCGAGATGTCCGAACCATCTCATCGTACTTTTTTGTACTCTCATTCTCATATTCTCTTTTATACCACACTCGTTCATCACCCAATCATTACGCGCTCTATCATTCAGTGTCTTTCCAGCCATTGCTCTCAGGTAAGCCATTTCAACCGTACATACTTTACTCAGTTCACATTCATTAACTGTCCACGCCTCACTTCCATACATCAATGTCGGAACCAATATGCCATTGTGGACCGCCAGTCTCATATTCTTCGTAAATTTCCTATTTCTTACAATTCTTCCAATCGTTCCCATTACACTTCTTCCTCTACTAGCGCGCTTTTCCAATTCTTTCGTCAATTTCCCATTCGACTCAAACTTGCTTCCCAGATAATCAAATTCTTTCACGACCTCCACTCTTGTTTCATTCAGTCTTATCTCAATTTCCTCGCATTCCTCAGTCCTGTCAAACACTAATACTTTCGTCTTACTGGCATTCACTTTTAAACCGTTCTTACTAAAACATCATTCATTTTGGTGAGGATCATCTGGAGCTCCTCCGCTGTATCAGCCAACACTACGGCATCGTCAGCATAGAGAAGAACTCCAACTTTCGTCTCACCCACTTTCACACCATAATGAGAAATTTCTGCTTCTTTCATACAATTGTCCATGATTATGTTAAATAGCCACGGACTCATTACACACCCCTGTCGTACTCCCTTGTAAACATCAAACCATTCGCTACATTTACCATCCACTCTTACACACGCCAAACTATTTTCATAGATGGCGCGTATCCCATTCAAAAGCTTGCCGTTCACACCGTACTTTAGGAGTACTTTCCACATCATACCTCTGTCCACCGAGTCAAAAGCCTTCTCGAGATCCACAAAAGCCGTGTAGACCTTCCGACCCACAGCCAGATGTTTTTCAACAATCTGTCTGAGAGTGAAGATCTGGTCTACACACCCTCTTCCTGGCATAAAGCCAGTCTGGATATCAGAAACTTCATGACCGGTAGACAGTCTCACTTTTTTTATGAGAACCTTACACAATACTTTACCAGCTATACTGAGAAGACTGATGGGCCTGAAATTTTGGCAGTCCTTTTTGTCGCCTTTTCCTTTGTAGATAGGAACAATGACCGCCTTTTTCCGGTCCATTGGCACTATACTCTCTTTCACACACATCTTGCACAGTTCAAACATCCATTCAACCATGCATTCCCCAGCACATTTGATCATCTCAGCATTCACACCATCATTCCCAGCAGCTTTTCCATTCTTCAGATCATTTATACTTATTATCACATCCTCTTTCACAATTTCTTCATCGCTGTCATTATATTCAACATCATAATAGTCTCTTTCGCCCTGGCCATATAAATTTTTAAAATATTCATTCCATCTCTTCCTTACATCACTTTCGTTCCACAGCAAGATTCCCTCAGCGTTTTTAATTAATTTTTAATTAATTTAAGTAATGACGGTAAAAATGGCAAATGGTGTGTAATTTCTTACTCTTTTAAATAATTGATTATTTAAATGAACTAACATTCCTTGACTTATAGGTTGTTATGCGGCTGACCACCCATAATGTAAAAATTGGTTCACTTTGCCAATGTCACCTCTGTTTCAGGGAAGGACGGCAAGAGTTGCAAGGCTTATGTTCATTTGAGATTGGGTTTTTATATTGTAGGTCCACATGCGGCATGTGTTAGCGCGAAATTATACATATCTGCTTGTGGGAATGCATTTAATATAAAACTTAAATGATATATATCTTTGCAGCTTAGATTAGATTAGATTAGATTATTAGAACATAATATAATGTTCGATTTTTGCGGGCAAACCTCACACATACAATCCTAAGCAACCCATTACAAAAAAAATCCTTGAGTATTCCCTAGCAACACGCTTGTGTGACCTCATCATTTTATGTGTCTATGGCACTTGTTGCGGGTCCACTGTTATAATATCATAGTATCAATTTCATTAACACGCTAATTATATTAAACGTAAGTGCACCCGTTCTGCAAAAAAAAAATGCTCACTTTGCCAATATCACCCCAGTTTCAAAAAACGTCGGCGAGGTTGCAAAGTTGCAAACTTTTGGTTTAAATTGGTTGAAGTTGGTAGAAGAGTTGCAAAGCTTCTGTTCACGTGAGATTTTTTTCATGTATTCAACAGCATAATATGTTAACGTGAAATGACGTGTGCCAGATTGTGGGTTGCGATTATGCATTGAATTTAAATCTTATAAGTATTTTTTTGCAACTTTAAATTATACATAAAGATAAACGTTGTTTAAAATTTTTGAACTCAAATTCCTGGACTTATATGTTTGTATGAGGCTGACCTCCCACACCATAAAAATGGTTTACTAAACGATTGTTTCCCTGTTTCTGAAAAGGTCGGCAAAAGTTGCTGGGCTTGTGTTCATTTGAGGTTCAGATTTTTATTTGTAAGTTGCAGGCTTGCAGCATTTGTAAGCACAAACTCACTCGTGTCTGCTTGGGGGCATGCATTGAATATGAATTATAAAAGTTAATGCATCTTTGCAACTTAGATTATATATTCTAATATCAAAAACATCAAATGTCACAATTATATGTTAGCGTGAAATGACATTTGCCAGTTTGTGGGTATGCATTGAATTTGAATCATTAAATAACTTTTTTTGCAACTTTAAATTATACATAACGATGAGCGCTGTTTAAGGATTTCTCAAACTCAAATTCCTTCACTTAAAGGTTGGTATCAGGCTGACCACCTTTACCGTAAAAATGTTTCACTGTGCAAATGTTTCTCCTGTTTCTAAAAAGGTCAGCAAAAGTTGTAGGGTGTATGTTCATTAGAGGCTTAAATTTTAATTTGTAGGTACACATGCAGTATTTGTAAGCGCGAACTCACTCGTGTCTCCATGAGGGCTTGCATTGAATTTGAATTATTTATGTTAATGCATCTATGCAACTTAGATTATATATTATTAAAATACGGACTACCCATACCATTGTGCTTGCAGATCTTGTCCATCCTAAGGTTGTCTGTAAGATATCGCCATGTGCGATAAGACCGCCCATTGTACATATGTCTCTTTTGTTTATAATTTTAATGTAATTTATTTGTGGTGTACAATAAAGTTTATTATTATTATTATTATTATTAAAAAAAAAATGCCGCTAAAAGTATGGTTTCATTTAAAAAGTTGACTTAATCGATCGTAATTATTTCTAAAAAAATACATTTTATAACTTGTAGATGTATATTTTGAAATAAATAAAGAATATACCTACTCAACAGAATTCAATCGAAAATGTTTCGATTTGTATGGAGACTGCGAAGCCTATTTTGAAGTGCTGGGAATTTATTTTAAATTCGAATGTCAAAATGAGTTTTGTTTCACGCTTTGGTTTTACATAAAAAGGTGTTGAGATCGATCGTATTTATTTACTAAAAAAACATTAATTATAAGACTTTTGATAAAAGACAGACACGTCCGAATGTCTGAATAATAATTGCTGTGAGTATGATGTGCATCCATTCAGTAGTTCTTGAGTTTTAAATGCATTAATACACATCAATTTTGTATCGGGAGGCCCTACCTTTTTATAAATAGTAAGAAGCAAAACTAGCCTGCCTACTCGTGATACGCACGGTTATGGCATTCTAGTTCAAAGTCCGGCTTCGCCAGCCCACTTTACCCCTACTGTAATGGTGTTAAAAAATAATCAATTTTCATACCGATAATACAAATTTAAATAAATATATTGTAATTTGTAAGGATACTCGTTGTGAACAGAATAATGAAAATGTCAAGCAGTGGAAACATTCATGTTCGATATGATTATATAGGTTGATTAGAAGCTTTGTTTTGTGGCATTAAGCCCGCTTCTAGGGACTTTTATGACACAAATTACCATTTCATTTCAAACATTGTAAAATGGAAAATAATCTTCTTGGAGATTAATTCCTTGAATGAATTTTCAAACTTGTTTCATTCGATAATAAAAAAAACAAAGTGCAATTTCGTACGAGTACAATTTATCAAAATATAAACTTAGTTGCGTTTTTTTTTAATTTCGTACGAGTACAATTTATCAAAATATAAACTATTGATTTTAAGATTAGATTCGCCGTGTGGATTGCAAGGGGTAACGAAACAAAGCCCCGGGCTCGAGTTCTGTCCATCCCTTTGGAGGTTTGGCGCGCACAGACGCGTAGGTACTTAATGCTATATTGTGCAAGTTACAGTGGAAATTATCCCCATTATTCGGTGCTCTACTGGCGCATGTGGACGATAGAAACCTCCAAAGAGTGAAATCAGGGGGGGGGGACACAGATGGGGATGCGGCAGATATTAGGTTACCCCCTGACCTGTTAAAAATTGTAACATTAGAAAGTGAATTCAGGAACTACTCGTATTTGATTTGTTTTTTAAAAAATAGTGTTTTTTTATAAAACAAATCAATCAACATGAATTTTCACAGTGGTAATACACAAACCATAAAAAATATCAAGAACTATTGTGTGTTTATATTTCCTTGACTTATAGGTTGGTATGAGGCTGACCACCCATACTGTAAAATATGATTCACTTTGCCAATGTCACCCCTGTTTCAGGTTCGGCAGAAGTTGCAGGGTTTATGTTCATTTGAGGTTTGGTTTTATTTTGTGAGTACACATTAAGCATTTGTAAGCGTAAACTTAGACGTGTCTGTTTGTGGGCATGCATTTGATATAAGTTTTGAATGTTAATATACCTTTGCAACTTAGATTATAAATTATTATATAACACTAGCAGACTGACCGTACTGCGTACGGTTGTCTGCTAGGCCCTTCGGGCAGTGTAAGTCTGGCTTCGCAAAATTTTTCCTCAGACCTCCTTCATAGTAATTAAATGCTTTAAGAAGTAATTTGAAAAAAAAAATTGCGGTAAAAGGGTTATTTAGTTCTTTCATGTTCTGAGTATCTTGTATGAAGCATGAGGTATGAGGCTGACCTCCCATACCTAAAAAAATGTTCACTGAACGAATGTTTCTCTGTTCCTGAAAAGGTCGGCAAAATTGCAGGGCTTATGGTCAAGAGAGGCTGAAATTTTTATTTGTAATTAAACATGCAGCATTTGTAAGCGCAAAGTCACTCATGTCTGCTTGGGGGCATGCATTGAATATGAATTATAAAAGTTATTGTATCTGTGCAACTTAGATTATATATTCTAATATTTAAAAAAAATCAAGTGCCACAACTATATGTTAGCGTGAAATGACATTTGCCAGTTTGTGGGCGTGCATTCAATTTGAATCATCAAATAACTTTTTTTGCAACTTTAGATTATAAATTAAATTTAACGTTGTTGAAGGATTTTTCAAACTCAAATACTTGACTTATAGGTAAGTATGAGCCTGAATACCCATATCGCAAAAAATGGTTCACTTGACAAATGTTTCCCCTGTTTTTGAAAAGGTTGGCAAAAGTTGCAGGGCTTATGTTCATTAGAGGCCTTTATTTTAATTTGTAAGTTCACATGCAGCATTTGTAAGTGCGAACCCACTCGTGTCTCGAATATGAATTATTAAAGTTATTGTATCTGTGCAACTTAGATTATATATTCTAATATTAAAAAAAATCAAGCGCCACAACTATATGTTAGCGTGAAATGACATTTGCCAGTTTGTGGGCGTGCATTCAATTTGAATCATCAAATAACTTTGTTTGCAATTTTAGATTATAAATTAAATTTAACGTTGTTGAAGGATTTTTCAAACTCAAATCCTTGACGGATAGGTAAGTATGAGCTTGAATACCCATATCGAAAAAAATGGTTCACTTGACAAATGTTCCCCCTGTTTTTGAAAAGGTTGGCCAAAGTTGCAGGGCTTATGTTCATTAGAGGCCTTAATTTTAATTTGTAAGTTAACATGCAGCATTTATAAGCGCGAACCCACTCATGTCTCCAGGGGGGCATGCATTGAATATGAATTATAAAAGTTATTGTATCTGTGCAACTTAGATTATATATTCTAATATTTAAAAAAAATCAAGTGCCACAACTATATGTTAGCGTGAAATGACATTTGCCAGTTTGTGGGCGTGCATTCAATTTGAATCATCAAATAACTTTTTTTGCAACTTTAGATTATAAATTAAATTTAACGTTGTTGAAGGATTTTTCAAACTCAAATCCTTGACTTATAGGTAAGTATGAGCCTGAATACCCATATCGCAAAAAATGGTTCACTTGACAAATGTTTCCCCTGTTTTTGAAAAGGTTGGCAAAAGTTGCAGGGCTTATGTTCATTAGAGGCCTTTATTTTAATTTGTAAGTTCACATGCAGCATTTATAAGTGCGAACCCACTCGTGTCTCGAATATGAATTATTAAAGTTATTGTATCTGTGCAACTTAGATTATATATTCTAATATTTAAAAAAATCAAGCGCCACAACTATATGTTAGCGTGAAATGACATTTGCCAGTTTGTGGGCGTGCATTCAATTTGAATCATCAAATAACTTTTTTTGCAACTTAAGATTATAAATTAAATTTAACGTTGTTGAAGGATTTTTCAAACTCAAATTCCTTGACTTATATATTAGTGTGAGCCTGTATATCCATATCGCAATAAATGGTTCACTTGACAAATGTTTCCCCTGTTTTTGAAAAGGTTGGCAAAAGTTGCAGGGCTTATGTTCATTAGAGGCCTTAATTTTAATTTGTAAGTTCACATGCAGCATTAATAAGCGCGTACCCACTCGTGTCTCCAGGGGGGCATGCATTGAATATGAATTATAAAAGTTATTGTATCTGTGCAACTTAGATTATATATTATAATATTTAAAAAAAATCAAGTGCCACAACTATATGTTAGCGTGAAATGACATTTGCCAGTTTGTGGGCGTGCATTCAATTTGAATCATCAAATAACTTTTTTTGCAACTTTAGATTATAAATTAAATTTAACTTTGTTGAAGGATTTTTCAAACTCAAATTCCTTGACTTATATATTAGTGTGAGCCTGTATATCCATATCGCAATAAATGGTTCACTTGACAAATGTTTCCCCTGTTTTTGAAAAGGTTGGCAAAAGTTGCAGGGCTTATGTTCATTAAAGGCCTTTATTTTAATTTGTAAGTTCACATGCAGCATTTATAAGTGCGAACCCACTCGTGTCTCGAATATGAATTATTAAAGTTATATATTCTAATATTTAAAAAAAATCAAGCGCCACAACTATATGTTAGCGTGAAATGACATTTGCCAGTTTGTGGGCGTGCATTCAATTTGAATCATTGACTTATAGGTTGTTATGCGGCTGACCACCCATAATATAAAAATTGGTTCACTTTGCCAATGTCACCCCTGTTTCAGGGAAGGACGGCAAGAGTTGCAAGGCTTATGTTCATTTGAGATTGGGTTTTTATATTGTAGGTCCACATGCGGCATGTGTTAGCGCGAAATTATACATATCTGCTTGTGGGAATGCATTTAGTATAAATCTTAAATGATATATATCTTTGCAGCTTAGATTAGATTAGATTAGATTAGATTAGATTAGATTAAATAACTTTTTTTGCAACTTTAGATTATAAATTAAATTTAACGTTGTTGAAGGATTTTTCAAACTCAAATCCTTGACGGATAGGTAAGTATGAGCTTGAATACCCATATCGAAAAAAATGGTTCACTTGACAAATGTTCCCCCTGTTTTTGAAAAGGTTGGCCAAAGTTGCAGGGCTTATGTTCATTAGAGGCCTTAATTTTAATTTGTAAGTTCACATGCAGCATTAATAAGCGCGTACCCACTCGTGTCTCCAGGGGGGCATGCATTGAATATGAATTATAAAAGTTATTGTATCTGTGCAACTTAGATTATATATTCTAATATTTAAAAAAAAATCAAGCGCCACAACTATATGTTAGCGTGAAATGACATTTGCCAGTTTGTGGGCGTGCATTCAATTTGAATCATCAAATAACTTTTTTTGCAACTTTAGATTATAAATTAAGATTACCGTTGTTTAAGGATTTTTCAAACTCAAATTCCTTGACTTAAGGGTCAGTATGAGGCTTACCACCCATATCGCATAAATGGGTTCACTTAACAAATGTGTCCCCTGTTTCTGAAAAGGTCAGCAAAAGTTGCAGGGCTTATTATGGTCATGAGAGGCTGAAATTTTTATTTGTAAATACACATGCAGGATTTGTAAGCGCAAACTCACTCGTGTCTCCGAAGAGGAGTGCATTGAATATGAATTATAAATGTTAATGCGTCTATGCAACTTAGATTGTATATTGTAATAATACTTTAAAAAAATTAAATGCCGCAATAAGTACGGTTTCATATAAAAAGTTGACCTAATCGATCGTCATTATTTCTAAAAAATACATGTTATAACTGGTTGAAGTATAATTTTGAAATAAATAAAGAATATAGGTAGGTACTCAACGGAATTCAACCGAAAAAGAATCGACTTGGCAATGGCAACGATGGCAACTTTGAAGCCTATGTTGAAGTGCTGGCAATTTATTTGAAATTCGAATGTCAAAATGAGTTTTGTTTCTCGCATAGGTTTTACAAAAAAAGGTGTTGTGATTGATCATGTTTATTTATTTAAAAAACAACAATTTAAAATCTACTAATGATGAGGAAGCACATCCCAAGTCCTGAACAATATTTGTTGTGAATATGACGTGCATCTGTTCAGGAGTTCTTCAGTTTGAATGCCATTAACGCACAACTATTTTGTATGGGGAGGCCGTTGCTTTTTATAAAGATAAGGGATATAAAGGTGTGCGATGGAAGTCCATATGGGAGGAGAAAGGCTTTAAAAACCACGAGCTGATTACTCTGCCACACCAGGAGGTCCCAGGGTTTAATCTCGCAAAAGGACTGTGGACGACCTTGAATAGGATCCGAACCGAGCAAGGCCGTTGCAACTTCTTGCTCCATAGATGGGGATTAGCTCCATCTCCAGGATGTGACTGTGGGGCGGAGAACCAGACTGTCCGGCACATAGTGGAGGAGTGCCCCATCAGAAGACACCCTCCTGGCCTGAAGGACCTCCACGAGGCCACGCCAGGAGCAGTGAAGTGGATGGAGGGCTTGGACCTTCGCCTCTGACGCGGCCCAACGACCAAGTGATTTGCTGTGCTTGCCGGCCATACGCAAAGTAAAGTAAAGTATGTAAGTATATTTAGGTGTAATACGGCCAATAGTTATGTACATGGATCGTGTCTTCGTAATTTTTGCCGTTTATTGTAAAATGTCTTACCGCACGAGTTGAGAGCTGTGAATAGCAAAAGTGTGTTTAGGAGATGCAATGCTCTTCCAGAAAATTCTCTAAAAGGCGAATTGTCTTCTAATAATATGTTCACTTATATTCTGGTCCTGATATATGTAAGCAACCCTTATAAAATTTGTCTCTTTATAATATATATACAGATGTACACGAACATGTGAGCTGTATGGGGCTTGTAAGTCTCTAGGGATCGAATCCATTTATTCCTGTGTAAATAGAAGCGATGGAAATTTCCTAGCAAGTGCTCTCACAATTATTATATACATGACAATAATAATTACTTAAATTCATCCAGAATTACCCCTATAAAACCTATTTACTTTTTCAAATATAAATATAAACCTTGATAGTTTATGAATGGTAACTGCGTATTTAACCGTACAATAAAAAAATTATACAATGGACAAAATTAAGGACGGTGAAATTTTGTACGACTTGAAAATAAGTCCTCGAAAATTATTTCCTTGTAAAAGTAAATATCTATGAAAACATAAAGTTTTAAACGAGATTCTGTAGGTTGGTAACTGAAAAAAATATCTTTACCGAAAAGTAAATTCATTCGCTTTTTTATAGGGATGAAATATAAACATGAATTAATTATCTTTTACGAGACTAAACTATAAAAGAGTACTTTTGTGTCGACTTGACAGATATATAGAATGTAGAAGCAGGTCACCTCCTGAGACATCCTAGTCACTCATTTAAAATATAGCACCAGATAGAAATGAATGGCTCATTATAAATAACACATATGACATTTATCTGCTAGATAAATTTATATGCTTTTTGTAAATCTGGACATTTATTGCTTTTTATGCAATCAACATAATACTAATGTTATTTTAAAAGATATTAGTTGAAATTCACTCTTCATGAAATTTTTTTGTAAAAACTTTAATGCTTTTATATTTTTTAGTTGGTTTTTTAATAAACAACACCTTTTACTTTATTTGAACACTGTTTTTTATTTCACAAATATAAATTATACATGAATTTTCACAGTGTTAATACACAAACCATCAAAAATATCTTTTATATTTTGTATTGTTTGTGTATTAACACTGTGAAAATTTATATTCAATAATTGATTTAGTTAACGACTTAAATCAAACACTGATTTATATTTTCACTTTTACAATTATTTAGTTTTAATTCTACTAACGTTTTCGATCTTAGATCATTGTCAGGTATAATTTTTTTTATACCTTTTATACCTTAAACTAAATAAATTATTTAATACTTTTCTTTATCTAATCTAAAATATACGTTACATTGGAGGTTCACATAATATGCATTCTCACAAGCAGACACGTATCTACAAGTTCGCGCTTACACATGCCGCATGTGAACCTACAACATAAAAACAAAATCTCAAATTGACATACACCCTGCAACTCTTGCCGTTCTTCCCTGAAACAGGGGTGACATTGGCAAAGTGAACCATTTTTACAGCATGGGTGGTCAGCCGCATACCAACCTATAAGTTAAGGACTTTATAACACCCAAACAATGATTAGTTTTTAGTTGTTAAATTTTTTCGTACAAATTAAGATCTTCTGTGCTCAGAAGTCCACTAGGTAAAATACTTAAATGAAAACAAGCTAGAATATTGGTATCGTGAGTTATACTTATTAATTGAAAAGTTGTTCATTAACTAATTGACCGAAAGAGACCACAAAACCCGCGAAGACGAAAACCAGAACTCAGGAATGCTGGCAGACTTCCTGTCCAACAAAAAACTCTACTTCAAGTATAAAATCTAAACTCCATATTAACGTTTACCAAAAAAACATATAATTAACTTAAACGTTCACCGTAGGCTCTGCTTAGGTATCCATATTTTTTTGTGAACTCTATGCTTGAGTGAATTGTATACTTATACGGTACTGGCCATATTTCCTCGTCATAATTATATCATCTAGAAACATTAACATTATATGTTCCCTAGGCCAGATGATGTCACCTATACTTTTTTACCATTAGGTGACTCAAGAGTTTGTTGTGGAAAAATCTGGATGCTATAAATTTGCGGTTTTTAAGATATTAAATCAGATATTGGAATTTATTTTGGAATGAAATTCTATTTGCTGGTTTAGACTTCTATATAGATAAGTACGTGTTTTACTTTCCAAAAACCTGTGGTAAATTTTACTATTCTTAAAATTTTGGCATTAAACTAAAAAAACATGCTAAAAAAAATTGAGCAATCTTTAACCATAAATGTCACCGCTTTTCATAGGAGATGACAAAAAATGCAAAATTAATGCTTTTTTGAGTATATATTGTATTTTGTGCGTTCGCTTATAAGTTATACATAACTAGGAACATCGTTTGTTAAAAAAAATGTAAACTTAATACATAAATGTTATTATAACCCTGTAATTAACATTTGTTTTATTTATACTGCACTTAATTTTACGCTATATAGACTGAATGACAAAAAAACAATCCATACATATTACCCTACATACACAGCATGCCAAAAAAGTTTACGATAGGTATTTGCCAGTTGAACACTTGTGCTACATTGTAAAAAATACCTCCCAAAAGTGCGTCGATTTATTTTTTATCTCCCATTCACTTGCAAATCTGAAATCGCATAAGCCATGGACAGATGGCTTCCTATCGAAACAAAAACCGACAATCAAATGCACGTATCATATTATATCATAGTCCCTTATAGTTCACTATATTGTATCGATGGTCGGAGCCATTGACTTATGATATCTGAAGACTAGAAATGGTTTTAACGGAAATATACATTATATATCTGTTTCAACCTACTTACGAAAATGGTCCTTAGTAAGAAAGAGAACAAAGAACTTCACAGTTGCATTTCCATATGTACAAAAAAACTTGGGCGAATGTAAAAATGTTTCTAGAAAGGTAGCATTGCCGCGTGCGTACTATGTGCGAACTAGTCCGAATATAGACGCATGCGGTATCTAAATCTCAATCTAAGTTGCAAAGATATGTATCATTTGAGATTCATATTAAATGCATTCCCACAAGCAGACCCGCATAATTTCGCGTTCACACATACCGCATGTGGACCTACAATATAAAAAACGCAATCTCAAATGAACATAAGCCCTGCAACTCTTGCCAACCTTCCCTGAAACAGGGGTGACATTGGCAAAGTGAACCATTTTTACAGTATGGGCGGTATAAATCTTGTAATCGATAAAATTGACGAAATTTAAAGGAAAAAGGCATTATTTTAAGACATTATGGCATGTGTTGTAATTGGGAGTCAAAACACAATATGGAAATTGCAAAAAAACATAAAATTTGACACGTAAAATAATTTTTTGTTTGACTACACAATTGCAACGTTTGACAGGACTGAGACAAATGTGGTAGATAGTATGTATCAATGCAGTAAATTAGATTCCACTCCTCTATGTTATTACTCAATGTCCCTTTATAGTTCACTGTATTGTATCGATAGTCGGAGCTTTGTCGCAACCTTGAAAGTGCGTTAGGGATGTTGGCGAGATAAAAAGGTTCACCGGCCACCCCTAACCCAGTGACTAACAGGGGTGGCCGCGACACACTGCAAGTGTAAAGTATAAAACCTGTTTCAAATGCGCCCCTATTTTATCTCAGCATTTTTACTACTAGTGCATGGAATCTGTGTACTAGGGAAGGTGATCGAAACCAGTTGCTATTTTATATATTTTTAGAATTTTTAATTTAAAAAAAGACACTTTGTTGTTTCCACTGATTTTAATGAGTATTTAGTTACGAAAAAACCTTTTCAGAGATACCTCTCCATCTCCAGTTTCTTAGATACTAAGCATAAGTTAAATTCTTTCGTTGTAAAATACACACAAGATAAAACTGAGGCTATTAAAAAATAGATTTTTAGAACCATTTCGTTATTTATAATAATAATAATAAGAATATGCGTTTATTCCAGCTTAGTCATGTGGAGCGTGGTGGATATTAATTGAGCAAATTAACATAAATTTAATCCTTCGACGTTCGAGAAGAAACAAAGACGAATGTTAATGCAAACATATGTATGTATACCTGTAAATCACAAAAATTTACAACACAGTGTATCTACGAGTATGTATATTTATTTGTAAACTTTTTCTGCTTTTCTATCATAGTTAACATTGATAAAATGATGCACATTGTAGTCAAATTTATGCAACACATGTTCATTTGACACCAAGCATTCACGCTTGTCTTTTTTTTAAGAAATCGAGACTCCCTACTTTCTAGATACTTGTTGTAGTGCCGCAGAGGTGTACGAGCTTGGTCGTCGCTACAAAGCGCCAATACTCAAGCAAGACCCAGGTGCTGTAAGGCAGGATGGACCTTTTTAGGGACCGGTCTTTGGTAAAGGTTTTATGATTTTTTTCAACCCAGCGAAGAGCATATTTAGTAGAAAAATATCTTAAATGAAGATAGTTAGATTTTGTTAATTTTCAGGAATTCCCCATTTTCTGAACTACCTCGATACACCCTAATGTTTTTTTGGTTAATAAAAGAAAAATGAAAAATCAATTTAAATTTGAAGAAATGAGTCAACAACGATATCAGTTTTACACAACAAAGCTTTGGAATACAAACATTAAATTTAGCTAGACTCGTAGGCAAATAACGTTTGCACATACAGAGTTCTGTTCATGGTTTTCCGACCCCTGTTTGGGGGTGCAAGCTCTCTCCCAATAGGGTGCACTTGTCGCTCGGCTTCCCTGTTTGTCTGGATGTTTTTTTACCTCCTCTGGTTCAGATGGGGGACGCCATGTTGGCCATGCTGCATGCAGCAACAGTGCACGTGCACCCAGAATACAATAACCATAATTACACGCATGCGTCATGGCGGCTCAGCTGCTAAAAAAATATTAGCTGCGTTTAATTGCTATTCCGCACTGTACTTACTATTTGAACAAAATGTTATTTCTGCATTTTGACTTTCGTTGACAATTGTTTACGAAAATCATTTTGTATCAGACCACTGAATCTATCTATAATCTATCTATCTATAATCTAAGCTGCAAGGATATGTCAGCATTTAAGGCTCAAATGAAATGCATGCCTACAGACAGGCACATGTAGGTTCGCGCCCACACATTCTGCATGTGTGCATACAAATAAGGAAAACCTCACATGGACATAAACCTTGCAACTCCTGCCGCCGTTCCCTGAACCGGGGTGACATTGGCAAAAGTGAACCGATTTTTACAGCACGGGTGGTCAGCCTCGTACCAACCTATCAGTCAAGGAGCTGTTATTAAAAAACTTTTCTTCATCTGAAAATTGGTTTCCAGGCTTTCAAGGAACTTTTATGTGTACAGAATGAAGGTTGAGACATAAACAAACTTAAATATTATAAATTTAAATAAAAATAAAGTTATTTATTCTGTGGAAGCATTGGAGTCCGCTCAGAGATTCTTAAGTTTCACACAATATATAAATTAAATTTCTTTTAATTCTGCAATAGGTTTCATTCATTTGAAGCATTTTTTTTAAATACTGAACTATGAGTAGCTTATTTCTCGATTTTTCATTACTGATTTTAAGCAGATGTAAGAAAAATGATATGGAAAGGTGAACAAAAATTGATCAAAAATGTGAAGGGTAAGTCATACTACAGCCATAATATTTTATGAAATGTTAAACAGGGAAAAACATAAACACCTCCCATGCACGCAAGTGTATGTGAGAAAGATTATACCTACATTCAGGGAAGGGTGTGTGGGTGAGGATAAGGGGAGGGAGAGGTTGTCACCCCCTTTGGTGTCAAAAGATCGTGGGAGGGTTAAAGCAACCAAAAAACTGTGTGTGACTTTTATTATTATTTAACACACTTACTGAAAGATTAAAATCTCATATTTTAAGATGAAAATTTTTATCACGTGTTCAAGGCATGTGTGTTAAAATCAAGGGTTGAAATAATCAGATTTAGAAAAAAATGTAGAACAAGCGTATTAATGCAGGAATAAATTCAAAATTATTGTAAAATCTGGATGAAAAGTCGGTAGAAGTCCTGATGTAATCAAACTAACAAACAACTGTTTACAAATAGATTTTGTTCGTACTTATGAAAACCTAAAATATGTATTTGTTTTTGTAAACCAACTAATACTTAATTGTTTTGAAAGCTAACTAAAATGTGTTACAAAAAAAAAAAAATCTACAAAAATATAGAAGTGTATAATCGTTTTATTAATATCTTCATATTTTCTGCTCCTCAAAAAAATAGTGCATGAGTATCTTCTTTTGTGTGTCTCGGTAATTGCCTTCATGTTGAAAGATACCGAGATACGAGTAGACTTTTGTTTTGTTAAAAATAAACAAAAACAAGATCTGAGCGCATTTGGAGTAAGTAATATCTTCCAGTAATATTTATCACTTTCCTTTTTAACGGTTGCATCACAGGTTACATAAAACCAAAACTCCTTCCCGTCTAGTCAGAAACAGATGTCGAGGACGCGAGACGTAGCTTGGTAACCGGGAATATTAATCATCACTGGGTAATGTGTAAATTTGGAACTTTACAATAAAAGAGAAAGTGAGTTGAGTTTTGAAAAATATTAAGTATCTTGTCATTAAAGTTAGGAAAAAAAAACTTTTTGGAGATAAAATTTTTTGAAGATTCAATTTTAATATAGCATTAGGATGTTTTATTTGGTGAGCGCTGTTTTCATGTGAATCACACCTCAAGAGCCCTTTGTAAGCTCGGTGGTCGCTATAGAAAGCGCCAATTTTTAAGCTAGACTCAGTTTCTCTAAGGCTGGATGGACCTTTGGTGACCGGTCATTGGTAAAGGTATGTGAATTTTTCAACCCAGCGAAGAGCATATTTGAAAATTATAAATGGTATATTTTTTGTCTTCCGTCGGGATTCGAGCCCACAACCTTCCATTAACAAGACCAAAGTTTTACCATTAGACTACGGGCCGGTCAAATATTATTTATATAAGAGGTGCTCCCGTTTTGCCTTTCATGATTTTATAATGTGCCATTTAATAAAAACATTCTAATGACAAGCACGTACCACTCTTTATGGTAAACGAGGAAAACTAAATTGCTTTAAGGAACTCTTTTAGGAATATTTTATCTGCCTTGATGCATGCAATAAATTTTGTGATGACAATTTCATTTATATCGCAATGCAACTAAGCCGCATACAGAAACTTCTTAACACGTTGTCCACCAAGGTATTTCATGTGGCGTATGGAACCTAATCATTTTCGCAGGTAAAGGTGCCGGCCTAACGCCATCCATTTCACTTCAAGTGGAGATTGCCAACTCCTGAGATGGCTGGTTCTTCAATATGGAAGTTAATAATTTAACAAGATTTTCAAAAGGAAATACTATCTGATTAGATAGAGCTTTTAGAGCAATGCTGTTTTATATTTGATGTCTGCCAAGATGTTTCTATCACACTTATCTTGAGTAGGTAGTGCGTGAACATGTAGATATGTTTGCATGTCCCACATGTTCCCCTGATGTAGCATGCATCGTGTGGAGCATGATGGTACATGCGCACATGTGGCAGAGCCCGGGGTCATGGGAAACGACAATCCTGCAGGAGACCATGTGTTCATGCGTGCTATATAGCTACATGTTATGTAATATTTACTTATCTTAATAGAAAGCGTGAACCTAAAAATCACAGTCTGGCCACCTCATATAAAAATCATATTTTGGGTTCCTCTTGTACTGCTTTATGCTGATAAAATAATAATATTAGGATGATTTCTTCGGTGAGCGCTGTACTTGTGTGTTTTTGTTGCTTTAGCATTGGCGCTTTCTATAGCGACGACCGAGCTCGTAGACGGTTCTTGAGGTATGATTCACACAAAAACAGCGCTCACCAAATAAATCATCCAAATATTATTATTATTACTTATTGTCTAGAAATGAGGTTGTCTTGCAGCGTCAATATGTTTTTAATTTTGTTATATTTTAGGGGTGAACTAACTAACTGTGACTTTGGCGCCATTCTGCTAAGAGTAGTCCGAAACTCTCTAAAGTTTTCGTCATTTTTTTTTACCCTTGTATAACTCATTCACTTCAATCCATCACCGTTTTTTTGTATTTACTTCTTTCACAATCACTCTTTATTTCCCATTTCCCCGGTTAGCATTATTGAGGTGCTTAAAAGAAACATCGCATTTTCCAAAATGCTCTGTGGTGAATAATCGAATCCGTTTTCTGAGATCGGTCATTACTTATAAAGGTTAATTACAGAGCAACAGTAAATGCAGTCCTCTGCAAAGTTTTCAGAAACCTTGTAGGTGTGTTTGAAACAAAACAAGATGTTCTAACAAAAAAAAAAACAGCTAAACAGTTAAAATACTGAGGCATCATCTGCAGAACAAAGTTACCAATGCTTCATGTATCTTCAGCAATCGTACAAATCAACCCCTTTGTATTTTTCGATAGGGTAGGGCAGGGAAATGGGAAGTAACTCCCTACCCCTCAAACGTGAAGCAAAACTTCCTCCCTTAGCACGATCTCGGTGCTAAACAGAGAATATCCTTTCACAATGCTTCATATAAATTCAATGTTACTGCACTGCCTTTGTACTTTGTAGTCACGCTGTTTTAGTTGATAATTGTAGTACACAGTGGGGTAGCCAAGGTAAAAAGGGCAACCAAGAAATTTGCATTGATTTATAAAAAAAAAAGCTTCCTATAACACTGAAATACAACGCATTTTTCACTCATGCATATTTTTTCTTTGATTTCGTCTCACAAAATGCTACTACTATTATGACTGCTGCAGCCCAGGCCCAATAAGTTATTGTACACCAAAGTTGTCATTCAGTTCTCTTATTTTTTTAAGGAACCCTGTGCAGGAGATTCCACTTATATGACACTTGTGATAGTGCCGCAGAGGTGTTGGTTATGTGGCAGTTGATGTCTTTATCCAGTTGCAGGGTCGATAGCGGCGCAGTGCTGTGGTATGTGTTGAGTTGCTTTGTTTTGAGACACTGAAAAGCAATAAAGATTGATATTGGATTTGAATAGGGCAAGGTTAAATTGGGGTGGAAACACAGATACCAGTAACTCATTCCATAAGCGGGCAGTCTGGCAAAGGAATGAGTTATTTACTCAATAGAATGAGTCGTGAAAACACCAAGTTCTCATAGTTTTGATATCGACTGCAAATGGATGAATGTGAGCCGTTCTACGAGTTGCCGTTTCAAAGCTATATAGTTTTGTACAATAATGGTCATAGCTTGTAGGTAAACCAAAAGACACGCAGTGGACCATAGATCTAGGCTTTACCAGGCAAACAGTCTGGAGAAAGAAAAGTCTGCAAGGCACGGAATCAATTTAAATTGTTACTCACATCAATTTAATTTCCATTAATCGGTTCTCAAAATAGCACATTAATTACTTGACTTGTGTTAGAAAATATTCCACTTTGCCAAATTACATATTCAATTTTAAAATAAATGATTGTGATGTTGGCGGCTAGGGTTTTTTAAATTAAAATTTGTTTTCTGTTAGTTTTTGATGTCCATACATATGTATTATAATTTAGTGATTTTAAAAATGTAATTTATCATGTATGTTCTTTGACTTATAGGTTGGTATGCGGCTGACCACCCATACTGTGAAAAAATGGTTCACTTTGCCAATGTCACCCCTGTCTCAGGGAAGGACGGCAAGAGTTGCAGGGCTTATGTTCATTTGAGATGGGTTCTTATAATGTAGGTCCACATGCGGCATGTGTTAGCGCGAAATTATACATGTCTGCTTGTGGGAATGCATTTGATATAAATCTTAAATGGTATATATCCTTGCAGCTTGGATTAGATTAGATTAGATAAGTTCCCATGTGTAATTCGGCAGTTTTGTTGTAGTTTATTAATTTTCATTAAACAATTAAGCTTTTCTTTCATCTAATTATTTTCGTTAATGACAATTTAATTGCATAATGTAATATAAATAGATGCAAAATATTTGGTGCTGGATTTCCAAAACGATTCGGGTATTTTCCGTTTTATCAGTTCACATCCGCATATCCACCTAACCTGTAATTCTTGTTTGGTCCATCTTTGAATTAATGGTGTCCAAATTTCATGAGTTTTGGCACGTAGGTACGTTATATGTCATTTGAATAACGAGCTAATAAAATGCAAAGCCATCACACGCGCAATGGAATCACATCCAAATTTAGTTGTCGTGTAACAGGTTTAATAGTAAGTTTAAATAGCTGATCTTTTTCAGATGTCCTTGCCACTCGCCACACCTTATTACCTAATCATTTATTAACTTTGTGTGTCGTCGTCATAAACACATTTTTGAAATTTATGGAAATTGGCTGTTTATAAGTTTTCACGGTATTTGAAAAGATACTTATCGGAAAAAAAATTTAGAGAACTTGAGGGAAGAGGAGATTAAGAGAATTTAGAAGAACAGAGAGAGTCTTGCATCTCTAATCTATAATTTAAGCTGCAAATGTATGTTAACATATTAAATGCATGCCCACAGACAGGCATATGTAGGTTCGCGCCTACACATTCTGCATGTGTGTGTACAAATAAAAAAACCTCTTATGAACATAAAACTCTTGCCGCATTTCCCTGAAACCGGGGTGGCATTGGCAAAAGTGAACCAATTTTTACAGCAGCAGGGGGTCAGTCTCATACTAACCTATCAGTCAAGGAGCATAAATAAAAAAAACTTTGAATTTATTTTACATCTTTAATTTAACAATTTGCTAATTGATTTTTGCAATTAGAAACAAGTCGGTTTATATTTAATTGGTCAGTTTATCGTACATTGTAAAATTCTAATACTTTCAAAGAAATTTTAATCCCTATAAACAAAATTCTTACCTTTGATGTCAAAGTTACAGAAGTAAGTTATCAAGCACTTTTTAGTAACTTGTAATTTTTTATACAACATCTAAGATTTTCAAAGCTTATCCACGATTTGAATCACTATTTGGGAGGGCTTATAATTCTTTGTACAGAAAAAGCTACGTCCCTGCTTTTGTATGTATTTCGTTTATCACTCTGTAACTCCGACAAGTTGGGAGCTTATTGCCGCCCATCTCACACGTGGTGCGGCTGGGGAGGGGGGCGGTAACCCCAAAGGGGGTGGGGGTAGGGGAGATCTAAAAAATCACTTCCCTCTCGTTTTGTTGCCCCCAGGGAGATGAGGGTAGGTGCTGTCCTTGTCTCTCCGCCCTACGACAATAAGAAAAAGTGTGACGTCGCGTCTGTCAGACTGTCATGGCTTATCCCTCTACTCTTTGCTTTGTACTTTTTTAGATTTTTTGACATAAAGATTTTTTTTTTTTTTTGTAGTGTCTTGAAAGATTATGTTGTGGAGTATGGAAAAATAAATGTATGTTGAATTATGATCCAATGAGATAAAAAAAATATTTAAATAAACTGTTTCAATTTTTTTTTCATACATTTTTTTTATTAGAAACCAGGAGATGTACCTATATCAAATGAACAATTACTTTTCATCCTTTCTCCGATTTGATCTCACATTCAGTATTTTGAAGATCTTCTTTCCAAGATTGAGTGACTTCACATTTGTTTTTTTCGGTCATTTGATTCCTACACTTTACTTTAACAGATGTGCCTACGAGTATGTATATGACCTAACCATTTCAAACATTGTCAATCGTCCAATAATGTTTTTCTCATTATAAAGTAGGTAACGTCGTTTTTATGTTTACATGTGTCGGAGAGCGAGACCCATTTTTTAATGCGGCAGTTTCGTTTGATAATTTAGTACTGTAGCATGCAAGTATGCGTGTGTAGAGTGCTCGGCCTTGTATGGCGGGATTTGTCACCCCACCCCTATGTGAGCGAGACACAAAGGCGGGGATCAAATTAGACAAAAAATGATGATCTGAATGCGACAGGACCGCATTGAGTAATATATATTTTACCAAGGCACAAAATTACACTTACTGATGTGTTGTAGAAACTGCTATGAAAGTTAAGAGTGTCACTTTTGTCTCAGGGAAGGTGGGCAAAAGTTGCAGGGTTTATGTTCATTTGAGGTTTGGTGTTAATTTGTAGCTACACATTCAGCATTTGTAAGCGCGAACTTACACGTGTCTCACGTGTCTGTTTGATATGAGTTTTGAATGTTATTATATATCTTTGCTACTTAGATTATAGATTTGATTGAGTGGAAGGTGGAATACCAAGATTTATAAAACGAGATTGCGCATGACTGGAATCTGCAGAGTGAGAAGAAAAGAGGAACATGTATGAAGAGAGTGATGAATGTCGAGGATATTAAAGTAGCGTGCAAGGAATGAACAAAGTGGAGACACATCTGCAGAGCTATATTCCTAGCAAAACAACGGCGGCTGGATACAAGTTAAAAAAAAAAATGATAGAGTTGTACAGAGGGATGCAATTCACCAACCTATTTTGCCTGGCTTGTTGTCTTCATGCGAAAGCAGAAGCTTGTGTTCCAGCAACGATAGCTGTTGAAACAGAAAATCTCTTTAATTGAATTACTCTTTTCCAATTCTTACCATATTAATCACATTGTCTTAATGCTTTGTTTCTTGTTATAGGTCCATCAGCGATCTTCTTCTCGTTGGATTTTACGTGAACAAGGGTCGTGAATCGTGATCATCTCGTCAGCTTTGTACTGAGACGCCCATCCTTCTCTAATAATTTCAACACTTCTTCAGCTTGGGACGATTCCACGACTATATTTTTCATAAGCATTGTCTGAATAAATATTGTGATAAAAGCTTAGCAAAATAAATATTATTTGATACACAAAAATAAAAATAAACTGTGTTTTTTAAATGCCGTTAACCACCTATTCTATTCAAGGACTGTGCATCTTACAGTCTATGATTACGTACCATGTAACAAAATGAATGTTACTTAATGATTAAGGGCCTGTTGCACCAACCTCCAATCAATATTTGATTGACACATCAAATTTGATTGCTTGATTCTGGAAAGGACCTCGGTTAAACATTTCTCGGAAGTGGATAAATAATATAATGATGAAGAGATGATGTATAACAGTGGATTTACGCATATGCAACCAAATTTTTGATTTTATGGTAGAAATCACACTTAATTTTGATTTTTGTCTGATCGAAGTTTTGTGCAACAGGCTCTAAAATAATGACTTTTGAGCATGAAGACGTGGTTCATAAAAATGACAATCGAAAATGAAAATAGCCAATTGATTTAAAATGTTTTTTTCAAGGTTGCGTGTTCTGTCATTGCTGGATCCGTCCCTGGTATCGCATTCGCCTCGCATCAAAAAAGTCCATCTCCCGCATCAGCCTCTAACTCTTGCACTAAGTACTTTATTTATTCCCCTCTGAAATGTAAATCAAAACCCATCCATGAGTCGCATTAAAGAGGGCATACATTATACAGAGAAAGAAAGAGAGAGACACGTAGAAATCAACTTTAGAGGATTACTTTAATGTAAGTATGATGGTCCAATACACGCAACAGTCTTGCAGTGTAATAAAGAACGCCTGCTTTAAAACAAGGGACACAAAATATAAATAAAATTAGAAGAGTATTCTTGAGAGTATTATTTTCGACAATCTTTTATGCAAACACGAACCATCACAAACATAAACTTTTATAACATTCTTACTTGGTTTGGTCGATAGCTGAGGCAGTGTGTCAAAGAAGGAGATATTCAAATTAAAAATACAAATAGTATCATTACAAAATGTATCCTATCGTCTCTTTATATACACCTATTTACGAGCATTAATAACATCTTCATAGGAAGAATCTTATGAAGAGAGGAGCGCCCAGGAGCATCATACTTCCAGGATTTGAATTGGCTCATGGGTGTCGACTCCTATATTCCTATCCAAAATTATGGCGATTAGACGAGACCAGTAGCTAGCACAACAAAGCATTACCTATACTTAAAAAGCTGATGACAGGTATGAAGAAGATTCTTGAATAAAAGTAACCTAGCTTAAAATATTACTGTTTTATGATTATTTAGTAAGTAAACAAAGAACCCGTACAGAATTTCACATAAATTAAATCGTGATAGATAAAACGTGAAATTCTTCACATTATAATGTGTATTATATTTAATGGGAATCAGCAGCCAACATCTGTTCACGATTTATGTCTTTGTGTCCATGTGAGTGTATGAGGTTTGCCGTAAGTTGCGGTTCGGGGAAGTGGTCCGCAGTTTTGCGATCCTTAGATTTCGCAGAAGTGACAATATCGGATGCGGATGCCATCTCAGGCTTACATAAACATGCGAGTAGCTGGGTCGTGACCATGGACCAAATTGTTATTCGACCATACTCGTGACCAAAAACAAACAAATTCTTATTAGCAACCTCATACATAGCTTCCCACTGGGCAAAAAGTAAAACTTTGTTTCTGAGAATGCATTAAATTGTTTAATTTGATACTCTTATGAATCACTGTTTGGATCGGAGAGGAGATGATTGATTAGCGAATAAAAAAAACAGCGTAAAATACAGTTTGATGAAATGGAATGCACGTATTTTTTTTGTGAGCCATGGGCATGAAAAAGCTGAAGTACAGAACTTTTAGAAAAATTATTGAAAAAGACTACAACCCTTCAAGAGAAAGTAAAATATTCGTACACGAAAATGTTAAAGGCTACAACATTTTCAATTGTATTAAAGAATGCTTTGGGAAAGAAACTAGGTACCCTTTGAAATCAATATTCTTTCACAGTTGTCTCCATCCACTTCTGGACACTCCATGTCTTATCGTGTCTCTATTAGATCGTTCATTTAGCCATTTTCGTAGCGCAATTTTTCAACTCATGGTCTTCTTTTCGACAATCTAGGCATCTTGAATTTGCATGTCATATTGCAAACAGTGTAACTCACACAACATTTAATCCATAGCTGATCTACAGAATATCGTTTTTTTAATATTGAAAATCCTTTTAAATGGAAGTTGAGCTATGGGTTTTCTGTGTGTGAATTACACCAAAAAGGTTTAATATCACAAATTCTGTATTTTGATTGTACACCGTGAGCATTAAAATGGTAAACATCTTTACAAGGTTTGTGAAATATTTGACAACTCTCTCTATCTCGTGGGAAGGCAACAGCCAACAGGGTTCAGATCATAACTCCGCCTTTTATTGCAACAATGAATCACGGATTAGGTTGTTGTGCAGTTGTTGATCCCTTTTGTCGACAGGTTCCTGCTACACACGATATTATCGTCGATAAATCATTCCCAATTACCGTTGGCTAATATCTTCCCAGTTCTCCAAGTACCAAACTTTACTCTTATACTTAATCAGAGCGTTTAAATAAACGTGACGATACTAAAATAAAACCTCTATTGAGCGTTTTGAATTACATTATGTTGTGGTGAAACGCTATGTTGGAGTTGAAATATATAGCTTTATACTTGGGTACTGGAAGCGAGGAGGTTTCATATAAAAGAGCCGGTACGTGTTTGTTCTGGCTGTGAATGCCCACATCCGGAAAATCGTGCTGAGAGTTTATCTGGATATGTGATTATGGATTATTAATGTGGGAAAGGAATAAGGGTATTGCACTTTAAAAGGTAATCATTTTAAATTTAAAGTCCGTTGTGATTATTTAAAAATCTCTCTTTACTGACAAAAATGTATAATCTGAAAAACCTTTTTTCCTTCTTTCTGTGCATGTTTTCCTTATCACATACAAGCATTTACATATGAATATGTCATCCACATCATTAATGGCACGATCACCCGGTGTGGGACTTTGCCTCTTTGATCAACTTCAGTCACCCCGCTGCTTGTCCAACGTCTTCCTCGTCAAGTCCCATACACCTACCGCAAGGAAATCTGCCTCCACTCCATACAGCTACCTTAATTACTTAAGCATTAGCATAAAATTTAAGCCAACATAAATGCAAGAGCGACACAGGAACATCCGCACGATCTAGTGACAGTTTCATTTCAGGATTTCTCGGTTAATTATTGTAAATCTATTTCAAACCCCACATCATTCAACGCCATTTACTCACCCCAGTCTTCCCATGAAATCCACCATCCGGGCAGCCTTCACTAAAACAACAACATAATATTATCATTCCAGGAACCTCCCTACGTAATTTGTCATGGCTAAATCATTCATCAACCATCTATGTAATGGTCTATTTAAGATGACTATTTGATGTTTTTTTTCTACACCGATGAAAGCCAAAGTTGACAACTAAAAAGCTGGATGTCTTCTGGTTTGGTCTGGAGGGACTAAGTCAACAGGAACTAGATGTTTCAGAAAAAATATGCCACAAAAAACGCACACATGTGAATGTTTATACAAGCGGAGAGAATATCAATCTGCCGCATATTGAGACCTTTTAAAGATGCCGCGCTAAATAACTAAATTCCTTTATAAATTTTAAACGCCATTAATTCCTTAGCTTATCCGCAGTTAGAATAAATGCAACGTCAGAGTTAGACGATAAAATACCTACAGTAGTGGGTAGGTTTTTATTACCAAACAGCATATTTAACTTTTAAATTTAAGGTATGTTTTATTATCACCAATTTTGATTACATTAAATGATAGAAAGACATTTTGTATTTCTTTACAACTCCTAAAAACCATTAAAAGCTTCTAAAAACCATCTGAAATTAATTAATCCGTGAAGTTGGATTTTTCTCATATTTTTTTTATTTTTTTTTAAATTAAAAAAAATAGATTTGTGGAAAAGAATGCAATCCACCAACCTATTTTACCTGGCCAGTTGTCTTCATGCGAAAGCAGAAGCTTTCTCATGAAGATTTCTAAAATTTATATTTTTAATTCATTACAAAAAAAAAAATCCCATTTATTTTCAGCAAGAGTATCGAATCTACGTTTTTGAGTCAACAATTTGACCGCTACACAACAAAAATGTTCATAAATTAGTAAACATCATAATCTGAGAGCAATGACTCTTTTTTTAAATATTATTTTCCTGCTCAATTAATTCAAGTAATGACTCTACCTCTACCCTTCCAGTTTCACCCTAACATATGAACCCTTTAATGGAAGTAAAAGAGGGCGTGAGCATTAGGAAGACTTGTATCAGGCCAGCTTGACGTGTAGGTGTAAGGGTGAATTGGAAGTAACATTATTATCACGTACCCTTTTCTTATATTTTTGTGACGTGAGGGAGGTAACTGATTGACGGGCGTGAAATCCGGGGATGATTGTTTGAAATACCTTTATTTAAAAATGATTATAAATATAATAGCTTAAAATACGATAGTAAAGGACTCGGCAAAAATTACATACAAACAAAATTGTGATGTCATATGGCCACGCAAGGAAAAAGAGAAAAAATGTTATTGGTTGCACATAAACGTGTAAAAAAACGTTTCATGAATACCATTTCACAAAAATGCATTTTTGTATGTGGTGAGTTGAACCTATTTATTTTTACAGGTAAGGGGCCGGCCTTACGCCAACCACTTCAGTTGAAGTGGGGGTTTTCCCAGCTCCCGAGAGGGCTTGTACTCATTTCTTGTAAAGACTGAGTAAACCTTGCCGGTATTTTATTTTGGGGTTTGAAATAAACACCGAAACGGGAAATCATTTCTGACACCCTCGGTGGGATTCGAACCCGAGCTTTCGGCATGGAATGCAAGCACTCTACCAACTGAGATATCGACCGGACTACTGAGCTATCGACCGGACTCAATACCGGAACGGTAATAAGGACCGGTATCAAGGTTGAATATGTATTTTTACTGACAAGTGTGGAACCTAAATCTAAATACAGATAAGTTATCCATCCTTACGCCAACCACATTATTAGAAGAAGAGAATTTTCTTTTAAGTGTGTATACAGAATTAATATTCAAGATTTTTTGTTCTATGCCTTCTTTCTTCATAAGATGCATGGAGTTAGAACGAGACCTACAGTAAAATTACTAAGAAATGACCATACAAAATTATGTTTGTCAAAAAACACATGAATTCCTGCGAATAATTTTACAAAGTAATTGTTCTCCATTTTCATCTCAAGTCACAGAGCTAAGGAGTTTAAAAAAAAATAGAACGCAAACAAGGAAAGGACCTGTCATATGCATGTGTCAAAATCAGTTGGATATGTTTTTTTAAAGAAAAATATTTGAGATTAGGGGAGCGGAGTGATTGTAGAAAAGAAAACTAAAATTTGTCGACGGATCGTCATGAAAGACTGAGCTCGATAACAAGGAGAGATGCAAAATCCTTTATTATATTGCCCTTCGTCGTCGTCTTTCGTCGTCGAGTTTCGATTTTCAAAACCAATGCCATCACAGCAGATGAAACACATTCATGACCTATGGAAAATTAATTTTTGTATATATGCTGCAATGCCGCGAGCTTACGCGTGTGTGTTTACAAATGTATGAAAATTTTTAGCTAAAAATCTGTTTGTTCATACTGAAAATGTATGGAACAATATTGACATCTAGCGGCAAAACGTGAAAGTTTTTTTTACATTTTCTTTTATTTCATGCAAACTAAAAAAAAAAAAAAAACCAAATAAAAATGGATTTCAATCTGTAATCTAAGTTGCAAAGATATATAACATTTGAGATTCATATTACATGCATTCTTACAAGCAGACATGTATAAGTTCTAATCTAATCTAATCTAAGCTGCAAAGATATATAACATTTGAGATTCATATTACATGCATTCTTACAAGCAGACATGTATAAGTTCTAATCTAATCTAATCTAAGCTGCAAAGATATATAACATTTAAGATTTATATTAAATGCATTCCCACAAGCAGATATGTATAAGTTCCCGCTTACATATGCTGCATGTGTACTTACAACATAACAGCCCATTCCAAATGAACATAAGCCCTGCAACTCTTGCCAACCTTCCCTGAAACAAAGGTGAATTTGCAAAGTAAACCATTTTTTAAAGTATGGGTGGTCAGCCTCATACCAACCTATAAGTCAAGAAAATTATTTTGTGTATTTCTTAACATAATCTAAGTTGCAAAGATACATACCATTAAAGATTCATATTAAATGCATTCCCACAAGCAGACAGGTATAAGTTCGCGCTTACAAATGCCCCATGTGGATTTACAAAATAAAAAACTAATCTCAAATGAACATACGCCCTGCAACTCTTACCGACTTTTCCTCAAACCGAGATAAAATTTTCATGGTAAACCATTCTTACAGTATGGGTGGTCAGCCACATACTAACCTATAAGTCAAGGAAAAATCTAAGTTGCAAAGATACATAGCATTTGAGATTCATATTAAGCATTCCCACAAGCAGACAGGTATAAGTTCGCGCTTACAAATGCCCCATGTGGACTTACAAAATAAAAAACTAATCTCAAATGAACATAAGCCCTGCAACTCTTGCCGACTTTTCCTCAAACAGAGATAAAATTTGCATTGTGAACCATTGCTTACAGTATGGGTGGTCAGCCACATACTAACCTTTTAGTCAAGGAAATTATTTTGTTTAGTTCTATAATCTAAGTTGCAAAGATACAAACCATTTGAGATTCATATTAAATGCATTCCCACAAGCAGACAGGTATAAGTTCGCGCTTACAAATGCCCCATGTGGATTTACAAAATAAAAAACTAATCTCAAATGAACATACGCCCTGCAACTCTTACCGACTTTTCCTCAAACCGAGATAAAATTTTCATGGTAAACCATTCTTACAGTATGGGTGGTCAGCCACATACTAACCTATAAGTCAAGGAAAAATCTAAGTTGCAAAGATACATAGCATTTGAGATTCATATTAAGCATTCCCACAAGCAGACAGGTATAAGTTCGCGCTTACAAATGCCCCATGTGGACTTACAAAATAAAAAACTAATCTCAAATGAACATAAGCCCTGCAACTCTTGCCGACTTTTCCTCAAACAGAGATAAAATTTGCATTGTGAACCATTGCTTACAGTATGGGTGGTCAGCCACATACTAACCTTTTAGTCAAGGAAATTATTTTGTTTAGTTCTATAATCTAAGTTGCAAAGATACAAACCATTTGAGATTCATATTAAATGCATTCCCACAAGCAGACAGGTATAAGTTCGCGCTTACAAATGCCCCATGTGGATTTACAAAATAAAAAACTAATCTCAAATGAACATAAGCCCTGCAACTCTTACCGACTTTTCCTCAAACCGAGATAAAATTTTCATGGTAAACCATTCTTACAGTATGGGTGGTCAGCCACATACTAACCTATAAGTCAAGGAAATTATTTTGTTAAGTTCTATAATCTAAGTTGCAAAGAAACATACCATTTGAGATTCATATTAAATGCATTCCCACAAGCAGACAGGTATAAGTTCGCGCTTACAAATGCCCCATGTGGACTTACAAAATAAAAAACTAATCTCAAATGAACATAAGCCCTGCAACTCTTGCCGACTTTTCCTCAAACAGAGATAAAATTTGCATTGTGAACCATTGCTTACAGTATGGGTGGTCAGCCACATACTAACCTTTAAGTCAAGGAAATTATTTTGTTTAGTTCTATAATCTAAGTTGCAAAGATACAAACCATTTGAGATTCATATTTAATGCATTCCCACAAGCAGACAGGTATAAGTTCGCGCTTACAAATGCCCCATGTGTATTTACAAAATAAAAAACTAATCTCAAATGAACATAAGCCCTGCAACTCTTACCGACTTTTCCTCAAACCGAGATAAAATTTTCATGGTAAACCATTCTTACAGTATGGGTGGTCAGCCACATACTAACCTATAAGTCAAGGAAATTATTTTGTTAAGTTCTATAATCTAAGTTGCAAAGATACAAACCATTTGAGATTCATATTAAATGCATTCCCACAAGCAGACAGGTATAAGTTCGCGCTTACAAATGCCCCATGTGGACTTACAAAATAAAAAACTAATCTCAAATGAACATAAGCCCTGCAACTCTTGCCGACTTTTCCTCAAACAGAGATAAAATTTGCATTGTGAACCATTGCTTACAGTATGGGTGGTCAGCCACATACTAACCTTTTAGTCAAGGAAATTATTTTGTTAAGTTCTATAATCTAAGTTGCAAAGATACATACCATTTGTGAATGTTATTTATTTATTGCTTTGAAAGTATTATTTATTTATTTATTTATTTATTCATTCTTTAACGGCACATTGTGCCTTTTACATGTATACAAAAATAGAAATAAAAATACATTACAGACATAACAGTATCAAAATAAAACAGATTCCTACAAAATAAAGCTTACAATAAGATTACTACAGAATAAAAGTAGAAGATATTTATGCAAAAAGTAAGAAGATGAAGAGAAAAACATAAGAGAGAAGAGAAAGAAGAAAAACATAAGAGCAATGAGCATATAGCATATAGAGCAATAAGAGCATGATCAAGTAATAATATTAAAACTTAGGTAAAATAAAAGAACGCACAGATGAGGGTAAACAAAAATTGAAATACATTGCAAAAAAGTTAACAAAATAAGTAGAAAATAAAAAATAAAAACAAAGATAAAACAAAAAAAAAAACAAAAAAGAAAAAGCAAGGTCTTATATTAAAGTAACAAAAATAAACTAGAAATTTGATAAAACTAGAGTAAACAATAGTACAGTACAATATTATAAGAGATGCAACTCTACAATAATTATTATGTACTTATTATGTACCATGGGAGTTGAAGTACTTAATTAAATTATATTTGTATGTTTTAGGATTTGTATGAGTGTCAGAATCTATTTCATTGTATATATTACCCAAACGTTGAATACGTATTAGTGGGCTGTAGAAGTGTGTAGATGTATGTGTGGATACAGTGCGATAAGGAACTAAGTTGCGGGTAATAAATGAAGGGATGGAGAAATTAAGTTCGGAAAGTAGGATTGGTGAATCAATTAAGGAGTGTTTAATTTTAAAAAGCACAATGAGGTCATTGATTAAACGCCTATCAGTGAGACTATTAAGATTCAAAATACTAAGTAAATATTGTGCATTAAATTCAGAGACGGGAATTCTTAATTTGAAATTAATAATTTTTACAAATTTAAGTTGAATGCGCTCAATGGCTTTTATATGACAGGCATAATAGGGTGACCATACGGGGGAACAATATTCCATGGAGCTTCTAACTAGTGACATGTAAAGCGTTTTAATACTAAGAATATTATTGAAGTCCTTGGTTGTTCTTGCTACAAAACCTAACATTTTCATTCCCTTACCCGCAACATAGTTTATATGATTTATAAACGATAATTTGTGATCAAATAAAACACCTAAGTCAGAAATAACCAAAACACTATTTAACTTTTGTTGACCTATGAAATAATCATGCAAACAGGGATTTTTAATTTTATAAAATCTCATTATTTGGCATTTAGAAATGTTAAGGTTTAGGTTATTGAAGTGACACCAGTCGACTAGTTTATCTAATGATGATTGAAGTTTAAGACTATCATCATTTGATTCTATCACTCTAAAAAATTTGACATCATCCGCAAAAAGAAGAACATGACAGTCGAGGAAAATATTAGCAATATCGTCTAAAAATAAGAGAAACAAATAGGGACCCAAATGGGAGCCTTGCGGAACACCACTCTTTTGGCAAAAAGTAAAGGATTTGCAGTTATTAATCTTTACCGATAATTGTCTATTAGAAAGATAGCACGTCAACCAGGAGAGAAAGTGGCCACCAATTCCCATTTTCTCAAGTTTAAAGAGGAGTAATTTGTGAGAGACAGAGTCAAATGCTTTACTGAAATCTGTATAGATGACGTCAACTTGTTTGCGCCTAGATATGGCATCAGATATATAATTTACGTAGACCAACAGATTAGATAGAGTGGACCTATTTGGTAGGAACCCATGTTGGAAGGGGGAGACGGATTTGGTTATAATAAAAGATAATTTACTAAGGATGAGTTTTTCAAAAAGTTTTGGTATCGCAGATATGATGCTTATTGGTCTATAGTTTAAAACATTATGTTTGTCACCTTTCTTGAAAACAGGAGTTAGATAGCTTGCTTTCCCTAAGTCAGGGAAGATACCAGAAGAGAGGGATAAGTTAAATAGACTACAAAGTGGTTCTGATAGAGTATTAACACAGTGTTTGAGTAATATAGAGGGGATATTATCAGGGCCAGGATTTGTTGTGCCTTTCATGAGTTGAATGTGAACAGTTACATCAGAAGTTTCAAACGATAAATTGGATACATGGAGATCAATGTTGGAAGAGAAGTTGCACAAATTGTTAGTGGAATCATCCGTAAAGACACTTTTAAAGAATGTAGCAAATAGATCAGCTATGCCCTGAGCATTGTCAGCAGTATTGTGATCCATGTAGACATTAGAGGGTATACCAGAGTCACCCTTACGGAGAGAGTTTGTAAACGACCAGAACTTTTTTATATCCGATTGGACAGAGGTCTCAACTGCAATTATATAGCTTTTATAGCACTTGCCAGAAAGGGTTTTGCAGTAAGTACGTAAAGTTTTAAAATCATTGTAATTTTGTGAGGAGTGTGAGGTTATATAATTAATATGAGCGAGTTTTTTACGACGAATAGCATTAATCAGTTCAGCACTAAACCAAACTGGATAGGTAGAAAAACGAGTATTAGAATGGTAATTTGGAATAGATTGAGTAACGGCATCATTAAGTTTAGAATAAAACAGAGATGTAATGTTGTTAATATTGCAAGATCTGTTGGAAGTGTCGTTTAAATTAACATGTTTTAGGAAAGACCAATCCATCTGATCCAAAAGTGTGTTTAATTTATCAAAGTCAGCATTATGCAGATTGGGTTTGGTGTTTATGAATTGAAGGTTAGGATCAGAGCGATAGGGGACTGTAATGGAAAGAGGGGGATGATATCCATCAACCGGAACAAGAACTTCGACAGATTTACCAACCTCAATTTGGGAAATGTTACTGAAAACCAGGTCCAGAGTACGCTGGTGGTCGTTCAATATATAGTTTAATTTGAGATTCATATTAAATGCATTCCCACAAGCAGACAGGTATAAGTTCGCGCTTACAAATGCCCCATGTGGACTTACAAAATAAAAAACTAATCTCAAATGAACATAAGCCCTGCAACTCTTGCCGACTTTTCCTCAAACAGAGATAAAATTTGCATTGTGAACCATTGCTTACAGTATGGGTGGTCAGCCACATACTAACCTTTTAGTCAAGGAAATTATTTTGTTTAGTTCTATAATCTAAGTTGCAAAGATACAAACCATTTGAGATTCATATTAAATGCATTCCCACAAGCAGACAGGTATAAGTTCGCGCTTACAAATGCCCCATGTGGATTTACAAAATAAAAAACTAATCTCAAATGAACATAAGCCCTGCAACTCTTACCGACTTTTCCTCAAACCGAGATAAAATTTTCATGGAAAATCATTCTTACAGTATGGGTGGTCAGCCACATACTAACCTATAAGTCAAGGAAATTATTTTGTTAAGTTCTATAATCTAAGTTGCAAAGATACATACCATTTGAGATTCATATTAAATGCATTCCCACAAGCAGACAGGTATAAGTTCGCGCTTACAAATGCCCCATGTGGACTTACAAAATAAAAAACTAATCTCAAATGAACATAAGCCCTGCAACTCTTGCCGACTTTTCCTCAAACAGAGATAAAATTTGCATTGTGAACCATTGCTTACAGTATGGGTGGTCAGCCACATACTAACCTTTTAGTCAAGGAAATTATTTTGTTTAGTTCTATAATCTAAGTTGCAAAGATACAAACCATTTGAGATTCATATTAAATGCATTCCCACAATCAGACAGTTATAAGTTCGCGCTTACAAATGCCCCATGTGGATGTACAAAATAAAAAACTAATCTCAAATGAACATAAGCCTTGCAACTCTTACCGACTTTTCCTCAAACCGAGATAAAATTTTCATGGTAAACCATTCTTACAGTATGGGTGGTCAGCCACATACTAACCTATAAGTCAAGGAAATTATTTTGTTAAGTTGTATATTCTAAGTTGCAAAGATACATACCAATCGAGATTCATATTAAATGCATTCCCACAAGCAGACATTTATAAGTTCGCGCTTACACATAATGCATGTTGACTTACAACATAAAAACCCAATCTCAAATTAATATAAGCCCGGCAACTCTTGCCAATCTTCCCTGAAACACAGCTGAAATCTGCAAAGTGAACCATTTTTTAAACTATGGGTGGTCGATTTTCTTTTACAAAGGATGCATGTTTTTATTTTACATATTTTCCGAATTTTAACGCGAGGAAACTATGCGCAATATACACATTCACCAAATGTTAAGGGGTTGGGCTGCGTAGCAGCCAGGGGCAACGCCCCTAGTAATAATTAATTTCAGATTGCATATAGATGCATTTTTAAGTATGAGATTAAAATTTTACATTTGTTTTTGAAAAACATAGAAAAACTGTTGATTCCCTTTATAACTATCATGTGATGAAATCAAAGCGAAATAAATATTTGCAAGTGTACCTACGTATTCAAATTTATCGGTAGAATGTATATTATCTTGTACATCGACAAAAAACCAACGAATGGTTTATATTATATGAAAGTGATTGATAGAAATGGAATCAGGACATTTTTAAATTTGTATTTTGTTTGCAGATCGTTTTTCTTTCGGTGGGTAAACGTCACACGTCAATTAAACTTGGTTCCTAAGCAACCAATAACATATATAATTAGTCAGTATTTACCGGTCATGTGACGTCACATATTTTTCGACGTTCTCTCATTTTTTCAGCACTTAAGAATTTAGATGGATTATTGTATCACACTGTCATGTATTGTTCATTTTGAACTCGTACATACGAGTCTGATATTTAATTAATATCCAAGAGGGAGTTAGTTTACATCTCTTCTTCTTCTGTTTCCATCCTAGGATTGGTTTGCAGCAATATCTTTTTTTCTTGTTCTCCATTCCTCTCTTTACATCTAGATAAATATAATTAGTATTACACCGAGATAAATATAGTTCTTCCTTGTTACTGCATACGGACAAGAAAGATATGCACCGGTACCTCTATTTCAACTCATCAATTTGATGTTTGAATGACATTTTACAAAAAAACAATTTCATGAATAGTGACTAGAAAAAAAACAGTCTGGCGCCTGTATTCCGGTGTCGTCCTTTTGAAGGAGATGTCCTGGGAGATAGTGCCTTTGTCTCCTCGTTCAGCCACAGTCCATCTCTCAGCAGGGAGCAGGAAACGATCGCGGGAGGCGGGGCTGGGCGAGGATCTATTCCGCATCCTGACTCCTGGACAGCACCCATGCTGTAACCAATTCTTGGTCAAAGAAAATGAAGAAATTAAGCAGTGCCGTAGAGTGGCGCTGTTTATTTTATTCACCGTAATTTTGAAACAAAATTTACGTATGTAGGTACTACTTACTATTGGTAATCTATTATGTAAGTTGCAATGATATGTTAACGTTTAAGATTAATATTGAAAGCATGCACATGAGCAGACACGTGATAGTTTGTGTTTATGCATGCTGCATGCATACATACAAAATAAAAGCCTGATCTCATTGGCATAGTGAACCGTTTTTCTATAATTCGTAGAACTATAATTCGTCAGATTACTACTCATTTAATATTAAAGTAACTAGAAATTATCTTGCATTGGACCTAATAAAGATAATAGGGAAAACACACATTTGTTCTTAAACATAAAGATTCCTACCAAGATAAAGTATCTTCTAAATCATTAGTGGCTGCCTATTGAATAATAGTTTTTTTGGATTTAAACCAGGTAGGTAAGAAACATTAAACAATAACCAATAACAAGTAACCAAAACATTAAATTATTTATTTATTTGCACAAATGAAAAAGCAATATAATTATTAGATAAGTCGGTGTTATGGCCGCGGGGATCAAGTCGGGTTATTAGGAACCGGATAACGTTGGTTCGAATCCCGCGACGATAACTTCGACCCTGGTTCAACAGATGCCGTTGCATGCACACAAGCTTCTGCTTTCGCAACTGGCCAGGCAAAATAGGTTGGTGGATTGCATTCCTTTCCACACATCTATTTAAAAAATCTGAAAAATCATATAAGTGACAAACCACGTGCTATGTAACATTTCCTTTTTCTTGGTTTTCATTCAACTTACATCCATTGGTAGATATTTTTATTCTACGTCAATGCCCACTGCCAGCGGTGTCTGGTGTCTGGTGCATCAACGGGTGTCACAGAGTCCTAAAAAAATGACACCATTAGTGAGATGAGGATCAAACAAAACAATCCTAGGCTCATACGGGGAAACCAAAACTTAGAGACGAGACAGACCTACCGCCTGCGGAGAACCACAGGACGGCCTTTTGTTTCTAAACCTGAAGTATATGTATTTTTTTCGCTTCAGCTCAACCGTAGCGTTTTACTAAAAATGTACGAATTGTAAAACAGAGTTTTTTTTGTGTGTTTTGGTTTCAGTACATTTTTGTTCAGTGCTTTGTGACTATGAATTGATAAACGTAAAGGTTTATACTTGAGGTACTGAATATATGCAAGAAAAAATGACAGCATGGTAGAAGATCCTTGTTTTTACGGAAGATTATATAGGGCCTGTTACACCAAACTCCAATTAGACAAAAATCAAAATGAAGTGCTATTTCTCCCATCAAATAAAAAAAAATTGTGGCACAAATGTAAATCAGCTGATGCAATCATCTTTCCTGAAATTCCATCATACTATTACCCACTTCCGATTAATATTTAGCCGAGGTCCTTACTAGAATTAGGCAATCAAATATTGATTGGAGGTTGGTGCAACAAGCCCATAGAATATCAACTGAAAGTTAAAATTTACCTTGGTGCGCTTGTTCCAATAATGCAAATTCTAGACCATGCTAGCGGTATTGAGATTGATTTAAAAATGCTTTTATATAACTATTAAAATCATAATTGTATGCACATGAAATATTGCTATGCATCCAAGCAGAGAGTAATTAATTTTCTTACTTCTTACCACACGACACCGTCGCTACTGTTGAACTTGACTTTCTTTACATTAGTCAAACAAAAGATTCATGTCGAATCAAAATTGCAACAAGCCGCGGGCGCATATTTACAACGAGCGTTTGTTCTTCTCTCACGCAACGGTTCCGGTATTCAACTTCCAGAAATTCTAACCGTTTAGTTTTCATTTTCCACTCACTTAGCGGATTTCCATTTTACCGGTGGATGGCCGTGAAAGAAAACTCTACGGACACGCCAACTTTCTAGGGGGAAAAACATTTTTTAAATCGAAATACTACAGTAATAAATGAGTCGTATAGAAAGCAAAAGCAGCAATCCAGGATTTATTTGTAAAGTTAGAAATGTAAAAAAAGTATGTGTTCTCTTTTTTTTTCAATTTCGGATAAATATTCTTGATGGCCGTCTTCGGTTCTATATAACTCAATTGTTCTTCCCTTTCTGAACATTCACATGACTTTAATGCTGAATTATTTTGTTTACGGTAATTTCTCTGGACACGAACGACTTGGAGAAATTATAAAATTGTAGATGACTAAAAATCTAATTGATGTAGGTATTTGAAATATTTTTAAAATACAGACTTTTTCTTTCATAACCTGCACGCTATATTAAATACATGAATTTATTACTTACAAGCCACAAGGCCCACAAGATTACCAGATAGCAATTTACGTTTGCTTTTCTAACATGTTTCTATGCATTTGTTATAAAAGCAAGTTGGAACAATCGATACAAAGTAATACATTGTAGATGTTAACAAAATACTACAATAGAAAGTTAGTAAAAGTAAAAACAAACTATATTATTTGTAGATTTTGTTCAACACCAAAATTCAACCAACCTTATCAATAAAGTATTTATTCAAGGCCAACTTGTACCTACCAAGATCATTACATTGTTGACCTATATGAGTATTTTACTTAAATTACAAATGCTTAATTCCCTCCTTTTTAATATGTTTATAATAAATCAGCATGAACACAAATACTTTAGCAAAAGCTCATAAGAAAAACGGAAAAAAAAACACAACGAAAATCTCTATAATATATTTTATTATGATCAGTACAAGGGCTTTAAGAAGCACGAGTATTAAAAAAGAGGATTGCAAAATCCATTATTATGTCCAAAGTATTTATTTTCCCATTTTATAGAAATACCATTTGATTTTTATTGAAAACTCGCAGGGTTAGATTTGGTTTTGCAGCTATATGAAAAAAATGGAGAACAAGAAAGGAATAAGAAGAAAAAAGGAGCTGAAGTAAAAAAGGAGTACAAAACCGCTTTAATTTTAATTTTAATTTTTATTGGACTGCAAAATCCCGAAACGTCAAACGCTTCGTATGTTTATTTAAGTTAATTCCCCGTGCTTTTTCCACACACAAGCCCCGTGTAGAGATGTCACTTAGCTATGCTGTAATTTACTGTAAAAAACATCTTTCAGGTGTATTATTACCGTTATTAACGACCACACTACGGTATAAATTTAATGTGTTTTATATGAAATGGAAATGTTCGGCTTCTCAGACGTGTCCCCTCACTAATGAAAATGAATACTTCGAATGCTTTTCTGAAACTTTTATTTATTTTCACGTGACTTGACCGAGCATCTATTTCAAACGGAAAACATAAGCTGTTAAATAATGTTTGATTTTTATTGTACAGCTTTCGTTTTGAATGTTTTAAGTTTTTTGTACGATTTTTTACTGATGCTGGAAAGTCTTGGAAAAAAGAATAATGGAATGTAAGTCGTTTGTCATTAAATGGATTTTTTTTTATACACTTGTAAATGATTTTTACACGGCTATTATCATTTTATATCATCTATTGAATATTAAAATTCTTTCACAAAAATTATTTGAAAATTGAAAATGAACAGATTTAATATTTTTTAGTGTTGATCTGTTAACACAGTATAATTATATTCAATAATAATATTGAAGATGCCTCATTAGGCGAAAATATTCGAGCATAAACAAATAAAATAAAGTGAATTAAAACAATGTTTTACCATTTATATTTTTAAATATTTATTATATGAACAGATTTATAATAATCTGTTCCATGTAGGTATTTGAAATAACAAAATTTCTTTAGAAATTTAGCGAATTTCTGGCATCATTTGCACAAGCGCCCTTGGAGTGACTATATCACGAAACGGCGCTATAAAGAAATCATCAACATCACCTAACTTGACATTGCTGCCGCTGCTCATCTCGGGAAATTGCCTAATCGAAGAAGAAGATGAAGTATTTTTATTAATTGCAAGCTGGTATACTTGTATATTATATACTTTTGGTGTATTTTTAATTCTTAACCATGTAATTAGATTATATATTTACTTCCATACCAAAGGTGATTTTAGAACTTCCACTGACAGGCAAAACCTTTGTTTCTATTTTAATAGATTTGCACATTTTCTTACAAACGTTGACAGACAGGTTATTCTTTATGTGCGTTTAATATATACAGATTTAAATAAACTTTCAAGTATTTTGTCATCAATCTTGCTGCACTCACATTACGCTCAATTTAGCCCACCTCTCTCTAACATCAATTTCCAGACTTTCAAAATGCAAGCTCGCCCGAGTAATGAAATGGTCCGGAACATGCATTCATCTGTACGTCATGATGACTGTTGACTACTCTAGTACCCCCAGTAGAAAAAATTACATTTAAAACCTGGTATGTAAACTAAAACTGCACCTCCAACGAATGTTTCAGTTTTAATCGATATTTAGATAAACGCTCTGGTTGAGTTTTAACGTCGAGTTTTGTAATTGTGGAACTGTACCCATTATATCCCGAGTCCGCATTCTTGCTATGTTGTGATGTCACCTCGCCAGCATTCTGCCTTCACAAGACTGTCATGCATTTCTTTCTTTTGAACTCTCGTGTCTCTCCCATTTATCTAGTGTATTAAAAATGAAAGCGCCACGCATTGTTCGGACCAGCGATTTCAAGTCGAGTGAATAAAATGATCTACATATTTATATATGCATGCTGTAATTATTATTTGGAAAAAATGCCTTGATGATGATGATGATTTCTTTATCAGCGCCGTTTCGTAACTCAATGTCACTCCAAGGGCCTTACTCTTATTATTTATTTAATTTTATTATTATTTGAAACAAATTCGTAATACATTTTTTTCCTTCAATCTATTACATTGTTGTTACGCTATCCTCAACAAAAAGAGACTAAGCACTAATTGTTTGTGGTGAGGGGGGAAACCTAATATTAAAATAGAAAAATAAAACTATAATTCATAATCATTGATTCAAGTTTATAATACAATTAAGCTACATACAAAAAAAATATTTGGCTGAACAACGAGAAGATCCTAAATAGGCTCCTGATTGTTTTTCTCCATTGGATTTAAAAATGATATATTCAAAGTTTATTCTTCAAATATTTCTATGTACTTTCTGAGCTCCTTTTTCATTTAACAGGGGTAAGTTATACATTTATAATTCACCCATAATATTTTTATTTAAACTTCAGCTTCGTCCCTGCATAAAATTCCCCATCCATTCATTTTTCTCTTTGTTGTTTTCTCATTTCCAAAAAGCAAAATCCTCATCACTTTTCCGCTCAATCTGCCTCAGAAGGTCTCGCGGTGCACCGACCTTTACAAATCTTACAATACCTCACACCCTGCAACCAGGGGTGACTCTCTCTCTCATTCAGGATCCACCTGTACCCAGCTCCAGTTGGGGGTGACAAAAGGTACGTGAGACAATGATTCCTGTCCTAGCAGATACATGTCATGCACTCTGCACTCTATACAACGACTCTTTATGAGACAGACAAGACAAACCAATGAAGTGTAATATACGAGTAGAAACGAAAGTTTAAAAATATTTTCTTCATACAGATACAAGTGATTGCTTCAGTATTAAAGTTGAAGAGCTACGGAGTTGCATGTATGAGAATTAAGTTCATATGATACCAAAGCTAAATCGTTATAATAAAGATATTGACACGCCCGGATTCCGTGTTTGAAGATTGAGCTTTCCAAGTAAAAACTATAGAGAAGAAACAAATTAGTTATTTTTGAGATGAACGAGTTTCTTGACTAATAGGTTGGTAAGAGGCTGACCACCCATACTGTAAAAAAAATGGTTCACTGTAAAAATAACACCCCTATTTTGGCAAGAGTTGCAAGTTTATGTTATTTTGAGATTGGGTTTTCATATTGTAAGTGCACATGCGGCATGTGTAAGCTCGAAATTACACGTATAAATTAAAGACCTAAGAACCCACGTCTTTTCTATGTTTATTTTCACTGCTATTTACTAGTAGTAAATTTAACAACACAAAATCCAGTTTAATATATAAAATACAATGGCAGACAAGAATGACGAAGCTAAATTTATCACAGTTTTTGAGATCGTATGGCACATCTATTGTACTGCAGGTTAGGTAGAGAGAATGATCGCACGTCTTTGGATCCCAAAAAAAATAAATTCCGTCAAAGAAGGTCCGGAGGGCGGGCCAGTGTGTACCCGGACAAATTGTCCGATCCCGGAACACTTCAACGGTTTTCTTTTACTTTCCGTGAGTGCTCTAAAGGGTTCGGACAGTTTGTTCTTTGTTATTAGGTCTGTAAGTAGGTATATGAGATCCAGAGAAGGGATGGGGGTGAAGGGTGCTTCATATTATTATATTCTAAGGTTAGGGAGATAATGGGCGATTATAATAGAGTTTAGGGCAGTTCAAGAATTAAGGTTCTCAAAATTTCACCACAAAATTCAGTACAAAAGAGGGTAGAATTACACTTGTATTTATTTCCTTAGTGACAATGTCCAGCTAATTCAATTTTATTTGAATCTTAGCTTTGTAAAAGAGTGCACGTACTTTGGCTTTTTTTAAAGAAGCAAGCTAGAAGTATTTTTAGTCCAGCATTTTCCAGGACAATTAATGGGCAGTTAGTTGATGCATGGAAATTTTGGGAAAATTGCATCGAAATGATGAGTTATAAAGGTATATATTTTTTAATTTTCGCCCACTTTTTATACAACTTACTTAGTATGAATGTAAGTTCGTAATAAATATTAATTAAGCCTTGTATATTTTTTAAATTAAAAAATAAAACCACAAAAGTTGACGTATAAAAATACAATACAGTCATGCTATTGGAGAACCATTTTCTACTAATTCAACGTAGGGGTGGTTTCGTATCAAAACAGGGAGGGCTATTCGAACTGATTTTGTTATAAACTCGACTTACACCTGTTTGTATTTACCCTCAAGGTCATAAGGCTGCGTGGGAACGGGGATCAGTACCCCAAGTATAAAACTATACGTAAAAACTTAATCGTTCCGTTTCACTAAAAATGTATGAAACCTGAAAACACTCACTACGCGCGCTGTTTTGGTTACCATATATTTTTAATAAAATGCTATGATTAAAATTAAACTTTAAGTTTTATACTAAGGGTACAGGTCCCATCACGACCCATGAAGGCTTCAAAAGGACCCCTCGCCTAGTAATTTATGTATGTCCTTTCAATTCACTTTTAACGGCTTTCTTTATCAAGGCTTACGTGAAAATAAAATCCGTTGAGCTTATAAAAAAAGATCTTACAAAAAAATAATCGGAAAGGTAAACAGTGTTTGGATTTTAAACGTAGTTTTCTCGAAATAAATTAATAAAAAAGAGGCTTAGGATGGATTAAGGAAAGGGTTATTTAAAAAGTGTAGTTGTATTGTAAAGAGATTATCCTTTTTAGGAAATATTCACCTGATTAAATTTATTAAAGAGGGATATTTTCAAGATTTTTTATGTTTCTTTAAACGGAATTTGTGCCTTTAATGGAAATTTTGTGGCACAAATGGCACAATAGAAAGCACGAGTGTTACAAAGACTAATTACGTGCAGTGGCATACAATACTTTTTCTACGACCATGAGAGAATTAACAAAATAGTGAATAATAGTCATTATAATGTACTCGTCCATTTGAAGTAATTAAAACCTTACCTTTGTCAAAACGTGTGATTTATCATTCCCTTCGATTATCTAATCTAACCTAAGTTGTAAAAATAAATTATATTTAGGTTTCATATTGAATTCATGCCCACAAGCCGACACATATGTATAAGGTCGCGCTTTTACATCCTGCATATAAGCTTAAAAACATTCAAACCCAAAACTCAAATAAACAAATGCCCTGCAGACCCTGCAGTTGTATTGGCAGGTGAACCAAATTTGTACAGCATAGGTGATCAACCTCATACTCACCTATTAACCAAGTAGCTTTTTGAGTTTGTTTATTTTTTGCTATGAAATTTTTTGTATTGTTTTCCTTTCAAGCCTTTTATTTTCCATTGAAAAAAGGAAAGCTTTATTTGGAGCAATCCGATAAATAAATTCGATAAATTTTAGCACTATTAACAATTTTTATTTGACTCTACACATAAAATATACTTATTTATTTTCATCTGAACAGGGCTGAAAGTCTCATCACCACGGTAATTCCTACCTACCGAATATCACTAATATTGTATGAAGCCTAATCAGCTGATCGCTTGCGGCCATCTTGGATTGACAGGTCTTCATACCCCCATACAAGGTTGACATTTGAAATTAAAAAATGGTTCCAATTCTGACAATGCGCATGCGCACATGTTCATTTTAACACGGTTACCGGTTGCATAATGTAACATTATGCAACGGGTGTAGAAATGTATGGCATTGTGATTGCGTTAGCCGTTTTGTAATTAGTAAATTACCAAATGGGAGTAGAAAAATATATTTTAAGAAATATGTTTATTGATTAAGAAAATAAGAAATTAATATGGAACCAAACACAAAAGCTAAAATAAATGGTATCCAGTTGTAACGTTTTTTACAAATATACATATATTTTTTAAATCATTGCCATTGATCGATAAATTTAATATTAAAAGAACACTAAAAGAACATTCAAAATACACTCCTACCAAAAATTAAGAAAATATGGTTTACAATAAAATGCTCTTATTTTTTTTATCGAGTTCATATAGCACCTTTTTTAAATTTATTTTTATTTATTCAACAAACAGAACAATATAATAATGTATACGATACGTATGTGTATAAAAAAAAGATAATAATACAGCGTATTGCTCCAATTACATGTGCTATAGTCTATAATCTAAGTTGCAAGGATATATTCATTTAAAGTTCTCAGATGTATGCCCACAAACCAACAAGTGTAGTTCGCGCTTACAAATGCTGAATGTGTACCTACAAATAAAATCCAAACCTCAAATGAACATAAGCCCCACAACTTTTGCCGACCTTCCCTGAAACAGGGGTGACATTGGCAAAGTGAACCATTTGTTGATATTAAAATATACCATGATACTAAAATAATAAAACAATAATATAAAAAACACCTGATATGTTTGTGTTATAAACATCCATAAGTATGTTTTTTAGATCACAGTCGTAAAAGGAAGATATTTTCTAATCTGAAAAGGCTTTTTAGTACACCATCGTATCGCACACAAAGAGGTAAAGGGTTTTTTATGCGAAGAGGGTCGTTGATTATATGATAGAAGGGATCATGTGGAATTCGAAGGTCAAAATTATTCATATTACAACGAAATTAGATTCCCCGCTTAAGGAAATTGAATATTTATCTATTTTTTACCTCCGCTAACCCTTTTTCAGTGGCCTGCACCTGCGTCACCTGATTTAAATAAAAGGGGATTTACCGACTCGATGGGGAAAATCGTCTACCTGTTTTTTTGTCAACATTTATTCATCCCCTTATCTATAAACTAGCTATTAAAAGCATTTATAGATACTTTTATAGAACGTCTATATATAATAGAATAGACAGAAGTGGAGAGGATTGGAGGAGGCCTACGTTCACGAGTGGACTGAGAAAGGCCGAGGAAGAAGAAGAGATAGATACTTTTAGCCAGCTCAATATTGCTGTGTTAGAGAACTTTAAATCCAAATCGTTTTTGTATTCTTTCGGGCTTGACCATGTTCTATTTATTTAAATCCAAAATTAATCATAAAGATTTCAGTCAAAAGTCGAAATCAGTCGAAAGCTTATTGGAAATTCATGAACGATTACAATTAAGTATAAGGAAAAATAAAACAAATAAAAGGTAAGGAATTAAAACAAAAGTGCTTTCAATCAATCTGAAACGAGCGTCGCGACGTATGAGACATATAAGTCAAATTTTCTTATGGGTACCAATATTTCCTATAGTAAGTAGAAAGCAAAGCTTGCCATTCAAAATTTAAACGTTAAGTTCCAAAAAATGTAGTTTGTCGAAAGGTTATGATGTTTAATTATTTATTTTTGATGATGCAAAGAATGCTTCAATTATTTTTAATTATTCCCTGTTCTTCTTACCACAATGTATGCGATATAATGCTACATACGCAGTGTGATACTGAACAGAGATTCCGGACAAAGGAAGTCCCCAGCAGGCTGCCAGTCCTAACTCCTACTACCACTGCTACAGGAGATAATATAGGACGTGGACTACCTGCGAGAGAGCCAAACAGCGATCCCGGAGATACACATCTTATGGAAGCAAGGACGTAGCTGAGAAAACTGCTTTTTTAAAGAATTAATCGCCGTTCACATTCAATAAAGTAATCTTATCGAAACTCATTTTACGGGACTGATTCTTCTTCTTTTTATATCATATATACGATTTGTTTATTCCGGAACTCCCTCTTATGATGCAGAATACCAGCTGTTCTTCCATCTTTTGGGTCATCGGCCTGGTCAGGCCCGGATTAAGGGCGGTTCGAGCGGTACACCCAAACTATAGGGCCCCCACAGGGCCAACAAAACTCTTATATTCTTATTAGTGCCCAGGTCTTTCCAGGCATTTGTGACCGAAGGGGTCCCCGATGACAGACTAAACAGAAATTAGTTTACAAGCATTACAACAAAATATCTTTTGGGTGTAAGTCTTATGAGGCATACGCTACCAAAAAAAGCTAAAAAATATTGTATGAAAAAACTTCAACGTACTGTTTTTTAGGAAAATGTATGCATCTTGAGGTTATGGAAAAGTAGGAGGGAAGTGGGGGGATTTTCATTGAGGGGGGGGGGGGCATATAGGGGGCCCCGAGCAGGGCCCCCAGAGGGGTTAATCCGGACCAGGGCCTGGTAGACGCTTGGCCGTCTGGTATGTCGTGTGTAACGATACGTTCACTCTTGCGGTCTACATGGTCCCTCCAGAACCATCTCTTCTTGGTCTTATTTATGATTGATGTTGTTAATTTGTGTTGTTGTTTGCCATAGCAGTGTAATGTTTGACCTCATATTTAAGTATCTTCTTCTTCTTATTATTCAATGACCCTACAGCCCATATCTCTCCTCCACTATCTTTAGACTCCATCCGTGTCTGTCCTTGACCGTTGTCCTCTAGCTTGGCACTTGCAGGAGCCACGCCGCATCCCCCCATTTCAACCCTTTTCCTTCAAGTAGCAGTCAGGTTTTTCGGTTTTTCTGATTTGTAAATACGTTTATTAGGAAGTAGGAAAACCAACTCCAATAAAATAGATAAATGACACACCACATAACCTGAGAAAGTTTATACATCGAGTATATCGTCAATACCAACGTATGTCGGTCCAACTCCTTACTCCACAAAATACGAGGATTAGCTCTATCTCCAGGGTGTGACTATGAGGCGGAGAACCAGACTGTCCGGCACATAATAGAGGAGTGCTCCATCAGGAGACACCCTCCTTGCCTGAAAGACCTTCACGAAGCCACGCCAGGAGCAGTGAAGTACATAGAGGGCCTAGATCTTCGCCTCTGACGTGGCCCAATGGTTAAGAAATTCGTTGCGCTTGCCGGCCTTACGTAAAAGCAAAGGCAAGACCGACGTGTGTGGTAAAATCTAGATTATGTTCGATTATGGATATTTTGTAAATATTGAAAGATGCGCCTTTGGTGCTTCTGCCTCACCTCGCATATTATGTATCCTTAAACAAAACAAGGCAAACCTGGAAGTCGCCTCGGGCTGAAGGTGGAACAAGGATGGAGGAGGAAGGAGATGAGGGAGGGAGGGGAAGCTCCCGCATACCATCTCATACAGTCATACCTATAACTTATGATTTATGAATAAGCATGTTTTTAAATTGGTAAATATTTTGTAGAAATTTTAACTTTTTTGGCGTGGAATTTGTTATAATCAATCACAAATATGTGACAGCATTACTTCAAATTTTAGAAATACAAAGATCCAACTACACAAACTAGGACTAACTGAAAAAAATGATATCGATGTAAGAAGAAAATAGGTAAGTACTAGGTTCTGTTTGAAATAAAAAAAAATGGTTTTTATGAACCGTGTTGTAGAGAAGAACAAATTTCTCAACGATTCGTCGAAGTCGTATTCAGGAAACGCGTTTCTTCTTCAACGAATAAGCAAAACTTAATTGTCCCAAGCAATTGTCGTTGATCGTGATCAAAGATTGTAAATGAGTCGACCTTTGGTGATTCATCAAGAGATATCACGGGTGCTTCATTAGTGCAAAAGCTACTTGTTATATCGCACTGTAAAATGAGTAGATGACTGGTAATATCATGGATATGAGAGCTGGTTCTGAAAATTTAGGTACATTCATTGCGTAGCATTTTTTTTTTTTGAAAATTCAAATCCATACAACATTGTGACCACAATTCCACGAAAACTAGCAATAAAAATACATTATTTGATATATTATTGTATAATTTTTTGAAAGGTTTTGTGGGTGGATCTCTACGTGATCGATGGTCATCCCGTAGAGTCGATATTTTAAATTATTAGACCTTTTGATGGCATTTAAGAGGTTCTCGGGTCTTCTGTCCCAAATTTTCGGTCCAGGATGGGCTGGACAGGATATGAGGTCCCAAAAGTAGCAATAAAAGACCAATATAATGGCAGCAACACTTCATTATTGATGGACACTAATAAATGTGTTTGTTGTCGATTTTTAAAGATACCAAACCATATTTTACGTGATTGAATGAAGAAAATTAAATTGATTATATTTTTAATTTAAAAATAAGAAATACCAATGAGAGTGAAACATCACTTGCTTGGAAAAAATAGCAATGGAACTTAATTCCACCTCATTTGTGGATCGACCTTTCTTCTTTTCGTGTCCACAGCCATCATGAATAATGAAAAGCATTGAATTTTCAGTTAGTGGAAAGTTGGTAAAAAAATAATGAAATATTTTGAAGTACCTAGTACCTCGATAGCATATTATTTTTTTTGCAAAATTCCTCAAAATGGCGCGAAAATTCCAGCGGAGAAAAAAACGCAAGGAGGTAAAGATGGCGGACTTTCCCGCCAAGGAGATGAAATTTGTGTACGGAACTAGCCCGGGGGTTGTAACAACGGAAAAAATGACGAATCCGAGAAGCGAAACCGCTAAGACGTTCTCACGCTTACAAAAAAACGTTTTTTCTTGGCGAACACAGGGATATTATTGCATTGAATGGATCCAGAAAAAGGTTTCTTAGATTTGGGAGCAACAATGGTCTCTTTTGATATGTGGAAGACGTTGGAAGTGAACAGTGCTCAGGGTGCACACACCGACGTTTTTTTCGGGCGCCTTGCGATATTGACACTGTAGCAATCTTAGGTTACTAGAATGGGCTCTAATAAAAAATATTTTGTCAAATTATCATCTGAAATTTGTTATTTTATGATTATCCATTCTAATCTAATCTAGGCTGCAAAGATATATATCATTTCAGATTTATATTAAATGCATTCCCACAAGCAGACATGTATAATTTCGCGCTAACACATGCCGCATGTGGACCTACAATATAAAAACCCAATCTCAAATGAACGTAAGCCCTGAAACTCTTGCCGTCCTTCCCTGAGACAGGGGTGACATTGGCAAAGTGAACCATTTTTTACAGTATGGGTGGTCGGTCAGCCGCATACTAACCTATAAGTCAAGGAACATACATGACAAATTACATTTTTCAAATCAATAAATAATAATATATACATGGACATTAAAAAAACTAAAACATAAAACCAATTTCACTTTAATAAACCCTAGCCGCCAACATTACAGATCAACCGCCATTTCTTTCTATCCTTACATACTTCTTTCATTTCCTCCAGAGTCATAACCTTCTTCATACAAGCTTTCTTCAAAGTTGAATTAGCGGAGAAGACAAGTCGAATAGGTTCCAAGGGTAAAGGAAGTTTATAAATGGAAAAGAACGGCCAAATGTGGTGAACAATGGATTTAAGAAGTCTGACGGAAAAAGAAGATTTTTGGATGTCCCCATTGAAAAATTATTTAATCTTTTTCAAAAATAAAGATGCCCCTTTAACCGATACATTAGTTTTAAAATCTTAAAATTAACAAAAAAAGGCTACACATATAGTGAAATTTTTTACGGCGGTCGCGAGTAGCGTGCGGAACCTAAAATATATATATTGTGCAGTTTATTTTCACACATAAGGGAATCGAACTCCTCCTTTTCAACCACTTTTTCTGATTCAAATGTCTTTTATGTTTGTCAAATTTGAATACATGAACATAATATCTTTTCACATTGCTGTATCTCATTTTATAATCATAAATTGCTGAAAGTATTTTTATGGCTGACCACCCATACTGCAAAAATGGTTCACTTTGCCAATGTCACCCCTAGTTCAGGGAAGGTCGGCAAGAGTTGCAGGGCTTATGTTCATTTGAGATTGGGTTTTTATATTGTAGGCTCACATGCGGCATGTGTGAGCGTGAAATAATGCATGTCTGCTTGTGGGAATGCATTTAATATTAATCTTAAATGATACATATCTTTGCAGCTTAGATTTAGATTAGATATTTTCAGGTTGGTACATTTTTCTTCTCAAACTGATTGAAAAGCTCTGCGCATACAAACATTTTATTATGATCTATGTATAGAATGTTTATATCTGGAAAAGTTTACTTTAAGGTTGTATTCCACAATGCGCAGGTAAGTTGGCGACAATGCGTTGCACTATGAATTTTACGTTTCAGGTTATCGCCCTCCTGCCACGCCGCTTTGAGATTTACTGACTCCAGTGTTGATCATCTATTCACTTCAATGCCTGTAAATACGTATTCAGACATGAAGCAATGTGCTCACAGATAGATATTGTTTTCCAATTTTGTATGCGCTTTTGAGAAATGTGAGAAAATATTCTGAACTACTAGTATTTGCAAGATTAAATAAATATCTTCCATTTTATTTAGCAATGATACGAATATATATTTTGTGTAAATCCAAAAAACCTTGCAAATACTTATAGTACGTATAATGCTCAGGTATAACAATTTATGAAATGTTTCAGCGGAAACCTTGTAGAACTCCATTTTAAAAATTCATGAAGGGTAAGAAAAACTTTTACCTACATAACTTCAAGTATACAAAGTAAACTATCCGATTTCTATAAATATTTAAAAATATAAATGGTAAAACATTGTTTTAATTCACTTTATTTTATTTGTTTATGCTCGAATATTTAATTTCATTATACCTAACAATAATGCATTTTTGAATCTTACATTTGTTTTTAAAAAAAAAAAATTTTTTTGTCTATGAATTTTGCTTTTGTTTTGGAAAAAAAGTTGTTTTGAAAATTGTTTTGAAAATTATTTTATAAAAATATATTTGTAACCATTCTGCTCTTGAAGATGCCTCATTAGGCGAAAATATTCGAGCATAAACAAATAAAATAAAGTGAATTAAAACAATGTTTTACCATTTATATTTTTAAATATTTATAAAAATGGACTTTCACTGTGTTAACAGATCAACACTAAAAAATATTATCCGATTTCTGTCTAATTTTGTTCCAACTAATGCAAAATTAAACTAGACAAAAAAGTATTTACTAGAAATAAACCATACTTCTGCTTCAATTGATGCCACCTAGGGTCCATTATTGTCGGTGACATGCAAATGTTTTCTTTTAACCTCCACACTTTTGTCGCGTCAATACATTTTGTTCTTATTATTTTCACCCTATAATTTTATTGATCAGCAAACCAAATTTACTTAATGTATCTACCTAATTGTGTGTTATTTATTTTAATAGATACAATTTACTTATTGATATTGATGCCATGTTCTCTGATTACTTGATGGCCCAATTTTCAAGTCAACTTCACAACACAACTTTAAAATTCCTTACAAGCTAACTTCAATATTTTTCAGATTAATGATGTTGCATCCATACAAGATATACACTTCCAACACCAAAGCAAATAACAAAAATATTTCAATTGTCAAGATGTGAGGACGCCTCGCCATCTTTATGAACAATTCTGCTTCCAGGGTTGCTCCGCCATTCAGGTTTTGTGTGTCTTTTCTGTGTTCACCTTTTCTGTTAGCCGCGCCACCGATCGCCATTATTCTCGGCCATTTTTTCCGCCATCTTCTGGGCTGTCGGTTCATCTTTTATCCCTCCATTTTATTTATGTTTCCTGTCCATTGTTATCGACACAGCAACATTACGTATTAGACCGACCTTCCAAGTTTGTCATTTTTTTATCCGCCCGTGTGAGTGATCATTTTGCGTTGACCATGCTGATGCGGAGTTTTGAAATGGTGACTAGAGATTTATTTCAATATTTCAGAAGTTGCATCACTGATCTTTTCCATGAAAAATAGCAACAGGCCTAGTTTATTTTAAATAATGATATTTATTTATTATAATCAATTGATTACTTATAATATACTCGTACCATATTTAAAAAAGTTTCTACCGGAGTCTCAGTGCATAATCGGAAACGATGAAATTTTTTAACTAACATAAAGGAAAAATGTCCAAATTTGTTTGTGTTATTATAAAAAAAATACAAAGTTCTCCATACACACAACTGTTAAATTGTAAGTCCTTTATAAATTCATGGTAGCAACTGTTTTTAATTAACAATATCTGAATGTACATTTATTAAGGTATTTAAATGGTCTTTCCAAATTTTACATTTGGGTACAACCAGTAGTTGCCAAAATTATAGATTGAATATAAGAACTACAAATAAAACAACAATCCATTTTTTTCTTATGAAAACTTGTCGTCACCCTATCTGGAACAAAAATATTTCAACACACAAAGACGGAATCTTAAAGAAATGCATAAGATGAACATCAGATATCACAAGGACTGCGATGCATATAGGTATACAGGTAAGCCACGGCACATTTCCTGGTACAATACCGCAGATCATCATCAACAATCAGTTGCTGCAGTTTAATGATTGTGAAGTGTGGATGAATGGAAGTAGCTCCAGGGTATAGTGGCTCGTCATCATGACGCCTTTGTGGAAGATGAAAGGAAACGTTCGCAGAATTTACTGTTTATTGCAAATATTTCTGCGTTTTCAATGATCGAGGCCTATTATCAATGTTTATACGAACTCTTACTGAATCGATGCAATCTTATTGCATTTGAAAATCACCTTAAAACGCCATATTCTACGTAAATATTCAAACATTTTCTCCCATGTTTCCTGAACAAAGTCGATTCTTTAGCTTTGTTTTAATAATTCAAAATATATGACAGATAAATTGTTAGTAGTAGCTAGTAGGTAATTTTAATCAAAGGTATTTTTGTATTTTTTTTATGGATGTAGCTAAATTCATTTCTGCTGAGACCACGGCAACAGATCCCGTAAAACCTCACTCCAGCATCATCAGCCGGCCGTGTAAGCCTAAAACTCTTATTCAAATTAATTTCTGTTCACTGTTTGTTAGCCTCATAATTTTTTTTTTGCATTTCTTAATTCTTGAACGTTTTTTTTGTACTTTTTCCATGCATTTACTTTTTTTTTCTACAACTGCATTCCGTCTACAAACGTTAAATCTTTTTATGCCATTCCTAATGCATTTAATGATTTAAAAATGCATTCACCGCGTAATATGGATCAGAAAAACGGCATTAGTTACTGTAGCCGTGCTACCGTTAGCGTCCGCCCTAGAGGTGGCTTATGCATGTAATGTGACGAGGTTCTCGGTGACTGACTACACGTACAACGAGTATAAAGCTCTGATGATTAGAAACAGACGCGGTCATAGTGTCAACTAGGCAACTAACGGAAGAGAAGTAATCGTAGAGCAGGCTTATGTAAGTAGAAAGCCTTGGCAGAATAGATAGAATTGGCAACGTTGGTTGCAGTCTGAAGCAAAAAAATAGTTTGAAAATTGAGTGACTTTAGAAAGCCCGTTTGTGAAATAGATGATGTGTGAACTTTAATTGGTACTGCAATTAATGTGAAATTGAATAAATAAATAACATATATACAAAAGTTGAGCTATATATTATGTGCATGCGTATTTGCTACAAAAAACAACATTAGATGACCTTACATTTAGCTAGTATTGTCAACAACAGCTGTAATGTACTTTAAAAATACAATTGATTGTTTAACTAAAAAACATTGACTTCAATTTAATACAAATATTTCATTAGAAATTTTGATAGACAGACAAATACTACCTACACTTATGTTTTAACTTGCAATTAAGAAATTAAAAAAAAACTAAGTAATATTTTTTTTTTGTTAAATACATATATTATGTTTTTGTTCTTTTTTATATTTAAATGTAATTTATTATTCATATTCCTTGACTTATAGGTTGGTATGAGGCTGACCACCCATACTGTAAAAAATGGTTCACTTTGCCAATGTCACCCCTGTTTCAGGGAAGGTCGGCAAAAGTTGTGGGGCTTATGTTCATTTGAGGTTTGGATTTTATTTGTAAGTACACATTTAGCATTTGTAAGCGCGAACTACACTTGTTGGTTTGTGGGCATACATCTGAGAGCTTTAAATGAATATATCCTTGCAGCTTAGATTATAGATTATAGATTATGTAAGCATGGCTTGTCATGAAAGGTGGCTCTGGTGGTAGTTCAGGTTGTCTCATCAGTGATTTTGTAAAGCCGTAGTTGACAATATCAGTTGCTATCAACTATTACACCAGCGCTTCTGAGTATATCATATACATCAACGTATTATTAACTCATAAATCGTAAGCTAGGCTTAGGTGCATACACTGTGTCTTAGCGTAACTGACAACTTAATTAAGTGTTGTTCGTTCTTATGATTAACTTCATTAGATAGTTAAACTGTAACTGTTAATGAATACCGAAAAATATCTTCATAATTATTTTATGAGACAAATGCTCAACTAATCGAGCTTTTAATAAGACCAACAAGATGAATGAAGGAAATCACTTATTTTGCTACTTACTTTTACTTTGCGTATGGCCGGAAAGCACAGCAAATCACTTGGCCGTTGGGCCGCGTCAGAGGCGAAGATCCAAGCCCTCCATCCACTTCACTGCTCCTGGCGTGGTCTCTTGGAGGTCCTTCAGGTCAGGAGGGTGTCTTCTGATGGGGCACTCCTCCACTATGTGCCGGACAGTCTGGTTATCCACCCCATAGTCACATCCTGGAGATGGAGCTAATCCCCATCTATGGAGCAAGAAGTTGCAACGGCCTTGCTCGGTTCGGATCCTATTCAAGGTCGTTCACAGTCCTCTCGCAAGATTAAACCCTGGGACCTCCTGGTGTGGCAGAGTGATCAGCTCGTGGTTTTTAAAGCCTTTCTCCTGCCATATGGACTTCCATTGCAATGTAGCATCCCTACTCCGATCATCAATTGTCCAGATGGGGTTTCTGGACTTGAGTCGCTTGTTTGGGTGCTGGAAGATGTCCTTGAAAGCAGGGAGCAGCGGGTCACTTCTCACTCTGTCGACCAGTTTTATGGATGCCAGGGATCTACGCAGGGTTGGGGGGGCGATGTTGGACAGGACCGAGAGCCACTGGACGGGTGTAGACCTTACGGTTCCTGAGATGGAGCGCATGGTTTTGTTCAGCTCTACATCCAGCTTGTTACAGTGATCGCTACGAGCCCAGACGGGAGCACAGGAACTTATTTTGCTAAATACAAAACTACTATATATTTTGTATTGTTTGTGTATTAACACTGAAAATTCATAATGTTTAGTTTACAATTTTTTTGAAGGAATTCAAAGAAAACACTGTTTATTTTGGCTGTAATCATACCTGATGATGACCTACTAGGTCGAAAACGCGTTTGTAATTTATTTTAAAGATTTAATCTTTTTAAATATATTTGAGTGAAAATAAACAGTGTTTTCTTTGAATTCCTTCAAAAAAATTGTAAACTAAACAAAACTAATAAATTAAGAGAAAATTGCAAAAATATTATCCACAATTACTTCCTTATTGGAAACCATTAGCGTGAAACTTCCTGCTTGTGTGTCTCAGAGAGCTTATAGCAGAAGAACTGGTAAGGAAAAGTCATCCTGTTAATCCTTTTCCCTAAGTTTTCTTAGTCAATTGGAGTAATTTTTAATATGGAAAGTTCCATGAAAATTATACTTTTTCCTTTTATTTTCTCAATTGAAATAGTTTTTCTTTTTCCCCGGTTTTCAATCAATTCCAAGTTCTCTGCAAGCCGGACCTTATGATATCCAGGTTTCTACATCCACCCGTTGCTTCAGGGTCTCCCCCGTTAGACCCACCCCATTTTTTTGCACGTGAGATCATCTCCGGCCAGCCAGTGAGCTAGCTGTACCGGAGGTGGGAGACTGGAGGAGTGACGCAAGAACATGGAAATTGCAAGAATTTCCGGTTGTATTGTAACCGCGATAACCTTAAACTGCATGATAATATTACATCACTATGATTTCGTATTGAATATTCATAGGAGTCAGTAAAATATGAACAGTACAGGTAGATTCGTGACGAAACTAATTTTCTAGAAATAATTCTTGAAGTTAAATAATTTAAGAAATGATCATTAAGTTATCATAATAATTAGAATGTACGCCATTTATATAGTAAAAATTAAGCACTAAAATATCAATACATAGAAACTACAAGTACAAAAAAAATGCATATTAATATTGAAAATAAAATCAGTTAACATACTAAACAAATTTCAAAACTTAATTTAACTCGGATATTTCACGAACCGTGTAGAGAGAACTTACATCATTCTCGACGTTTCGTCGGCGACGTAGCCAACGTCTTCAGGAGGACATCCTCTCTGCACGACGACTGAGGATGAACTGAGAGTTCATCCTCAGTCGTCGTGCAGTTTTATTTATTTGTTTAGTTTTAAAATTAATATAATTGTCAAAATGTCAATCGACCGTAATTCTAACTTAAACCTAACAGTTAACATACTCCTACTTTTATATTTACATGAAAATAAAGTAGTGCGAATTTATTTTCATACTTCAATTGCCTTAAATTTTTATCTACGTAAGTGAAGGTTTTGCAGGTGTATTAGAAACAAACGGACATACAAGACAGAAACCTTACTTACGTGCAATCTTACGTGATAAGCTCTTCAAGTATTTCCCTTATGAAAATGCACTTAATAATTCATCCTCACTCATATTTTTCATAATATATTCATACCTAAGTTGCGCAGATTTTTTTCTGTTTTGTATTGTGGACAGTGGAGTACATTACCAAGTCTAGAGATTACAAAAGTGTCACTTGATTTCAATAACGTTCTTTATAAAGGTAAAAAAAAAACGTTGCCAAATGTCTTAGAGCCTGTTGCGTCAACCTTCAATCGGGCAAAAATCAAAATTAAGTCAGATTTCGCCCATTAAATCAAAATTTTTGTTGCATATACGTAAACCAGCTGATGCACATCATCTTTCCTGTTCAAATTCCATCATATTCTTACTCATTTCCGAGAAATATGTAACCGAGGTCCTTACCAGAAAGAAAGCAATCAAATTTGATGTGTCATTTAAAATATTGATCGGAGGTTGGTGCAACAGACCCTTAGCAAAAACAAACTGAATAAATGAGTGCCAATCCGACACATGTCACTTCAATAATACCTGATCAACAGTCAAAGTTCGGTTGTTATTTTGAAAGACTTTGTAAGTACGTATTATGTTTCGTAATTTTTCTCATTATACTCATTGAATTAGTTACAATTTTTCTATTCTTTTCATCTTTTCTTTTTCATTTCTCATACTTCCTTCCCTTCATTCCTATTCTACCTACAGTATCAGTCCATTAAATCACAGTATTGCGTAGCTTTTCTTACGCCACGTTAGCACAGAAATAAGGCCGATATATCCGGCTTGGGTTAGCTGTACACCGCGAGCGCGCAGTATGTGTGTGCGCGTACCTACACAGTGCACTCGGCTAGCGATGATAATTTGCTCGGCTGATATCGGTTTATGTAACTGTAGGTAATGCAGGAAGTTGTCAGGCCGACGTAAGAACGCGCCCCCGATTCTGCCAGCACTATTCGCACTAGTATCAGCACTATCACAACATGCAACTTTATGCAACAGGAGATTTATTAGCACCGTGGGATACACATTTTGAATCACATAATGTGTATTAAGTAATATTAATTAGAAATTATGTTGCTATATAAATGTAAGCAAAAGGAAAAATGATATATTGGAATGATTTAATTGGGGTTGTCTTTTAATTAAATTGCAAATTTTTTATTTTACACGATTTGGTTCGCAATTTACAACAATTGATTTCTAGCTCTGGCTTTCGACTTCACGGCTCAATGTTTTGATCGACACTCTCCTGATGCAGACCTTTTATATGGGTACAAAAGAGATCTTTCTTGCTTCTACCAGACCGCCGTTCATGTACCTTACTACTACCATCATGGAAGATACTGGACTGTTATACACACACTATTGTACTTGTACAGACGCGCGTAGGTACTTCGAAGTTCGTAGTTCGTAACAATATCATCATCATACTAGTGCCAGGTTGTTCTATGTATGCATGCACGTAGGTATTCCAAGTACGTAACAATACGTTGTTGATAAAAAAATCTGCTGTAAAAGACTTCTTTGAATTGAATTCATCTAGGAAATTTTGTGGCAAATTTTAATTTTAAATGTTTTTCAGGAGATGATGAAAGACATGTAAAAATTCAGATTGTTTTACGATCACCATTTTTTTTATGCAATAAAACATTCTCTTATCTCAGGAAGACGGCATTCACGATTACTACTTTTATTTATTAAAAACATATTAAAGTTTTCATCCATAAAAATTGGGATCATGTTACAGGTCGTTACTGTTATGCCCGCTGACCGTCATTTTTCTCAGTAATGTGGTGTTTATGTAAAACTCCCGCCACGAGCCACATTACTGCAACATTGTAGCCTTACTTTCCTACAAAGTTAGTGTTATCAGTTTATAAGCAGTTCCGAGTACCGGCGCGGCGGTCCATGCTCCTTACTTACCGACAAAATTTGCCTTTTAACAGTTACGAGACTTTACGCGATGGGGTTGCGTTAATGTTGCGTAAATTGGCTCCTCGGTAGCTGTAAATCTCCACACCTCATTTGCGTCGCTGCTTATCGCACCTGATTGCATGTTGAGATGGCTTTCCATAAAATATGCGTGCAATTATTATGGCGGGATTTTCATCGCACAGACTAATAAATTTCAATAAACAAGGCAGTATGAAAATGTTTTAGTTGGAAATGAATCAGTGTTAGTTAAGCTAAGTAGAAATAAAAAAGTTATGTTTTTTGTATGTGCATACAATCTTTCCCAATAGCTTATATTGAAGAGGAAAATTGAGGGACGTTGAGGGCCTGCTAGGATACAAATGTTCTGTCTGAGAAATATAAGGAAGTGGACCGACATCCGAAGTGTGGAGGAGCTTTTCTAAACGGCACATATTTTAAAAGCCTATTGACAAGACATCTATCTAAAATCTAATCTAATCTAATCTTAGCTGCAAAGACATATATCACTTCTAATCTAATCTAATCTAATCTAAGCTGCAAAGATATATATCATTTAAGATTTATATTAAATGCATTCCCACAAGCAGATATGTATAATTTCGCGCTAACACATGCCGCATGTGGACCTAAAATATAAAAACCCAATCTCAAATGAACATAAGCCTTGCAACTCTTGCCGTCCTTCCCTGAAACAGGGGTGACATTGGCAAAGTGAACCAATTTTTTTACAGTATGGGTGGTCAGCCGCATAACAACCTATAAGTCAAGGAACATACATGACAAATTACATTTTTAAAATCAATAAAATAACAATATCTATATCTATAAAGAAGGATGTGTGTATGTATGTATGTATGTATGTATGTATGTATGTATGTATGTATGTATGTATGTATGTATGTATGTATGTATGTATGTCCCCTATAGACTCATAAACCGCTCATCCGATTTTGACGAAATTTTCAGGAAACATGTAACATATTCTTAGAACGAATCCTGTGAAGTTTGATGGTGATCAAATAAACAGTGGTTCTCAATTCTCGATATTTCAGCAACGAGGTCGGTAAATTTTGAAACCACCCAATAGAAGAAGACCATTATATTCAACTACAATACATAATCTTAGTTGCAAATATACATTTACATTAAAGATTCATATAAAATGCATGCTCACAAGTAGACACATGTAAGTTCACGCTTACAAATGCTGCATGTGTACCCACTCATAATTTTAAATCCAAATCTAAAATGAACAACCCAGTAACTTTTACTTTACGCCTAAAAATGGGAAAAAAAAAAAAAAGTTGGGAAATTTCCCCAAAAGTGGGGAATTTTTTTTTTCCCCAAAAGTCGGGAAAAACCTAACCTAACCTAAAAATGGGAAAAAAAAAAAAGTTGGGAAATTTCCCCCTGCGCATTGTTCCCACTTATCCCCCTGCGCATGGTTCCCACTTTCAAATCTGGGAAAAAAAAAAAAAAGTTGGGAAAATTTTTTTTCCCCAAAAGTCGGGAAAAACCTAACCTAACCTAAAAATGGGGAAAAAAAAAAAAGTTGGGAAAATTTCCCCAAAAGTGGGGAATTTTTTTTTTCCCCAAAAGTCGGGAAAAACCTAACCTAACCTAAAAATGGGGAAAAAAAAAAAGTTGGGAAAATTTTACTTAACTTGAAATGGATGTTATTCAGCTCCTGAGTGGCTTGACACTCATTTCTTATGAAGGCTGAGTAAGCCTTGCCGGTATTTTATTTTGGGTTTAAAATAAACACTGAAACGGGAAATAATTTCTGACAACTTCGGTGGGATTCTAACTCGAGATCTCGGCATGGAATGCAATCTATAAAGAAGGATGTGTGTATGTATGTATGTATGTATGTATGTATGTATGTATGTATGTATGTATGTATGTATGTATGTATGTATGTATGTATGTATGTATGTATGTATGTATGTATGTATGTATGTATGTATGTATGTATGTATGTATGTATGTATGTATGTATGTATGTATGTATGTATGTATGTATGTTCCCTATACTCATAAACCGCTCATCCGATTTTGACGAAATTTTCAGGAAACATGTAACATATTCTTAGAACGAATCCTGTGAAGTTTGATGGTGATCAAATAAACAATGGTTCTCAATTCTCAATATTTCAGCAACGAGGTCGGTAAATTTTGAAACCACCCAATAGAAGAAGACCATTATATTCAACTACAATACATAATCTTAGTTGCAAATATACATTTACATTAAAGATTCATATAAAATGCATGCTCACAAGTAGACACATGTAAGTTCACGCTTACAAATGCTGCATGTGTACCTACTCATAATTTAAAATCCAAATCTAAAATGAACAACCCAGTAACTTTTACTTTACGCCAACTTGAAATGGATGTTATTCAGCTCCTGAGTGGCTTGACACTCATTTCTTATGAAGGCTGAGTAAGCCTTGCCGGTATTTTATTTTGGGTTAGAAATAAACACTGAAACGAGAAATAATTTCTGACAACTTCAGTGGGATTCTTACTCGAGATCTCGGCATGGAATGCAGTTACTCTACCAACTAAGCTATAGACCGGACTTTTTACAAATATGGTGGATCGATATCGGTTTGGTTAGGGGTAAGCAACCTGCGGCTCACCAGCCACATGCGGCTCTTTGGGTGTGAAGTTACGGCTCTTTAGCTTCATACGCAAATATAAAAAAAACACAGAATTATACTTCTGATCGAAAAAAACTAAATCGTTCTGAATCGATTAACGATCTCTCCGCTACTTGTACTCGCTTTTCACCCCCCACCCTCCCCCCAACTACAATATAAAAACCCAATCTTCAATGAACATAAGCCCTGCAACTCTTGCCGACCTTCCCTGAAACAGGGGTGACATTGGCAAAGTGAACCATTTTTTACAGTATGGGTGGTCAGCCTCATACCAACCTATAAGTCAAGGAAAAACTTTGAAATTTGTAAATTGTAATTTTTGGCTCTTCCGACTCAAAAGGTTGCCGACCCCTGGCCTAGACAAAAGTTCCAAATTAAAAAATGTTATTCAAGTATTCCAAGTTGAATTTTAGAAATGTAAGAAAGCTTTTATATCCCGCACTTATAAAAAATACGATAAACAAAAGTTCGTAGGTCACAACTAGAAGACCATATTGAAATATATTATTATTATGAAAACCTTTTATTGAAACATACTTTTAATTAAAATATACATAATATAGTTGTTTTTTCAAAAAACGCATTTCTGTAAAATTATATACTCACCACAAATTTAAAGATCGTTTTTTTCTCGGCGGTTAAACGTCTTTCTTCTATGTAACAATGGTCCAAAGCAACCAAGATAAACAAAATGTTTGCCTTTTACCTAACCCGGCCGTGCGACTTACAATTTTGTTGTCAATAGAAAATGTTCCGTGTGCACTACCTAAAACTTTCACTTATTGAAATAATGGATAGAGCACATTTTAAATGTGGGGAAAAAATGTGAATTCACTTGGCCGGGATAAAGACAGGACAGGGAGTCAAAAATTCAACATAAATTAAACACTTTCATGGAGATAGTTGAAAAAACACTTAAGTGCATCATATTGTATGAAGCATTTTCCCCAACTGCATACGTTTCACAGTGCGGTTACATTGAAAAATATTCCTGATTGTTTGGAATACATTTATTTCTTCACTTTGCTCAAAGAGTATAGTGAATTTTATAGATTAGTTCTTTAATTGTATGATTATAAAATTTAATGTATTGTTTATATTCTTTTCTTTATATTCTTTTCTCGTTCCTTGACTTATAGGTTGTTATGCGGCTGACCACCCATAATATAAAAATTGGTTCACTTTGCCAATGTCACCCCTGTTTCAGGGAAGGACGGCAAGAGTTGCAAGGCTTATGTTCATTTGAGATTGGGTTTTTATATTGTAGGTCCACATGCGGCATGTGTTAGCGCGAAATTATACATATCTGCTTGTGGGAATGCATTTAGTATAAATCTTAAATGATATATATCTTTGCAGCTTAGATTAGATTAGATTAGATTAGTATAGGTCAATATGCATCTGACCAACTATAAATAGAAAATGGTTCACTCTGCCAATGTCACCCCTGTTTCAGGGAAGGTCAGCAAAGAGTTGCAGGGTGTATGTTCATTTGAGATTTGGGTTTTTATGTTGTAGGTTCACACGCAGAATGTGCAAGTGTGAACTTATACGTGTCTGCTTGTGGGCATGCACTTAATGTGAATTCCAAATGTAACAATTATATCCATGCAACTTAGAATAGATTAGATGAGTGACGTTACATAGCCGATTTTTTTATCTTAAATATAAATGGAGCACCGCAATCGATTTTCCCTATGCTTGGCTCTGCTGCTTAACAGTTGTACCTAGACCTTTTTTTTTAGAAAACGTGAAGATTAACCTAGAGATAAATTGTGTAAAGCTTGATTCCGATTAGCACACTTTTTTTTTTGATCCTGTTGTTTCCTCTTTTATCTGTAGAAAAAAATTGATACCACATGCCCAAATGGCGTAGTGAAACACGCCGGGTACTGCTAGTATTATATATTTATAATTATTAAACATTTATCATAACATCCCACAATAATAATGTTTACAAATCCATGTAGCGTCCCAGCCTGTCATATGTGTATTTATTGAATCGCATTCTCATATCATCTTGTACCTCTGATTTCTCGTCAAACAGGATATGTGATAAAAATGGTAGCAGTCTTGCCCTTGATAAGGTTCAGCCAGCTAACGGTGTTCCTTACTGGACATCGGTCATGTTGGGGCAGTCCAGTCATAGTCTATTAGAAGTCACTATAGTTCAGCCAAAGACTCTCGAAGCATCCGCAATCCACAACAGATCATGGATAGCATCACTTAAAGAAACACGAGGTTAACTGTATAATAAAAAATGTTATTGGCGCCTCAGAAAATGGTAATGTTTTATATTGCAGTTAAATGACTTTTGATTGATTACAAAATTATCCTCGGTGGACTTTTAAATGTGTGTAATACTTACACATATCTTGTAATGTTTTATGCAAATTTCCGAAAAACATCTCGTATAAAAATGTGGTAATCAAAAGGAAAATATTTATTAATAGAAAGATTATTAAGATTAGATGAAAAGGTTGTTCTGGGTAGGCTTTCAAATCATCTGTCAGATATCTAGTTGTAAAAATTCTGTAGTCTTTGGCACAAAAAGGTATAAAAAGAAGGATGATTTCGAAATGTCACAAGGCTTATGTATTGTGATCCAATTTCATTGTTCCAGAGAAAAGTAAAAACATGCAAAAGGATATCGCACGTTTAATAATAAAGAGCAATAACTCAAAAAACATGAATGTTGGGAAATGACGTTTAAAGTTCAGACAACCAGTACAACTTGTATGGGATGAAAAAGGCGGCCGATGTTTTATCTCGGTCATATTCGTCCAAATTGAACGGCTGTCGCATTCTACCTATTTTTCTCGCATTGTTCTTGCGTTTTATTACAAAATCTCGATTTTCCCAATTTTCGAGTTATTTCTCTTTATTATTAAACGTGCGATATATGAGTCACAAAAAAAAAAAATGTGTAAAAAATCAAATAAATGTAACGATCCAATACCCCCAAAAATTTTTTTATCAAATAAATAATGTGATTAATTTAAACAACGCCTTTTATCAATTATTTTTTAGGAAAATACTTACAAACTTAATCTTTTCCGTTATTTTTTTTTTGTGTTATCGAACCCAAAACAAAGCCACAAAAAGGTGACGTGGTGTCGAACGTGCGTGTAGTTATTAGCATTTAAATCGATCGGAAACAATAAAATACTAACGGGAATCTTTATTAATATGAAAACACCAAATTGAAAAGCAGGTGCCTCGAAAGGCCACACATGATAATCTCTGCGAGGTACAAAAAACCCACCGACATCTAAATTAAAAGACCCGGAGAAGGTTGAAACTGTGGTCCCTTTTTTACACGCATACCAGGAGTTGATGCCGGATGTGAGCAGTTATGGAGGCTGCGAGGGTAATGGCAACTCGATGCAGGGATGTAATATAATTTAAGGTTACATCTTTGCTGTGTTTCAGTTCTGAGAAATAAGATGAGGTTTTGTAGGATGGGAATCAAAGGAAAGAGGATGGTGTCTAAAAAATAAATTCCTTGTGTGAGCAAGGATCCTGAAAAATATTTGTGTCTTGCGAGTGTTAAGGTATAGCTGTAAAGGTACCTAGACATTTCTTATAGATGATAATGGTGGAATGCTTACAAAAAATAAATCTTGCGCGTAAAAAAAAACAGTAGTTGATAAATTAAGAAAAAACATAAATTTGGACCGATTTTGAAATTTTTTATTGGTTTTGATAATTAAAAAAAGTACACATCCTAACTTATGTCACGTTATTTATGTAAAATAGGTCCCGAACCGCGACATGCGACCCCTTCGGACATAACGCAGGCAAGAAGTTACACAACATGTGTAGCTTAGTTGTTTTTGTTTTGCCAACATTTGTTATGAAGTTTTCCCGGTATTTTCTAATTTTTCATTCTGACAATCTTTTCTTTACTTCCAGTCCTTAGATCTATTTTTTCGCATTAAAAAAAAACATTCGAGTGAAATATTTCTGCATAAAAGGGAAGAGGATGCGCTTCGCGTGTAAATATTTTCTCGCAATTTTTTGTTCCTTTAGCCGAGTGAGGTAATGCATAAAAAATACTTCAAAGGAAAAGGTCCACAGACAGTGTGTCTAAGACGAGTCCCAAAAAACATCTGCCATTTTTTATTGCGAATGATTTTTTGTGTATAAATTCCACATTTATTTTATTTCCTAGTCCGAGATAATGATGCAATAGGATACAGTAACCCAAGTATAAAATACTACGTTAGAACTCAATCAAAGCGTTTTACTAAAATCTATCGAAAGTCAAACGTTCCCTAGAGGTACTTATTTTAGTTTTTATGCACTTTTTGGATAAACGCTACGGTTGAGTTCTATGCTTGGGGTAGGTACAGTCATCGCTTTACACGGCCGGGACCAATTTTAAACAGAAAAAATGAAGAAGGTTCATCTTGAAATATTCCGTTGAAAATTGGTCGTAATCGTTAAAGTCATGGATGTTCATTGGGAGATGTTATCTCGCACATTATGCTAGAGTTGTAGAGGTAGTGTAAATAATAATAATCTTATTGTTTACCTAACGCGTGAGGAGATTTTACTGGATAGCTAAGGTATGTAAGTAATTTTTTTTTTTTTTTTTTTTAAGAAATCCTGTGCGGGAGACTCCCTAGATTCTAAAGACTCTAGGGGTCTATGACACTTGTTGTAGTGCCGCAGAGGTGTACGAGCTTGGTCGTCGCTACAAAGCGCCAATACTCAAGCAAGACCCAGTTGCTGTAAGGCTGGATGGACCTTTTGGTGACCGGTCATTGGTAAAGGTTTATGAATTTTTCAACCCAGCGAAGAGCACATTCGAAATATTAATGGTATATTTTTGTGCTCCGCCGGGATCTGAATCCACAACCTTCCATTTACGAGTCCGAAGTGTTGCCACTACGGACTACGGACCGTTACTTATCACACTTTTCCAGCGTACAGAATAGAAACATTATGTAAACTTTTCAGGACTGATCGAATTTTTAAACAGGTAAATCTCATTAGCAGAAGATAAAAAAAAATACTTTTTTCTAATCCCATTTGGTAATTTACTAATTACAAAACGGCTAACGCAATCACAATGCCATACATTTCTACACCCGTTGCATAATGTTACATTATGCAACCGGTAACCGTGTTAAAATGAACATGTGCGCATGCGCATTGTCAGAATTGGAACCATTTTTTAATTTCAAATGTCAACCTTGTATGGGGGTATGAAGACCTGTCAATCCAAGATGGCCGCAAGCGATCAGCTGATTAGGCTTCATACAATATTAGTGATATTCGGTAGGTAGGAATTACCGTGGGGATGAGACTTTCAGCCCTGTTCAGATGAAAATAAATAATATAATTAATTAAATAATACACTGTTTTAATTCACTAAATTTTATTTTAAAAAAGTCAAACGTTTTCGCCTAAAAAGGCATCATCAGGGCAATGACAATTACAAATAAAAAAAATAAAATTTAGTGAATTAAAACAGTGTATTATTTAATTAATTATACAATGGACTTTCACTGTGTGAACTACCAAACCCTAAAAAATATTGAAAATAAATAAGTATATTTTATGTGTAGAGTCAAATAAAAATTGTTAATAGTGCTAAAATTTATCGAATTTATTTATCGGATTGCTCCAAATAAAGCTTTCCTTTTTTCAATGGAAAATAAAAGGCTTGAAAGGAAAACAATACAAAAAATTTCACCGCAAAAAATAAACAAACTCAAAAAGTTACTTGGTTAATAGGTGAGTATGAGGTTGATCACCTATGCTGTACAAATTTGGTTCACCTGCCAATACAACTGCAGGGCATATGTTTATTTGAGTTTTGGGTTTGAATGTTTAAGCTTATATGCAGGATGTAAAAGCGCGACCTTATACATATGTGTCGGCTTGTGGGCATGAATTCAATATGAAACCTAAATATAATTTATTTTTACAACTTAGGTTAGATTAGATAATCGAAGGGAATGATAAATCACACGTTTTGACAAAGGTAAGGTTTTAATTACTTCAAATGGACGAGTACATTATAATGACTATTATTCACTATTTTGTTAATTCTCAAATGGTCGTAGAAAAAGTATTGTATGCCACTGCACGTAATTAGTCTTTGTAACACTCGTGCTTTCTATTGTGCCATTCGGCTGCGCCTCATGGCACAAACTAGCACTCGTGTTAAAAAGACTATCATTACTTGGCAGTGGCATAAATAACTATTATTTTGGTTTTTAGTCTATTAAAAGAATAGTATATTTAATCCTGCTTTGTATTTTTTTTACACACTCTTCTCTCATATTTAATACTAGTTAAGTTTTTGTATTATATTTTGGAGAGATTTTTTCATTTGTATATTATTTTCACTTGATATGCATTCAATAACTTTTTTATACGTTCTGCTTTAGCATCGTAAAACATCTGAAAAAAGCAGAAAACCGTTGAAATACCACAAATCGATAGAAAAAAACTGTCAAAATTAATCTTCTGACCAATTAGGATGAAATAACAAGAAATTGGTGATACGGAGATAGAAAACGATATTTCGACCGCAATTTTTCTAATTTGACGTTTTCCTTCATGATAAATTAGGCACTTTATTTCCAACAACCGGTCAATTGGCGGTTGGAACGTTTGTTTTCATTTTGATAAGTTTTTTTGACACAAAAAGGACACCTTTTTTCAGATATCCTCATAATTATCTTTATTTCTACCTGTTCCATTATCACAGAAAGAAAAATAAGAGCGTGTAAAATTACAAGGTATAACATAAAGTGTGGATTATTTTCACGATAGGACTTATGGATATTTTAAATATTTTGATTTGTACTTATATCTTTCTGATCTTATAGATTATCATTTGAAAGCATAAAAAATTGTGAGTAAATGCATAGATCTAGTTGAAAAGATTCTCCGTGTCAAAGTCAATATTGAAACGAACACTCCTACACAACAATAATTCAATATAGTATGAAAGCTTTTAGTTTATTTATGTTACTTCCCAGAAATTTGAGAAAAGCCACCGCATCTTCACAAGCTGTGGACAGCAATTTGGCAACAGTGTAAATCCCTTCAATATCTTGTAAATGCACAATACTCCACATATTATGGTGTCGCCTTCCGTTTTTCTTCATGCAGACTATTTGCATTCTTTGATTTGATTTTATTTTTGTTAATAATGCAGAAAATTCATTTCTTTAGCATTTTGTTGTTGTTAAGAGCGCTCTCGAATATTTTTAATTTTAAAATCTGCGTTCGCTCAATACCTATCTATGCCACAATGGCGTGCTCGGAGCTCTTCCTTTGTAGTTTTTGAAAGGTACGTATATTAACTTATAATATCTGTGGACTAGAAATTATTTTAACCAAAAAAGACATATATATATATGTCTCAACTTACTTACGAAAATGGTCATTAGTAATAAAAATAACAAAGAACTTCACAGTAGCATTTCATTAGTAATAAAAATAACAAAGAACTTCACAGTTGCATTTCCATGTGTACAAAAAACTCGGCACAACGAAAAAAAATCTTGAATGTTGGTGCCATTTCAAATAACGGCTGCCGACTAGACCGGAAATAACTAGAGTTGACAGATAACACACGTTATAAATATTGTGATCGCCAAAGTCGTGGCAATATTTCATATTTCATATTTTAACTTTATCACTTATAACCACTGCAACGTGTGACAGGAGAGAAACGCAAGTGGTAGCATGTCGCTGCCTTTGTTCTTGTTTGCCTTAGAGACCATTAAGCTAATTTTACATGAGCAATTTTTGCATGTGTACTGGACCAATGTGTCTTATGAAAACAGGAAATTGATTTCAAAAATATTTAAAACAACTCTCACATTACGAATTTTACGCTTATTCTTAGCTCAGATTGTGAAGAATTTTATTCTTATGACAACTGCAGTATGTATCAAATCAGCACGTTAGTTTCCGCTCCTCTATGTTATTACTCATAGTAGCTTGCAGTACACTTTTTGGCAGCCATTTTTTTATGCCGGTCAGATAGACTCAACCTTTTCCATTCTTCAATACCAAAACTAAAAATGTTCAACAATAAATCAATAGTTTCGCAAATTATATTTTTAGTAATAATAATATCAGGATGATTTTTGCGAGCGCTGTTTTTGTGTAAATCACACCCCAGCGAGCTTGGTCGTCGCTAAAGAAAGCGTCGATTCTCAATCAAGACCAAGTTGCTGTAGGGCTGGATGAACTTTGGTGACGGGTCTTGGTAATGGTTTGTGTATTTCCACTTTATTAATTCATTAGAACTTTGAAAAACATTAAATAAAAAAAAAACAAGTTTGTAGTTACTCGTAAGCGTAACTACATAATATGTTATGGATATGTGAAGGTTCCAAGGAATTTTCTGAAAATAGTGGTCAATATAGTGCATACACGCAGTATTTCTTAGTAAATATTTAGTTTTTCACATACTGTAAAATTGCATTTACTTCCTCGCAATTTCGCTTTCTTGATGACTAGAATTATTTTATTTTTTGCGTAAGATCCGCAGGATGAAGAATGTCGACCGATTATTTCTAAAATAGTAATGATAAATTTCTAAGTTAAGTATCAAAGTCTTAATCTAAATTAAAGTTGCAAAGATATATATCATTTCAGATTCATATTAAATGCATTCCCACAAGCACACACATAGAAGTTGAGCATAAGCCCTGCAACTTTTGCCGACCTTCCCAGAAGCAGGGGTGACATTAGCAAAGTGAACCATCTTTGTACAGTATGGGTGGTCAGCTTCATACCAACCTATAAGTCAAGGAATGTATTATTAAGAAATTGTTGATTGCAAAAAATAATATTTTTGTAAAAATGTAACATGGAAAATCGTCAAATGTAATCGCTTCGAAAATGTTGCATATCACTTGCCGATGAAAAAAAAGTTTTTTATGAGACAGTTTTAGCTAAAAAAAAAAAGTGATGCAGATCCCGTCCTCTGTGAGCGTTGGCGCCCGACTGCGGTTTTACCCCGGGAATCTCGCATTTAAAAGCCATTTGTAAAATAATAATAGAAAATAGATCTTATGAGATAAAAAATTTGAAAAAAATTAAAACTAAGCTCAAGATTATATTGTTCAATATTTGAAAATAACTGGGTACAAATAACCATTTTTTGAGATTTTATTCGAAGATACAATGTACACTTTTTTGTCAGTTTTTGCTTCTAGATTTTTTTTTTTAATTCAGTTTTCTTCATCTCAATCACATTTTAAATCACACCACCAACTAAAACAGGATATAAAGTATATTTGTATTTTTTTTTCAGATTTCAAAATACCACCAATTTACAGAAAAACTGGTTCAAAAATTGTATGTTTTCCACTTACCGCAAGAAGGTGTTGGTAATTTTTATTTTTTCAAGTAATAAAAGCGTTTATAGACATATATTATTTGATGCATATTGCAAATGAAATGTTTAACTAACACTTAAAGTTATCAAAATTTTATATTTGTCCATATTTATTGAAAAAAAACCACGTCAAAAACTGTGTTTTCGAGAAATTTCCTAGCACCCTCTTAATAACACTGCCTGCACAGATTATACTATTCTGATTTCATTAAGAACCTTAATAACACATTTTTTTCTAAAATAACTTATGTAGTTCTCTTAGTTCTAAAAATATCACGCGATGATCAACAAAAGCTGTCAAAAAATAAATGACTGATTTTTTTTATTATGTACAAATTATATATGAATTCGGTATTAATTAGGTGAATGTATTATGTGAATTTGCATTATAACGCTTAGATCAACCTGACTTAAAAATCTATATTTATTCTGATATGTCCCAGTTTGTTGCAGTTGTTTCTTGTCTTGTCTTGTATCCTGCCGCCATTCATCTAGGGGTAGCCGGTACCTCCACACAAGTGCCTCCACTTGAATCTGTCCTTGCATACTTCTTTCATCTCATCTAATTTCATCACTCTTTTCATGCATGCTCTTCTCTTGTTTCCACTCTGTAAATTCCATTCATTCGCAATCTCACTTATCTGATCAATCCATTCTTTCTTAGGTATTCCCCTTCCACGCTTACCTATTACATTCCCTTTATACACTTTTTTGTCTGCCGGTCTTCATTCATCCTTTCAATATGTCCAAACCATCGCATCACACTTCTTTGAACTTTCACTTTCACGCGTTCTTTTACTTCTCATTCATTCAGAACCCATTCGTTTCTCACTCACCTTCATCCAAAGTATTCAGAAAGAGCGCCTATTTCATTATGTAGCACTACTTTAAATGAATGCGATGTTGCCAATATTTGATCCAAGGCTTTGTCCGTCCAGGATATGGCCATGGCTGAACACCAAGGACGTAAGAGATCTACGCTACAATGACTACCTTTGTTCAAATATTGTTCTTTGTGAACAGGATTCGGGATCCGGGACTTCATAAAGAACACCGCTGTTCCTTCAGGATGATAATATGGAAGCCAACAGTATCCCAACTAAACAACATTACGTTTAAACTCAACCATGCAGATACGAGGACTACCTACCGCCGCTGATTAGCGGGCGGTAGAAGCTCTGTTTATTTTTTGTAATTTTTTTTCTAATTAAAACTGTGTTCTAGTGATTACAATATTTTAAAAGTTAACCAGCAGTTCAGATGCTTACGCAGTGCAATTAAACACAGTGAATGCGCCTACAAATAAACAATCCAAAATAAAATAAAAAATTCCATAACCTCTAATTTTTGACAAGTGACATCGCGGCAAAGTGCTTGCAGTGGGTAGGTACCTACTTACTCGCCTGCATGACAGAAACAGACGCGCCAGTGCTATGTCCAGTGCAGAGGTACTCCCTGCAAGTACTTAAAGATATAATAACTAACACTGTGCCGCGAGTGCAATGTCGAACAAAAGAGTGGCCAAACATTGTGCTGAGGAGGCGCGTGAGGCGCAGAAAACGAGGAGGGCGACGGCTGAACTACTCAGCCCCGCCAGTGACAACTCCTGCTGTTTGTTCAGTGCATTGTGAGGATCTTGCTTCCACATCCAGATCTTCAGTGGCACCTTCATCGCCGAGCTCCCTGCTGACCAGCGGGAGACATCAGCAAATTCTGGAGAGGAAGATCAATCTTGGATGCTGGAATGCGAGATCTATCGCCAATAAAGTGGATGACATTTGTGAATTATGTAAAAGCCATGACCTTGGCATCCTCGCACTGACAGAGACGTGGCATGAGAGCTACCACTCAAGTGCCATGAAGAGACTGCGTGCACTGGGGTTCGCGACATTTGAGGAAGCACGGGCAAGGCCACATCATGGAAAAGGGACAGAGAATATTTCCTGGACCAACCATGGCGGAGTTGCGTTGCTAGTGCGTCCAGGATGTCGTGTGGAGAAGATTAACTTTTTTTCTTTCACGACATTTGAGTGCCTTGTATGTCGGGTATCTTCCGGTGCAACGCTCACAATAGCTATTGTATATCGCCCCGGCTCTAAGCCTGTTACGGCGGCGTTTTTTCATGAATTTCGGGAGCTCTTTGAAGTTTTAGTAACTCGTAATGAGATGTTTCTGATAGTGGGGGATGTTAACGTCAGGCTTGAGCGCAGAGATGACACCAATTGTGTTACTCTCACTGCCTTGCTTGCGGACTATGGCTGCAGACAGTGGGTAGATGCTCCCACTCATGACGCGGGTGGCCTACTGGATGTGGTCATCACTAGACAGGAGGATGCTCCTTTGAAAACAGAGGTAAGAGATGTGGGTTTGTCGGACCACAGGTTGGTGGTGGTACGTTTAAATCTAGGACGACCTGTTCCTGTATACAGGAAAATTACCTCCAGGTCCTGGAACAAATTTAAGATCGATTTCTTCAAAATGGATTTATCTCTATCGCCGATCTGTTGTCCGGAAACCTACGTCTCAATGCACCCAGACACATTAGTTGGGCTGTACAATGACACCATGAAAAGTTTAATAAATCTGCATGCTCCCATTACAATCAAACATGTTAGGGAGCGGAATAGTGCTATCTGGTTTGATAGTGAATGCAGTGCGCTGAAACGCAAAATGCGACAAGCAGAGCGTAATTTCAGGAGCGGCAAGCCAGGTAGCACTAGAGAAATGTGGATAATTGCACAGGGTCTGTACAGGTCAGCTATCCTCCAGAAAAAGTCCCAGCATTATTGTACCATTATTGCTAGTGAAAAATGTCCACAGCGTTTATGGAGACTTCTGGAGAACGTGTCTGGTGGTGCCCGGGCCGGTGCGGGTCCGGTGACGACTGCTGGTGATCTCGCTGCTTACTTTCAAAGTAAAATACCGACCAGATATTCTCCCCTAGGGGTTAGTCCTGGTTCTCTGGGACTTTTGTGTAATTCACAGCTTGAAGTGCTTGGGCTGACCTCTATTGAAGAGGTGACGCGAGTTGTAGCGGGATCGCCAAATAAGCAGTGTGATCTGGATCCTGTGCCGACGTGGGTACTAAAAGAGTGCATTCTTCTAGTGGCTCCATTTATTGTTAGGTTTATCAATGGATGCCTAATGGATGCCACTATCCCCTCCTTTTTAAAGGAAGCGCAAATAACGCCAATATTAAAAAAGCCAAATCTCGATCCTAACGATCTCTCCAATTTCAGGCCGGTGTCAAACTTACCGTTTCTGTCTAAGGTACTGGAGCGCATTGTCTCTGATCGGCTGGTATCTTATCTGAGTGCTAACGATCTGATGCCTAAGAGGCAATCAGCCTATCGAAAATATCATTCGACTGAAACTGGCTTACTGACGGTGGTCTCAGATCTGATATCGGCAGTGGATTGCGGAGATCTTGCTCTCTTAGCGCTTCTGGACATGAGTGCGGCGTTTGACACCGTATGTCATGATATTCTGATAAGGAGGTTGGAGGGTTCGTACGGCTTGAGGGATAAGGCGCTGGCGTGGTTCTCCTCCTACTTGGCGGATCGCAAGCAGGTAGTGCGTACTTGTGACTGTGTCTCACCTTCCTATTCGCTGATCTCCGGGGTGCCGCAGGGGTCTGTACTGGGACCGATCCTGTTTATTTTATACACTGCTGACATTGAGAGTATAGTTGAGAAATGGGGCCTCATTACACATGCATATGCAGATGACTGGCAAATTTACTCTCAGTGTCAGCCACATATGGCACAAACTCTCAGTAACAGGGTGGCAGCTTGCATTGCGGAGATTGGTGAATGGATGACAAGCAATGGCCTAATCCTTAACATGGGTAAGACAGAAGTGATGTGGGCGGCTACAACCAGGCGTGATCATCTTTTGACAACTCGAGTACCACTCTCCATTGGGGGAGAGCTGATTCAGCCCTCCGACTCAGTCAGACTTCTAGGAGTCACACTGGATCGGAACCTCACAATGGGAGAGCAATTGAACTTGACTGTATCTTCCTCATTTTTTGAACTTCGCCAGATAAAGGCGATCAGGAGATGTTTACCGTCGGGAGCAGTCAAGACCCTGGTTAATGCCTTTGTGATGTCACGAGTTGACTATTGCTCAACGCTGTACATAGGTCAGCCGAAAAAGCAGTTCAACCGTCTTCAGTCTGTGCTGAATTCAGCGGCAAGACTCATATTCGGGATGTCTAAATTTACTCGCATTACTCCATTGTTAGGGAAACTGCATTGGCTTCGTTTTCCGGAGAGGGTGGTCTACCGTGTTTGTCTGATGGTGTATAAGGCTGTAAATGGTACAGCTCCTTCATATTTGGCTGACATGTTTACACCCGTTGAGAGGGATTTGAGGCGCCAAACGCTCAGATCTGCAGGGGATGGCGTGGTGGACTTGGTTCAGCCACACCGTCAGACACGCACTAATTTTGGGGACCGTGCTTTCCGGTTTGCGGGACCAATGGAGTGGAACAGACTGCCACCTAATGTGAGGAAGGCAAAGACTGTTGGTGTCTTTAAAGGAGCACTAAAGACACATCTTTACAAGAAATCTTATCCGTGATTTGAGAGGGCCCTTGAGGTGTGACACACACAAAAACGGCGCTCTTTAATTATGTGTACATTAAAATAAATTATCCTTATATATATATGGCGTTTTACTAAAACTGTTTGACATCTACGACACTCACTAGAGGTGTTCTATCAATTTTTATAATCTTCTGGTAAAACGACACGGTTGAGCTGAAATGTAAAGTTGTATGCTTGGGGTACAAGCCGCTACCTGCTCAAGTGGGACTTCTATGGAATTTGTCCTTACCTGTACAACAAAAAGTGTTTACCCAGAACGTGGAAATATGCTCACATGTTAACAGCCCTTGAGCATCCCCAGGAATATCTGATGTGATTGCATGTTTTTGTAAGTTCCTTCCTATGCATTATTTTCATATTTCAAATGCTTTTATACCATAGGAGGAGGTAAGATGGATGGAATATCTGAGGAAATAGTAACATCTGTGACAACAGACAGGGAAAGGGAGATGTAAGTACGTAAAACAATACTAATTGAATGACATACAAACTTATTTTTACAAATTATCTAGGAAGATATTTATTCAATACACCTACGTCCTATAAACATATCTCGTGGCAACCAATATAAATGCATGGGATGACACTAGAGAGACTGAAGATAAAAAATAAATCATTTTCTTACTTTGTAACAATTCAAAACACGTGTTTTTCACATTGTTTTCAGAAATTCTCATAAATCAATTATTCTTCCTTATTACCAGAAAAGGATCAATAAATTTTACGAAAGACGGAAATGAAGTAATGCTTTGCTACTGACAAGTTTGCAATAATCCCTTCAGGCATTTTAGTGTAAAATTTATGAGGAAGTAATTTATGGCACGTTTTCCTTGGATGACAAAAAAGAAACAGGAAAGGACGTGAATTTATGCAGGATTTTTCTTTTGTGAGGTCACGTAGGAAATACCGACAAAGAGCGAGTTTTTGGAAACCTTCCTTCCATTCCTATTTTTTTTTTTGAAAAATAATAAAACACACAAAAACTGTGGCATTTTTGAAACGTTGAAATACCAGTGTTTTGTTGTATTTCCTCATTCATCTTTTAATTCTATTGTTTACTTTAAAATCTTAGACATTTAATAATAATATCTATATAACTAACTAGAGTTCTCGATTAGTACACAGTTTATAAGTCCGGTATTTTGAACATTAGCTGATGTGACTTCTCATAAAAAAGCTACCCAACGATTGACATAAGTACCTACGTCCTTTTCATTTACTATAAAGTCGCTATGCAATTGTTGAAAATACCGGGCCTTATTATTGTGAATGTTGATTCCAATATATGATTCCAACTAGATTGTGGATCGATTTGACTTTTATGTATTTTTATATTATTTTGTTATTTGTAATATGAGCTTATGCTTATCAAATTCTCAAGAATCTTCACAAAGAAGGAAAACATTTTTACGCACAGTATAAAAGTAGCGTGACAGTATGGTTACTTCTTACTAGCGAAACGTACGAAAGTCTTATCTATCATGGCTTTGTAAGTTTTATTCACTTACAATTACAACTACCTTTTCGGCAGTCAATTTTCAAAATTAGCATTTATTATATAAGTTTAGATGAATGGCAATAACATTGGTATACTTTTGTTTGTTTCTTCCGTTGCGTTGTAGGCACTCGACTTTTCATGTGAACGAGACCCGGTAGATAAAGTACAATAATATGCTTGTATGTATTTACCGGCAGCACCTTGGCATTAGCCTTGAAGCCTCCCCCACCCCCCCTCCCCCCACACAAACCGGCATCGCCAGCAAGTTTAACTTCCGCATCGGAACAAACGCAACCGACTGTTCCACAGTTTACAAGAAATACGTGCTGTGTAAAACCGAGCCGTTTTCATTTATAAATCGATGATATAATGTGTATTCTGCTCTACTTTGTGCTCTTGGTTTATTCTTTTTATAAATTTATGGGCATACTAAGAAGTAAAAGTGTTATTCAGATTCATAAGTACACTAAGCACGTAAAGACGGGATGAAAAAAGACCACCTTCTCCAACTAATATCAAAGAGGTAAATGGAGGGACGCGAAAGGCACGGTAGGAGATAGCTGTTCTGCCTGAGAAACTTAAGGATTCGACGACCAGTCCGTAGTCTAGTGGTTAACACTTCTGACTCGTAAATGGAAGGTTGTGGATTCGAATCCCGGCGGAGCACAATTTTGTTTTTTTAAAACATTTACATTTTCAAATACGCTCTTCGCTGGATGAAAAATTCACTAAAGGTCCATCCAGCCTTACAGCAACTGGATCTTGCTTGAGAATTGCCGCTTACTACAGCGACGACCGAGCTCGCACAGGGCTCTTGACGTGTGATACACACAAAAACCGCTATCACCACATATATCATTCTAATATTATTATTATTGATATTTCCTTGACTGATAGGTTGGTATGCGGCTGACCACCCATAGATACTGTAAAAAATGGTTCACTTTGCCAATGTCACCCCTGCTTCAGGCAAGGTCGACAAGAGTTGCAGGGCTTATGTTCATTTGAGATTGGATTTTTTAAATTGTAGGCCCACATGCGGTATGCGTTAGCGCGAAATTATGCGTGTCTGCTTGTGGGAATGCATTTAATATGAATCTCAAATGATACATATCTTTGCAACTTAGATTTAGATTTAGATTTAGATATTGATACGGTGAAGCTGTTCCGCATGGCTCATGACATGGGCATGTCCACCGAAGTGATCTCCAATATCGGGAGAACCCGACAGGGCACATGAGGAAGAAGAAGAAATGACTACCTGTACACTAACGGTGCTATTCTTAGACATTTTAGTCGTCCGTTGAGCCCACGCTTTGACAAACGAATGATGCATTTGTATGAAGACCTGTCAATCCAAGATGGCTGCAAGTGAACAGATGATAAGTCTTCATTCAAATACTACCAAAATTTGGTAGGTAAGAATGACCGTGGTGATGAGACTTCTAGCCCAGGCATTATTAGTTTCTCAAAGCGTGGGCTCAACGTACAACCAAAATGTCTAAGAATAGCACTGTAAGAAGCTTCATACATTTTTTCGCTTACAATGAATTAATATTGGGTAACTTACTCGCGTATACCAATGAAAAATGTATCTTATATTAGAGAAGGTACTTCAGTATGTGTTTTACTCAGTTGAACTGTGAAAGAGAGTCGTTTATAAGAAATGGGCATCGTGTCTTCGGCATCTGACACTTAAAACAACAAGCAAGTAATGAGACGAGTAATGGCGACACACATGCAAGCCGATTATACGAGTATCGATAATATTTATTTTAATTACTCGCAAAGACATCGTGTACAAAATAAACAAATTCCATGCCTTTTACTGATACACGGACAAAACAACATGGTTCAAGATAAAAACATTGTCTAAAGAAGAGCATAATAATCTATAATCTAAATTGCAAGGATATATTCATTTAAAGCTCTCAGATGTATGCCCACAAACCAACACGTGCAGTTCGCGCTTACAAATGCTGAATGCGTACTTACAAATAAAATTCGAACCTCAAATGAACATAAGCCCCACAACTTTTGCCGACCTTCCCTGAAACAGGGGTGACATTGGCAAAGTGAACCATTTTTTACAGTATGGGTGGTCAGCCTCATACCAACCTATAAGTCAAGGAATACGAATAATAAATTACATTTAAATATAAAAAAGAACAAAACCTTATAAAGAAATCTATACAAAAAAGTAAAAAAATTCCTATGCAAAAAATGGAGCAAATTAATACACTAAATCTAAATCTAAATCTAGATAATACACCAACATTAGAAATCTACATTGCAGATTAGCCGCCACTTCTTCGTGTCCTTGCATACTTCTTTCACTTCATCCAGAGTCATAACCTTTTTCATACAAGTCCTCCTTTTATTATGACTCTGGATATCCCATTCATTCGCTATTTCAAAGATTTGATCCTTCCATACTTTTCTCAGTCTTCCTCTACCACGACATCCATCTATTCTAGCAACATATACTTTCTTCGTCAATCTTTCATCACTCATTCTCTCCATGCGCCCGAACCATCTTAACATACTACTTTTAATCTTCACTTTCACACTTTCCCTTACACCACATTCTTCTCTTACAAAATCATTCCTCACCCTGTCACATCGTTTTTTCCCAATCATACTTCTTAGATAGTCCATTTCTACTGTATGGACTTTACTAATTTCCCTTTCACTCACCGTCCAGGCTTCACTTCCATACATCAAGGTGGGCACTAGTATACCACCGTATACTAGTATACTAGCATAATTAGAGGAAATAGAATAGGGGTTACTAAAACCAGAATGATTGACACAAAAAGGGATATGAGTTGAGGCTGACCACCAATATTGTAAAAAAATGGTTCACTTTGCTAATGTCAACCACTGTTTCAGGGAGGTCGGCAAAAGTTGCAGGGTTTATTTTCATTTGAGGTTTGGATTTTAATTTGTAAGTACCTTCACACACAGCATTTGTTAGCGCGAACTAACACGCGTTTATTTATGGGCATGCATTTTGAATCTTAATATGTACCTATATATCTCTTAGCAACTTAGATTATAGACTATTATAGACTGCTACAGAAGCCGGTATTCAAGCTGAAATAACGGTCTCGCAAAATGAATACCAGTGTTTCAATGTGTAGATACTAGTTGATAGTGAAGTTGATGATTTGGAGCGTGACGCGTTGACAAGTGTAGCAGCCGAGTCGTGCGGCGTGCGGCGTGCCACCAAGTTCAAGGCGCAGCTTTTTCTTGCATTTCTTACGGTTATTATCATTGTTTTCTTTTTCAAATTGCCATATCAATGCGATGGCAAATTACGAGCTACCCGACAGAGCATGCTGAAATATAATAATGTCTATTTATAAAACAAGTACACTATTTATGGTTAATGGAAAGAAAAAGTGTGGCTTTAAAACTGCATTTTCCACATCATAATCAAATAGTTTTTACCGAAATCAAAACAGTATGTTAATGGATTTTGCCATTAAGCATAACATGGTTTTCAAATTTATGTACGTACCTCCATGTACTTTTTATACATTTATTAAGCTTTTGTTTAGAAGTTATCGTCTGGTGGTTAAAGAAGTATCTATCTAGGTAGTAGTATGTGTCGAATACGTCTTGTGAGTTGTTTTTGTGGAACCATGTTGACGATCTTTTCCCAGTATTATCTAATCTAATCTAATCTAAGCTGCAATGATACATATCATTTAAGATTTATATTAAATGCATTCCCACAAGCAGATATGTATAATTTCGCGCTAACACATGCCGCATGTGGACCTACAATATAAAAACCCAATCTCGAATGAACATATCCTTGCAACTCTTGCCGTCTTTCCCTGAAACTGGAGTGACATTGGCAAAGTGAACCATTTTTTACAGTATGGGTGGTCAGCCGCATAACAACCTATAAGTCAAGGAACATACATGACAAATTATCATTGAAAGTTTTTTTTTTGTAGCTATGGCGAAAGAAAGAAATGTTCTTTAACTGTAATTCATGAAGTCTCCTCATTATTTAGTTTGCTGTTAAATTCGCTGTAAAATTTTACCCCGCGTCAATCAATAGTGCAGTTAATTTGTTAGATTCACAGTTTGCAATTCAGTACGCCAATAAAGTTGATTGGATTTAATATCTCCCCACAACTAGTGAAGTGTGATTGACCCCTGGACCATATCATAATATGATGACTACTGTATATAACTTATGTACCATGTTTGTATGTACTTATCTACAAACATCTTTGCTCATTAAAAAAAAAAAAATTAATTAGGCTGATTTATTTGGTGAGCGCTGTTTTTGTGTGTATCACACCTCAAGAGCCCTCTAAATTATTGCCCTCATGATTGTTTTAATTTGGTATAACAGAACCAAAGCAACTTACGATGTACTGCTATATTCCCCTTTATCAAATCTATCAATTAGGTCGTTATTCCCGTCCAATCAAAGGTCTCTTGACGACACTGAGTACGGCTGTCCTCTTCAGCGAGGACGTATGTCCTCTCTCACTAGACTCTAGAGTCTGGACAGATTAAGTCATAATAATTGACAATTGCAGATCAAAGCTTTGATGCAACGTGCAATGCGCAGGTACTAGAATGCCAACAGAGGAGCGTCTGCAAACTAGAGAGGAATATAATTCTCTCTAGCTTAATCATATCGAATGCTTACCAATTACCATATTATCCAATTAAATGTCTCTAAATGTCTCAATTATTTTTGTTACTGTTTATTTGTTGTGGGAGGGGCAGTACTGACACCGGGCACTCATTAACTTTTACTGTATATACGAGAAGGTATATACGGCCAGCTCGAGAGCTAACAAAATGAAGTTCTGATTATCGTACGAATTTTCGTATAGGATAAGTTACGTAAGTCGTAGACAAGGAGAAACAGTACGGATTGTTTGATTTTCATCAAATTTGAACTGAAGCTTTCTTTTAGCTTTGAATATTATGCTCTAACAATTGAACCATGCATTGGTCGAACGGTTATTGTATCATGGGTGGTTACATATCAGTAAAAAAAAAATAGGAGCACCTCAAGTGTGATATAGGAAAAGATACATGATGCAGAAATATACATGCGTAAGTCTGAAAGGGGGCTGGAACATTGGACCCGGAAGTATAAAAAATAAGATGACAACATTTATTTTTTATTGAACATTATCCACTTCATCCGTAAAAGTAAAGGAGTGCATGAGTATATTACCTATGTTTCGTAGCATAATGACAAAAAAACGATGATTTTCCCAACAGTAAATTGAATTGAATTGTTAGAGAATGATTATCGTAAGAGCTTACTTGTGTAGTCGTACGCAGTTGGCAATACAGAAGCACCATAGTGATGTGTTGTATTGTGTGTACTGTGTGGTGTATGGCTGCCTTTTGAGGTTCAATTGGACTAAATTAATTGTAATTGTGGGAGGAATGCTCCTCTGCGGGGCCCAAGTAGTGAGCGCTGTAGACCTCACGTACTGAGATGGTACCCACAGGGAATTATCATCATACATACTGCTTACTCACTAATTAAGTCCTTTCCTAATCATGGATCATTACAGTTATATTAATGGAATCTGCTGAGAATGCATGAAGACAGTCATGAATGTTGAGGATATGAAAGGGTGTGTGAAGGCAGAAAAAAGTTGAGACACATCTGTGGAGGAACTGGCCATCTTTAGCAGAATGCCTACTGTAAGGAGAAGCTACTTAGCTAAATAAAGATTGAAATATGTAGGGCTGAAAAAGAGTACTAACACTGAAAAAAACAGAATTTAAGTGCCTTGATTATTAAAAGATAAAAATAAAAACAATCTTGCATTCGATTACGGCGAGTATATTATAATTTCACGACCGGTTTCGCAAACAATCCGTTTGCATCTTCAGGTTAGCCACTTTAAGATGAACGATTAAAAAGTGAATGCATCTATAGTAAAAACAATCCTTGATCATTATTCATATAAAAAATAGAGGAAAGTCATCAGAAGATATTAAAGATACAAGAATATTTGTGTCACTTTTGTACATGATGCCATCCTTTAAGACTAAGGAAAATAATTTTTCATCGTGGTATTTCCTTCATGGCTAAGTTTGTTTTTCTCTGTTTAATTTATTTTATGAAAGACAAATAAATGTATGAAATTGCAAAGGTACCTACCCATACGAAATCGTAAAGACACATGAGCAAAATCCTAAATGTAATTGAAATCTATATATTATGTTTGAAAGAATATAAAAAAATTAAAAGTGACAATGTAGAAATGTGCCTCAGTAAAAAGGTAACAATGTTACTATTACAGCTGTTGCTTTGACTAAGGAGTATTGTAAATTTCATAATTTAAAAATGTGATAATGATAACTATTCAAAAGTACATGGCGCTTTTTAAGTCATTCCTAACTTACTTACATATCATTCTTTGATCATTCTACTTTATAATAATCATTGTGAGCACGCTTCAATTAATGATTTAATTTTCTTACGGTTAATCTATAACAATCTATGATTTATATCTAATAAAATATACTTAATATTTATCAGACATCAGTTGGTGACGCGATAAGCATCTCGCCATTAATTTTCCATTGCTATCAATTCGCAAATAACACCGTGTCAATCAGGAAGTTAGATGACGTATCTGTCTCATGAACTGATTTAATATTATCAATTTAATTGATAACAATTATTCCACACAATACAAAGATTACAATCAATTTTACTCCATAATTACTTCATACTTGATATATACTCGTACCTGATATAATTAAAAGCTTATTGGACTACGCATTAATTCGTAAAGTTCTAGATTATTTTTTCAGCAATGTACATATTTTCCTTTAGGTATATCAAGTACTAGATAATTTCAGTTTATAAAAAAAAAACAATTATTATTCGACTAGTCCGGTCAATAGTTCAGTCCGGTCATAGTAGGTAGAGTCATTGCATTCTATGCCGAGAGCTCGAGTTTGAATCCTATCTAGGATGTCAGAAATAATTTCCCGTTTCGGTGTTTATTTCAAACTCAAAATAAAATACCGACAAGGCTTACTCAGCCTTCACAAGATATAATTACCAGTCCAGTCGGCAGCTGGGAAACGCAACTTTAATTGAAGTGGTTGGCGTAAAGGCGGCTTCTTAATAGGTTCCACTCGCCACATGCGACACCTTCGAGGAAAACGCGGAAATAACTTACACTATATGTGTAGCTTAGGTACGTTTTTTAAAGTTGGTGTTCATCCTCTTTGGGTTGTGATGAACTTTTGAGATGCGATTTACAATACAAGTATGCCCATAAAATACAT